>JARCFY010000011.1:75023924-77423924 GCA_029233225.1 Lepidodactylus listeri
CTGGTCTGACTCAGTAAAAGGCAAGCTCATGTATCTAAATTGAGGGCAAGAAGCTGTTTCTGATGATGGAGAAGGACTCCTGTCTCTAAATTGCCCCAAATGATAGCCCAGGTTGAAAAGGGATCTTAGCCCCCGGAGTAAGTCCACCATGCATATGGTAGAGGGAAACCCAGATGTACTATGAGTGCACCCCTAACAGAAGGCAGCAGCCATTCTTGGCTTGTTAACAATCACATTGGTATGATAGCAGCATTTGTAAACATGTCTGCCCAAACTGGTGCCATATATTTTAGGTATTTTAAGACATACGAGGTGCACCTCCAAAAATGCAACATTTGATGTGGTTCCTTTAGAACACTTCTCTATACAGGATATATTTGGGCTTCAATGACTGGGATATTGGCATGGGTCCTTTCGTAGAAAAAGAGGTGCAGGTTAGTATAACTCATTAGCATTACTTATTTGCATATGCTACACCACCTGACATCACCAGAAGTATGTCAGAAGGCAAGAAAGAAAGGAGAGAGAGAGAGAGAGAGAGAGAGAGAGAGAGAGAGAGAGAGAGAGAGAGAGAAAGAAAGAAAGAAAGAAAGAAAGAAAGAAAGAAAGAAAGAAAGAAAGAAAGAAAGAAAGAAAGAAAGAACTGGCAAAGAGGGGATAGCTACTAATCCAGGCCTCAGAAATACCACTATTCTGGGAGGATAGCTTCAGTGGTGGCTGAAGCCTTCAGAAGGCTGGTCGGAGGAACAAGGACCTTTCCAGGGAATGGGGTCATTTTGCTGCAGCCATGACACAAGCAGGCATTCCCCCGCCCAGGGGCGGGGGGGCTGGCACCAACTCCTGGAGCTGAGCTCCCCTGAGCTCCTGCTCGAAAGGACCCCTGGATATTGGAGATCTGGGATCCATATTTAATTTGTTTTGTCCTTTTTTCCCTTTCCCCTTCAGAAAATGAAGGCACTAAGGGCTTTGAAAAGGATGACAAGCCCCTGGAAGAGAGGGAGAAATACCATAGCTTGAAAGGTGGGAGGCATCACTCTCTGGAAGAAACCACACAGGCTGAAGAGCCTTCACGCGTCAGAGATACTGGAAGCGAAGAAATGGGAGAAGAGCCCTCCAAAGATTTAGAAGATGCCAAGAGATGGAACAAAATGGATGAGCTGGCCAAGCAACTGACCACGACAAAGCGTACAGAGGAAAATGAAAGTGATGAAGACCCAGACCGGTCCATGAAAGTGGCTTCCCAGTCTCACAAGTATGACTTCCGTAATCATGAAGAGGAGATGAGGAGTTCCCAGGCACATCACTCAAAAGAGGACACTGGCGAAGGAGGCTTTCCGCTTGTTGCCTTGCCAGAAGAGAAAAAGGACGAGGAAGGCAGTGCAAACAGAAGAACGGAGGTAGGGCATCATTTGCTGCAGTCATTCAGAAGTGTTTGTCAAGTGTTAGAAAACTGCAAAGGGAGGTACCCCGGTGAAGGAAGGCATGTCATTTTGTGATGGACTTTAGCCCCAAATTATGTCCTAGTGCTAGGCGTGAATGTTCATGTAGTTCTCTTGTTTTAGTTTGGCAAATGTTCATTCTGGTAACAATGTAGTACCAGTCAGAGGCCACAATCCAGTGGTGGGTTCATGCATCATCTGGGCTGGTATGCCTCTAACCATGCCCAACAACTGGGATTCACATCTGTCAGCTGTTTAACAAAGAGAACTAAATTCAGACCCTGCCCCTTGTCCCAGTTCCCTCCTTCTGCACAAGACAATTGCTGACAGCGCTTGTCACTTGACAGAGCTGCCATCACACAGTCCTGACTGCTGATCAGGTAGCATTTCATGAAGAAGTGGTTGGAAACAAGGGAAGGAATCCAGTGGGCTTTGGGTTGAACACGCATTGTGTTTAGATACGAGCTTGAAGTGTTTCTGAGCAGAATAGGAAACATCTCAGAAAGAGAAAATAACTGTCATCACAGCTGGTGTTTAAAAGTCAGGTTGCTCTTAGAAATGCTGAGAATGTCAGGGGTAATGGATGAAATCTCAAACAATGTGCTCTGGATGAGAGATCAGACAAGGGCTGAGGACAGACTGGCAATCTAAAGCGGGGCAGGCACGCTTCGCAAATGGAGGAAAGGAGCACGTTCAGACATGTGCATCTGCCCGTCGGCTCCGTTGCGTACTTACCCGTCTCCCAGTCGCTTTCCTTCCGCTTTACCCGGACACCGGTTTTTCCCGGTGTTCAGGGGCCTTCCTCCGCATGCCTCCCGCTTCCAAACAGTGTGAACTGGAAGAAGCAGGAGGCATCCGGAGGAAGTGTGAACGCACCGGCAAAAAGTTTTGCGCATATGCGCATGTGCGCACATGCGAAAAACATCAAAGGAAAACCAAAAAAAAGTGCAGCGGCGCACGCAAGCCGTGCGCGCTGGTTATGCGGCAGTCTGAACGCTCCGTGGCAGTCTGAACGCTCCGTATCACCGCTGATCCGCATTGCTCTGGCCAGTGTGAACGGCCAGCTCCGTGGGTTTTTTCCCCCGCTCCTGTTCCCTCCGCTTTGCCTCCGCTTCAGATTGCCAGTCTGTCCTCAGCCAAGGCAAGTGAGGTTATGGTCTTTTACTGAGGAGAACCAAATCCCTATAGTACAGATCCAATTCAGGTCAGGACCATGGCGTACAAGCAGAGCTTAGACTTTTCCCCACTCTGTTTTCCCGGCCTGAGACAGCTCCCCAACGAGGTACTCTTTGCCCCCATGGGGGGGGGGGGAAGGTTTACACATGTACTGATAAAACTACCCATTACATTTCTGCTTTGGAGCATTTCAGATTTGCTGTGGCCAAGTCTAAGCCCCATCTCTCTGCACAGTGTGCTCCTGATCTGAATTGGGCATGGGTGCATTGTGCACACTTTGGAAGTGTATAACATCAGAATATGCAGGGCTCATTTTGTAGCAGGAGCTCCTTTGCATATTAGGCCACACACCCCTGATGTAGCCAATCATCCAAGAGCTTACAGTAGCCCCTGTAAGAAGAGCTCTGTAAACTCTTGGAGGGTTGGCTACATTAGGGGTGTGTGGCCTAATATGCAAAGGAGCTCCTGCTATGAAATGAGCCCTGAGAATATGCCTCTCCACCCAATCCCAGGACATCCCAGGGGTAAACATAATGTGTAGTTAGACCCTTATAAGGAACATTTGATTTATTCAAAACAATTATTTCTTATTCCATTGGCCACTAACATGGCATTAGTCTTCTAGTTATAATATATAAAGAACACAATGAATATAAAATCTAATGAAACTCACAGAATGCAGATATTGCTCCAACTCCAAGTCCCCCTGATTAAAAACCTTGCCACAAATCCTTGCCACAGTTTTTTAAAGAAACCAGACTTCCTCCTGCAAGTAGCAAGAATGTTCTATGACCGTAGCATTTGCCAAATTCATATCTATATCTATCTATATATCTGAAGCTGATCTTCAAATCATGTCCAACTTAGCTGGTGTATTTTCTCTATTATATGTGATTCACTTTCACACACACTAAATAATGCACTTTCAATGCGCTTCACAACTGGATTTTACTGTGTGAAATGGCAAAACCCACTTGCAAATGGTCACTGAAGTGGATTGAAACTGCATTATTTAGCGTGTGTGAAAGGGACTACCTGTGAGTCTGACCTAGAAGCTTCACCTGGTACAAAATGTGGTGGCACGCCTGCTGACTGGTGCGTCTATGCAGATGCACATTCAGCCAGTGCCGCGTCAATTGCAGTGGTTGCACGTTGAGTACCAGATCAGATTCAAGGTCATGGTATTAACCTTCAAGGCCCTAGGCAGCCAGGGGCCAGCATACCTACAACACCGTCTCTCTCCATATGTGCCCCAAAGAGCTTCACACTTCTTCTGAGCAGCACTGTTTAGCAGTCCCCGGCCTGAAGGACGTCCGCTTTGCCTCAACCTGGGCCAAGGCCTTTTCAGCCCTGGCCCCTGCCTGGTGGGACATGCTTCCAGTTGAGACTCGGGCCCTGTGGGATTTACTACAGTTCTGCAGGGCCTGCAAAACCAAGCTTTTCTGCCAGGCCTTTGGCTGAGGCGGTAGATGTCCAAGTGACACCAGCCTTCCCTGCTCAGCTTGATCAATTCGCTCAATTTGCCTTACCTTCCTGAGGGCATAGCCTGTACCAGCTTGGCATCAGCATCAGCTGACTTTGGTCTCCTAAGAGAAGGTGCCCTCCCTGACATTACTGCAGCAGGCACAGTAGTTAGTGATCATTATGCTGCCAGCAGAAAATTTTTAACTGGAATTGTTGAGGTGTTTGTGAATTATTATTTATTGTGGGATTACTATTTATTGCCTTATCAATGTTGTAAGCCCCCCTGAGCCCACTTGTGGGGTAGGCCATGGAATAAAATAAATAAATGCATAAACCCCAGGAAGTTCCATCTCATTGGGTTCTCAAGGCGAGAGATGAGCAGAGGTAGTTTGCCATGGCCATTGGCTTCCCTCAGCTGAGCACATGTCTACAGTCCAGTAGAAGGGCGCTATCTCATGGCTATTGTCCAGTCCAGTATCCTGGCAGACTTGTTGTACAGTTCAGCTTTACAGTCATAGTTCATAGCCTTTATTGATGCTGCATAAGGCTCTTGCATGGTAACAGTAAGCAGTGAGCAGAGGTAGTTTGCCATTGCCTTCCTCTGCATAGCAGCCCCTGCCTTCCTGGGCAGTCTCCCACCCAAGTCCTGACCCTGCTTAGCTTCTGAGTTGTGATGAGACCAGGCTGGAGTGTGCTATTACGGCAACTCTAGGACCAACAAATGGTGTGTGTGTGTGTGCTGGCCACACCACCAAGTCGTCTTTCGACTTCTTCGGTATTGTTACCGGGAGTTTTCCAGTATACAGCTCATCCCTGTTTAGCACACAACATCACCATATTGCCAAGAAACTGGCAGGATGCCCACAAGACACCAGGGAGGCAACTAGGAAACCTTGGTGATAGTCTCTCCCGAGCCAGTGGCAGAACAACAGCCCTCATTTTCCATTCAGGAGAAAAGAAAAGGGAGGGGGGGGCAGGGTCAGTGGGAGGGAGGCACGGCTCACTAATCCAGATCTAGTCCGCAGTCAGTGTCAACACTGCTAAGGGGAGGCAGGAGTTCGATGCAACTGGGATTGTTCAAGCACACACACACGAAGCATGGTCAACAGCACTGATGCATGAGATCCATTTGAGTCTCGTTGCAGCAAACTGCTTCACAGCCACAAATTGTTTTCCATTAATAACACCAGCAGGGCTTTCCTATTTCACACTGCAGAGACACCACACTGAACTTCTGTTTGTGGGCATGCACGTCTTTTCAGTCTTATCTTGTGGACTGGATTCAGAAGCTGCTGCAGTGGTGTAAACAGTAAATCTTGTGTTCTGCATCAAGCAAAAATGTATCCCCCCCCCCGCCTCCCCGGAACAGCGTATGTCTTCCTGTTGCATAGCCATGTGCTGTCCATCTCAAGGAGGAAGCTCCACATGGGAGAGTTGATCGTTGTTCCTGTCCCAGGAGTGGGTCTGGATCAGCTACGTCTCGTTGACTATGCTGAGACCAAAGTACTCCTGCTGTGATCTGTGGGCTTGGAGTAAGGACACTGATATTCAGACCATGACATCTGAGGCCAGAGCTGATTAACAGAAGTGCCAGCCTTCATTTGGGTTAGGCAGGCTTGGATGTTTAGCACTGCTGCACAAGAGGACAGCAAAACATCTGCTTCCCCCTCCTACTGTAGACTTCTGGGCCCCCTCCCCAAATTGAGCTCCTGTGCATCAGGGGCCCCATAGGAACAATTTTTTTTTGGGGGGGGGGCTAAGTGAGGTTTATGGAGGGTAAGGAGGATCGGTAGAAATCACCTTTGCCTCCTCTGCCAATGGAACAGCTGAACCACTGTTACACCAATGGAATGGCGATTCAGGGTCCAGGTCACGTATTTCGCAAAGGAGCATTGCATGGGTGTAACTTACTATCATAGCAGAAAGCAAAAATCAAAGTGTTTGTTTAAAAAAAAAACACAGGAATTCTTAATTTGCACAGGTGGCAAAATTCTGGGCGCAAAATTCTTATGTTACCTTGGTACAGGATTTTGATTTTTTTTAAACAAGACACCATGTCTACTGTGCACAGCTGTCCTTAGTTACTGCCATCTGCACAGAGTTTGATTGCTGCCACTGTTGTCCACTACCAACAGCCAGGAAAGGCGAAACCAGTTCCAACCACCCCTCCCCCTTAAACTTCCCATGAACATCCAGTGGGCTGGCTCTCCTGAAGTGTTCCTGCAGACAGCAGGATTTCTGTCCATGGAGCATGACTTTCTCCCCCTTCTCTCCCTTTGTAACCCCAAATGTCCCCCACAATGTGACAGGGACCCCAAGGAGCAACATTTCTGGGGGGGCAGTATTTGGGGCAGCAGCAGATGGAGGAAGGGGAGGAAGCTGCCCTACGTCTGTGGAAATGGCCTGGTGGATTCAAGCCAGCAGCTTCTGGAACTTGTGGATGTTTTGTGTGGCGCAGTCCTTCTTAAAATGTGGTCCAAACACCTTCAGCTGTTGCCTGCATTTACTCTTAAGATAAAATGCTTAAGAACCACAGATAGGTGAAAAACCAAATACTTCATCTCCTCCCTCTGCATTAGCTATATGGGTCGCTTTTCTTTCAAAAGTGGGATAATCAGCTAGTGTTTTTGCCTTGTAAGTCTCGTTTTGAGCCACTTTCAATACAGTAGTTTGCATTTCCTGTCTTGCAATATACACTGCTTATAGGTCTGCTTCTTACACAACACTTTTCCAATCCTGAGCTAACCTCTACATTGGGGAAGGGAGTACAGCCTCCCCCCCCATTCACAGCCATGTAATATTCTGCAAGTACTAAAAATATCTTGGGATGGCCTGGGGAAAACATCAATTCATTGGGACAGCAATGGTGAAAGAAACACATTTTATGCTAGGGATTAGTAAGAAATGGTCTGAGAATCAAACAGCAAGCATCATAATGCCTTTATCTGAGTCTGCAGTGCAGCTGTTTTTGGATACCTGTGTGCTGCTTTGCCTCATCTTAGAAAGGATTTTGTAGAGCTGGAAAAGGTGCAGAAGTGGGTGACCAAAAGACGCAATAGGTTAAAGCATCTTGGCTCTGAGGAAAGGTTTTTGGGACTTTTTAATTCAGAAGAAAGATTATTGAAGAGGGAGCAGGATTTATAAGATTATGTCCAGGGTGGAGACAGTAGAACCTTTTCTCCCAGTCTCATGTTATTAGAGCTGAGTCCAGAGGGTTAGCAGTGTTAGCCTAATGCCGCAATATGAAACAGAAGTTCAGTGGCAGGTGGAAAGCTAACAAAGGTTATTCCAGCCTAAGAGCTGGTGAGTCAGATCTCACTTCATCAAATGCATACGCCAAGTAAGCGTATGTTAAAATCACCTTTGTTAGTCTTTAAGAAGCCAGGGGAGTCCGGTTTCATTTTGTTAGCACAAAGGTCACCCAGCAAAATTGACTGGCTATAGATTAAGGACAGACCAAAGGAAGTACTTCTTCACAAAACATGTAATTCATTTCAGGCATTCATTAACTGTACACTTCTAGGTATACTTCGGATGCCCAGTTGCTGGCGGCAGTAGCAGCCCTATAGCTAACACCTTTTTGCTTAGGGGGCAAATGTTTTTCGGGGGGGGGGCATGGTGCTGCAGAGAAATCTGGGGGTGAGGATTCCACTTGGCTGTAGCCCAGAAGTCCTGGAAGGACCCCTCCGCAGCATGGTGAAAAAACGTGCCGGTATGCTTGGCGACCTCTACAGAAGCTGCTGCCTCCACCCCACCCCCCCAATTACCCATTGCTGACCCCCACCAGTGCTGCCAGCCTTGGAAGGGTGGGGGGAGGAAAGAGGCCAGCACCAAGCCCACCCCTGCGACCTGTCCCCAAGGCAGCAAGGAGAGGAGCCTCCCCCCCCCCCCCCGGTCTCCAGTGGAAGAGGCCGGGCAGGGGGAGAGAAGCAGGGTTCTTCCTTCTCCTCACAGAAGCCCAGCCGGCTGTGACAGGGAGGCAAGCAGGAAGGAGGCACCCAGGAGGGAGGCGTGGTAGGTGTCCTCACTCAGCAGCCCTCCCCTCTGACCCCCGGCAACAGCAAGGATGGCTGGGGCAGCAGCAGGCGGCGTGGAGTCACCAGCTGCTGGACTGAGGGCAGCGACGGCTGGGGGGAGGGAGGGAGGGAGCTGAGAATTAGGGAGGGGCCCATAAAAACCAGGGGGGGCGGGCCCCGTGGGCCCCATGGTAGCTATGGGCCTGGGCAGCAGCAGGGGACAGATCCTCTCTGCAGTTTCTGGAGGAACCCATTTCCCCTCCATGGGATACAGGATGCTGGACTAGGTGGGCCTTTGGTTTGATCTCACAGGGCTCTTCCAATGTCCTTGTTTTCTTACCATTTCTGCAACCAGAAGCCACCATCTGCATGAGTTATTGTTGTATAGATACCCACGCTATTGTCACCTCCTCCCCTCCAGCTTCTGTAGTACAATACCACGTGCGAAACGGCTTTTAGCATACCCATCTTAACCTCAGTCTTTTTTGTTTCAACACACTGCCCTGCCTTGGCACCAGGAGAGAAATCTAGCCCGGTGAGGGAAGGGTTTCCATTGATCCCATGAAATCCTCTTTCCTTAAGTCATATCAGTGTATTACTGGCCAAGCTGTTTCCCAGCGACGCCAACACTTTTGTTGCATAGGCAGCCAGAGCTGTGGGCCACGGCCAGAGTGCCAATCCTCTTAAACAAGATGGGAAAGGAGAGGTAGGCGGAGAAGGGGGAGCTCCCATTTCTGTGGAATGAGGCACAGAGACCTTGGTGGTGACAAATTGAGGGGTGGGGGGAGACGCTGAGAAGAAATGGACCTGACTCCAGCACTTGGTGGAGTGGTGGAAAGCGTCATTGAGTCGCAGCTGACTTAAGGTGACCCTAGGCAAAGGACGGGCAGGTGTAGTTCGCCATTGCCTGTCTCTGCAGAGCAACCATGGACTGCTTTGGTGGTCTCCCATCCAAGTACTAAGCAGGTACAACCCTGCTAAGCTTCCAGGATCTTCCAGGCTCCTGGGCCATCCATTCCAACACTTATCTATCATTAAAGTGCACAGGCACTTTCAATGCCCCCTGTGACAAACATTTAAAATGTAACTTCCCCCAATACATTTATGATGCCCAGGTTGCTGCTATTGGCTGCCAAAACTCATCCTCCCTAGTGCTGGGAATACAAGCTGCCCTGCACTCTGCCCCCCCCCCCCCCCCAGCAAGGATTAGACCAGGTCCCTTGCTACCATTGGTGTTGCAAGCAACCGCTTCTCTGGTCTGTATAGTCTTCGTTCAATTTCTGAAGACTAAATGCCTGCCCTTTCCATCTACCTCAGAGTACCTCCTGCATTTGTTCAGAACTGGCATCAGGGGCCTGCCTGCTTTCACCGGGGAAAGGCTGCCCAGATCACCAGTGCGTTTTCCAGTCTCATGCGGAGAGTTGCCTAGAGGGCGAGGAGCATGACTCCTTTTAGCCTTGCCAATGGGAACTTTATGGATTCTATTACAATGGCTTGGTGGGAGCAGAAGCTCATAGCTCACTGGATCCACTTGTGGTCCTATGCAGCAGGCTTAGTCCCAAGCATCTCCCACTAAAAGAAAGCTAGGCCGGGAAAGAGAGACTTTGGAAAGCCAGTATCGGGCTGCCGATGGTTCACTGTCAGGCCAAACTGGTTGCCGTGGGAGGAGATGGAAAAACAACAACTCTCCCACATTTTTTAAGGCTGAAAACCACCGGTGGTGCGGCTATACCCTCTTCACTATGCAACTTTCCTGACACAGAGGCCCCCCATCCACTTGATCTGCTGTTTGCCTTACAGGAGAAATATTCGGATAGATGCATGCTTTGCCCCTATGGGGAAAACAGCAGCTTTGAGGGGGTTGGAACGGTATAGGGGGATGGGTTACTCCTCGTCTTAATTCAGAGCCTGGTCCACCCAGGCTCTGCTCTCGGATTCAAAGGAACACATTGCTTGAGATTATCATGAGGTTTATATAATAACAAGCAAGGTGAGAACATCATCAAAGCAAGCTTACAACATTCCCTTCAGCTGCTGGGAATAACAGTGGATGAACTCCTTGGGCCTGAGCCAAGTAGCCGTCCCCCATCCACCAGAGAGTCCAGCGAGGTAAAGACTTTGGCAAATTAATATAGCCTACCTAGACTCTGCTCTCAATTACACAGCAGCAAAGGAGTCAGCAGCACAAACAGGTGCTGTGTTTATAGCCACATCAGGAGGGGCCCTGGCTTAGTGGGAGAGCATCTACTTGGCGTGCAGAACATGTCAGGTTCAATCTCCAGCTTCTCCAGTTAGATTGGATCAGGTGATGGGCGATGGGAAGGTCCTCAGCCTGAGACCCTGGAGAGCCCCTGCCAGTCTTAGTAGATGATACTGACACCTTGATGGCCCAGTGGTCTGATTCAGTATAAGGCAGCTTCATTTATAATAACGCTTAGCTACCTTGTAGCTGGCACACTATCTCCAGCTAGCTAAGAACTCAGGCCTCAGCCTGTGTGCCGTGTGAGAGGCCATATATGAGACAGAACATGGGCAATCAGGGAACCCTGGGAATAGTTCATTATGGCCCCTCCCCATGATAATGATCCTTCCCCACAAGTACCCTGAAGCTGCCCCCCTCCCCCCTCTCCAATGGCTGCTTTTAAGCTTAAAAAACCCACGTTCCGCTAACTTGGGACCTTTGTATAAATCAGGTTTACGTTAACACTTATAAGGCACAACTCGACATATAAGAAGCGATCGGACAGCCTTAAATGATTGGAATTTCCAAATTTAGTTATTTGCTATAGCAACTGGAAGGTAGTCCTATATTTAGGGACAACTGGCTTTTTCCTGATGATTTTTGGTTTTAAGTGTTTTTAGCCTCCAGTAGGACTTGAAATTCAAATCACTGAACAATGCTGATTCTTTTTTCTAGTGGAGAATATTTACTGAAGGAGGAGAAAGAAAGGTTTAATAGCCTTTGTAGGAATGCATGCACTCCCTGCATCCGGTTTTTTCCCTGTGATTTTTTTTTTTTAGCTGTCTCTTAAAAGGGGACAAACCTCTCCAAAGAGTCGGTTCCAGTGCGCTGGGCTCTCACAACTTTAGATCTTCTACATCAATGCAATACGGATGTCCCAGTTTCCCTTAGATCTTAGGGAAACGTTAGCAGCTGTCTTGGATGATGCTTCAGGTGTTTTATTTGGTCTGACACTCCAGGTCTTTCATATAAACATTGCAAATGGAGAAAAAGTAGATGAAGAGATTAGACAGAAAACTTGGGGATGTGCTGCAGTAGGAAATAACAGAGGCTGCCAGGGCCCTTCGTCTGCAAGACCTGAGCAAGGCTGTTAATTTTGGAGGACATTAGTTCATAGGGTTGCCGTAAGTCAGAAGTAACTTCATGGCACTTAACATGCACGCACAGTGCAAAAATAATGAATAGGACCACATGATGACCCACCTTGTACAATGCTAACTGTGTGCTTTTTTGCTCCTGGATTTTTAAAAAAATGTTATCAGTAGTAATTGTCTGCGGCCAATGGAAGTCGCCTCCACTGACATCGATACCATGTCTGAAATGTTCTGTAATTACCAGATTGTGTATAGTGTTCAGCCTCTCAGGTCTTGAAAGGAATTTCCCCACAACTTCTTACGAGATACTGCCAGTAGTTTGGGTATTAAGACTCGGAACTGGGAGACTTGAGTTCAAGCCTCACTCTGCCATGGAGGCCCACTGGGTGACCTTGGGCAAGTCGCTCTGTCTCGGACATTGTAGGGAAAATGGGAGGAGAGGAAAACGATGTTGTAAGTTGCTTTGTGTCTCTATGGAGGTATAATGTCTAATTGACATAAATCAATAGCTACAATTCCAGATGTCAAGCCATGTCACTTTCACTCCCTTTGATCATTGGATTTTATGGTACCCTCCTCACTGCATGCCACTTTCACTTTCTTTCATCATTGGGTTTTATGGTACCCTCCACACTGCATGCCACTTTCAGTTCCTCTACACTGCATGTCACTTTCATTTCCTTTGATCATTGGATTTTATGGTACCCTCCACACTGCATGCCACTTTCACTTTCTGTGATCATTGGGTTTTATGGTACCCTCCACACTGCATGCCACTTTCACTTTCTGTGATCATTGGGTTCTATGGTACCTTCTACAGAGATTCATGGCTGTCCAGGGGGGACTTCGCAGTCAGTACAGCATTGCCCTGGGGTATTTGACTGTGGTTTTGAGCTGCTCCTTTCCCCTCAGTGCTGAGAAAATGTGGAGTGAATGCCAGATGCAAAATTGCATCTCCTATCCTTCCAGCAGCAGCAGGTTATGGACATCAATGGGAGGGGAGAAAGTTCTGCTCCACTGATGGGAAAGTTTATTTTGGATCCAGTCCAGTCACTTGCCTTTATTTATAACAGTCCAGCGGGGGGGGGGGGGGTGTGCAGTCCATTGGGCAAACCAGTGTGTATGCTCCCCATCAGCTCCCCTTCTGAAGCCTTTCCCCCCCACATACACTGCAGTTGTAATCCATATCAAGCACTATGTGGGTGGGAATTGAATTTAAATCTGTTGCAGTCAGATCAGGTTTTGTGACTGAGCTCTGTTGATGGATATCATTGCTGTAATTGAGAGAATACACAACTAGAAATGCACTTTAAAAACCTCCATTCTAGTCCCCTGATCTCAGTTTTCTGTAAGGAGGCCAGGCTGAAAACCTTGCTGCTGCCTCCCTCCTCCCCTGCTGGAACTTGACAGCCTGACAAGACCACCCAGCCCACTGAAACGATTTGCCGAGACCAACTGGTGTTTCCTTATGTCTTTCAGGAGCAAGAGCTGGAGAGCTTGGCAGCAATTGAAGCCGAGCTGGAGAAAGTGGCCCAGAAGCTCCATGCCCTACGGAGAGGCTGAAGCTTTTAAACTATGTGCAACCTGAGCAAAAAAAAAAGCAAGAAGTTTAAACTCACCCTTTGAAAACACTGCAATTTATTTTATTAATTTTTTAAAAAAGGAGTTATAATGGAGCAGGTCCATTTGGCATAGGAAGCCAATTATCAGTAGAAAACAGACTTTTTCCCTCTCTGTGTGTCTACAGTAGTCCTGCGCTTGAATTGCTTGCCATTTTGATTTTGTGCTCCCTTTATCGGCTATCGATTTTCTATTGTAACTTTTGGATTACAGCAACAGTGTGACTTACTTGTGTATTTGCTGTTGAAGGAAAAACGAGGGGGGGATAGGTTTGGGGGTTCCCCCTCTTATTTTTGATTTTTTAAAAAAAAAATTAAAAGCCATGACAGCTTTCTAGAATGTTTTACTTCTACTATTAGTTTACTGGGTAAAATAACTTGCAATAACTTGTTAATCTTTTGATTACAAAAATGATGAGTGACTATAATATATTCTATATAGAAATTAAGGACAACAATAAAAATACAATTTTGGGCTCCTTCATTTCTCTCTCTTAATCTTTAATTACTACCCCCTCCAGTAGTTCTACAAAGCATTGGATTTGGGCTGGAGCACCTGGGTTCAAATTACTACTTACAATGAAACTCACTGGTAACCTTGGACCAGTGAACCTCCAGCCTAGACAGCCTCACAGGGCTGTTGTGTGAGGACAAAATTGGATAACTGCCAAGCATGCCACAGTAAATTCTTTGAAGGAAAAGCAGGATATAAATAAAAACATAAAGTAGGGCATATATTTCCATTCTTATTTTAAAGAATTGGTCACCCATGGATAGTTTTGCTTTCTGACTCTCCAGTAGTTCACCTTCATTGCAAAGGTGTCCTCATTAGGACAGATGTAGATTTGGTGTAGTGATTAGCAGCATGGACTCTAATCCGGGAGAACTGGGTTTGATTCCCCACTCCTCCACATGCAGCTGGTGTGACCTTGGGTCAGGCACAAGTTCTTTCAGAGCTGTTCTCTCAAGAGTGGTTCTCTCAGAGCTCTGTCAGCCCCAGGTGTCTGTTGTTGGGAGGGGAAGGGAAAGGAGATTGTAAGCTGCTCTGAGACTCCTTTGGGAAACGAAGGGTGGGGTATAAATCCAATCTGTTCTTCTCCTCTAATTTAAAATATGAATTCGGGAAACACACCAATAACTATGAGGAATACGATTTCTTTTTGGTTTGGTATACAACTTTCCCCCCTTTACAACAGAAATCCATGACAAGTATGCAAGTGTATATACAGCTTTGGTAGATAGTTCCGAAATTGTGTGGGTCAATATCCTACTTTATTGATAATCTAATTTCAGCCATGGAAGAGAAGAACTGATCAACAGGATGGAAGTAACCCAAGAAAGGACTAGCTACACAAGGTAATAATGGTTTAATTGGACTGTAATTTGATATGCCTTGTGAACCATCATATATTTAACTCAGTCATAGCTCAAATGGAGATCAACATGTTCTTCCTTCTGCTTTCAGCCATCAAAGAGAACTGGGCTTCTTGAATGGGTTTCTCAGTGAGATCTGGATCTAGCTGGACTTCATTTTCTCAGTGCAGATGTGCCTTAGTTGCTTACTTTTCCTTCTCAGAATACAAGTGCTGGAATCTAACACCTCCAGTAATTTAACAAGTTAAGTGTGCCTATCAGCACCCAGCATCACTACAGCTGGTATGAGACTCTCCCTTTTTCCTCATAAACTTTATATTTTTGCAACATCTGCCTGATGAAGTGTTCACACGCATAATATTTGATGTCATTTTGATTGGGTCTAGTAAAAAGGTATGGCACGGATTTTCTCTCAATACTAACAGTACCTTCTCTAAGCAGAGTTACATCCTTCAAAATTCATTTTGGAAGGATTAAAATCTGTTTAGGATGCCTCTACAAGCAGTTTCTCCTTCCAATGAAATACTGGCCCAGAATTATAGTATGTTGACTACAGTGCCAGAAATGTTTAAAGGAAATTCCCACACAACAAAATGGCTCTGAAAGTTTGGATACAAGGAAACAAGAGTGGAGAAAAACTCAATCTGCTTCCAGATTATAATCCACGGCTTCCCACCCTCAACCCCCAGCCTTCACCAGTCACTGACACGAATGCTGGATAGAGTCATTGTAGTAAGGCATTTATTTTTTTAATCATGTGTTTGAAAAAGGATAGTTTTGTCTCCAAAGCAGACACAAACAACAACAGAAGATAATTAAGTGAATTTTACTTTACTGTTAAAAACCAAAGTTTGTCTGTCACAGCCTGGTGTTTTTGCAAATAAAATTAAAAAATGGGACAAATTACTGTTGAAATTGATGGTGAGAAAAGAAAAAGCACCATATTATTTCAAAAGGATGTTTGTCATGCGGTACTATTAAAAAGCCAAGGAGCTAGTATTTTTTGGTTTTTATATAGACCAGATTTTTTCTTACTTTATAATATATATTTATATATATATATATATATTATATATGTTTGTGTGTATGTGTGTGCATGTTTTATCACACACACACAAATTAAATACAAAACAATTTAGATTTTCATAAAAGTAATTTTATGAACAGGACCAAAGCAATCACAACGTTCACACTTACTAATACTATATAAAGTGTGTGTGTGTGTGTGGGGGGGGTGTCAGTCATATACAGACAGCGATGTCCATAGGCAAACGCGGCATGAACAAAAACATGGTCCCAAGTAGGCTGGACTCTGATCTGGAATTGACAATGCTATGCATGCCTCAACACACACACACACACACGCACACACACATTAATTTTCTTTAAAAACAACAACTCACTGAGTAGGATCTAATAGTGCATTTCCTTTGATAGAGATATCTTGCCAGTAGGAGCATTCCCATTAATGGAAGGCACTAAAAGATCCAACCCGTTCATTCTTTATTATGTAAAGATATTTTTTCTTGAGGATTTATGATGTTTAACTATCAATAAAGAGGAGACCAGGAAAATGGAATATTTTGGGATCTCCCTTGGAGGATGCACATGAATCAAGGAAGGGATCTACAGAAATAAATAATTTTTAAAAATTACATCTAATGCATTTTTACAGCACTGCTTTTCTTTTTTTTCTTTTTTTACAAAGAGATAAAATACCTCTACCATTCTTGTTGGCTGCACACGGTTTGAAATATAGAAATCACTATTTTATACTTACATATTTGCAATATTTAAATACTATATGTCTCTTCACACATTGAAACTGTATATATACTGTGTATATGATGGAAGATTAATGTTAGATGTGGCATGGTCACTTGGCAAAAAAAGGAAGACGTGATCATTTTCCCCTCCTTCAATAACTTTACTCATTATGAATGGGCTTCATAATCCCTTCTGTTTTTTTTAAATTAAACTAAACAGCACACCCAGAAACATGTTTTCCAGTTTAACAGCCAGAACAAGATATTAGATTATGTTCAGTTACGCCTGGTCTGCACAAACAGAAGTCAACCAACATGCCATGTCAAAATAACGTCTGGCCCCCTGAAAGTGTGTACCACAATAACCATTTGCTGTTCTTTGAGGTACCACATATCACTTTGCTGCTGTTTCTGGAAACTACCTGGTCTGACAATGGTTGAGGTTTTAGTGCACTGATTACAATGTCATATTAAGCAGCACCCTAGATGTCAGGGGGAACTCTTCCCGCGATCTTTGAGCTTTCTGTGTACAGTTTTTTCCTCCCATGGGAGAATATTCAAACCAGTAGTCTGAAGTGATATTGTCTAGGAACAAATTTTACCTCATAATCTGTGCTGAGTGAACTTCAGCTGTGCTGGAAGGGGCGTTGAAAGCTGATTAAAACCAAATATTTCGTTCTGGTTAAATTAGTGGGATCATGAAGGAAAGAAAACTCTACACAGACACAGAGAGAGATGAAAAGAGGATTGTCTTAAAGAGGTTTGTTTGTTAAGAAAAAACACTCTGTGGTAAAAAATGATTATCAACAAATGTCCGGTAACAAAACTCAGATGCACTGCAGAAGTAGATACCAATGCTCTATTTTTGCTACAGACTTTACCCCTATGAATTCTGCCACAAGGGTGCAGGGGGGTGTATGTCCTTGTGACTCTTAATTAAAAGTACAATTGCTTAAACAGATAATATCCACTACCACATTAAAAACATTTCAAGCCACATAAAACCCTATTGAATCTATTCTCAAAAGAAGGAGAAAAATGGAAGATTGATGCTTTTGATTTAGTGGGTAGAAAACAAAAAACAGGCAAAAAAGACAGGAGTGGGAACAGGGCTAGACCCTTGTGATTTTAAGTCTGCAAACACAACAATAACAATTCACCTAGTATTAAAGATACACAAACCCTAATCCTATTCTTGTAAAAATACAGTTCATTGCTACGAATAATTTACATAAACAGCCTACAACTTTACAGCAGATGTTAAAAGAATATTCAGTCTCAACACACACCTGAACCGCTTTTAACAGCCCAGTGGCTCATAGCATTACATTCACACTGAAGGTGCTAGGTTTCCTCATTTTGCTAGAAAGAGAGGCTTTCAGAAGGAGGTGTAGAAGCTAATGGGGTATTTTGAAATCTCCCAGGCCAGAAACATCCCAGACTTCATGTGCTATTTCCTCTGCCTGTTTCTGCTAACCCACAGTTATCGGGCCAGCATGCGTCACAGCAGCAGCAGAAACACATGTACTAAGGCGCCTGCAGAGCAAAAGAGCTTGCAAGACACTGGGGCTTCATGTCAACCCTGCGCTTCCAGATAGCGTGGGAAGCAGCCATCTGGAAGAGGCCTCAGGCCACCAGCTGGTTCAATAGAAGCCTAATCAGCTTTATCCTGCTGCAACTTAAAGAACTCAGTACAACAAATATTTGCCTGAGAGCTGAGAAGTTTGCACTGGTTTAAAGAACAAAAATGGCAGTCTCTGTAGGCAACAGCCAAGCTGCGTTTCCCCCCCTGCTGCTGATGGGAGTGTGTGATTAGAATACCTGTTTTTGTATCACTATATTGTTTATCAATTTGTACGTATCATTACTACATAACCTTTAAAAAGGACAGGAAGACCGAGATAAAGTTATCTACTGCATTAAAAAAAAATAATCTGAAAGGTTCCTGGTTTTAATTCTTCCAGACTTTTTGCAACCAATTTAGGATCAGCCACAGACTGAAAAAATGAGGGTTCAGCCACTGGGGAGACTCTGTAGTAGCATCTATTCATACGAAGGCAATCCCACACAGCCAGAGTAACCCATATGCTGAACCTTCCAATACCCAAGCACCCTAGATACTCCCAGACCATCAGGAGGCTCCAAACTGAATTCTCTAAACTAAAAAGCAGAATGTTTCCTACAACTTCTCAGCTCTGATCATGCAAAGGACATGTTTTCAAGGGCAGCTTCATATGTGTACTTACCAAGCTCAAGATACTCAGGGTTTGGAATGCATGATGCCCCACATGTGCTAGGGAGACATGCCAAGAACCTATGGCAACCTTGTGGCTACTAGAACCTTATTTTGGCTACTGGAAATACATTCTTGGCAACAGGTGGCTGCTCAGGAGAAGACAGGTGGGAAGAACGGTGAGTCGCTTCCCAAGTTTAGGATGCCTGACAGCCCTCAGCTTTGGTCCACAGCTTGTGAATCAGTTCTTTTTAAAAATCTTGAAAGCAGATATGTACCGGTGCACACATACTTTCATCCTTCACCTCCTCTCTGCCAAGTTCATAATACTTCGAAAACAGTGGCAAAACTGTTCCAGGGATTGGTGCGTGTGCGTATGTGATTACATGCTACCCCCACAGGGGCTTGACAAAGTCAGCTTTTCCTGGTTTAAATTGAGCCACCCCCAAAACAAACAAACAACCCCACCCTAAAACTTTGCTGTATATTTGTTTAAAATCAGCCTGTAGTATTCCACAGGTAGGAGTCTGGCCGATCCACACAATAGAATGCAAATGAATGAGGCTTCTCTGAAAGGGTTCGTCCAAGACGGAGGGGGGAACAACTAGGAAACATCGTAGTGCAAAACAGGCCTACCAAAATTTAGATGCCCCATGCTTCATGCATGAAAAACACCACGTATATCAATACCCAAGAACATTCAGGTGTGGTGAGTTTATGCACAAAGCTGCCTGTGGAGCCTAATCACTGAACCATTTCAAATCTAATGTGAGCTCAAGGGCTGCCATATGAGCATTGTCTAAAGATGACAAAATCTATTTTGTACTGATGCAACTTCCTTGTTCTGCAAACATGCACACTTGCATGGGGCTTTCCATGGGGCTTTTATGAACTAGTACACCAGGATTCTATGAATGGTGAGAGCTTTACAGGAAAACAAATTGTGACAAAAATTAGAAGTTTGTCGGTCAAGCCCAGCTGTAATGCTTATTACAGAATACTTCCAGGACCGGAAGCACTGACACTGGTGAAATTCTTATAGACCTGACTACTGAATTAAACTGGTTGGAGTCAAGATCGCAACTGCATTTCTATAAGACGCTGCCATAAGACTTTCAAGAATTCATAAAACAGGCTTAATAACAATAACCGGAATGATTTGTAAACAAATGTAAAATGCACAATCATATTTCAGTAGTTTTATTACGGAGAAATAAAGCAGTGCAAAATAGGCCAACCAAAATTTAGAAGGCAGCCATTTAAAGAAAAATAATTCATTGTTAAAATCAGGAAACAGCATAAAAGACACCATAATTGGATCCAATACTCAGATTCATGTAAACATAGTTAGTTCTGAAATGTCTCCCATTACTAAATCAAACCAAACTGAATCTCTCCTCTTCTCTCTCCATCAGCTCAAATTTAATTTATTATTGCCATTTCTTTTCGGGGGGTGCAGGGGGGGAGGGGGAGAAAGAGAAAGGTTAATAGTGAAAAAAAAAAGGAGAATTCAAAAACCCAGTGATGCTATAGTAAAATTGTATACCCTAGTAGGGTGCTCCCTGAGGTCATCGGTGTCTGGAACTACCCCATGCTTCTTTTCTCCTGTTCTCCCGTTATATTTAGTATGGCACAACATGACATCATCAGTCCCAACAGCCAATGAGGTGGAGCAGGGGTGGAATAAACAGCAACACGTTTTGCCTTACTAAATGATGTAGGGAGCTGCTTTGGGCTGTGGTCACTTATCGGGGGAAACTGTGTTCCAGCTTGCATCGCTCACAATAACAAGGGATGCGGGGGAGGGGGGTGTTTCTGATTGCAATCTTTTTTTTTTTTTTAACGATCATGAATTTGAGAGAGGCTTATGGTATCAAAGAGTTCTATAAACCCACACTCAACCTACTTTTTGCTGCTGCCTAACACTTTTTAAAAATGTGCACCCAAATCCCTACCCTTTTTTTTTAAAAAAAACCCCTGTGATCTCTCAGCAGCTGTCGAGAACAGAATGCATCATTCGGAACCGCAGTGACCCAAACTGGAGTCAGGAACCCAAAATGAATGTCTGATGATCTCTCTGTTGAAACCTCTGAACAGAAACCATCTACCTTTAAAGGGTGCTTATAGAAATTACTACTTAACAGCAAAGTCTTTATGGAGGGCTCATACATTGCAAGCCAAGCCTTCTCCCCCCATATGGACAGTTCTAGGCATTTCTGCAGCTAGAAAGGGCAAGCCAATATGCAATCCATAAAGCTCTCTTGGCATTCCCCTTCTTTCTTTCCCAAAATCTCATCAGGTCTTCCCTTCTCCTCTTTCCAGACCAGAAATTCAAGAATATTTGACATCACTAAGGGATTAAGACTAGTTCATTATCTGCAAACAGGGGGGCAGGGGGACTTTCTGGTAGGGAGCATGAGCATTTACTGTTCCCCCTCCCCCAGTTACACCCCTATGACATGATGAGTGATGCTGGCCATGTGCAGGCATGATTCACATCTTCCTTCCCCCTCTTCAAAAAGGGAGGCACACATGAACTTCAGATGCATTCACTATGAGCACAGGAAGTGGATTCTGGTAAGCAGGTGAACTGACTGTTAGACCCTCAGCTTGTGTAAAATGTTCAACCGCTCCACTGATACTTAAGACAACTCAAGATTTTTAAAATGTGTTTGTTCAAATGATTTAGGGATTGTTTCAAACAGGAGGAAGCCTTCAGATTTACTAACACAGCCTTCTCTTAATAGTCTTAACTGGTCCAAGCTACTTTCAATATAATAGCTAGAATTGGCCAAGGCTGTACAAGACTCTCAGTTCAGTGAAAAGAAACACTTAAAACACTCCTGGTTTTGCTACTGTCCTTAAGCTATGGCCAGGACAGAGCAACAGGATTACAGATGAGTTACATGGTACCCCTTCAAGAATTATCCCACAGGGTCATCCCAGAAGAGTGAAAGGGGCAGTAAGGTAAAAAGCTTGGGTTCTTTTTGAGCAAAATGAGTTGAAAGGAGGTCACAACCATAGCCAACCCGTTAAGTCTCATGACAGGGAAAGCAGAACTACTGAGGGAAAGGGAAAGGCCTGGTTGAAGACCACCTTTCCAGGTTTCTCTTGTGCCACAGGGTGGCAACACAACCATTGACAATGGAATCATATAGGCGTTGCCCTGGCAGAGACCCATTTCAGTGCCTGATAAAACAATCTGTCCCCTCTCTTGCCCTACTCTTTGGAGTGAGCTGAGAGGGAAGCGAAGAAGGGCTGTCGGAATTCAACTGGGCAATTTCCTCAAATGCAATCCTTATCAGTTCTGTGAGATCTACTGGTCACTAATGATTACAAAGGAAAACAAAAACAAAAACAAGTGATATCCCTTTCCCCGTCCTCCCATGTTAAGGGGTCTAGTGTTTAAAAAGACACACACACACACAGACACAGACACACACACAGAGACACACAAGTGTATGTAAAATCACTATAGAGCTGCAGTAGGAATCTGATGAAGTGGACCCAGATCACTAAATTTATTGTTTTCCTTAAAAAAAAAAATCATGTTGAACTAATAGAGATTTCTTTTCTCTCTCTCTCTTTAAAGTAGTAGTTGCATTACCAACCAGCCTGCTTTGATCCTGGGGCCTAGGGTTCTCCCACTCAGTCCATGGCGCCGGTTTGGGTTATTGAGAGGAAGCTTTTGTTGCCAATGTGGCAACGCAGTGCTGCTGAAAGCTTGGGGACACGGCCGAGTTGCAACCTAGTCTCTGGTGCTGAAGCTTGACAGAGGGGGTGGTCTCGCTGTCCACTATCCAGGGGTCTTTGCCCACCATGCTCCGGCAGCCATTGCTCGCGCAGCATGTCCGCTCCCCCGCTAAGCTGCCGGTCTGCTCGGCCAGGTGCTTGCTGCGGTTCAGCTGGGACGCCTCGGGTGCTTGCCCCTGCAGGACGGCAGCTATGTGGCTGAGGAGGTCCGTGAAGAATTCCGAGACACCCTCATAACCTGGAAGGAAAAGGAATGAAGAAGCATTCAGGCGCTGCCATCTCCCTGATCATTCGTTCACTTAAAAGATTAATACGCCCTTAACCTAAAGCAGGTTCACGAAGGGAACTGACCGATAATTCAGGCTGCTTTTCTAAACTTAGAAGAAGAAGAAGAAGAAGAGATTGGATTTATACCCCGCCCTCCACTCCCCAAGGGAGTCTCAGAGCGGCTTACAAACTCCTTTTCCCTTCCCCTCCCCACAACAGGCACCCTGTGAGGTAGGTGGGGCTGAGAGAGCTCTTTCCCAAGCTGTCCTTGAGGGAACAGCTGGTACAGAGCTATGGCTTGCCCAAGGTCATCCAGCCAGGTGCAAGTGGAGGAGTGGGGAATCAAACCCGGTTCTCCCAGATTAGAGTCTGCGCACTTAACCACTACACCAAACTGGCTCTCTTACTCCCCCCACCCTGAATTAATGTCAGGCAGCTCCTTGTATGTCTACATACCCTGCTGCCATAGATCATAGAACAGAATCATAAAATCACAGAGTTGGAAGGGACCTCCAGGATTATCTAGTCCAACCCTCTGCACAATGCAGGAACTTCACAAATACCCCCCCCACCCAAACACACCCAGTGATCCCTGTTCCATGCCCAGAGGTTTACAAAAAACCTCCAGTATCCCTGGCCAAACTGGCCTGGAGAAAAATGGCTTCCTGACCCCAAAGTGGCGATCAGCATTTCTCTGGGTGTGTAAGAAAGGACCACAAGAACTAAGCACTGATGCAACCTTCCCTGCCATTGGTTCTGGTCCAACCTTCTGGGGCAACAGAAAACAACTCTGTACCATCCTCTATATGACAGCCCTTCAAGTACTTGAAGATGCTTAAGGGATACTACTCATTAGTTATTTAGTGGGTTTGTATATCCCCCATGTTTTTCCTACAGAAAAAACACTCTGAGAATGTAATTAAAAAAACAGTTTTAAAAAAACAACCACATTGGTAAGAAAAAAAAAAGACAGCATATTTAAGGAGAGCTGGATTTGAGTCCAGTGGTATCTCAGAAACCAACAAGATTTCCAGGGTATAAGCCTTTCAGTGTCAAAATTTCCTTTGTCAGGTATTTGACACAGGGACCTTTGACGTATAAGCTTATATCACAAAAATCTTGCTGGCCGCTAAGGTGCTACTGGACTCAAATCCAGCTCTTCTACTGCAGACCTGCATGGCTAGACTCTAAAACCATATTTAAGGATTGATTTTGCTCATTCTCTCCCCTCTCTCACACCAACCAAATCCTACTCTTGACCAGATCTTCTGGCACAGTGGCCACGCTAGCTCCGGACTGCAAAAACTATAGTCCAGTGCTGGGGTCCGATAGCAGCTCCAACTCTAGGGAGGGAGAATGGAGAGACTGCTGCATTCTACTGAGATTTTATCCCAGCCACCAGAAATTCTGTGGAGCAGTCTCTCAATTTTGAGTGTGGACACCTTGTGCTGGGCTCACAAGACAGAATACCACCCCCCCTCATTTGCTTGATAATATTTTAAATGGCTGCCATGGAACCTAATCATAAAATTGCTACCATAAAGGCTGGGTCCAGTCACATAATGCCAAGGAGAAGGCGAAGAAGAAGAGGAGGAGGAGGGGATTAGATTTATACCCCACCTTTCACTTGGAGTCTCAGAGTGGCTTACAAACTCCTTTCCCTTCCCTTCCCCACAACAGGCACCCCGTGAGGCAGGTGGGGCTGAGAGAGAGCTCTTCAGAATTGTCCTTGAGAGAACAGCTCTAACAGAACTATGGCTTGCCCAAGGTCATCCAGCAGCTGCAAGTGGTGGAGTGGGGAATCAAACAAGGTTCTCCCAGATTACAGTCCGCGCACTTAACCACTACACCAAACTGGTAGGATATTCCAAACCAAACATTCTCCTATGATGGAGGCAGCTGGTTCAAAATGGGTTCCCCCAGCAGATGTAAACTGCATGCCTCCTTGGGTTCTACTGAACACCTACTATGGTAGACGGAAGAAAGCCAGATTGGCTCTCTGCTTTGGGGATAATGGATGCCAGAAAAAACAATGGCAAGCACCATGGCGCCCAAGCTGGGGATCACTGTAATAGGGATTTGTGGCACAGAGGTGACAGCAGAGGCCAGAGGAGGCCCCATCTACCGGGCCAAAGGCAGCAGCTGCTCCAGGACAGGGTGGGGCAAGGCAAGGAAGGGATTAAGAGATGAACAAGGCTCAAAGAAGGGCAGAGCGGTGCTGTGCTTGGCCAGCATGGGTGGCACCCCAGGGATAAAAAGGGAGACATCAAGACAGACAGGAAGTGGAGCAGGCTGAGAGAGACTGAGAGGGCACAGAGAAGGGAAGAAAATAAAACCTAGAGGAGGAGGTGGGACATTGGCAGGAGAAGACAACCAGGCCTGGTGGAACTGCCCCTCAGTAGAGGCAAAGCTCAGTCCCCTGAAGTTTTGAAGGGGCAAAGTGGGAGGGTGAAGGAAGCTGTGCTCATGTGGATACCTGTGTAGATGTGGTTCTTAACAATAAAGGGAATTTTAATGCACTAGAGAGTTCAGGTGAGTCTCTGCTGACCGGGGAAGACACTTACGGACACTGCTCCTTGGTGGCGTCACAAGCTTCTAGTAGTACACCGGCAACCCCGCTGCTTGTCTGCCTGCCTAGGCTGGCTGAGGGTGGTGCTGAGGGGACCTCAGGCTCATTCCCCTGGGAGATTTCAACACCTATGCCAAGGCCTTGTTGTTTGGTGTGACTCAGGAACTCTTGGCCTCTATGGCAAAACTATGCCTGTCTCAAATTATACCTGACCTTATAGAATTGAGCTTTTTGGTCCCCTGTTCAGGTCAAAAGGATTATCATCTGGAGTCAGGGGAGTTTAATAAACTACTTTACTGGTAGAAGGATATTATCTGTTTGGAGTTACAGGGCCCCTGAGATTGTGCAGGGTAGGGGAACAGCTGAGAGGCTCCTGACAGACGACGCAGGAAGTTGTCTTGCAATATGACTGGGTAGGAAAAATAAAGCATTATCTTTATAACCGTTCTGTGTGGACTGACTGGAGAAAGAAGAACTGAGGGAATGAGAACACCCCTCCTCTCAGCTGACAATGGTTTGTGGGGAGGGACACACACTGCATTTGTAGCTACAATATTTAAGGGAAATTATTTTCCAGAGAATGATAAATCCTCATGACAGAATAAAATAAGCAAAGGTTAAAACAGAGAAAGCTGAATGTTTTTAGACACTACAGCAAGAAATGTTAATCTAAACACACAAGAGATGTATCCTGAAACTGAATTAAGGTTCTTTTTGTTGTTGAATATTTCAGTTCACAGAACCAATTTTTCCATTCGCAGACTCCAATTTCTGTTGCTCTGTCGCACAATGTGTTTCTTTTCCCTCAGGGAAAGCACCACATGCTCTGCATGCTGAAGGAGATATCAATGTTACACCAGAGCCCCCTCGCAAAGAAATTACGTTAACACACTAATATATGTGCGTCTGGGAAAACCGAGTGGGCCAGTCTCGCCGTATCCGCAGATGCCAGTGCTCAAGATCAGCGGACACTCAAGTGAGAAGAATCTCGGTCACTTTTACATAAATACATATTCAGAAGGTTCGTCCCCATTCTTCTTTTACACGGATCATGCGATGTATTCTATTGAAAAGGTACCAAAATTTCACAGCACTTTAAAAACTTTAATATTTTACTTATAAAATTATTTTCAATGTTTTACAGATCAATTTTTTTTAAAAAAAACTCTAGTGTATCTACTGGTCATATTGTTTGACTGGTCCGAACAACAGTGTAGCACAGCTTCTGTCTGTTTTGTGGAACACTGACGTTGCGCAGCAGGGATCCCCCTACTGTTTTGAGCTTGTGAAAAGCTTTGGAATTCTGACACAAAGTGGTGGGCACAACCATAAAATGGCTGCCACAGGAGGCTGAGCTGACCACAAAATGGCTGCCACATAGACAGAGGAAGCCCAAGTGTAGGGGAGAACAGGGGTAGTTAGAAAATACACCTGGAAAGAGGTTTGAGAGAGAATAAAGCAAACACGATGGTGGCAGGTGCCGCTATTTTAACCTGCATAGTTGACCAGATCTTCTGTGGCCAATCAAAAGACCTGCTGAGCCCCACTTAGCCCACCCACCACACTGGAGACCCCAGCTCTATAGAGAGAGGTGGTGGTACAGAAACATGAAGCTGCCCTATAGTGAGAGTCAGTTTGGTGTAGCGGTTAGGCATGAAGACTCTAATCTGGGGGAACCGGGTTTGATTCCCCACTCCTCCACATGCAGCCGCTGGTGTGACCTTGGGTCAGTCACAAGTTCTCTCAGTGCTGTTCTCGAAAAAGCAGTCCTTGAAAGAGCTCTCTCAGCCCCACCTACCTCACAGGATGTCTGTTGTGGGGAGGGGAAGGGAAAGGGGTTTGTAAGCCGCTCTGAGACTCCGAGTGAAGGGCAGGGTATAAATCCAATCTCCTCTTCCTCCTCCTCCTAGTGAGTCATCCAATGGGCTCTTTCAGCTCATCCTTGCCTACTCTGACTGGCAGTGGCTCCCCCTGGTCTTGAGTGGAGGTCTTTCACATCACCTGCTATCTGATCCTTTTTAAGTAAAGATGTGGGGATTAGACCTAGGACTTCCTGTGTAAAAAAGTGGATGATGCCATGATGGCCCCATGACCTTCTGCTGATGAGAAGCGTCAGGGATGACTGGAGTGCCTAGTAAGCTTGAAGTACAGCACCACCCTAGGCTACTCCACGAAAGCTAGGTGGGTCTTACAAGGCCGCAAGCAAGTAAATTATGGCAGTTATAGCTAAAGAGAGAATTTGTAGAGGAGCTGCTGTAAAACTAAGACGGTTCACATAGGCAGCTCTCGAGCAGGAGAGAAGTGGGTTGCGCAGATGCTGGTAATCAAAATAAAACCTGCCTGCCCCATTTCACACAGACCTAAACAGATGTTGAATTAAGCGTGCTGTGGATGGACTCTGCACAGCTTGTAGCAGCCCCCTCTCACCTGGGAATGCATTGATGTCAATCACGGCGTGCTGACCAGTCTGATTGTTAATGATGATATCAATCCCAAAGAGAGACACCCCTAGGGCCTGCCGCAGCGCCTTCGAGATCGCTTGTATGACCTCGTCGTTTGGCCTCTCAAACACACCTTCTATTTTATCAAGCTATATAAAGAGAAGAGGGGAACATGGAAAAAAACAACAAGTTGAAGAACTAGAGAATATGGACCATCTCAGCAGATTAAAAGGGAAGCTCATTAATGGGTTATATGAAAGAGCCAATACAACTGACATCTTCACCAGAGAGCCAGTTTGGTGTAGTGGTTAAGTGCGTGGACTCTAATCTGGGAGAACTGTGTTTGATTCCCCTTTCCTCCAGTTGCACCTGCTGGATGACTTTGGGCAAGCCATAGTTCTGTCACAGCTGTTCTCTCAAGGACAGCTCTGGAAAGAGCTCTCTCAGCCTCACCTACCTCATCGGGTGTTTGCTGTGGGGAGGGGAAGGAGTTTATAAGCTGCTCTGAGACTCCAAGTGAAGGGTGGGATATAAATCCAATCTCTTCTCTCTTCTTCTTCTCTGTATGTGGTGATTTAATCACTTCATTTGTACCCTAGTTTTCTCCCTAATGTTGACTCAAAGCGGTTTATAACATTTCTCCCTCCATTTTATTCTCACAACATACCTGTAAATTAGGTGGGGCCAATGCTCCTTCTAAGCTGTGGAGTCTTGTGAGCAAAGATTCTACTTTGTGAGCTACTGGCATTAAAGTGGTGAGTGAGCAATTTGGCAATCTTCTCCAGCCCCTCATATATCCTGAGTTTTTGCCATTGATTTCAATGGCTCATAGGGTTTAATGGGGCTGAAACTGACATTTGGTGGGCCAAATGACTCCTGAATCCGCTTCCGTTGCTGAAACTGACATGCGGGGGGTCATTTGGCAGTTGGAACAGATGCAGCCTGATTTTTTTATTTGCACACCCCTAGTGGGCACAAATGGCAGTGGTAGCAAGCCCCTCCCCCAGCGGGCCTGTGGAGGAAGCGAAGCGAGAAGGCGTTTAAAGTTTAAACCCCTTCTGTTTAGAGTCACGTGGCAGCGCGGCACAGTCTTTCCATTGTATTCTATTGGGCCCTTCTCACTTCGCTCCCCCCACCGCCCGTCTTGGCAGGCCAGCTGGGGAAGGGAAGAGGAGGCTTTTGAAGATGCCCCCCCATTTTGCTTCCCTTTCTGACACACTTCTGGTGATGACAGGGGGCATGGCATATGTTAATGAGTTATGCGAATAGGTATGCTAATGAGCTCCTGCACCTCTTTTTCTACAAAATGACTGCTGGTGAAGGGAATTATTTTTTATATATGAAGGAGCTTTCTATCATGTGAGTTGTTACTGTCTCAAGTGCATATTTAACCATATGGAGCGAAGGTCCATCAGTGGCTATTAGCTACAAGGTATATATAGGATCTCTCAGCCTGGGGCACGTGATGCTCTGTATTCTTGGTGCTTGGGGAAGGGGTCAACAGTGGGAGGGCTTCTAGTGTCCTGGCCCCACTGCTGGACCTCCTGATGGCACCTGGTATTTTTGGCCACTGTGTGACAGAGTGTTGGACTGGATGGGCCATTGGCCTGATCCAACATTGGCTTCTCTTATGTTCTTATGTAACCAAAAAATATTTGGATTGGTGTGATTATCTAACAGAGACTCTGAAGCACCTCCATAGAACTACAACTCACAGAGTCCCATGTGGACAGTAATTTAACAGCACACAGTCATAACTGTGTTTACTTAGGGGCAGGGCTTTTTTTGTAGAAAAAGCCCAGCAGGAACTCGTTAGCATAACAGGCCACACCCAACAGCAGAAACTCATTAGCATATTAGGCAACACAACTGACAGCACAGCTTATTAGCATATTAGGCCACACCCCCATGTTACCAGAAGAGTGGTCATCCAGCCACACCCACCTTTTGCTTCTTATTCTGTTTACCTTGTTTGTTGTTAAAACCCAGGGCTTTATTTGTAGCAGGAATTAATTTGCATGTTAGGTCACATACCTCTAATGTAGCCAATCCTAATGAGTTTCAGCTGTTGGGTGTGGCCTATTATGCTAATGAATTCCTGCTGGGTGTAGCCAACTCAGGAGCCAGACGGAACTCCGTTCCTGTGCGTTCCTGCCCAAAAATAGCCCTGCCTAGAGGTATGCTCTATTCATTTTAGTGGAACGTATGTCTAAGTATGCTTACAGCTTGAAGCGAGACTATAACTGTAGTGCAGCATCTTATGCATCATATCTTGATTACATACATACAGAGATTCATTGTGGTTGGAAACCACAACCTTGAAGGGGGGAAATTTTACATCACTTTGGGAGTCCCCTAAACTGGTACATATTTTATGTTATTTTCCAGTTCTAGTATTCTCTTGTATTAAGATTCTTATTGTATGTTAACCACCTGCAGAGTGTTCATGAGTTCAGTGAGAAGCAGACCTAATTCTTTACGGTGACACAAGAGGAAGAACACTGCATTCCGCAGGTATGCACCTCAATGACTATAAAAACACAGACCCTGGATAGATAGTGCAGGGGCTGCTGTCTGTCTAGGACAAAGGAAGGCCTATGTCTGAAATCCCTACTCAGCCATGACAGCTTGCTGGGTGACCTTGGGCCAGTCACCTATTGCAGACTAAAGTACTCTGGAGACGTTCCTGGTTGATCCTGAGTGATCCCTTGTTCAACAGAAAATGGTAATTAAACCACAGAACTTCCAAATGTTCAAAGCTCTTCACTCACATTAATTTCTTGTATGTTCTGCAACAGCCTTGTAAGGGCAGGTCAAAAGTATTACCTATGTCTTCCAGCTCGAGGAAGACCAGCTTCTCTAAGGTCATCCAGCAAGTCTGTGAAAGAGGAGAGCTTCTAATCTATTCCTAGGCTACAGCAGCAAAGAACTGCCTCTAACTGAGAAATCCTTCAGTGAGGAAAGTTGAGATCTCTCTGCTATTTGTACTGTAGCAGATAAGTAGTTAAGTCTTGTTTTTCAGAAAGAGGCTTGTAGCACTTACTGCTGTTAGGACTGAAGAGGATTCTGGCTTTGATACGTTGTGGCTGTTGAAAAATATCGATTCTCTATCTGCAGTCGGGAGAGAGGTAAAAGAAAAAAAACAAGGGTGTTAAACATTATTCTGAAAGGTGGGAATATGCAGATATCATTAGCATAAACAGCATAAAATGCTTCCTTTTAAGTCTAAATTATCTGCTTCAGACCAACACAGCTACCCACCTGGATCTAAATTATCTTGGCTCCCAATAGGATTTTAGCTGTCAAAAACCAACACTAGGGGGCAGCACAGTCCATCTCTAAGATGCACATTTCCATCATCCATATACAATCTCCAAATTCTGTCCTCATGCTAGGTGGGCTAGCTCTGTCCCAGCATCAGTACTGCAATAGCCCTTAGAACAGATAATGAGACAGCACTCTTGTTGCAAAAGGCAGAAAGAAGCACTAACCACAGCCTTTAAAGAACGAAAGGTTTTAAAATGACAAAGTTCAAAATGGCAAGACACAAACTGCTACAGCAGCAGAAGATGATATTGATAGAGCTGGGCACCTTTTGCTTGGTTAAAGATTAGAAGAGAGCTCTTGCGCTGGAATTTTATTGCCGGGGGAGGGTACTTCACCATTAAAATGATTTTAAAGAAAAACATTTAAAAGCATAAAGTACAGGCACAGTGGAGGGCCTTGCTCATGATTAGTGATGCTTCAGGTACTGTCCAATAGGTGTCTGTGATACCAACATGCCTGTATTCCATACAAAACCTGCCATTGTAATGTACACCATGTAAGGGAAGAATCATATTAGTTCAAGGGACAATATACTATGGTTTGATTGCAGGAAGACGTCCCCTTTACTTTAAGGAAATACACATGCAATCCAATGCTAAGCATTTCCTGCATCCCCTCCCTGCCCCCGGCCACCAATCACTGGGCAGAATGAAAATGCAGTGTGTTTTTTTAAAGTCAGTACTGTCCTCCTGGCAAAACAAATTTCTGAAAACTCCCCTCCACCCAATTTTGCCCCCAAGCAACAAATCATTCATTGTCGTTTTGATATATTTAGAATAAAAATCTCTTATATTTAGGGTTAAGACTTGAGAGCCTACACTATTTATCAGGCCCAAAGGGGCTGGCCATAGGTCAAAGTCCACAGCCACTACACTAGGGCATCTCTAGTCATGGGAGTAGTTGACAGGAGGGTCAAACCAGACAAAACACAACTATGTATGGGAGTTCTGTGTATGGAGCTCCACTGGTCAATGTATGGAGCTCCCAGTGCTTTGTTCCTTTTAAGTAGATATAAGGGACCCCAATTTGGATGGGGACTGCAGGATGGAGGGGGGGGGGAGGGTTAAACCTCCCCCCTCCCTCACTGTTTTCCCTTCCTGAAACAACCCTGAAGAGCTGCAATTTGCCAGCTGGACAAACATATAGGTCCTGATCCAAAATGAGGTCCTGAGCACCAGCTATTTAAAAGAAAAAAGCAAACACAGTTCTCTTAAAGCAACAATAGCTTTTAAAGAAAACAGTGGATCCATCAGCCTACAGCAGCCTGCATTCAGTGGCAAAGTGACTGGCGAAGGAAGCTTTATATAGAGGATGTGATACATTAGCACCCAGCTGGTTTTTGAAGAAAAGAAGAACAGATTGGATTTATACCCCTCCCTTCACTGCCCGAAGGAGTCTCAGAGTGGTTTACAATCCCTTTCTCTTCCCCCCACCACCACAGACACCCGGTGGGGCTGAGAGAGCTCTTTCGGGAACTGCCCTTGAGAGAACAGCTCTGAAAGAACTGGTAACTGACCCAAGGTCACACCAGCAGCTGCATGTGGAGGAGTGGGGAATCAAACCCGGTTCTCCCAGATTAGAGTCCACGCACTTAACCACTACATCAAACTGAGAGGGTGGAACAAGGTGAGGGAAAGGCAGTTCACCTCTCTTGCACCCGAGAGACCTTGCATTCTGAAGGCCCTCAGCCTCACCGCCCAGCCACCCTTAGGAGCTGTGTACAGAACACAAGAATGAAGTTCAAGGTCGGAGGCCTGTGGTGGAAATTATCCAGGAGAGCCTACAGAGCCTTGAGCCACTTAGTGTTCTAAGGAGAATTCTGTTCCCTTCCAGACTCTTCCTGCTTGCTTTGGTCATTATATGACAACTGCTTCCCATTATGCAGTCCCTTCCTCTTAGGCCCTCTAAAGCTGTCTTGGAAGAAGAGTGGGCTGTTGCATTGCAGCCAACAGCAACCCCATCCACAGGGCGCCCCGGACAAGAGATGAGCAGAGGAGATTTGCCATTGCCTTCCTCTGCATAGCAACCCTGGCCTTCCTTGGGGACCTCCCATCGAAGTACTGATTGTGACTGACCCTGCTTAGCTCCTAAGTTCTGGTGAGCTTGGTCTGAGCTGTGTTATTTGAGCTGCTACTGTCTCAGAACCTGAACTCAATCCATCACTTTAATTTAGGGCAAAGGAGCCTTTCTGAGGACAGTGACAAGGGACAGTGAGGGAGAACAGACTGAAGGGCACACAGACGGTCTGAGAACAGACTGAAGGGCACACGGAATAACTTGCAACTGAACAAATTAAAGGAAGTATAGGAGGAAAAGCACTCTGACACTTTGTTCCAAGTGTGCTGTTATACGAGAAATGAGAAATCTCTTGTTCATTGCTTGTACAGTAACATACTAGAAACAGGGTAGCTTTTCACTGTCTCCAAAAGATCCTTAACATGCAATCCCACCACTTGAAACCCCCCCCTTGCCAATTAAAATCTTCCTCTTGAGCTGCGGTCCTCCATAGTCCTCCACAACACATCCCCCTGTTCCCAAGAGTCCCCCCTGAGGCCCAGGATTAGCTTTTCAAAAAAGGCAGGTTGCTGCAAGGGGAGAAATCGTGTCCTGTAAACTCATTCCATTCAGCTGTCCATGCAGAAGAAGCATTACAGAAGCTTCTGGAGACAACAGCTCCACCTTCCCCAGCCCTGTCTGGTTTGCTTATAGATGGAAACCAGAGATACCCCACTGTCAGTCTCTTCTAATGCTAGAACAGGATTACTGCTCCAGTCTATTGATTCTGACACACACATAAAACAGGCTGCTGCACACGGAGAGTTCTGCACAAGGATTGTATGCTGAAGGAATAACTCTCAGAGAGTTGAGGGGCTTGGGACCCCTGCCCCTCAGTTTAAATAAAAGTTTAAGAAATGCGGATGAACTAGCTGGCATGCTTTTGGATTTCTCATCCCTGCTTGGTTCGGCTTGAAAATTCCCCTGCTTTGATTTCAGGTTTCCTAGCAGCAAACTGAACCTGTAAGTTTTATTTCTGTGCTGCCTCCTTGATACCAAATTCTTCTGTATTCTCAACAATATTCTTGCATCTATTAACTGGTGACTTAAGAACAAACGAACAAATTAAGACGACCAGCAATGAAAACACGGAGAACGAAAATACTTGCAGCCGTCACCTAGAAATGCAAAAAGAAATGAGAAATAGTGTGTGTGTGTGTGTGTGTGTGTGTGTGTGTAAAGGTTTCCCTTAGTCGAAAGCCAGTTGAATCTGACTCTAGGAGGCGGTGCTCATCTCCATTTCCAAGCCGAAGAGCCAGCGCTATCCAAAGACTTTTCCGCGGTTGTGTGGCTGGTATGACTAGACGATGAGGCACATGGAACGCTGTTACCTTCCCACCGAAGCAGTACCTATTTATCTACTTGCAGTTTCTTGCTTTCAAACTGCTAGGTTGGCAGGAGCTGGGGCCAGAGATGGGAGCTCCCTCCGTCACGCGGCAGCTGGGTCTCGAACTGCTGAGCTACCGACCTTGTGGTCTGCAACTCAGCATCTTAACCTCTGAGCCACCCCGGCCCTACTGTGTGTGTGTATATCCCTATTAAAAAGCACTGCTCTGCTTCTGGCACCGTCAAGGGTGTTCTTTCAGACTGATGCCTGCAGCGCTTTGCCGCTCTCCGACAGACTTTACCTGAAATGCCAGCTGAGAAGTTCTTGACAGATGGCCTCTTCACCACACTGTATGACTCTCCAACCACGAAGACTTTATAGAGGACGGCATTATGGTTGATGAAGCTCTGAATCACACAAGGGGGCTGGATGGCCTTCAGGCCTTCCTGGTTGAATATGATAGCCATCTGAAAAACAAACACTCGTCTTTGCCAGTGCTCACATTTGTTCCAAACGTGATTGGTGGGTATATAACTACTATTATGCCAGGAGCGTTTCTGACATTTGTGACATGAACATGATTTTGACTGGGGCATAATTGAAAGATTCCACACACAAACACACACACCTGTGCATGGAGGTTGCCTATATATTCTTTGACCTCTTGCTCCAGAGATTGGAGTTCCACTCCGCATGGAACACCTGCATGCACACAGGTGTATGTTGACTACACTCCTGTGCACAGCATGTGACAATCATGCTTGATGTCTAATGTATACGGCTGTCTTACATGGGCAGCACATCTTCCACACTTTCCAAATGAAGCATCACTTTTGTAGGGTGCAAAACTGGCATCAGATGAACCAAGCACAGGGGCTCAGGAGCAATGTTCCCTCTAAGCTGAGTTGGTGTTAGCTAGCTCGCAGTCTTTTAGATTCTAGCTCATACATTTTTGTCTTAGCTCGGGAAGGATGGCTCCAGAGCAAGCTAATTTATGCAGTAGCTTAATCGCTCACTCACAACTTTAATGCCAGTAGCTCACAAACCAGAATTTCTACTCACAAGACTCCACAGCTTAGAGGAAGCATTGCTCAGGAGCAATATGTAACCGAGCAAGCGCAAGGCAGGACCAGAGGCAGAAGGAGGATGAAAGCGATCTCTTGAGAGTCCTTAGGGCCCACTATGTTCAGAAATTGCCAGATCGGTTTGAAGGACTGCCTGTGTTGTGTGGGGGCCTTACTGAATACCATTCCACATAACTGGCAGAAGTGCACTGGGAAAGAGCAGAACTCCTGTTTCACAGACTGCCACTGAGAACATGAATATAAATTTGCTGTGCTCTGTGAAAAGCACCCAGGGTATACAAAAAACTAACGAGACGGAGCGTGTATTATTGTCAGAGCACACCATTATAGTCGGCTCAGAGGTTCCGTGTGATGTCCTGCCGTTGACAATGTCACTGTTTGGGGACGGGCAGAAGCCCCCCCCCCAAAAAAAACAGGGGATCCCCTGCCTGGGAAAAGAGAGCCCTAGGCTCTCTTTTGGTTGGTGGTCTGTGTTTTAGAGGAATAGGGCCACCTTTTCTTCTCCCAGACGAAGCGTCTGCCAGTTAGCAAAATGGCTCAGGTGGAACCCAGGAACAGGTTTCTGTGGTGGGCACCAACTGGCTACTGCCCATGCCATCAATACCTATCCCCCCACCCCCATTTCCAGAACAGCTTTGCAATGGGTTAATTTTTTTTAAAATGAATACACTGATGGCTTAATTAAGAACTGTCTTGCTGTTGTGTGAATCTGTTATGCAAAACGCAGAGCCAGGGAGACTCTGTGGTTCAAGATAGTCAGGCTGACCCACTTCAGCCTCGGAGTCTTGATGAAATTTGAATGAACAGGGCTTTCTAAACTGTTTTCATTCACCCTCGAAGAACAGGCTCAACAAGATCTAGTGCACATAAGGGATTCTATATAAATAGAAACGACATTTCTAAGCTTCAACAAGCAGCATCAATTGATGGTTAAGACTTCCGATTTCTGTTTTTTGAGGGGTTTTTTTGCAAACCACATCTGTTTTCCTCAGAAAATATCTATTGCCACTGCAGTGCTAATCGCTTATGCTGCAGTTCAACCAGTGGTCCATCTAGCTTTTTGGCTGGGGGACTATAGCTGCAATCCCAAGAACACCTTTCTGAGAGTAAACCCCACAGAATAAAATTGGACTTACTTCCGAGCAGACCTGCTTAGGACTGTTCACTGCTTAGCAGTAATAGTAACAGCTCCCATAGACCTATAAGCAACAGTGGCATGGGCAAATCTGCCCCCCAATCTTGTTGCCCTAAGTGGCAACCTGGACATGTTATCAGGCAGTACCCAGAGAGTCTTGGATGGATACTCACTTCATGGGAGTTGGTTCCATGGGCCACTCTTGTCTTGCAAACTACAGGGAAAAAAACAGACAATGCTACCTGTGAGTGCACAAAGATGAGCATAACAAAATGCTTAACAGCAGCTCAGTTCAGCACACCTGGTTGGACACACAGCCCTTCGACCTGGCTAAAACTAGTTGCTGATGAGTTACATCCTTCACCTTTCACTCGGATTGAGTTGGGTAGCAAGCATTGCCCCACATGATGAAATGTCATCCATATACAGCTGGGAGGGACCAGAGGCAACATAACCAAAGGTTAATTCAGAGTACGGTGCAAGGGCCACTTGAAGCAAGGAGCGAGTACAGTGTTGGACTAGGCTGTGGGAGAACCCAGGTTCAGATCCCCACTCTGCTTGGGCCAATCACTCTCTGGGAGAGTAGCCTCCCACACAGGGCTGTTGTTGCAAAGATAAAATGAAGGAGGAGAGAATAATATTGCAAGGCACTTTCCATCCCATTGAGTAGAAAAGCAGGGTATAATTATCTAAGTAATAATAAATAAAAATGTCCTGGCTAGAAAGAGAGAGCTTCAGACGATCTACAGGTGATCCAGTGTGCAAACCTTGACCCGCTTTCCTGCTCAAGGATACTTACTGGCCCATCTAGTGTGAGAACGCCAACTTCGGCTGCCAATATACGGAATTATTTGTTTCCACCATAGCAGCACCCTGTTTATAATGAGCAAAAGCCACTGACTCTTATTCAATTTCACTTGGACATTTTGCTCTGATTGCCGTGACCCAAACTGTTCACTGCCGGTGCATCTGGACCAATGCAGCTCACAAAACAAGCCAGATGCAGCCTAAAGTGCAACCGCTGCCCATGATCAAAGGTACTCACCAATCCTGGTAGCTCAGAGTTATTACAATAAATTGCAAAAGATGTATACTAGGAACATTTTTAAAATTCAACTTTTCATTAGTGTCTGCATGGGTGCTGCCATAGCTCTTCTCATTTTTTAAAATTTATTTTTAAAATTTGTACTCCCTTGGTTCTTGTATGCAACAATACTTCAGGAGTTCTCTTAGTATGGCAAGACATTGGGTTACGTACTAAATGGGAATGCTATTCCACTCTTCTCTATTTGCTGCAAGGTGTCTTCTCCATATGTGTTCGTCAGCTCCATAAATGGTGGAGAACAGATCCTCTCATCTGTAACGTACAAAAAAAGAGGAGGATTTGATTAAGCTCTTGGCTTCCCAGCTGGTGCCACTGTGGGTAACCACCACACCATTATTCCTGCAGAAAAATATCAGAATGTTTATGATTACACTAATTTCATGGTTCTGATTACTTTGTTACTGTTATTGCTATGGGTCTTATTGCAAACTGCTGCTATTATTTACTGATGGATACACACTGTTGGTATATTTTCTTTGGTATTATCGACTGTCTTTACTCATACAAATGGAAGTTGTACACTAAGATACAATATATAAGCATTTCAGCCCTGACCTGGATAGCCCGGGCAAGCCTGATTTCATCAGATCTTGGAAGCTAAGTAGGGTCGACTCTGGCAAGTACTTGGATGGGAGACCTCCAAGGAATACCAGCAGCTGGGAGGACAGGGGCAGGCTTTACTCAGCCACCTCTCTGAATCTACCCCAGACCCCCAGTAGGGGTCAGTCACCAGAGGTCGCCATGATTTCCAGGTGCACACACACTCACACATATGAAAAATACAACCCCGCCCCTCCAAAAGAGTGGAAGGTGGAAGAAGAGTGTGCTGTTGTGTTGCAGCCAACTAACGGCAATCCCATCCACAGGGTGCCCAAGACAAGAGACAAGCAGAGGAGATTTGCCATTGCCTTCCTCTGCATAGCAACTCTGGTCTTCCTTGGGGGGTCTCCCATCCCAGAAGTCGCCATGACTTCCAGATGTACACACGCTCACACACACATATGAAAAAATACACCCCCCCAACAAAGATATAAGTACTCCAAATAAATGAGTTGAACCAGGCCTAGAGGAAACACGCATTCAGAGCTGGAAAGCACAGAAAGACTAAGTACAGCCAGCTGTATATCTGTATGTACAGCCATTCCTGTGAACCCCCCCCCAAATCAAACCACTATGCCTGTTGTGCTGCACAGATCAGGCTGTGCCCTGACCCCTGCCAAGCAAGGAGCTTCAGATATGTCAAGTTTCAATGAACACAAAATGCATCTCAGAGCAACTTTAGACATGGAGGACAGGGAAAAGTGGAAAAAGCTGATGCAATCAGAGTGGACATAAGACGCAAGAGAGAAAATTAGAGGCACCCATTTTGATAACACCTGGCTGCATATGATTCACTTCAGCTTCGGCAAACACAGTCCGATGACTGATTCCTCACCTTGTTTGCAAGTTCATTTCAAACTGTAAGGCTTAAGCATACAACCTTACCAACCTTCAGCAGAATTTGGTTCCAACAGTAACTGCTCTACTTGTTCAAGGAGTGCAAAGCTGGAACCAAGAACTCACATGCAATTTGAGTCCCATTGGCAATTTCTATTTTCCCAAAAGTGGAGCCAAGGGCTTACAGGACCAACATTACGTGGCTCATGTGACAACTCTTACCACTGGAGTCTGTGAGTGTATGCTCAAACTGAACAATTATAATCCAGACTGAAATTCAGGCAGGGCTGTTTCCTGATCCTGGGGCCACTCACTTATCATAATGAATTTTAGGGGAGATGCAGCCTGGTAGCATAAAATCACAGGCTGGCAGACAGATTGAGGCTTTGAGGCTGACTTAGATCTAAAAAGAAGAGAAAATCCAAACAAAGTTTCTCAGACTTCAAAGCTTTTGTCTCATCGCTATGATAAAGACAAGCATCAGAATCTGAAAGTGACAGTGTTGCAATATTTATACGTTTCTGCCACAGGAGAGATCCCCAGTTCGGCTCAGTTTCAGGACTCCCTTAGTTTAGAGAGACACGGGAACATCTCTGGCCTTGGCCAAGTTCCCACTCGTATGCCTGGAGTTCACAAATAACGTTGCCAGCCATGCAAATTCAGTGGGATGTCCGGTTCCACCTCGGTTCCTTCCATTTGTTTCCTGTACAGATAAAAGACGGGTGGAATCCAGAATGCTTATGACTTATGAATCACCATGGCATGTTTTCAGCGCATACACTGTACCGCTGCCGCCCAGTCAAATGAGAAGGGGGGGGGGGGAATGGGTGATTGATCTGAAGCACTGTCCTAAGTAGACACATACGCATCCAAAAAGAGGGTCATCAGCAAATGCCATTGGCTTATGCCTCTCTTTGCACTGCTGATATTAAGCTGTTCTGAAGCATGGTCCCAATTGGCTGCATTTTTTGCACAATACTCCTGCAAGCACTGATTTAGCTGCAATAGCATGGTACCCAACTACATTTAGCAGACGGGAAAAGGATAGTGTTGCTGCTGTTCCCCATGAGGCAGGTAGTGGAAACTAGGGTTGCCAGACCACACCTGGCAACTGGTGGGAGGTTTGGGGGTAGGCCATAACATTGCGTGCACCACTATATCATTTCTGGAGAAAACCTGGAAGTGACACAGGGTAGCTCTAGGAGTTTCCAGAAATTCCTAGAGCTACCTTCTGTCACTTCCAGGTTTTCTCCTGAAGTGTTGTAACAGAGCATGTGATGCCCCAGGGGCCCAGTGGAACCCCACTATAACATTAATCAGTTGCATTCAACATCTCTGAAAGATTTCAAAGAACTGTAGATGCAATAGCTCAGATTAGATTTAAACCCATTTGGTGTCAGACCTTTTGACAGAATCAGACCCATTCAAGAGCAGGTTCCCCAGCTCGAGTAATCATTAGACTACATTAGAAAGAGGGCTCAATTTGAGACAAGGTGGAGCAAGCCCCCCAAGCTGCATGCATTCAAAGCTAAATCTCTGCTTGGGAACACATGTCTATGGGACTTGCATATGCACACACACAGAGCACATTTCCTCCTCCAACCTGGGTAACCATAGGCACAGAATTAGACTGGGAGATTTCATGTCAGAGGAAGCAGATTCCAGCCAGGCCTGAGCGACGGCACTTCTCTTTTTAGAATTCTGTCGCTGGCTGCGAAATGTTATTTTCTTTCCCTAACGGACAGATCACCCAAACATTCCCAGAAAATTTCTTGTCAGGTTTAACTGAACACACTGCAGACTTTGAGATCGCAGCAGCAAAGCCAAGAAAGGTCCACCTGCAGTCACCAATTACTGTCACCTTCATCTGCTGTTTAAGGATGAGAGCAAGATTCTCATTATTGACTGAGGAAAAAAACACTGGCTTTGGAACCCAAGGGAAGCAGGTGAGGGGGGGGGGGGAAGAGAGAAACATTTGATAGCAGATTTTCACTGCTTCCGCACAAAAAAATACAAGGGAGACCCAGTTATGTCATATTAATCCCAGGTTTGTGTAAACATTCCGTTCTCCAGTCAGTCGCTAGCCCACCCTAGCTGCATAGCAGCATTACATTAAAGCAATGGTTTCCATGACTAACAAGCAGTAGAAGGAACCATAAGATAGTAACACACTGAGATGGTGGGATTCTTAAGTTTCATCACTGTCGCAGGCTGTATCTGAGCACAGTTTATCACTTCTGTGGTGCAAGAGAAGAGACTTTCCCTTCTTATTACTGGGCCACTGATTTCTCATTCTGTACTGGTAGCTTGGTAAAACATAACTGAAATGGGGGTAAGTAGAGCTTTCCTGTGCGTAGGTGTAAGAATGCTCTCTCCTCTTACTTTTGTAAACACCTACTATAATAAATAATATCTTAACACCACTCAAATATGTAATGCCTTCAGAAGGCATTAAGAAAATGTTCATTTTCTAAAAAGCTCTGTGCCTATGCCAAAGACTTTAATTTGAAAGCCTATACAAGAGAGTACCTTATGTGAGATGCCAAGAAAATCACTATACCTAATGAAACATGGACTAGTCTTAGCAAGAGTAATGGAAGAAGCAGGGCAGGACCACCCACAAAGTGTGTGTGCGCACACGCATGTGTGTGTGATTTTGAAACCTAACCAGGAGGAAAAAAGCGATTAGAAATGGCCTGATGAGGATTAAATGTATTCCAGAAATGGATGGAATATTGAGAGCAGGAATATTGAGGGTTAGTTAAGGCCGGGAGGGGGGGAATAAGCTTGCTCAAGTGTCCAAAAGCATAGAGAATCGGGGGGGGGGGGGACATTCTGCAGGATGGGTTGGGATTTCCAAACTGTTGTCCCCTCCATTAATTCCTCCAATTCCCCCACCTTGTCTTTACAAATCCTGTAACTGATTCCACAAGGCACAGCAGATTTGGGAAAAAACGGAACTTGCCAGACAGCAATCAGAAGAGTACCTGATCCAAGAACATAAGAACTCCTTTGTAGAGTCAGACCAAGGTCCATGTCACCCAGCAACATAGCCACCCAGATGCCATAAATACTTGAAGCTGGGCCTTCTGTCCTTGCTTCACTGGCACAGCAGTTCCTTCTACATTTCTGGATGCAGCTCAACCCTCCAGCAGCAATGACTGAAAACAGACCGTGGGTTGGAAAATGCTCACTCCAGGCTGGGATTTGGGCATGGCTAGCCATGGTATGTTGCTGAGTCATTTATGTGAGGAGGAACCTCCATGTGAAGCTGCAAGTGCTCGTGTTGTGATTTGCACCATCATGGTGTTTTGGAAGGGCAGCTTTGGTAAGCAGGACAATGCTGAAGAACTGACAGTACTGTACAACAGCAAGGAGCTTCCTAGATCAGTGGTTTTGTCCCCTCAATCACTCTATCAAATAACCATAGCAGAAACAAAAACGCTCACTTTTCCAAGAAGGGAACAGCTATGTTTACAGGCATTCTGTTATTGTACTTATCATTCATGTTAAGTTTTAAGGCCATAAAAACTAAGTATTGTTGGGAGTACATTTTATTGCTGTGGCTTTAATAGATAGTCCCCAGCAGGTAGCATAAGCAGGAAGTGGCACAGCAAAGATACTAGCTGGTGGGCAGGGGAAGGGGGATTAGGAGAAACACTGAGTACCCAAGATGGGTTGCTGTGTTTGTCTGTAACAGTAGAAAAGAGCAAGAGTCCAGTAGCAACTTAAAGACTAGCAAAATTTGTGGCAGGCTATGAGCTCCCACGAGCCACTTTAGGTATCTGAAGGAATGAGCAGTGACTCATGAAAGCTCTGCCCTGCCACAAATTTTGTTAGTCTTTAAGGTGCTACTGGACTTTTGCTCTTTTCTACTGAGTATCCAGGGTTACTATTAGCATGCCAAAAGGTAACAGATAACCTGTGGCAGGTAGGGTTGGCAGGAGATCGCACATCACATGGAGGTGGACATGGGGAACTGGGGGAGACCAAATTTCTAGTAATGGTTATGAAAACTCTCCATCCCACCTACACTACTTCGTGCACCACTGAGAACCACCATCCTAGACAAAGCACTGTAACAGAGCATATCCTGTATCTGGTAGCCTCCTATTTCATCTCCAAAAGGTGACATACACAACGGGGATTTTGATGAATAACTTAACCAATGAACAATGTCACATGGGATTAACTTAGTCCATAGATTTTTAGGGCTTTAAAAGTAAGAAACTAGCATTTTGAATTGGGCCCAGCAGATATCTGAACTCTATCATATACCTTCAGAGCATTTTCTGCACTATATTCCATTATGACAATCCAGGTGTGACCAGGAAGAATGGTCATGGAACAAATAAGTTAGGTGACAGCAGAAGTACAGTTAAAATGAGATGAATTTGATTTAGGAGGTGCTAAAGAAGTGATCTTGAAGAAGAGCTTGAGAAAACTGGCTGGCCCTACAAAGAGGATAAAGGTATCCCAGGCACAGTAGCTATCTATGTAATGCAAGCCTTTGTGTGGCTTAAGGCAAAGAAATCCTAGGAAATACTTTATTACTGAAAACCACCCTGAGTGCTGGCACTATTGTATAGCAACAGAAATGTATTATGTATTTTTTTTAAAAAAAAGAGAGAGCCAGTCATGGATTGCGGCTGACACACATTTAGAACTATCTTTATAAAACGACAAAGGCACATTACTACATTTGCCAGCTCAGCAGGTGATTTCTACCTGGACAGACTGGAAACATTCAGCCACTGTCAAGCCAACGCTAATTTTGTTAAGCCAATGTCCTTTTCAATTCGACTGGTGGCAGTTACAATGGCTCCCATTTTCAAGGGTGCACTTTTAATATTTGTTTTGTCCATTTCGCCTTCGGAGAGCAGCGTTTCCCACCAGAGCCGCACAGTGGGAAAAGGTCAGGCTGGAAGAGTGGCGGTTCGAATTCTGCTCAAGGGAAACAAGCAACTGCTTTCACGAAAGGATGTTAACAAGGCCCTTTTTTTCCAATCAGTGCTTTGGTCCAAACAATGAACTCAAGGGACTGTACAATACCTGTTACAGGCTGAGAGGTTTTCTTTAAAGGCCCCCACAAGTAAAGACCTCAAATTATTCACAATGGCTAGAGACGGACTGTTGCTTACCAGTGCTACATAATTAGCAGTCTGGACCCAAAAAGTTTCTTGGAAGACAATTAAAACGAGGGCTTCCACAGGAAAGTACAGGCAGGGCTTTTAATTCACATAGGACTCTGAATGACATTAATTAACTCCAAACTGCTTGGGCCCTGCACTGAGAACCAGCATGGGTACTTTGGTTTCTGGCAGGTGGGCCCTGTTTATTTGGTCAGGCCCCTCAACAACTGGCCAACACCACCAACCTCTAGGCCCAGCCAGAATGTATTCATTTTTAAAATATAAACAATGAAGAGAGAGAGAAATTTATGGGAGATTAGTTATTTTATACCAAAGAACCTAAGCCTCAGCTCTGTGGAGAGGAGAAACTACATATATACAATGTTAGCTTGAATCTTCCACTTTTACAAGGCCTCTATGGGATTAAGAAAGCTCAGTGTGGTAAGGACTAAACTAAACTTCTACTTTAAACTGCCGAGCAGCTTCCTGACAGCTTAGTTCATCTGGATATATGCTTGACTACCAAGAAAATTTCAACAACAATAAAAGGTAAATCAAAAAGATAGCTGACATGCTGGCTACTTTTCAGTGAAAAAAAAATGGCTAAATTCAACAAACCTAAACACTTCTTGCCACGGCCTGTATGTCTTGTATAAAATAGGTTTTGATTTATTAGACAGTCTATTTCCTTTTCATCTGAGTTATTTAATATCCCTTTCTACACTTCAGTTTATTTTGCTTTTAGACTATTTTCAGAATCAGAATTTTAGTATTAAAAAAAAGGGTTAGGCCAAATAGGAGGTGACTTTGTTTCCAGTATCATCTCCATTAAGATCTTGCCTGCCTTTCCAGAAAGGTTAGCACTGCTCTTTCCTATCAGAATACCAGAACTGGCCTGTATTTATGGTCAAAGTGCAAGGTAAAGTGATGTAATTGGCATGTTTTAGATAGCAGCTGCTGTGTTGTAACATTGCACTGAAATAAGGAAAAGCATTTTTTTAAACACCTCATGAATGATATCATCCATAGAGGAGAGCTCAGAACTTTTTTCTCCAGAAAGTTTGGTATTAAAAAAATTGTTTCAAAACTTTTAACTGCTTTGCAGCACTCATATAACAAGAAACATTAGCTCCAAAGCCTAGTTCTCAATGAGGCAGTCTAGAATTCAGATTGCAGGTAGTGTCTTGTGTGACTGAATGGTCCTTCATACCCAGACAAAAAAAATTCTCCACACAGTAGACGTCAGAGGGAAGGATACACTGGAACTTCTCTCCATGATCTGCTAATTATCTGTGGTCCCTGTGTGTGTGTGTTTTAAAGAGATAAGCATTCACTCATGTGAATCCTTACTACCTTGCAATCTGAAACAGTGTAGCCTAGAAATGTGCTCACCTTCTCAATATTTAATTAAAACTATTCAGAGTCACCTTCCCAGCCAAATTAGTCTCCAAGGTAATAAATAATATTTATTTATTTAAACATTTATTTATGTCAACACACACAATATATATATACAAGCTGGTGGACCCGCGATACTTGCGGGGGGGGGGGGGGGGCAGGTGAGCCTCTCTCCCCTCCCTCCCTCCATTCCCCCCCCGAAAATTGGCGGCAGCAGCAAGAACCGCTGCTCACTGAGGCATTCCCCCCTGGCCCGCTGTAGCTTGGCCCCGAGTGGCGTTAAGCCTCTCGGCCCCGGCGTTTCCCTTCCTCCTGCCCCCTCCCCCGGCCCACTCACCCCTGGCTCCCAGGCCTGAGCAGCCAAGCGCTACTCGGGCCGCCGCTTCTCCCCCCATTCACCGCCTCCCCCCTCCCTGCCCTCTCCCCCCTTCCAGAGTTGGTGGCACAGCTAGACCTGAAGCCCGCTGCGCTGCCTCCCCCCTCCCCCGTTTCTGAGCCGGTGGCTTGGCCGCAGACCCCCGCCACCACTGTCCGGCCGCTTGTCCGTTGCCGCCGCCACTCAGGTAAGTCCTGAGTCCTGCAGGGAACGCTTTTTAACTTTTCGGGGGATTTCAGTATCCCCCGAAAACTTTTTTTAACTTTTTTGATTTTTCTGCAAACGGGGGGATCACCCCCCATCTGCAGAACCCCCTCCCCGCCCCCCAAGTGCCCCCCCCCCGTGCGGATTTAGGTATCCGCACGGGGAGGGGCCACTTGGGAATTAGATATATAGATATAAGCACATAAACAGGAGAAAGCGTCAATGAGAATCAGTGAGGATCAGCAAGACTAAAAAGGCTCAGGTCCAGCACTGCTCCCAAACCATTAAGGGGCAGTCTATGCTCTATGAGAGAATCCACATTCATGTCTAAAGCAGGGTTCTTTGTGAAAAATAAAAACAAACAGAACGGGCAGGCAAGAGAAGTTAAGCCCTGCCTACAACTCACCTTGGGGCACTCTGTCGCTTTAAGGAATTTTTCCCCTCAGCTTGGCTCTAATACCAGAAGTAAGCCAGGCAGGAAGAGAACACAGAAATTGCCAGAGTGGAGAGGAGAAAGCAAACAGCTAATTCTGAACTGCTCAGAGAAATCCTAAAGAATGCCTGGCAATTTTAACTCCCCACTTTGATGGAAGTGATTACATTTCTGGGGGGGTAGGGGTGAGGAACAAAATCTGTAAAGGGAAAACTTTGGATCAAAACACGCTTTCTCTGTTGTACTGACTCAAGCCTGGTATTCTTACTACATTGTTGAGATGGCACAAGCATGCGGCACAGCTGTTTGCATGCCCATTTGGTCTGCCTGCTTGCCCATGTGGCACTCTGGAATGTTGCCATGCAGCTACAAGAATTTAAGAACTATTTTTTTCACTTGCATATTTTTTTGTCGTCATGGTGTTTTATCAGTCAGTGCAAAGAGCACACACATGGCAAATAGCCCACCTGGCCATTAAGTTCTTGTTGTAGAGTGATGCCATCTTGTTATTCCAGTCTTCTCTGCAGTTCCATGCCCATTGCTGGTTGGCAGGCATTTTGTTTTCCAAGTGCCAAACCATGACTGCACAAAACCATGCCAAATAACTCCTACAGTTCACAAATGACTGACACAGGCGGCGGCGGGGGGACGGGACAGTATTGCAATCCATACTGAAGGAACTCGTGGTCAGATCAATGTGCTATGCAAACTACTATGTCACTTATAGTTAATCATACTGTGTGGGAACTGCAAATATGAGTATCAGGTTTAAAAGACAACATATGAAATACACATTGATCAGGGGAGAAACTGCATGTTCAAACCTAGATCCACACTCAACTGAGAAAACTAATATGCCAAGGTTAAAGGTATCTGCCCAATTTGTACCCCGATTGCCCTTTTTTTTTAACGTATGGGGGAATTTGTGTGTGACAAAAGCTCTCAAACACAAAACATGTTGCCTGCAATTTGAAGTTGTACAGGTCAGGAAGGGCTGTACCGTGTGATAAACACAGCACAGCACTAAGTGGGTACCTCTAGGCAAGATTCCTTCCCACCCCCTTTCTGTAAAAATAATACAGACTTGGCTCATTTGAAAGGATGTCACAAGGATTAAGGAAACGGAGACTGCATCATGTTGTTACAATAATCATCACAGTGAGAGCTTCAGAGAGCTGCACATGGCAAAAGCATGCTTGAGAGGAGATGGATGGAGCGTAACTATAGGGTCTCAGTTAATTCTCAGCAGTCCACAATTAAGAAGGGTACATTTACACATCAATCTCCAATTTTGATGTATTTATTTGCTTCACTATGTTTCCCCCAGAATTAAATCCAAACAAATGGTGACCATATAAACTAAGCTTGTTATTCCTGTTTGGTCCTTGAATCTGTTAAACATCTTCATTATGTTGTATGCTAATTTACTGCTCACCCTCTCCTTATATGTATGGACTGGTAAGTTCCACTTCAATGTATCTCAAAAAGTGTGCATGCACATGAAAGCTTGTACCTTGAATAAAACTTTGTGGGTCTTAAAGGTGTAACTGGACTCGAATTTTGTCCTGTTGCTTCAGACCAATATGGCTATTCACCTGAATCTATGGCAAAAACAGAAATCTTTTCAAAAGACCATGTCGTGGAAAAGACCAACTGATAACAGATGGCAGCACCTAGCTGATTAACCAGTTGATTGATTTTTAAAACATTCTGATCCATCAACAAGGGACACTAAATTAACTAGGCAGAGATCTTAATTTTTTAAAAGTCAGTACTTACCAAAACCATGGAAGGCATGGTAATATCTTAGAACAAGCTTTCCCTCCTTCCCACATACAGGAGGGGATGCCTCTTCTAAGACGGTACCTAGTGTGACATGTTGTCTCATACCACAAGAGATATGTCTTTTTTTCTGAAGAACTGACTGATTATTCCTATACAAATGTATAGACCAATCAATCAACTAAAGCTTTATTAAGCAGCTAGCATAGCTTTAATCATGTGACTGCATTAATCCATATGCTTGCTGAAGCCTGTTTGGTTCCGTAAAAAGAGTAATCTATTTCCCCTTTCCCCTCCCTGCTGCTCCCAATCCTATGTAATAGGATGTATTTATTCCCAGGCAATTATTTTGTCGCTGAAAGAACATCCTGTCCCAAGCACCTGTTTCTTCAGTCTCCATGAATAATGAATCTGCTGGAAATGTGTCTGTCAGCTGGTCCGCACACTTACTATTTTCTTTAATGTACCAAAGTTCTTTCACAGCATGAAAACCTCTCTCTCTTCCCCCCCTTTCTTGACCCTCCTCTGCTTGGACTGTGTGTTTCTGCTTAAGAAGAACACGATTAAGAGTTTCACTTTTTTGTACTGAAAATGAGGGGGATGCCCCTTTGAAGCCAACCAATTGGAGAAGTAAGGCACACGGGGGGGGGGGGGGTTTCCAGCCAATACCCACTGAACAAGTAATTGTCTTTTGTTCACTTCTTACATTCCTAAAAAGCACAGGCTCAAATAGCTGTTTATTCTCCCCAGCATTGTTGTGTTTATTCTTGCTGAACAGGCAAAGATGCCAAGACCTACTAAACCTTCTTTTGACGGACAGGCCTTTTCAAGTGCAAAATATTTAAACAGACTTTTAAATACACAGAAACATAGAAAATAGAGCTGGAAAGGACCTCAACGGTCATCTAGTCCAACCCCCTACACAACATAGGGAATTCGCAACTACCTCCCCTCCCCTCCCCCAATGACCCCTTCTTTATGCCTAGAAGGCGGCAAAAACCCTGCAGGATCACTGACCAATCTGGCCTGGAGCAAAATTCCTTCCTGACCCCAAAGGGCAATCAGCATTATTCTGGGCATGTTTGAAAGGGCTGTGATTGCTGAGCATTGGCTCATCCTTTCCTGCTATCCCTTTCACGGTCTGCCTAAATTCACAGAATCAGCATTGCTGTCAGATGGCCATCCAGCCTCTGCTTAAAAATCTTCAAAGAAGAAGAGCCCACCATCTCCCAACAAGATAGATATGTTTTATTCACCGTCATTGACCAGAACATAAACCAATGACATTTTGTTACATGGGTAAAAGATGTCACATTAAAATAGGAACAGAATTTTAAGACTGGTTATAAAAACACCATAAAAACCATAACGGTTAAAATTAATAAAACGTGATCTTAATTCTTCTCTTTTCGAACTACTATAGATTTTCTAATTCTTAGGGCAAGCCATCCGAACCTAGCCACCCGATAGGTAACTTCTGCTCGGCTATCCAATTTGTTTTTGCAAAGGCCATTACTTTAGTTTTGGAGTAATTGACCTCTAGTTTATTTTCACAACAGTATTGGGTGAAAGAGTTCATAGCTTTCCTCAGGCCTACCGGGGTTCTTGAAAGTCAGACAGCACCATCTGCGTATAAGAGGACCTCAATATGTTTATTGCTTAATTTAGGGGGATGGAACTCAGATTTATTTAGAAATGTTACCAGGTCATTGATGTAAAAATTGAAAAGGAGAGGTGCTAAAGGACATCCTTGTTTAACTCCTCTGTTGGTCCTGATAGGATCTGTGAGGTGCCCCTGCAAGGAACACCTGACCTGTACATAAATCTGATTGTAGAGAGCCTGGATTAGAAATAATAATTGTCTGTTGATACTTGTCTCCCTTAACTTATGCCATAATATGTCTCTAGCAACTGAGTCGAAAGCTGATTTCAGGTCCAGGAAGGCAGCAAAGAGGGATACCTTTGAATTAGAAGAGTACTTTGAGATCAGGTGATCCAATACCACACAATGGTCCAGAGTAGACTGCCCCTCCCTAAATCCCACCTGTTCATCTGCTAAACAAGAGTTCTCCTCCATCCAGTCCCTGAGTTCCCACAGGCATCTCCTGACAAAACCTATTCCACTGAGGAACTGCTCCAATTCTCAGGAAGCTCTATCTAATGTTTAGCTGAAAACTATTTTGATTTAATTTCAGTCCACTGGTTCTTGTCCGACCTTCTGGGGCAACAGAAAACAACTCTCCTCCATCCTAGATATGATAGCCTTTCAAATACCTGATGACTTTCATATAATCTCTCAATCATTTCCTCTTCATACCTAAATTTACATACCTAAATTTACATATCTAGGTCAGACCCGTAGCTACAGTGGGGCATTTTGGGGCCCTGCCTCCTTAATTAAAAGCCCCGCCCCACAAACAGCCATGCCAGAAACTTTTTGACCATGATCTAAGTGGTACTGAGCTAGCAGAAAGCGGGATTGTTGGAGATGTATTGAAGGTGCCCTTCTAAACTTTCTTGCCCTGTGGAAGGGAACTCAAAAGGCATTTAAATACCTTCTGAAGGCAATTAAATGCCCTCTGAGCTTTTTTTCCCTAGGAACTGATGTGCTCACTGCCCAGTCCCTTGAAAGGAAGGGCTAGAAACAGGCTCAGAGCCTCCCCCTTTAAAGACAGGCATTCAGATTAATGTAATTAACTGTAAATTAACTGTAATTAAAAATTTAAATGTCCACGAACAAAAAAACCCTGGCTACGGGCCTGATCTGGGTTCTTTCAGTCTTCTCCTGAAACATGGGGTATAAGATCTCTTCTTTTAGCCATCTGTGTTTATTTCCAATTTTAAAAGAAAAAGAAACAAACAAACAAAGCTTCGTTTCTCAGATATAACTCACCCTTGGCACCTACGTCTTCAAACTAAAACACAGACTCAAAGTATGCGAAATGGGATATTTAACAAGTCATCTTTCAATTGAAGATATCATCACAATCTCTTAAACCATCCTTGTACCTTATTAGAGCAATACAGAACAGAGTCCCAGAGGACAATCTTCCCTGGAGGAACAGAACACATCCTCTAGTAAATTTATTTTTATTTGCTATATTCATAGTCCTCCTTTCTCATTGAGACTCAAAGCAGATTACACAGTGTAACCAGATGCAATCACAAAACATTAGACATGATATGGAATGCTGATACAATGAAGAAAAATGGTATACATCAGTATAAAATAATGCAGTGATAGCAGGAAAGTACATACACCACAAAGATAATATATCCTATACAGAGTGGTATAGTCCACGGTTCCTTTCTTTTTCTGAAGTGCCTTTCTGAACCACTCCTTTATAGTACTACCCTATTACCATTAAATAAATGCCCTCCTGATAGGCTGATGGAATGGCAGAAACGTGGGAGCCTTCATGACCTCTTCAGGCAGGCCGATAATGAGAACGTCAGGCCGATAATGAGAACCTTCTACCATGTCAAGGGTACGAGGTCTTGACTGAGAATGAAACATCGCATGCCAGGACTTTGGCAAGGGCAAAGAACTGCAAGCAAGAGTACACAAAATGCAAAGCTGATCCAGAAGTTTTTTACCCAATGAGGCCCGTACTGGTAGTGCTGCCGAGAGCTCCCAAGAGCCCCCAGACAAAGTTTCATCTGAGCCCCCCCATGCCCCTGACCGCAAACAAATATCATAACAAACACTTTTATTTTTTTATTATCAGATTTAGACCCCACCCTCCCTGCCAAGGTCGGTTCAGGGCGGCTTACAGAAGAGTAAAAACAACAGTTTAAGTAATTCTAAAACCATATAAATCATTCCAATATTAAAAGGAACTAACATTATAATACTAATAAATTATCAGATGATTAAATAGATTAAAATACGGCAGCAGACCTTCAATACTCCATCCTAGCGGTCAGCCCTGAGATCTGATCTTTGTGCAGCTGGCACAGGCTGTTCTGATGACTTCGGGGAACAGGATTCTCTGTCAGGGCGGCTCCTAATCGAAGGCCTGGTGGAAGAGTTCTGTCTTGCAGGCCCTGCAGAACTGCATAAGGACCCCCAGGCCCTGATCTCTTCTGGGAGCTCATTCCACCAGATTCTAATCAGATTCTAAGACTCTAATCTGGGAGAACTGGGTTTGATTCTCCACTCCTCCATATGCAACTGCTGGTGTGACCTTGGGTCAGTCACAAATTCTTACAGAACTGTTCTCTCAAGGGCAGTTCTCGGGAGAGCTCTCTCAGCCCTAGCTGCCTCACAGGGTGTCTGTTGTGGGGATGGGAAGGGAAAGGAGTTTGTAAGCGGCTCTGAGATTCCTTCAGGTAGCAAAGGGCAGGGAATAAATCTAGTCTCTTCCTTTTCTTCTTCTTCTACATAAGCATTCATCATTGTGTTAAAAAAAAAACCTTTCCACATCTTTTTTTAATCCAAACTGTTCCTGCCAAAAATGCCCTCCTCTTATATTTATTAATGACTGTAAAAATTCCCCTGGCCTCTTTGCATCAGTCCCTGAGGATTCTCTATATTATCTACTGAGACTGCACAGCCTGCACCTCTCAGTATTTCCTTCTTTGGCCTTGTGTCTAATTTTGTAATTTTATATGTCTATCAATATAGGATACTCATTCTAATTTCTAATATCAGACTCCACATGTGGTTTAACTAAGTCTAAAACAAAACGTATCACAAAATCACAAACATAAATTATAGAACGTGAGAACTGTTACGAGCTGACACTAACCAAGCAAAGCAGACAGCCATACACATCCCCTCCCCTCCCCCCCGTTCCCAACAGAGATGATAAACAGCAATGAAAAAGAGCAAATTTACCCCTAGAACATGCTATAGAGGAACTGTATGAAAATACATGTGAATCCATAACACAATCAGTGGAAAAATGAAATGTGGAACAATAATCCCTAATGCAACAGAATATGAGTGTAAGCAAAAGGAAATATCTGGCGAGGCCCAAGCTTGACACATATATAAACTAGAGTATTGTCTGATATAAACTGAGACTAAGGCATCCACTATTCCACATTTATAACCCATAGTACAGATTAATACAGACCACAATGAATGTAAACTCTGAGAGGGTGTGGAGTGGGGGAATCAACCTTTCACTACTTTGACAGATTCTTGGGCAATACTAACTTGACATCCTCTTCCCTATTAATAATATGAACAGAGGTTTTCTGTTCCACTATTGTGTATGCTTTAATTTCCCAGCCAGGGTAGGGATGAGAAGGAATGACATTGGAAAGGGATGTAGGGAGACAAGCACAGAAGAATTAGATGGTGGGGGAGAGACAGAAATGAAGATGGGCTTTGCAACATCTCATGATAGGCAAGTGTCTGCTTCAGCCTCTCACAGTTTAAAAATTTGTGGCCGTGGACAGTTCTCTTTCAAAACTGCTGCTTAAAAAGGATAGCAAACACCACCCTCCAGGAAGTCTGTTTGCTCTGCTCTGCCCTCACTGGGCCCTCAATCTGACTTGGGCCCAGGAATTTTGTACCCCCACTTCCTGCACTCCATTGGCAGCCCTGCACACTAGATAATTTGCTCTACCTTATTTCTGCGCAAAGTCTTGTTGCTTAGACTGGCAGTTCCTTCCTTTACTCAGAGCCTGATATGGTACCTAATTTGAATCCTTGCCTGGCTGACACCAAATCATTTTCATTATCTGAATAGGGGCAGAAGGCATCAATGCTAAATTTGGAGCAAAATTTTTTCCACAGGCTCACCCATTACCAAGGCTTTTAAAGAATAAGCAAGAGTTACCAAAGAAATGCCAAGATTTGTGTATTTTTGTCATTTGGCTGTATGAAGAGCCACAACACAGGCCTACCCTTCCCTGCTTCCAGTTCAATAAGCGGATCAGCATAAGTATGTGCCTCTTCCATCTCTACTGATGGGTGGCAATGATAGCCAACAGAGCCATTTCCTACATTTTGAAAGTTTTTTCCCCTTTCTTAAGTTCCTGCCTTGGGGAAGCTTAGAGCATATTATTAGCTCATGGGGGATCTGCTGGCTACTCCTCCGTTCTTCCGCTTGGCGCTGTGCTTGGGCCAAGAGTGAGCTCTACTAACAGATTTGTTTTGACTATATTTTGGAAGACTGAAAGTGTTTGCTTCTCAATGGGTAAAAACCTACTGTGTTCCAACGTGCACTGGTAGGTATCATAAGTAGGGCTGTCAAGTCCAACTTGGGAAATATCTGAGGACTTTGGGGGTGGAGCCAGGAGACTTTGGGGGTGGAGCCAGGAGAAAGGAAGTGACATCATTTTGTGATGTCACATCCTGTGATGTTGCTTCCACATGCTGACACATGAACTCATGAAGTTTCCTAATACTGAGCTTCTGCTGCTGCCTTGAGCTTTATAGGCCTGCAAGCAGCATTACCCAGACTGTGACTTTTATGCCACTGTTTTTTGTCGCTGAACAAGAGTCAGTGTTATGTAGCAGTCAGTTTGTTTGGCTGGGATCTGGGAGAGCCTGGCTCAAAACCCTGCAGTGCCATGGAATCATTTTATTTAATACTGAATCAGGCCATTGGTCCATCAAGGTCAGTATTGACTACTCAGACTGGTAGTGGCTCTCCAGGGTCTCAGGCTGAGATCTTTAATGTCACCTATGACCTGATCCTTTTTTAGCTGAAGAGGCTGATACCTCCTGCATGTCAAGCAGATGCTCTATCACTGAGCAGCGGCCCTACTGAATCCTTCCTCATCTCGGCAGAATATGAAGCACTAAGTGCTACACAAGTGCTAAATATGATTTTCATATCATAAGAACAGGAGAGAAGCCACAGTGGATCAGGCCAACAGCCCGTCCAGTACAACACTCTGTGTCACACAGTGGCCAAAAATACCAGGTGCCCTCAGGAGGTCCAGCAGCAGGGCCAGAACTCCAGAAGCCCTCCCACTGTTGCCCCCCAAGCACCAAGAATGCAGAGCATCACTGCCCCAGGCAAAGGGCTCCATTTAGACCTTGTGGCTATAATAGCCACTGATAGACCTCTGCTGGATGGGGACAGAGAGAGAGAGAGACAGACAGACAGACAGACAGAAAAAAGAAAGAAAGGGGGAGGGGGAGAGAGAGAGAAGGAAAAGAGCAGGCAGACCCCAGCAGCTTACCCCAAGCAGCTTACTCCAGCAGCAGGCCACATGCAAAAGCAGGCCCTTCAGCAGAAAGAGCCTCTCTGGGCGGGACTCTCTTGCTCTTTCTTAAAGGGGAAATGTCTGTTGAGGCTTTTTACTGCAGGGCAGGCTCTCTGCAGACATTTCCCTTTTAAGAGGCCAGGGCAGGCTCCGACGTTTCCCTGCTGGCAGCCACTGCCTCCCCCGGTGGCCAATTCTGAAAAAGCGGGGGAAAGCTTTAAAAATCGGTGCTTCACCCGCCCTACCCGGGGACTTGGCAGCCCTAATCATAAGGAGATACTTGTTGGTTCTGACTGAAGGATCTGCTTATGATGCCTACCGATGCACGTAGGGCCACAATAAATAGTAGATCAGCATCCTTCTTGACACAGAAGCCAACTATATACCACCCCACCCCCAAATTCTGCAAACAAGGCATGAAGACAAACAGGGCTTTCCTCTACTGCTTTCTCTCCTCGCCCCTTACAACCAGGGCTCAAATGTATCAGCTACCAGGTTTTCATGTAGCCATCTGCAGTTGATATATCAACCATGACTCATCTGGCTTCAGAATGACACCTATTTATGAACCATAGCTGGGCTCTTCTTAAATTCTGTCTCATGATCATCTCAGCCCTGGCTCTGACCTGGTGGAACTCTCTGCCAAATAACACCAGGGCCCTGCGGGATCTTGCGCAATTCTGCAGGGCCTGTAAGTCAAAGATGTTCTGCTGGGCGTTTGGTTGAGGATAGCGATGGTTTACATCGTGGCTAGCACAATATCCTATCTGAGTCTCCTATCCCTTGTGTTATTCCCTCCCCGCGCTCATGAAGCACTCACAGCCTGGGAATGGGAGGGAACTACAAAACACACTTTTGAAAAATGTGTATATTATGTCGGATATGGTTTTATAGTTTTAATAGTTTTAAATCTGCCATTACCTAGAGCCCCACATTGTGGGGATTAAGCGATTCATAAATGTAATGTAATAAATAAAAAGTTTCATATAAATCAAACAGTGGAAATGCTTCAAATAGTTAAAGGCTGATGTAGTCGAAGCCTGCTAATATGACAGTTTGTAAGGGAAGACAAGCGGGGGGAAATTCAGACCGGCATTTTTTTGGCTTGGGTTGGAGGCGAAGCATATTCAAGTTAGAGACAATTGTTCTGACTTTGTTTATATATATATGTATATATATATATATATATATAAATTTTTTATTGCTTTTCTATATAATTTTTTTATTGCTTTTCTATATTATTTTTTATTGCTTTTCTATAAAACTACAACAGAAAATAGGAAGGGGGAACTACAAACTATGAGAGAAAGAAAAAAAGGCCACTAAAAGCCCAAGTGGCAGGGGTCATTTTCAGTGCTGCATAGCTTAGTTGAAATTTCACTTACAATACATTTTAGTAAAATGAAGCGTAAGAGTTATGTTTATATACTATTAGTAATACAGAAGGATTTTTTAAAGGGCTGAAATAGGTACGTCAGACCGTTCATAGTTCCAAACAGATAAATGGATTCATGTTTCTTATTTTTTCGGTTTCTTCCCTTTAGGATTATTTTGATTGAAGTCCCATCTGAATTTAAGTAAATTAGGGGCAAGAGCTCCTAATTCAGATTCAGAGTCCTCCTAAGAGGAGCTGCTCGATGTATCTCCATATCTTCCTAAATCATAGTCACTGTGGTCTGATGTCTTGTCGTCCTGTGCTGTTCCTTTAGTTTTGTCCGTTGTTTGACACTGCTCCAAGAAGGCTATGGCTTTTGTAATGGAGTCCACTCTTTCTTTTTTTGTTCTTGAATTTAAAAGTGAGCCCTTTGGGAAAGAGCCACCTGTAGGACGTGGAATTTTTCTGTAGAAAAGTTGTCAGATTTTTATATTGTTTCCTCTTTTTCCTAATTTCAAATGGAATGTCTTTTAAAACTTTTATGTCTGTACCTTTGATTTTTATGGTAGTCCCATTAGTCGCTTTAAGTACTTGATCTCTGCTTGATCTTTTGGAGAATCTCACAAAAACCTCTCTAAGCAGATTATTTTTCTTGATGTAGTCTGGATAGGTCTAATAAACCATATCCATATCCGTTTGAAAAAGTTCCACTGTAGTATTTGCAACTGGTGCCAAGGCATCACTTAAAAATTGTTCTGACTTTGTTAATGCCTATGGCAAGGGACCCCAACTGTGCCTGTGAATGCCATTACACGCACTGACATCTTTCCTGGTGCCTGCCAAGTGTTTTTAGAAAGTGGGCAGAGCCAGGAGGGGCTTTTTCCGTCATGGTTTCTGATCAGCTATTGGAGATTTGATTGGCTGTACAGATTTTTTAAAATGTTGCTTTGGCAGCAGTTGTCACTGTAGTACAAGGATCTTCACTGTGTGACTGCAGATAAGTAGCAGCAGCCGTTTTGTAGTTGGCTCTGCCTCCTGTGGTAGCCATTTTGTAGCCATGCCTACCAAACTGTATCAGAATTTAAAAAGTACCCACAAGCTCGAAAAGGCTGGGGACCCCTTGGCCTATGGAGTTCAGTTGATGTATTGTCTCTTGCCCAAAAGAGATGGGCATAACTTGAAAGCAGTACCTACCACACAACGTAGACTTACCATTATATCCTGAGAAATTCTTCATTCTCTTTTAAAACATTACTTTTTGGGGAAACATCCAGCCTGAGGAAGAGTTCTGGTGAATGTGAAAGCTTGCATGCTGCTGTTTGTCATTTGGTTGCTCCTAATAAAAGGTATTATGTGGATTGTGTTCTGTCTGCCCCCCCCCCCCATTTAACAAAACCTACACAGCACTAAAAGGCTGTTTCAAAGGCAACAAAATGGGCCCCAAATCAAAGATGTAAGACAAGACAGCACAACTTTACATCAGTCTGTATCTTCTGTTTCCCATGTATTATTTCCAGATCATGTGAAACACCAACGGCAAAGAGGAGCTTTATTTGGTTCTGGCTCATAAATAGACACAGGGAGAACCCAAGGGGGAAGAGGAGGAGAGGAGAAAGGGTAGCATAAATTTACAGAAAACAACTGCCTTGATGTTATCTGGTCAGCCATCTGCCAGAGTTGTGCCTATGGAAACTTTTTGTGTTGGTAAATAAATAAGAATAAGTAGCAAATCTAAAAACAAACCAGCATTGCTTTGGAAACAAGACATGACCTTTCTTGGTCACTCTGGCTGGTAAAGATTCAGCCCCATAAAACTTGGTGTGTGTGTGTGGAAATGAAGGGATTCCCAATTTAGAAACAACATTATAAATCATGTTACCTGCCTCAAAAATAAATCCCTCCCAGGCCCAGAATCTGATTTAACAAATGCTAGGCATACAAAATTACATCTTCCCTTACATAAAAATAATTACAGTATAAGAGAGCAAAGGAAGATTAAATACCAAAATACCCAAGGCTTCCATGAAACCTCTGCCACGACCTTCTATCCCCTACAAAAACTAAGTACACATAGCTGAAATTAAAGGATATTCTTCCCCTCTTTAAACACTGCTTCCACCTCCCTTTTTTTTGGTTTGTTGTTTAAATTCTTTCTGATTTTAGACTATAACCTTCTTGGGGCTAGGTCCTGCCTACCTGCACGGTGGAAAGAGCCACAGTGCTGACTGTATAGCAGTAGTAATGGGGAAGAGAAAGATTAGATTCCAGTAGTGCCTTAAAGACCAACAAGATTTCCAGGATATAAGTTTTCGATAGTCAAGGCTCCCTTCATCAGATGCGGGAATGCCAGTCCCCAGGTGGGACCTAGAGATCTCCCAGAATTACAGCTAGAGTTCCCCTGGAGAAAATGGATGCGTTGGAGGGTGGACTCTATGGCATTGTACCCCACTGAGGTCCCTGCCCTCCCCAGGCTTCACCTCCAAATCTCCAGGACGAGTTGGTGACAACCTTACCCCCTATCCCCCACTGGTGGCCAGGGAGGACCTGGCAAACCCAATGAGTTGATGGGTTAGTTTAATCATGGCAAAAAAAGGCCTGTATCCTGCCACTCCACTAAGCAAAGTCTGAAGCCTTCTTCCTACTTTCTCGGCTCTTCTGCTGTAGAAAGCGTCACTTAAGCTGGGGGAAGGGTCCTTAGGCTGGAGGAAGTACCCTCCAGCTTAAAATAGGGTACTGCTCAACTATTGCTTTTGGCAGTGGATCCCAGGAAGTGTCATTTTTAAAACAATGTCAGGGACACTGAAAAAACTCCAGAAGAACTCTGGGTCAGCACAAGGGTCTTAACTTTGACCTTTCAATTCGGATGTAAAAATGGAGACGGGAGGGCGCTGTTGGGATCCACCAGAGAAGAACAGCATCTTCCTCAATGCATAAGATCCCCAGCATCATTCCTGACAGAGGCTCCCTCTCTTGAACAGCATGCACAGCAATGAAGCTTTTCCTGCCCTGGTGGATCTGGCCCTATTGCAGAATTTTTAACGGCAGGGGTGTTATCTCCCAGAAAAGAGTTGGAAACTACTGAGTGCCCTGCTGAAAGCTTGCTAAAGTAGACTAGATTCGGCACCTAAACAGGTGGTCAATCAAGCAGCCAAAATGTCAGAGGATTAAGAGTTCCAACATCTGCGTTGAACAAAACATTGCTGGCATTGACCAAAAGCCCCTGCAAGATGAAGAGCCTGGGGAAACTGTTCCTTCTCCCTTGGGTATTAGTACAATTCTTGGAATATATACAGGTAATCCCCCTCCAAGTTGAACTTAAAAGATGGGAGACTATCCAGAGCCTGAGGGAGCTGCAGCCAGAAGGCAAAACTGGCTGTGGCTGGAAGTGCAGTAAGTGCCTCTTCACTACAAGTCCCACTGAGATAAATGGGGTCCACTTGGGGCAGGGCCTGTGGCTGAGTGGAAGAGCCTCTGCTTTGCGTGCAGAAGGTCCTAGGTTCAATTCCCAGCATCTCCAGTTAAAAGGAGATGATGTGATGTGAAAGACCTCTGCATGAAGCCCTGGAAGAGCTGCTGCCAGTCTGAGAGGGAAATACTGACCTTGATGGACCAAGGGTCTGATTCAGTATGGCAGCTTCACATGTACTTCAAATAATGCCATTTTAGCTATTGGAAGAGCGATGGCTAAGAAAGAACTCAAGTTCCAGCTGCTGAGCAATGCAGTAATGATCCCCCCTCTAAACAGTTAATTGAGACAGCAAGCGACTAACAGTGTAGTTCTAAGCAGAGTCACATCCTTATAAGCCCAGAGACTTTAATGAATTTAGAAAGGGGCAACTCTGCTTTGGATAGCACTATAAATACATCCACAAACAAAATCAGCTATGGACTAATATTGGCTGAAAGAATGGCAGCGCAATTAATGTAGTAAGAGAGGAAGCAGAGGGTTTCTCAGACAGCAGTGAAATTTTTTCAAAGAACATTTGCTCCTCTCCTGTTTTACAGGCTCTGTATCCATACTTGGATGGAACAGAGGAGGAAAGAGACACACAAGAGAAAGCAAGAGGTCAAATTCAACAGGCAAATATTCTTTAAATGTTATTCTGCTGTCTCACAACTCCCTAAATTCTCTTTGACGTAGTCCACAAATGTCATTTTGCATCTAATCAACTGTGTGAAGATAGCTACAGGTAAAAGACAGCATTCTAGGTAATTCCATCCCATTTTCATTTGCTTTTTGGGATACAATGCTAGCACTGACTAATGACAGCCTAAGGCAGTGACTGGATTATCTAAGAATGTACTTGAGTCACTGCACAAATCAAGCAAGCAGTTCTCCTTGGGAAAACAAAGCTTGACTGAATCCTTTGCTGTCCAGTGCAATAAATCTATTAACAGGAGCAATGGACTAGGGCTGCCAAGTCGCCCCGGGGGGCGGGAAATCCCCCGCTACAGGGGTCCCCAATCCGCCGGCCCGAATTCGGCCGGCAGGGAGAACCTTACCCCCGAAGTCGTCTGATCAGGACGACTGCCCCAGCATGATGACGTCACCCGGAAGTGACGTCATCATGCTGGGCACGTTGCCGGGGCAACACTCTAGCAATTGCCCCCAAAACTCTATGGTTTGGGGGCGATTGCCAGAGCGTCGCCCTGGCAACATGCCCAGTGTGATGACATCACTTCCAAGTGATGTCATCATGGCACGCGCACGCAAAGCGTGCACACTGAAGTCCCAGGCCGGGGACAGGAGTCCTCCGCCGTCATCAAGGTAGGACTTGGCAACCCTACAATGGACACTGGTATAAGTTAATCTTTGGAGAGCAGGGGTTCTCATAGTGTTCTTCTGGGAGTTTTAGGGGCAAGGCTAGACATTGTGGTGTTGAACATTATGTCCGTTTCAGTTTCAGAACCAGGCTATAGTGGGAGACCTGGCCTGAAATATGTTTCATACTGATGAACCATTTAACACTTAAGATTTACAGGATAAGGATAACTATTTGTGTTTATATATACAGACACATTTCTGTCTGTTGCAAACATTACTCTTTATTAGTAAAATGTAAAAAGGAAACAAAAAGCAAAACGAAACCAAAAACCAAAGGTCCCAGTTCTCAAAAGCCTGAGCCATGAATCTAGAACAGGGGTTCCCCATCTTTTTGAGCCTTTGGGCGCCTCTGAAATTCTGACACAGGGTGGTGGACACAATAGGGTTGCCAGGTCTGCCAGATTGGAAAATACCTGGAGACTTCGGGGGTGGATCTGGGAGAGGGCGGGGTTTGGGGAGGGGAGGGGCCTCAGCATGGTACAATGCCATAGAGCCCCCACCCTTCAAAGCAGCCATTTTCTCCAGGGGAGCTGATCTCTGTCAGCTGAAGATCAGTTGTAAAAGTGGGAGCTCTCCAGGCCCCACCGGGGGGCTGGCAATCCTAAGACACAACCACAAAATGGCTGCTGCAAGAGATCGAGCCACACACACAAAGGAATCCTTTGTGTGGGGGAGAAGAGGGATGATTTAAAGAGAAAGAATTTCTTAAAAATACACTGTGAAAGAGGAAAGAGAATAAAACCAACACTGTAGTGGTAGCTGCCACTGAAACAGTGTTATTTTAATCTGCGCAGCCAATCAGATCTCCAGTGGCCAATGAGAGACCCTGTTGAGCAAGAGACCTCTCTGGCCCCACCCACTCTCTAAAAATACTTGGAAACTAGGAAAACTCTTAGCAGGCACCATGGTGCCCAGAGGCACCATGTTGGGGTCCCAGGCTCTAGAGGTTTGAGTCTGCACGAAAAATTCTAGTTTCTGGAATTCAAGTTCTAGACATTGTTCATATTAAACAAGAACCCACTGCGTTGGTCATGTGTATACGTGAAGGTCAAAGAAGAAGGGGATGGCAAAGGGAAAGGAGTTTGTAAGCCGCTCTGAGACTCCAAGTGAAGGGCGGGATATAAATCCAATCTCTTCTTCTTCTTCTTCTAAGATGTTATAAGCATTAATTCCTCAGCTAACAACACACTGTGAACAGCTGTGATACCACAAAAGCGGGAGGCATGAAAAACCTGAAATGTCTAAATGATAACTTTGCACGCAGCTGTAACATGTTAAATTCACCTTTCGGGTATATGGATTTTATAACTCTTCTGTGGAAGCTTCTCAAAGATCATAGACAAGAGTCTTAAACTGCACCAGAGACCATTATGTAAAAGAACTGAGTAATACCCTGGAGTTAATCAGGCAATACAATTCTTTAGATCGTGTTTTGGTAAGTGGGAATGAATTCTTGTGGCAACATGTCTCTACGGTAGCCACATTCCAAAGCGTAAATATAATCTTCCACATAATTGCAAGAATTTTGGCTGCGGCATGGACTTGGCCATACTGTTTTCCTTTTGCAAAATCACTGTATGGCAATATTTTTAGGATTCGTCCTCCCCCAGATTTTTAAGGAAGAATGTTCTTACTTATTCAACATTAACTGTAGCTTGCATGCATAGTTTTTATGTCATCACCGTGAATTTTATATGGCAAAAGCTGATTATCAGGAGCAGACACCAAAACAGCAAGCCCAAAAGAGTTTATATCATGTGAAGCCATTCACCTGTTTTGCCTGTTGTTCATTCTATAGGTCAGGATCACAAAGCAAATAGACAGGGTTTTGGGATGCAAAGAACATGACTGTAGAAGCTGACACCCAAGACATCTAGGTATACTTTTCCTTAGGTAAGTCTGCCAGCATCAATGATAGCTACGCTTGACATTTTCCTGCTGAGGGTGGGAAACCTTCCTCCCCTGTCCTTAGTCTGTGCACTCAATAATTTGAGGAGAAAAAATGAGGAGGCATCAATGGTGAAACTTTGAGAATTCCCCCTAGTTTCTAAGGTCTTTACTACAGAGATTAAGGAAATTTCCTAGACCATCATCCAGAAGTAATGTTACATTTTCTTGAAACTCCTTACCTCCCCAAGCACTGTTCCCCAAATCTCCTGACCTTTGTTGCCTCGGGGCTGGAAACCCCTAACTGCACCCTGCACTTTCTGCATCTCAGCTCCCACACGATGATGATTGGGGCTCCCTGAGGAGGTGAGTGGGGCACCATCTCTGGAAGCATTTAGGAGGTACTGCAAGACTATTCTATCTGCTAGGGCTTTTAGTGAGGTTATAGGCAATATGGCATTATTTGGGGGAGATGGGGTTATGTGGGGTTTATTGCATTTTGTAAAAAAAAAGTGCATCTGTAAGCCACCTTGATCTTTGGGAAGGGTGGGGTAAAGTTCTTAAAAATAAAAAAATTTTAAAAGGGAGAGCAGTCTTCAAAGGTTAGAAACAAGTTCATTAGGGTTGCTAGCCTTCATGTGGCACCTGGAGATCTCACGCTATTACAACTGATCTCCAGACAACCAAGATCAGTTCCACTGGAGAAAAGGGCTGCTTTGGAGAGGTTGACTCTATAGTATTATACCATGCTGAGGTCCCTCCCCTCCCCAAACCCCACCTCCTCCAGACTCCACCCCAAAAAATCTCCAGTTATTTCCCAAACCACAGCTGACAACCCTAAAGTTCACAAAATTGAAAAAACTGGCTGAGTGGCCATATGAAAGCACGGGAAAAGTCATCAAATGATTTCTAATATTAGGTAAAGCTAGAGGAAAATCATTTACTAACATGCATTATTTTTCATATCAAAACCTAAAACCCCAAATCACTATTTTGACCAGCATATACATACCCTCAAATCTTCAAAAGAACTGTTATTCCCAGGTTTGCCACCATCCAATGGGAAATAAAAGAACTGCTGAGTGATCATGAAAGATAGGACAGTAGCTAATTTTTCAAGACAAAACAAAACACACACAGAAACTACAGAGCAGCTAAAGAGACAAACCAAGAAAGACAATAGATTGTTTGCTGCTTGTTGAAAGCTCCTTTTTGCCTCAGCCTGTGTTCCCCAACATGATGCCCACCACCATATTTTCTGGTGGTCCCTTACTTCTGCAATGCAAAAAGCCAACCTTAGCTTTTTCCTACCTCTCTGGAACAGGAAATACTTCAGAAGAGGCAATGATCCATTGCCCTCATGTCTGTGCATTCAGAAACAGCTGCCTCTCTGGCAGCTGACACAAATTTTTAAAAGTTCCAGAAGTGCCATCAGTCTCAGTAAGGTTGGGAGCCACTGGAATAAGCTATTCCATCCTGTCAGATAACTATTAATTTACCCAAGGCAGAGACTCAAGTGTAAATTACTTCAAGGGGGAATTTCCCCTCCATCCTTATTAGCATGACTCTGCTAGCCTCTTAAACCTTTTGCGTAAATGAACCACACATCAGATTTCAAGAACCCTCATGACTGTGAGGTCATTAATCCATCAGGTTCCAAGGAGAAAGGACTGTATGAGTCAGAGGAGTTAGCGTGGTGTATTGGATTGACTGAAACTAAACAGAAGTGCAAATCCTTGCCAGCCATAAAGCTCACTGCCTTTTTTTTTTCAGCCTAACCTATCTTGTTTGGCTGTTGAGAGAATACGGTTGTTACCCCCTCACACCTACTTTGGCACCTGGAGCCCAACAGAAGCGGCACAAATGTGATTTAAAAATCAAATAAATAAAAAGGACATACTGGGTATCTGGGGGTCTTTTGTTTTCCTGTTCTACTTTGAAATTATGTCCCAGGCTGGGACACAAGACTTACTGACTAGGATGCTATGGTAACAATAATCACCTTTCCCCTAACCTAAATAGTTTTAGCTAGGGCAACCATTTTGCTTTCATTGTGTGCTTGATTTTAAGTTTCTTCTTGTTTTCCCTCAATGAACCTCATTTTGGAGTTTTAAGAAAAATACCACAGAATTGCCTTGGATATTCAAATATCCTGAGCCCCTTGGCTCTACGGTATTTGAGATAATGGTCTCTGGGACTGGGCACTGTCTACTGGAGAGTCTCGTCCCCTTTGTTTGACAAATAAAGGGAGGTATGAGTCTTATATCAAATCCAGATACTCCAGCTTTTTGTGCTGTCTCAAAACTTTATCTAAAGGCCAAATACATGGCAGCTTCCCGCTCCCGAAGTAAGGGCAAATATGAAAACTGGTTTGTCAGCTAGTGTTCCAGCACATACAAAATGACCCCAGGATTCTGTGCGTATGACGAGGAAGGAAGCATTTTATCTCAGTGACGCTAATCTGAATCAGAAACCAGTGACCCGATCCATCCAGCTGAGCAAAGGGAATTAAAAACACACACACACACAATATCAAAGCCCAGGAGTGCCACTCTGGTAGCATCTTTGCACAATCTCAAAATCCAGAAGTCTTTATTTTAGGAAAGAAGGGGGTTGGGGGTGTGTGTGTTTAAATAGTATGAATGCAACCTAAGACAATGAACTGGGCTTTAAAATGTTGACCAAATATGGTTAAAATCATTTGCAGGAGTTATATGCCCACATCTCCTTTGAACATAAGAAGAGCCTTGCTGAATCCATCTAGGCTGACATACTGACTAGAGCTGCCAGCCTCCCGGAGGTGGCTGGAGATCTCCTGTTATTACAACTGCTCTCCAGGTTTCAGAGATCAGTTCACCTGGAGAAAATGGCTGTGTTGGAAGTTGGACTCTACAACATTATGTCCCAAACCCCACCCTCCTCAGGCTCCACCCCCCAAATCTCCGGGTATTTCCTAACCTGGAGCTGGCAGCCCTAATCCTGACCCACACAGTTGCCAACCAGTTTCCCTAGGGGGTCAACAAACAGGGCACAGGCCTTCCCCCTGATGCTGTCTCCCAAGGTCTGCTGCCTCTCTGTATGGAGTTCCCCTTTACACACAATGGCTAGCTGCAATTAATGATTCTATTGTATCCACTTTCAGTGCCATCTTTGCCCAACAGTTCTGTATGGTAGACTATGTAGAGAAGACATGTTCAATAATGACACTCCAGCTAACACACACACCAGTTTATCATCTTATACGTGAAGTCAAAATGAAAGTGAAGTAATCTAGGGCAAAATTCTCTCCTAGATGAACCCCTCAAGAGTCAAGAAACCCAAACTGCATTCCTTGAACAGCTTGCCCAGCACAGATAATAGTGGGACCAACATGAATTTTGTACTCTGTTTAATATTAAAATAATTACTTTTTAATAATGTGACCTGTGGCTTACAGCTGACTTCAGTTGACACATTAAAAACAGGATTCAGATCAGAAAATCTTATGCCACAATTTACCTTGTAAATGTGCTACCTTAAAGAGTAATACAACACTCATTGCTCCATTCACCAAAACAGAAGAATACTGCTACTACCCGGGCAGGCCAATCTTTAAAAATACTTATGCTGAATTTTCCTATGCAATTATTCTGTAAACCTAGCCAGCCTTGAACTGATTTGCAAGGCAGCACAAAGACTATACGTTTCCTTCAGCTGAGCTATCTGAATGGATGGTATTTTATGAAAATATCTTGATGTGTATCCAATTTTCTGGCAAAATGATGAATGCTTGAATGCTGTGTTCCATAAGCCTATTTGCATAAAAGGATATCAAGGAGAGTCTCAAAGTAACAAACATGCCAACAAAAAATGGGGATTTGGATGATGCTCCCCTGAAGAAAACTCTGCTGCACTGAACACAAATTGCTATTAGACGCTTGCTAGACGTTCCAAACCAGTAATTAGCATTTGGCTCTTCCTGCAGTGCTGACAGACAACATCAAAACAAACAAATTTAAATATTTCAAACACCCACGACTTAAGCAATATACTTCGTAATTCAAGAATGCATGCCTCATCTACCTTTACCTTCTTAGGTAATGAACTTACTTAATAACAGTCCCCTCAAGAAGACAAAGAAAGTAATGAGTAATTCAGATCTCAAACCACTAACACTGCCAGGAAACACTAAAAAGGCTTGTGTACATATGTATCCTCCTCTCTTAAATGCTTTCACAGTCAGACGGGTAACCTTCATCCCACTTTGCAAATGAAGAAATGAAGAAATCATGCAATAAATACGCAAATGATACAGCAAGGTTATGAAGTATCAATTAAAAGCTCTTCTCCTGCCTCCTATTATTAGTTGCAGGATTTTTGTAATGAGAGGATACCTCTTGAAATTCTAGTTATCAGTAGCAGTAGACTGATTTGGTGCCAAACAAATGAAAACATGGGTGGCAGTGCAAAAGTATCTTCCTGCCCTTTACGGAGTTGTAGTTATTTTATTATTTTTAAAATTTACATCCTGCCCTTCCCAAATGGGCTCATGGCAGGTAACATCAAAACACGTAACAATAAAAGTCAGTTGACACAAGTACTCTAAGAACATCAAAAATACTAAAACCAGCAAACAAACAGTTAAAGATGGCGAGCAATCTCTCCCCAATAAAATCAGATAGATGATACTGGAGTCCCATCCACATAACCCCGAACTCTACACAGGGTAGATGGTCCAGACTGCCTTTATATAAGGCAGTCTCTATATAGGCTCTGTACCGGGAGGCTAACTATCTGCTTGCCTCTTTAGTTTGGGGGAATGTTTTAATTTATTTGGCACCAACTGGTCTGGCTCACACACCCTGTGCGAGATGAGCCAGCTGAGTGCCTAGATGAATACTCTAAAACCGTCAGCATCCTCTTCTTCAGCCTGGTTCTTGCTCTGACCAGCTTCCAGCAGCAAGAGACATACTTCATACCCAAAGCAGTAACAGCTGCAAGTCCCTAGGCCCTATTCAGGTCTGGGATCCACCATGAGTTGGACAGCCTGTGTGAAGGTCAGGTCCAGACTTGGTATCAGCTACCCTCACTATGCAGAAAAACTGACGGAGAAGACATTCTAGCAAAGCAAACCAATGTAGCATCAGTTTTACTGACAGTGTCTGAATACGAAATATTAAGTGAACTATAACATATAATTTCAAAGTTCATCTTTCAAACATTCATGGAACTGCTCAATATGCCCAGAAAAGAGACGTGGGGTGAGGACCCTCAGCAGCATGAGCAGAGTTGTGCCAAAGGACGACAGCTTCCCTGATGTCTCCCTGTCACTACAGTTCTTTACCCCCTGATATATCATGCTCCTTTCGGTTGCTGACCCAAAGGAACAGCATGGTGGTGGTGGGGAAACCGGGAGTCTACAGCAGGAAGGGGAAAATCAGCAAAGATCACCTTCCCCAACTCCACAAACAGAAGAGGTGTTCCCCTCCAAAGGGGCTGCTATAGCGCTGCCAGAACAGCACACCACAGGATTCAAGCCACAATCTTCAGAAATGGCCCATTCATCCTTTTCAAAAGTCCTTGAACTTGGATGTGCTGAGAGTAGCTATTATTCCAAATCATGATCAACTTGCTTTGGTAGAACTTGTCAACCATGTACAAAGGCAGGGCAGCGTTCTGGACCAGGTCTCAAACACTTTCCCCACCTCCCTAAACAGATAAATCCCATCAAGCTCAGTTGAAAATGCAAGAGGCTTACCTTGCATATAGCCCTCTATCTGTCTAATAAGCTCATAAGACTTTGATCGATCCAGCAGTGTCCTGATAGCAGGAAGGGGGTCCAGAATTATGGTTTCAGGATGAGCATCAATATACTCCTAAGAGAAAGATGAAACATGGCACAGAATGTTAGGGAACAAAGCAGCAGATTTGCTGGAAACATGGACAACAAATAGATGAGGGGAACAATACCACATAACAATGAAAATGACCAGGTTCAGCTTACCTAGTGCTAATATCACCTGAATTTCAGGTTTCCTGTCAATTTACCCAACACACATTGCCATTTTGAGAAAAGCAGCAGCTTAGGTTAATGATGCTATGATTGGTAACCACATACTGGAAGGCTATGGGATATCTCTCTCCTTCTACCCTGCATGCTGAATGGACACACAAAGTAGATCAAACACTTGAAAGTCTTCCTTAAATCCTTGGCCAAATTAACACACTGAACTCCCCAGAAAAAAAAAATGAAATCATGAAAGAGCCTCAGGACCATTACTGGGGCAATCTCCAAGACAGCTAAATGCTTGGGCAGCACTGAAGTTTATTCCATCTCTATAGCTCAACAAGACGGGTAGCCGCGTTAGACTGTCTGTAGCAGTAAAAAAAAAAGCAAGAATCCAGTAACACCTTAAAAACTAACAAAATTTGTGGCAGGATATAAGTTTTAGTGAGTCACTGCTCACTTCTTCAGATCTGCAGAAGCCCATATCCTGCCACAAATGTTAGTCTTTAAGGTACTACTGGACCCTTGCTCTTTTCTATAGCTCAACAGAGTGTCTGTGATGCCTTGAGGGTCATGATGGCTGGCGCTGGCAGGCTCAACCATATCGCGAGTGACAATATCACTGGACCATCTAGCCCAGAAGACTTTATGACAACAGGTAGTCACTTTCCAGGGGCTCAGGTAAAGGTGCTTCCCAGTTGTGCTTCCCAAGCTAGTTTAGTTTTTTGTTTTAAATGGAAATCCTGGGCCCAAACTGGAGACCTTCTGCATGCAAGACATATGCTGAACTATGATGCCTCTCCCATCCCCTACAATTACTCCTGTGTCTGAACAAAATAAGAACACAGCAACCATGCTACTAAGGTGACACACAATGCCTTGCATGGTACATTTGCACAGTGTTTCATGATGTTTTAGGACTGCCAGCATGCTACCACTTATGATAATGATTAATCCGGAATCCATATTGTTAAGCAAACTCATAAAACAACCATATATCACCTTGTCTTCTTAAATATGGCTAAGCAAGCAAGCGGGGTGGGATTTAGATGTTTAAATATACTGGAATCATTTGGACAGTGAGCTCTGACATGTTCCTGCAGCTTGCATACCCTGTATTCCTCCTTGATTAGGAGCATCATTGTTGGTCTCCTGATTGACAGCCACACAGAGATGGTCCAGTTCCTTGTTACCACCTCCTTGGCTTGGTTTTATTAAGCATACCTATCATATTTACACACACCTCCATGTAAAACTTTTTGAGAAGACTGTGCTCCTGGCTTGCGATCAGCCTGACCCAGAGACACTGTATGTGTCTTTTCTTTCTGTCTAATCTTTAACACAATACAGGACAAACAACAAAGAGACTAGTGGGTAGGATTGTCCTTTGTTTGATAATACACATTAGCAAGCCCCTGGCTGGCAGGAAGCCAATAAGGAAACTCCTGTCTGATTGTTCCTAGCGCACCACAGGAGAGCCACAGTGTGCCAGGGGTGAGGGACAGAGACCGTAGAAGAGAAGGAACAAAATAGGTTATTGGAGTGTTCTCCATCACACCTGAGGACCAACAATAATTTGCAGTAGAGAGGGCACATTTGGCCTTTCCCTTCTTCACCATCCAGGGCTCACAGTGAATCTGCCAGATTCTGTCAGTGGAAAATGGAGAGCAGTTCTAGAAGGCCAGTTTCCTCTGCCAAAGTTGTTCTGGACTTCACAGCCAACAGGAGTAGCTCCTGGGCCTGCCTCAAGGCCACAACAACCATCTGGTGTGGCTCCTCCAGTTTTAAGTGGCTTTTGCACAGGTCTTGAAAAATTCCCAGACACAGGCTTTATTTCTTGCTGCTACCAATCTCCTCTGTGCAGCACCAGGAATACCAGAAGATACCAAGCCAGGAAAAATTTAAGCCGCCTTCGTAAGTTACAGGAACAGTTATCATCCTTTGGGGCTGCTGTATCTACATTCCTTTTAATCACTTGGATACATCATGTGGTTACAGATCACACTAGCAATACCTGCTACTCTATGAAAAGGTGTGTGGGTAGGACAATATGCAAGCATGCATTCCATCTTCATACCTACCACTTCTGCCCAGTGGATTATCAGGAGTGACATGGCAGCAACTTTACCACTCCAGGTAACATAAAATTCAAGAACTTAGTCAAACACTTTTTGAATGCATCCTATTTCTAGTCTGCAGATCAGATGGGAACAGGTCAAGGAAGAACCTTGTTCTTTGAGGCATCTTGACAAGTTGCCAGTCTTCATTCATCCTTGCAGCAGCCATTTTGCTCAAACCAAATGCCAACAGTACTCTTTGGAGAATGTCAAGACGTTTCAAGAGTTGCTTTAAAGCAATGGCACTGGGCATAAAGCCAGCTGAACCCCTTGTGTCAAAAATGGCTCCCCGGGCAGAGAACATACTTTGTATCCAGAAGATCCCAAATTCCGTTCCTGCCACGGAGAGTTAAAAGAAGGTACTAGATGGCAAGTGTTAGGGAAATGTTCTTTTACCGAGATTTTGTAGGGACCCTGGAGTGTTGCTGCCAGTCAGTGTAGGTAATGCTAAGCTAGATGACTCAGTGGAAGGCAGCTTCATATGTCAGTTCTGTTCTGGAACATATTTCTGCTAGAGATACCAAAAGCAGCCAACCACATGCAATTCATAGGCCATTAAAATCAGCATGTACGGAAGAAGAACATATGGAAGGAGAACCCATGATGACATAGTGCCTAACTTTCTAGCACACTTCTCCTCAAAAGCACAGCCTGAGAGAAAGACATTTTGAAAATCTGGATGTCTTGTAACTTCTGGTGAGATTTCAGGAGAGGCTGCATGGCCTTAAAATAATTGCTGGCTGGCTCTCTTTTACTAATCAGAGGGGGACATTAAAAATGGCATCTGCAAAATGCCCCCTAAATACCTAGAGGAAATGAGGAGTTTTACAAGGTCAACAAGAATAAAATCCTAGAAAAAGAGGCAGTAAATAAGTCCCGAGATGGGACTCACACACCAGGAACTGGTAGATTCAGGTAGATAGCCATTTTGGGCCGAAGCAACAGAACAAAGTTTTGAGCCCAGTGGTGCCTTTAAGACCAACAAAATTTAATTCTGGGTATAAGCTTTCATGTCCATGCAAAATTCCTCATGCACATGAAAGCTTCTACCCAGAATTAAACTTTGTTGGTCTTCAAGGTGCCATTGGACTCAAAACTTTGTTTTATTCCCCAAAAATGCTCCATGATAAATAGTCAGTTTATAAATGCATATTAAGTAATTCACCTAGCTTTTCAAGCAAACCATGCAAAAGCATCTGCTGAGGGGAAAAAGTTAATTCCCAAGAACTAGTTAAGAAGCAACTGTTTTTACATCCTTTGGACTTACTGTACCAACTATGGAGATGCTACAAATGCAGTTCAGAAAGACTATTGTGCAAGTTCTGGTTAAGCAACAACAGACATCTTGCTAAGAAGCTGTTTGTGCCACTAGGATGACACTTTCTTTAGCCACGGTCTTCTACCGTTTAGAAAAAAAGTAGAGACATACAGCTCGTCCTGGATCATGCAGTTTGCTAAAAATGAAAAAGTTATGTGACCACTTCACTGAGAGAAATATGTAACTATTTTTTTTTTAAATGCAAGCAAGGAAAATGCCCCTTTGAGCAATAGCAAACTAAAATGGCTATATTAAGGCATTGCTTATTTTTAGCTTGACCTTGGATTCCTCTAACTCTGTATCTCTCTGTTAGGCCTAGAAAGTTAAAGCTGGTCAGGAATACCGGCCACCTTATGCAACGAGCGAATGTCTACTGGCTCAGCTGCTTTCACATGGATTTTAGAGTCATAGCGATCCTACCGTTACGGACGGTTTGTTTTAGTGCTCGTGGGAAAGATCTCACTGCTGTTTTGCAGTATAGATTATACAGCCCATCATACCATGACATTCCATTCCATTCTAAACTTAAGTGCTGGTTAGGAGGAGGAAGAGGTTTTTATATCCCACTTTTCTCTACCCTAAGGAGTCTCAAAGCAGCTTACAGCCACTTTCCTTTCCTCTCCCAACAACAGGCACCTTGTGAGGCAGGTGAGGCTGAGAGAGTTCTGAGAGCACTATGACTGGCCCAAGGTCACCCAGCAGGCTTCGTGGGGAATCAAATCTGGCTCTCTAGATTAGAGTCTGCTGCTCTTAACCACTAAACCACACTTGCTCTCTAGACGACATACAGTAAGTAATGAAAGGAGAACATCGTTATTTATCATGGGGCAACAGTGGGAGGGCTTCTAGTGTCCTGGCCCCACAGCTGGACCTCCTGAGGGCACCTAGTATTTTCAACCACTGTGTGACAGAGTGTTGGACTGGATGGGCCACTGGCCTGATCCAACATTGGCTTCTCTTATGTTCTTATAGTTCTGGGAGGGGAAGAGCATATATAAAGCATTAAAATGTAATTATCCAGTTTACTCTTGCACACAAATGGAGTTGCTCTCAAACTTTGTCACTTGCTGGCTGTTTCTTCTATATTCACAAACCACTTAACAGCCCTGCTTCTCTGTCAGACCCATGTCTTTGTACTTATCCTTGGTAGCCATGATCCACTTCTGGCTTGGACCCTGCAGGATGAACATCTTATGTTGAGACAAGCCAATGGTCCATCCGTATAGCCCAATATTGTCTGTTCTGATTGATGGCGGCTCTCCAGAGTGGAGAAATGTCCCACCCAAAAAAATGTCTGCTACCTTGGACCCTTTGATTACAGATGCCCAGGACAGAACCTGGGTCATTTCAGAATGCAAAGTATGTACTCTCACAGTGAACCACAGCCTCCTCCCTCAGACAGAATCAGATAGAATCAGATTACTGCATTTCAGCATCTGATTTATTTAAGCACTTGAGGAGTGAATCATACACAGGGAGTGAGAGGGTAAAAAACTGCTCTCAGTACATGCAAGTTCTGTGAGAAGTAGGGCCTTTCCTGTAGCTACCTCAACACTATAGAATGCTCTTCCACAGATGGTCCCCAATCATCCCCCTTCTTGGAGGCAAACAGATGTGTGTGTTTCATCACACCTTTAAGGATAGACAAGCTTTGCCTGCTGAATTTATATGCTGGAAGCTGGACCCTGTTTTGTCAGTTCTGGCTTTTGTTTTTGTTAGTTCTAATAATACCATTTTGCTTTTAGGCAACAGACTGCTTTGTAAATGCAGCTACCGAAAAGAGGTTACAAATAGAACAAAGTTTGAGTCCAGTGGCACCTTTAATAGAACAAAGTTTGAGCCCAGTGCACTCACACAAAAGCTTATATCCTAGGACTGCCAAGTAACTTACTGTTAAAAGTGGGGGTGAGCTGGTCCCTGTCCGGGACATCTGTGCGCGTGCGAAGCGTGTGTGCGCTGCGATGTCATCACGCCGGGCACGGCAGCCTGATCTGGCCACTATGGGGGTGGGGCTCCCCCGCCAACTGGATCTGGACCGGCAGATTTGGGACCCTTTAAGTGGGGGAATCCCTGCCCCCCGGGGGGACTTGGCAGCCCTATTATACTCAGAATCAAGCACTGTTGGTCTTAAATGTGTCACTGGACTCAAACTTTGTTCTGTTGCTTCAGAGCAACATGGCTACTCACCTGAGGTTACAAATAGTGATTGTGATTGAATAAATGGTTAAAAAAACATATTTGGTATTATTACCATACTTGGTATTATTACCATACTTGGTACGGTTATGGGCTTTTCATCCTGAACTTAAAAAAAAAAAAATCAACCGAACCAGTGTTTTTCAGACTTCTTCAAGCAATGCTTTTCACATGGACTTTCCTGTCAAGGAATCCCTATTCATACGTAAAGCTGCTTTATAACTGAACTAGATCATTGGTCTATCAAGGTCAGTGCTGTCTACCAGGACTGGCAACAGTTCTCTAGGGTTTTCAGGTAGAGGTCTTTCACATCACTTACAACCTGATCCTTTTAACTGGAGACACCAGGGATTGCACTTGGGATGTTCTCCATGGAAAGCTTGTGTTCTACCACTGAGCCATGGCGTGTCCCCAGACCCTATGTGCTGCAGAGGATTTTGAGAATTATTCTAAGTCACACATAATTATTTTCACAGATGTACAGTGCAGGGGACAAGCTGTCTTCCAGGGAAATTTATGTGTTATTATGGATGGCCTCAGTGAGAATCCCCAGGTCTCCCTGGAACTCAGTCTACTGCCATGAAAATAAACAATCTCAGAGCCCCAACTTCATGAGCAAATTTACAAGCCAGTTAAAGACTACTGTTTGTTTTACATGGGCGCCCCATACTTCAGGTTTTTAAAAACAGTAAGAACCATCCACCTCTGTCCGTGGAGACATCCAACCAGTAGCCATGCCTGTGTTCTGCTCCCACTAACAGACTGTTGCATGCAACATATTTTCCCCTACTTAAATTTCTATGTAGGAAAATATGTAAACTGGAATGAGGGAAAGTCACCAGTAATTATTTACATCATAAGGATAGCGACTGGACAGCTGCTGAACTCTCCTCTATGCAGCAAGACATGAAGGTGCCTTCTTATAAAGAAATTCCCAGGGGAAGTGAAGTAACATGAAAAACAGCATCAGCCACCTAAACACTGATTTTTCACAACTTATTTTTACACTTGTGTCTAACTTGATTCATTCTAAAAACGTTCAGTGTTTTTGAGCTAATGGCTGTGCCAATAAAAGATAGGTGTTACTGATCTGTTTCGGACTGTCCTAGGTTACAGCTGCATTAACATTTTTTAAATATTATTTGACCGCTTCAAAGGCAACAGGCAAGTTTACTAAACGATCCCAATGCATTTGCCCTAGATTTGTTTTAATATTTCACCTTATTTTAATCGCTGCAGTGTTTTAAGTGGTGGTGTAAACTATCTTGAAAGCTCTTGGAATGGGGAAGGCAGGGCAAAAAATGAAAATAAAATTTAAAAATGGCTTGCTGCTTCTAATGGGCTGTCCTCAACAATGAACACTCAATAAAAGCCAAGCATGGATCAAATTGAGAATCCACATGTTCCAGATCCCCATTTCTAGCAGTGCTCAACCAAATTAGCAAAGACCAACAGCAGGGTGGTGTCACACTCAGGGCATTCGACATCTCAGTTGACAAGTATCCACCCAGGAAGACTCAACGAAGTCCAATCCGAGCTTCATCCTCCAGAGGCAATTTATGAATTATCTCCATTGGCTATTTGACAGCCAGGAGACAGCATGGGACAATGATTACATATCATGTGTGTAAATAAAAATGGTTCCTTGCTTTGCTCTGTGAAATAAAATCTTTGGTCCAGGCTGCAAAGAGGCCTGTAGAAACTTTCCCAGAGACAGTTCAAGAAAATAGAACAATGTGACCTTGCCAGATAAATTGTTTGCAGCCATGGGTGCTAGGGAGTACCACTTTACTTTGGCCTTCCAATCAGCACATTCCAAGCAACTGAAGTTATGGGCACCTGTGGGAAGAGAGGAGAGGCCTAACTGCAGTATGGTTTCATTTCTCCCCCCTCTGGTCCATCATCTTATACATCATGTGCTTAGCAACACACAGAAAGTTACATCATCTCTCAGGTTTCTGATTGGCCTAACAGGCCTGAGGTCAATCAGAAACCCTCTGCTATATGGCTGGCTTTGTAACCTCTTGGCACTGAAGCACGTCAGTGGTCACTGAAGCACACTGAAGTCACTGAACTGAAGTCACTGAAGCACACAGCTCCGTTTGTGTGACTAGCATCCATCTTGACTGCTTGCTCAGAAAGGGCTATGCCCTTGGATATCTGTGGATTGCTGGAACTAACTGCCTGAGATGAGCCAACATTGGGTTACTTTGGTGTAGCGGTTAAGTGCGCGGACTCTAATCTGGGAGAACTGGGTTTGATTCCCCACTCCTCCACTTGCACCTGGCTGGATGACCTTGGGCAAGCCATAGCTCTGTACCAGCTGTTCTCTCAAGGACAGCTTGGGAAAGAGCTCTCACAGCCCCACCTACCTCACAGGGTGTCTGTCGTGGGGAGGGGAAGGGAAAGGAGTTTGTAAGCCCCTCTGAGACTCCAAGTGAGTGAAGGGCAGGGTATAAATCCAATCTCTTCTCTCTTCTTCTTCTTCTTACTTGGAACCTCTATTATATGTATTAGCTATGCTGGATATGCTCAGATTTGTTTTATTCCTTCACAGTCTTGTCTTTTTAAAACTATTTTTTGCACCTTAAATAAATAATTATATTTTTTAACCTTGCCATGGATTTTGCCTTCATTGACCTCAAAGCCTTCTTCCAGAGCCCTGGACTTTGACCTCCTACCAGCTAAGTGTTTTGTGTTTGGAAACAGAGTCTGCAGTCCCACTCTACTGGACTGACTTTTCTTGTTAATTCCCTGAGAAGCCGGGAGACTTGTCTTTTCACTCCTGGGCTGTTGGGATAGACTGAAAGGACAGGTGGCACCTACCAAGACTGGGGTGAGACTTAGTCTCTCTCTGGCATTTTGTAACTTTGTTTTGCAGCAACCCTTTGTACCAAAAGTTCTTAGCCTTGGTTGGGACAAAGACTTTTGACAATGTGTGCTAGTCAGTGGAATGGGAGCAAGCAAACAGTTTATTTATTTATTTATTTAATCTATTTTTCACATTTTTATCCCTCCCTCCCGGCGTAGGCCAGCTCAGGGCGGCTTACAAACCGATAAAATCCGAAAGTACATACACTACATTGCAAGTAATATAAATACCATATTAAAATACCATGTTAAATTCAATATAATAATAACATGCTAGATCTAAAGATCTAAACAACTAACAGTTGCATTAACAACATTCTCTTTGCAGTTTGCCTGGAAATGCTGTAAGGGGAAAGCCATTTAAAGTCAATTCTGATCACGGAGAAAGAAAAAAAATAATTAGTCATATATAGAGTCTGCATTAAGAACAGGCAGACCTGTTTCAAACAGATAAATGGAAGGCCTAATTAATAAAAAAGAATTTTGTCTTTAAATGGAACATATGCTCAGCTGCTCCATGTCCAGAGCAAGATTTGATATTACCCAGCACACATTTAATTTACACTCAAGTCCTGACCTCTATATATCTGCCTGGATTTGCACAATAGATAAATAGCTTTCCAAAAAACACATCTTGTCCAAGAAAAGGCAGCAATTATTTAAAGTAATCGAATGGAGACAGAGAAAGTGATAAGCTAAATCGCAAAAGGCCGTGTTAGGTTATTAACAGTGCAATCCTATGCTGTGTTACTCCAGTCCAAATCAATTGATTTCAGTGGGCCTAAGACTGGAGTACCTCCACATACGACTGACCTGTAAAAGCTACACATACATAGAAAAAATAATTCATTATGAGAAAGGCAATATCAAGAAGCAGTTATTTCATGTACAGCTCAGTGATGGCAGCACAGGAGAAAGGCCAGAATGTCAAGAAATCTTTTGCACATTAAAGTGCAGTATCTGTTCACTCTTTTGAATAAGGTGTTGGTGGTTTTGCTGGTTTTATTGTGATTTTCTATTGTTGTGCCTGTGTTAGGTTTAGGATTGCAAAGGATGATAGTATTCACCTTTTCTTATGTACTTGGTGTATTCGTTCTTCTGTAATAATTTTTTTTAAATCATGTATATAAAAAAAGAACGTCAAGAAATCCAATGGAGTGGAAGGTGTGGGTGATGGGTGAGCAATGATCTCCCCACAATCAATTACCACAGAAGGATTGCGCCATGGAGCTAAAAGCGTTTTTTGCGATGTTGGAGCATACAGAGCATATTCTATCTACACCCACGGATATCATCTCAACTGGATGTGCACTGTGCAATGCAACTGTGCAATCACGCTTGGAACTCAGCACAACATCTGAGGACATCTCTTTTAAAATTTAAAAAATAAAATCTTATTTATTTCATTTGGAGCTTTTTATGCCACCTCTTCAGATTGCTACTCGAGGCAGCTTAGGATCCATAGGATCCAAAACTTCTGCTCAAGCAAGAGCTCTTCTGCAAGCGGAAATCCAAGAAAAAGACCAAAGTAGTTCCTTGCACTACCTCAAACATGGGATCACCACCTGCTTTCCCACTTCCTCAAGATGCCGTACATCCAATTTCTGGATAGTATAATGTACAGGGATAAAAGCAGTAGATGCTGCACAAGATCTTGTGCAAGCAGAACTGTCCTAAGACCATTACTGGGTCCATGACCTGATGTGGAGGAAAGCAATCTACTCAACAGTGTGGGTACAGCATCAACAATACAGGGGGTCCCCCTCCTTTTGGTCTTTTTTAAAAACTCTGTGATGTGGCACGGGTGTTTAGAGGGTAAGCCTCATGCCCAGCTGCAGAAACACAAATCTTCATACCTGTTTAATCTGGGGCTGGCAAGTGGAAGCAACAGGAGACTTCCGCAAGCGTTAAAGAGGCACCTGCGATCCAATGTGTTTTGGGTAGTAAAGCCTCTATATAAACAAAGGTTCAGTGACAGAGACTGTCAAAAGCCTGTACTGCAAAAATGCTAAGGCAGTCAAATGATTTCTTAAAGGCAGACAGCAATGTTTTATTCATGCAAAATCACCTGATAATTAGAACACAACAATTTATTATCCAGTAATAAGCTCAGGGGAAACTCCGGTCTGTCAGGTAATTCAGAGGTCAGGCAAATGCTGTTTATACATTGGCAGGCTTTCCTGAGCATTTATTCCTGCCGGTCATTGCATAAGTGAGCAGTCCTTAGCAGATGCTTCTCCTTGCACGAGACAAGCAGGTTATTGCCAGTTAGTGCTGCGTGATGTGAGGCCATTCTCTTCTGCAGTAACAATTCTGGCAGCTAGCAGGAGACATGGACTAGGCAGAAATCAGACATACAGGGGCATGCATGCCCCCAGTAGAGAATCCTGGGAGATAATACAACTGGGGGGGGGGGGGAGAATTTTTTTAGGGCTGATGGGAATTAGCCCAAACATGCAGGATATTTCCACACCTCCTCCTCCTCAAGTGCCTCTATCCTTGGCCCTGGAGAACAGAAATCACTTCTTTCTGTGCTTGGCTTCAGTAGTTATGTAAGAGGATACTTAAACCATATATAGATTCAAGAGCACGTACTGAGAAATCCACTTTGAAAGGACTTAGTAAACTAATCTCCGGGAACAATAATTCTCTTGCTTTGTTTATTTAAAGTTTGGCTGTAACTATTGTGCAAAGATCTTCCCATATTTATTTTTTTCTTAAAAATAGGTCCTTCCACCAAAAAAGTGATAGCTGAGGGCTTGCTTCCAGGTAGCCTGCTGAACGTGCAGTGTTCGCACAGCCAAGACAGAGAATTTTAAAGTTACAAGAGCATGCTTCTGCTTTGTATGCAGATTGCTCAATAATGGATCTTAACTAGAACAGCTCCCCTTATTTAAGTAGGTTTCGCTTTGACGTTTGTCTCCCTGGGTGTTGTGCAAAGAACAGCTCCACTCAGCAACATGAAATGCTTGCAAAAGAAGTCACCCTCAATATTTAGATCAAGTGTTGAACACACGCACACGAAGCTACCTTATACAGGGTCCAACCACTGGTCTATCAGGATAAATATTTTCTATTGTGACTTGCAGCAATTCTCTAGGATCTCAGAAAGAGATCTTTGACATCCCAGGGCTCATTTCGTAGCAGGAGCTCCTCTGCATATTAGGCCACACCCCCTGATGTAGCCAATCCTCCAAGAGCTTACAGTAGCCCCTGTAAGAAGAGCTCTGTAAGCTCTTGGAGGATTGGCTACATTAGGGGTGTGTGGCCTAATGTGCAAAGGAGCTCCTGCTATGAAATGAGCCCTGGACATCACCCACTACCTGACCCTTTCAATTGGAGATGTCAGAGACTGAATCTGAGACCTTCTGCATGCAAAGCAGATGCTCTACCACTCAGCTATGGCCCCTCCCCCTCTCCAGTTTTATTTTACCTTCCCTTCCCCCTTATGTAACTATGGTGGGGAAATATCTTTTTTCAATGCATGGAACAGCCAAGAAAATAAATCCTATGCTGTGTTCACTTAAAGGTAACAAAGTGCATGTCTTTAGTTGCCAACTTGATTATTTACTATTGTTATGTATCACCTTTCAGCCAAAGCATTCAAAGTGCTTTACAATTTAAAATAATGCCTCTGAGACATGATACAAAAAGTGACAGGCAGGAAAGGGAAACAAACAAATACAAGAAAGATTAACTCTTCTGGCAGGAGCCCATTGTGGGAGAGGAGGAGCCAGATGGGAATTGGACCCAGCGGAGCCAACAAACAGGGGCGTTGCCATCTTGCCTCCATTTCTGATGGGGCCACATGGAATCATGCCTAACCTCACCTAACTTCTCTTTTACTGCAGACACTGTAGTACTTCATGAATAACTGCTAGAGTTGAAGGGAACCACCTTTTATGTGTGACATGGGGACATCACCAAAATCAGTACACCCCACATTGTTCTCTCCCTTTTCCTCCAAAACTTTTAGGATTGTGAACCTAAAACATTTTTCTCCACAGCCACTAGCCAACAACAGTGGGTGGAGATAGTGAAACACCACAACAGGGGAAATGATATTTACAAGCTGCAGAGGAGAAAGGAGCATTCCATCATGGGGGACATGCCATTTCTTGTGCAGTTCTGCCTTAACAGGACAAACCTCTCAGTCTTTAAGATGTTTATGGCAGAACACAAAATTATATTTTACAAGGGGGGACCCACAAGGAGCTTGCTAGGCAGTTGATCCCATTCCCTCCAGCATTGCTTTCTCCCCACTCCCCCTACTTCTTTCACACTCTTTCTCCCTCTTGCCACCCCTTTTCTTATTCTCTGTCTCTTCCATGCTTGTCACTTCCTCTCTCTTTCTGCCCCCCATCCCATCACTCTCTCTTTCTGCCCCCCATCACTCTCCTGGCCTTCTGCCTGCTTCCCCCCCCCCAACAGCAGAGACAGTGGCAACTCTCCAGGAATCACAATGGATACCCCAAAAACAGAGATCAATTTCCCTTAGGGTTGCTAACTTCATGTAGCAAAATTTGGGAGAAGAAGAGATTGGATTTATACCCGCCCTTCACTCACTTGGAGTCTCAGAGCAGCTTACAATCTCCTTTCCCTTCCCCTCCCCACAATAGACACCCTGTGAGGTAGGTGGGGCTGAGAGAGCTCTGAGACAACTGTCCTTGAGAGAACAGCTGGTACAGAGCTATGGCTTGCCCAAGGTCATTCAGCCAGGTGCAAGTGGAGGAGTGGGGAATCAAACCTGGTTCTCCTAGATTAGAGTCCGCACACTTAACCACTACACCAAACTGGAGATTCGGGTCTGGAGTCTTAGGACAGTGAGGTTTGGGGAGGGAAGCAACCTCAGCAGGGTATAATGTTACTGACTCCAAAGCAGCTATTTTCTCCAGAGGAACTGCTCTCTGACATCTGGAGAGTAGTTGCAATTCCAGGTGATGTCCATCCCTCATCTGGAGATCGGCAACAGTAGTTCAGGGGAGGAAATGGCTGCTTTGGAGGGTAGAATCTATGGCATTATAGTTGTCTGATGTCCCTCCCCTCCTCAAACCCTCCCCTCCCAAGGCTTCACCTCACCCCTCAAATCTCCACGTATTTTCCAACCTGGAATTGGCAACCCTATCACCTTCCCACCCAACCTACTTTATCTGCCTCCTGTCTTCAGCTTTCCATCTCCTCCCCCCACAGATACTACCTAGGACAACTATGGTCTTTCTTCACAGTGGGAACTAAAGCAGCTTACATTATTCTTTCCTCCTTTTTTATCTGCCAACAACCCTGTGAGGCAGGCTAGGCTGAAAGTATGTGACTTGCCTCTACCCACTCTACTCACTACACCACACTGGCTTTCATTGGGTGGCTGTTATTAAAAAGTAGCAAGCAGCCAGGCCTAGCTGAGTCATGCAAGCCAGGTGGTATCAAGTCACCCAGAGGCTGCTGCCAGGCCTAGGGGTGCCAACCTCCAGGTGGGACCTGAAGATTCCAGAGATGAGGGTGATGCTCTGCTTTTGGGGCAAAACTGTATGGTAAAAGTGAACTAAAACCATTGAGTTTTGCCCAAAAAGCAGAGCGTCACCCTCCGACATCACCAGCATGCTAGTTGTCACTTCTGGGTGACATCAGCATGTCGCACAGAATGATGTTGGGGGCGATATGTCCTCCTACCGGCCAGCTGGTCCACAGTGGGCAGGAACCAGTGAAAGCGGGGGATCCCCCACCTGGACCTGGGGAATGGCAACCCTAGAAGGCCGAGAGATTAGTTACTGCAAGTGAAGGAATTTTTGTGCATGACCTGAATGCTCTACAAACACGGCATCAGATTAGTCTCTCCATAATTGGGGGCAAGCAAGCAGTAGTCACTAATCCCTTGCTGTCTGCCTCTGCATAATTGAAGCACACCCCCCCAAAAACACACCACAACTGTTACTTACCTGGAACCTGTGCACCAACTCCAACGACTGGCTGTCATTTTGGTCAGCTTCAATTATGACATCTGTTAGTTTGTGTATGATCACATCTAGTGGGCCCTGATCTTCTATTGGTCTGGTAAGGTCAAGCTGGAAGAATCACATAAAAGACAGGGAAAACAAATTTATTCATGAAGGATCAGGAGAGACTTGTTTTGAAGGTAGAAACTGAGGAATTCAGCTCCTAAAGGAAATATAAACCTAGCCTACCTAAGTCAGTCCATTACTTCACCAACACTGGTACCTTTCTACTTTGACTGGTAGTGGTACACCAAAGAAATACTCCTACTGATACTTGCAGTCCTTTTTACTTAGTGATGCCAGGAATGAACTTTGGACCCTATGCATACAAAACATGAGATCTGCTGTGGAGCAGTATCCTATCCCTATATTTCATACAACATCTGGTGCATTAAGGAACCCGTACACAGATTCACTTGATGAAAACAGTTCAATGACAACGTCAATTTGGTGTGCAAAAGTGGTGAAAAGGGTAATCTTTTTGCAAGGGATTATTAGGAAAGGAATTGAAAATAAAACGGTCAATACTGTAATGCTCCTTATTTGAAGTACTGTGTGAAGTTCTGGTTACCGTATCTCAAATCTTGTGTCTCATTGGGGAGCTGGAAAACGTACAGAAGAGAGCAGTCAAGATGCTTAAGGGGTTGGAACTCCTTCCCTGTGAGGAAAGGCTGGACAGTCTGGGGGTTTTCAGTTTACAAAAGGACAATTGGGGATGGGACACAACAGAGGCTGAAAAAATATGCCTGGGGTAGAGAAAAGTGGATAGAGAGAGCTTTTTCTCCATGTCCCATAATACTAACATACAAGTTGATGGCCAACTGATGTAGGACAGATGAAAAGGCACACCTCTTTACTTATCAAGTAATTAAATTGTGGAGCCACTGCCAGTGGATGTAGTGATAGCCATGGGCATAGATGTCTTAATAAGGGGGTTGGACAGATGCATGGAGCAGAGGCCAACTTGTGATTATTAGCCATGATGACTAAAGGGAGGGGGAGGTGATGGGTCACAGAAAATGCCCTTTTACTGCTTTAAATTGCACTTCCATCATCCTGCTTTAGAAGTGGCTGGGGATGGAACCACATTTGAACACACCGATGGGACGCTATGCTGACATGCATCTGGGCCTTTTATTCCGCTAGAAGGAAATACTGATGTTTACGAGTATTAAATTCTGTCACGTTTAGAGAATTACTTATTAGAGGGGAAAATGGTATAGAAATCATGGTTATAAAACAGACAGACTGTAGAAACCCCAACCTGTTCAAGGCTTCCCCCACCCTAATCTTTATTGCTTTTATTGCCAAACCAATGCTCTAAAATCCACACAATGAAGACGTTGAGGAGACGAGCAGAAGTGATTGTGAGTGTGTTGGTCCCTGCCCCCAACAGCATGCAGACCTCAAATCTAGAAAATCTATCCAAGTCAGCAGATGATTAAAACCCAGGATCCTGATGAGGCAGCAGCAGACAGCTCAAAATGGCTACTGCATTTAACATGCACAGGAGGGAATCCCACAGTCTCTCTTTCTCTGAAGCTGGGCTTTTACGAAGCCTGCAGGCAGATTACTCAGAGCACTTAAAAAGGGGGAAACAGCATGTTTACTTTCAGGTTAACCTCAACCACTCCCAAATTCCCTGGGAGAGAGACAGGATGCAAATGCAACAATATTAAGCTTTACTTCCTTGAGCATGCAGGCTTTCTTTTACCTTGTAAAAGATTTACAGGAGGGAAAAATAAATCTTAAGAGGGCTCACTTGCACAAATCAAGAATTTCTCAAAACCAAAATCCATATTAAGAGCAAACAAAACACCACCACACACATTGTGCAAGTTTCTCCAGAACTCTGCATCAGGGTTGCTGTTAAGGGGTGAGGTAAGGGCAAGAAAAACATATGTTTCAGACCATAGTATAAAGGCCTCTTTGTCTGAAACCTGTAGGATGCTTATCTGCTTTCAGTGGGCACAGGGTGTGGTACCCATGGCATCAGATTGCTTGGGCCTCTGCCACACAGGGAAGAAGCAGCAAAGATGTAAGCCATCCAGTCAAAAATATAGCCACCAATAGTTGATCAAATGTCTCTCAGGTGTCAAATGGAATGCACAGGTCCCTTAAAAGGCTGAGAATAAAGGGCTAATGCAGTAGTCCTTTACAATGGCAACACCAGAAAATAATTTTAGTTGGTGCAATAAGAATCAAGGTAAGCCAAACTGTGCTGGCCTTACGACTGAATTGTTGTTAAGCAGGAACTTGGGATGCAAGGGCTCTCCTTCCTAACCAGCTTCAGCAAACAAAACTCTGGTTCCATTTTGCAGGTGGGGGGGGGGGGGGAGCGAGGATGAGAATGGCATATAGCAGAATGCTCATCAAAAATGGTGCCTCCTAACCCATTTGCTCCACTCTTGCTCCATTCAATTCTCTTTCTTCCTTGGCCTGGGCACTTTCTGAAGGCATATCTGACTGACCTCTGTTGGAAACTAGGCATGACACAAAATGAATATTCCCCTCATTAATTGTTCTTACCATCTTTTAACAAGCTTTTCCTGCCAGAAGATCCCAAAGCAAACCCCAGCATTTATGACGGACTACACCAAAAATCTAATTTTCCCCCTAATTATATTTAGGAAAATTGATGGCCTGGATGTAATCTTTTTTCTTTTAGCAACTACACAGTAAGAAAGATCGAATGCAGAAAACACTACTGAGAATGGTACAATCCTTAAAGTGACCTTGTTTAAGTCATAGCTAAGTTCCCTCCACCCCCCCATGCCTCAAAGCTTACTGGGACCAGGGCCAGGGCCTTTTCGGTGACGGCTCAAACCTGGTGGAACGAGCTCCCGGAGGAGATCAGGGCCCTGCGGGACTTGATGCAGTTCCGCAGGGCCTGCAAGACGGAGCTCTTCCGCCAGGCTTTTAACTAGGAGCCGCCACCAATAACAACACCAGGAATATCCGCTGCAGTAACATCTAAAGTGTGAGCTGGCCCTGAACGCAGTCCGGACCTGAGGGGCATGGTTGGTAGGTCCCTAACTTGATAGGACGCCATCGGATCAGTAAGATTGGAAGCACTTTATTGGAAATTGATATGCACTTTATTCGAAATTCATTGTAATGTATTGTAACCCCGGAATTTTATTGCTATTCATTGTTATTGTTGATTTTAAATCTGTCTATGATGTTTTAACTGGCATTGTGCCCGTGTAAGCCGCCCTGAGCCTGCTTGCAGGGAGGGCGGGGTATAAAAACAAAGATAAATAAATAAATAAATAAATAAAACAATAAATAAAACGGCTGCATATGAAAAACATCTGAACTGCTTTTTTCTTCCATCATATTTTTCCATATGTTTTTAAAAGAGATATTCCTTTTGTGTATTTGTTTCTGACAGAAAACATATTACACTAGAACCAACTCTTTGTGATTGCCCTACCTTAGCTTAAAAACTATTATTTAGGGTTACCAGCTCTGGGTTGGGAAATTCCTGGAGATTTTGGGCATGGAGTCTGAGGAGGGTAGGGGTTTTGGGAGGGGAAGGGTATAATACCTTCAGTGGGGTATAATACCTTTCAAAGCAGCCATTTTCACCAGGGGAACTGATCTCTGTCACCTGGAGATCAGTTGAAATCCCAGGAGACCTCCAGCTACTACCTGAAGGTTGGAAGCCCTACTTATGGTAAAACAGGCCCTGTGAGCGCCTCACTCTACATGGGGCAGTGTGGAATTTGCTCAGTGGCCCAGATCCCAAGATTCTCAATGAGGAGTTCACCAATCAAGCTTTTTTCTCCCCCTGCCCCAGCCCATCTATGGTTAGCTTTCTGCTGCCACCAGCAGACCGAGAGTTAAGAGTTATATATACCAGGTCCTTCAGAGACTTGTCTGCAGACTGAGAATCACCCTCTTGTTCCAAACTACCATGGGTGTAGGGGGGACCCTTGCAAATCTCACTTGTCAGAGAACTATTCAGAGCTATTCAGGTGTCCCCATGCTTTCCCTTTGTATTTTAGCAGGTACGAGCCAAGTTGGGTGTTGGTATAGATACAGAGACTGCCTAAATAACACTGGTTTCATTGGGGGGGGGGGGGGGACTTTACTTATATGAACAGTAATTTGTTCCGAAAAGGAAAAACATACAGCTGAGTAACAATTAACAACATCTGAGCAAAGGCAAATAAAATAGGCAATACAAATAATCTTTAACCCTAGGTCTAAAACTCCTCCCGCCCCTGAAGGATGGTAAAAAGGAAGGGAAAATAATTTTAAAGTTTCCAGATTTCTTGTTTTGAGGCTCTGTTTAATGTCTCTCTCTCTCTCAGCCATCTTCTTGGCCCCTTCCCCTGAGGTCTGACTCCCCTCAAAAGAACTCCACCGTCACCCCACTATGTGCTCCAAACAGATTCCTCACAACAGGGCAAAAATTCTCTCCTCAGATCTGTCAGCTTTCCTTGCCTATATGCAGCTTTGAGCAAGGGCATCGTGTTCTGGATTCAATGAATGAACCTAATATTCTACTTCGTTTATAAACTGGAAGGCACTCAAAGGGAAAACTTGTTTTGCAACCTTCTGACTGCCTGACAAGGCAATTTTAGTTTAGCCTCTGAGCATTCCCAGAACACAAATTCAACATTTGTCTTGCAGAGGCATAAATTTTTACACAGGCATTTTATACTTTCAATCTAAACCTAAGAACACTTTCCTGGGAGTAAGCCCCACTGAACAAACCCAAGTAGGATTCTGAGTAGACCAGCCAAGGATTGTGATTCAGGCAACCATCTGTCCAAAACATTACACAGATCACACTTCTGAACAAAGAGATGTACAATTATCTTCACAAGCAACTGTTACATCAGAAAGCACAGAGAAGCACAATTAGCTATGAAAAACAGGCTGGCAACATCCAAATGCTCTGGATGAAGTTTGGCTCCCCCCCACACAGGAGTTTCTTGCCTAAGCTGCATGAAAGGAAAATAGCTGCTCCACATGTACAAACAGGTTTCTAAATGTGGAACATGTTCCCTAGTTAGGGACTTCAAACAGTGAGAACCATCAATGTCGACCAATCTTAGATGGATTAAGTAGTTTGCAAGTTCTCCATGTTCCAGGAACAATTCTTAGCTGAGGAAGGTAAACATTTCTAAATTGGGGAGAGTTTGGCGTATTTCCACCTCTTCGTACCAAAGGGAAAAAGATCTAGTCTTTTCAACAGAAATATCAGCTCCTGTCACAAGCCTGACAAAGTCTAGTGTGCATTTCTGATGGCCCTCTACTGAGCAAGACAACAAGCCAGTGTTTGTCCTTGGCTGGAATTCCCGGCCTCCTGCTTCCTGCTCTTTTCAACATTCTCCCTCCAAGAATGTCTTACATTTGACATGTTCACCTCAGAAAGGTTCATTTTGCCACAGAAGTTAGTGCACAGTTCTCAAACTCTGTCATGGGGAGTGGAAAAGCCACCAAAGGAAGGAAAAATTAAGAGACAAAAGACCCTGACATGAGGGACACAGTTGCCAAAACGGGTATAAGGTTTTGGAGGGCGGGAGGTCCTTGGGCAAATATGCTCCCTGCTCTTCCCACACAAGTGGTTTTGTAATTAAAGCCTCCAGGTTTTGTGGTAAACCAGAGACCTAAGCCACAATTTTGGTTTTATCCTCTTTCCTACAAGCCATGCTTCCAGGTTTGCCCCAGTTTTGTTAATGTAACAAGAAAGGACAGAGGTTTAGCATTAGAAGAAGAGGTGGCTGGTTCTCCTGAAGGAGGAGGAGGAGATTGCATTTATACCCTGCCCTTTACTACCCAAAGGAGTCTCAAAGCAGCTTTCCCTTCCCCTCCCCACAACAGACACCCTGTGAGCAGTGTTCCCTCTAAGCTGAGTTAGTTAGCTCACAGTTGTTTAGCCTCTGGCTCACACATTTTTGTCTTCGTTCAGGAAGGATGGCTCCAGAGCAAACTAACATATGCAGTAGCCAAATCGCTCACTCACAACTTTAATGCCAGTAGCTCACAAAGCCGACTTTTTGCTCACAACACTCCACAGCTTAGAGGGAGCATTGCCTGAGAGGTAGGTGAGGCTGAGAGAGCTCCTTCCAGAGCTGTCCTTGAGAGAACAGCTGTGACAGAACTATGGCTTGCCCAAGGTCACCCAGCAGCTGCAAGTGGAGGAGTGGGGAATCAAACTTGGTTCTTCCAGATTAGAGTCCACACACTTAACCACTACACCAAACTGGTTTTTTTTTTCAACAGAGAAAAGATCTGAATATAGGGACAAACTTGAGTCTGAGGCTCTGACTGAAGGGTAGAGTATAAATCCAATCTCTTCTCTTCTTCATATGAAGGGGAGGGGGAAGGGGGCAATCAATCCATGTATCTACCTGCTCATGTGTAAGGGCAGAGTCTATTTTTAGCAGCTGACAGAGTGTGTAGGTGAGGGGAAGTAAATCTGCCCACCTACAATGCTCTAGTAATTTAAGCATTTTTCTCCCAGCTGGCTCTCTTCTGGTATCGAAGAGGTACTGGAAGGAAAAACAAATCATAAACCAAGGAAGGGCCATTTGTAAGGTGGTGCTGGGGATTTAGCTCCCCACATCTTTTAAACTCTGTTTTTCTAAAACAAAGACAATACACACAGAGTTTCACAATTTACATACAAACAGACAGGTACAAGAATAAATACACAAGGTCATCCCATCAGGTCTAGTTTGGCCCTTATGGGGGAACTATAATTGACACCTCTACTTCATGCATTTAAACAGCAGATCCTCCTTCTGGTCTGTGCAGTTTTCTTTTGCAATTGCACTGCCTCACCAAGTTTTAGAAATAAGTATATTTGTCCTATTCCCTTGAGATTCATTCCCCCTTTTATATGTGCCTGTTGGGGTGTGCATGCATGCGTGCGTGTTTCAGGAATACTACTGACCTCCCTGGCAGGTCTATGATAACCTATATATAATATAATCAATAACACACAAAGCCCTTTGAACAGTATTCTTCTTTTCCATTGCTGATCCAAAAGGATAATACAGAACTGTTAACATTTGACAGTTTTAATACAGAGGTTTTAACATTTGACAGTGTAAGAATAAGAGTCTGTGACTACCTGTCACATCAAACACCTACTAAGGCAAAAAAAAACATCTGTGCATTCTGTGTATTTTATTCCAGCAGCAGATTAATGGCACACGAACATACTGTCATAAATAGCAGAATTCCAGCTTTTGGCTGGTCTTTTTCAGAGTTCTCTGGCAGCGTAAGCTCCTTCTGCTGAACAGAACGTACAGGGCCAGCCTGGGCTAGCCCTCTCCAAAGTCTGCATAGGGCATTCCTAAAGCAGCTGTATCATTCCTGAGATTACAGAGCAGGTTTTATACTTTATCTTGAGTTCGAGATTTCAGCTTATAAAACTGACCAGAGTTGTGGAATGTTACCTTCCCAGGCAAATTCAGGGTGGGGATTGCCTCTTTAATTCATTCTTGCTACATGCAATCCCACTGCAATAATCCACGTATTTAATTCTCAGTGTGCCCAAGGGCAAACAAGACCGATAACTTGAAAAAGGTCCAGGTTTGTAGAAAATTCTGAAATCTAAAACACAAACGCACACACACACTTGGGGGGTTAACCCCCACAAAATAATAGAAACAGAAACCATAGCTCTAAACAACAAATGCCCTCCATGGCCGTTGCTAGGCATCCACAACAGTCTTGCCAGCCTTCAAGCTTTGGTTTCGGTTAGCAAAAGGCAGGGGGAGTGGACGGGGCCCTTTCCAGGGCTGTTTTGGCCTATGAGAGAAGACTCATTGGGGCCAAGCCCAGCAGCAACCACCAGGTGACCTGCTACCACCCGACTTGCAAGACTCACTCAGGACTGGCTGCTTGCTGCTGTTTAGCAACAACCACTCCATGAAAGTCAGTTATAGTGGTTAGAGTTTCAGACTAGAGTCTGGGAGACCCAGGTTCAAATCCCCAGTCTGTCATAGAAACTCAACTGGTGACTTCGGGCCAGTCAGACACACTCTGGCTACTCTACCTCCCAGGGTTGTTGCAGGGATAAAATGGTGCAGAGGAAAATGGTGTCAGCTGCCTTGGGTCCCCACTGTGGAAAAAGGTGGGGTATAAGTTAATCAAATAATAAATACAGATGAAAATGGGGGACAGATAAAATGTAGGTGGATGGGTAGAAGAAAAGCAAGTAAGGAAAAGATGGGGAGGGGGATGCAGGGGAAAATTAGTTGCCCCCCTGCAAACAATTCTGGTTCCCCCGCTTGTAATTGTCCACATCTCTGAAGAACTATCACCTATGCTGCAGTAGCAACATCAACCAGGTCAGCAGAAGTCTTGGAGAGAGGACTTTGGCAACCATTATTTGAGTTGCATATTTTAATTTTGCATTTGAATTAGGAGCCACCTCAGGAGCCTAACTAGCAGAACAGTAGGATACAAATATAATTAATCAATTAAATAATCCCAGGGCACTGCTGATGTTAATACAACAGCAACGTGGGTAGGAGAACGGTTCTAAACATGTTTCAGCAGTGGTCGCCTGACAGAGGCACAAACTGCTATTCAAAAACCTAGTGTACTTCTCCCTGTTTTGAGATGAAGAGCCTGTTGCTGGAAACAAGAGAAAGCAGTATCTTATCGTGTTACACTGCCTGTAAAAATGTCATTGACTTTACAGGGAAGGGAGATTCAGGAAAGATTATTTTAGAGGGGGTAACGAGGGCTTGTGTTTTAAAAATAGTGCTTGCATGACACATGTTCTCAGGCGTTTGAGTACCTACAATTGCTCAGGCATGGAAGAGAGTCTAAGATGTGGGCGGATGAGGTAACCAACAGTCCACCTCGTCTGTTATGGGAGACACAGGCCACAACAAAGTCTTTCTGCTGTCACAGGCCAGAGATGCTTTAGCTGAAAGTCCCTAGGGTTTGGCATAGAGAAGACTATGATTTGGCACAGAGAAGAGCGTGTGCTCGGTGACAGATGCATGACCGGCAGAGGGTCAGATGTCAATGTCCACCGTGATGTGCCCAGGAGAGGTGCATTTATTGAGCCTCCACCCCAAATGAAGAGGCATTAAAGGCAAAAGTGGGCCGGCTGGACAAAGATGGTAATCTGAGTATTTGCAGAAGTAGAAACGCACAATGGCCAAGGGAGAATGTGCACACCAATCTGGAATAGTGGTTAGGCTAAGGCTGAAGAAACCTGGGTTCAAATCCCTACTCAGTCTCGAAGCTTACTGGGTGACCTTGGGCCAGTCACACACTCTTTCAGCCTAACTTACCAGGCAGGGTTGTTGTGAGGATAAAATGGGGAGACGCTACCTGGGTACATCCCACTGAGCCCCTTAAGAGGAACAGCGGGATAAAATTACACTGTTTGACAGCAGGCAAACTTAAAGAGTATTTATTCATTTAACTTGCATCCTGCCATTTTCCCCAGTGGGACCCAGAATGGCTTACATTGCTCTCTTCACCTCCATTTTATCCTTACAACAACCCTGTGAGGTAGGTTAGGCTAAGTGTGTGTGCCAGCCCTGCATGCATGGTTGAGTGGAGATCTGAACCTGAGTCTCTCAAGTACTCGCTAGACACTCAAGCCACTACACTCTGCTTGCTCTTATCTGTGTGCTGTTTACGTCTTACCTTCAATATGCTTCCTTATCATTCCTACCCCTTCTAAAAGTCTCTCTCCCACTGATGCCAAAACTCACTCGGCTGTTCAGCACTTGCTGCTGCTGATAATGGCACTGAAGGGCAGGGAGGGAGAACTGTATAAGCCTCCCTTTGTGACAAGAGAGTTGCCCTGATCCCTTTTTGCAAAGGGCAAACTCAGATTAAGCCACTGCAGACTTAACAGAAGAGTGAAAAGTTCAGCGGAATTCATATCCTTCTCCCCCACCTTCCACACTGCATGTTCAAGTTCTGCTGAAGCAGCAAAGGGCGGAGAAAGGAAATCCACTTTCACTGCGGAAGTTTCCCAGCCTCCTCCCACCCCCTTCAGCCCCAGCTAGACAGATGTCTGCACCACAGAGTGTCAAGACAGAATCCAGCTCCCGCTGTGAATGAAAGGCATCAACACACCAGTTTCCAGTTCTTCACAGGACTCACCAGAAACGAAGGTGATGATTTGTTATTGCCTACAGACGTCTGTATTGCAAGATACTTTTCCCTTGCTATTTTCGCATTATGTCCAGAAGCCTAAATCTCATCCATATAATCCCATGAGTCTTTTATTTCTAAACTGTCACATTATTGTATTACTAAATACAAACAGCCCTGACCAGGATGGCCTGGCCTAGCCTGATCTCATCAGATCTCAGAAGCTGAGCAGGGTCGGCCCTGGATGGGAGACTTCCAAGGAAGTCCAGGGTCGCTAGACAAGAGGCACACCGCCTCTCGCCTTGAAAACCCTATGGGGTCGCCATGCGTAAAGTGCAACTTGAAGACACTTTCCATCACCAAATACAAAATGATACTTATTAACTTTTCTATTTATTCACTTCATTTATATAACCTGCTTTTTTCTCCCCCACGTGGACCTCAGGCGGCTTACATCCTTCTCTCCATATCATGGTAATGGGATTGCTGACTGGACTGGGCCCTCCTGGAGACCGGGGGCCCTCAGCAGCATCCTAAGGCAGTGGTCCCAGGCCGGGACCGCTACAGTGGGGCATCTCAGCTGCAGTGGGGCATCTCAGGGCTGGGGCCCCCGACTTCCCACCAAGCCCCCCCCCGACTTCCCATCTAGAAGATTTATTTTATTTTTCATGTGCACCACAGCTGAGCCGTCACCCTGCCCCTCACCCCTCTCTCACACACGCTGCTTTTTAAAAAACTTTTACTCTCTCATCACTTCTGACACAGCCGGGGGGGGGGGGCAGGAGTGGCCCCTGACTTATTTAAATGCCCCTGAAATAAAAAATCGTGGCTATGGCCCTGAGTGGTCCCCAACCCTTCTGGTACAGTGAGCCACAAGTCAAAATTTCCTTTGGGGGGGCACTACTTGAAAAACCAGAGAATGCACAAATCATTAAAACAGTAAAAGCATGGGTCTCACTGGTGCAAGTTTCACAACCCGCTTTTTGGGTCAGGATCAACAGTTTAGGAAACATGGCTCTAAGGTTTCAGTGCGGGGGGGGGGGGTGTTATAGGCCTTATGAACTGGGGATCCCCTTGAGGTTCTGGGGATTGAACCTGGGTTCTTTGGCATTGAAAACATGCATTCTAAACACTGAAATACAACAGCTTCCCCAGGTTCAAAAGCACAACTGCTGACGGGTAGCGTAACCCATGACAAAAGGTCTTCCTCAGTATATTCTTTGTGAAATGTATACTGAACTGTAATGAACCACGGCAGCAACAGAGACACCCTCTACAGCTGCTATTCTTCTCTCCCATCTTATTGTCTACAATGTTTAAAGTTTTGCTTTGTGCTTCACAAAAGCAAATTAGTGCAGAGGCACACCTGTACCTAATACCACTGCACACCCCGCCCCCAAAAAACCAGGCATGCAAATGTCTGGATCCATAATATTTAAATTATTTACAATTTAAGTAATATCTAAAAATTATTTACACTGTATCAGTATCTAAAGGGAACTTCTACTCTGAGATGCCGTAAACCTCCGAATACCAGTGTTATCCAGGTCAGGCCACTGGGAACAAAAACAGGGCCTAAACAAACAAACAAACAAATAAATAAGACTTATATCCTTAGTTGAAGGTCCAGGTCAAAAGATAGTCAAGAACCGCACTGAGCCAAACTGAAAGGTCTCGGAGGAGAGAAGCAGAACTCCAGCCAGAGAAGAAATGCTTTGGACTAAGCTGGTATCTTCTGCTTTGTGAAGATTGTGAATGGAGAACAAAATTAAGGAACAGATCTATGACAAGTCCATTCTGGAACTAATAAGTTGGCAGGAGGTCAGGTTCCAGCCCCAACCAACACAAGCATGGAGAAAAGACAAACTAGCACAGAAGTTTCACTGGCCAAGAGAAATCGGACTAGTGAAAGGAATAACCAACAGCATATCACTACTATCCACTCTACATATCCCTTCCCCCAAGGGAATCTCTTTTGGATAGTATCCAGCACTGGAATGTACTCTCCTTTCTGGATCCCAGCTCTTGTGAGGATAGCAAGAACAAAGAGGGAGGAAGGTTATAGCTACAAATAAATGTCTTCCTGCTTTTTTGCAAAATGAAAGGGGTTCTACATGAATATTTGGTATACCAACTCATAATAGCTCAGCTGGGGTGTGTGGCTTAACTGAGGATCAGTGGGAAAGACTAAAACTGAAGGGAGTCAGATGGTAAATTCAAACACAAGAGATAATCTGTACTGTCCAATGTTTATGTACTTCAGCTACAAAATATGCTATGTAAGGGACATCTCTTTCTGATGATTATTTAAAGTCACATGGAGCAAAGAGAAATTTAACTGAAGGAAGAGAGTAGAATTCGGCCTGCTGGGGATAAGAGCTGTATGATGGTTTTTTTGTTTTGAAAGTGGATGACAGAAGTTCTACATGATAAGGCACACATGTACAGAGCTAATTCAGTCACCCACCCATTTCTTGGATATTAAAACAAATTATGCTGCCATCTGGAAGCAGTGTAATAAAACTGAAGATCTAAGCAGGGAACGGATATCATTCGCAAACTGTTTTTAGAGGGGAGGTCTAGAGCAGGGGTGGCCAACCTTGCTTAACGTAAGAGCCACATAGAATAAACGTAAGAGCCACATAGAGATGTCTGAGAGCCGCAAGACAGGAACAAATATCACATACACGTTTTTATTTTTTAAAATATGCAAATTTGCTTTTTATTAACGTTAAATGGGACTGCCAAAAATAAAAACAAACTAGGAAAACCGGTTATTGATAATGATATTACTTGTTTGCTAATGATATTGAGAGAGAGAAAAAGAGAGAGATGGAAAGAAAGAATTAAAGAAGTGGAAAGAAAGAGAGAGAGAGAAACTAGGAAAGCAAATAGATGGGAGGGAGGAGGAAAGGAAGGAAGGAAGGGAGAAAGAGAGAAAAGGCATGCCTCCCCTTTGCTTCCCCAGCCGCCCTGCCAGGAGCCACACAATATGTGTGAAAGAGCCACATGTGGCTCCCGAGCCACAGGTTGGCCACCCCTGGTCTAGAGGATGGCAGAGAGTCACAACTGCACATTTTTTAGGTTTCAGAGCTGAACATTCCCCCCTAAAATACTTCTTGGACAAGTGGCATTGAACCCATCAGGTGCAAAAGCTATGGATAGAGGCCTGTTAGCACTGTTCACATGAATTTAGCATGTGGGCTCTTGAAAAAGCTACAGCTGCTAGACTTTGATATTGGAAAACCAGAAGGAAGGAAGGAAGGAAGGAAGGAAGGAAGGAAGGAAGGAAGGAAGGAAGGAAGGAAGGAAGGACGGAAGGAAGGACAGACAGACAGACAGACAGATAGATCAACACAATGTTCCCAAATACAAAAGTGGCTCCAAATTAGCATACACTTTCATATAAATGCCACTCAAGTGATCAACTGCCTGTGCTTTTTTTTAAAAAAAACCACACCATACATTTCTGTTTTCCAAATCTGTCTTTGTGTGGAAGTTGCTCTTATGCAAATATGACACTGACTGCCTGCAAATCATGGTTCGCAAATGAGAAGCCAACCTTTGGTACGATTCTCACTCTCAGCACAAATTCCTTGCCACTTCAATATCCACCTTAAATGTGAAACATCATTCTTTCCCCATAGTTCTAATACCAGGGTTCTGCACCATGATTTGAAGACGGTTTGCAAATCCTAGTGAAGAAGAATCTGGTTAGCATTGGCCATCGTTAATACATGTGGCAGAATAATTCTGAACCATGATTGCTACAAACCAAGAGAAAATTTGATTCAGAGGAAGGGAGAAAGGGAGAGAGGAAATTAAAACAGTGTTCAGGGAGCCAGAATTATGTACTGGGTGGATCTCTGAATCAGCAGACTGTGTGCGTATGTGTGAACATAAAGGACATAATGTCTAAGGCAAATAAAAATAACGGCAGTGATCTCAGGAAATCACTTCTCCATTAACAATTCTTTTCATTTTGAATCAGTCTCCAGCTGTGTTATCATATCAGCTGAAAAAAAATAAGGCATTTCGGGGAGGCATTTTCATTTAGCTCATGGTGGTTCCGTGCTGCTTGTTTCATTTACTGCAGACAAAACATTGAACTAATAAGTAGATGGAGGCTCTTCCAATCAATTCCCATTTATGGTGCCCTCATAAATCTGTGCATTCCTCAGCTGTTTGACTTGGGACCTTCTCACTTTCATAGACTAGCCTAACAAAGAGGGTGAGGAGGACACCATCCCTGCTGCCAATTTTCTGGAACATGCATCAAATTGTCCTCTTTCAGAGGGCCCTCTGCTAAGTTTGGATGTTTGAATTCTAAGAACAATGTTTGAGCAGCTGTTGACCTTTTATTAATGATGAGTTACAACAATTTGTGGTTTTAATATATGTTGTCTGATGGTATGCTGTTTACTTGTACTGAGTCTAGAGAGAAAGGTGGGATGTAAATGTTTTGATAAAATATATAAGAAACAAACAAAAGTTAAACATATCTGGATAAGCTGGACCCACACCCCATTTACAGTCACTGGAAAAGCTTTTGAACACATGAAGCTGCCTTATATTGAACCAGAACATTGATCCCTCAAGGCCAGTACTGTCTATGCAGACTAGTAAAGGCTCTCCAGGGTTTCCAGCAGAGGTCTTTCACTCTACCTGCTACCTGATCCTTTATTTATTTATTTAAACTGGAGTTAACAGGGATTGAACCTGGGACCTTCTGCATGCCAACTAGATGCTATACCATTGGGCCAAATGATATTTTCTTAATTTCATAGCTATCCACAACTCAAATGAATTGTGATCATGGTTATTCCCTCCTTGCAGAATCCCACAAAGCTCAATGTTTGTTCTCAGTTTCCATCCCTCCCGGATCAGTGCAAGACAGAGAATCCTTTGGCCTATTTCTGATGCACATTCTCTATGTACAGAAATCTAGAACTGCCAATAGAGTAAAACTGTATTAAAACATGCATATGTGCATACACCTGGTTACCAGTGAGCCTGCAACACAAGGAGTTACTGAATGAGGGGCGAATTACCGTATTTTTTGCTCCATAAGACTCACTTTTTCTCCCCAAAAAAGTGTGTGGGGGGGAAGTGTGTGCGTCTTAAACCCCCCTCACCTTTCCCGAGCCACGACACCGAGCGGAGCTAGGTGCGTCTTATGGTCAGGTGCGTCTTATGGAGTGAAAAATACGGTAATTTTCCTAAAAGGTCTTCCCTGCAGTCTTTTTCTGATGCCTTAGAAGTAAAAAAAGAGAAAAGCTTGAAAAACAGGGCTGTCTGGCAGCTTACTATATATATATCTTATGGGAAATCATTATCCTCTAACCTCTGGAGCCTAATATTTGAGGGCTTGCACAATTTAATACGGCAACTCCTGAAGGAATATTTGTTCAAAGCCTACCATTACCCAGGGTTATTTTCCCACAGGGCAAATTGGCTGTGTAGAAAGTAGTCACGTGATCAGGCTCGCCTACACTGAAGTACTGACTCTCTGCTCTATCGAACTGAGTGCCAAACCAGACTTTATGGAAGCAGCCATATTTGTTCAAATGTCACTTAGGTTCAGGCCTAAAATGGGGGTTGGGGAAAGAATGGTAATTCCCTCTTCACTTCACCACAGGTTGCTGCTGGAGATGCTTCCCGTTCCAACTGACACTTGAGAAAAAAGAGCTCAAGTACACAGAGCTTGGGGGGGGGGGGGTTCAGCTCCCCACATCGATACACTTTTGAATTAAGAACTCCTCCCTCAATCATTTCAGATAAACCAAAAGGCACACAAACAAACCTCCTTGTTCGGCCTGATCTCTTCCATTCCTCCTCGGTATGTTAATGAGTTTCTCAGAAGGCAGAACTAAACTGCATGGACACTGGTCAGGGGCAGATTTAGCCTCTAACCCAATAATGTTCTTGAATGTACAACGTTTTTTTTATCAACGCCAGACCCCCAGACCCTCACTTCTTACACATACATCCCAAACAGGAAAGAATGACAGAAATTAATGTGAGATGCCTACGTGGCCCAGAAGTGATGTAGGCATGTCAGGGAGCAACACTCTGGTTTTTGACAAAACTCTATGGTAAAAGCTATGCACAGCCCCCCCCCCCCCCCCCAAAATCCTTCAGTGGAAAATATTTTCATTTGCAACAAGTCCTGCCTTATAATCCCCCCTCCACACTTTCTGAAAAGCTCAGCGTGCAACAAGGGAAGTCCTGGTGGGTGCCGTGGTGCCCAAGGGAACCACATTGGGGATCCCTGGTGTAAGCTTATTCCCACCTCCACTTTGTGTGACTCTCTCTTAATCATCTTGAACTTTTCTGTTTAGTTCTTTAAAGTTTCAAGATGTCGGTACTGGTCTATTTCAAACTGATATAAATTTAGATGTTAGTATGTCATATGTTAGTTTTTAAAGGTTAACATTCAGTGATGGGATGCTGTTATTTAAGATTTCCCAGGGGATGGCTAGAAGACACATGACAAAGCCACCACACTGAAGTGAAACAAATTCAGTCAGTACCTGGATAAGAGACTCTTACATACACAGCAGTGAGTTCCGTAATGGAAGTAAGGCAGGTTGTAAATGTATTTCTGTCCTGCCTTCCTTCCTAAAGCACATTGCCCATTTAAGGATGGGGCCCTGCACTGTAGACACACAGTTATCCTACCATCTACAAAGTGCACACAGTAAGACCTTCCTGTTTCCCTCTCCTGCTGTAGCCCAATCAGCTCTGGTCTGGGAAGGAAGTGGAGAAAAGATGGGGGGGGGGTCTGCAGCATGTGGGGGGAACAACCTTCTTCTATGAATGGAAATGCTGTTCTGCCAGGGAAGCTGTGCGGTTGGATTATGTGGAGGGCCACCATCTGCTCATCCCTGCACTCCTTTCCAGATCCCTGCTTAAGGCAGAGCAAGCCAGTTATGCACCCCTGCATAGCCTGCACTGATCCTCACCAGCTCCAGACTGTACAAGGACCAGGGACGAATGGCCTGTTAGAGTTTAATCAATTCCCTCAAACTGAACCTATCCTGAATGGGTATTCATTCTAATCAATTTTCCTGACCACTGAACAATGGAAGGTCCTCCCACCTCTGATTCTAGATAATGTTATCAGAGTTTGTATTATGCTTGTTTATGCATGCCATTGTTAGGTAAGTGAATGCTTATCAGAGCTGATTTAGGACAATTAGTCTTGAATGGAAGATTTGAACACAAGCTGTATGTTCCTTTAATTCAAAAGGGATTATTTTACCAAGGAGACTAATGTCGATATTCCTCTGAGCACAGCATGTGACGGAGAACATGGGGGCTGGATGAATGAATTCCCATTTCATGCAGCAATGTAGAGCCAGCTAACGTATGCAACAGGGGTCAGCCCACACACAACTCCTAGCATGCCGCAATGAACACTCAGCCGGATGAGAATAGGAGCCATCACCTCTGAAGAGGAACAGAAGCTTAAAGGAAACATTTTGTATTTGTTGAGAAGTCTTGATGTAGGGGGCAGAGCCACACAGTTCTGCCTTCACATTTCTTGCATGTACTCCTTTGCCAACAGATGGGCCAACAGACTGTACCAAAGGGGGCAATTCAGGAAGGCAATGGGTAAAACACACAACCAAACACAACTGAACTTTCAAGCAAACCCCAGGCACTGCCAATGATTCCTGCACATGTATTTTCTTACCTCTCAGATGGGAAATGAAGACCACAAGATGCCCTTGGGGGAATCAAATTTGGCCCTAGGGGCTCCAGGTTGCAACCAAGGCCCAAGGAATTATCAGGTATTAGCTGCTGCTGCTGTTTTTACTAGACGAATACTACATTTTATTCAGCTCTGTTCTGTCCCTGATCCCTGCCACTATATCAATTACAACTGGGTTGTCCCAGAATTAAAACTGGTCTCCAGACTAAGAGACCAGTTGCCCTGGAGAAAATGGCAGCTTCACAGGTATACCACAGATTCTAGATGGAATCTGTGGCAGGCACTTCCAATGGGCAACCCTCTGAAAGGAAAGATGAGGGCACAGGGCCAGGGCAGGAGAAAGAGGGAAGCCTATATGTCACATCTGGCCACATGCCCACAGCATAGGACATAGCTGTATGGCTGTATCTGCAGTGGTGAAGGGTGAGGGTGTGCTGCTGGGACTGTAGGGGCACCCAGGAACAGGTGGGGCAGAAGCAGCCATTGGAGACAGATTTGAAGGCAGCTATGCACAGTTGCTGGATGGTGAAGCAGAAGGCAAGGATCATCATGTGGGAGGAGCAGGTGCACAAGGAGGTGATGACAAAGCCAAGGCGTGAGGGCCAGAGGACAGGTAGAAAGGCAGGTCACCAGGAGAGACTTCTGTGCCTCCCGCTTCTTCCTGAGATCATGGAGGCTCGCCCACTTCCTAGCCTCTTAAGGGCTCCTGTGCTGCAGGTGCCCCAAACCAGCCCAGAGGTGGTGACCAGGCCTACAGAACCCTTCCCCAAATTTCCCCCCTCCACAAACACTACCTCCAGATCTCCAGGAATTTTCCAGGCCAGAGTTGGCAGCCCTAGTTACAGTAGCATTAAAAATACAAGCAAAACACAAATACAAAAAAAAAAAAAAGCTCTTCCACCAGGCCCTTAACTAAGGAGCCACCCTCACTACTACCACCAACAAGCCCGGCCCTCAGCTTCAACCAGGTCTATTCCATCATGTTACTCAGACCACTGAGTAGGTAAACTCTGTAAGCATTTTCTGAGCATTCCATCTTAAGTAATTGAACACCATCTCAAGGAATTACCACTAGCACCTTATAATTTTAATGATCCTATGATTTTATTGCACTTGAATTATTTAATTGATTTTATGTGTTTTAATGGTACTTCTGTACCGACTGCGTGAGCCGCCCTGAGCCTGCTTGTGGGAAGGGCAGGGTATAAATTGAATGAATAAATAATTTTTTAAAAACCTGCATAGGCTTGAAACCGAGTGAAATGCTTCCAGCAACTGAATGAGCAGTTCTTCATTTCACACTGCAGAAAGTAACAGCCTTTTTTTTTTTGGGTGCAGATTCTGCACTTTATAATTGAGAGGGGACAAAGTGCAATGCACAGGGGAACTCCCTGTGCAAATGCAATCAGTTTTATTTACTGCCCCGATAAGATATTTGGGGGGCCATCGAGACTTTATTAGCTAAGCAGTTGGGAAGGAGAAAATTGCACCTGCACAACACTTTATGGCCCTGGTGCCTCAGCATATTTGAAGGCTATTACAGTACTCCATTGTGACAGCTCAGGGTAACTGACACAGGAGTCAATGGTACAACCATAAGATATGGCCCCAAGGCACGAAGAGCCTCAAATCAAGATCACTGCAGCCATACTGGTCACTCAGTACACAGGCCAACTGCAGCTGCAAGGATACCTGAATTTCTAACCCTGACTGGAAGACTGGAAGAAGAAGAGGAGATTGGATTTATACCCTGCCCTTCACTACCCAAAGGAGTCTCAGAGTGGCTTACAATCTCCTTTTACTTCCCCTCCCCACAACAGACACCCTGTGAGGTAGGTGGGGCTGAGAGAGCTCTCCCAAGAACTGCCCTTGAGAGAACAGCTCTGAAAGAACTTATGACTGACCCAAGGTCACACCAGTAGCTGCATGTGGAGAAGTGGAGAATCAAACCCAGTTCTCCCAGATTAGATTCCACGCTCCTAACCGCTACACCAAACTGGCTTTCCCCCTTCCCTCTCCACCTGCATCAGCATGCCCTCCCTTCCTTCTTGCATACATTAATTGTTCATTGTCTTCACTGTTTGATTTTCTCAGGATTAACCCCTACTAGCTCACATTACTGTTTGCTACCCTACTTCTAACCAGCGTGGGAAACTATGCTTTGAAGGTAAGCATGGTTAGTACAAAAGAAAAAAAAAGGTACACATTGAACATGTTACCTTATGACTTATGGAAATCCAGTTTGGTGTAGTGGTCAGGAATGTGGACTCTGGGAGAACTGGGTTTGATTCCCCACTTCTCCACATGCCGCTGCTGGTGTGACCTTAGGTCAGTTACAAGTTCTTTCAGAGCTGTTCTCTCACAAGCAGTTCTCGAAAGAGCTCTCTCAGCCCCACCTACCTCACAGGGTGTCTGTTGTGGGGAGGGGAGGGGAAAGGAGTTTGTAAGCCACTCTGAGACTCCTTCAGGTAATGATGGGTGGCGTAGAAATCCAATCTCTTCTCTTCTTTTTCATGGTGCTTTCAAGGCAAGGGATGAACAGTGGTGGTTTGCAATTGCTTCTCTCTGCACAGCAACCCAGGTCTCCCTTGGTGGTCTCCCATCCAAGTACTAACTGTGGCCAACTCTGCTTAGTTTGCGCTAGTCTGTGCTATTCAGGCTGCTAACAAGCTACCTTGGCTAACTGCAGGATGAGAAGAACTCATTGTGCAAAAAAAGAGCAGGCAATCTACCCCTGTTTAAGAGGTCCAAAGTAGCACTGCACATCAAATGAAAGAGAATATGTTAAAATTACATAATTTTATTGGACCAAATCACTGCACTTCTTTGGAATCTGACAAATTTCTACAAATGTTCAAGGGGGGGGGGGGCGATAAGAAGTGTAAGTTCCTGCAGGTCCAGAAACAACACATGGTCACCTGCTTGTTTTGAAAACATCTACCTGGTCCAATCTTCTCTCCCCCTTCTTTTATTGCCCCCTACATGTACTCTCTGAATTTTGACTGTAAGCTCCTCAGGGCAGGAATCTGTTTAACATAAGCAATCATCCTCAGAACATTGTGCCTATCAGTGACACTACGTAAGCAGGCAAGCGCCATGATCTGTTCTAGCAGAGATGTTGATTCAACAATGGTTCCATTTGCCTTGTCCAAAGAAATGGTTTTGGATTAAAATTTCAAGCCTTCTAGAAACAGCAGCGGGCAAATACGCAAACACAGAAAGACATTTTAATCAGGCCGTTCTTGTCAGGCACGCTGCCATTGTACATTCTGCACGATTAGGCTCTTCTTTAAAGCCTGCTTCACTCAAGGTTCACTGCAGATATTCAACCCAGCTCCATATTTCTATCCTCCTTTCTATTTTTACTATGGTTATTGGAGAACCATTGTGAAGCACACAATGGCACATCACAGTTCCTAAGTGGACGTGAAATGCATCCTTTTAAAACATGAGCAATGAGATGTCATCCTTTTTAACATAAACAAAGGAACCCAGAAACAGCAGCAGGTCAAAAGCAATCTTTACAGAATGAAGCACACACAAACCTTAGAATTATGCAAGTAAAGTCTCTCTGCTGTCATTATTTTGTACCCCCTTTAGGCAGCTGCCAAAGCTCAAGCAATGCAACAGTTGAGAAGTTAAGAGCCCCCCTACCCTTTTTGACATAAAAGTACATTTCTCCAAAGTTTTCCCTTGACAGAAGCTGCAAAAAGTATGATAAGGACAGCCAATCAATAAAATGTATTCGGTGGCTAGTTCAGTGCGATGGAGATTCACCTAGACACTAAAGGATGCTACTGAATGACTATCTCCACCAGAATGCTGATGGGTAAGTCCATAAAATTATTGCTAGAATGTGATTTCACAAGAGTTTTTGAGGACCAGCATCACACAAAGCCATGTCAGGCCCACCAAGAGATGGTTAGAGGGGTGATTGTTCTGATACCACCACTGAAGCACCAGGCTTCAGCAGCATGCATGGAAATAGACTGGACCTTTACCACTACCTCTGCACACTCTGCCACTGGGAGAGAGGAATGGTCCAATAGGCACTAGACAGGGTCTAGGTACTTCTTAGGCAAAACAGGGCACCTGAGCCAGATGCAGACAGAATACTGCAATGGGTTCCATCCATCCAGGGTTGCCAGGCCTCTGCCACGGGTGGGGATCCCCTGTACCTGGCCTCTGCCACTTGCTGTTGATCAGTTGGTGGTGGGGGGGGACTTACTGGCAGTGGGGGCAGGCCTAGGCTGGCATGCCAGCAACATCACTTCCAGCACACAGCAGTGTTCCCTCTAAGCTGAGTTAGTGTGAGCTAGCTCACAGCTTTTTAGCCTCCAGCTCACACATTTTTGTCTTAGCTCAGGAAGGATCACTCCAGGGCAAATTTATGCAGTAGCCAAATCGCTCATTCACAACTTTAATGCCAAATCGCTCGCAAAGTAGAATTTTTGCTCACAAGACTCCACAGCTTAAAGGGCACATTAACTCTTGTGTTGTTTTAGTCACTTGCCACATATGGAAGACCTTGAATAATAAATGACACAGAAGAAAGATGGGAGTTTCTCCTTATATTGTGTTTCAGTTCTGTAGCTTTTACTCATCTAGGGTGAATACAGAGCAGCTGACCCTTTCCTTAGAATACTTGCTTACCTCAGAGCTCAATCATTCCAGTTGGTTCACTGTTTACATCACCAATACCATGAATTTTCACACAAATACTGGTTGTCAAAAACATGTGTATGTGATGCGAGTATCAAATGAATTTCTGGTAAACTCCCAGTTCCAGCAAATCACCAAACTCATAAATAGTGTAGCATACACAGCAACCCAACCTATCGGACACTAAGTCCCTAAACTTTGCAGTGGGCCAGTTGCAACCAGCTGGGCCACAAGTCATAGCTGGGTGCAATCAAGACGGACTTGAAATGGAGCAGGTAATGGAAACAGACTGCTGTTGATATTGTCCTTCAAACAACAGTTCGGTGAAGTTAGTGAAGGGAGCTGATTGGGTCCTTTTTTTTGTTTTGTCTGCAGTATACCAGCGTGTGGCTGTTTCTTTATAGGTGTATTAAGCAGGGGTACTATAAACATCTATATTTTAGTAGCAGATTTGGTGTTTGAGATGGATGTAGGGTTGCCAAGTCCCTCCTAGCAATCAGCAGGGGGGCTTACCAGTAAAATGGGGAGGCATAGGCAGGTGTCACAGAGAAGTCATTGGCAATGCAGTGACATAACTTCTGCGTCCAGCAGAAGCAAAGTCATGGCGACATAGGAACACTCTAGTATTTGGGCAAAAACTCTGGTAGAAGCCATTTTTACCATAGATTTGGGGGGTGTTCCAGGAGGGGTGTGGCCATCCCGAACACAATGGCATCGTGCAGAGTGATGTCATCACATCCTGGACGCAGCTTGTGCACGACCCCACTTTTTCCCAACTATTTAAAGGGAACCTTCCCTTAAGTGGTTGGGGGTGGGGAAGCAAGGGCCACATATGCCTGCCCTGCAACTCGCCTCTTGCAGGGCAGGAGCCGGCACCCCCTGCTTGGAAACAGCAGACTTGCAAGGCAGGGATGTGCAGCACCCGCTCTTTTCAAGCAGGGCCGCAGATGACTGTTGTGGTGGGTTTTCCAGTGTCGGGGTTTCCAAGCTTTTCAGAAAGGGGGCAGGGCTGCTATAAGTCAGGACTGGTTTTTTGGCTACCCTCATTCAAATGAAAGGGTTTTCCACTGGAGGATCAGCACTGGTAAGCGCTTGGGTTTTCCTTAGGTAGTGTGTGGCTCCATTCCACCTTCAGGCTTCCCTTCTTCCTAGGAAGTGTGAGGAGGGGGTGTTTCATTTGGCTCTGGCTATTACAGCAGTCACTCTGGGACTAACTCCACCTCCTGCTGCAGACACTTTGGGGTGGCACTCACCCCCCCCCTTCTAAAAATTCAACACATGCCTGCAGGCTCAACAGGTTTAGATACTGACTAGGCGAATCTCTTTCCGCTCCAAAGAAAATAAGCAAGCACTTTGTTGCTATCTTGTCATAAGTGCAAGAGGAAGTTCTCTTTTGTCGATTTTTTTTTCCTAACAGCGTCTCCTTTCACTTCAAAAAGGATGTAGGTCAGCAAACTGGGTCATTCCCACCCCAAATTTATGATCTGTAAATGGATACAACGGGAGGCTTTTAACAGCAGCTCATACAAATGTCTGACATAACCCTGCTAACTTGAATGGCGCTACTGAAAAGCAAGAAGGGGACATACTCAACAGGATGACAGAAGTCTGCTGCTAATAGGTGATGTATGTGGTGTAGGCATTGCTGACAAATCACCACATAACAGAGCGCCTGCAACAGCATAATAATTGGAGAACAGAAAGAAGGAGAGGGCATGATATTTATCAGGATGGTTACTACTGTCCCAGTACAACTAGTTTCTCTTTTGCTGAGAAGCACTAATTCTTCCTAAACTAAGACATTAGTATCTTCTTCACTTTACCTTCTGCATCACAAATACTTCATTATGCGACAGTATAGTGGAGAAGGAAAGTGGCTTTCAATCCTTCTGCCTTCAGGGTATATATTCCACTTTGATTTGCTTGACATGTAAGCTCTTGCAGAGATTTACGAGATATTATGGAACCACAGACACATAGATATTTTATAGATTTAGTCACCACTGTTTTGCTATTTCTGATTGCTCTATAATACATCAGTAGTTCCGTGTGCGTATTACTGGTTCTCAGAGATCTATGGGAGACACTAGATCTAAGAGTCTCTGTAGTCCTATTACAAGATTTTTAAAAATTAAGTAAAGCCTGGGAAGATTGAAAACTTCAGACTCCCAACTGAGAACTTTAAAAAAATCCCATTTAAAAAAGTTATGATTTCCCCCCCTTTTGAAATGAGTGAAATACATTATGATAAGGCTTTACTCACAATGCATGATACAAAAATGTTTATCTAAGACAGTCTATAGCACTAATGATAATTCCTATGTATACTACAGGTATTTCCAACATTTTTGTGAGTGTGTGTTTGTGTGTGTGTGTGTGTACATGCCTGGAAGTCATGGTTGATGTCTGGTGTTCCCTAGTGGGACCTGGACATTTCAGAGAGATGGCTTGCTATTGCCTGCCCCTGCGTCCTGCCCCTGGTATTCCTTGGAGGTCTCCCATCCAAGTACTTGCCAGGGTCGGCCCTGCTGAGCTTCTGAGATCTGTTGAGATTGGACTTGCCTGGGCTATCAGGTCAGGGCTTTACAACATATTTTTAAGAATAAGCTTTCTGTTTAAATGCAAATACTGTCTGCAACAATATGCTACAATGTGTTAAATGATAAGTTTTTAAAAGAGTTCAGATTTTTCAGTGTTGCAAAGTTTAATTTGATACCCAAATATGCTGGTAGTCCTACTTATTACGTCAGTATGAGTGTGGTTCTACCCAATTACTTTGCCCAGTTTTGTTTATTACGGATTTTTCTACCTCTTCATTTCTACCACCTAAGATCCATGTCCCAACTTCTAGGATGCAACAATTTGCAACTCTCCTGGGCATATCTACAATTTTCCTTAAAGAAAACCAAGACATTTATAGGTTAAAATTCCACAAATATGCCACACAGAACAATTTTACATGCTGACTAAACTTATTTTACTGACTAAAATAAAATCAGTGGGACACATTTAATTTTGATTGGAAATTAAGTACTGCATATATTTAATCCCCCCTTCCCAGAGTTTTTTCACCCAAAAGGGGGGCGGGCGGGTTTTTTTTCATGGTGTCAACATTTCTGGAGATTTTACATCTCTGTACAAGAATGATAATGGAAGAGTACGCTTTGTGTGTAATCACTTCCTAACATATATAATTAAATTACATTTTATTCACTAAATTTCATAATTATATTTATGATTGAAATGCCTTGGGAAACAAGGATATCGCTTTGTCAACAACCTGCCTGGCATTATTGGGTATCTTCTCGCTGAACGGTCAAACCAGGAATCCTTTTGGGTCCACCCACCCACCCACACCAGCAGCAGCTCTCAAGCACCATGGGCAAACATCTTTTGCTTTACTGCTGAGCAGTACTGCACCTGAACTATGCCTCAATACCTTCTGGTTCAGCCAACATCAAATCCATTTCCCTTTTGGCCTGTCCTCTGCTGAATCACGTAAACAGGACAGATTTATAAAAGTCAGAGCAAAACCAGCTAACCTGCTCAGCAAAGGGCTACGTAGTGGAAAGTCATTTATCGCCTTTGTAAGGGAGGTTTTATTAGCCTGCAAGAGCGAGGCAGACAGACAAGTGTGCTGGCATAATCTCATTAGCTCTTGACAGCTCAAAGAGAAAAGGAGTGGCAACAAACATTCTTTTATGGCCTCCCCAAAACAGAGATAAAACAAATGAAACAGCAGTAGCCACAGATCAAGGGCTATGATTTCTACAAAGCTCTCCGACACAATCTGCTTTGAGGGCATAATTTTATTGTGCCAATGGGGGGTGGGATCCAAAGAAAACAAGAACTGAATGATTCTTTCTTCCTCCTGAGAACAACAGGACTGCTCTAACCACCAGAAAACAACAGGACCCATCAGGCCAGAAACCCCCTTTCCAGTTCCAGACATCTGGTCATCGAGCAAACATATGAGTTGCTTGATCACTGCCCCATCCTCGAATTTTTTCAGATGCCTCCTACATGGCCTACTTATTATATTATGGACTACTTCACCCTTGGCACTTTCCCTTTGTATAGCTTACCTCAGTGTCTTGTGGGAATCTCAAGCATCCACATGCACAGCCATTTTGAAGACCAGGTTATTTAGCCATGATTAGCCTAGTTTGAACACTTCCCCACCACCCTGAGTAATCACTTCTATGCAACATCAGAATCACCCAGATCAAAATCTCTCCACTGGCCTCCACCGTTTATGATATGATCATAACAACGCTCTAACTTATCAGGCTGTGGTAAGCATTACTGAAGCAATACATGAGTTAGCGGTCAGGAAGGCTCCCACACTTTTGGCTTTCTGCAAACTATGTAAAACAAAACTGTTCAGGGCATTGTTATGGATCAATAGGGCTTCATTAATTATAACAGGAAGATTCAGGAAGATGCTTCAGTAGAGGGAACTGTCCTGTGGACTATACTACTAACATGTATTACCTGTTGCTGTATTTTATCTTGCTCACACTGCACTGTATTTCTACTTATGTTATACAGTTTCTTGCACCATTTAATATGTTGTGTTTAATATTCATGCCTTGTTTCAAATTTCTGAAGTTCAAGTCCTATCACATTGTTTGTTATATGTCTCCATCCTATCTAGTGCACTGACTTACATTATGTAATCCACCCTGAGTCTCAGTGGGAAAGGCGGATTACAAACAATTTAAATAAATTTACAGCGCCATCCTAGAGAAGGTATACTCAGTGCTACTGACTGCAATGGGACTTACTCCCCAGTAAGAGTGCTTACGACTGCAGCCTTAGAGTGGTAATGCAGTGCAATACAAATAAGGTGCTATCCCAAGAAACTTGGGTTACATTATTGTTTAAAATAATTAAGCCATGCACTCTCAAAGTAGCTGTTAAGACCATGTCCCTGTAACTAAAATAAAAGAACAAAAACAAGAACAAGACCAGCAAGAAAAACAATAAATGCAGCAGCATAAGATCAATAGCATGGGAGCAGCAGAATTAGCAACCAAGCAAAAAATTAAAAAATACACTACACTTAAAATAAAACTTGAGGGAAAAAGAGTTTCGGCCTAGTTCTGAAAGCTACTGCATCTTGTACCAGTTGCAGCCTCTGAGCAGTTTATAAAAGGAATAATAATAATAATAATAATAATAATAATAGGGATATCAAATCCACTGATGTAATCTACATTGGATGTGATCACAGCATGGATAACAGTGGCCAGACCATGCCCGTCATGGAGAAGTGAAAACCAAAGCGACTCCCCCAAAGACACCAAAACAAATACTGAACCCAGGCCACAAGGAGACCCGAACCTAAGAACCTTCACCTGGATGCTGAAAACACCCCTCAAGCTAGGAGCAACCTCATTCAAAAGACCTCCTCCTCAACTGGCTATTTTATTGCCCTCTGGAAAGTTATCTAGTAATTTACATCCATGCTCTTTCTGAATAAAAATGTCTATGGGCTGAAGAAAGAATTGAGTCGCATCACTATTTGAGGGCTTTTACAGGCTGCGTGCATGTTTAAAAGGCTTCAGGTACAAATTAGTTCTCACTCCTACGGAAAGTAAATACATTTCCACTCTGCCTAATAAACATTTCAGACAAAGAAATGAACAATTTACAACAAAGGAGACTGACACTAAGTGCTGGAACAGACAGTTGGCATGCCTCTAGTTCATTTAGAACATTTGTATCCTGCCTCTCTTTGGCTTGAGAAGGCTTCCAAACAAACCAACCAGGACTGATAAACACGACAGCACAATTTAAAAGAATTCTAAAAAGAGTAATCAAATCAAACCAAGCCTGATTTTTTTCTCCCTAGAAGCTACAATGACTGAACTGAGGCTATATTACTCTGGTCACATTATGAAAATACAAGACTCACTGGGAAAGACAAAAATGCTAGGAAAAGTTGAAAGCAGCAGGAAAAGCGGGAGACCCAACATGAGATGGGTTGACTCTATAAAAGGAAGCCACAGCCCTCAGTTTGCAAGACCCAAGCAAGGCTGTTAACAACAGAAGGTTTAGGAGGTCATTAATTCATAGGGTTGCCATAAGTTGGAAGTGACCTGACGGCACTTACACACATAATCACGAATTCAAACTCTAAGGAATTAAATATGACAAGACCTGGACACAAGGATCTCAGGAACAAGGCTCAAGAGAGAGAGAATACAAACCCTGCATAGGATCTTGGAGAGCACCTGCCAGTTCATGTAGACTGTTATCCACCACCATTCTAAGGCAGTTTCAGGGGAACAGCCATGTTGGTCTGTAGTACAAGAAAATTCAAGCCCAGTAGCACCCTAAAGACCAACCACATTTCCAGGGTATAAGCTTTCAGGAGTCAAATCTCCACTTTGCTCTGACGAAGGGAGCTTTTACTCTTGAAAACTTATCCCCTGGAGATCTTGCTGGTCTCTAAGGTGCTACTGGACTGGAATCTTGATAGTCCAACGCCATTGCTTATGTTCTTATCAGCAGAATCTGCTCTAGTAGACAAATGCCACCTCCCCAAACAAATGTCCAAAGAGCCCCAGATTATCTGTGCCCAAATTTGATGGAGACACTGTCCACATATCCATGAAATAAAAACAGACAGACTTGTAAAGGTAGTCACAGCTGCCAGGCTCTCCCCACATACCTTGCTGCCCGCCACAGCAGTTAATTAAGCAGAAATTTCAGGGCCGCAGAGCATTCCTTGACTGAGTAGCAGGGATTCCCTCCTCCTGGATTCCCTCATGCTTGACTTGCCTTTAACTCATGTCATTAATTCATTAGACCGCAAACTTTCCATTGTCCCACTTGTCATTCCTATTGTGCAGCTGTACGTTCTGGGCCACCTCCTCTGATATCAATCTCTAGACACGATACTAAGCAAAAGGTGCTGATCTTCCAACATTTGCTTGCTTGACTTCCACAGTTTCAACAATAACTTTTAAATCAAGGCTTCTAAATGCTGTTGTTTCTTCAAGGTTGTCCACTGCATATCCCTTGCTACCATTTACCTCAAGAAACAAATTGAACTTCAGCATGAAACCAATGCCTGCTACCCACACAGCTATTTGTACCCTCATAAAGTTTAGAGGTGGTCATTGCCATCTGTTCCACAGAATACTGTGTAAGACTGTAAAAATTAGAGATCCCTCTACAATTAGAACAGTTGTACAGCATCTAGAACCCATGGTGTCATGAAGACTGGCTAAGGAACCAGGTGCACGGAATAGGCCATCTGCTTTAAGAACAAATCAAACTATATGTGGTTTAGCTTTGTTATTATTTATTACTAGGAATAAGGCCTGTTGTGGAAATAAATACAACGGGCTCTAGAAAGAGGCTCTGGGAGAGTGCCAAGGACTTGGGCACTCAGTGTCAATTTGCTGTGGCAACCTCAGCAGGGTATAAGGACACATTTTCTCCAAGGGAACTGAACAATGCCATCTGGAGAGCAGTTGTAATTCTGAGTGATCTCCAACCCTCACATGGAGATTGGCAACAGTGGTTCCCCAAAGGGAATGGCTGGTTTGGAGGGCAGAGTCTATGGCATTATACCTGTTTGAGCCCCCCTCCCAAAAAAAACTTCACCCTCACCAGGCTCCATCCCTCAAATCTCCAGGAATTTCCCACCTGGAGTTGGCAACCCTATCTCCTTTCCAGACAAGCATCAACCTACCTTTATTTTCCCCTCACTGTTCAGCTTTCCATCTCCCCCCCCTTGCAGCCTCTACCGTGCTCTGAAGCCCTGACAGCCACATCTCATTGGCTGACATTGGGGGGGGGGAGCATCTCAGCAGGGTATAAGGGCACAATGAGTTTTCTCCCGGAAGGCCAAAATAGGTGTGGAAAGGGCCCTTTACTGACAAAACCAAGCTTGGTTGACTAGCAGCAGGCACCAAGGGGAAAATACCCAGCTCTGAGTGGGGAAATATCTGGAGATTTGGGGGGGTGGATCCTGTGGAGGGCAGAGTTGGGGGGGGGGTGTGGAAGGACTCAGCAGGAATTTCCCAACCTGGAGATGGCAATAGACTGCCCCAATGAGTTCCTCACAAAGGCGTAGAAAGGGTTTTGTTTCTTTGTCTTTTTACTGACAGAACCAAGCTTGGTTGCCTACCAACAGCTACTGAGGAAAAAGTGAGAATGCTTTGGCTGCTGGCCAATACGGCATTTAGCTGAGGCCTTTCCTCTCCCCTCCCCAAACTCTAGCTTCCTTAAACTGGCTTCCTTATCTGGAGCTGGCAACCCTATGAGATCTTCACAACAACCACTGAGGAAAACCTTTGTCCCCTACAGGATCTGAGCAAGAGAAGTGTCTTCATTCTGAGACACAGTGCTTCCTGCAGAAAACAGTGGCTGAAAGGGGAATGGGCGGGGAAGAGGAGCAGACCCAGCACCCAGCCAATGGCATACGAGTGCTCTTGAGTGGCGACTGATGGGCCAGTGGCTGAGGGAGAGCATTTTACAGCCAATGAAAGCACATGGAATGCTGCCACCCCACCTGGCCTTTATATAATAGGGACAGATTGCACAGCCATTTTCTCTGCAAGACACTTCTGAATTTTCCAGAAAACTGTGGCTTTCATTTACTAAGGGGAACTGTGGAAACTAAGTTGAAAACTTCTTAGCTGTGTACAAGAATGCAGCAGAATCCCCCCCCCCCAAAAAAACCCTTCACACTTTTGTTTGTCATGATCAACTTTTCAATGAACTACTCCTTGATAGGGGTGCCACTCAGAAACTTGGGGCTAGATTTTATGTTCTTCTCTGCTAACATCACAGCCTTCAATCAGAACAAGGAAGCAGATACTGAATTAGATTCATAAGAGCCGACCCTTAGCAAGCCACATGCAAAACAAAGGTGAGACCGTACCTCAATCTGTAAACTACAGCTAGGTAATATTATGTGTTGTTCACCTTGTTTTAATGTACTTCTACAGTCCAAATATAGCAAGTCAGTCTCACTGCAAGACTTGGTCAATACTATCTTAATAAACGTATAATGCAGTAATTCTAGAAAATGGATAGCAATGAATGTGTAAAAAGGGCATTATCTGATGACCCCGATAGTGCTTATAACAAACCACAATTATTTGTGTAGGCCCAAAAATGAACCTCCACACAGCAAACTGCCAAGATATTTTATTTCCTTGTTTCTCCATTTGCTGGTCTCCACTTGCCTCCCTGAAGCTAGTCTCTTTACCAAAAAAATGCTATCTTACTCAATCTAGGAACAGTTTTTAGAAGCCACTCTTCTTTCCATTCCCAGAAATCTGGATTATAAAGCCACACTCCTCAGAGGTTCAAGACTTTTGACGCCATTATATTAAATTGAATTTGAACAGTTCTCAGTTTAAAGTCAGATAAGAGTTTCCACTAAAGCCTTATCTCAAAACGTGGCAAGCCTGGAATCCTGAGGCAAATTCTATCAAGAAGTTTCATGTCTATTCAGATACATTCTATGCCAGGGTAAGACCTTATAGTGGGACAATCCACATTGTATATGCCTTCCATCCTCATAACATTCATGGAAACAATAAATGCATGAGACAATTGCTCACAGATATCAGTCACAACAGCTCCAGCAATTTGAAAACATCTCCCACAATCAAAAAATTCCCACTGTTACTATCTATTCTGTACACAACAGGTTTATACATAAATTTGCAACTATGAAGGCAGGTTCGGGGTGCCCATTGTTATTTATATTTTCTTTAGAGTAATTGAATGAGCAAGTGAGAGAAGATGAACAGATAACAGGTCTTAAAGTAAAAGGTTATGAATTTAAGGTACGAGCATTTGCTGATGATCTTTTGTTTATATTGGAAAATCCTATTATGTCTTTTATTCAATTATTAAAATCTGTTAGAGTATATGGACAGGTGGCAGGCTTGAAAATCAATCTTAAGAAGACAAAAGTATTAACTAAAAATTGTTCACAGGAACTAATTAAAGAAATTCAAGAAATAACAAAAATGGAAGTGGCAAAGAAAGTGCGATATCTAGGTATTTGGGTTACTAATAAAAATAGTGCGCTCATAGAAAACAATTATTATAAGCTTTTAGCGGAAATTTAAAAAGATGTAGAAAGATGGAAAAAACGGCAACTATCTTCGATGGGTAGAATGGCAGTAGTGAAGATGAATATCTTACCCAGATTTTTGTTTTTGGCCCAAAATATTCTGATTTTGAAAAAGAACAACTTTTTTTGGCGAGTTGGATAAAGTAATTAGGAATTTTCTATGGCATCCTAAAAAACCAAGGATAAAGTGGAAGTTGTTACAAGATAGGAAGGAGAGAGGAGGTTTTGGCATGCCAAATTGGAAACTTTATTATCAAGCTGCATCCTTGGTGGGGATTAAGGAATGGATAAACTTGGAAGATTTAAGAGGATTAGCATTGGAGGGCCACGATTTATATATGGGATGGCATGCTTACATTTGGTATGAGAAGGAGAAAGTGCATTCAAACTTCCACCAGCATATTTTAAGGGGGGCATTAATAAAAATTTGGCTAAATATAAAAAAGACATATTATCAGAAAATTCCTAAATGGGTATCTCCGCTAGAGGCATTTGTAAAACCTGCGTTAGTTAGTAACCATAATAGGGCAAGTTACGATGTGCTGCTGGATAAAGCCAATGATTTGAAAAATGTGGATAATCTGAGGATAAAACATGTTTAGTTGTCATGGTGAGAAAAATATCAATTACAATCTAGATATGATTTGGATAAGAAAGTAGGATTTATAGACTCAAGAAGTGACTTTGATAGAGTTTGGTTAACTTCATATGAGAAAAATAAACAAAAAATATATAAGATTTTATTAGCAGATGAGATGCAAGATGAAATGGTAAAAGTATTATGGTTTCTTGGATGAAGGATTTTGATCATACAATAGATGTAGATGAGTGGTCGAAGATTTGGAAAACTTTGAAATATACAAGTGCTGTGTCTTATAAAGAAAATGTATATAAGATGTTTTATAGATGGCACTGGTCTCCAGACAAGATAGCCAAATGCTATGTTAATGCTTCAAATCTGCTGGGAGTGTGGGAAAAATATAGGAACATTTTTTCATATGTGGTGGCGATGTGGGAAAGTGCAGACTTTTTGGAGTAAGATACAAAAATTAATATTAGAAATTCTAGACATTAATTTGCCACTTCTGCCGGAAATCTATTTGTTAAATATGCTCCCCAAGGGCCATGCTAGAGGGAATGTAATATTTGTAATCTATATACTTGCTGCAGCAAGAATTAGTTGGGCAAAAAAATGGAAATCTGAAACTGTTCCCTCTTCAGATGAAATAATTTATAAATTATTAGAACTTGCTGAAATGGACAAATTAAGCCAAATAATTAATAAAAAAGAGAAAAATTATTTCAGAGTACTTGGTCGAAATTTTACAGATGGATAAAAGATAAGTAAGCGACTCCAAAGTTTTAAATGAGTAGAAATATGGATCTTTATTTGTGGTTGTGGGTATTGTGTATTATATAATTTTTGTTTAGGTTATTTTTTCTTCCTTTTTTGTATTCATAACTATATATCTATTTACAAATAATTTAATAATTTATGTTAGGAGATACAGAATCTTGGAATAATGTGGGATAGATGGATATTAAGAAATTTAGTGTGTTTGACAGTTTAAGAGTTAAGACAGTTTAAGAGGAGGAGGAGGATTGGATTTATACCCCGCCCTTCACTACCCAAAGGAGTCTCAGAGCGGCTTACAAACTCCTTTCCCTCCTCCTCCCCACAACAGACACCCTGTGAAGTAGGTGGGGCTGACAGAGCTCTTTCCAGAACTGTCCTTGAGAGAACAGCTGTGCCAGAACTATGGCTTGCTCAAGATCATCCAGCAGCTTCAAGTGGTGGAATGGGGAATCAAACAAGGTTCTCCCAGATTAGGGTCTGCACATTTAACTACTACACTGAACTGGCTTTACAACCCTGCAAATAAGGCTGCATGACCAATCGAAGGGATCCAACGATGAGTTGGATCCAGCAATCTGTCAGGGGAAGGTTTCAACAGTTAGAGATCTTTCCCATGTTCCTTTTCCTCCAGCAGTCTGTTTTGACCCCAGAAAATTATATTCCCTGGATCACAGGACCCATAAGAATCATTAACCACATGGGGCCAGGAGGCTGCAGTGGGGAGGGGAAAGAAGACAAAATCACCTTTTCTGCTTCCTCCCAGTGGCATGTACATTTTGTGGTTCAAACTATGTTCCAACTATCATATAGTTATAGACTGGCCCAAATTCCATCATGTCTGTGAAAGGAAATTCCTTCACCAGAGAATGCACATATGGAATTTATTGATTATTTGAGATTACTGTAAAATTATACACAAAAAAGGTTCTTCTGAAAGAGCAAAACCACCAAATTAATTTGTTTGTTAATTCAGTCAAGATTAAAGATGGCAAGCACTAAATACATCAAGTTTAATACTTTAAAGATTGTTTGCCTTTTATTACCACAGGTAAGTATATGGTTAACTCAGTCTAGAAATTATTGTCATTGTTACTAATAAAGTTGTGATGGGATTGAACTTTACGTCTGGCAAGTAAAGTTGGCTGTCAAGGCCAGCCAGAATTTGGGGACCTCTGACGGTAATTCAGTGAAGCAAGCTTTGAATACTGAGCAGTTTGTCAGGAGGAGGAGGACGAAAGGACACCATTCCTATGTACTTCAGCAATGCAAAATGTGTAAACTATGGTTTGTGTTGACCAAATATTTAATAAACACAATAGGTTTCCCTTGCTCAAAAGCCAGTCGAATCTGACTCTGGGGGCGGTGCTCATCTCCATTTCCAAGCCGAAGAGCCAGCACTGTCTGAAGACATCTCCGTGGTCATGTGGCCAGCATGACTAACCACCGAGACACACAGAATGCTATTACCTTCCCACTCAAGCGGTACCTATTCATCTACTTGCAATTTCTTGCTTTTGAACTGCTGGGTTGGCCGGAGCTGGGACCAGAGACGGGAGCTCACTCCCGTCACACGGCACTAAGGTCTCAAACTGCCGAGCTACTGACCTTCCGATCTGCAGCTCAAGCGTTTCAACCTCTGAGCCACTGCGACCCTAATAAACACAATACATATAACCAATCCTGTAAAATATCTAAGTTCTTGGGCTACCACTAGGTCCTTTAAAAGTGATATAGAGGGAACAATTAACAGCAGCAAAATTAACAGGGAAATACTAGCAAAATTCCTCTCCAACTGGTTGAAAGCCTCCAAACAGATACCAAGCATAAGCAACCAGGACTAGGAATCCAATAGAGAACCAAATAGTCCAATAGAAAAAGTGTATTTGTGTTGGAGAAGGAACAGAACAACTGGATGTCCTTTCAGACTTTTAAAGAGGTTTTTTTAAAAAACAACAACAACCCTTTGGGTATCATCTAGCCAAAACTAAGCACTTTGAAGCTGCATTTATTTCAACAGAAGAAATCTAAGCTCCTGTGCTTGAAATGCGTGATAAAATTCATGGGAGTTAGTGCTGAACTTTGGCTGGCTCACCACTTTTGATGTTTGTACACATTAGGATGTGTGGGTTCAAGTGAATTTATGGCTGACCTTTTATTCATGAACATTTGTATGTGAGGGCAGTGTAAACGGACAAGTCCAAATTACACACACAGCTTAGCCAGGGAATGTTATCAGGAAGCTGCTCTCTTCACAAGTACTTAATACTTCCTGTCTCACACTTGGAGATGCCATGTCTTAAAAGCTAGAGCTTCTCAGCTTCCTGAGCCCGTTGCCTGGCTCAGTAGCCCTTGGTTTGGCCAAATGGTTGACTTTCCTTACATATGGGAAGGCTCAATCCCACCCTCCCCAAGAAAACAGACAATGATTTACAAAAGGTTGTTAATGCCCCATTGGTTCTTCCAAAAACTGGCTTGTTAAATAATCTGGTTTGACTCAGTCTCTGCTTAAACTGTCAAACTGGGCTTAATTGAAACCCTGACATGCAAAGCAGGGCCTCTATATGGTTGTATAAGGTAGCATTTCCAGTGTTTACATCCTGCAGCTATAGGCTAGCAAAATTGCAGTGATGGGTAGATAGAGTAATAAGCAGAATGCACAAAAGTATTTTAAATTAAGAATCTGAGGGATATAAAACATACTGATGTTTTAAAAAATAAATAAATCTGAAGCTTATAAAATGCTGTTAGACAATTATTTTGTTTTGGTGGATTCCTAACTTCTATTTATATTAGCGAGCATTTCTTAAAGTTGCCTGCTTTATCATCCACGCTTTCTCTTCATCAGGCCTGACCATCGCTGCAATAGACCCCGTTGCTATGTCACCACTTGACAAACACACACACACACAAATGTTCTCCAGGAAAAACCATACATAACTTTGAATGATATGATGAAGAAAGATCTGAAGTGTTCAATCAGCAGGGACCTTGGGAGGAAATTTGTATTTATAACCACCAAATATGTTCAGTATGTGTTACAATGAACATGAAAAAATAAACACAGAACGCTTTATATATTAGCCTCCTGCAAAATGCATTAAAGGAGCGACTAGATTACATGTCAGAGATAATAACTGCATTTCCAGTCAACTCTAATTTAATAACCTTTAAAAGCAGCAGCAATGGGGGGGATTTGAAATGGGGCTGTAGCTCTGAGGTGTGTGAGGGTGTCTTTGGCCACTGTGTGACAGACTAGATGGGCCACTGGCCTGATCCAACATTGACTTCTCTAATGTTCTTATGTCTTCCCCTCTCTATTCTGCACTCCTACATAGAAGTTCCCCACACCCAACTGCTATTCATCCTAGAATGGGACCAGAAGAAGTACTGCTGGGTTCAGCTACCTCAGAAGACCTCCTCATGTACCAGGGTACATGATACAGGCTACAGAGAACTGCCTTTAAGAAGTCATCATTGCTCCTTGAGCTAAGTTAAACAAAGTGTATCTCAAACCCTTTCCCCTGAGTGCAAACAATTCCTGGGCACTGTAAAATATAGGGAGAAAAGTGCTAAATGTTGTGCAACTGAAACTGCACTAAGTCTATTTGCATTTTGGGTGGTATATTTCTGGATCCCAGCCCTAGACTTTTTTTAATGTACAACTTTGTGAGGAGGAGGCATGTAGGAGAAAGGACTAAACTCTTCCACCCCACTCAGGTATCCTGGATAAAGTAAAAGATACCTGAAAATCTAACCATGAATCTCCAGAATACTGTCTCCCTGTCTATTTATATTAACTATGCCTACGCTGCCCTCGAACCTCAGAGGTTCTTGAAGGAACTCACAACAGACCAAGAAAAATACTCTCATAGGATGCAGTTAAACAACAGTACTATATAAATGCAACAAATATTGTAGTTACATAACATTTATATTACTCTGTTTTACCCCCTGTCCCCCAGCTAGCCAAGGGCTTATTATTTGCACAATTTATTTAAATATAACACAGACTTTAACTTCTTGAGCACTAGAAACAAATTTACAGGCATCCAGTCCAACTAGCAGGGCCACTCTGGTTTTCCCAGCCCTAATCAAACCACCTGACCACTCTGCTAATGCTGGCAAGTCAAGCTTCCGGAAGTTTTCTCCCAGAACCTTTACTTGCCCCTCCTGCTAGTATCCACATAGGCACACAATCTTGTCCAAGACAGATTATCTGGAAGGGTCTTGGCAACAACAGTTCATTTGCAATAGTGTTCTGCACCATTCTTGATATGTGGTATATAAATTGCCACTGTCCCTTCTACACAATCCAAGCCTTTCAATTGCCCCAGTTCTGTGCCAAGACGATTATCAGATTTTCTAAAGTCCCTAATGTGTGTCAGTAAAGCTTGATGGCCCACTTCCTTGCTACAGAACAGTGCTAGGAAGAATTCATTTGCTGAGGAAAAGGGGAGGGGTGAAAGGGGAGGGGTAAAAAGAATCCTCCCCCTCCAATTTTCTACCACATCTCAAATGAACACAGGAAGCTGCCCCATCCAAGTCAGACTGTTTGGTCTTCCCAGGTCAATATTGTCTAGTCTGACTGACAACAGCTCTCCAGGGTCTCATGTAGGTCTTTCACGTCACCTGCTACCTTTTAAAACTGGAGGTGCCAGCAATTGAACCAGGGACCTTCTGCATGCTAAGCAGATGCTCTACCACTGAGTCATGGCCCCTTCCCACAGAACACACACTGCATTTTCACTCAAGGGGTTCGAGATGCTCAATTTACTGGGCAAGTGTGCATATGAAACCTCACACTGGGCAGAGACTGACAGGAGCAGAGGAGGGAAGCATTCACTTCCTGGCACTTTTCTGCAGTAGGTCATCTCTTCCTGATGTTACTTTGCAAAATGTTACTGGATTCTCTCTGTAAACGTTCAGGTTTGACTATATGCATCATACACATACATTGTTATTTCTCCATACTTTGTGTGGTAGATTAGGATTTTTTTTTGCCACCCCCACCCCCAGATTTCACCCATGCTTACGCTGAATGACACATGGCCCACCCCCACCACCAAAAAACCCAGTCAGAAATGCCAATTACAGTTTGCACCCCTATGATGTATTCTGCTCAAGGCCTTGATCCAAACGTCAACTTTATCTGGATTGATGGGGGTCAAGGAACGGCCATTCTCAGCTGCAATGCCCTTGTTATGAAATAAATGTGCTCTCTAGAGAGGCCTGTGTCAGGCAAGCTCTTATTTTAGCTTTTAGAGAAACCATAAAGACTTTCTTTTTTCAGCAAGTATTTGAAGGGACAAGGGAGGAAGGGGGGAGAACAGACTGTTAGCCCTGACTGTAAGAAGGATCCAGTTCTGGTTTTATTAGGATCTCGTTCTCAGCAATTTGTTTTAAGAGGCTTTACTTTGGTTTATTTATTGCTGTGTTTATGTGATTTGTTGTAAGAGCCCTGATGGCTCTTCAGAAATAGATGGGGTGACATAAATTGCAAAATAAATAGCTAAGCAGCAACCACTACTTTACTTGTGCTTCTTTCAAAGCTCCTTCAGCCTCTCAAAATGAGAACACATCTTTGAAAGAGAGATCACTAAAGCTGTAATCTGGCTCTAAAAAAAACCCCACACGTTCATTCATGACAAGAACAAGCCTGCTTGCACGCTCTCTTCTGAAGACTTCCTAAGTCTGTTATAGGATTAGTTTAATGTAACATCCAAAGCTGACACTCCAAACAAATTGCAATTTATTTCTTGTTTACAAACCAGAGTTCTAAACCAGGATAAAACCATGATCATGAGAGCCAGCATGGTGTAGTTGTTCGAGTCTTGTCCTAGGATCCAGGAGACCCCAGGTTTGAATCCCCACTTTTGATGGAAGCTTGCTGGATGACCATAGGTCAGTCAGCACATTCTCCGCCTAACCTACCTCAAAAGGACAAAGTTTGCATCCAGTGGCCCCTTTAAGACCAACAAAGTTTAATTCTGGGTATAAGCTTTCGTATGCATGCACACTTCTCCAAAATGTGCACGCACATGAAGGCTTACACCCTGAATTAAACTTTGTTGGTCTTAAAGGTCCCACTGAACTCAAACTTTGTTCTGTTGTTTCAGACCAACATGGCTACCCACCTGAATCTCCTTCAAAAGGGTTGTTGTGAGGATGCAACTGAGGAAGAAGAGCCAGTTTGTAAGCCAGTTTGGGTCCCCACTGGCGAGAAAGGTGTGTAAATGAAACAAGCAAGCAAATAAATTAAATCAGTCATGAACACACAGCAGTTTGTTCTCAAATTACAACTGCAAATGTTCTTGAAACAGGCTTGTTACAAACCAGCAGAGTAGTTACATGCAAAAACGAGTCAAGCACAATTCAAAAGGGAATTGTACCAAAAAGTCTCCAGTTTGGTTTTTTTTGTTAGCAGCTAACAATTTCTGTGGGGTAGATTTCCCACCACCACCAATGATAATGAAAATCGGTGTCACTATTTCTCTTAATTGCTGCTAAAGCAGTCGGCTCCCCCCCCCCCCACTACTTCCTCATTCCTACATTAAGTCATACTGGAAACTAATCCCACCCAATCAGGATAACATCACAGGACAAGTGACAGAGTGCAAACGTGAGTAGGCAAACACCTCCACAGAGTTCCAGAAAAAGGGAGCATTTCCCAGCACAACCAAATTAAAAAATTAATAAATTAAAAACGGCAAAACGCCGAAAGGGTTTGGCACAGTTCAAAGTAAAGTAAAATTAGCAACTTAAAAATGTTAACTCCCATTTGCAACGCACTGGCAGACAAACGCTGCTGGGAATCCCCTTAAATGGCTTGCCTTTTCTGTGAGCCAGATCCCAATAATTTAATCTCACAAGGCAGCCCCCTTCCAAGTGGTTAAGACTGGAAACATTAATCCTTTTCGGTAATGATTTTGCCAGAGAAAAAAATATTTTCTAATGCCTCTAAAGCCATCAGACTCTGTGCCGTAATCAACAAGATTTAAAAGTTTTCCTTTTATTTGTGGGGAGCTAGCCAACATTCTTTCCATTTCCCTTGCATGTTGATCCAGTTGACTATTAGCTCAAACCTAATGGCATCTCTTCCAACCAGTCTGTCAAAACACTGTAAATGACTAGTTTGCATTTGGTGAACCTCAGTGGGAAGGAGGGGATGGAGCAGAAGAGGACTAGCTATTGAAACAAATTACTTGTTTAGCTAAAGGAGAGAATATCTCAAGAACTACTTGCATGGAGTGAGCAAGCCATTTGTGCTTGAACTGAAAATCCACTAAACGGCATGTGACTCTTGCCCTGTTAAACATGTTTATAGAAATCTGTTATAGAAGGACAGGAACAGTATGCCCAGGTTGAGATGAATGGATCCCAATCACTGGGTCCCAATCTGTTTGGAGCTAATCTGTTAGGCACACACACAAGCCAATTAATAATATTAATTAAAATTAATATCGATCACTGCAGCCATCTGAACCAACACATCATTTATTCTAGTCATCAAGACAATTGTCCCATTTTGCAGTATAATTGCATTTACCCGGTTTTTAATCTGCTCACTCTTAGGAAGATGTAACGTGGCCAACTTGCATAAAAAATGGATACCTGTTCCTGTCAAACCTTACCAACCAATACAAACATTTTAAAACCAGCTGCCTGCCCCTTCTCCCTGGCTACTACTGAAATGCTAAAAACTTCCAGAGCAGCTTATAATGAATAGAACTTAAGCGAGGGACTTCTCAGAAGTCATTTTCATTGTTTCCCCCTGTACTGAACTTTAGGTTCATCTTAAAGAATTAAGGAACATCTTTCTCTCTTCTGGGAATGACCTTTCTTGGGAATTGAAAGGGAGTGCTGTGCCGGGGGGGGGGGGGACATGCCAGAACTAAGACCTGACCAGGCCAGAGCTGTATGCACATGTGGCTGAATTAATACATTTATGCAGCCAGGCAACCAAAAATTTGCATCAAGAAAAGCTGGACAAGGGATTCTGTGCAAAAAAATTCTAATGAAAATTCTAATAAAAAAATTCCAACTACCCATCAGTGCATGAAAAGCAGATTTTTGCCATTTCTCCCCCCCCCCCCCCCCCCCAGCCCACACACACACCAGCAAGGGCCTTGGATCTAATAGTCATTGGATCAGGAAGCAGCAGTGAGAAAGGGGCAAAACTGCCCCTTTCTCCCTGTTCTGCCAGCACATCTTTGATGATGGAAGGAGAAGGGGTGATTTTGTTCACTGCAGCATGCCCCCCTCCTCATATGGCTATTAGTCCACAGGAGTCTGGGGGGGAAACTAACTTTTTTTGGAAGTAAAGACAAGCGCATGGGGAAATGTTAGACATCCTCCACTCATTTGCAAAAGCCAAGCCTTTTGAAGCATGTACACCACCCTTGGTCCAAAAGGCACCAAGTTTAGCACTGCATGTAGTACTCAAGTAAAATGTGCCAGCTTGTTTTCATAGGGATGCCAGCTTCTCGGTAAACGGCTTTCTCCCAGTTCCAGAGAACTAGTTCTCCAACATCAATCAATTCCGCCTTGCCTTGGAGGGGTTCCAATCAAGACTCCATGTATACGTACTTTATAAGCTTCCTTTCCTTGGATATATTTTGCTGTTCCGTGCTTACTCAATCAATGTTTTATGCAAAAATAAACTTCTCAGCATTTCAAGACAACATCTATTCCCTGGCAACCATGAATGGAAATTCATTTCCACCAGTATTTTCCTTCAGCTGAAGATAAACTCAGTTCTTTTTCAAAGCTTTCTGATGAATCCAGCTGTTTAAAAGAGTCTGGCTTGCTCTTTACAGAAGTAATTAAAATATGTCAGAGTCATAACTGAGTATCAACAATACGATATACTAGTGCCACTTATGCAATATGATTCATTTTAAAGGGCAAATGGGCTAAAGGTGGTTCACAGAATGGCTCTCCCTCCCCCTCCCCCTTCAGCCTCCTGTTGCTGCCCCCTACCCCCCAAGTTTAGAGATCTTTAGGAATGAGCAGGATGTGGCATGGAGAGGCAGCATCAAGGAGATGGAAACACGCTAAATATTTAAAGGCTTCCCTTGCTCAAAAGCCAGTCAAATCCGACTCTAGGGGGCAGTGCTCATTGTTTGCAAGCCAAGGAGCCAGCACTGTCCGAAGACATCTCCATGGTTATGTGGCTGGCATGACCAAACGCCAAGACACGTGGAATGCTGTTACCTTCCCACCGAAGCGGTACCTATTTATCTACTTGCAATTTCTTGCTTTCGAACTGCTAAGCTGGCAGGAGCTGGGGCCAGAGGCAGGAGCTCACTCTGTCATGTGGCACTCGGGTCTCGAACTGCCAAGCTGCCGACTTTCCAGTCTGCTCCTCAGTGTCTTAACCTTGAGCCACTGCGGCCCCATGCTAAATATTTAGAAACAGCCTACTATGATCCAGAGTGAAAACACAGAAACGTATGAGCTGAAAGGTACCCCAAAAGACATCTAATCCAACCTCCTGCACAATGCAAGAAATTTATAGCTACCATGTTACAAAATTAACAAGAAACAAGAAAAAAGAAAGCAGTTGTTTCTCTTTTAAAGACCAGCTAGCTTCAAGTCCAGTAGCACCTCAAAGATCAACAAGATTTTTGGGTATGAGCTTTCAAGACCCCAACCTCCCTCTGTCACATTAATGACCAGAATGCCATCTTGACCAGCATGATTTTCTTAATTGGTCTTCATAGTCACTGAACAGGAAGCATTCTCAGAACTTTGCAGCAAAGAGGGTATCCTGAAGACATTGTATTTATGTATGTTATTTATAGCCTGCCTTTCTTGCTTGGGACTCAAGGCGGATCACACAGAATAAGTCATGGAATCAAAAACATAGAGCATCCAATTGACAGTGCAATCAGATTTGACTTGTAGAAATCTGGATGCAACCAGAGGTGAAGAAAAGCGTAAGTATTAACACAACACGTTACTCGAATACAAAAAAATTACATAGTAGGAACCTACCTGCCGCTAAAGACAGTACTAATTACACACTATGGTATTGTCAACAGTTCCTAACTCTTTATCCCAAGCTTTAAAAGCATAAGAGAAACCAATGCTGGATCAGGCCAATGGCTCATCCAGTCCAACACTCTTGTCACACAGTGGCCAAAAACAGCAGGTGCCATCAGAAGATCCACCAGTGTTTTGAACCACACTGTTACAGTGCAGCCCTATTTCCTGTGCAGAAGTCCCTCTTGAATAGTTCAGCTTTCCATAGTTTGCAGAAAGCCAGTTAGTGATCCAAGGACTCCAGCCAATCAGGTGAGTCATATGAAGGGCATTTCCCTCCTACTGCAAAACAGTATTCCAGATACCAATCAGATTCTATCACTGCAATGGGATGGGGGATCACAGTGGAATCACAGGCACACCATTCTTAGCTTTAAGCTTAAGCACAAACATTGCTGAGGACTAGAAACTTAGGGCATGATCCCTCCCAGAAAATATAGATAAGGCTCAGCAAACTCCCATTTCCCCCAAGTGTGGGGGCATACATGTCAGGCAATGTGAGACTCCCAGAGCTTCATTCAGACCTCTCTTCCTGTCTGAATCTGAGCAAGCATAACATACAAGGCAGAGAGGGGGGAAACTGGATGTGGCAACACACATGAACACATGAAGCTGCCTTATACTGAATCAGACCCTTGGTCCATCACAGTCAGTATTGTCTACTTAGACCGACAGTGGCTCTCCAGGCTAAGGTCTTCCACATCACCTCCTACCTGATCCTTTCGACTGGAGATGCCGGGGACTGAACCCAAAACTTTCTGCATGTCAAGCAGATGCCTGCAGATATGCCCAATCACACAAGGTGGTGGTGGGGAGCAAGGTTATAGTTGAGCCCTATCAGAATAATTTGTGCAACTTCTTTCCTCCCAGTTAATCCCAAAATTCTTTGTTGTTTTTTAATTTACACTATTTATAGTCCACCTTTCTCATGGGGCCTCAAGGTGGATTACACAGAGTGTGGCAGTACATTCAGTAACCAATACATTAGAACTTCAGAAGTCTGGAACCAACCAGAAAGAACTGAAGCACAGCGTAAGTATTAATATGGGACATTAAGCAGTACACAATTACATAATAGGATCCTACTTACTATATGCTATACGCAGCAGTATAGACCACAGTCTCAATCATTTATCCATGTCTGTGAAACCATTTTGTACAGTGCAATTCTATTACCTGTGCAGAAAAGCCCTCTTGAATAGTTCAGTTTTGCATAGTTTGTGGGAAAGCCAGGAGAGTGGGAGCTTTCCCAACCTCCTTGGGCAGGCCATTCCACAAGGAGGAAGACACAATGGAGAAAGCATGGGCAGTTGTAGAAGAAGAAGAAAGAAGAAGAGGAGGAAGAGAAAGAAGAGGAGGAGGAGATTGGATTTATACCTTGCCCTTCACTTTTAGTCTCAGAGCGGCTTACAAACTCCTTTCCCTTCCCCTCCCCACAACAGACACCCTGTGAGGTGGGTGGGGCTGAGAGAGCTCTTTTCCAAGCTGTCCTTGAGAGAACAGCTGGTACAGAGCTATGGCTTGCCCAAGGTCATCCAGCCAGGTGCAAGTGGAGGAGTGGGGAATCAAATCCGGTTCTCCCAGATTAGAGTCCGCGCACTTAACCACTACACCAAACTGGCTCAAGACCTTTGTACATAACAGCATATATTCTGCAACTTTAGTCTGGGCTCTCCTCCTTTGGAGGTTTTTAAACAGCAATGCTGATTCTGTGAACTTAGGCAGATCATGAGAGGGAGAGCAGCAAGGGTTGCCTCAGTGCTTAGTTCTTGTGGCCCTTTCTTACATGCCCAGGGAGATGCTGATTGCCACTTTGGGGTCAGGAAGCAATTTTTCTCCAGGCCGGTTTTGGCCAGGGATCCTGTAGGGTTATTGCTGGTTTTTTGCCATCTTCTGGGCATGGAGCAGGGGTCACTGGAGGTGTGTAGGGGGAGGTATTTGTGAATTTTCTGCATTGTGCAGGGGGTTGGACTAGATGACCCTGGAGGTCCCTTCCAACTCTACGATTCTATAAACTGATTGGCAATCCTGGAAGCGAACAGGAAACTCAGAGCCCTGTTTCTGATCCACTAATACAGAAAAAGAAACACACACACATATCTTACTAGTTTCTGTTACAAGTTGTTTGGTTGTTGCCAATAATACAAGCAAGGTTTCTGCTAAGCTTGGCTCAGCTCACAGTAGGACACCTTCCTGGAAAAACAGATCAAAGCATCCCTGCTGCTGAACACAAATATACCTCCTACCAATTCGTCCTTGTCTAGCATACTGCAATCCAGAACAATCTATCCTCCTTGCAGTTGAACTAACAAAGCACAAAAGCTACAGCAAGAGGAGTCTCCAAGAGTCCCTGGTGTGAAGAGACCCAAGCAGATCCTTTTTTTTTTAAGCATGTAGGTTTTTTACCCTCATTGTTTTTTCTTTTCTTTTTGCACTGCATGCAGGATGGTTCAGCAGCACAGAAGTGACATCCTCAAGTGCTACCAGTGATTTCATGTCAAAAGCTTAGTAAGATTTATGGGACTTGTTTTGCCACGAGAAGAAGAAATCTTTAAGGCAAGCCAATGGGCAAACATGCAGCCCGGCAGAGCGTTGCCACAGTGCTAAGAGCAACCAATTATTTTCATGCTACAGGCCTGCTATGTAATCCTCTGCTTTTAAAAACAGCAGAGAATTTTGGCTTAATTGGCCGCACAAAAGTACACACAAAATTGAGGGTCGTACACCCAGACGGCTGCAGGCAGGCAGGCAGGGCATCAGGGATGGGACACCGCACAGGGGATTCCTAGTTAAAGCCAAGGTCAGAGGTGGAACAATTCACAGGGCAAGCAAGTCCATTTGGGATGCTTGCCATGCTAGACCAAACTGCGCTCGAACTGTGTGAACTGTGTTATTTGAAGTCATCAGCCAAAAAAACAAGAAAGGCTTTTCCTTGTGTGCAGATCCTACCAGCACCTGCTTGATAAAAATCTTCCTCTCTGAGCTCTGCTTGCGTAAAAGGAGCCTGTTTTTCACTGTCAGCTGAAAAGGCCTTTAATTCCTACCTGCACTGAATTTATCCTTTGTGCTGTTGCTGTGCAGATAATCTTAATAGAAATGCAGTATATAAATGCTGTGTACTTCATTATTTTTTAAAAAGGTAAAACTTGCTGCTATTTTTCCCTACCATATTTTAATACAACCCTTCCCCTTTTATCATCATAACCCTGTGAGGTTGATAGGCACTGAGAGACACAGACTGGACCAAAATCATCTGATGAGGTTTATGGGTCAGTAAGGATTTGAACCCAGGTCTCCCATCCAGTGTTCCCCCTAAGCCGAGTTAGTGTGAGCTACTGCAGTTGTTTAGCCTCCAGCTCACACATTTTTGTCTTAGCTCAGGAAAGGTGGCTCCAGAGCAAACTAATGTATGCAAGCAGCCAAATCGCTCGCTCACAACTTTTATGCCAGTAGCTCACAATGCAGAATTTTTGCTCACAAGACTCCACAGCTTAGAGGGAGCACTGCTCCCAAGTAGTAGTCCAGAGCACTCTAACGCAAAAACAGAATCCTACATCTCATTCACCATGACTTCTGCATCCCCCTGCCAAATAAATCCTTAGAAACTTTCTCTCATCTATTATTGGATTCCTGTTATTCCTTTCAAATCTATCACTGTAAAGTTTACTGGCAGCCCTTCTACCTTACAGAACTCAAGGCGGTTTACACTGCAGATAAAATACACAAAAGAGAATACATAAAAATTTAAAATCACAAGTTAGGACGGGCCAGTAAATTAATCAAATGAAGCCTTAAATAAAACCGTCTTCAACTGCCTCCTAAAGATCAAAAGTGAGGCTGTTCTGTAATTTTGGGGTTTGCCGCTGAAAAGGCCCTCTCTTGGGTGTCCACCAGACGAGCTTCTCTGATTGATGAGAGAGTTGGGAGGACCTCTCCTTGTAGCCTTAATTCCCAGGCAAGAACGTATCGGAGAAGATGGTCCTTGAGATACCTTGGTCCTAAGATATGTAGGGCTCTGAAGGTCAAAACCAATACCTTGATGTAGGTTTGGGAGTGAGGCTCAGTAGCCAGTGTAACTGCTGTAATATTGGGGTCACATGATCCCGACAAGCTGGCCCCGAGCAGCAGTCTAGCCACAGTGTTCTACACTAGCTGCAGCTTACAAACACTCTTCAAGGGTAGCCCCTAGTACAGGACACTGCAATACAGGCGTGTGCATTTGGCCTATACCGAGCCGAAAAAATATCTGAAAAATACCTTATTGGTATTTTCTGGATATTTTTAAAAGCCAGATATATTTATTCAGCTATTTGAAAATGGCTGCCCTGAAAAATCCTGAAAATATTCTGCCAGATATCTGAACTCACCCCTTTTGAGAAGGCATCTAAAGGCCCTTTAAATGCTGTCAGAGTTCACTCGCAGCTTGCAAAAGGCATTTAAAGGGACCACAATCCCTTCAAATGCCTTTTCCCTCCTCCACTGGAAACAATGGAGGATGCGGTAGCTCTGCTGGGCAGTCCAGTTTAAACCGGGCTGCATAGTAGAGCCCCAGCAGAACCTGCAGGAAGAACTCCCTCCGCAGGATCAGCTCCTGGGTGGCCTCTGTTGGGCAGTCCAGTCTAAACCAAGCTGCACAACAGAACCTGTGCGGAGAACTCTCCCCGCAGGATCGGCTCCTTGGCGAATCCAAACACCATACCAGGGGGATATCAGGAAATACCAATATTTTTCAGGTTCAGTATACCTGAACCTGAAAAATACCAGTGTTGGGGGTTTTTTTGCACACCCCTACTGCAATAGTCGAGTCTAGATGTAACTAAAACACATATCACTGAGGCTAGATCCGACTGAATCAGGAACGGATGCAGCTGACACACCAGCTAAAGCTGGGCAAAAGAACTCCAAGCCACCGCAGCCACCTGGTTTTTTAAGGTGACTACTATGTTGAGCACCACTGTCAAGCTGTGAACCTGGCTTTTTGAGGGAACTATAACCCTATCCAAGACAGGAGAGATGTGAAGTCCCTAGTCTGCCTTTCTACTAACCCAGAGAACCTCTGTCTTGGCAGGATTACTTGAAAGATACAGTGTGAATGTATTCAATTTCTCCCTACAATATGCTCAACGTGTTCTTTAACAGATCGATTATGTTTGATACACAGCAACACCAACCCAAACCTAAAAAGGGGACGTGTTGTGGCTCTGCATACAAGATTTTATATTTTATTGTTCAAGAGGAATGACAAACTTGCAGTGGTGCCACCACATTAGATTGTGTAGGACTAAAACTTGAGAGACTTGGGTTCAAAACTCAATTTCCAACCCCAAAGCTCGCTAGGAGACCCTCAACCTGTCAGTCTTTCTTGGCCTCAACTAACCCACAGATTTCTTGTGAAGATAAAGGCGCCTCACCATGCCTGGTCAATAGTTCAGAAAGAAAAACTTGAAGTCCAACCCTGACCTGAGTGCAGTGATACCCTTGGTAAAGCACCTCTGCTTTGGAGGAGATCTTGCTCCCCAGATTAGATGCTGTCGAACTTTCTTTGGCAGACACTGCAAAGAGTTTAGGAGTCCTGAAGAAACAGGTGTCAGCAGTGCTTTTCAACAACTACATTTGTCCTGTAAACTCTCTTCCTATCTGGAGATTGCTAATCTGGCCAAACTGATCCATGCAACAATAATCTCAAGGCTTGGCTACTGTAACATGTTCTGTGTAGGTCTGCCCTTGATGACAGCTGGGAAGGAACAACTGGTGCAAAATGCAGCAGACCATCTGCCATCAGAGACTGTCTCACACCTATATTGTGAACTTTGAACTGGCTACCAATTAGGTTCCAAGTTTAATTCAAGATGCTGGTGCTTACCTTTAAAGCCCTACCTGGGGCTCCCACACCTGAAGAACGATCTCTCCTGATATGAGCCCATGGGGCAACTTTGCTCAGCACAGGAGCACCTAATGGGTACCTCAGATACTGAGAGGGTGTGTTCCGTTGTTGCCCACTCAGGAGTTATCTCTGTAGCTGCTCTAACCCCGCAGAACAGCCTACCAGAAGCAATTAGGACTCTCTCATCTATTCTGCCATTTTGCAGGGGCCATAAGACCAAACTTTTTAAAAGAGAGCCTTTGGAATCTCTTGATGGTTTCTGTAGTCTGCTTGGTTCTTATGAAAGTCATTTATGAGGTTTTGTAGGTAGTTTTCCATAGTTTTAATCCTTTGACACTTGACACTTTGCGTTTTATATGGTTTTAATAATCTGCTGTCTGCCTTGGGCACCAGTTGCCTGGTGAGTTTATCGAAGTTTTAAATAAATATATATCATTCATGGGAGGAAACCAGCTTCTTCTTGAGTTAGAGTTCCACCTCTGAGTGCCTTAGAAGAATGCGGGAAATGCAATAATCACACACGTTGTTCTACTACTATGGCAACATGGCTGAGAAATTTAATGACAAAAATATTTATCCCACGCCATGAGACATCTTGCAGTGAAACCACAGTCCCTAAGAAGTGGAACGTGTGTAAGGCAAGCCCAGTGAGGTGAGAGAAGTACATACTATATTTAGACAAATACATGAGTTGCTAGTAAGCAAAGGAGCTTGATCCTCTTAGGAACTGAAATAAGGGGAGGAGCCTGAGCCATTTAATTCCTGTAGCACAGTCAAAGTGAAGGGCAAAGAAGAGGGCCAAATGTTCTCAATCTGTATGGGATAAGTCTTTGGAAAGGCTAAAAAAAGCACAATGTTCCTGCTTCTGGTGTTCACAAGAACTCTTTGTAGTTAAGTAAACTTTTTTTTAAAGGGAGCTTATATTCAAATAACAATTTAATTTCAAAACTAGTAGCCTATTCTAACTGAGGAACACATTTTGACATCTAAATTGTGGGATTTTTTACTTTGGCCACCCAATGAGAAGGGAGCACTCACTGGAGAAGACTCTGATGCTAGGAAAGACTGAAGGTCAAAGAAGAAGGGGAGGGCAAAGGATGAGATGGTTTGACAACGTAACCAATGCAACAAACATAAGTTGAGCTAACTTCGGGGCCCGATGGAGGACAGGAGGGCCTGGCATGATGTGGTCCATGGGGTCGTGAAGAGTTGGGTTCAACTGTGCGACTGAACAACAACAACAAAATGAGAAGGACAGAGCAGAGCCTTGGTAACTGATAGCGGCTTAGAAATAGGCAATGCCAGCAGGGAATGTTATTGCAGTGCAGCATCCTGCTGTGCATGCTACATTACAGTAAAAGATTCCTTCAAAGCCCCCATAACTCTCAATATTAATATTTTATTGGGCTTGCTTTGCGTATCTTGAATGCCGTCTTAAGCAATTTCATGCAAATGCCAACAGGACAACAGTTGAACTGCAAAAGAGAACAGAAAAAGTGAATCCCCATTATGATTCTGCAGGTTATGATGCAACTAATGCTATGGCAAATTCGGTGGAGCCCCTTACTTGATCAGCGGTTCAACATGCATTTAAAAATCAAGGTCAGTGTATCAAAGTTTAACGAGGACTTGGAGGAAGAGTCGCATTTCCTTTTGAAACATCAAATGCAACTGTGGCAAAACGTGCCCACACTGACCTGCAGGCCCCGTTCTGCTTTGCCCTCCTTGGGGTTCCCAACTCTCCTAGAGGGGCTTTTCCTTCTCTCTAGGATAGCCCACTGCTGCCACCACCTGATCAATAAAGGGGTCTCCCACTAAAGGGATCAGGACTTTCAGCTCCCTTTCCAAGGTCAGAGGCCTTGACTCAGTGTCTCCCATATTGCCCAGTGCCTGGCTACCATGGGGACAGATGCACCCCTGGGGGAATAGCCAGTTGCCAACTGCTTGCCTCCTGGGTCCCTTTTAAATAGTATGTCCAAAACAGTGGGAGGTCTATGTGGTACAGAGAACCACTTCCAGTATCAAAGGTTTAAAGTATTTATTAAAAAGAAAATGTTTACAAACATACCTTTAGCACCATGCCAGATTGAAGCAAGGAAGAACAAAAGAAATTGGAAAAAGAAAATCTTCTGTCCCTCTCTCTAAAACATGTCCTAACTAGATGTTAAAATTAGGTCAGGCTCCTTAGCTTAGGTGTTCTAATTCTCTAAAGATCTTCCATTACCTTCAGATAGGGTTGCCAACCTCCAGGTGGGGCCTGGGGATCTCCTGTTTTTACAACTGATCTCCAGCTGACATAGATCAGCTCCCCTGGAGAAAATGGCTGCTCTGAAGGATGGACTCTATGGCGTTGTACCACGCTGAGGCCCCTCCTCTCCCCAAACCCCGCCCTCTCCTGGCTACACCCCCAAAGTCTCCAGGTATTTTCCAACCCAGATCTTGCAACCCTACCTTTAAAGCTTGCCCCAGCTCTTCCAGGTTGACCACATGTTCAATGGCTGCCTGCTCACAGACCAGAGCACAGCGTCCTTTTCAACCAGCAAGGAAAAGAGAGACCACCTTCCCCTTGCAAGGCGGTATCAACAAACCCATATCTCCTCCCCCCTTGACCCCAGTCAGCCCAGGTCAAGGCTTCTTTTCCTATTGTCACCAGGAAGCCCCTTCCTGTAACTTATCTAGCAAAAAGTCCTCCAAGCCACAGCAACATTATACATTGTCTAATGATTCCTCTGCTGTACCCACTATAACAAGCATCAGATTGGTTTTCCTTATCCCGCATGAATGACACATCAATATATTTCATTCATTTAAAAAGTGACAGAAGAAACAGGAGGAGTGAAACACAGCCATAAATGCAGAAGAGTGAGTTTTCCTACGGTGGCATTCCAGCCCTTGCATCTTGGGGTCAACTTATACGTTAACAGCTGCTACACAAAAGCTGCTTTGAATCTCTTGCTGGGACAGCTTTCCATTAACTATTTTTGACTGCTTTAAACCATTCAGATTAAACGGTTAACTGCGCTGATCCAGCACCCTTCCCCTCCCTGCCAGAAACCATACTTCCTGTTGGAAAACTAAGCCGTGCCTAAAGTAACACTTCCAAATAGATTAAGAGTCCCTTCCAGATGGTGGCGGAAAGTGCCATCAAGTTGCAGCTGACCTATGGAGACCCTGTAAGGTTTTCAAGGCAAGAGATGTTCCGAGGTGGTTTGCCATTGCCTGCCTGCGCATCATGACCCTGGTATTCCTTGGAAGTCTCCCATCCAAATACTAGCCAGGGCAAACCCATTCTTAGCTTCCAGATACCTTCCTAAATTTTAGTCTGAAAATTCTGTGTCTCTCTTGAATGGCCACAGTCATTATTGTCTCTATTTGGCAGGTGGTGAGAAACAAAAAGAAGTATATCCCCCTTTCTTCACAACAAAGTCATTCAAATGTATAACAAAAACATAGTAAGCATGCTAATCCCCTGCATCTCCAGAGCACTGTTCCCTCTAAACTGAGTTACTGTGAGCTAGCTCACTGTTTTTTAGCCTCCAGCTCACAGATTTTTGTCTGAGCTCCAGAAGAATGGCTCCAGAGCAAACTAATTTATGCAGTAGCCAAATTGCTCACTCACAACTTTAATGCCAGTGGCTCACAAAGTAGAATTTTTGCTCTCAAGACTCCACAGCTTAGAGGGAGCATTGTTCCAAAGCCAAAGAAGCCACCAACATCAGATGTGGACCTGGACAGTTTTGTTGCACACTCCACTGGACATTTCAGAGTTTAGTTTCAAAAACTAGAACTAAGGGGGACAAGATTAATGAGAGCTAGAAAATCCAGCTCTTGATCGAATATTGATGACTGGGTAGTGGAACTCTTAGGATGGCATCCTCGGGAGGACAAAATATATAAATTCAGTGGCACATGGGATGCCTTTTTGGAATGCTTTTGATGATAGCTCTCTTGCTATACTCCAACAGCCCGTTATTCTGCTGTTTGCTTAGACAACATGGTGGTAGGAACTGTTGTTGAGTCACATCTGAGATGTTCAGAGGCTGAATTGCCATCATCTGCCTCCATGTCATGCCTCTAGTATCCCTTGGTGTAGTGGTTAAGTGCGCAGGAAGGGAAACGAGTTTGTAAGCTGCTCTGAGACTCTGAGGGAAGGGTGGGGTATAAATCCAATCTCTTCTTCTTCTAAAATATCTAAGTTCCCGGGCTGCCACCAGGTTCTTTAAAGTGACACAAGAGGGAATAATTAACAACTCTTCTTCTTCTTGGAGGTCTCCCATCTGTTTACTAGCCAGGGCCAACCCTGCTTAGATTCCAGGATCTAATGAGAGCAGGCTAGCCTGATGACGTACAATGTCTTATTTCTCTCCCTGGACTCCATCTTTTCCCCCTTCATGTTTCTCCCTGCTTACCTGGATATTGACTGAACTGTTGATTCACAGAGATCAAATAGCCAGGAATATACATTAATTTTCAGGAGATTCTTCTCTTCTGAATTTATTTTGTATAAACCAGATATTGGGTTGGATACTATGACTGTGACACTGGCAGCAGCTCTTACTTCTTTGGCAAGGAGGGCTTTTGAGCACCGGCAGCTAAAATGACCAAACTGAGGCTATTGTACTTTGGTCACATGAGGAGAAGACAAGCGTCGCTGGAAAAGACGATGATGCTAGCAAAAGTTGAAGGCGCCGCAAAAAGAGGAAGACCCAACATGAGATGGATTGACTCAATAAAAGGAGGCCACTGCCCTCAATTTGCAAGACCTGTGAATGGATGTTAACAATAGGACATTTAGGAGGATATTAATTCATAGCGTCGCCATGAGTTGGAAGCAACTTGACAGTACTTCACACACACACACACATTAGGGAAACTAAGTTGTAGAATAAAACTCACAGCACTGAAGATGGTTCTGAAGATTGTTATCCAGTTTTCCTGGATAACACTAGACTCCTTTTGGGAATGGTTTCAGACCGGTTTATGGCATGGTGATGGTTCTGGTGGCTTTAAGCTGATGATCTCAGTTTAAATGTGGACAAGGGCCATACTTATTTGATCCTCTAACAGGACCTATTAGCAGCCTTTAATACTGCAGATCTCGCCAAGGCATTCTGAGAAGAAGTAGAGATTAAAGGTTGTGTGCCTCAGATTGGTTTAAACCATTCCTTGTGGACAGGACTCAGAGCATTGCAGACAGCTGTATGATGTGTGCTTAAACGGCTCAGAGTGAACAAGTGGAAAATGAATCCTGACAAGATGGAGGCAATGCTGGCTGGGAAGGCTGAGATCCTGACGAACACTGGTCTTCCCAGTTTTAATGGTGTCCAGCTGATCCTTGATGCTCACTGACTGAGTTAGGAGCCTTGGGGTTATACTGGATCCATTACTACTGATGGGGAACCAGTTAATACAACTGCAAAAATGCATTCTTCCAGCTTCATTTCGCCCAGAAGGTGACCCCCTATCTTGACTTAGCTGATCTGGCCACCTGGATCTGTGCTACTGTTACAACAAGGCTGTCATGCACTCTACATGAGTCTGCCCTTGAAGTCAACTTGAAGGTTTCAGTTGACACAGAATGGTGCAGCCCAGTTGCTATCAGGCGCTGAACATACTTATCACAGCCACTTATCATACACCATTGGTTACCCATCAGTTACCAGGTGGAATTCAAGGTATTGGTTATCACCTACAAATGAATTTGACCCACCTACCTGCAGGGTCTCCTCTCTGTCATGCTCCACCATGACAGCTTCACTCATCTGAGCAAAGCCTTCTGAAGGTGCCACCCTGCAAATGGGTAAGATAGCAGCTGCCCATTTGCGTACATTTCTCAGTGGTGGCTCCCATCTTTTTGAACGGCATGTCTGAGGAGGTCAGGAAGTCTCCTACACATGTCTATCACTCCACAGAATGTGCAAAACAGAAAAGTTCAGAAAGGCATTTTTATAAAGGGATTAAAACTGTAGTCAAAGAGGGCACCTTATAATGGAATAGGATTGTAGTCTACTGTAATGATAATTGTAAGTACCACCATTCTGTGCTGTACTGCCTTATACTTGCCATTCCACTTTCTGTATTGTTTATAGCATACCTTGCCTCAGGAATTCTGTTACTCCCACTGTTTTCAAAATCTGTGATCCTAGTCCTATTGCACTGCTAACTGGTTTCTCTTGGCTGTCTGACCACACTGTTCTATATTCTGTAATCTGCCATGAGTCTCAGTGAGAAAGGTGGGCTATAAAACAAAACTCAATAATATTGCTTGTTGTTAAAGATAATGGAGAAAATAAGCTATGATCTCTCAAGTGAACCTGCCTCAGGAGGACAGAAAGGAAAGAGCCTCATTGAGTTCTCTGGAGGAAGGGCATAATCAAAAACAAATAAGTAAAGGTTACTTCATTAAAAAACAATTTTACTGAGTCAGAGAATACAGTCCACGGTGCCCAGCTTACATTCTGAGATGCAGAACAGATGTTGAAGATATTTAAAAACAGATCGTACCACTTACTGGGTATTCCATCTTCTGTTCTCTTGACTGACTAATTTCACGTACTCTGGATACTTATTTTTCTTTTATTAAAAAAAACAACATACTTGGGATAGGACTGGGCAGCCCTGTATCTATGAAACAATGAAAAGTATGACATAACGTCATCAAGATAAATTCAGGTGGGGTAGCCATGCTGGTCTGAAGCAACAGAACAAAGTTAAAGCTGCCATTGGACTCAAACTTCGTTATGATGTCGTCAAGCCAGTTTGGTGTATTTATTTTTTCATTCATTGGATTTCTATCCTGCCCTCCCTGCCAAAGCAGGGTGTAGTGGTTAAGTGTGTGGATTCTAATCTGGGAGAAACTGAATTGATTCCCCACTCCTCCACTTGCACCTGCTGGTTTGACCTTGGGCAAGCCATAGTTCTGTCAGAGCTATAATCTCAAGGACAGTTCTGGAAAGAGCTCTCTCAGCCCCACCTACCTCACAGGGTGTCTGTTGTGGGGATGGAAAGGGGAAGGAGTTTGTAAGCCGCTTTGAGACTCCAAATGAAGGGCGGGATATAAATCCAATCTCTTCTTCATTTTCACACATAATGGACAGGAGGGGAACTAGTCACGGAGCCTCTGTGCCTCAAGAAGTGATGCGAGATGGACGATTTTCCACTGCTATATCACACACTTCAAAAATGGCATTGTTTAATAATTTAATTAACGTCACAGGGAGTGGAAAGACCGACAGAGCAACTGGGCAGCTTCAAAGTTGTACTTAATTTTTTTCTCAAGTGTGTGTTCCTAGGGAGCATGTGTGAGAGTCCTACAGAGTCAGTCAACAACAAGTGTCCCAGAGAAGGAAGTCTTTATTGAGAAAGGTCAGTTGTGGTCATCTGCACTTCTTGTGTTAGTAATGGCTGACACAGCCCCAAGCAGGACAATTATACAGAATTCAAAAAGGGGTCTGGTAAGGAATTGCAACCAATTACCAAGAAAAGGCGCTCAAAATACTGGTTTACAGTTCCCAGGGAAAAGGCGGGAAGAAATAAGAGTCAGACAGGAGAAGAGATACATGGGCAGGCACCAGCAGTCTCCCAAGGTCAGAGCAGCTCGAAGAGCGATAAGCACGCCATGAGAAGTATAACATAACATTCCACAGACCCGATGTCAAAGGTTCACTCATCCCACCTCCCGGGCAGGAGATGGCAGCATTAGCTGACAGCATGTATATCACACACAACCAAGTGTACTTTGATCACACTCAACCAAACATTTTTTAGGGCCAAGGCAAAATTTTGTACTACCCCCAACTTTATATTTTGTCACAAATTGTCAATAGAGGGGCTCCTTTACAGTAGTTTTTTTGGAAGAGCTGTGAGAAGGGGTGAAGCATTTGACCCACTTACTGAAGATTATGACAGCGTTCTCCACTGCTGCTAGGAGCTCTTGCTCTGCGTTTAATTGAAAATTGCAAGTGAGGGCTAGAAGCCTTGGTCTCCCTCTGTTTCAGCTTCTTAATTCCAAGGCGTCACCAATCCCATCCTTCTGCTAAAGACCCTCATGCTGATCCTGGGGATACTGTTTCCCACAGGAACAGTATCTCTGGGGATATTTGAGGGTGCAGAGGATAGGGGAGCCACAGAAATCCCACTTGGTGGTCTGATCCCTGGAAATTTCCAGTGCATCCAAGCATGAGTGAGGACAAACTTCCTGCTGTCACTCTGGCACCTTTGGACTTGAAATGGAAGTGAAAAACGGTACCCAGGAACAGCAGAGAGCACAACCACTGCCATCAGGACATGGAAAGGAAGAGAAACGGGTGAGGAAAGAGTAGTCATGAAAATCTTTCCTACTCTCTCTCAGAAGGCCCTTTTTAAGAGTTGCAAGCATCCAGCATGGTCTTAAGTATTCCGGCTCAGCTATTTTTGGCTATCAAGAAACTTGTTATACTGATATGCTTTGTAAAAATAATGTGGTGTACTTATTTGGTTTTGTTTACTATATTTAAGTGAAATAAACATGCTACATCCAATCCCAATCATCTGACACTGGAAAATTTATCTAGGAAGCTCACATCGCTAGCAGTGCCCAATTCCATCCGTATACAGAGCAGTCACACAGGTTAAATACTACCCAACTATAACCATCACCAGCAATCTATCAACCATCACAAAGCAAGATGAAATTAAACTGCAACAATGCTGTTATCCATACCTGTTACTTTACAAGGCAAAGTAATGTTTTGTCCAATATTCATTATGAAAAAATTATAAGTAAAATTTAAAAAAACAAACGAACAGGGATTATAAATATATCAGCTGTACTCACCTGTATTACTTCTATCCCCCTTTTCCTGGAAAAAAAGCAGAAGAAAAATAAAATTATTAACAGTAAAAATATAAAACCTTATATGTTGACATTAAAGGAGTTACTAAAAATGGATACAGACCAGGCTGGGAATAAATACTTCACATCTCTGAAAGTTGGCACCAAAACCTTGGTTCCATTCCATGTATAGGCCCTAGAGCAGGGGTGTCAAACATGCAGCCGGGGGGCCAGATCAGGCCCCCAGAGGGCTTCTATCAGGCCCGCAGTGGAACTGGCTGTCTTCTGCTTCTTCTTCCAGTTCTACTGCTGCTGCATCATCATAGGTTTGCAGCTTACAGATACACACCTGAACAGCATACTCACAATTGCAACAGCACAGACATTTTGATGCAATAATTCATAGCAAGAGGCGTCAGTTATCAGAGACTGTTAAATCAACAAAATATTGCAAGTGTGCTAATGTTTCGAGCATGTTTTTATTTTAAGTTTTTTAAAAAAAACACTGTGTGTTGGTGTCCTTTATAAAGTTTATAACTTTGCTACCTGGCATTACATTTTATGACACACATGGCCCAGCCCAACAAGGTCTCATTTATGTCAGATCCGGCACTCATAACAAATGAGTTCGACACCCCTGCCCTAGAGCATAATTTCAATTGGCAGGCACTAAAGTCAAAGTTTCAGAAGTGGGCCCTGACCTGGATTGCCCAGGCAAACCTGATCTCATCAGATCTCGGAAGCTAAGCAGGGTCGACTCTGGCAAGCACTTGGATGGAACACCAGTAGTTGGGAGGCAGGGCTGCACATTATTCAGCCACCTCTCTGAATATCCTCCAGGCCCCCAGTAGGGGTAAGTCACCAGAGGTCGCCATGACTTCCAGGTGCACACATGCACACACACGCACATATGAAAAAATAACAACCCCCCCCCCCCCCAAAAAAAAAAAAAAGTTTCAGAAGTGTGAGATTTCCCCTACACTGAACCTGGAATTAAAACATTCAGAAATAAAAAATACTAAAGTTATTTTAGACCACCAAAATTCTTGATTTGAAGGCTATGTTTCTATTATGTAAACACCGCATAGATGTTTGGGCCCAGGTTAGATCTTGGAAGCTAAACAGGTTTGGTCCTTATTAGTACTTGGACGGGAAACCACCAAGAAGTCCAGAGCTGCTATGCAGAGGCAGGCAATGGAAAACCACCTCTGAATGTCTCTTACACTGAAAACCCTACAGGGAGTCAGCTGCAACTTGTCAACACTTTCCATCACACAGGATGATCCACTAGAAACCACATTCCAAACTTCCAGTTTTCAGAATGGAAGAATTCATTATATGATACCAAGTGAATTCAACCAAACAAGTGCAGGAAAGAGGAGAAGGGGAGGCGAAGGGAAGTCATGCCTCCCTGATTGGTCTTCCCTTTCCCAGGCAATGTTTCCCTCCCTGTGTAGGCTTGAGGTGGGGGACACAGAAAGAAAGCAATTTTAACTTTAGATGCATTCTAACCCCCCCCCCCCCCGGGCTGGTCGGCTTGGAGAAGGCATTCATTCGTCTCTTTAAATCCCTTCCCCAAGCCAAGCCAGCCAATGTGGCAGGGGATTGGAGGATGCATTTAAAGTTAAAGTTGCTTTATCTTTCCACCTCCCCCCCATCTATTTGCTTTCTTTTCACTTTCTTTCTTTCCACCTTTCTTTCTTTTTCTCTCACTTTCTTTTCTCCCTCCCCATCTAAAGTTAAATGAGTTCTTCAAGCCCCACTACACTGCCACACCAGCAGCTGGCTTGGCTCAGAGAAGGCATTTGTCTCTTTAAATCCCTTCTCCAAGCCAAGCTGACTGGTGCAGGGGGTGGGGGTGGAAAACCCTTTTAAAGTTAAAGTTCCTTTTTTTCCACCTCTTGCTTCATCTCTCCCTCCCTTTATTTACTTTATTTCCACCTCTCTCCCCCCCCCTCCTTCCTCCCTCATCGGTTTGCTTTCTTTCCACCTTTCTTTCTCTTTTTCCCTTCCTTCCCCCTCCCCCCCACCTATTCGCTTTATTTGTTTCTCTCTCTCTCTCTCTCTCTCAGGCATATATCATTAGCAAACAAATAAATACAAATGGACAAATAAATATCAGTATCAATATCTATTTTTACCCCTTTTTATTTTTGGCAGCCTCATTTAATGTTAATAAAAAGCAATTTTGCATTTTTTCAATAAAAACATGTGTGTAATATTTGTTCCTGTCTTGTGGCTCTCAAACATCTGACGTTTATTCTGTGTGGCTCTTATGTTAAGCAAGTTTGGCCACCCCGGCATTCAACATCACCAAGCAATTTCTACACAGCCTGAAGGACCAAAGATAACATTATGCAACATCCAGCTGCAGCTGCTTAATGAATACTGCAGTTTTTCCAAACAGAAGCATTTCCAATACAAAAAGATTTCAAATATTCCAAGCTATTCGGGTCTTATAACAAGCAAAGTGGCAATAGGGATGAGGCAAAAAGATGGAACCTGTAGCTCATCTCCAAAGACCCATATTTTCTCCCTATACTGCAATTTTCTTCCTACACTGCAGTTTTTAATGATGCTTTCCAAAGAATCAGACAGCCATGAGCTGGTGGCAGAACATCAGGGTTTCACTGAAAGCCCTTTAGCGTGCCAATTAAAAAAACCACCTTCATAGAACTGATGCTCTACAAGGACCAACTGTGAAAAGACGATCAAAGATCAAATGGAAAGGGTATACTTATATTTGACTACTGACTTCATCTAACTCGCAGCAGTACAAAACTTGGACATGTTACTCGGGGAAAAGATAAAGTGAGAAGAAAGTTGCGAAACTTTAATTTCGTTTGAAGAACCTTAATAATTGCTTCTAATGTATTCTTCCTCCAAACTGAGATCTGAGTCATTGAACACAGGAACAGGGAAAAAAAGAGAACAGTCAGTCAACTTGTATTACCTTTGCAAAACTCTGGTTTTGAAAGTAGATCACTTACAGTCCTTTAGCGAATAAATAACTCTGCCCAACTCACTGACAATAGGTTTCTTTCTCCCCCACTTACCAAATCCCTCTCCTCCCTTTTACTTTTGGAGCAAAACCATAGTTAACATGACATCTGCACTGGCATCTTGGTTAACCATTAGCTCAAACTATAGTTTATAAACTTCTAATAATGGAGGGAGGGTATAGAAGGGAGGGAGGGTCACACAAGAATATACAGGGCACTCTGTAAGACATGGGGAATCCTGTGTACCAAATTCCCAAGCATGGGCCTGTTTGTTTTTTTCAGGACTAGCTGTCCAGGACCCAACTTTGACAAAGACCATGGCAAATGCAGGATCTGAAGCAGCCCCCCGCCCCCGAACAGCTATTTGTCCCATTAAGCAAACAGCTGTTCGATAGGGTCGATTCAGATCAGAAAAATGTCTTGGGGGGGGGGGGATGAGGAAAACACTGAGTTCCTGATCCAAATCATGGTCCTTTGTCTTTTAAAAAAATATTTACTTCATTTATAGCCCACCTTTCTCCCCAACAGAGACCCAAAGCGGATTACAACATTCTCCCCTTCTCTATTTTATGCTCACAACAACACTGTGAAGTAGATTAGGCTGACAGTCTTGTTACTGACCCAGCATTCTTCCATTGGAAAGTGGGGATTCAAAGCTGGGTTTCTCAGATCCTAGTTAAACACTCTAACCACTATACCATACTGGCTAGCGTTCAACACACAGAGCTCACAATATCTGATCTGCATTTGGTCCAAACAATGGCCAGACTAGGCAGCACTGCAGCCACACTGTGCCAAGACAAGAAGATGTCTTTCTTAAAGAGTGTGTGTGCATGTGCATGCACATGTGTGTGAAAAGCACTGTCTAGTTGCAGCAGACTTATGACAACCCCACAGTGTTTTCAAGATCAGTGAGTAAACAGAGATGGTTTGCCACAGCCTTCCCTCTGCAAAGCCTTCCTTAGTCGTCTCCCATGCAAATACTGGCCCTGCTTAGCTTCTGAGATCTGATGAGCTCAGGCTATACTATACAATTCCACATCCTCCAAAGAGTTTGCTTACTGAAGCATAGTTTATTGGTTCTGGTGTTTCAGCCCTACAGCTACAATGTTCACTGTCCTGATGGTCAGAGGGAATATTTCAATTAAAATCCGTACAAATAATAAAAATAGTAAGAGTCAACAACTTAAAACTTATGATTACGTTTTAGATCAGGAATCTTTAAAACCTGTGAGAAATGAAATCTCACCCTGCTTGCTAAAGATCACAGTGATGTTGTCTGGAAAGGCATCCTTGAAGAGAGCCTGCTAAACCTGAGGTACTGCAGAGAATACCCTGCCTGGTACACACCAAGAACTAGGTCACCCTAAGAAGAGGGGATCTTGCACAGCTGCCAGCTTCCCATCAGTTTTAAAGTGCCGTACCACTCAAGACTACACTGCAATACACTGATCTGAGAAACTCAGAGCATGGGTTCAAGGTCTTCAAGAAAGGGCACAGTTCACTGTATCTGATAAAGAATTTAGCTACAGCTGCCACCAAGATGACATTTCCAGGGTCATGCCAGATCCAAGGTCACATCCAGATGTGAACACACATGAAATCTGCCTTATACTGAATCAGGCCCTTGGTCCATCAGAGTCAGTGTTGTCTATTCAGACTGGCAGCAGCTCTCCAAGGTCTCAGGCAGAGGTCTTTCACATCACCTACTGCCAGATCTTTTAACTGGAGATACCGGGGATTGAACCTGGGACCTCTTGCATGCCAAGCAGATGCTCTATCACTGAGCCACAGCCACTTGACCACCAGTGTAAACGTGACTCATTTACAACTGACAAACCTACACCCAAGATTCCACACGTTATCATTCATCATCTCTTCCACTTTACCCAAAGTTTGCCTGACAGCTCTCTCTTACTGTTGGAAGCAATAACACTGGGACGGAATCACAGCTACCAGTGCTGCCACTGGATACACTGAAAATAGGGTGGGAGTAAGCTAGGCCATCATCATACTTATGACAGACACCATACTACCATGTGATCTTCCCCCTACATGCTGGAGTACAGTGTACTCTTCCTAGTTCAATTATATACAATCACAGTGTACAATGGATGAGCTATAGAAACACACTGCTAGTGTGCTTTCCCTAACAACAACATATTATAGTCTGTAAGGTCAGGAAAATGCCGACTGGAAAAGCAGCTGGGCAAGACCTTACATGATGATGTTGTTCCCTAAGCAACAGTATTGATGGAATGGCATGATTACATTCTTGCAAACGAGCTGGGATCCAAAGCTTCTGTTCCACAACCTTCTACAAGTGGAAGAGCGACTCTTCTGCTGAGGGGAAGTGCCCTCCTATTAGCATAAACCAGAGGTGTGCCAAGCAAACGATTGTAAAAACTGGCTGGCTGTCCTGGTGCCTCCCAAGGTGAGATCCCAAAACATGAATAGGAAAAGCAACTAAGTCACTGTAACATAATGACTTCCACAGAAGAGTGCCATGACATAATGAAACTTAGACATGTCCTAACATTTCATAAGCAGCATACAAATGTTTAAATAGAGGCAGCAATAGCATGACCAGTATGCTGTTCCAGGATTTGGCTAGGGATTTAAGCTATTCACAGCCTAAAGGCCTGTTTTCACTTGCTTGTTAGTACTTGTGGGGGCATAATCCAAATCCAAATCGCACAAACAACCATCAATAGTGAAGAGGCACAGGTGTGTAAAATTCAAAAGGTCTGTTAAAAATGGCAAAAAACCCCAGATACAAAGCATCAGGGAAATGGTTCCCAAGGCATTTTTATTTACCTTGAAGAGAGACATCGGGTTCTATTAACACATACCCTAATATAAGTATCCAGTATTGGCTTCTCTTATGTCCTTATGTTCTTAAGCAGTAATGTGTTCCAGTGGGAATCAGCCCATACTGATGCTGACACTCTGACGAGCCCAGAAGTTTCTAAACCACAATGAAGTGCCTTACAGAGGCATTATAATACTTTCCTCTCGGACTTACAATTCAAAACAGGCAGATTGCATCAGGGCCTTGGCAGCATGCAAATACACGTGCAGCCCTCTTGGAGACCTTGCATGAGCTGTGAGGCCTTGCGGAAACCTCAACTATCTTGGCATTTGGTTTTAAAGTTTTCCAGAACTCTCGGGGGCGGCTAGAATAGAGGTGACAGATTCAGATACCGGAAAGCAGTCTGGTCATACTTTCAAACCTCATAAAGGAAGGGCTGAGTCATTATTCTGGACACTGGGGATTAACATTACAAGAGTTTTTGGCCACCACCCCAGCTGGCTAGAAAACAGTGTTATTTAGAAGGGACTTATCACGCCTAACATACCCAGGATTGTTCCTCCAACATGAACTGCCAGACTTGGGAAACCCAAACCTGAGATGTATGGGTCAGGGAGACAGACAACCTCAGAATGGCTCTCAATATTTTTCTGTGGCATTTCAGAAGGCTAAAATTTCAGAGTCTAATCCTATATATCCCATAGTACCTCATTTCGCAATGAATGACACTGGCAGAACTGAACACAAACATAATTAGTACCTTCAAATGCACCCTAACAGTAGCCACTTGAAACACACACAAATCTTTCAGATTATCAGTATAACAATAAGAAAGGCACAAAATTCCTGCTTTTGGCAAATACACACAGCATTTGCCCTTATTACACAACTAAAGTGCCAAGCTAACTTTCAAAGAAAGCAAAATACAAAAATGCATCAAATAAGGCCACCATAAACTTAAGAGGTACAAGCTTCCTTTGCCTTGGAGAAATTTTCACTAGTCTTTAGGACAGCAGGAAAATTCTGTATCTGACCGGTGTCTAATTAGACGCGTTGGCTTTATGATCATCCCACTCCCATTTGGCAGTTTCTCTTAAAGTTGTCAAAAAAATAAACAAGACATTTTAGCGGAGTAAATCTGAAGTTCCTTGGCCAGCAAGGTTCTTGTTTCTGCAGCAATGTTAACAAGCCAAAAGCTCTACACTTCTCTTTTGTGTTTACTTGCACCTATCTGCACTGGAGTTCTGCTGTGAAGTCTTTAAGAGACCAGCTCCTTCACAGTTACAGCATCTGCTATGCTACCTGTTCTATTGCTAGATGTAGTTGTGTGGAAAATGGACAACAGGAAAACAGATTCAAGCAGACATTAGGTCAAGAGAGGTCTGTTATGAGGCATCTCTGCTTAACTTAAAGGTCTCCATTCTGCTGAAAAGCTGCCTGGTTTCCTTGCCTGCAGATGATGGGCCGACTATCTGTAACACCCCATGCTATAATAATCAAGTGGGTGGGGGGAGACACCCCAGGTTCCAAGTGGTTCTCTTAAGGCAAAGCAGTCAATTAAAAATCTGAACACTGGAAACAGCACCATAGACAGACCACAATCCAACATGCCGATAATCTGTAACACGCTTCTTGTCCAGTCATGCACAGTCATACTCAAATTGCTTCTTGTGAGACCCAAACGCAATCCAAAGGATGCCCTTCTTTGCTGAATGAATAACTCACTAAGGCAATTAGACTACTGCTCTGCAAGAAAACATGTTCCAGGTAGTGACTACAAAATACAACATGATATAGCTTTTATTAATTTTCAGTCTATGCTACTCTAATGTAAATATAGCCTCCCGGGGGTGTGTGTGTGTGTTAAATTTTGATTTAAGGCCATGGTGAACTTCTAAAAGTCAAGTTTCTAGAATTTCAAATAAAGAGCAACCTAGGATACCTGGAAGATGAACACATTTTTAAAATCTTTTTTTGTATTTCTATGTGTGCGTGTGTGCGCATGCATGTGCGCACCTGGAAGTCATGGCAACCTCTGGTGACTGACCCCTACTGGGGTCCTGGAGAATATTCAGAGAGGTGGCTGAATAAAGCCTGCCTCTACCTCCCAATTGCTGGTATTCCAAGGAGGTCTCCCATCCAACTACTTGCCAGGGTCAGCTCTGCTTAGCTTCCGAGATCTGACGAGATCGGGCTTGCCTGGGCTATCCAGGTCAGGGTGAAGATGAACATATTTATTGTGCTACAGGTACGCCCCTCCCACACACAAAATTCAGAATTTCGTATGTGACAGTTCCTGTTTCTTGGCTAGCAATGGGCCTAAACAGCTCACATTTCAGAGCTGATCTGCTTCAACAGGAAAACTCTGCCAAAATCCCAGATGCTCTTTGTAAATGGAGGAATTAATATATTCTCCCTAATGTTTTTCTGTATATACACAGACATGCAGGCCACCCTAAAACCTCTCCCATGTAACAACACAATAGTAAAATAGTAAGAATAGATGGAAATGAATCAGACTGCTAAAACTTGAGGATGGAGATCAGAAAGGTACAAATGATGAACCTTTCCAGGGGTCATTTCATAGAAAAAGAGGTGTAGGAGCTCATTAGCATAACTCATTAGCATAACTTATTTGCATATGCTATACCACCTGACATCACCGGAAGTATGTCGGGAGGGAGGAAGGGAGGGAGGGAGGGAGGGAGGGAGAAAGAAAGAAAGAAAGAAAGAAAAGAAAGAAAAGAAAAGAAAGAAAAGAAAGAAAAGAAAGAAAAGAAAGAAAAAAAAGAAAGAAAGAAAGAAAGAAAGAAAGAAAGAAAGAAAGAACTGGCAGAGAGGCCTCAGAATCCAAACCTCAGAAATACCACTATTCTGGGTGGATAGCTTCAGTGGTGGCTGAAGCCTTCAGAAGGCTGGTCGGAGGAACAAGGACCTTTCCAGGGGATGGGGTCATTTTGCTGCAGCCATGACACAAGCAGGCATTCCGCCATGGGGGGGGGGGGGGGGCTAGCACCAACTCCTGGAGCTGAGCTCCCCTGAGCTCCTGCTCGAAATGATCCCTGAACCTTTCCAATATCTTGCACAGAACATTTAATTTACCGAAGCATATCTAAACCTCAAAACCCCTGTAGCTTGCCAAAGGTTGAGCAACATTACACTCAGTTCAACTTTGCTACGAACACTGTCAGCTCATCAAGATCCTCCCAGTTTTAATAGCAACTATGTACCACACAAGCAATTAAATCAATTCAAAACAGCCCCTTTGTGCTTATTCTGAAACAGCAGCTACCTTTCTAGGACTGCTGTGAGGCACGTACATGGATGTGTGTGTGGAAACACAGCCCATAGACATCTACCTTGCTAACAATCAAAGCTAAATGAATTCATTGGCAACACGATTCTCCAAAAGTTTCCAACAAAAATATTAATTCCACCCAACAATGGAACCCAGTTCTGATCAAAAACAAAACAAGCATTTAGCATTTGAACGGTTTCTTGACATCCACACTGGCGGATGGGGAAAGTGCCTTCATGTAGCAGCTGACTTATGACAACCATGGAGGGTTTTAAAGGCAAGAGATGAACAGAGCTGGTTCGCCAGTGCCTGCCTCTGCCTATCAACCCTGACTTCCTTGATGGACTCCCATTCATGTACTAATCAGGGCCAACCCTGCTTTGCTTCCCAGATCTGATGAGACCAGGCCAGTCTGGGCCATCCACGTTAGTACCACCTAACCTGATCTCCTTCTATGGGATCAGCTCTTAAATATAAATAAGAACACCCATGTTCAATCTCTCTTTCACTGGAACAAGAGCTGATAAATACAGGCTTTGGATCCTCAATAATCAAATCAAAATCATGCCAGAGAAGACAGCTTCACTGCCTTCCCTGATCACTGCAGTCTTCTGTCACCCCCCCCAACTGTGCTCCCAGTGTGGGGGACCAAACTGGGGGTCTGCAACTGGTAGAGAAAACCAGCAAAAGTCTCACTCTCCTCTTCCACAGATGGAAAAGCCATCCCAAGGGAGGAGTTCTGTTGTGCTTCCAGAACAGCATGTTAAGATCCAAGCCAATGAATGCAGAAAGCCATCATTACAACTTAATGAGCATTTTCAAGGATTCTGAACTGATCCCTCCACCACCGCCCAGTTTTATACAATTGCCAGCAATTATACAGTGGCTTAGTGCACACTGAAGGTTACAAATTGCACCCCTTGCTGTCTGGTATGCGGACTCTCCTCAACTCAGAGGTTTGTCTTTCGCTATTTCCCCTGCAGCAGCTGCTTTGTGATCACCAAGTTGGAGCCAGGGGAGGCAGCAAAGAAGTTACAAGAATGAGGAGTCAAGTTACTAGCCTTGGCTCCTCTCTAGCTCTTTGGGAAAGGGCTCCCCAAGGAGCAAGTCTTATGAGAGGAAGCACACAGTGGCTGACTTGGGTGTTACTGAAGAAGCTGAGCACCTGGGGAGGAGAAGGTGATAACTGGAGACCCCCTTTTTTGATTCTGCTCAAACTACCGAGATGGAAGTTTCCGAGGGACTACAAAACTTACTCACCTTGGTAACTGCTCTTTTCCCCTCTGCTACAAAGACTTTCTTCTCTCATCTTTGACTATGTTGTGCTTTGCAAGCATTCTAATATCCAAAGAGCAACGCATAGTCAGAGATGAGTACTGTCTCCTCCCCGAACTTAAAATGCAGGTACACGGTAGGGCATTGCTCTTGCTCAAAATGCTGCCAAAGCAAAGCACAACACAGAATTGAAGAATATTATTCAACAATTACTTCATTTATAAGAACATAAGAGGAGCCAGTTGGATCAGGCTACTGCTTCATCTGGTCCAGAATAATGTTTCTCACAGCAGCCAACCAGTTGCCCTGGAGGGCCAAACCCACAGAGCACAGGGCAGAGGCCCTCCCTTGCTACTGCCTCCCAGCACTGCTATTTGGAGGTTTGCCACTAGGTATGGGCACAAACCAGGAAAATGGGTTCTCACGAGCCACCAACCTTCACAAACATTCCCGTTTACCAAAGCGATTCATTTTGTGAGGTTCATGATGTGGTAGAATGGCCACCCCGTGGATTAGAGATGCCAAACTCGCAGCACGTTTCCAGCTATCTCTCTTTTTCTACAAAAGGGAGATCACCCCCCTTTTCCCTTCTGACCCTGCAATCCTCAACTTCTTCCTGGGGTCCCCCTTTTTGGCCTGGCCTCATTTGCCAGCTGCCCTCTGACTGCTCCATGGGCTGGTTTCCCAAAGTTCCCGCCACTTCTGCAAAAAGGAGATCACCTTCCTCTTTCTCTCCCAAGCCTTGGATCTCCAGATCCTCTCTCTCCTACACTGCCAGTGGCACACAAACCTCCTCCACCTCTCCCTCATCTTCTTCCATCCCTGACCCAGGCTCTCTCACACTCTCCTCTGCACCACTGGGTCCCACAAGGGCCACTTTTGTTTGGTGTTTGGAGAGCCAGTATTGTTGTTTCCAGGGTTGCAGAAGGGGTGCAGAAGTCTACCCCCCTTTGCTTTGACGATTAATTGATCAGCACCAGTGCATCTGCCGCAACAAACCTTCCTAAAAACCATGGAGGTTCGTTGTAGGAGTGATTGCATGATCTTCGGCTCACAAACCAGAAGATTTTCGAGACAAAATTAGTTTCATGACAAGGTTTGTGCCCATCCCCATTTTCCACCTCTAAAGATGGACACTCTTTTCAGTTACCCTGGGTAGTAAGCCACTGATGGACCTCTCCTCCATGAAACTATTCCCCTTCTAAAGCTATCTTTGCTTGTGGTCATTACTACCTCCACTGGCAGTGAATTCTACAGTTTCTCATTGAGTAAAGAAGTACTTCCTTTTGTATTTATACCCTCCCACGTTCATCCCTAATGGTCACCTGAAGCAACTTATATCATTATCCTGGCTTCTATCTTAATGAGACCCCATCCACCATCCCCCCTCCCCAATATTCATCTCTGCATGCCATCTCTTAAGGAGAAGCAGCAATCAATAATGCCTAGAAATAATGGCTGGCTGAAAAAGGTATCCAAGATCTGTCAATCCCTGGTGTGGGGGGAGCAGAGGAGGGGAAAATAATCTACATCTAAAAATCACCTTTCTCCTTCAATGCCTCCTCTCCTCCCAACACCAGTCTTGGATGATAGATGCAGCAAGATATCTCACAGCAGTCTATTGCTGCAGGTGCAGAATAGAACATTATTAAAAAGTTAGTGCACTATAAAACATGTGGATTTCAATGACATAGGACCATTATGGATCTGGATTGCATTTGCCAAAGTTGGTAAATACTCCATAATTAAAAGAGAAATCCCTCATGGGGATAGATGCCTATCCTCCATATCCTCCCAGAAATTCTACAGATATGCCCCAAATTAGCTACCCCTTTTCATGCCCTCATGGGCTCACGCTGTAAGGTGAGCAGAGGATGGCTCCTCCCCTAAAGGGAATACCTTGTCAGATTATCAGTTGAAACAGAAGCAAATGCGTTATATTGCTGAGACAAGTAGAAGTCACCAGATCTGAAATCTAGTACAGTCAATTCACCAAAGGTAGCAAAGTTGATTACTCACTCATTCCATGAATATTCATCTCATGTCACAACATACGCTACATTTTTAAACAAGCTGATGATACATACTTCTGTTTAATCTAGAAGGATAAAGAAATATTGATCCATAGGTCAATTATGAGGACCTTGGCAAAGTTATGTAAGACAGGGCTGTTTTTTAAAAATGGAACAAAATGTCAAGTCCACAAATCACATGCATCTTAAGACACATCAGCTGATCTAAAATAAAAGTGAACCTAGCTACATTTGTCTCATCCTGAAAAAACAAATTATAACCTAAACCTGTGGAACAATTTTAAAACGCCACCTACAAAATTGGACAACAACAGTGATTAACTAATTGTGTTGGATTAAAGAGAATTTTATCGTGATAATGCTTTACAGATCTTATATATTTATTGTACAGCTCTGTAATCCTGCCTATCCAAGAACCATCATTATCTAAAACTGTACACTGTCTCATAGAAAGTATTCATATGCAGTGTTTGGAGAAAACATTTCAAATGGGTTGTTCTAAAACAGTTCACTCGTTCCAAAATAGAAGTTTCTTAAGCTACCTTTTCCCCAATGTTTCCCAAAATTTTCAATTTTTCTTTTAAAACTTCTTTAACTTCTTTAAAAACTTTTAAAAAGTATTTTGAACAGGTCCCCTCCCATTATTCTAGGCTTTTGTACCTTTAATCAAAACCCAGAACTACTCATGATCAGCAAAACCCCTGTGGAATTTTTTAAATTATTTCCATTTCATAGACTGAGACATGAGAATGAGAGTTGGTGGCCACCCAGCATTATTACCCAGCAAAATAAAGACTAAGCTAAGATTTTAGCCCAGCTATAAACAGAACAAGCTATTCACCAAGTCAGTGCTGGCCCTCTTGTCAGGATGTGGCTAATTTTCCCACAGAGTAATAAGGAAGAACAAAGGTGGATGATTCATTGTACTACAAACACCACATGCTCATGCACAAGCAGATCAAATGACTCTAGAACAAGGGCCTAGAAGAGATAGGACTGCAAAGATGACAGGGTATCTCAGTGGAAATGTTCCATTAATTAAAAAATGCTACAAATGATTTAATGCAAATCACAGTACACTATAAATATGGCCCAAGAAGAACAGGACATCTTAAATAAGTCCTAAGTTACAACCCCCCCCCTCCACACACACACACAACAACACCCTCTCAATTGTGCAACAACAAACGTCTTTCTTTTTCCATAAGCATGCCCCCTTCTTAGGAATTCACACCTTCATTTGATCCAAGAAATCCTACCATTCTGGTGAGTACCTTGTTCTGGGATGCCAACTCGAAAGGACAAAAATCAAGCAAACATTAAAAACAAGGCAAACAATTGGCAGAAATAGTGAGTAGAATTTTGTTAACTGTTATTTATAAAGCACAGTGAAAGGCATTGTGCAAATATTAAATTCAATAAATTAAATTCAATAGTGTTTATCAGATATTTGAGGGGGGGAACCCAAAGTATGTTAAACATCAAAAAAAGAAAAAGCAGGTATTTTAAAAGAGGTCCCTTATTTCAAAACATACCCGGCCTGCATATACACAACAGAAGAACAAGTGTTTCATAATTCTGACAGTTGCAAATGGCTCATCTGGCGGTGCTTCCCAAACCACTTTGCCCCTGCCCAGGATCTCATGTGTTTGTGGATCATCACATTAAGCCTTATAAAAGAAGCCCTACAGGACCATTATGCTCTTTACAAAGCACACAACAGCACCTTCCTACACCATATTTTTCCATGATGCTGAAATTCTGCTGAATACCACAGCTATGCCTGAGCCACAACGAATATTTTCAGTATGTCTTCTTAGGTAATATCTGAGAGATGGTATCTGAGTACGTCTTCTGCTTTGATGTCATCTGTTCACATGGGAATGCTGTAAAATACAGACTTTCCATAACTGAGCAACTGCTCACAACCAATGCTCCCTCTAAGCTGTGGAGTCTTGTGAGCAAAAATTCTACTTTGTGAGCTACTGGCATTAAAGTTGTGAACAAGTGATTTGGCTGCTGCATAAATTGGTTTGCTCTGGAGCCATCCTTCCTGAGCTAAGACAAAAATGTTGAGCCGGAGGCTAAACAACTGTGAGCTAGCTCACACTAACTCAGCTTAGAGGGAACATTGCTCATAACTGAAAAAATACATTCTGCATAATTAATATAACCCTCTTTTTTATTGTAATACAAAAGAGGGGAAGAGTGTCATTATAAGAAGAAGCATAACTGGAAATCCACAGACGTTAAAAGAGGTGTGCCTAACATTATCCTCACATTAAACACAAACCAACTGTCTCCCTTCCAGCACATTAGCTTAGGCAAGATAAGGATGAACTAACAACAAACAAGAGGATCTGCAAGGGAAGACAAATTCCATTTGGCCCTTCCACATATCGCCCAGTTGCCTCCACTGGAAGATTTTATCTTGTCAAATGGGGTTGCTATGGCAACCCAAAAATGCTACAGTCCAACTATTTTTGCAACATCTGCCCATGTACAGCTATAAATTTGGAGAACTACCTCCCAAACTTGGAGGGAGGGAGCTAAAAACAAGATTTTTCTGATAAACTGATACCTTGGGTTTGCAGGGCCCAAAAGGGTAGCCATGGTTGGCCCCACTGACTAGTAATGAGTATTAGATTCAGGTTATTGGTGGTGCTCAGTGCTGTCAAGTCCCAGCCAACTTACAGTGACTCCATATGCCCATAATGTTTTGTGCTCTTAATGCCAATAAGGGGTTGTTGTTGTTGTTGACTCCATATGGTTTTCAAGGCAAGAGACAGAGATAGTTTGCCATTGCCAGCCTCCATATAGCAACCATGAACTTCCACGGTGGTCTCCCAATGTTAACACAGGGGCCAGCCCCCTAGTGTTTCTTCTGGGCCATCTCCCTCCTGGGCTAGGCCCCAAACTGAATTAATTTTGATTTAATTAGCTGCATGTCCTGCCCGACGCCCCCCCCCCAATCCCTAGCTATGGGGCTGTCTTCCATACAAGTACTAACTAGGGTGAATCCTGTTTAGCTTATGAGATCTGACAAGATAAGGTTAGCCTCGGCCATCCAGCTCAGAGTAAAAGGTTATTGAGATACAGTTATAGTTATCAAAGTAGGCATAAGATCCCTGTTGTGCAGTGGCTAGCTGAATGACAGCACCTCTTTCCAAATTTAACTGATCTGCATGTAGATTCAACACATAAGCAGAGGCAAAGAGCATAGTCTGAGGGAGTAGGGCAGGTTATAGAAGAGGGGAATACCACCTTTGGAAATGTTTTTAAATATATCTTAACTAGGAATAAGGCCCATTGTGGGAAGAAATACAAAGGGCTCTAGAAGGAAACTCCAGGTGAGTGTCCTGGCTGTGGCTGGTGGGGCGGCAGAGGGAAGGGGAAAATAGAGGGAGGCAAGCCATGTTTATTTCCTTCTGCTTAGCTATAAGGCAGGGCTGTCTCAAGTCATTTTGCTGCCCCAAGTGGGTAGTATGGGAGGACAGCCTCATGGTAACAGGCATGGTTCCCTCTACCTCTGACTTGTGTTGATTTGGGGTTATGCAGTGGCAGCTAACGTAGAAAAGCACCTCCTCCTATGCCATGTTTTCTGGGTTCCAAGGGCCTGGAAAGCAGTTCCACAGCCAGTTACAGGGTTGCCAACTCTGGTTGGAAAAATACCTGTAGATTTGAGGGGTAGAGCCTGGGGAGGGCGGGGTTTGGGGTGTGGAGGGACTTCAGCAGGGTATAATGCCACAGAATCCACTGCCCAAAGCAGCCATTGTCTCCAGGAGAACTGATCTTGGTTATCTGGAGATCAGTTGTAATAGCTGGGAAATTTTCTGTAGGGGAAATGATGTGTTGTGGCTGTGGAACACGGTGATTGGCAACTCCGGGGATCGTTGAAGGGAAGATTGGGATATGTATTTTACCTCAGGACACATTCAATGACTCCCAACAGCAACATCAAACTGTTTAGAATGTTAGAGGCAAAGGTCAATCAGGCCACATATGCAAACGACCTCTGTGTTCTGACTAGCTACGGGGGGGGGGGGTCACTGTCAAAGAAACCACCCACAGATTCTTGAGCAATTTTGAATAATTTGGTAACAGGAAGAAGTTCAGAAACATGTTCTTGCCTCCCTCCAGGAAGAGTAACTTCAGCAAATAATTCAGCTGTACTTCTCTTTTCCTTCCCTAGGTGATCAGATGTCTATTAGCACAAACACAGAAAGCACGAAAATAAATAAAAACTGGAGGTGAAATTTTGGCTTTGTATGTACTGTGAGTAAAAGCAGGTACAGCTTCTGATGCTTTCCTTCTACTAAAAAGAAGCAGATACAGCTTTTGTTAAATAAAAGGAAGGTCATGGGTATCTAAAAACCATTTATCCAACACTTCCTCATCTGTGGACTCCTCACTACATTGGTCACCAAACCCAAGCAGATATTATACATATTCTGAGACACTGACGTTTAAGAACCTGATACCTTGCTTTATTGTCAAGGCACTGGTAGCTACCTTTAATGGCTACATGCTGGGAGTTGCAGGATATACCTACATGCATAGGCGTCAACTACGGGGGGGCTTGAGGGCTTGAGCCCCCCCGAAATTTCCCGGGGGGGACTGAGCCCCCCCGGGAAAATGGAGCGCCAGCCACCGCGAGTCCCTGGGCCCTTCCTAGGGCCGCCCCACCACCGCCGCTGTCTCTCTCTCTCTCTTCCCCCCCCGCCAGCCTGACTGCCTCCGTCCGTCTGTCCGTCCGTCCGTCCCTCAGTCCATCCAGGGGCGAGCTAAGCAAATGCCCAGCTGGCCCCTGGACGGATGGAGGGAGGAACAGAAGCAGGAATGGCCAGGTGGGGGGGGGGAGGCAGCGGCAGCGGGGACGCGGTCCCGGTGTGCATGTGAACTTCATGCGCGCGCACAAGCCCCCGCCCCCCCCCCCCCCGGAATTTAAAACTTGACGCCCCTGCCTACATGCATATTTAAATATATATACATATATAATTAAACACAAAATATGGAAGTGACTATGTATAGTTTTTGTTTCTGAACAGTTATTCACTGCGTCCCTTCTACCCTCTTTGGCTACTTGGTCACACTTCAGCATAAACTCACCTCAAAAACATGTGTTGTCACTCATACAGGAGTTTCAACATCTCACATTTACAGCAGGCTAGATAAAAAAGTTTTGTAAAAATCTTGCAGCTCTGTGCCATGGAAAAATACCTAAATTTTTAATTTAACTTAACTATATAAGTAGTGGAGAAACCATAAAACAGAGAATTCTCCTTTAGAAGACACAGAAAGCAATGCACAGCCAGCAGCCTCATCAATTTCTAACTTTACTTCAAAAGCTTTAAATACCACCATAGGGGCTGCTGCCTTGAGAGCTACATATCTAAATTACCCTATACCGATCTTAGCGGACTTGGGAGCTCCCCCCCCCCCCCCTGAATTAGTTCAATGGCAAGTCAGCACTGCAACTATGCTAGATTTGTGTTTGATTAAGTTGTAGTTGTTTCTGTATCTTGCTTTTTTAATAGCTAAAGTGTCTTAGGTCATTGTCAGAAGTATAGGGTTCATTCTCTTTATGACCCCAGATTGTTGTTAACTTGCACTGACTAAGTCTTCTACAAGTTTGTCGGCTTGTCAAGGCCAAAGTCTCTCTTGCACCACCTGGACCATCAAATTGGTGTAATTAAAAGGATACATGCCGTTCAATGACCCTGGAACACGCATGGAAAAAAGAGAGATTGGTACCAGTGTTCCTTCTAAGCTGAGTTAGTGTGAGCTAGCTCACAGTTTTTTAGCCTCCTGCTCACACATTTTTGTCTTAGCTCAGGAAGGATGGCTTCAGAGCAAACTAATTTATGCAGCAGCCAAATCGTTCACTCACAACTTTAATGCCAGTAGCTCACAAAGTAGAATATTTGCTTACAAGACTCCCCAGCTTAGAGAGAACATGGCACGATGTCTGGCTGCCTTGGACTAACCCAGTGGATCTGGTACCCATTTATACAAAGGTGGATAGGAGGCAATTACACAGTGCAAGAGGAAACACAGAGTCAAATAACATTCAAAGGTGCAGTTACATGCCCACTTAATCTAGGCAAAACATTTCATATGGTCTGACTGTCCCAGCTGCATTTAGTGGCAGAGGTGGAATGATTAGAGTTGCCAACCTCCAGGTGGTGAGATATCAATAGAACCACAACCCCAGGGAACAGGAAAATAAAGGAACAAGAAGATTGTGAAAACGCTCGTATAATATAAATGCAATGAATAATAAATTACACAATAAGTACAAAAAATGTGGGCAAAAGTCCAAAGTACTCCAAAGTAAGTGGCTCTCCAGAATAAAATCTCGTTTCGTCAGAAGACTTCATCCAAACAGGAAATATTTGTTGAGTTGCATGATGCATACAAAACAGGGCATAAGAATCAATTCTACATCAGGCTAATTATGAATTCCACACTGGTTTAGCCTTCATTCAACATGTTTTGTTATGACTGAATTGTAGTACTAGATACTGATGTAGAATTGATGACAACCTCCAGGTGGTGGCTGAAGATCAAATGGCTGCTTTGGAGGGTAGACTCTATGGCATCATACCCCATTGAGGTTCCTCCCCTTCCCAAACTCTTCCATCCACAGGCTTTACCCTCAGAATCTCCAGGTATTTCCCAGCCGGTAGCAGGCAACCCTAGGAATGATCATCTCAACTAATTGATTCTCAACATTAAGTACATCTGGCCACAATACTGATGTATGGAGACACCTTCCAAAGACCGGGTTGTTCCCAACTCTGAATACAGAACACAGGACATCAAACCTTTTGGTGTGGCAGTATTTTTCCCCTCACCTAATCATAGCAATCTAGCGGCAAAACTTATGTTGACATACATGAACCTTAAAACTGACACAAGACACACCATGCAACACATAACATGTAGAGTCCTCGGTCTCATTCTTAGTCAATTCATCATGCCAGGATGAATTGAGAACTGACCTTTCAATCCTTCACACCAAGAAATCCTTCGTTAGTTTTTCCACTTTCTGCTTTTTAAAGGTTTTTTGCAAAACAGGCTCAAATCCATTTACAATACTATTGTAAAGCCTAAATTGGTTAAGATGTATATTCAACTTAAAAGCTGCTCTAAATTCCACATTAACTCTCACATATGGTTCAAGTACCCTATAACAAACCTGAAGGCACTTTAAATAAGCTTGCTCAATAATGTGAGGGACTGCACTTTTGTTATTATTAGATGTTACTAGATGTTCACAGATTTTATGCCCCGACAAGTATCTATTACAGTAAGGATCTGCTGTTATAATTGAGGGATGCAAGTCGCAAGAGTAAATTGGATATTTAAGGACCAGAAGTTTCCTCAACTGGGACTTTCATTCAATAGTCAGATTAGTAAGACTTTCTGGAACTCCAAGTTAGTAGAGGTTGATATTTTTCAAAATCACCCAACATGTGCTGTCAGCCTTGAACCACATGTGTCTTAAGAGGTCAAGGCTCCCACCACAAACAACAGTCATCATTCTGCCTTCAGAACAGTAGGATACCCATTGCAGCACAAAACCTTCACATCTCATTCTCTAGTTTCATTTTATCTAAATGTCAGAGAAGAACTGACTAATATTTTTTTCATTCAAGACACTGCAGCTGTGCTGTAATACTACCCCCCCCCCAAAAAAAACCCCAAACCAAACCTAGGCCTCCTGTATTCTGTAGGCAATCCATACGGAAATAAATTATTTGCCACATAAAACTTCATCACCACTAAATGTTTAAAAATCACCTTTTTCAAAATAACTGACCAAAGGCAAGCTGGAACAGTGACACTGTACTCATCTAGATCAGAGGTTCCCAAACTTATTTGGCCTACAGCCCCCTTTTCAGAAAAAAAAATTACTCAGTGCCCCCCTGGAAATCTACCTTCAAGAAGTGGACAAAAAGATGCAGGTAGGGAGGCCAAGGCAGGCACAGAGCAGCAGCAGCTGAAGGCCTGAAGCCAGAGGCCAGCAGCAGCTACCACACAAGAGCCCAGCTGCAACACCAGACTTACAAGGGTCCACATGCAAAATGCAAGGCTGTGATTGGCTGTGGGGACCCCTCTTCCCCTCCCTCTCCCTCCCTGATCTCAGGGAAGACCAGGAGAAGGCAGGAAAAAGCTGCTCTAGATAGGTTCTAGACTCTTCTTTCTTTATGCTTCCACCACCCCTTTATTTTTATTCAACGCCCCTCAATTGCACCCAAGGCTCCTACCGCCTACCTGGATCATTCCAGCGTCCCTCAGGGGACAGTACTGCCCACTTTGGGAACCAGTGTTCTAGATAAAAGCCAAGAATGGTAAGTGGCTTGACACTACTGTCACAATGAAACTTCTAAAGACTTACTGTGATTCAATTAATGTGTACAATATGACTAACAAGAACCTTCTCAGAAGATGACAGATGAAACTGTGCCAAGGAACACCAGTTAAGAACCATAAGAACCCTGGTGGACTCACATATTGTTCTCACCAGCCCACCTCCCTCACATACAAATTCTCCCCTTGACCTTAGACATGGTGGCTATATTGGCGCTGTTGTTGCCCAGGTTAGCAACAGCATGGATTTTCTTTTAATCTGGAATTGAAGACTTTTCCCCAAAAAATCTTGGTTAAGATCAAGGCCAGCAGGGAATTTGCACTAGAAAAGAAAAGAGCTGGGGAGGTGTGCATGATGTAGTCAACCACAATCCTGAAGGTTGCTGCTTCTGTGTTGGATGTTCTGTACTGCCATTATCTTTTGTGGTTTTATTCTGCCAATTTTATGCAGATGGATTCAGTTTTAACTTATGTATGGTTGTTGATTTTAACTGTTGTTAGCCGCCGTGAGCCGGCTTTGCTGGTTAGGCGGGATATAAATTTAAATAAATAAATAAATAGAAATAGCCAGAAGCCTAAGAACCATGAGTGATCATGCAACACCATTCTAAGACCAAGAGAACAGCAACGTGTAGGTGTCGCAAGATTGTCAAAGTCATAACTTTTTGCTTGACTCAAGCACCTAGCTATGGGTATTTTACAAATGTCACCGGGGCAGTTATAAAAGGAACAACTTGACTCCTAGACTTTTTCTCGGATATGCCCTAGCGCACTAGGCAAAGGAGATCATTTCCACAATTAACTTTGCAAACTTTCAGAAAAGAAAAATGCCCAGAGCGTTTGCAAAGGTGGCTGAAAGTGAAACAAAGATGCTGAAGTGTTCACAACTGCTTTCACTCCTGTGAACAGAGGAGCATAAAAAGAGAGAAAAGAGGGTGTGGCCAAACCTTCGGTATGCTTTAGAATCCTCCATGGTGGTAAAATAATGCCATCAAGTCTCAGCCCACTTACCACAACCTCATATGGTTTTCAAGGCTAGAGATAAACAGAGGTGGTTTGCAATTGCCTGCCTCTCTATAGCAGCCCTGAACTTCCTTGGTGGTCTTCCATCCAAGCACTAACCAAGGCCAACCCTGCTTAGTTTCTAACAGCTGATGAGACTGGGCTAACCTGGACCATCCAAGCTAGCCCTGAACTAGGGCTGGACCAGGGCTAGCCTGAATCCTTACGAAAGAAAAAATGTTCACAAAAAAGAAGATTCAGCCACCCAAATAGCCCAGGTAAGCCTGAGATCATCAGATCTTGGAAGCTAAGCAGGGCCAACCCAGGCAAGTAACTGGAAGGGTGACCTCCCAGGAATACCAGAGCTCGGGATGCAGAGGCAGGCAATCAAGCCACCTCTCTGAAATGTCCAAACCTCACTAAGGGTCTCCAGAAGTCACCATGACTTCCAGGCATGTAAGCATATAAACGCACACACACAAGTCCACAAAAAAGAAAATTCAGCCCACTCACCCTCTTTGGATAGAGATTTTAACACATCTGATTTCCTAATCTTCCTTATACATAACAACTGGAGAGGGGGCATTGCTCAATGTCCTCAGAACACTGTAAAGTGGAAAACACCCACAAAGGTTTTGGGTAACAACAACCCAGTCTGACCAAGCAGAATTGGGACAGGTGGACCAGTGGTTGTATCTCAGTGTAAGACAGTTCCATTTGTTGAAGATATAAGGAGAAGAGGGCAATTCTCCTACTAAATACTCAGACCTCACTGGGGTTTTCTCATTTACACTTCCTGGCTTTTACTGAAAAATATTCCACAATCTCTTACACTAAACTTTATTACATACATGTGCAGAGGACAAGGAAATACAGAGATAAATACATCCTGCTTAATTTGCTTAAGATCTGCAATACTCAACATGAACCAAATTATAGTCAGAGAGTATATTCTCCATCAGAACCACATTTTGTGGCCACAGGTATACCCATCTGGACCTCTACCAGCTCATGGTTTTATGGACTGACCCCCACCCACAATGAGCCAAAACTTGGCAGTGTGTCATGTCTAGGAAGCTGGCAGTTACCAAACCTGGTTTGGGAAATTTGTGGAGATCTGGGAGTGGAACATGGGGAAGGACCTCATCAGGGTAAGCTGTCATCCTCCAAAGCAGCCATTTTCTCCAGGGGAACTGATCTCTGTAGTCAGGAGATCATTTATAATATTGGGATATCTCCAGGCCTTACCTGAGGACTCGCAGTCCCAGAAGTTAAGCTTGGTGCAATTTTAAATGGAGACAATGTGAGTATAGTCAGATGTTCAACAGTTTCTAGCAACTACATACTAGCTCTACTATAGGATAAGGATGCCAGTCTGCTTTCAGAGGTGAACCTCGCAGGAATTCTGCAAGAATAAAATAGTCATCATCCATGGTCCGATGGGGAAGGAGAACAGACCAGACTAAATTTAGGCAAGAGAGACAGTCTTGTACATCTTTGTTCATAGCCCAGCCCTCACAACTTTCTTTAGGAAGGAAGGAAGATTGGATTTATACCCTGCCCTTGACTACCCAAAGGAGTCTCAGAGTGGCTTACAAACTCCTTTCCCTTCCCCTCCCCACAACAGACACCCTGTGAGATAGGTGAGGCTGAGAGAGCTCTTTTGAGAACTGTCCTTGAGAGAACAGCTCTGAAAGAACTATGGCTTGCCCAAGGTCATCCAGCAGCTGCAAATGGAGGAGTGGGAAATCAAACCTGGTTCTCCCAGATCAGAGTCCACCAACTTAACCACTACACCAAACTTTATGCTACAAGTCCCTTCCTGTCATCTCTGCACACTCCTATCTGTCCTGCCTTCTCTATGATACCCGGAATGTAAGAGTTGCTCAGTAACTATAGAAGGTTAGTAAAAGTTATTATGCTCCAAACACGGCAACTTTAATCCAATTCCATATTGTTATCACCATATTCAAATAAACTAAGTAATTATTTTATATTGTTTCAATAATTTAAAAAGCCATTTAATCAGCTTTACCATGCTAATGATATACCACCCAGTCATTTAAAAAAAGATAACTCCATCTCCACATCCCTATAAAAAGATGCTATTTTTGGCACATTAAAAAATAAAATCTAAATTTAGTTAAAATGAAATGGGAGCGATTCCAGCTATTCCACATTATTTAAGTCATTTTGACCAATTATTTATAAATGCCTAAGAAAGGTTAAGTGTTATTTTGAAAGTGCCTGGACAGAATTACTTGCAAACTGTGGGCGATTTGGGCAAAGTTTAGAGCAGAGGTTTCAAACTCATTTGTTATGAGGGCCAGATCTGACGTAAATGTCACTTTGTCCAGCCGGGCCATGTGTGCCATAAAATGTAATGCTAGGTACCAGAGATATAAACTTTATAAAGGACACAGGCAAACCCAATTAATGATATAATTTTTTTACTCAACATACAAACATGCTTAAAACATTAACACTCTTACAGTATTTCCTTACAGTATCTCACTGATGCCCACCCTCCCTCTTCCACCACCTGTTACGCACTAGCACTGGGACACTATACAGGGACATAGTCTCTTGTCATCTGGCAATAAAGGTAATCAGTTGCTCAGGGGCCAGATAAGAGCCTTGGATGGGCCAGTTCTGGCCCATGGGCTGTATGTTTGAAACCCCTGGTTTAGAGTGTCTGAGTTACAAATATAAAGATACAGATTCCCACTTTCTAGAGCATAGGTCCCTAGTGCGTTACCCGTGGGTGCAATGGAGCCCACCAACACCTTTCCTGGTGCCCTCCAAGTGTCCTTAGAAAGTGGGTTGAGCCAACGGGTGGTCACTGGAGATTTGATTGGCTGTGCAGATTTTTAAAAAGCATTACTTTGGAAACAGCTATCACCACAGCACAAGTCTCTTTACTGTGTGACAAAGGGTAAGCCTTATCAGCCATTTGGGGGCTGGCTCCACCTCCTGCAGCAACCATTTTGTGGCAGCCATTTTTTTTTAATGTGCCCACCAAGCTGTACCAGAATTCTAAAGATGCCCACAAGGCTCAAAAAGGTTGGAGATCCCTATTCTATAGCTTCCTTAATCTAGAATTTGAATGCTGAAACTGTCTACTGTCAGTCTCAAAACGCATCTTGATTTTTGAAGATGTTTGTTACCAGAAGAAAAAGCCTTTTATAAAAAGATTTCATTCAGGCAAAGAAGGGAAAAGGAGGGGGCCCAGGCCTCAGTAACTCAGCCTCACAGTCACTTCTGCATCATAAAATACCCTAGTAATTATCTCCTGCAGGCTATTGCTGTCATCCTGGTTCTAGAGACACCCACACACAGGCACATCTTCAGATTCTTAAAGAATGAACAACACGCAGTTAGCAGAAAATATCCTCCCTGGGCTCCAACTCCCAAAGCAACAACATTAGTACCATTCTTGGCTACACTGAGCAAAATGAACCATCCCCCCCATAACAGTAATTAAAAAAAAATCCTTAGGAGTTCTTTTTATGTGCTGCCTCCAGTCTTATTATGAATAGAACTCAAGTAGAGGGAACAAGTTTGTATTCAGTCACAGTATGTTCAATGACAGACTCACTTCTGAACAAGGAAAGGCTGAAGAAAGCTCGGAGCCAGTCCACAATACAAGCATTTGAAATGACTATAAGTGATCCATCAGTGTGTCAAATACAACTGGACAAGAGCATACAAGAACATTCTGACTGGGTTACGTACTCCCATAAATACACTCCCAAACCTTCTTGGGTTTGTATTACAGTTTTTTTTTTGCATGTTTCCGGGGGGGGGGGGGGAGAAGAGAGAAGGAAGAAGATAATTGAATTTTGTTTTAAGAGCTCAAAACATGGCACCAGGAGGAAAAGCAAGGATTTAACTGCAGTACAAACCAGATGCTGGAAGATACTTTAGATAAATAATTGTGTAGTTCCCAACAGGTTTCTGTATGAATGTCTACTCTGGAGCAATCTGACCTTCGGTTATTTTGCTATAGGACGCTGTATTGTTGCAAAAATTAACATCATAAAAGGCTAGCAGGTCACCTTCTCTCAGTTCTTGCTATACTGTGATCTCTGTGTCTGCTGATGCATACCAGAAGCCAAAATATTTGATGCAAAAAATTATTTAATATGCTTGTTGCAATGAACCTCATTTTGGCTGTGGCATTTTGAACCAGTTGACGCTTCTGGACCATCTTCCAAGGCAACTCCATTCACAGTGTGTTACAGTAGAGTCAACAAGGCATGTGAAACAGCAGCCAGGTCTGTTGCCTTCAAGAATGACTGCAACAGGCAAGCCAACCCACTTTGGTCACTTGGTTGTCCAGGCACAGTCTAGAACAGCATTCCCCAACCATGGTGCTTGTCAGCACATACCCTGATGCCTGCCATATGTTTCAGAGAAGTGGATGGGCCCAAAGTGAAGGCAGAACCTGCAACTAGCTGCCCTCATACAACTTAAGGAGGCCTTCCCCCTCTGCCCATAGTGGCCTTCTGAGAGGGTGTTATTCCCCATCACCCTTCCGCTAGTGTGTATTTGCATGCTCATGCTTGGCTATGCTTCCTGAGACAGCCATTTTGGGGTGGAACTCACCATCCTCTTTTGAAATAACGAAAGGTGCCCACAGGATTGAAAAGTCTGGGGACTCCCGGTCTAGAAGTTTTCCCAGACTGTGAACCTACTCTTTCCAAAGAAAGATCCAGAGCAATATACAGTATATAACCATAAGAAACTGGCTGTTTCACAGCTACTGATTGACTGTTGTTTTGGAGCATAACGAAGCAGAAGGAACTTCTTGTCCTCTCCCTCTATAAGCTGTAAAGCAGCACCCTACTAGTGGATCTTCTATTCAGAGGACTTGTGGTGCCAGGTCAAGTGACTCTACAGCAATATCCCATTCAGAAAAATCCTCTACAGCACAAGAAAACCGAATCATTCACACAATCTTGTAATAACAATGCTCAAGCAATTTTCAAGTTCAAAGACTTGGAAAATTACATCCCGCATCGACCACAATAATTAGCACACTATTACGGCAGCTGCTGTCCACTTCACTTGAAGAACTAGATGCAAAGATTAAGAAGCATCTGTGGAGGAGAACAGTCAATAGAAATCAGCAATTTATCACCCATCTACCTGCTTGTGTTACAGGGTTACGTTTTGTCTCCCTTATGCAACTGCCAAAGAGTTATCCAGAATGAATTTTAGCTTCAGAACCAACGAAGCTGCATTTGAATCCGGCCATACGTGCGGTCCAGAGTTGTTGATGACCAAGAACATTTGCCTTCCATTAGCAACAGTTATTACACAGAGAGCCAGCAAAAAAAAAATCCACATGGGATTGGACTGCCTATTACTTTTTAACTTCAAGGCAACAGTAGAAAAAAATATATGACAGGAAAAGTGCTCTTTGCCAACTCTCCCACTAAACAATGTCCATTGTGCAAGTGTGTACACAGAGGGTGAAAGGCTGATCAGGAAATAGCGGCACCAGAGTAAGCAAAGGGGATAAAAATTCAGGGACATGCTGGGTAAAATATAGCAGGCGCTGCTGTTATACAACTTTTAGCAGGGGCAGGACTTGGGAAATGGCACATGGTCCTTCTCTGAAAGCAAAAAGCCATCCTCTTGTTATCAAAGTGTTAAAGACATAAATGTACCACCCCAAGTTTGAGATAGGTGTAATCATACTTATTTAGTGGTCAAAAAAACTAAATATCTGAAGATTCAGCAGAATAGATGGACTAAATCCCCCCAAAATCATTTTCCTAATGTTTTTGTTAAGATCCCACCCAACGGATGATCGAAATAAAATCAGCAACATAAAAGAGTAACAACAAAAGCCAGTGTATCAACATCCACAGAAAACTCAGCATAAGTTCTGTAAATAGGGCACTTAAACTCCAATGGGAGTTCAAAGTCTAAAAAACGAAAACCTGAAGGGGATGTGCTGCTCCTTGTCAGAGGAAGAAAACCTCCAGAGGCAAAGGAGGAAGAAGGAAAGCGTTGACCATATGCTCTTTCTTGCACTCATCCTATGAGACAAATTATTACAAAGCAGAGGACCAACAATGAATAGTCGGGGGAGGAGGCTCACCCCGTTGGTCCTCCCACTTATGCTGTCTCCACTTTCCCTCCTTCTCTCTCCCTTATAGCCTCTGAATATCCCCCCCTTCCCTCCTTTCTTTCCTCCAACCGGTCTCAACTTCCCCTCAGCCCTCACAGTGTCTTCCCTTTTCCTGATTTTTCTATCCGTCCCCCCAGCTCCCATTTCCTCCTTTTGTTCCATTCTTTCCTCCCTCCCTCCACTCTAGCTTCACCACCCCCACCTTCCTTCTTGTCTTCTTTGCCAGTTGCATCCACCCCCCGGACTCACTTCTGTTTTCAAAATGAAACTGCAGCAGCCATTTTGGATTACCTAAACAACTGCATACTGTTGTCTGAAGTTGCCTAGGCAATCCAAAATAGTTACTAAGATTTCAGGAAGCAATCTCAGGAGAGCTCAGCATTTTAAAACTGAATTTTATCCCCTCTAAAACAAATAATTTTTTCTGGCAAACCTGAGTTCTTCCCGATTTGTAGGAATACCTCTTCTTTTTGTACCTGACCTCACTGTGCAGAATTTTACATCCACACTGGGATCAAGTTCAAAACAAGATATGTAGATTTATAAATCCATGGGCCAATAAGTTTCAGGCACCATGGGATAGTTATGAAAGATGAAAAATTAGGATTGCCAATTCCGGGTTGGAAAATTCCTGGAGATTTTGGTGTGTAGATTAGAAAGGGTGGGGTGTGGGGAGAAACCTCTACAGAGTAAAATGTCACAGAGTCCACTTTCCAAAGCAGCCGTTTTCTCTGGGGAAACTGATCTCTGCAATCTAGAGATCAGTTGTAATTCTGGGAGATCTTTAGGCCTCATCTGGAGGTCGGCAATGCTATGGAGAACAGTATTTGGGCTGGGATGTGAAGGGAGAGAGAAAGTTGGAGTTCACCGGTTCAAGTAATATGGTTTTCTTAAACAGGATTTCTTATTATTAATTTTATTATTTTATTTTTCGCATTTATATCTCGCCCATCCCGTAAATGGTCTCAGGGCGGGTTACAACATTTCCATAAATACAATAAAATTTTTAAAACACATTATAAACATATAAAATTAGTAGTCGTAGCTTGCCGTGAGGAGAGTCTGGCCCACAGATGTTAGTCATTACCAACACCTTGAAGCGGATCTGGTACTCAACCGGCAACCAATGCAGCTGACAAGGCACCTGCCGAACATGCGCCCGCACATCGTCGTCAAACCATATGTTGTGTTTTATTTAAGTCTACCATTGGGAATTGCAGTCATAGTGAAGCTGTGTGTCTTTGGTGGCAGCTCTGTGTAAAAGATGTACAGGGGCCCAATACAGAATAGGATCATGGCACAGGGGGAGGAGGGGCTTTCTTCTCCCACCCCCCACACCGTTTGCTGAAACCAAAATGGCCTGGGGGCATTACGTTTCTTGTCAGGGGGCTGTATGAACACTGAATGCTTTGCTTTGGTTTAACTCACCCATGTCCTTATAACCCATGCCCTTCATGAACTGGGACCCACATATTTGAGGGACGATCTCCTTCCATATGTCCCTGTGAAACACTTAACATTAATCAGGCAGCCACCTGTTGGCTATCCCACCAATTGGGGTGGGCCACCTAGCATCAACCAGAGCCTCCACCTTTTCCATTGTGGCTCTGGCTCTATGGAATGGGCTCCCTGAAGAGGTTGGGGGGGGGGCTCCCTGGAGATCTTTAGGAGGTCTTGCAATATCTGCCTTTTTGCCAGGGCTTTTAAGGAGGGGTTGAATGGCAGGTATCTTTTAGGAGGCAGGAGGGATTTGGGGCTTGCTATTTTATCTTTGGTTTCAGCTGGGGATGCTTTAATTATCATTGTAAAACTTCCTTGAACCAAGAGGAAAGGTGGGCTATAACCACTAACCAGCTATCTAACTAAATAAGTAAAGGTTGAGGCCTCTGCACTTGGGGGCAAACTACTGGACAGATAAAGTTCTAATTCCTATAAAGGCTATCCTAAGGATGGAGTCTAACCAGACAAGTGACCCTGCAGAGATCCTAGAGAGGAGTAAAGCTTCCACAGGACACCTCCCCTTTCTATACAAGACTCCCCCTCTGGATTTTGTTTCCACTGGAGAGTTCATGTGTCCTACATTTCCACGGGAGCAACAAAAACCTTCTGCAAATGAATGCAGTAAGAAATATCCAGCTGTGGTAGAAATATCTAGAAAAACAGATTCTAGACAATTAGCTATGACAAGACTGTATTTCAGTTATAAAAATTTAGGTTAATAAATACGGAGTTACCTTGTAATGTTTAAAAGATGTATTGTTATCTTGACTCCCTAAAAATAACTTTATTGTACAGTGCTACAATCCTTACTGTTTTGCGTGGTTTTAAGATCGTTTGTTTGTATACAGTTTTAACAAAAAATTTAAAAATTTAAAAAACGCTTCTGTGAAAATAAACACCCAGATGGAGGGGCAGTGCTTCTCTTCCTTGTCACTGTGGTGATTTGGGGGGCTTTGTCCCAACAGCATTTCCCACTTCTAGAACACAAAGAAGCAAGCTATTTTTCTCTAGACTCATGCTTGTAGACCTGCACTTTAAAATTTCCAGACAGTTAAATGGGTCAAATCACTTTACACAATTTCTCAGTTCACCTCTTAATTGGAATTATTCCTTTTAGTCAGCAGGTTCTACAAACTGCCCAAGCCTCCAGCAGTTACAATGGCTGCCACATGGCGTTTGTGAAAACTAAACTTGCCACTGACAGCCAAGTACCTATGCTGCCTGTGATCACATTTATCAGCAGTTTTAAACACAGTAGTATAGACTGGGAGGGGAGGGGAGAGAAAACTTATACATGATGCTATTCTCTGTATCAATCCTTACTATCACCACCTGCATGACCAGGAAGTAGAGGAGAGGTGCTGTGCGTTATGGTACTTGGGAAAAGGACATTTCTGTGGTTAAAGGCTCATATACAAATCCCCAAGCTACTGATACTCATTCTTGCCATTGGCAGTGTTCCATCTTCACTGGTGGGATAGGACTGTGCTGATTAGTTCAGTCATTTCAGAGGACAGCAGGAAGAAAGACCACCAGGAAAATTCTGCCAATGTAGTTTAGAGACCCCAGTGCAGTATAGTGGATACAGTGCTACAGTAAGAGACAGAAGGTTCAATCCCTCCCTCTCGCCATGGAGTAGGGCTGCCAAGTCAGGGTTGGAAAATACCTGGGGACTTTGGGGGTGGAGCCAGGAGAAGGTGGAGTTTGGGGAGGGGAGGGGCTTCAGCATGGTACAATGCCATAGAGTCCACCCTTCAAAGAAGCCATTTTCTCCAGGGGAGCTGATCTCTGTCAGCTGGAGATCAGTTGTAAAAGCGGGAGATCCCCAGGCCCCACCTGGAGGCTGGCAGCCCTACCATGGAGGCTCACTGGGTGACCTTGGGACAGTGATCTGGGTGACTCGCTCTCAGCCTAACCTGAACAGCTGTGGAGGTGCCACTGGAGGAAAAAGTTGGGCATTATGTATCCAGCCCAGATCTGGATGGCGCAGGCTAGCCTGATCTCATCAGATATCAGAAGCTAAGCAGGATTACCCCTGGTGAGGACTTGGGATGGGAGACCTCCAAGGAACTTGAGAGTTGCTGCATAAAGGCAGGCAATGGCAAACCACCCCTGATCATCTGTTGCCTTGAAAACCCCTACAGGGTCTCCATAAGACAGCTGCAACTTGACGGTACTTTGCCCTGATGATACTTTGCCCTGACCGGGATGTCCCAGGCCAGCCTGATCTCGTCAGATCTCGGAAGCTAAGCAGGGTTGGCCCTGGTTAGTATTTGGATGGGAGACCACCAAGGAATTCCAGGGTTGCAAACCATTGTTCTGAATGTTCTCTTGCCTTAAAAATCCTACAGAGTCATAAGAACATAAGAGAAGCCAATGTTGGATCAGGCCAATGACCCATCCAATCCAACACTCTGTCAAACAGTGGCCAAAAATACCAGGTGCCATCAGGAGGGCCACACTTTACACACACACACACATGAAAGTATCTAAACAAAATTATAATATAACAATGCTGGGTGAATATCTTCTGCAAATAATAGGATACAAAAATATGTTTGCTGACACCATATAGGACCAAGAAATGTTTTAAAAGCCATTTGTGCAAAAAGAAAAATTTACAACTGTGTTTTTGAATTTGTTTCCACTTTGCTGTAAAAGCATGTCTGTTTATGCCATGGCAACAGAATCACGGAGTACTTTGAACCAAGGTATAGTGTCTCCTAACCAGAGAAATAATTAAGGGTGGCGTAATGAAACAACTGAAGCATTTTATCGCTGTAGTAAAAGGGAAGGGAGCATTCTAAATGAGCCTTTTATAACATCTTCGTTTCTCTCGCCCATACCATTAATCATCGAACACATCTATCATTCAGTTAACAGTTAACCAGCAATTCCAGCAGGATGATAACACTGAGATTAGACAATATTAGATACAGTTCAAGCATAGGGACTTCATTAACTACGATGAACTATGCTGAACTCCAACAAAACTAAAACCTATACTGTCTATTCCATTTCTGCAGGGGGAAACAAGTGTTATCTGCATATGCAGAAATTATTAGCATCTTTAGACCAAAAAGTGTCAGCCAGTTAAGACATTTTACAGCAATTCCTACGTAATGTCCACATTCTCAAAGAAGAACCAGCTACAGTCTACTGTTTTCTGTACATGTTACTTTACAGATTTAAAAAATCACCTGTTCCAACCTAGATTCCACATTGAATACAGTACGCGTGCAGAGATTATCATTAAGAGATACACATAAGCCACACTTCTGCAAATATCCTACCCTACAACCAGTGTTCCCTCTAAGCTGAGTGTGAGCTAGCTCACAGCTTTTTAGCCTCCAGCTCACACCTTTTTGCCTTAACTCAGGAAGGATGGCTCCAGAGCAAACTAATTTATGCAGTAGCCAAATCGATCGCTCACAACTTTAACGTCAGTAGCTCACAAAGTAGAATTTTTACTGTATGCTTTATCCTTGCTAAACATAGCTGGTAACACCAAGAACAGCTTTTTCAACTTGCAACCTGCTTGTGGTGCCTGGCCCATGGGACATTCCCCTGGCATGCACCGGGATGAGGGCCTTCTTTGTGGCGGCCCCTTCCTGGTGGAACCGGCTGTCAGATGATACACAGGCCCTGTGGGATTCATCTAGGTTCTGCGGGGCCTGCAAAGCAGAGCTCTTCCATTTGGCTTTTAGTTAGTTGGGTTTGGTTTATGTGGACTGCCTTCTAGTTTTATTTGGATTGTGTATTTAAACTGAGATTTTTGAACGTTTCAATTGTTGTTAGCCACCTCGAGACCACTTGGTGGCAAGAGGCGGAATATAAATTTAACAAATGAATAAAAACAAATAAATAAGTGCACTCTCCGGTCTGGAGACTGGTGAAAGCATCACTGAAACAGTGTGTGGTGACTGTGAGACTGTTCCCGAAGGGGTCCTTTTTAGCCCCTAACCACTGCCCAACTTACTGCCAAAAGCACTCCCCCTTAGCAAGGTGCTCAAGGTGTGTCTAATAGGCACAACTGCAGAGATTACTGGTCAACACCGGTTTCCTAGTCCAGTCTGGCTTCCAACCCAGTTATTTGACTGAATCAGCTCTGGATGCCCTGATGAACTATTTACACTAGAAGGGACAGCGAGGCAGAAGAAGTGTGTTTCTGAGCTACTTTAATACCCTAAACCATGGTACCCTTCTAGATCACTTGTCAGGAATAGGAGTATCAAGTTCCGTGACTTCACTTACCAAGAAGCCGTACTTATCACAGAAACATCACATTTTAATCTTACGAGCTGATAGCACCTTATAATTTTATGATCTTATCTGTAATTGAATTGTTTTAAATGATTTTATGGGGATTTTCATGGTTATTTATATACCAACCAACGTAAGCCGCCCTGAGCCTGCTTGTGGGGAGGGCAGGGCACAAAATAAATAAATAAACAGATGCCAGAAGTTTATACATGGATAACACCAAAACAAGATATTCACCATGTGAAACTGATTTTTATGGCAACTTTTCCACATCAAGTAGCAGTACAATAGTTGAACCTCTCCCGCCTATTCTTTTCAGTACATGTTACTTTCTTCTTCATTCTTCCTGTTGAATCCAACCACTCACTCATCATTAGTCTCATGTTAGCTGAAAAGCCGACCCCTTAGACAGCTGGGTTTTACCTGCAGGCTCCCTCCAAGGTGCCAGTGTACAACACACTGCTAGACAACAGCTAACTACAACATATTTCAAGCGCCGTGCAATTCTTGCATGCTAACGATCAGGGGTCATTTCGTAGAAAAAGAGGTGCAGGAGCTCATTAGCATACCTATTAGCATAACTCGTTAGCATATGCCACATCCCCTGACATCGCCGGAAGTGTGTCAGAAAGGGAAGCAAAAGGGGAAGCATCTTCAAAAGCTTCCCCTTCCCTTCCCCAGCTGGCCTGCCAAGGGGGGGTGGAGCGAAGTGAGAAGGGCCCCATAGAATATAATGGAAAGATTGTGCCGCTGCTGCCGCGCGACTCTAAACAGAAGGGGTTTAAACTTTAAACGCCTTCTCGCTTTGCTTCCTCCACAGACCCGCTGTGGGAGGGGCTTGCCACCACTGCCATTTGTGCACACTAGGGGTGTGCAAATAAAAATTTTTTGGCCCGATTCAGATTGGGCCAAATCAGGCCACATCTGTACCAGCTGCCGAATGACCCCCGCATGTCAGTTTTGGCAATGCAAGCCCATTCGGCTGGCCGAATGTCAGATTCAGCCCCATTAATGTTTCAGCCCCAAGTCAATGGCAAAAACTCATAAGGTATATGAGGGGCTGGAGGAGAGGGGGTTTGAAGGAGAGGCTCCAAACTTGCAAGGTAGCTGCTGGGGCCTCTCCCTGAAATACCCACCAAGTTTCAAGAAGATTGGACCACGGGGTCCGATTCTACGGGCCCCAAAACAGGTTGCCCCATCCCCTCCATTGTTCTCTATGTTGGGAAACAATGCTACTTTTTCCCCATCATAGAGAACAACGGAGGGAATGGGGGCAACCTGTTTGAGGGCCAGTAGAATTGGACCCCCTGGTCCAATTTTCTTGAAACTTGGTGGGTATTTCAGGGAGAGGCTCCAACAGCTACCCGGTAAGTTTGGAACCTCTCCCTCAAACTGCCTCCCCTCCAGCTGCTTTTTAAGCCACCACCAAATTTTGGCGGCAATTTGTCGGCGGGCAGAATCATGTCAGAGAATTTGATTCGGCTCGTGGCTGCCCTAGTGCCCACTCCTTGGCTGGCGGAGCACCACTCTGCCTCACTCCGGCCCCAAATGACCCCTGCTAATGATAAAGATACCTTCCCATTGAACATAAGGGGCTCGCATATACGACTACCACTGGCTTTCTAATCCATCCCACATTACTCACTTCTTAGCACTCCATATAAACACCATGCCCACAGTTCCACGCATTAGCTAATGCCAACAGCTCACTGTTTGGTTGCTGCAAAATAACTCAAAGTACACTCCCTCTTTTACAAGCCAAACAAAAAGGGCTATGGAACATTATAACACTAATAGCCTATAAAAGCTATTTGTAAACTTTTACAAGGAGAAAAGAGTAAAGGTAAAATATACAAAGGACTTTTTCTCCACCAACTAATTTCTTCTATGACAAAGAAAGTTTTTTTAAGGTGGTACTTTCCCTAAAACATGAATAGGTTTTATCTGCCCACATTCTTGATACTTAGCGCTGACTGCTACATTGAGGATCTACACACCAAATCTCAGTTACAGGCAAATCGCCACACAGACTCAGGGATCACCAACTGAAGGAGGCAGCTTTTTGTTCCAGCCAAACACACAGGCAGTTTCAAGAAGAAGGAAAAATGGACAGGAGCATACAGGATGTCCTAAACACATTTCTCATGTTTTCCTTCCCGTTCCTAGGACAAGCACCATGTCAGCCTAGAATTTCCAGTTTCAGTCATCTGCAGGCATGCTAACGAAAGTAAAAGATGTAGAGGCGTAAGAGAAAGGATCCAGATTCTGTGCTAGACTGGCCTTCCATCCAAGACAGGTGGTTGACCAGGGAGCTAAAACAATCCCAATCCAATCACAACTGGAAGTTATTTTCTTCTGAAATTCCAAGAATTCCTGCAGCACTAGAAGGGAAATCCATGATAACTCTGAGACAGAAGCAGATTCTGTCAACATTTCTCTCTTATATCAGGACTTCCCTTAAATGTGCAACTCATGAACAGATTGATTTTGTCAGCCATTCTCTCTTGCATGTATACCAGGCCAGATATCGCAAAAACCTTCAAGTCTGCCCACTCAAAAGCTGCTCTGAGAGAAATAAAGAGTTGCCCCTCATTTAAACCTATTGTACTTTAGCTCTCTTAATTAGACTGCAACATAACAGGTTTCAAATGGCCACCATCTTCGTTACCACAATCATGCTTTGACACAATTCAAAAGAACTTCCTGTCAAATGAAATTAATGCATACACTTGTTGTTCCTCTGAATGTCTACTCTGCCTCCCATAAGAAAAAATTAAAATTTGCCTCTTCAGAAAGGACCACTGGAGCATAGAAGAGAAAGAGGACTATATTTAATGTACTGTTGCTTCCTTAGAATATTGGAAAGTGTGACTTGATTGATTCTTAATTTATTGGGATGTTCACTATTTGTAAGAGCCAATATAGTGCAGTAGTCACAGTGCCACCCTAGGATCTGAAGATCCAGGTTTAAACCCCCCACTCTAGCAAAGAAGCTTGCAGGATGACCTTGGGCCAGCAATAGAGTCTCAGCCTAATCTACCTCACAGCGTTGTTGTGAGGATAAAATAGAGAAAAGGAAAGTGATGTAAACTGTTTTGGATCCCCCATTTGGGACATAGATGAGTATAAAGTACATAAAGAAGGTAAGTGAATTGATTATAATTTAGTGTTCACAACAAACAGAACACAGCCTGCGTTGGGAGCAAGTTCTCCCGCTGTATAATTTCAACAATATTAGCCAAAATAGTCTCTTGCATATAAGACAAAACATTGATGGAACCAAAAGAAGTTTAGCAGTTTTTCCAGTGTCTGAGAACGCAAAGAGAACAAGGCCCCAGGCTCACTGGTAAGGTACACAGGCCTTAACATGTAAAGTCCCAGACTCTTGGGAAGCAAAGCTGGGCAAGAATGCTTCAACCAGAGACCTTGGAGAGCTGCCTCCAGTCAGAATAAACAGCAGGAGAAAAGACAGCTCCCTATAATCTATACGTACAATAGGTAATTAAGGTGCATGCCCTAAAAGAATACAGCAATTGAGTAGAAAAATAAGAACTCTTGGTCCTGATTTACTGTCCTGTGGAAAAGGACCAAAGCGTTCCCCCAACGGCATTTTTCCTGCCATGCCATCCATACACCCACAGACTGTATTTTGTGCCTGCTTAGGACTTTTCTTTCTTCCAGTTCAGTGCTTCTATGCAACAGAAGGGGAAACAATGTTAAATTGTGTGGTATAGGACACACACCAGTGCTGCAACTAGGTCTGTATATCTAAGAGCCAGCATGGTATAGTGGTTAAGAGCAGCAGGCTCTAATCTGAAGAATTGGGTTTGATTTCTGACTCCACCACACAAATCCTGCTGGGTGACCTTGGGCCAGTCACAGTTCTCTCAAAACTCTCTCAGCCCCATCTACCTCACAAGGTGACTGTTGTGGTAAGAAGAAGGGAGGGCAATTGCAAGACTCCTTAGGGTAGAGAAAAGTGGGGTAACAAAACCAACTCCTCTTCTTCATCTTTATTGACCCCACAATTGCCCCCATATGTTCCACAGGCAAATGGAGACCCCAAAGCAGAATTCAGAGTATCCATGAGTTATGGGGATGAGGTGCACCAAGTAAAAACATCCAACAGCTTCAAGCCAAAATACACCCTCCTAGAAGGCAGAAACAACCATGTTAGTTACCTGGCATGCAACACGACGGCATGATCTAGAAACCTGCAGCAAAACACTCATGCTACATTCTACATTTTGATGGGTCTACTCAGAAGTCAGCCCTATGTTATGCAATGGGGCTTACTCCCAGGAAAGAGCCCTGAGGATTGCAGTCTATGGCTTTCACCTTTTTCCTATATAGTGATACTACATCTAACCACACATGAACGTGGGTCACAGACACAAAAAAAGAAGATATAAAATAGAGGAGTAAAATTGGGGTGGGGGAGCAATTTCATGTAGACAAGGGTGGGGGAGATTGCTGACATCCTTCTCGCTTGAGTGTTTTTCTTTTGAGCTGATCTTCAGAAAGTCAATTTAGCTGAGGAAGACATTGACTCAGCCAAGCTATTTTCAGGAAAAAAAGGCTTAGAAAGGGGAGGGAATTTTGCACCCTCTTCCCTCTGTGCTGATTCTCCACCTTACAAAATCACCACACCATACCTTAACCAGTTTTATAGCTGCTCAGCATTACCTATATTATAACAGGTCATGCTGCCATTACATCTAGCTAGGCAAAGCCTTGCCGGTAGGAAAAATATAACAAGACAAACTGATCTAATAAACAGAACACAGATTCTGGAGGAAACACCATGCTGACAGCCTAACAGGGAACATACGCAAAACATCACAAGGTTGCGTGTCCATAACTACAGGAACAGAAAGTAAAGCACTAAATGAAGATTTCTTGGAGAATCACAAAGGGTAAGCCATATCAGCTCACAAGAGCCTGTCAGCACTCCCAATCCATTACTGTATCATGAGTCAAACCCACACATCAAAAAAATTATTCATCTCTTGGTTTTGAGCTAAATATGAGTGCGCACACAGTACTGATGATCAGTCACCTCATTCAGGAGTAAACCCAATTAATTTCAGCAGCATTCCCTTCCAAATAACATGTTTATGACTGCAATGTAAAATTCTGCAGTTTTAAATTTTGTTTTGTAACCAAGGTCTAATCCTCCACCTCACCCCAATTTCTTTAAATCAACACTACTCTGTTTTTCACAACACTCAAGGAAACAAGGCTTTCAGAATAGCGCTGTGTACTACAACATCACGTGAGGCGTTCCTCTGTCATCGTAAGAGATGGCATGCTGGATCAGACCAGTGGTCCATCTTGCCCAGAATCCTGTCTCACACACCCTGCCAACCAACCAACTAACACATCTCCCTCTGACATAGCCTCCTAGCCTTGTTAATTCAGAGGTTTACTGTCTCTGGTCATGGATATTCTCTTTAGCCATCATGGGTATCACCCACTGGTGGACCTCTCCTCCATGAATCTTTCTAACTGCCTTTTAAACCAATGAATACTTGTGGCCAGTAGGTTGTGGAATGGTATGGTATACCACAGTCTTGACAGATCTTGGAAGCTAAGCAGGGTCAGTACTTGGAAGGGAGACCACGAAGGTAGACTCTGCAGAGGAAGGCAATGGCAAGCCATCTCGGTTTCTCATTTGCTTTGAAATGACCCCTTGCTGGGGTCACCACAAGCCGGTTTTGACTTGATGGCACCTACATACATATGCTCGTGGCCATCACTATATCCACTGGTAGTGAACTCCACAATTCAAGTAGTAACTATATTTAAGTAGTGTATACACATTTTATGTCTTTGGTACAGGGAACACTAGAGTTGCCAGCTCTAGGTTGAGAAATACCTGGAGACTTTGGGGGTGGAGCCTGGGAAGGACAGGGTTTGGGAAGGGGAGGGACCTCAACAAGGTACAGTGCCACAGAGTCCAACCTCCAAAGCAGCCATTTTGTCTGTGGGAACTGGTCTCTATTGTCTGGAGATGAGCTGTAATAGCAGGAGATCTTCAGGCTCCACCTGGAGGTTGGCAACCCTAGGAACACTCACATAATACTAGTGTAGCAGTGGCAAGCAGGACTACTACATAACTTGTGGAGTTGCTCTGTCTGTAACACTGACCCAGCCCTCCAAGATCCAAGTCTTAACAGCCCACACTGGATCTCCTTTCCAAAAGTTCTCTTTCTGCCCAGGCACCTGGAGTTACACGCCTACTATCAGGATCTTGGTTCCCTCAAGTAAAACTCAGCTCCCCGTGGGCACTAAGACATTTATCAGCAGTACTAGTCTGCTGCTGCTGCCTTCAGTGTAAAATTTGCAAACATCCAATCAACAGCTAGCACAAGGTGCCTCACAGCTCTTAAAACGTGGTCAAGGAAGAGATGTTTATCCTATCTATAGCTCACACTTGAAAATTACAAAACAGTCACGGGTAACAAGAGACACTGTTCTTCAACACGCTTAATTTTAACTTTAGTGTCTAAAGTAAACTCTTAACTGGCACAAGGCAGTCATCTGACAAAAAACTATTTAGCTTTTGCAAGCTTTTGGAGGAGTTAATGAGAATTCCTAGGTGGATATGCAATATGTTTGGTGGCTATTAAAAAAAAGCCGTTTAATGTCTCAGATCAGAATTTTCTACACCTCCATCCAATCTCCAGCATAGTCCCTCGCGCCTAGCACACTATACAAAAATGAACAATAGTGCTTAAGCCCGTCTATTAACAGCATATCTACAAAGTTCCAATTAATTAGCGGGAATTGTAACTTTTGTTGCTTATTCAGAACTGCCAACAGAGAACATAACCCCCAGTCTCAGCACAACAAAGAGGGATATTCTCAGCTATCCCATAATACATGCATCAGACCATTAGGGGAAAACACCACCTTACCACCTATTCCAGAAGCATGGCTCAAGAGCATTAAGGAGTAAGTGATCACACAGTGAACAACCTTGAGTATCTGCCTCAAAAAAGTTATTACAGTTGTGTTTGTATCTCCATACAAGTTATTAAAAAAACCCAAGTTTCAGGAAACCAAGACCAGACGAGGTGGTTGAAAGATTACAAAAGGTCTATCATTTACAAAAAGTCTTTTATTTCTTATATAAGGACATCTTCTACAAGACTGGTTGCTCCCCATCCCAGATTTTGCCACACAGAGGAATGAGTCATCTAAACTATTTGCCACAGGTAGAAGTCACAATTTTCATGTGTCAAAGAAGCCTAATAAGCTGATGCCTAATAAGAAAGGGACTGGGGTCATGGTTTTGCTACCTCTGCAGCAGCTTGGATAACTTCCATCAAAACAGATATTCAGGTTTATCCTTTGGTCTCACTTTGCTTACATTTTGGGTGTACCTCCCTTGGGAGTGGTTTTCTAACCCAGTGAAGTAGCCTAATGGGGTAGAAGTCCAATGAAGATGTTTTGCCTCCAAGCTCAGAGTCAGACGGTGAATTGAACTGAACCATTAATTACTTGATAGTTCTTCTCTGATCTTCCCACCACGGTAGCAGCACTTCAAAATGAACCCAGATATAACTTGGTAACCAGTGAAGTGAACAAAACATTGGTTTTATATTATTGCTCCAGCAATTCTCAGTCCTTATGTAGGCATAAACTATAGTTATTGTAAACCAAGAAGCACACGGGGGAAATCATGTGCAGAAGTTTATGGCAAGTTCCTAGTCTCAAAAATCCTGGTCTGGAGGCCCATAAGGTGATGCATGAATAACACTCGAACATTTGCTTTACATTATTTGAACATTTTCCTACCTGGTCCTTGAAGAAGCCAAGTTGGGTTACAATACATCTAAATCTGAGGCTTAAAAATATATATAAAATGCCATGATAAAATCTACCACACACTGAACATTTTCATAAGGCTATGAGAGGATTCCCTGCATGAGGTACAGGCAAATCACAGAATGCAGTTTTGGGCACACCGGCTCCCAAGAAGCTTAGCTGTTATTTTATTTTAAAGTATGTGGGTGATGTCTGGTGAAAGCTCAGCAAGTAGAAGCTAAGTAAGATTTCCAAAGTTTGAGATTAGAGCCTGAATGCCCTGCATAGTTCCGTAGCACTCACTTACCTGACTCACTTTAGCTAAGCCACAATAAATTATACAAAAATAAAAAGCCACTGTGCAAACTTGATTAACTAACACAGGCCAAGAAAACCCTGCCGTTAACCCAGAATGTGGATTGACTGGGTGTGGGATTCTAGCTGTTTTAAGCATGGCATTCTCGCATGCACGGCGTGTGCAAAACCACCTTGTATTTCTCACTCTCCTGACTCACTGGAGTTAACCTCCAAAGCCTTCAAACTGTGACTGCAAACCAGGATATTAATCTGACTTAGCCCCCTGAAACTCACTGACCCCAATGCAGATACAGTACTACAGTATGACTATGCCACACCATGCAGGGGAAGTGAGAATTCATTCATAAGAAGGAAGGGGGAAAGCCTTACCTGGATAGCCCAGGCAAGCCCAATCTCGTCTGATCTCGGAAGCTAAGCAAGGCCAACGCTGGCAAGTACTTGGAAGGGAGACCTCCAACCAATACCAGGGCTGGGACGCAGAGGCAGGCTATCAAACCACCTTTCCGAAACATCCTAGCCCCAGTAGGGGTTGCCAGAAGTCACCATGACTTCCAAGCTCGCAAGCATACACACACACACACACACACACAATACTCACAAAAAAAAACTAAGAAGGAAGGAAAAAGCACTCAACCCCATGGCACGCTCCCTGAACTGTGGTCCAGAAGCCAGGGGAAATGACATTTAATGAGAGCTTTAAAAGGGTAAAGCAAGTCCAAGTTCATTAAAAGCTAAGTGAGAATTGCTCACAAGCAGCTAACAGGGAACCCTATCAGCACCCTCGCCAGATTAAATGTTATGATCCAGAAAATAAAACTATTATGAACCAGTATTCTGTGGGAAATCTGGATGAATTTTAATAAAGTAGGTAAACTCAGATCCTGAGAGATTGATAGGAAATAGGTGGAAACACTGGCCCGTATTCAGGGAGACCACAATGTACACCTTATTTCAAACCCACCATTAACTAGAAAGCTGTTTTCACAAGGAGTAAAATGTACATACGCTGCATATTTTATTTAAGTAGAGAAACCCAATTACTTTGGTGCGATGTCTGAAATCCCACTCCTCCCCCCACCCACCTTGTGATCAAGCCTGTTCCCAGCTCCAGTTTATTAGATACAATGGCTACTATCTTAATGCCATTTTAATTACAGTATTATGCTACAGATGTCTTAACACAGTACCACTCCCAGAAAGAAACAGGGAGGCCCATGGGCCTACAAGAGCAATTATCCTATCTGCTCTCCATCATTACAAACAGAATTGCCCCAAGATATTGGAGGGAGGTATACTGGGGGCTGAATATGTACCACAATTCACACTACAGCAGTGATCGTTTGTATTTTAAACTTGTCCTGTGCCACAGTTTCCAGAAAGACTGGCCACTATTGGCCTGTGCTATTATACTGATACTGAGTTCAAAGACCGAAGAATGGGGGAAGATGAGACATTTCAAAAGTGCCAGCTATAGTTAAGTGCCCAAAACTACATACTAATTGTATGCATGGGAGGTGGGGACAATTTAGTAACGTTATTTGATTCCTAGCTCAAAAAGGGTCAGGTAATAGGTGATATGAAAGACCTCCACCTGAAAGCCTGCCAGTCAGAGTAGGCCTTACAGACCTGGATAGACCACTAGTCTGATACAGTATGAGGCAGATTCATGTGCTTAGAAGCTTACAAGCAAAAGAAAATGTCGTACCAGATATGGAAAAATGTGAAGTGGTATAACAGCTAGCAGGCCGGTAGCCAGGATTTTTTTAGTTGGGGGGGGGCATTTAAATTTCTTAGGGGGCACCCCTACTCCCATCCCAAGCTGCTCTGCAGTTTCTGCCACCCGGGCCTCTACTGAGCTGCCTCCTCCTCGCTGTGGGCCCTTGCACCATCATAGCTGGCCCTCACGCCAGACAGCGCAGCACAGCCCCACCAGCAACAAGTACTTTCTGAGGGAAATAGACTTTCGGGGGGGGGGGGGAAGAGAGGTGCTGCCTGGCTCTGTGTGGCCACCGTAGCCGGCCCTTCACGCCAGACAGCTGCGCAGGAATACCCGGCTCCTTCCCCGCACCCTCTGCCACGCTGGGGCCTTGGGCTGGATGGGAAGTTGTGGGGCCTTGCCCGTAAGTTGTGGGGCCTAGCCCCGAGATGCCCCACTGTAGCTACAAGCCTGGCAACTAGAGTCAGATCAGGACTGGAAGATCCTCTCTCATATCCTCTCTCAGCCACAAAAGGTGACACTGAGCCAGTCACTCTTTCTCTCTCAGCCTAACTTGTCTCACAGAGTTATTATTGTGAAAATGAAACAAAGAAGAAAAGAACCATGCTGGCTGCCTTGAGGTCCTCTGAGGAAGGAAGAACAGGATGAGAATGAATGAATAAATGAAGAGAGAGATGACAATCTTGGCCTCCGACCTAATTACAAAGCCGTGAGCATGTCTAAGCCACAGAAGCAGTCACTCAGGAGCTGCTCCTGAAATATTAAGAGTGGCAAGAACTCCCCTCCCCCAAAAAACATGTCTGAGGCAAGAATGAGTTCAAGCTGTTACAAAAAACATTTTAAGACACATCTAGACAATCTGCCTCCATCTTGCATTTTGAAATCACTGCATCTGCTTCTCTACTGCACCATGACATTAAGTGGGGCGATTTTCAGGGTTAATCAAAGGGAGGGATAGTCAGTTAGCACTGCCAATGATTCCTGTCGACTGTTAGTGTCAATGGTTCTATTGCATTCATGTCAATTACCACTGCTGATGGTTTATATTGTCTAGTCTGATGGTCACTTAATATTACCTTTATTTTGAGTTCCATATTTACTCCTCTAGGTCCTGGACGGGAGTTAGCATCCGGAGAGTGACTCCCACCGCAGGAATGCGCTTCTTGCTCACTCCGCGCATGCTTGCTGCTTATTAGCCTTTCTTCCTCCTTATCTCTCTTTCACTACTTGCTAGCTTCCACTACTTGGAAGGGCCTTGAGCTGAAAGCCTCCTGCTACATGTTATGTTATTCACAGGTGCACCTTGCTCCTTTGCTTGATTTTATTCTTGGGAACATCCGCCTCACAAATCCTAACAGTGTCTTTGCCTGGGAACCTAATTTTACCGCGCTTTCCTTGGGAACAGTGGGCCAGTATATTTGGGCGCCAATAATTCTCTCAACTGATTGGTGGGTGTCATGAGGGGCTTATTTCATATCAAGTATAATTATAGTTGTATTACTATGGTTGGGCATTACTAACAAAAGAAGTATATTTGACCAATAAGATCTTTTCTGCAAATAAAGGACTTTCTGTTTAAGGAGACCTGTTGTGGACTATATCTACTGGCACAATCTCACAGGGATGCTTAATCCTCCCCTAACAAGAGTTCTAGACCACACAGTTCCATCACCTATAAATGACTGAAGGATAAGTTTGACTTCTGTTAGTTGGGATAAAATCACCACGATGTCCATCTTTTAGATCAATTTCCTAAATACACTGCTAAGATCTAAAGAGAGACCCAGTTGAAAAAGGAACATCACTGTTAAAGCATGACAATATAAACATTCACCAGGGACTTGCATCAAGCTGACACCGATTCAGAAAGGAGGCACTACCCTAGGATTTTTCAAAGAATAAAAAAAGTAAGAAAAAGCAGTCACCCACCCAACATAATTATCACAGAGCAGATGGGGCTTCTCTATTACTTAAAGCAGTGTTTCCCAACCCATGGGTTGGGACCCAAAAGTGGGTGGCAAGTCAACTCTCCCTAGTGGCCACCACTGCCTTTTCCATTACTCTCTTTTGTATTTTGGAAACCAAGATCTGACCCTGGAAACAGTATCTTCCATGCCATACATTAGTTGGTATTTTTTCTTCACTGCATATACACGTTGATCAAGAGAAAACATGTCTTGATAGGTACTAGAGTGTGTTTCTTAGAATCTTAGCAAGGATTAAGGGGTATAATAGAGAAGGAGAGGGTGGTCGATGTCTGGGATGTAACCTCCATAAACAAAGACTGTGTATGTTGGAAGGGCTCTGGATTGAGGTTCACAGTGGGGGAAGCTGCACTCTTTGTGTGATGTTTGTTGATTTCTCAAAATCATCTGGTTAGCCACTCTAGGAAGTATAATGCTGAATTAGATGGGTGCTAAGGTCATAGTTTGCTTAGAATGCCAAAAAAATATGGGCCAGCCCTGGTTGGGTCATCTTACCAAGTAAAGTTGGGCGTGTGGGTCACCATACCAAAAAGGTCGGGTACCACTGACTTAAAGTCTATAAGTAACATTCAAGGACTCATATAAGCCTGAATAATATTGACAATGTAAGGCCAGAACATTTTTTGGAGGGAAAGGTCCCAAGCCAGTCTTCAGAGCCTGAAGTACCTCATTTTGCCTAGTGAAAAGATTCCCTCATTGTACCCTGGTGGCACACACGTTTTACCCTGTCAAAGCTCTGCTCGGCTTCCCAGGTCGTCCTCTCTAGGCTGACTAAGTGTCCCCCTCAGTCCATCCCCCATTTTCAACCAAAGTTCACAACTGCAACAGGAGGCCCAGAAAACTTGATTAACTTTCTCTCCCCCTCACAAAAAGAACTTGAAAATTCAGCTGTTGCATTTTTGTGACAGAATACTTGTGAAATCTAGCTAAACATTTCAAAAGGAGATCACAATCATTTTTAAAAGTAGCAAGGAAAATAGTCTTGGAATAGCAGCCCACTCGGAATGTTGTCTGAGTGTTGAACAATAAAGCCTCAATTGTGCTCATTTGCTTTTAGCTGGAAATCTTATTTGGCATGGGGAATTCAGCAGGTCAAGAAGGGGTAATAAGCAACACACAAAAAAAGAGCTATCCAGAATGGGAACCATGGAAAATAATTACCTTTATGTGAAAATTGTCTCTTGACCGGACAAGATCTACATCACTCTTTAACCATTCATAGGTCACCAAAAATGCCCACATGAAACCTTCGGTCTGCAGCCGGACTAAGATACAGTAGACCTCAATAGCTCCTGTTCCACGCCAAGACAATCAGCTCATTCATTAGTTCTTATTAGCAGGGGCCATTTAGTGCTGCCACTTTAATTCCCAAGCAAAAGTCTATCTTGTCCTTACCAACTGGGAAGACCAAGAAGCTTTCAAAAACAGAGCAAGTTTACTCAAATTACAAACAGCGAAGACACAAAGTTAGGAGAAGCCATTCATATCCCTAGGCTTTTTCCAAAAAGCCAAATAAGGCCCATCTCAGAAGAACGCATATGGTTGCTAGCTTTAAATGTTAAGGGCGAAGATAAAGAATGTGTCACCAAGAGAAGATCCTAGGAGAGCGAATGGACTGATATTCCACCAACTGAGCATTTGTACTCAAAAGTAAAATCCCACTATATTCAGTTACTTCCTATTAACTGTGCTTAGGACTGCAGCCTATGCTTAATTGTACAAAATAGCATAGACATACACTGCTTCCACCCCTACACACTAACCCCAAATCTTATTACCCTATTTACCTGTTGTCGTTGTTGTTTTCTGGCTTACATTCAACTGCTTTCATGGACCAGTTCCTATTACAGCATTTAAAGCATAAGAAATTTCTGAGCACTCCAAATCAAAGCTGTAACTTCCCTCAATGCTTCTTTTTGTTTGTTTTTGTTTAAACCCTGCACGTGTCTCTGTAATACCCCAAAGCCTCACATTTTACCTCACTGTTAAGTTGGTTATATTGGGATGCGGAGGGAGCTTAGCGAAATTATAACGTTTGTCACATCCTCCTTGTGCCAAGCACGGCTTTGCCTTGTTCAGAGAAAGAGAAGGTGTCAAGGCTCGATTTCCCAAGTGGCAATTGCCAATGAGGTCTGACAAACCGCACATTCATTGGCTAAGCAAAAGATGGTTTCGAGGCAAAAGGCCCACCGTCTGGACGTGTTTCCTTAAAGAAAGCGAGGAAAAGGCCACGGAGGGTCACGCCAGAGAGTCCCAGTGGGAAGGGGGGGGAAGCTCCTTGAACCTCTTCCACCCCACCCGTAACCCATAACGACGACGGAGTTCCGAAAGTCTGTTTCCGCTTACCTGCAAAGCACCGCAAACGCCTGGAAATTCAGCTTCTTGATCTTCTTCTCACTCAGCCAATAGCCAACCCGTTTCCCTTTCAGAAAGGTCTGCATCTTCCCTTCCACTTCACCAGAGTTAAGTTATTTCAGATAATAATAATGAATCGAGGAGGAGCAGGAACGCCGGAGACACAAGCGGCCGTGAGCCCCCTCCCTTCTCAAGACACAGCGCTATAGGGCGCTCATTCAGTCTCTAGGGTGCCTGGAACTCTTGTCTTGTCTGTCTGTCTGTGGGTTGGGGGGGGGGGGGTTGGGTTGGGGGGGGGACCTCTTTAGAATTTCACACACATTTGAGATTTCCAGCAGTAGCAGCAGGAACCTTGCAGAGGGAAGGGGGGAGAAGTCAGCAGTCGCCCAGGAGCCATCTGGAAACTTCCCCGCACCAAAGGCAGAGCATGGCTCCGGCGGGCTCCCTGCGAGCAGCAAGTTGGGTGCAACCCTGTTTTGCAGGCCCTCCGAGGCCAAGCAGATCCGGGAAGGTTCCGAGACGACGAGGAGGTGCCTCCGGCGGAGGGGAAAGCGTCTCCCCGGTCGTAGCAGCAGCCACCTTCCTCCTCCTCCTCCTCCTGCCGGTTAAATGGAGCAGGCACCAGGCGGAGGCGGTGGCGGCGACTCCTGCTCTCCCAGCAACCACAGCCTGAGGCGACGGCGACGCGGCGCTTGCACAGCCCGCCCTGCGGGAGGAGAGAGGCGTCTGGAGCCGGGCTCGCCCGCTGACTGAGGCTGCCGCCGCAGCCCTTCAGGTCTCCATTTGCCCGCTATTCTCCGCCGCCGCCTCCACTTCCTCCTCCTCCTCCTCCTCCCGCCGGTCTCCACCCCCCCGCCCGACACCGAGGGGTGGGGGCTCAAGGACACACCCTCCCTCCCTCCCTCCCTGCAGCAGTGGCGGCGTTCAGAGGCGCTCGCGGGGCGTCCCTGGCCTTCCCCCCTCTCCCCCGCGGCGGCAGCAACGAGGCGGGCTCGGCGGGGGCCACGCTAGACCCAGGGCAGCCGAGGGACGGGCCCAGGCGTTTCACAAGTGCCGCTCGGCCTGCAGGCGGCAGCACCGGGCCGGTTGTGGCATCCCCTCGAGCCCTGATCCTCCCCCCCCCCCCCCCCCCCCGCGGTCTCTTTCCTCGGAAGTCAGCCCCGCAGAGTTCAGTTAGGCTTGTTCCCGAGTAAGTGGCTCTAGGGCCGCAGCCTTCTGGACCCGCTCTCGTGCTCTCTCAGGATTGCTGCTGCTGAGCCCGGCTTTCCCGTTTCTGCTGGGCGGGCGTGCTTTGCTAAAAAGCAGACGACCTCTGAACTTGTGCAGAGTGTCTCTCCCTCTATGACAGGGAAGGGAACAGCTTCGAGAAGAGGTATATACGTTATGGACACATGAAGCTGCCTCATGCGGAAACGGATGATCGGTCAAGGTCAGTGTTTCTCGGGACTGTGTGGCGACAGCTCTGCGGAGTCCCAGATAGAGGTCCTTCGGTGTCACGAACTGCCTGATCATTGTAAAGGAGGTGCCGGGAACTGGACCTTGGACCTTGTGCATGCAAAGCAGGTGCTTTACCCCTCAGCCGCAGCCCAGCCCCTGTTCAGGCTCTCTGAACCCGTGCATATCAGTGTGCACAAACCAATGACCTTCCTGACTGGACTAGTAAAATTCTGACCAGTTGTGAACTATCAGGTGCAAATGGGATTTGTTAATTTAATCAGTTACAAGGAAGGCTCACACCACTTAAACCTAGACAATGCCCGGCTTACAGTCTCCTTCCCTTCCTCTCCCCACAGCAGGCACCTTGTGAGGTAGGTGGTGCTGAGAGAGCTCTGAGAGATCTGTGACCGGCCTAAGATCACCCAGCTGGCTTCACATGGAAGAGTGGGGAATCAAACCCAGTTCTCCAGATTAGACCACTCTTAACTGCTACACCACTCTCCACCACTCTTAACTGCTACACCAGAGCCCTGCTGGATCGGATCGGTGATCAGTCCAGCATCCAGTTTTGCACAGCAGCCAACTACTTGCTCTGGAGGGCCAACAAATGAGCACAGAGGCCAAGCTTTTCCTGATGCTGCCACCTAACACTCCTGTTCAGAGATTGACTACCTTTGTATGTAGACATTCCCTCTGTGGCTAGTTGCAAGTGATGGACCTTTCCTTTATAAATCTGGCCACTTGCCTTTGAATTAGGTAGCACCACCAAGAGGAAGGAACAGGGGCACAAAATTCAGGTCACCCTGGAGTCTGCCTGTGAAGCTGGGCCAGTCTTGTGATTGGGTTTTATAGGTGGTATGAGAAAGGCCCAGAGACCATCTTGGTCCAGGAGACCACAGACCTCTACCTTAGACCCTGGAGAGCTGCTACCAGTCTGAATAGATAATACTGACCTTGATGGACCAATGGTCTGATTGAGTGTAAGGCAGATTCTTGTGTTATTCATGTTTTATGGTGGCTTTTGGTAGTTTAAGGTGGGGGAGAGGTCTTTTTGGCCGACATTTTTAGCTCTATCCTATTTCAGCTGCTGTTTCTGTGAAACAGCCACCTTGAAGACATGTGCTAGCCAATGGTACTCGAGTGGGCGGGGTTTTTTAGATAACTGAAACCAGGATGCACAAATGATTGGCAACTGAAATTGATGGTACTTCTCCAGACCATATGAGAAGAAAAAAAGTTTGAAGATACACACAAGCTCTCAACATGCACACCTGGTGGATGCCCCGTGGTTTCCATTGATGCCAGCAGGTGAATATGGACATCCAGTTTACCACGTGGGAAAGTTGACTCATGTCTTAAATATGTGCTGAATTACTGCAATACAGGTGACCATAGCTGGGTTTGCAGTGTTCCCTGGTTGTGGTTGCTCCACCCCTGGTTACTGACTTGTTCTGTTGCTATGATGTGAAGATGCTACTTCTACCTATCTCTCCACGTATTGCTGCAGCATTTTATCACTACTTCCTAGATCTTTCTGTACTGATGTAGAGGGCTGGATGAGACACTGAAACAAGCCCCGGCTGTGGATAATTTAAATTATTGCTGCACTTTCTTTACACGGTATTATTTACACAAATTGATTTTGAGGGTTTTTTAAAAAACTGTATCTCTACTGTGTGTGCTACTTCTGGAAAATTGAAAAAAGTAGGGGGGGGGAAATCCCCTAAAATGTTAATCTTACACTTTAAAATCAAAATTCCTGTATGCAAACCACACCCAACCCTTTTACCATACAGCATGCAACCATCATTTCAGAACTCAGTAAACTTTTTTCAAAAACATTTCAAAAACATCAACATATAAATGATTTCTAATAGTCTTGTGGAAAATGCTATTGAAATCTTTAAAGAACCTAAGTACCATTTGGTATAATTAAACCTGGAAAGCAGGGAAGACAAACTGTTCCATTATATAAGGCCTGGGCTATGAACATCTATGTTTAGAACTTCAGGGAGGGACATTTGCTCAGTGGTAGAGCATCTGCTTTGCAGACAGAAGACCCAGGTTCAGTTCCCAGCATCTCCAGCTAAAAGGATCAGGTAGCAGGTAGCCACCTGAGACCCTGGAGAGCTGCTGCCAGTCTGAGTAGACAACACTGACCTTGATAGACCAATGATCTGACTCAGTATAAGGGAGCTTTACATCCACAGCATAAACATCCACAGATTATTAGAACAAATGCCCATCTAACTATGTGAAAAATATGGGGAAGTAAAGATGGCAACCTCCACAATACGTGGCATGTGCAACAAAACAACAGCATGGTGTAGTGGTTAAGAGTGTTGGACTAGGATCTGGGAGAACCAGGTTTGAATCCCCACATGCTGTAGAAGCTCACTGGGCGAACCTGGGCCAATCACACTGCCTCAGCTTAACCTACCTCACAGGGTTGTTGTGAGGACATAATGAGAGGAGAATGATGTAAGCCGCTTTGGGTCCCACTTGTGGAGAAAGGCAGGGTATATGTGAAGCAGATAAAGAATATAGATGACTGAGCAACAACATGGGCAAAACTATGTGGTAAACTACTGCACAGACCCAGTCTGCTAAATTTTATATAAAGGTCACAGTGCTGGGTTGATGAAGAAGAGGAGGAGGCGGAGATTGGATTTATACCCCACCCTTCACTATCCAAAGGAGTCTCAGAGCGGCTTACAATCTCCTTCCCCTTCCCCTCCCCACAATAGACACGCTGTGGGGCAGAGAGAGCTCTGAGAGAACTGTTCATGACTGATCCAAGGCCACACCAGCAGCTGCATGTGGAAGAGTGGGGAATCAAACCTGGTTCTTCCAGATTAGAGTCTGCACACCTAACCACTACACCAAACTGGCTCTGATGGAGAAAAGGTTTGTTGATGGCCATTACCCATGATAACTAAAGGGAACCTCCATACTTAGAGGCAGTAAGCTGCTGAAACCAGTGGGAGGAGGCAACATCAGGGGAAGTCCTTGGTCTCTGTGCACTGTTTGCTGGCTTTCCAGGGCACCTGGTTGGCCACCATGTGGATCAGGGTGCTGGACCAGATGGACCACTGGTCTGATACACCAGGACTCTTACATTCTTATGATACAGTAGAAACTGGATTTCTCTCCCCCCCCCCCCCCCCCCCAATTTGCATGGTAGGGTTGCTAGGTTGCAACTCTGAGAATGAGCATTTTTAAACATGCAGGAGAGAAAAATAGTTGATCTTTCCGGGGCCCTTGCCCATTCTCCTCCACCTCTAGTTATCATGTGTATTTTACAACCATACCATCCTGCTACTCCACCCCCATGATTGCATTGCTACACACAGTCCTTCAGGCAGCTGCAAGATCCTTTTGGTTTCCCACTCTGACTGAACAGGAAACAGAACTCTGCATCTCCAAAGATGCTGAGCAAAGGCTGCTGACTCACTAGACGGGGTGGAACCTGTTAACTGTTCTGAGCTATTTAGAAAAGTGATAGAGGCTGCCTGGTCTTTATGGTAGGGGAGAGACTTAGGGCATTTATCGGAAAAGTAGGGAGGAGGTGGAAATGCGGAAAGAGAACATTTTACAACAAGCCTGACATGTACAGTAAATGTTGGCGGTGCTATTGTTTGCATAACCAGGAAAAGTTAATCTCATAGAGGAAGAACACCGCTAATCTGGAGATCTTTTCTTGAAAGAAATCCAATCCCCAGAACTGGCCCAAAAGATTGTCATGCCTGAGCCGTAAAATCCAAATGGCTCCTCCTCATCCTCCCCAGTTAAAAATAAAAGAGAGAACATAAATACCCGACAACTTGCAGCCTTTTAAATCTGAGTCGGCCAATTCTCTCCATGATAGGATCACCCCGCCAACAATTTTATAAATGGTCCAGGCAGTCTGCTGTTTAAAAAAAAAAAGCATGCAAATATTTGCTAATTGAAACTAACATTTATATTAATAAAAACAAACAAAACAGCAGACCTGAAAGAAGGATTCAGGAGTGCCGCCGTGCTGGTCTGAAGTAGAATAGATAGATCTGACTCAAAGCTGATGAAGGGAGCATTGACTCTTGGAAACTTGTACAGTACAAGAACTCGTGGACACTCAATGAAATTGCTGAGCAGTCGGGTTAGAACGGATAAAAGGAAATACTTCTCCACCCAAAGAGTGATTAACACATGGAATTCACTGCCACAGGAGGTGGTGGCGGCTACAAGCATGGACGGCTTCAAGAGGGAATTGGACAAACATATGGAACAGGGGTCCATCAGTGGCTATTAGCCACAAGGTACAGATAGGAACTCTTGGTCTAGGGCAAGCGATGCACTGTATTCTTGGTACTTGGGAGGGGCAACAGTGGGAGGGCTTCTAGTGTCCTGGCCCCACACTGGTGGACCTCCTGAAGGCACCTGGTATTTTTGACAGAGCGTTGGACTGGATGGGCCACTGGCCTGATCCAACATTGGCTTCTCTTAAGTTCTTACCCCGAAAATCTTGTTGGTCTCTAAGGTGCTACTGGACTCGAATCGATCTGAAAGAGTATTCCTTCTCAAAAGCTGCACGAGAGTGCCTTTGCTTGTGTTCCTAATATAGGCAAGAGATGGGGTCAAAGGCCCCTCCTGTATATGGGTAGAGATAATCTGAATATGTACCAGGCCGTAGCCAAGGAGGGAAGCCTGTAGGAGCCTGGTCCATCCAGAGATACTCCAGACCCCTTTGCTAGCTTCTCAGTTTTCATTTTAAAATAAGTATATCTCTACCAATGTCATCTTAAGCAGAATTATACCCTTCTAAGCCCACTGACTTCCAGTAAAGGTTGTAACTTTGCTTAGAATTGTGCATGGTTCTTTTACTTATGAAAAAATAAGGAAAGACATGCAGGGAATATGCCACCAAGTTGCTCACTAAGAAAGAAACCAGCACTTTTTAATTACTTGTTTTGTTTTTAAAAAATCCCATCCTACTTTATTGGAAGTTTTGAAGTGGTTTACAGTCAGTCCCGTGCAAAAACAAAGAAGCACAACTTCGGAAGCTTAAAAATGAATTCTATATGCCCAGTAAACAACACATAACAAATTAGCCAGAGAAAACCTTCTCATGCACTATCCAGAGAGATATTAGTCTGATACAGCGTGAGGCATTTATTTCTAATGTTACACAAATAGATTTTCCTGTCAATAACATTGTTTAATACCAGGAATAAGGCCCATTGTGGAAATAAATACAACGGGTTCTAGAAAGAGGCTCTGGGAGAGTGTCAAGGCCTTGGGCACTCATCGTCAATTTGCTGTGGCAATCTCAGCAGGGTATAAGGACACAGAGTCCACCATTTTCTCCATGGGAACTGATCTCTGCTACCTGAAGAGCAGTTGTAATTCTGAGTGATCTTCAGCCCGCACCTGGAGATTGGCAACAGTGGTTCCCCAAGAGGGAATAGCTGGTTTGGAGGGCAGAGTCCATGGCATTCTACCTGTGTGAGGTCCCACCCCTCCTCAAACCTCACCTTCTCCAGGCTCCATCCCTCAAATTTCCAGGAATTCCCCACCTGGAGTTGGCAACCCTATCTCCTCCCCAGCCAAGCATCAACATACCTTTATTTCCCCCTCACTCTTCAGCTTTCCATCTCCCCCACACCTGCAGCCTCTACCATGCTCTGAAGCCCTGACTGCCACATCACATTGGCTGTCATGGGGGGGGGAGCATCTCAGCAGGGTATAAGAACACAGAGTCCACCATTTTCTCCATGGGAAGTGATCTCTGCTACCTGAAGAGCAGTTGTAATTCTGAGTGGTCTCCAGCCCTCCCCTGGAGATTGGCAACAGTGGTTCCCCAAGAGGGAATAGCTGATTTGGAGGGCAGAGTCTATGGCATTGTGCCTGTCTCACTGTTCAGCTTTCCATCTCCCCCCACACCTGCAGCCCCTACGGTGTTCTGAAGCCCTGACTGCCATGTCACCCTCTTTTCCTGCACTTTTTGGCCTTGAGGCAGCTGGGAACTGGGCCAGCAGATGAGGAAGCCCCATTCAACCCAGTGAGTGATACCCCTGCAATCCCCCCTCTGGAACTACAGCTCAATTGAACCTTATGGAGGAACATTTTAAACAAACAACCACAGACAGCAGCCATCTTACAAACAGCAGTAACTGCCATTACACCTACCAACAGCCACTGAGGGAATAGTTGGCAGAATGCCTTTCAGCCAGTCGGGAAGGGGACCAGGGTATGTGTGTGTGGAGGTTTCCCAGGGCCCGCAGAACCTGCAAAGAAGAAATCCCGGAAGAGGAGGGAAGCCTGTGCCTGGCGGCAGAAGGCGGGAGGGAGAGCACTTCTGCTGGGCAGCAGGGGGTGGGGCTGCATCCGCCTCCTCCTTCCCCCTCCTCGGTGCCCTCCTCTTCCGGTGGGGCGGGAAATACGAAAGACCCAAGCAGCAGCTGAGAGAAGAGCTGCCTGCCCAGTGCCGCCCACCCATGTGAGTCGCCCCCGTCACCCCCCCGCTGATGGGGGGAAGGACCGTAGATGCCTCCCTCCCACCCACCTCAGAGGGAGCCTTCTCCCTCCTCCCCCGCTTGCACTAGTGAGGCCTGAGTGGCTCACAGCCGCTGGGCCCGCTGAGCCTCTCCCCCAGATGGCCAGAGCATTCTCTGCACTTGCGCAGGGAATGCTTTTACTTTGGGGGGGATTTAAATATCCCCCCAAAAGTTTTTTTTTAAACTTTTATGATTTTTCTGCACACGTGGGGAGTCTCCCACATGTGTAGGAAAATTTCCCTGCCCCCCAAGTGCCCCCCCCCCCGGTGCAGATTTAGATATCCGCAAGGAGGGGGCCACTTGGCTATTAGTATATAGATATAACTGGAGGATGTTTTGAAGTGTAGTCCTAAACAGAGTAACTATGGTTCCCAATGCGGTCTCAGCAAATGCCAGGAGATTTGAGGAGCAGTGCCTGAGGACGGTGGATTTTGGGAAGGATGTGAGGTCACTTCTAGCTGATGCTCTAGGCTGCCTCTTCTGGTCTCTACCATAGACACTGTGGAAATTCCTAGAGTGTTCCTATATAGAGGCAGTTTTTTTGTCCTGCTTCTCAATTCCCTGGGGGTGGGAAACTGGGCTGGGGGTGGTAGATAGGAGGCCTAAGTCATTAGTCAACAGGCTTAGAAAGGTGTAATCCGGCAGGATGCTGTTAAAAACTTAAAAGATGGACTACTTAAATTTTGGTTTCTGCAGGGGCACAATGACTTTGTGATGGTTTCCCACCCTACTGCATTTCTTGCCACAGGCTATCCTCATGTGTAATTATTTCACTTTGTAGCATTTGGGGGCGGGGGAAAGTGGCATAGATGCTGACATACCAGTTATCCTTCCCAGCAGAACTTGTGTGTAGGAACTCACACATGCATTCTAGTGGGACCAGCTCGATTGCCTTTCTTAGCTTCTTCACAGTCCCAAATAATACATATCCTGTATGCATGTGCCTTCCCATCCTAAATTTGCATGTTTGCTTTCATTTTTTAAAAAATTATTAATGTGGGAAGAGATACTATCTTGCTGTGGGTGGCCACTGAGCAGAAAGAGCAAGATGATTTCCGGGTAAGTGAATTCCCAGCTTGGCTGTTATTGAACCCTCCAGTCAGCAAGTCCCTCCAGGCAGGGTGTGCTTCCTCTGCTGCCATCTTGAGGAGACGACTGTGGCATAGAGGAGATTAGACCCGCGCCTCTCCCTAATCTTCCTTGAAATGAAATTAAAAGCATTTCAAGCTTGTAACTTTTTAAACTTGTTGTATTTATATCCCACTTTCCTCTCTGATCAGGGACTCCAAGCAGCTTTTTGCATGGTCCCCCACCTTCTACTTAATCCTAACAACAGCAAACTTGTGAGGGAAGGTTAGGCTGAGCGATTCTGAGATGCCCAGGGTCACGTGGCAGGCTTCCATGGTGGAATGGGGGGGTTTCCCCCCCAAACCCAATTGTACCAGACCCTCATCCAACTCTCTAACTACTACACCACACCAGCCCTCAGCTGGTACACGAAGCAAGGCTCTGGCACTGCTGGCCATCTTGGTTTCAGGACCCACAGTGTCTAACTGTATCCCTTGTCATAATCATGACTAGACTCCTCCCCACTAGGTTGTCCAAAATGTTGAATATTGCAAACAGCCAAATTGTCTGTTGGTGTGGTTTAAAGAATGTAGACAAAATTTGGAAAACCCCTCCTTTATTGTTGAGACCAGAAACATGGATTGGAGATTATATGTATAGTTGTTCTTCCCCTTGATAGTGTTGTGGTGATAGTATATCTCACTTGTTATTAATATGCTTTATTACATGTTGTATGCTGATACGTTGTTCAGCATGAATTGAAATCTGTAGTTTCCCTACAGAGTTGTAATGTGTGTGTGTGTGTGTGTGTGTGTGTGTGTGTGTGTATATATATATAGTTTTATGTGCAATTTTGGAGTGGAAGGGAGCTAAAAACCAAAGCTTAATCTTGATAAAATGGAAATGCTACTGATGAGTGGAAGGTTTGGTCTAGAACTTAAAGCATCACCTTAGATGGGGTAGCGCTCCCCTTGATGGAACAGGTCTGTAGTTTGGGGATGTTCTTGGACTCCGGCCTGCTGCTAGATAAATGGGTAGCATCTGTGGCTCCTTTTTACTAGCTTCAGCTGATGAGCCAACTGCAGCCTTTTCTGACCAGAAAAGATAGGGCCACTATGGTACATGCCCTGGTTACATATAGAATTTTGTTGTTGTTAGCTATTCAGTCGTGTTCGACTCTTGGCGATTCTATGGGCCAGCTCTCTCCACGTTTCCCATTCTTGTACTGTTTCTTTGAGTCATTCCATGCTCGGGCTGGTGTTGACTTTTATGGTGTATAGCCACCGTGTTCTTTGGAAGCCCGGTTTCCTTTTGCTGCTAACCAATCCAAGCATAATTGCTTTTTTCAGTGAGTTCTTCTGCATGACATGGCTGAAATAAGATGCAGTTTTGTTATTTTTTTCTTCCAATGGTATGTCTGGTTTTATGCACTCCCTTATGAACCTACCTAACTGCTATGGTCATTTTCCAAGCCTCTGCTTCAAGGGCCCCCAGCTTTCAGAGATTAGGCAGGTGGCAATCCAGCAGAGGACCTTCTCAGTCATGACACCAAAATTCTGAGCCTCTCTCCTCAGGGAGACTCATCTGTCCCTTGCTGTTGCTGTCCTCGGCTGTCGGGTGGAGATATTTTTGTTTTGTCAGGCACTCCTTCAGTAATCCCTCTTTCCTCTCTTGTGGATTGTTCAATGGCTGTTTTTATATTTGTCATACGTGTATAGGAGCTTTGGTTTTAATTGTTTTAATGGTGTGTTTTTGTTTGTTTTTAATGGTTTTTAAAATGTGTTTTTGGTTAGCTGCCTTGGTGGCTGTGATGAGGGCAGAAGAGCAGGGTATAAAATTGATAAATAAATAAGCATACAGAGCTGCTGTATTGGCCCATGAAGGCCAGTATTGTCTACTCTGACTGGCAGCTGATCTCCAAGGTGCAGGTCTTTTGCATCACTTACTACCTGAACCTTTTAACTGGGGATTCTGGGGATTGAACTTGGGACTTTCATCATGGTAAGCAAGTGCTTTATCATAAAGCCAGGGTCCTCCCCAATATATATATACATTTGTACACACTTTGTGTAGTATGCTGAGGAAAAAATGGGGAAGAGAAAATGACTATCAAAGCCCCCCTGTCCCACAAGCAGCTTTGGTTGAAGGTCAAGAGAGAACGCACAAGACTGGGGAGCAAATCCTCACTGCTCAGGGTAATGAGCTACCACCAGCCCCTCTAAGATAATTCTCAGCAGAGAGACCAAAGGACCAAGTCTCCAGCTCTAAAGGTAAAAGGTAAAGGTTTCCCTTGGTCAAAAACCAGTCGAATCTGACTCTAGGGGGTGGTGCTCATCTCTGTTTCGAAGCCAAAGAGCCAGCGCTGTCCAAAGACGTTTCCATGGTTATGTGGCTGGCATGACTAGACGCCAAGGTGCACAGAACGCTGTTACCTTCCCACCAAAGTGGTGCCTATTTATCTCCTTGCAATTCCTTGCTTTCAAACTGCTGGGTTGGCAAGAGCTGGGACCAGAGACGGGAGCTCATTCCATCACACGGCACTAGGGTCTTGAACTGCCAAACTACCAACCTTCCGGTCTGCAGCTTAGAGTCTACTAGGTGCTAATCAAGAAGTCAGCCCTGCAAGGTAGAACACTGGCAAGTTGAGTTCACAATTACTTGGCAGCTGTAGCCAAAATAGGCCAAACTACTGTGTTTAGAGTGAAGCTCCCAAGCCCAAATAACAGCATAGGCCTATAATAAGGTTTTATTGAAAAAGATGCGGAAAACTACGCAAATATCAAAGCAGTGCAAAGCAGAGAAGAAAATAATAAAACTAAATAACTATCCTAGAACATTTATTCGGGCTTTAGTCCCCTGACTCAGGTGTTACCTGTCAGACTGAAGGTACAGAGTCCAGATGGAACTACAGAGCCCAAAATCCAAGAAGCAGGTGTTCTGCCTGCACAAGGCTCAACCTACAATCAAAAGGATAGCAAGAAGGAATGCAGGCCCATTGGGAGGGGAGGAAGATCCAAACTAGAATGAATGGTCTTGCTTTATGCCAAAATGTTCACAGCTGGCCTGCTCTTATTCAGCCAAGCATGACCATGTACTTTTGCATCTAGCAGGTACCTTTTGTTGTTGCTGTTATTGTTCAGTCGCACAGTCGAATCAAGCAATTCACCTACACTCAAAGTTCCTTATGCTAATATAATTGGACGTGAGTGCAGAACTTCTGGCCTTGAAGCCTGTGATCTCACTTGCATCTGCGTCTGACTCCATCTCTCCCTTATCTCTCTGGAAAATGCAAGTCAGTGTGACCTTCATTTCCCAGAGAGGAGCCTTCAGTAACTTGACACGACCCGAAAGCCTGAACCAAAATTTGGAAGGGCAAGAAATGGCTAGACCAGGCCAGTTTCTTCACAACAACAGTGAGTCAAGACTTTTTGAGAAGCCAAGTTCTGGAATACAAGTTTTTGGCTTTTTTTAAGGAGACAAAATTAATAATATATCCAGGTGCAGACTGTCATGGCACAAGTTCACAGTTTTTCTTCAATTTTCTTCCTTCTTCTAAAAAATAAGGTCTGGTTTTTAAAAAGGCAGAAGGGAAGGAGCAATAGCCTAAGAAGGAGCAGTGCGCCAATTCTGTTCACACCTTGTAATACTGTGTCAATTTTTAAAATATGCTGTACAATTAAAAAGAAGAAACGGGACTCAAAAACAGTTCACAGTTCAGACTGCGGCCCCTCCTTGCATGAACGCCAAAACAGACTGCACAAAAAGCTGCTGTACAGACCCGGTTAGACTGAAAAATCTGCCACTTTTTTTCTTCTCAGAATGGTGTAGCAAAAGTCTCTGGGGGCTGGGCTGAGTGGAGAGCAGGTACACGCGCCAGGGAAAGTCTACTGACAAGAAGCTGAAGAGGGGAAAAAAGTAGACTATTGGTTCTGCAGATAGTCTCATTCTAGAAGCCTTAAGAGCTTTTGTAACTGCCACAGAAGATGATGCAAATGGGCTTCTGAGAAATTAGAGCAGGGGTCCCCAACCATATTGAGGTTGTGGGCAGTGTTCCCTCTAAACTGAGTTAGTGTGAGCTAGCTCACATTTTTTTAGCCTCCAGCTCACCCATTTTTGTCTCAGCTCAGGAAGGATGGCTCCAGAGCAAACTAATTTATGCAGCAGTAAAATTGCTCACTTACAACTTTAATGCCAGTAGCTCACAAAGTAGAATTTTTGCTCACAAGACTCCACAGCTTAGAGGAAGCATTGGTTGTGGGCACTTTTGGAATTCTGACATAGCATGGTGGGCGCAGCAACAAAATGACTGCCACAAAATGGCTGCCACAGGAGGTACAGCCAGCCACAAAATGATCGCCACAGCTTAACTTTGGTAACACAGTGTAGATCCTTGTGCTGTGGAGGCAGCTGCTGCCAAAGCAACATTTTAAAAATTCTGCACAATCAATCAAAGCTGGGCAAAACTTCTACCTAGCCCCACCCACTTCCTAAAAACACTTGGTGGGCACCAGAAAAGGTGATGGTGGGAACCATGAAGCCCATGGGCACCATGTTGGGGGCCCCTGCATTAGAGCTACAAAAAGGTGGCCAGAAGTGTTCACAGCAGTTGGGAGTATTTATTTTGTTCTTTTAAAATTGGACTTCCATGCCATAACTCCAATAATACATGCAATATCACTTTGATTTCAAAACTCTTTTTATAGTGGGGGTGGCATGAAAGGGTGGTGGCGTTCAATAAACACAAATCTGAAGTACTCCTGAGTGGGTTTGCAGAACTAGGTGAGTGATTCCTTGGGTGGTGGTGGCCAGTGATACATCTCCTGGAGCGAGGGCATGTGAGAGAACAGAGGTTAAGTCAGTGGAGCTGGGGAGGGGATGTTAGGGCTGTTCAGAAATGGGGGTGACCTAATGTCATTGGAAATCCTGCCTACATCAGACACAGCCACAGTGCCTATCAAATATATGGTGCCTCCCACCCCAAATGTGTACTACACACATGTATTGCATACTGCAGCTGGCTATATGAGGCCCACAGGCTGTATGAGGTAAATGGCATTACCAAATGTCTGACACACATACCCAGTTCTCAAGAAAGGAAGGAGATGTAACAGCAGCATTGTACTAATTGTTTGAGGCCTGATACAGGCTCATCAACTTCATTAGTCAGATCTCTCACTGTATCTAGCCAAAATAGTGTCATAACTAGCCCATTCTTTTCAAGCACAACATTACTTATATACACTACCTAGTAAATGCCACTAAAATTATTAGAAAAACCTTTACCTCAGACTGGACACAAAAAAGCTTGATAGTATATATGCATTGCTATTGGAAATAGATACAGACCAAAACAATAAGGACAACCCCTCCGACATTATATAAATCTAAATGGGGACACCTGTATTTGTTTCCAGTTTGCATTTTACAGTGAACACAGTTACGTCCCGCACGTACAAGTGCAATCTGTAACAAACAATTTGCAAAGGAATAGGGATGCTTGCTCTGTGTTGGGAAATACCTGGAGATTTTGGGGGTGGAGCCTAGGTAATGTGGGTTTGGGGAGGGGTGAGAGCCAGTACAGTGTAGTGATTTTAATCTGGAGAAATGGGTATGATTCGCCACTCCTCCACATTGGTGTTGTGCAATATTTTTTAACTGGTATTTTTCAGGGGTCCATGTCTTAACTGGATCTTCTGGCAGGGGCGCAAAGCATGTGTGCCGCATGATGATGTCACCTGGAAGTGACATCATCATGCTGGGCATGTCATGTGGCGATGCTCTAGTGCTTTGACCAAAACTCTGTTGTTACCAGTTTGGGTCATAACACTAGGGTGTCGCTGTGCAACATGCCCAGCATGGTGATGTCATTTCTGAGTGACATCATCATGCTGATGCTGCAGGAGTGGGCTGTTCAGGGGTGGGGCTTCCCCGCTGGCTAACTGGCTGGCAGTGAATTGGAACCCCCGAAATTGGGGGAACCCAACCCTGACTAGGGGTCTGGCAACCCTATATTTTCCAGTTTGGGTCTATTGGACCAGAAATTTTTTTGGGGGGTGGGTGGGTTACGAAAAAACTCCAGATCCCAATACTGGTAAGGTATTTAGATCTGGGATTTTTCAGACATCCTGAATTTTTTCGGGTGGTCCAATAGACCTAGGAAGAAGAACACCAATTAAAAAATGAGAAGCTAGCTCCAAGCCGAGCCAACAGGAACAGTCTGCTTCCCACTGGCACAGCTGATACTTGGGCTGTCTTCTGCAGTCCCTTTAAACTGTTGTGTTCGAATCTACCCCAGTAAGTCCCAAATATATCCAGGATTTTTTCGGCATTGTTTTTTCCTGAGAAATCCCGGACACATTTGCCCTACTCCACATGAAGCCTGCTGGGTGACCTTGGGCCAGTCACAGTTCGCTCAGAATTATCTCAGCCCCACCCACCTCACTAGGAGCCTGTTGTGGGGAGAGAAAGGGAAGGTGATTTTACGGCATTTTGAAACTCCTTAACGTAGAGAAAGGTGGGGTATAAAAACCAACTCTTCTTCTACCTCGGCAGGGTATAATGGCATAGAGTCCACCCTCCAAAGCAGCCATTTTCTCCAGGGGAACTGATCTTAGTTATATGGAAATTAACTGTAATACTGGGAGATCTCCAGGTACCACCTGGAGGTTGGCAGCCCTACAAATGAAACTGGGGACCAGTACATGTGTTCAATGTAACAAGAGAATTACTCAGTGTAGTTTTCTAAAAAGCGTATACCTTACACAGATTGTGCATATATTCACTGTAACTTGTGAACAGGGTTACTGTCTGATTCTCCCCTTCTTTTGCTGAGTACTTTGCTATAGCCTATAATTTGGCCTCTGACTCCCAAAGAAGTCCATTCCAGTAAATTCTGAATATTCTTGAGTTCGGCCGCTTATTGGCCCAGTCATGGTGAATAAGCAGCATCTTGAATAAGGGGAAATAGCCTAGCTATGTGATCTCAGGAGCACATAGGTACAGGGAAGGCCATGGAAAATCATAACTCAATGGTATGGCCAATGAGAAGATAGAGACAACATACCTTCATTGTATAATTGTTAACATAAGTGTACCAAATTATGCACCAAGCTGGCTTGCATACAAGTGGTGATGATACGACAAATCAGATGTTTCTTTTGGTTTGAAGGTGATGGACCAAGAAGGGACTTTTCTTGGAAGATACGGGTCTGACCCCCCTCACCTCAAGAAAATAACTGGATAATAAATACATTCTGAATACTGGGATGAGTGGAGAAGTTTGCCCCTTAGAGTAAGAATGGGAGGCCAACACAAAAAAAGCTGTCTGTTTACCTAAAGTTAAAAAAATATACCTGAAGGTGTTTTTCTAGTGATCAACCCCAAAGCAAATTAACAGCAGAATTCTATGAGTTGTCTTGGGCTACTGATTTAAAGACCTTTATCTGCCAACCTTATATGTCAGCCACAAAATTAGCTGTTTTCTTGGTCCTCCTGCAGACTTAGTTGCAGACATAAGCATTCAATTAAGTGTTTTAAAGGAGGATAATCTATTAGTAATAGCAACCAGTGTGAGGCCACCAATCTATATTTTATGTTCACAGGTATACATGTTGCTCAAAGGGTGGGATGTGGATATCTTCCATAAATAACTAAGTCTAACTTTACTTGGTTGCTTGGCAACCCTGGGAATATGGGTGGCGGGAGAATCACAAGCAATCAGGTGGGCAGCAGCAATGGCTGCATGGTGGGCTCCAAGAAAGACCCTGAGCCTGGGCAGTGCCCCACTTAGTATGCTGATGCCAGCTGTTCTGCTGGCCATCCAATGAGTTCCACCATTGATCAGAGGACATTACAAAACATAATCTTGGGTATCAAAATTACTCCTGTGACTGAGGGTGGGAAATAATGGCTCAGTTGCCTCTGTCAAGCCTCTGCCATGAACAAATTTATGCTAAGTAAAAACATCTATGTGAATACATCAAATTAACTGTCGTTTCTTTAAACGAACATGTGTAACTGATGTAGTGCAGGGATCCTGATGTGGCTGATGAAACAAACTTACACTTTCCATTGTGGAAGAACACAAATATGAAGAGACAGATTAAACAGCAGCAAGATGATTTTTGTTACGTAATGCTTGGGTAACTAGCTAAATACCAAGCAATCATCGAACCAAATCTCTTTCTTTTCCTTTTCCTGGAGAAGATTGTGCCATTTAATAACTAGGGATTAATTCTGAAATACAGTCATGGTGGGCATGGGGGTAGGACACGGCAAAGGCAAAACAAGCCTCAAATAAATAACAAAATCCTACTAATCAAAAAAAACTGAAGAATAAAACAAGGATACATAGAAAGTAGATTTACTCCACTGAGTTTCAGATTCCTCTCCTTTCTGTCAAAAAAGGGACATCTGTTCTAGAGGAAGACCTGTGATTTTCTAACATCTGAGGACCCTGAAGATTTCCTAACACCTGTAAGACCTCAAATATAAGTATGCCTCTGAAATTATTGTTACTTTTTTTTAGGAGCTTTATGCTCCTAATCATAGGTCAGACTACTAACACCCATGCTACTGACAAAGGACTGAAATGTTACAAAATATTGAATTACTGGATTGTATTATATGCTTCCTTCCAGGACATTCCAAACTCAAACAAAATTGTCCAGACATGGGGGAGGCTGAGAGGATTGTTAATGCCCAGTGATGCAGAAAGGTGACAAGGACAGTGAGCTGTGGAGTATGAAGCTGATTTTTGTGGCATGTTTCATTTGTTTTGTCTTTTCAAATAATATAACAAAAACAAATGTTTTCAAATACCACCGCTCAAGGCTCTGTGCGATCCCAAATGTCATAAGGAACCAATCCGCCACTTCAAGTAGCTCCATCATAACAATTTTGCTAACTGGAGCAGAGCCCCTGCATTGCATGTAAAAGGCTCCAGGTTCAGTCCCGGGCATCTCCAGTTAAAAGGACCAGGTGGTTGGTGATGTGAAATAGCTCTACCTGAAACCCTGGAGAGCAGCTGCTGGTCTGAGGAGGCAATAATGACCTTGATGGACCAATGGACTAATTCAGTATAAGGCAGCTTCCCCTGTGTTCAGATATTGGTATATGAAGGTTATACCTTGAATAAAACTTTGTTGGTCTTAAAGGTGCCACTGGACTCAAACTTTGTTCTATTAATAACTCCAGTTATAGGATTTCAGGTCGCAGATGTTGGGGAAGACCCTTTTCTAACTGTGATCCTGGAAATAGTCAGAGTAGACAGTTCTGAGGTAGATAAACTAATGAACTGCCTTGGTCTTAAGGCAGCTTCATATATTCATAATAGGGCAACTTGCACCAAGCATCTACTGAAGTGTGTTTTGAGAGTTAGATGTGTAACTTTCACTTGTACATTTTGAAGATGATTCCACTAAGCTTAGATAAGTGACTGAAGGTGTCATCAGGATATCATTTAACACAATTAAGCCAACAATAAATCATGTTTTTGAAAAGCACAGTACTTAAAAATATTTTTTATTTTTCTTGTTACAGATGTTACATTGCTACCATGCTAGGAATAAGAACCATGTCTTATTTCTCTTTAAGGTGTTGTGCTCCATCTAGTGGGCTTCAGTAGGACTCCGAACACTTGAGAAAAGATCAGTGGGAATTTAACCAAACAATTTACCTGGATGGCTTTAGACTGGAACTACAGATTTTTGCAGCTTGAGCCCAGTATCATACATTTCTTATGTGTGTGTTTCTTTTGTGGGTGGACCATACGACCTGTTGGCTAGTGAAATCCCCCTGAGAGATCTGTAGGATTCCTTTGTGTCTCAGTTCTCTATGGCTTGGTGGTAGAGCACCTGATTAGCATGAAGAGGGTCCCAGGTTCAATCCCTGGCATCTCTAGTTAAAAGGATTTAGTGGAAAACCTTTTCCTGAGACCCTGGAGAACCATTGCCAGTCAGAGTTGACAATACTGAGCTGGATAGATCAATGATCTAACTCAGCAAAAGGAAGCTTTGTGTATTCTTAGTGTAATTGGCTACTAGAATAACAGTTCCCTCTCAAAAAGATCTAGACCAGAGAGGAAATTTGTGAATGCTTTTACTAAATTCAAATATTCTGCTTCAGATGCTTTGAAGTCCAAAATAACAATTTAATGAAATCAACAGATACATGTTAAGTGAACATAGCCTTATGAATAAATCTAAATGTGAGATAAATATTCTGAGTAGAAATAAACAGGAATCATGTGGCATCTTAACAGACTTTAAAGATTCTGTTCCAGCACAACCTCCTTCAGATGCACATGGTGGGATTCTCACTAGGTAGACGTTTATATACAAATTATGAAGAAAACCATTTTAAACACCAGGCTCAAAATGCCATGAAAGCCAGGCAATACAGAATGAGATGTAATTACATACAATTCAAATGTGATGAAGAAAAGTACAGAGACTTACAGTGCCATCCTAAACAAACTTACACCCTTCTAATTCCATTGAAGTCAATGGGCTTAGAAGGGTATAACTCTGCTTAGAATTGAATTAATCATAATTACTGGTATTGTGAATGGTCCTTGTATTTTTCTTGACCACACTTGACTGCAGTTCACCACATACTTCTCACATTTCATGTTCCCTTGACCCTGATGGTCCCCTCCACCATAACCTCAAATATACATGTTGGCCAAGTGAGGATCCACTACATAGCATCTGACAGAGTAGGCTTCCGTTCAAGGAAGCTTATGCTAAAAGAAATTCTTGCTACTCCTAAGGCAGGGGTCACCAACCTTTTCAAAACTGTGAGCACCTTTGGAATTCTGACACAGAGTGGTGGGCAGAGCCAGCCACAAAATGGCTGCCACTCTTATCTTCAGCCAGAAAATGAAAATCTTTGTCCTGTGGTGACAGCTGCTGCCAAGCAATGCTTTTAAAAATCTGCATAGCCAGTTAGATTAATTAACAGTTAGATTTGAGTCTAGTAGCACCTTAGAGACTAACAAGATTTTCTGGGTAGAAGCTTTTGAGAGTCAAAGCTTCAAGCTCCCTTCATCAGATACCACAACCAATCAAATCTCTAATGGCCTTTCAAAAGCCTTGCTGGGCAAAAAAACCCCTCCTAGCCTTGTTTACTTTCTTAAAATACTTGGTAGTGCCAGGATAGGTGTTGGCAGGTGCCATGCTGGGAACCCCTGCTTTAAGGTGCCACAAGACTGTTGTTTCTGTTGAAACAGACTAATGTGGCTACCCTTCACAAATGATTTTGAGTATCTTGTCATCCAACTTCAAAGTTGATTGATAGGCACTTTATTAAGATACTATCAACATTTCTATGTACATGAGAAATTTAAGATTGTTGTTTATGAGAGAAAAGGAACTCCCACCAGAAATAGTACTTATTGATTGTTGTGTACTAAGGATGAGTCAACTCTAAACTAGTCCTGGGGTCAGGATGAACTTGCGTCCACAAACAATAGTTAGCTAGGATCCTAGAATGGACCAATAGAGAAACAATGTTATGTAATTTTTAAACTTAGGGAAAAGTAGAGCATGGGAAGCCCTATTTATTATATTCATTAGGCTAATGAAGACTAATGGGAGTGATGCTGATGAATGACAAAATTCTCTGCTTCTTTTCTTTGGGCCTCTACCAGTCTATGGGATGGACTCTACAAAATTCCTGCTTCTGCTAGAGTTCTTGCACAAACATAATTGCAAGTAAAAGTCAGCACTAGCTGCTTGTGCTAAGTCAAACAAGATCTTGTGCAACCAGTTTCTGGCGCTATAATAAATAGGGAGGGAAGCACTAAATGATGCATGAGATCCTCCTCGGGAGGACAAGAACCTCAGAGGGGAACAGTGCCATAGAGTCCACACTCCAAAGCGTCCATTTTCTCCAGGGGAAATGATCTCTGTAGTCTGGAGATAAATTGTAATTCCAGGGGATCCCCAGGTCCCAACTGGAGGCTGGCACCCCTACCTATGGCATCATACCCCACGAGGTCCCTGTCCTCTCCAGGCTCCATCCCTAAATCTCCAGGAGTTTCCCAGGGTGGAGCTGGCAAAAAAACAACAACCCCCCATTCTCTGCCAGTGCCCGGGGGGGGGGGGGACCTGGCAACCCTTGCTGGGGGGGAGCAATGTTTCTTCTAGGGTGTTCAAAGGGAAATGACTCTCCCCCCCCCTGCATATCAACCTGGTGTCGTCCCCCCCTCCCAGCACTATTTCCTCAGCGCAGGTCTTCGGAGAAGCCTGCTGGCCCAAGGCGCCAGTCTGGAGGAACAGCACACTGGCCAAGAGGAGTGGACTGAGCCAGCAAGGTCCACTGCTCTGCCTGGAGTTCAAGTCACCTGGAAGGAAGAGAGAGCAGCTGGGCTTCAGCCAGGCAGGGCTTTGCTGAGACCCGATCTTGCACAGGAGGACATCCCGGACAGCAGTGGTCAGGCTCAGCAGCAGGAGTAGCACACGTCACAAGCCTGTCCCTTCTCTCTCTCCGTGGGCCTGCTGCCTCCACTGCTCCCACTGGCTGAGGGGAGAGTATGGAGGGCTGGTGGTCTGGGCTTGAGCCCCACAGGGATGAGGGGCAAGCCCCTCAGGCCCTCAGCATGACCCCTTGCTAGGAATGGAATGAGCCAGGAAGGGGTGGAGACTCTCGATGCAGAAGGGTGCCAGAGGTGTGGAAAGCAAAGGAGGGAAGCCAGACTGCCCTGCTGGGAAGCTTGAACTTTAAATTATGAACTCTTAACTACCTTGTTTAAGGTAACTATGATTTGTGTATGAAAACTGCTTAGGGAAGGAGGCTTTTTCTCCAAATTGTAAATTTTAGAATTACTGTTTCAGGGCTGTGTTGTCTACTGAGGAGTTTGTTCATTTGGGGCCTCCATCTTGGAAGCCGGTGCACAGTGTTCAGCTGGAGACTTCTTGGGCCACCAACAAGAGGAAAGAGGTGGACTTTGGGGTGACAAGCTGTGAAGGGGGGGAAAGTTAAGTGCTTGGATCACTGGTCCATAGGGTTGCCAGCCTCCAGGTGGGGCCTGGGGATCTCCCACTTTTACAATTGATCTCCAGCTGACAGAGATCAGCTCCCCTGGAGAAAATGGCTACTTTGAAGGGTGGACTATGGCATTGTACTATGCTGAGGCCCCTCCCCTCCCCAAACCCCACCCTCTCCCAGATCCATCCCCAAAGTCTCCAGGTATTTTCCAACCCAGACCTGGCAACCCTAATTGTTGTTCTGTGTTACTAAGATCTATGTTTTTGTTACATGAGATGATGCTGAGTGAAAAGTAAAAAACATTTTATTCCCTTTAAATTATTGCAAGATTCATTCCAAGTTCTGCCCCAGAAAACCCACAAGCTGGGGTTACATCAGCTCTAGGGCAATGTACCCCACTGAGGTCCCTGTCTTCCCCAGGCTCCAGGAGCTTCACAGCCTGGATGTGGCAACCCTCCCCTCCCCCAGTGGCTGGGGGGCCCGGGCATCAAGCCTGCTTTTCCTAGAGAGTTCTGATCTATGTCTACTCTGTAGGTTGTGGGCCCAGCTACACAAAAAACAAAGAAAATGGTAACTGGAGGGAGACCCACCTATTTTGTTTTTGTAGGCTTGCCAGCCTCCAGGCAGGGCCTAGATAGGGTTGCCAGCCTCCCAAGTGGGGCCTGGGGATCTCCCGCTTTTACAACTGATCTCCAGCTGACACAGATCAGCTCCCCTGGAGAAAATGGCTGTTTTGAAGGGTGGACTCTATGGCATTCTACCATGCTGAGGCCCCTCCCCTCCCCAAACCCCACCTTTTCCTGGCTCCACCCCCAAAGTCCCCAGGTATTTTCCAACCTGGACTTGGCAACCCTAGGCCTAGAGATCTCCCCAAACTACTACTGCAGTCTCCAGATGATAAGAGGTCAGTTCCCCTGGAGAAAGGGGCCATTTTGGAGGGTGTATTCTACAGCATCACAAAGCCCTGCTGAGATCCCTCCCCAATCCCCACCGTCCACCCCCAAATCTCCAGGAATTTCCATCCCAGCTCAGGAGTCCCGATGTAGACATCCTCTTCTGAATCAGTATTCTGAAGATAAGGCCTGGTCCATAAAGGCCCTCCTGGTGAACTCTGGCAGGGGTTTCATGGAAGCCCCAGTTGGGAGCACTGGCATCTCCATATTGGAGGCTGTGCATGCACATACCAGCTTGCACTGTTGCAGTGGGGCCGTGAAAATGCTCTGGTCTGCACCAATGGCCTTGTTTATGCAGTCCTCACCTCCGCATAAGTTGTGTCAAGCCAGGAACCTTCTGGGAGCTCTGGATGCCACTGTGCAGGGGTCATTTCGTAGAAAAAGAGGTGCAGGAGCTCAATAGCATAACTCATTAGCATAACTTATTTGCATAAGCTACACCACCTGACATCACCGGAAGTATGTCAGAAGGCAAGAAAGAAAGGAGAGAGAAAGAGAGAGAGAGAAAGAAAGAAAGAAAGCTGGCAGAGAGGGGACAGCTACTAATCCAAGCCTCAGAAATACCATTATTCTGGGAGGGTAGCTTCAGTGGTGGCTGAAGCCTTCAGAAGGCTGGTCGGAGGAACAAGGACCTTTCCAGGGGACGGGCTCATTTTGCTGCAGCCATGACACAAGCAGGCATTCCGCTGGGGGGGGGGGCTGGCACCAACTCCCAGAGCTGAGCTCCCCCGAGCTCCTGCTCGAAATGACCCCTGCCGCTGTGGTTGATCAGACATGGGTGGCTCACCAATGGGTAGAGAGTTTCCTTCCTATCTTGTGGTAGCACCACCTGATACAGAGATCAGTTGCAGCCAGAAGAAGCACAAGGCCAGAAACTGCCCCAAGACAAGAGTGGAACTAAGGCTGCCTCTTGGCTTCTGGGTCATAGGGAAACTTTTTTATTCACTCCCCCCCCCCGGGAAGTTATGGGATGGCTGCAGAAATGGAAATGTCGACTCCAGGACTATAAAGCTGGTCTGTCCTACATCTTCCATGGAATACTACTTTTATCTCACAATTCAATTTTTTTAATCCGATCTCTTCCTCCAAGAAGTATAGATCAAGATGGGGAGCCGTGTCAGTCTGTCTGTAGCAGCAGAAAAGAGCAAGAGTCCAGTAACACCTTAAAGGATAACAAAATTTGAGCTTTCGTCACTGCTGTGGTATATGAAAGCTCATCCCCTGCCACAAATTTTGTCAGTCTTTAAGGTGCTACTTAAAGGACTCTTGCTCCTTTCTACTTCCAAGGAGGGTGGCATGCATGGTTCTGATTTTATCTTCAACACAACCATATGAGGTAGGCTTGGCTGAGAAAGTGTGACTGTCCCAAGATCCCCTGTTGAGTTTCATGTCAGAGTGGGGCTTTGAACCCAGGACTTCTAGATTCTTGCCCAGTGCACTACAACACACTGTTTTTTAGGATACAATCCCCAGGGTCTACCACTGGGTTTTAAATCTGCAAAGCGAGAGTGCATATTCAGGGTATCCTTGACAATGAGGCATAATTAATCTGTGTTCAGTGATCCTGAATTTGTGTGCTTGCAAAGAGACCTAAGAACATCCTTGCAGGGTCAGTCTTCCTTCTGTCCTTTGCTGTAGTCACAAAGCAGCAGAAGACCTAAATCTTTCTTTTGGCTGCTTTCAAAGTACAGTCGTGGCCTGTGGTCTCCTGCGCCCCCACTTATCTATAACATCAAAGGTATTCACCCCAGGAGTGACACAAGCTACATGCATGTCAGAGCACTGGCATCCGTGGGTACCAAGCATAGGGGGAGGCTGATATACACATGGTGACCACAAGATAGATTCAGGTAGGTAGCCGTGTTGGTATGAAGCAACAGAACAAAAGTTTTAGTCCAGTGGCACCTTTAAGAGCAACAAAACAGCATTAAACTTTGTTGGTCTTAAAGATGCCACCAGACTCCAACTTTGCTCTAACCACAAGATGGCACCAAAAGCCATGCCAGAGCTATAAAACAAAGCAAAATCTGATGGGGTGGGGGGAGGCCATAGATGTGGATGTCTTCAAGACAAATGTTTCCTGTGAATGTCTTTGACAAACGTCAGAGACACAGCAGGTCTGAGAAATTCACTGGGGCTTCATGCCAAGCACTGGGCATTTCTGAAAAGTCGTCAATTAATATATTGCCGAAGTCCCATTGAAGTCATTCTGGCAAAATGAACTAGAGTGCAGCCAGGGCTGCTTTACCCATTTTGCTAAAATAGTGATAGTGCCCTAGGAGCCTAAGCACTGCTCCCCACTGTGGCACCTGCCCCATGTTTCAGGAAAGCAGGCAAAGCCATTGCCCAGTGGGGCTTGGATGTGGCAAGTGGGTCTCACCTTGAAACAAGTACTGCTTGAGGATGTTCGAATATACAAGATCTGCTGTAGCCGCCTTGGTCCAAAGCAAAACCCAAAACCTATGTAATACCTTTTATAAAGGCCAATGAAAATAATACAAGGCTACCTGGAATAAAACTTTGTTGGTCTTAAAGGTGCCACTGGACTCCAGCTTTGTTCTGCTGCTTCAGACCAACATAGCTACCCACTGGGATGTAAGTTTACAATTTAAATAATCCTAGGATAGTCAAGGACCTACTTGCCCTGTTTACTCTAAGCCTTGCCCTGACTCAGTACCTACATCACAGAAAGCAGGGCTCAGTCCAGATATTCTTCCGCTGGTAAAAAGATGTTCTCGACCTTTCTACCTACCTAGTTCAATTTTAATCCACCCTTACTCTAATTAACTCAGAGTAGCACATATGCTGCATTTCCTCAGTTTATCCTCACAACAGTCCTGCATGGAAGGCTAGGCTCAGAGAGAATATCCGATCTGTATGAAAAGCAGGTCTGAATGATGCTAGATAAGGCTGGTATTAGCTTGCCTTTTCGGCGTCCCGGGAAGAAAGAAACAACTTGCACGTTTGCACCAACGAAGCTAAGAAGATGAAAGGGGTTGGTCTGGAACATGGAAACAGTACAGCAAGGAGAGAATTAATTCCCGCTCTGGCGCCACCATGGTTTTGATTAATCTTAGAACCTCCCGCAGCTGTTTGGCCTGTGGAGCAGATTTTGTTTTGCAACCAGAAGTGCGCGCGCTCGCGTGTGTGGAATTACGCATTTAAACACTAAACCTGCTTGTAGCTAAAGATGTTATCTGTTGAACACAGCAGGTAACTACACAAATTTGGGATAGACCAGTTTCCAGAGGCCTTCTGCCTCTGTCCTGACAATAATAACAGCATTTAATATTTGTTATAAATGATGCATTTAAACGTTGTTAAAGCAGTAAAGCAAGGTAAAGTTCGATAAGTCAGTTTCTTTCTGGTTTGCTCCTACTACGGCTTTTTAAAAAAAATCAGAATATATATATATATTGCATCTATTCAGAGAGACTAACCCTAAGTCGGTCTTTAACGTGCAACCGGGCTACTACGAAACGAACACGGCTACCCCTTTGCAACCAAGATCAGGGAGCCTTGCTGCCAGACCAAGCAAGACTCGAACTCGGGATCCCTTCCCATTACTCCAGTCAGCAGGTTCACTTCCTTCACGGCACCAACATGGGCAAGCCCCTCCCTCCTCTATGGTCCTTTCTGCGAGAGCGTCAATCCCCAAACAGGAAATTCGGTCTGCGGCCGGAGGGAGTCTCTCTCTCTCTCTCGAGTGTCACGCGCCCCTGGCAGCCGTTGGAGCGCTCCGCGCGCTACCCGGAAGTGGAGTGGGAGGGCGGATCCTTGGCTGGCGGAAGGGATGGCAGAGCCCCGGTGCTGGAGGCGCCCAGAGAGCGGCTGGAGCCGCGCAGCTCCCGTTGCCCGCTGCTTTCGGCTGGGAGCGGAGGAATGATGTGACTGGGTCGCTCGCCCCGCTTTCCGGCTCTTCCAGTGTCTTCCCGGCGGTGGAAGGTGAGGGTGGGCCGGAGGGGTGGAGAGGTTGGCCTGTCTGGGTTGGTAATCGTGGCAGCCCAGCTGCGTGAAACCTAAAAGTGCTCTGGGGCTTCGGCTCCCTCTAAGTTAGTGTGAGGTAGTCCGCAGGTTTTTAGCCTCTGGCTCACACATTTTTGTCTTAGCTCAGGAAGGATCGCTCCAGACCAAACTAATTTATGCAGCAGCAGCAGCAGCCAAATCGCTCACTCGCCACTTCAATGCCAGCAGCTCACAAAGTAGGATTTTTGCTCACAGGACTCCACAGCTTAGAGGGGACGCTGCCCCTGACTCCTGGAATAGGTTTGCCTTTGGCATGTGGGTCTGTTATTGTCAGGGGTGAGATTATAGCACTCTTGCACGTATCCAGGAGCGCGGATACGTGCTTTCTAAACTCAAGCCCAATCGGTCTGTGTGCCATTGTATCAACTTGGTTACATATTTTATATTACTATCTGCTTCCTGTGTGTAACTCTGGCATATGAGAAATAAATAGCTCGAACCCCGCTGTTGCAAGTAAGAGGCCTTGGTCCGGCTGTGGCATGAAGGAAATCTTGGAAGGGAGCAAGGTGGTGGCTGTACAGTGCTGAGCAAAAAGTACTCTACTGTGCTCTGGTAGGCTTCCCAGCCACGCCTTGTCGTCTGTGTTTTCTCACTGCACGCTTGGAGGAGCCGCCTGGCTTCACTGTCATTGCACAGATGTATGGGCCTTTGTGCTCAGAGGCATGCTTCAGGCTGTTTCTGCAGGTGTGCCTGTGTTGAGCAAAGGATCATGGTAAGTTCTGGAGAAGGGTGAAAGGGCACGATGCAAAAAAAAAAAGAAAAAAAAAGGCCTGATAGACTTCTGGGGTAGAAGAGCAGCCTGGTGCATTGAGGATGTGATGTGAGAGTGATGGGGGAACAGTGGTCCAGGGCTGAGATGGGGGTGGGAGAGTGATAGAGCATCATCTTTATTATTTATTTATCCTTGAGTTCATAGTTGTTAGATATTTCCAGGGCTAGACATTTTTTTTACTCTGAGTGCTATAAATCCTCCAGAATTTGCCCACAGAGAAGTTGGCATGCTGGCATATAAGTGTGTGCATGTGTGGAGACAGAGACCAGGGGTTGCTTTCAGCCAGGCAGAAGAGCCCAGCAGTATGTCTTGCAGTGTTCCCTTAGGTGAAGAACTGGCCCAGCTTGTTGACGACAGTGTGTGCCGTTATTCAGCACACATGCTGCAGATTTCCTACTGTTGGATTAAATATTTCTTTTATGACATCGATAGAAGTGATATTACAGTCCTAATGCTCAACGAAGGCAGTCTCCCTGTGAGCCTTGTGTACATTGGAAGTAGGCTTGGGTGACTGAATAATCCCATGTAGTACGGCCAGTTCTTTAGGGGAGGCTGAGCAGATAAAAATCTCTATGCAGGAAGAGAACTATTCACGTGGTTCAAACTGAAAACGAGCATCTGACAGATGACAAAAATGATAAGCGTAATGTAGCTGGCTCCAGTTCTTAGTCTGCGTACTTCAGCTAGTCTCTTCTACTTCAGCAGGAGCTCGCATGAAGAGGCAACTCCAAAGTAGGTAGGTTGAACAATGCAGCTTCTCTGCCCCTGTTGCAGGATATAATTTGATGTTGTTTGTCCCTAGATTTGAGGCATGCAATTCAGATGGGTAAAGTGATCACATTTACCACACTTTAGATTATGATTCAGGTAAAGATCAGGAAAGTGGGAAAGGACTTTGCCTGGTGGGGCTTTCTGGTCAACAGGTGGCTTCCCCCTTGAAACAGCTGCTGCTGGAGGATGTGTATGCTTTTGAGCCTCTCTGAGATGTGTACCTCATGCCAGGGATGGAAGTAAAGGAACTGTTGTCTCCAACAGCCCACCCACCCCACAGCCTCTAGATCAGGGGTGTCAAGCTCATTTGTTATGAAGGCTGGATCTGACACAAATGTTACTTTGCTGGGCCAGGCCATGTATACCATAAAATGTAATGCCACATACCAGAGATATAAACTTTATAAATGACAGACAAACCCAGTTAACAATATTATTTTTTATTCAAAATACAAACAAAACCAATTGATTTCTAGCAATGAAAACAACTGATTTACTGGGCAACCCACAAAAGCCCCAATAAATGTATTTAATCATATGTAAGACAATCCCCCCCCCCCAAGGGATACCATAAAATGGGGGGTTTCCTTACACTTCAGTAGAAATCAGCTATTTTGTGTGTGTGTGTATAGAGCACTTTTAGGAGGGGTGTCATCGTCCTTGCAAGTAAGTAAGATAGTTTTTCAGCACCTCCCCATACACCGAGCCTTAGCAGCTGAGCATGACTACAATCTGTCTTTTGCTTTGTTTCCTCTCTTTCCCCATCCTGCCTCTGAGCATCTTGAGAAGGGACACCAGAGTCCCACCCCAACAGCAACAACCCTGTGAAGTGGGTCAGGCTGAGCGACCAGCCCCAGGTGACCCAGATGACAGGGTCCTGGCTCAGGAGGATGGGAGGGGTCTGAACCTGGCTCTTCCAGATTTCCCCCACCCCCAGTTCTCATCCCAGTTTGATGTAGTGGTTAAGAGCAGCGGACTCTAATCTGGGAGAACTAGGTTTGATTCCCTTCTTCTCCATATGCAGCCAGCTGGGTGACCTTGGGTCAGTCACAGTTCTCTCAGAGCTGTTCTCTCACAAGCAGTTCTTTCAGAACTCTCTCAGCCCCACCCACCTCACAGGGTGTCTATTGTTGGGAAAGGAAGGGAAGGAGATTGTAAGCCACTCTGAGACTCCAAGTGTCAAGTGTACCTGTCTGATGCATGTATTTGCAAAAAATGTCCTTGTTGCATTAATGCACTTCAAAAATCTTAGATGTACAGCTGAAAGGGTAACGTGTGAGATGGCCCTTATGCACCTTGTGTCAAACATTTAAATACTTTCCTTATCTCAGTGATCTAATAATGGAAGCTAGTGTCATCCAGGTGTTGAAGAAGAAGAAGAAGAAGAAGAGATTGGATTTATACCCCGCCCTCCACTCCCCAAGGGAGTCTCAGAGCGGCTTACAAACTCCTTTTCCCTTCCCCTCCCCACAACAGACACCCTGTGAGGTAGATGGGGCTGGGGGGGGGGTGAGATTAAGAGAAGAACTGGGGGGGGGGTGAGATTAAGAGAATGATAGCTTGCTGAAACCGTCCAGCACTCAGGTGAGCAAAAACTAGGTGTTTTTACTGCTCTTAAGGAGGGAAAGATCCACCAGTGAGCCTGTGACCAGTTTCCAGCAGTTTTTTTTAGTGCGTGCTAGAATTCTTGGTTTGATAAGAACATAAGAGAAGCCAATGTTGGATCAGGCCAGTGGCCCATCCAGTCCAACACTCTGTCACACAGTGGCCAAAAATACCAGGTGCCCTCAGGAGGTCCAGCAGTGGGGCCAGGACACTAGAAGCCCTCCCACTGTTGCCCCCGCCCCCCCAAGCACCAAGAATACAGAGCATCGCTTGCCCCAGAAATCCAGCAAGAAATTTCTTATATTCGTTTGTAAAGCTGTATACTTGGGATTAGTTAACATAGTTAGGCCTGAATATGCTGTCTTGCCAGTTTAAAACACCACAATGAAGTCTGGCTGCCCTTGCCCTCATGAGTGACCGAGTAAGACTTGAAATGAGGACTTTTGAACTCTCCACTACATGATATCTGCACAACTCTGTTATGCTAAACATGCTGCAACAGAATTAAGGATGACAGTATATGTATAATTATTCATCATTTTAAAATACTGCCTTCTACAGGCCTTGCAACAACAACAAAAAGATATTTGTGTCTGCGACTGCAGTACAAATCACGGTGACTTGACCTACAGTGAAATTTATCAAAAGTTCTTGAGGCACCAGAATGTACCATAGTTTGCTGTGCTTGTCCTTGAGACAACATTTTAAACAATTGTAAGTAGTGTTTGTGTAGTCAGGGTAACTTAGTGGATGTCTTACGTCTGAGGATGATAAAATAGTGATTGCATAGGAAGGAAGGGCAAACTGAAATTGCATGGGATCATCTTCAGTGACAGTGCTCAGCTTAGGAGATTTGTGGTTTTGGTGAAGCCTAGTGAAAACCCTGAAGATAAATTTAAACATGAGAAAATTGCCATGTTATATCAGACAAAGATCCATCGAGTCCAGCATTCAGTTGCCAAAAACAGCCAGCTTTTTGCCTTTGGGAGATAACAGACAATTGAAGGCTTCCCCTCTTGGTTGTGGCCACCCAGCAGCTGTTATTCAGAAACATACTCATGAAAATTAATGATCGTGGCTGATATGCACTGATAGATTGACCTTTTAAGAAATGTGGAATTAGACCACTTACAATGGGTTTGATACAGTTAGCTTTTTAATTCAGTCAGCCAGTTCCACTGCTTACTATGGCCCCCAGTGTGGTGTGGTGGTCAAGAGCAGCGGACTCTAATCTGGAGAACTGGGTTTGATTCCCCACTCCTCCGCATGAAGCCTGCTGGGTGATCTTGGGCCAGTCACAGTTCTCTCAGGACTCTCTCAGACCCATCTACCTCACAAGGTGAATGTTGTGAGGAGAAGATGGGAAAACCAATTGTAAGCGACTTTGAGACTCCTCAGGTTTAAGAAAAGCAGGGTATAAAATACCAACTCTTTTTCTTCTTCCTACCCCCCATGGCTTTTGTAAGTGATCCCCAGCAGAAACTTTTTTAGTGGTGTGTGTGGGGGGAGGTTCTTCCTTTTTCATTAGCTGAAAACCTATCTCGATGAAAACCAGTGTGTCTGCCAAAATAAAGGTTTCCTGAGATACCATGAGAAGAAAAAGTCTTGTAAAATGTTAATACAGTATTGTTAACTGTTCTATAAAAATGCTATTTTTATAGTGTTCAGGCTTGGCTTCAGTTTTCACATGGTTTGCTGTCTGATTGTCTCACTTCTGTGTACCTCCCTTCCAAATTCTTTGTAGTCATGGTTTGAAAACAAGGCTGTAAAGAAGACTTCTTGATTTTACTGTCACCGAGGTCAGTCAGACAGAACAAAGTGAGTCTAGTGGCACCTTTAAGACCAACACAATTTGATTCAAGGTATAAGCTTTCATGTGCAAGCACACTTTTTCAGGTACAGTGTGCCACTGGACTCAGACTTTGTTCTGCTGCTTCAGACCAACATGGCTACCCACCTGAATCTGGGGACAGACAGGAGTTCTCAAATCTGTGCGCTGAGCTTATATAGTTATCCTGATGCGTTTTGCAAATGCCTTGAATTCTGCACTTCTAAAGATAGTGGGATGACTAATGGTTGTGTGTGTGTGGGGGGGAAGGGTTGGTTCTGCAGCTTGTTCTTCTGACCAACATATACTTTTGAGTGTCATAGTCATACTGGAGTGAGTGATACTGGCAGCCGTGTGCTTGTTTTTTTTTCCTGCTGACAGTAGTATGACCTGAGTTTTTTATGCACAGTGATTTAGATAGTGATTTAGAGGGAGAAATGATTTAGAGTGAAAACAAGTTCTACAGGCGGGGTCCCCAATCTTTTTGATACTTTAGGCAGCTTTGGAATTTTGAAAGGAAGTGGCGAGCGCTACCCCAAAACGGCTGCCACAGGAGATGGGGCCAAACCCCAAATGGCTGCTGCAGTACCTCCCTCCTCACTGTGCAAAAGAATCACAGAAGGGGAGTAAAAATGAAGGAAGGAAAACTGGAGGGGTGGGGGGAGAATACAAAGAATTAAATCCTGAAGGGCATCTGGAACTGCGGTGACTAAGGAAAACCCACTGCTTACCAGTCCTGATCTTTCAGGGGCTGTGGCAGCCAGTCACAAGTCTTGCCTTACAGTGTTTCTGAAAAGCTTGGTGGGTGCTAGGGGATGTACTGGCAGGCACTATCTTGGGGAAGCCTGTTGTACAGGTTACCATTGTTAAGTGAGAATCATATTTGCAATCAGGAATGTTCAAGTACAGTGTACTTAAGGGCTTCTGGGTGGTGAAAAGTCCAAGGGCAGTATCTGCTGAGTTTAGTTTCCTTTGGATGGGGTGTGTGTAAGTACTGAAGTTCCAGGCTGTTTTAATAATATCTGTTTACAAATATACAAGCAGAACATGCTGAAAGCAACACTTCTAAAATCAGGTAGTTCAGCTGCTAACCCAAGTTCAAGCTCCCAAAGGGTAAGTATGCTGCAAGGATACTTTTATTTGTATGAACTTGTGCCAAAAACTCTTCAGTCTCTGGATCCCAATTCATACTTTCCAGAAACTGGCTAGGATCCAGATAATTTTTTCCCCATGAGCGTAAGTTCTGCCTGATTACAAAGGATGTTTTGGGCTGCTGCTGGAAGGAGAAGCTGGGCAAAACATACTCCACAAGCAGACGGACTTCCACCTCCAGAAATATTCTTCTAGATCCTGTTTCTCTGTCCTTCACACTAACTGAACAGTGTAATCTTCTACAGCAGAGCATGAGAGATTTCCAGCCATCAAGAAGCATGCCCCTGATTAGCCATTAATTGCCTGTTCACAGCCCGTTCACAGTAACCTGTGCAGCCAAACTCCAAACAGTATATTCTGAGTATGCTTGGGGAGACAAGCTGTGTCAGTTCTGAAAGCTACATGACACAGCCATGTAACCTTGCAGCAGTTGTGACCGTACAAAGAAAAAAAGCTTGCATTGCTGTAGATAAAACAGCATTCTGTAATGGGCAGGTAGAGGTAAAGTCTGTTGGCATTACTCAGTATAACTGCCTCCACTAAACAATATTAAAATAACCAGGTGTGGGGTCATGCTGGCATTCCTTAAATCTCACAGACCCTCTGTCATGCGTGTCTTTCCTAGAGATGTGGACTCGCTGACACCCCACCCCACCCCCACCCCGCACACCGATTTGGGGGGAACCGCATGTTAAATATTTTCTCTTTTAGAATGAGTGAAACACTTTTGAAGACAGGATGGGCATGCTTTAGACAGACAGACCTTAAATCCAAGTTGCATTTCTGCACCTAGAAGGGTATGTAAGCTTCACAAGGGGAACATACAGCACTTTAATTGCTTTTCAGCTGTTGCAGGCCTTTTGTTGTCCTTTTGACTTGAGCTGGTTGACCTTGTGACCACTTCCTCAAATGGCTGGGACACACCTATCCACAAACTGGGTAGCAAGTAGTTTATTTTCCTAACTTGCAGGAGGGAAGAAAGTTTAGAAAGAGGTGGGGCAGAGATTGCACCAAAGCCTCAGAGGGGAACTCTGAAAGTGTCATTGAGAACTGAGCTCCCTAACCAGATAGCAAAAATTAAGTTATGTGTGCTAAGATAGCATAGGTTGCATCAGCTTGCAGTTTTCTCTCAAGTATTGTGTATGTTCGTAGTTTTGCTCATACAAAATTAAGGAATTTACAACTTTGAAATTCTATAAATATGTCAAATATTGCAATTTCTTATACTAAATGAGTTATAAATGATGCATTTTATATTGTTAAAGCAGTAAAATTAGTTTAGGTTTGATAGGTCAGTAAGCATTGCATATATTTCAGTTCTTCCCAAACTTCTGGTTTTTCCCATAAAACAGACTTTTCCCCCTCTTGGCTTCAAAATTCCCAGAAATTTGACATCTCTACTCCTTGCTGGTTTAGGTAGCCCAGGCTTGCTGGTGTTGGGTCAAGGGGCTGCCGTTGGGCTCCAGTGGCCATTTCCACATATTAGGGTTGCCTTTGTGCATACTGTGGCACCCGATGTTTTAAGCTGCTTTGTGGCCCTGTGGCTTCTAGGATTGGAATGCTGGTCTGTTGCTATTACTAGAAATGGATTGTGTATTTCCCCCCTTTAGCACAGGCTTACTTCCCATAGTGGACATCTGTTGTAATAGGAGGCCGCTGTAATGATACCTGCTCCCCCCTCCCATTCTAAAAGCTAATTAAGGCTGATGAAATCTTTACTTCATGGTGTCAAGGAAAGAAGGTGAAATCAAATAATGTAGCCTTGCATCAGAGACATCTTATACCCATTAATAATTGCTCAGGGACCAATCAGAATTTTTTCCTGCTGTTCCGCTGGGCCACAGCTAAGATAAGAAATTGTTGTTGGAGAATCACTGTTTTGAACTAACAGGTTCCCTCCCCCACCCCATTGGAAAGGAGCTTAGTTGAGTCAGTGTTTATGACAGACATTCAACTTCCTCAGTATTTTGTTTTGAGCAAAAGCAATATATATATATTTGTTTTGAGGAAAATGTGACAAGCCCAGAAGCAAGTCTAGTACAGTAATCACTTCAGGGTTTGAACCTCACAAGACAAAAGGAGGAAGCCTTTATAGCGGAGCCTGGTGAACTTCCGTTTTCTGTCTACATTTGGATAGTATCTGTCAGAGAGGATTGTGATTTCTGGGATACCCCCTGGCCTAAATTAATCTTTCCCATCTGTATTATTTCAGTGGGTATTTCCCCCCTACATTTGAGCAGTCCCAGTGTGGGATATAGCACTCCTATGAGGAAGTATTAGCAAGAAAAAGGGGACAGAGCGATCGCTGGGATCATAATGGGTAGATAAAGTGTCTTAAAGAATTGTCCTGAGGATTTCACAGCGGCGTGTTGGCAAGTGTAGAGAGAGAAAATGCTTCTACTTGTGTCTGTATACACACCTAGTTTACTCTTCCTGCAGTTGCAGTCACGCAAATAGCTGGATGGCAGTGGTGATCTCAGCTGCTTGTGTTCACTAAAACGATGCAAGCTTGACCCTTAAGGCTCAAAGTCTCACATAAGCTTGAGATATGGACCCAGGGAAATCCAGGTTTCAAGCCCTGTATGTCCCCGAGGCCCACGTCAGTCACTATCTTTCAAACTAACCTATCTCACAAGGCAGTTGTGGAGGTAAAACAGGGATATTGAAGTGGGTGGGGAATGAGCTTTAAGCTGAATTCCTAGAAGAAAGGACAGGATAAACATTCACTAAGTAAAGATAAGCTTGGAATTACTCCAGGATGAGTTCTTTGAAGGTTGCTGTTTTTATCCATTTGGGATCACAGTCCACGCCAGCTAGCTCATCCCATTCACCTTTGCAGCAAAATGAGATGGGCTGAAAATGTGACATCCTTTTCTTAGCATGTTGTTTTTTATTGTTATTTATTTACAAAACGTATATCCCACCTCTCTGCCCTTAGAAGGGCTGCCAAAGTAGCTAACAATTTAAAACATACAGGATAAAATGACATTACAAAACCATTAAAATCACCCCCAACATACATCATTAAAACCATTATTAAAAGAGTTAAAAAAACATAGTTAAAATATATTTTAAAACTTAGGGAGGGAATTGCTGAGGGAATGCCAAAGGAAATAATAAAGTTTTCACCCACTGGTGGAAGACAGCAACTGAAGGGGACAGACAAATCTCCCGGGGGAGAGAGTTCCAGAGCTTTGGTACCATGACTGAAGCAGGGCCTCCAAAGATTAGCATAATGGTCAGGCGGGGTCATAAGGGATTAGGTGGTTAATCAGGCATGTTGGTCCCAAGCCATGTAGGGCTTTGAAAATTAAGACCTCCACTTCGAATTTTGCCCAGAAACAAATGGGAAGTCATTATAGCTAGACCAAGACTGGAGTTGTATGGTCCTTACGACTCAACTCTAGTCATCACCCTGGCTGCAGAGTTCTGTACCAGTTGAAGTTTCCGAACACTTCTCAAGGGAGGGCAGTCCTATGTAGAGCACGTTAGAGTAATCTAATTTAGATGAAGCCAGGACAGGCACCACAGTGGCTGACAAATGAGATGAAGCTGCTAAAAGGCAGTAGGCTTTGGTCCAAAAGCACCCCTAGACAATGAAACTGTTCTTTCAAGGGGAGTGCAACCCCATCCAGATTGGAGAGGTGACACCTTAAATCCTGGGTCAGGCCTTCCCCCCACTAGTAGGACTTCCATCTAGTTGGGATTAATCTTCAGTTTACCAGCCCACACCCACCCCAACCACTGCCTCCAGGCACAGGGTTTCTACAGCCTCCCTGGGATCAGCTGGAAGTGCGAGATAGAGCTGAGTGTCATCCGCATATCAGTGACAAGCCAGCCCAAATACCCAGATGACATCACCCAGCAGTTTCATGTAGATGATAAGAGCATAGGGGACAGGAACCTTGTGAAACCCTATAGGACAAAGGCCGAGGAGCTGAACAGCAGTCTCCCAGCACCACCTTCTGAAACCCATCCTCTAAGTAGGACTTGGAACCAACACAGAAGGGTGCTTCCTAATCCCAGTGGCCCAGAATGATACCCTGATCAATAGTGTCAGAAGCTGCTCAGAAGTCCAGGAAAATTAGTCACCCTCCCTCTGTCCACTCCTAGCACAAGTCATCCACCAGGGCAACCAAAGCTGTTTTAGTCCCATAATGAGGTCTAAACCCTGACTTAAAGAGGTCTAAACAATTTGCCACATACAAGAAACCTTGGAGTTGTCCAGCACCACATGTTCAAAATTACCAGGCTTAGGAATGGAATGGTTGATAATTAGATCTCCTGAGTCAAGGATAGTTTCCTTAAAAGTGGGCACTAGGCTGGGGCAACCACCCGCTCTCTTAAAGAAGCATTAACAGCCTCTCAAAACCAGTTAGCCATTCCCCCTCCCAGGAGATTTAGGTAACCAAGAAGGGCAAGGGTCGTAAAGCAGGGTGGTAAGCCTCAAACTTCCAGGGATCCTGTCCACATCCTTAGACTAAACAAACTAAAAAGTATCCCAAACAATTGGACAAGGTGACACCCTGACACCATCCAACCCTCATTGCCAGAGAATGTGCTCTAGAACGAGCTTTTGCCCATGTCCTATCAGATTCAACCCAAGTAAGCCAAGGGGCAACCTGGGCTCTTATACCTGAAAGAAGGTGCCTGGGAGTGATTGTGTCAACTGCCTGGGTCATTTCCTCATTCCAGAGGTCAACCAGGCCATCGACAGGAGCACCAGCCATATCCACAGAAAAAAACCTTAGAGCCAACAGAAAGTCATTTGGATTCATCCATCATTTTAATAGATCCCCCACCTCTTCAGAGTCTTGGTATCCTTGTAAGTCTAAACCCAAAGAGGTAGTGATCTATCCATGACAAAAGATTCCTCAGTTCCTCCACCCTAAGATCACATTCCTCTTGCTCAGAACAAAATACCAGATCAAGAGTATGACCTGCACAATGTTTAGGACCAGTTACTACCTGAGACAGACCCATGGTTGTCATGGAGGTCATGACATCCTGAGCTGCTCCTGACATGTGAGCCTTGGCATGAATGTTGAAGCCCCCAAGGGCAACCAGCCTAGTGGCCCTCAACATAATCCCTGAGACCAGCTCTGCCAGCTCAGGTAGAGAGACTCTGCCAGCTCAGGTAGTGATACACTAACAGAATTGTAATCCTGTCTCTCAATTCCAACATTAGTTACACAGCCTCAAAACCAGTAATGTCCTGGATTGGGCACTATGCTAGGGGGTCGAATCCTTATAGACTACAGCAACACTGCCTCCCTGCCTGCCAGATCTATGCTGATGTATCACCAACTACCCCTAGCCAAGTCTCAGTGATATATGCCAGGTCAGACCTCTCTGTCTTTCCTGTGACTGACCTGGCATTTAGCAGCAGGATTGTTGTTGTGGGTTGGTTCTTGATGAGTTGTTGATATGGTTGCCAACGTTACTTTGGCTGGAAGAAGAACTAGAAGGGGCAACAGCATGCAGTTGTCTGCGTTCCCTTCCCTTTTCCTGGCCTGCTCTTCTCCCCATACCCTACACACTGTGAATCATATCACCATCTCTCACCCCATTCTGTCCCCCTCCCCGGCACATCTCTTTCACCAGCAAGCAAAGGAAGAACATCTTTTCAATATACAGACCCACCTCTCACCTGGATCTTGGAAACTTAAAACAAAGACAACACGGTTGTCCCAGTGGCACATCACATGTCTAACGGAAGACCATAGGGAGGCCAAAAAAGTTAAATGGATCTGGTTTAAATAATGCAGCTGTAATAACCAGGTCTTGCCCTATAACAAGTATTTGGTGGTTAAGAGTGTTGGACTAGTATCGGTAAGATCTAGGTTTGATTCCCCACTTCTGCCATGGAAGCTGCCTGGCTGGACAAGCTTGGGCCAGTCACACTTTTAAGCTTAATCCTACCACACACGGTTGTTGCGAGGATTAAATGGAGGAGAGGAGAATGACGTAAGCCGCTTTGGGTCCCCATTGGGGAGAAAGGCAGGGTATAAATGAATAAATAAATAAAAGTATCGTTTAAAAAAGTAGCAGTAATGGTCTTTTTTAAAAGTGCATAATTTCCCCCCCCTTTTATTTTCAAGGTGCAGAGCATGGAGAATGATGAACTTCCGCCAGAGGATGGGATGGATTGGTGTGGGATTATATCTAATAGCGAGTGCAGCAGCCTTTTACTACGTTTTCGAAATCAATGAGACTTATAACAGACTGGCACTGGAACATATACAGCAACCCCCTGAAAAACTCAGAGATGAAAGCACGTGGATGCACTCCTTAAAAACGCGACTCCTGTCCTTGCCTTTTTGGCTGTGGGCCATTATCTTTTTAGTCCCCTATTTACAGATGTTCTTGTTCCTGTACTCCTGCACCAGAGCTGATCCCAAAACAGTGGGCTATTGCATCATTCCTATCTGCTTGGCTGTCGTTTGCAATCGTCACCAAACATTTGTGAAGGCCTCCAATCAAATCAGCAGACTGCAGTTGATTGACACTTGAAATCATTCTGAATTTTCTCGTGAGCTGTTTTAGATAATCATGAAGATGCTTGGCTGTGTCAACTAAACATTGTGAATGGAACTTGGGAGTCTTTTTGTCAAAGCGTTAACTACTGATTAGAGCTTCTGCCTTCTATTTTTTAAAAGAAGTTGATTTTAAATATGGCTAATTTATACATAGTAGAATGACAGGGCCCCTCTTTGAGACTTGAGAGGGGCATTATTCATATTGCCTTACGACACAGAATTTCTACACTCCATCTGAATTTTTGTGAGGAAACATATTTGAAACCTTAATTCACTGTGCAAACGATGCCCCAACTCTTTGAAGTGGAGAATCTATTAAAAAGGACTTCTCCTTTGTACTAATGTGTAAAGTTTTGAATGATTACAAAAGTGGCATATAATACATGGTTGTGCTTTCTCCTTCAACAGTGTTGCACTCAATAAACCAGGGCTCCATTCATAACACATGACTGAATGAAAATAAAGCCTTTGTTTCTCTTCTCCTTCATGCTAGGAATGGTACAAAAGTAACTTGCTGATGTACAGCTCTTGGGCCAATCTAGATCTGACTTCAGGAGATCTGAGAATGTATCTCCCACAGGTTTTAGATATGTAAATAGAAGTGATGAAAACATTAAAGGGAAAAGGTTAAACCCTACTCCCAAGTAACTCTGAGCCAAATTTTGCCTCCCTGCCCCCCAAGTAGAGACGTCATTTCAGGTAATTTTGAAAGAATAGAACAAAAACATAGTTTTTTCCCTCCCTGTTTTTTTCAGGGGAAAAATGGGGGGCGGGGATTGAAATATATACTTATTGTCCTATCAAACCTAAACTAATTTTACTGCTTTAACAGCGTAAAATGCATAATTTATAACTTAGTATACACAATTGTAATATTTGACATATTTATGGAATTTATAAATGTCATAGTTTTGTACAAGCAAAATTGCAAATATACTGAATACTAGAGATAAAACTTCAAGCTGATGTGCCCTATGCTACCTTAGCACATGTATATTAATTTTCGCTGTCTGGTTAGGGAGATTTAAGTTCTCATTGAAGCTTTCACCTCTCCTCTGGGCTTTGGTCTAGTTTCTGCCCCATTCCCTTCTGATCTTTTTTCTCCCTCCTGCAAGGTAGGACAATAAGGTCCTTTTTGCCCAGAATGTGGGTACATGTTTCACAGTGGTGTGAGGAAGACATGAAAAGGTCAACCAGATGAGGTCAAAAGGACAACAAAAGGCATGCAACTACTGAGAAACAATGAAAGCCCTGCATGCTCCCATCATGAACATTAGGTCGCCTTCTAGGTGCAGAAATGCATTTTGGATTTAAGAGCAGTTTAAGTCTGCAGCATGCCCACCTTGCTTTTAAAAGCATTTCACTCATTCTAAAAGAAAACTGTAGGAGGTTTTTTCCCAGTATCCCCCCCAAAGGCTGGGGGGGAGAGTGTCTGAATTCTGTTTTTTTCTGGGCCCCCATATGTCTCCCCCCCAGTCCTATTAACTGTTCTTAAAAACAAACCTTTAAGGGAGATCTATGTCATAGTATTCCCAGTATCACACAACTAGTTTGGCCCTTGGATCATACCTCATTCCATGAATGAGTTAGGTCTAGAATGATCAAATGTGTAGGAGAAATTGTTTATCGTGAGGAAGTGGTTACCTGCAAGACTATATTAGAGCAGTCAACTGACTCAAATACAACAAACTTCTGAACTCATAGGGCTCTTTGCTTTTGGCTGTTCAGATAACTAACCAGTTTCATACTGTCATGTTTTCTGGGTTTGCAAGCAGAAGACTTGGCAGTTTTGTTTTTGTCTATTTCAGTTTCTTGGGAGTTGCTTAAGACTCACTGCTGTTGTGCAGCCACTGTTGATGAGCTGGCACATCCAGGCGCAACTGCTCACTGTGGATCACAGTGACGGCAGTGTCTGGGAGTTGTTCTGAGCCCTGGGCCAGGTCCCAAGTGGCTTCTGGCATCCACTGCTACACCCAAGCCTGGAGCAGCTCCTGACATGTACCATTGCTATGTCTGGGCCCTAAGTGGTTCATGATGTACACTGATGCTGTGCCCTGAGCAGTTCCAAGCATCCACTGGTGCTGAGTAAGGCCCTGAGCAGCTCCCCACATGCTGCTGACGCCTGCAGCTCCTGATGTGCTCCAGTGTTGGATGAGGAAAATCAGTGGGATATGGTGATTCCTGGTTATAAGCTATATTGGAAGGATGGGGGGGGGGGGAAGTTGGAGGTGGGGTGGCTCTGTATGTCAGAGATAGTATACAGTCCAGTAATATTGAGAGGGTAGGAGAATTGGATTCACTTTTAGAAATGCTGTGGGTTGAATTAGTGGGCCCAAAAGAAAGCTTAACATTGGGAGTTTGTTATCACCCACCAGATCAAAAGATAGAGGTGGATTAGAAAATGTATTAAAGATAGTGGCTAGACGAAATAACCATGTTGTAATAGGTGACTATAACTACCCACACATTGATTGGGTCAATATGTGTTCAAGTCATGAAAAAGAGATTGAGTTTCTAGACACTCTCAATGACTGTGCTATGGAACCTACCAGGGGAGAGGCGATCCTGGATTTGGTCCTAAGTAACGCCCAAGACCTGGTGAGAGATGTTAAAGTGATTGCATCACTTGGGAACAGTGACCATAATGTTATTGAGTTCAACATTTGTATAAATAGGGAGTTGCCCAAAAAGACTGACACAACCACTTTTAACTTTAAAAGGGGTAACTTCTCCGATATGAGGGGACATGTTAGGAGAAAACGGAAAGGAAAAGTAGAAAGGGTCAAAACCACTGAGGAAGCTTGGAGACTATTTAAAATTACAATCCTAAAGGCTCAGAGAAAATATATACCACAGGTTAGGAAAATGGGTATAGAAAAAAGCCTGCATGGTTAACAAACAAAGTAATGGAAGCTGTAAAATGTAAGAAGGATTCCTTTAAGCAGTGGGAAGCTAGTCTCAGTGAGGCTGATAAAAGGGAACACAGGCTGCGGCTAATAAAATGCAAGTCTGATCAGGCAGGCAAAAAAGGGAATATGAGGAGCATATCCAGGGCTCCGTTGGGGCCGGGGCGCGCTGGAGCGCCGCTCTGGGAGAGACGAGGCGGGGGGGGCGGGCACTTAACAAAGCCCCGCCCCCCGCCGTCGTCCCCCGTCAATGCTTCCCGGGGCCGGCGGAGAAACCTCCCCCCTCCCACAGCTCTCGGGGCCGCGGCACAGCGCCGCAGGCCCCGGGAAGCCTCTCTCCCCCCCCACCTTCAATAGTCCCGGGGCCTCCCCCCTCCCACTTTCCCGTCCTTCCCCTCTCCCTTCCTTCCTTCCTTCCTTCCTCTCTCCCCCCTTCCTCCCCTCTCTCCCCCCACCTACCTTCCTGTTCCTTCCTTTCCCCCTTCCTATCTTCTCTCTCTCCCCCCACCTACCTACCTTCCTGTTCCTTCCTTTCCCCCTTCCTTTTCTCTCTCCCCCCACCTACCTACCTGTTCCTTCCTTCCTTCTCTCTCTCTCTCTCCTCCCACCTACCTACCTACCTTCCTGTTCCTTCCTTCCTTCCTTCTCTCTCCCCCCTCACCTACCTACCTACCTTACTGTTCCTTTCTTCCTTCCTTCCCCCCTCTCCTTCCTTCCTTCCTTCTCTCTCTCTCTCCCACCTACCTACCTTCCTTCCTGTTCCTTTCCTTCCTTCCCCCTCCCTCCCTTCTTGCCTTCTGACACACTGCCGATGACGTCATCGCTTCCGGTGACGTCAGGGGGTGTGGCATATGCAAATTAATTATGCTAATGAGCTCCTGCACCTCTTTTTTTACAAAAGGACCCCTGAGCATATCACAAAAAACATAAAGACCAACAATAAAACTTTCTTCAAATACATTAGAAGTAGGAAACCAGCCAGGGAAGCAGTGGGGCCCTTGGATGACCAAGGGGTAAAAGGTGTACTGAAAGATGATAGGGAAATGGCTGAGAAGCTGAATGCATTTTTTGCCTCTGTCTTCACTGTGGAAGATGAGAGGTGCTTGCCCACTCCAGAAGCACTGATTTTGGGAGGGGTGTCAGATTGAGGTGACGAGAGAGGAGGTCCTACAACTGATAGACAATTTAGAAACAAATAAATCACTGGGCCTGGATGACATTCATCCAAGAGTTTTGAAAGAACTCAAATGTGAACTTGTGGATCTCCTGACAAAAATATGTAATCTTTCATTAAAATCTCCCTCCATTCCTGAGGACTGGAAGGTGACAGATGTCACTCCCATCTTTAAAAAGGGTTCCAGAGGAGATCTGGGAAATTACAGGCCAGTCTGACATTGATATTGGGTAAGTTGGTGGAAACTGTTATTAAGGAAAAAATTAGTAGGCATACTGATGAACAAAATCTATTGAGGAAGACTCAGCGTGGGTTCTGTAAGGGAAGATCTTGTCTTACTAACCTGTTAAGTGTTCTTTGAGGGAGTAAACAAACATGTGGACAAGGGGGATCCAATAGATGTTGTTTACCTTGACTTCCAGAAAACTTTTGATAAAGTTCCTCATCAAAGGCTCCTAAGTAAGCTCAATAGTCATGGGATAAAAGGACAAGTCCTTTTGTGGATCAAAAACTGGCTAATTAAAAGGAAACAGAGAGTGAGTACAAATGGGAAATTTTCTCAGTGGAGGGAGGTAAGCAGTGGGGTACTGCAGGATCAGTACTCGGTGCAATGCTTTTTAACTTGTTTATTAATGATTTGGAGTTGAGAGTAAGCAGTGAAGTGGCTAAATTTGCAGATGTCACGAAGTTGTTCAGGGTGGTGAGAACCAGGGAGGATTGTGAGGCACTCCAAAGGGATCTGTCAAGGCTGGGTGAGTGGGCATCATCGTGGCAAATGGGGTTCAGTGTGGCCAAGTGCAAAGTGATGCACATTGGAGCCAAAAATCCTAACTATAAATACACATTGATGGGGCCCAAACTGGCAGAAACTGACCAAGAGAGATATCTTGGAGTCGTAGTAGATAACTCAATGAAAATGTAAAGACAGTGTGCGATTGCAATGAAAAAGGCCAATGCTATGCTGGAGGTTATTAGAAAGAGAATTGAAAACAAATCAGCCAGTATCTTAATGTCCCTGTATACATCGATGGTGTGACCTCATTAGGAGTACAGTGTACAGTTCTGGTTGCCACACCTAAAAAAAAATATTATAGCATTGGAACAGGTGCAGAAAAGGGCAACTAGAATGATAAAAGGGTTGGAACACTTTCCCTATGAAGAAAGGTTGAAGCGCTTGGGGCTCTTTAGCTTGGAGAAACGACGGCTATGGGGTGACATGATTGAGGTTTATAAGATTATGCATGGGATAGAGCAGGTAGAGATGCTCTGTATTCTTGGTGCTTGAGGGGGGCAACAGTGGGAGGGCTTCTAGTGCCCTAGCCCCACTGCTGGACCTCCTGAGGGCACCTGGTGTTTTTGGCCACTGTGTGACAGAGTGTTGGACTTGATGGGCCACTGGCCTGATCCAACATTGGCTTCTCTTAACTTCAACATTATTTACAAACATAGGTCCTTGAGGCTGCATTCCTAAGGACACTTTCCTGTTGATCTATAGGGGACTTGCTTCCAAATAGACTTGTACAGGACTGTGACTTTGGGCACGTAACACAGGATTCTATCAATAAAAGGGGATAATCTTGTACTTGCTACTCTGAGCTTAATGGAACATCTGTATGCAAACATGACGTTGGTTAAATATGTTTACACCAATGTCTACAATACCATTCAGACAATTCTCGTTAACTATTCCAGAATCCATTTTGGGACCTGTTACAGTTCTTTGGAACAGGCTGTCTGAAGAAGAAGCCCAATTTCACAGGGTAAAGCTGTCTTTTGTAGATGGCCATTTGATTGCTATTAAGGTGTGAAGAACTAAGATGATGAAGGAAAAGATGGGCTTATCATTTGAACCTGAAGTGGTACATTTTCCTGCTTCAACCTTATAACACTGTTTTCTGCCTTCACAACCCATTTAGACATCAGCTGGAGGTTTTCTTCCACCTGCTGCACTATGGCTTCCAAGTTGTGGGCTTCTTTCAGTTTGTGGTCCTCTCTGAAGCTGTTAAATTTAAAATACAGGGCTGAGAAAGTAACAAAGAAAGCTTCATTGTATATGTACAAGCCTATGCATGCACATAACTGGATCTCTGGATGGGAACAACTTTATTGAAGCTAAGCGTTTAATTTCTGTAACCATTACTTCAACACAGTCCCTTTAAAATGTTTGCTATGCTAGTATCACCTGAAATGCTTAGTACAAAGAAATCCCCCCCAAGGCTGAGAAATAGGTATTTAAAATTGTGTTAAATTTTTAATACGCCAATATATTTTACACTTGAAACTGAATGACAATTCTCACATATATAGGATTTTAATTGGTATTTACAGATTTAATTGGTATTTACAGATCACACTGTACAACCAGAGAATTCACAAATGTAAACATCTATTTTGTTGTTGATAACACCAAATATTAATAAGGCATTTTTCTAGCTATCAAAATGGCACAGAAGTATTCCAGCAGAGAACGTCCATATATCTACAATTTCAGTTCATACAAAATTCTATTTACAGTTCTTGTCAGGAGTGAGTTTTTGTCCGTTTTAACGGTGGCCCATCACCACATGCTTTGGCATTAACATGATTTTCTTCCTCCTCTTCCTCCTCTTCATCTATATCTTCCTCCTCTTTTTAAAGACAAAAGGCGCATATTAGCAAATTGCATACAAGAACTCATTCCTCAGGAACGGCGACCCCAAAAGGGCCTGACTATGGACCACCTAGGGTTGCCAGCCTCCAGGTAGATACACAAGCAAAGAGCTGAGTTTTAAGTGGATACACAAGGGCTAAGACGAGTTTTGTGAAGAGGAATTATAAACATTGATGTCTGGACTTTTCATGGTTTGAGGAATTTGACTTGGACTATTTCTGAAGGGTATTTATGTATTTGGACCATGTATTTTTGAGTTTCTATCATATTATATTTTTGATAAACTACACTACTTATATAGGTTCAGATTATCATACTCACTGTTGAATGTTTTTTTCTTATTTATGCTCGGTTTGTATCTTTTGTATAACTAACAGCCTCCAGGTGGTGGCTGGAGATCTCCTGCTATTACAACTCATCTCCAGGGGACAGAGATCAGTTCACCTGGAGAAAACAGCCCCTTTGGAAGCTGGACTCTATGGCATGATGCCCCAAACCGCTCCCTCTTTAGGCCCCACCCCCCAAATCTCCAGGCATTTCCCACCCCGGAGCTGGCAACCCTAGGACCGCCTCTTTTCTTCACTCACCTCCGGTCTCAGCTCGATTACAGGCAGCACCGCCGCTTTCCTGTTGCACCAGAGGGCCGAGCAGCGCCGACACTTGTTCCTTCAGCAGGCCCAGGCCACTGAGCAGGCCCCGCAAGTCTCCTTGCGGCTGGCAACAAACTCGCAGCTGCCGCTTCAACCCGTCCCGGCATGTCAGTTCCCCCCGGAGCTCCATCTTTCCCTCCCCTCTCAGGAAACGGACAGCCTATCAAAGGACGAGTGGACTCAGAACCCCCTTCCAATGACCCGGAAGAGAAAGCAACAGGCTAACGCTGGTCGTTTCCGATAGGATACCTACCGCTCCTTTGGCCCCGCCCACCGCCCTCGCACTCCGCCTTCAAACAATCATCTCCAGGCCTTTTTGTCCCGCTAACGTGCCTTGTCTCCTTCCGCCCTCACCGGTTTCCTTCCTCTCCTGATTGGCTCTGGGAGCTCACGTGCCCTTTTCACGTACGTCACGTGCCCCTGGCCTTTTGTTCTGCGCGGCGCCTTTCCCGCTCAGCGTCCTTTTTTTGCGCGTGTGTGATGATTATGGCGCGATAGCCGTTTTCCGTTTCCGGCTTTTGCTGCGGCGCCTCCTGGTGGCGGTTTCAGAGCTTTCCCGCCTTTTCCTCCTCCTGCGGCTGCTTCTCTTCCTCGGCGGAGCTCTCCGAAGGGTCTGCGGCGTGAGATGGAAAAAGAGGCGCCCGAGTCTGTTGCCGGCGAAGGGGAAAGAAACGCTGAGGAGCCTGTGGTGTCGCTGGCCGAGGTGCTGGCCGAGAACGAGGAGCTCGAGAAGGAGGCGCGCGCCGTGCTGGGGGGGAGCGACCACGAACGTTGCAGCTATTCTCAGGTGAGGGGAGGGGGGGTGTTGGGGGGGGGGCGGGGCGCGTTTCGGGGGGGGGGGAGCGCGCGCGCGAGGGTCCCCCCCCCGAAGTCTGTTAATGCGTAGCTTGGGGGTGGGCGGGGAGCGACCCCCACCCGCTAACCTTTTGCTATCTATTCAAGACATCTGTACTCCGCCTCTCTTGGGATTCCCTCCCCTTCCAAGTCCTAGGCGGCTCATAGACCACATAGGTGAAAATCTAGCATAGAAACAGAGAAATGCGACATACGTGTCATAAGTAGCGCCCTGGCTTTACCACCCTCTCGCCGCATAAATTACGCGATCAAATGGAGTCGACTGAGAATACCACCAGGACTAACACCTAGGGAGTAGTACGGTTGGATTTAGGGATCTCTGCTCTGCACCGTGTTTCTGGCTCTTTCGGGAGTGGATACTGATCGTTCTTGGATGTTTTATGTATGTTTTTTAATTGTATTTATGTATGCATTTCACGTCAGCCGCCCTGAGCCCGCCTTGGCGGGAAGGGCGGGGTATAAATCGAACAAATAAATAAAGAAGTCTGTGTACAAAATATAGGGTGCTGTACTCAAAACATGGGAATACAAAGATAAACAAGCCAATGTGTTTAAAATAAAAATCGCAGTACAAAACAGTAAGGGTAAGAGTAGGAGGACGCTGGGGTTGTAAAAGCACAATAGCAGTTAAAAATTGAATTTCAGTGGCCGAAATGAAATAGTAGTCACCAAACATTTCTTTATTGTGCCTGGTGTTCAATCCAATATAGACCCTCCCCCCACCATCCCCAACTCAATCATAATTCCTTCAGTGGCTGGTTAAGATGCTTATCTTCTGATGGCTCCTCTGCTTGCTGATTGTGTTTACCTTTTTGTAAATATTTTGATTTTGTTGCCTTCACTTTCTGTTTACTGCTGGTGCTCTCCTGGTGGGTAATTCAAACTTGGGAACTAGAAACAGGATATGTGAATAACATGAAAGCATTCCTGGTTGGAATACGTGCTGTGGCGCCTATACCTGGCTGGATCAGGAATGAAAGACGTATACTTGTGCCAGTGCCCTGTGTCTGTAGCTACTTAAGAAATGCAGAAATCATTAGAATCCTGTGAGGCTGAAAGATGAATCTGATTCTCTAATTCAGCTTGCTGTCTTTGGTGTTTCACCTGGATTGCCAATATGGAGTTATTTATTTCTATTTTTATATATATCTTGTCTTTACAGGGAGCAGTGAAGAGGCAAGCCCTGTATGCGTGCAGTACATGTACACCATCAGGAGAAGAACCAGCAGGGATCTGTTTAGCATGCAGTTATGAATGTCATGGAACTCACAAACTATTTGAGCTGTATACAAAAAGGTAATATTGACTGGCATAGCTGTTTTGCGAAAGAGTATTTGTGCCATGTTGTTAACTAGTGCATTTCAAACAAGTTGCCATTTTATCTGTTTGCACAAAAGGAAATGCCTAGTGAATGTTCTTGGGAAATCTCTCACTTCTAGTTGAGACAGGAACATTATTTATACAAGGTCAACAGCATGCACAAACCATTTTATTGTGTAAGGGATTTTTTTTTTAAAAAAAACAGAAGCCTTTGTTAAGATACCTTCTAAGATCCTAGAGTGTAAATGGAAAAAAGCATGATATTTGTAGCAGTCCAAACACACTTTTTTGCTGCAACTGTATTTATGGCTTGTGAGTCTGCAGTGATAAAGATCCAAAATCATGAAGGCTGAAAAAGAATGGAAAGCCCAGTGCTTCACAGTTTTATTCATAATGATTTGTATCCACATCTGAACACGGTAGGGGTGATTATCTTCATCATTTTGCTATCAAGTCGCAGGTAACTTACGGCGATCCCATAGTGGTTTCAAGGCAAAAGGTCGTTTGCCATTGCCTGCCTCTGTAGCGACCCTGGACTTCCTTGGCAGTCTCCCATCCAAATATCAACTTGGGCCAACCCTGCTTAGCTTCAGAGATCTGATGAGATCAGGCTCTCCTGGGTCACCCAGGTTAGGGCAGATTGAGTACTACTAGATAATGAATCAGAAATATACATTTAACTATTTATCCATTCAGACTTCCCACCCAAATACAAGTGCAGTTAGTGGTCTGTTTGCTTCAGCTTTGTCTGAACTGTATGAAATATTAACACTAAGAAAATTTTGTTTCTTCCAGAAACTTCCGTTGTGATTGTGGAAACAGTAAATTCAAAAATTTGCAGTGCAAGCTACTTCCTGTAAGTATAAAGTTAAGAACTTAAAATGGTAGTCATACTGTTGTTTTTCTAGTATTTGGCCTTGTACTGGAAGAAAAAAAACTTTATCAGGTTCTGGTATCAAAAGCTGTGGTCTGGTTGCTAATATTCTATTTTTGGTTAAGGCACTTGAATGGTAGCCAAGTCTGTTGCCAAGTAATATTGGATAAAAGTGAATATCTAGACCTGGGTCTGGAGGTGACCTTTTTATCTGAATCAGTGTAAATTCTGAATCATTGCCTGGAGTGGGATCAATGAGGGCCAGTAAACTGATGATTAATCCAGATAAAACTAAGCTTCTGTTTGGTAGTGGTAGGACTGAACAGCCTGCTTTGGACGGGGCTGTACTCTCTGTGTGCCTTGTAAGGATAAAGTTTGTAGATTGGGGGTGCTGTATCAAAATCTACAGTTGGATGCCCAGATTTCAGCTGTAATGTGTAGCACCTCTAAGCAGCTCTGACTGTACAAGTAGTGAGATTTGGCCGCAGTTTCGCCACTTTTATCACTTCTGGGTTAGGTTAGATTTCTGTGGTGTACTAAATGTGGAGCTGTCCTTGAGTATGGCTCAGAACTTTAATCCAGAATACAACACTGACACTGCAGTTGGGCATGCTCCTGGGCAGCTTATCTTTACTTGTTCATTTCCAGCTCCAGGTCAAGCTGCCGGTATTAACTTTTAAAACCTTATTAAGTCTGGGATCAGGATATCTGAAAGGGTGCATGTTCTCATGTATTCCTGCCTGGACATCGCATTCATCTGCACGGTCCCTGTGATGACTACCCCTCCCCACTCATCACCATGAGTGAGGTGGATTGCCATAAAGGACAGGGTCTTCTCGGGTGATGGCCCCTCTTTTGATGCCCCCCCCCCCCAACTGGTGTTTTGTTGCTCAGTCACTTGTTTTTGTTGTTGCTGCTGTTCTTAATTTGTGTGTAGGTGGTTTTAGAATTGATCTTGGTTTTGTTTTTAGTTGTTAATAATCTGTTTTGTCACGTTGTGAATCATCTTGCATGTGAGCTGGTATATGAGTATTTAGACAACAAGTAAACATTAATACTAACTATTGCCTTCTGTTCTTCTTGACATAATGATGTATGTACATCAGCATTTCAGAAGCATGATTAAAAATTTCTGATATGTGAAATTGGCCTTAGATGCACACAAATATTAGTGGTCCTGAACATGGGTGCCTGTATCCGCTTGCATCAGAGGCTGAACCTAACCCAGCTTCGTGAGGGCTAGATAAGTAATGCCCTGTATATGTGGATCTCATGTGGATTGGATACCTTCATGGAGATCTGCCTTGGCTTCTAGATTTCTCTTGGTGAATTGTGTGATGTTGAAGTTCTGCCAGTTATAAAGGAAGCATTAATATGCATTCAGATTATCTACTAAACTGAAATATTTTGGAGGGATTTTAAGAAACACACTGATTTGATCAGAGTTGCTGAATGTGATGTTGTGAGCATGTTCCCTAGATTTCTTGATTGCATTTATGTAATTCATTTATATCCTGTCTTTCTCCCCAGTCGGGAACCAAAGAAGCTTGTATTCTTTTGCCCTCCATTTTATTCTCACAACAATCCTGTGAGGTAGGTTAGGCTGAGAGACTGTCTGGACCAGGGGCATCCAGCAAGCTTCCATAGCACAAGCAGGGATTTGAACCTGGAACTTCCAGATCCTAGTCTAACACTCTTAGCCACTATACCGTGGTAGCTATCTTTTTCTTTCAGTTAAAAGGGATCATTTATTTATTAAATTTATTAATCACCCTATCCCAGCTTATCTATGATCCCCATTAGGTTGTTCTGTTGAAGTTAATTTTTTTTTTCAGTTTCATGCTGCTCTCAATGTAAAATCAATTCAACTTCTGATTAGCCAGTGCTTCTCTCACTTATGGAATCACAAAATTATTTCATCTCATAAGGCTTGACGAGAGATTCAAGAGGGGACGCTTGATATGTATTCAAGATGCCAAGACTTTAAATGTTAATGGAGTGGTGAAGTAACAAAGTTCTTTCCTGTTTACATCCCCACCCCCATGTTCTGTCATTTATTTTTAGGAAAAGGCAAAGTTGAATCCAGCAAATAAGTATAACCACAACTTCTATGGTTTGTATTGTGTCTGTGAAAGACCTTACCCAGATCCAGAAGATGAGGTAAGATGGCTTCTTAGAGCCTCGTACAGAAGTTATAAATATTCTTTATTCAGTTTTTCATTATTTGATTAGTAAATTTATTTCATTTATTTTGTTACACGTGTTAAAATGAAGTAAGGAGTTCGATGCACATAGCTGGGGATGCTCTGCATTATGTGTGACTGTTTTGCATAACACTAGAAATCACAGAAGGCTACAGAAACTAGCAGAATTTTTTTGCACAGTATGTCTACGGCACAAAACAGTAAGGCCCTGGGCAGACTGGGGTGGGGGGAATTCCCCCCGCGGCGCGGCGTTCACACGCCGCCGGAAGGAAGCCGCCCGCAGCGTTCAGACTGCGGGTGGCTTCCTGAAGCGGCGGGCAGACGCCGCGCGGCTGCCCCTGCCTGCGCGCATTCACACCCGTTCCGGCGGGTGGAACGCGCGCGCACGGTGCGCCGCAGCAGCCGAGCACCACTTTGAAGTGGTGCTCGGCTGGTGCGGGAGGAGCGCGGCACCGGACGCGATGCTTCCGGGCCGCCTCCTGGGGGCAGATGCGGCCATCTGTCCTCGGCCTAAATCTGCTACTTTACTAACACAAATAAGTGACACACAGATGAGTAAAACAAGGTAGCTAAACTATGCCTGTACTGCAGTTCAAACAATCACCTTACATCTTGAATGCCTGCTGCTTTATTTGAAATGACAGGCATATTGAGTGACTGGCAGGTACCTGCTCAGAAGAGAAAGGGAAGTTTTATTTCCATAGATTTAGACGAAGGATTAGTACATTTTGTAATACTGTGGCTCTGAATTAGATTCCAGATGAAATGATCCAGTGCATAATTTGTGAAGACTGGTTTCATGGAAGGGTGAGTACATCTAATAAAATAACTCCATTAAATAAAAGGGATGGAAATGTAACAGTGGTAACTGTAAGCTGCTAGACCAGATTTTTTTCTAGCTTATAAAAACCTGTGCATTTCTGGGGCTGCTTAGTTTCAAATAACCACACAAGTCCCACAAGGACTATTCTGCAACAATTAAGCTCCAGTTCAGAACCGGCAGGGGTCCTTTCGCAGAAAAAGAGCTGCAGGAGCTCATTAGCATAACTCATTAGCATATGCCACGTCGCTTGACATCACTGGAAGTGTGTCAGAAAGGGAATGTCCGTTTCAGCCCCATTATACCCTATGGGCCATTGAAATCAATGGCAAAAACTTATAGGGTATATGAGGGGCTGGAGGAAAGGGGATTTGAGGGAGAGGCTCCAAACTTGCAGGGTAGCTGCTGGGGCCTCTCCTTGAAATACCCACCAAGTTTCAAGAAGATTGGACCACGGGGTCCAATTCTACGGGCCCCCAAACAGGTTGTCACATCCCCTCCATTGTTCTCTATGGTGGGAAAAAATGTTACCTTTTTTTCTACCATAGAGAACAATGGAGGGAATGGGGGCAACCTGTTTGGGGGCCCGTAGAATTGGGCCCCCTGGTCCAATCTTCTTGAAACTTGGTGGGTATTTGGGGGAGAGGTCCCAGCAGCTACCCTGCAAGTTTGGAGCCTCTCCCTCAAACCCCCTCCCCTCCAGTCGCTTTTAAAGTTGCCGCCGAATTTCGGCGGCAATTTGGCAGCAGGCTGAATCAGATCAGAGAATCTGATTCAGCCCATGGCTACCCTAGTGGCCACTCCTGAGCTGGCGAAGCTTTGCTCCGCCTCGCTCCGGCGCCAACGGACCCCTGAGAACCGGTATTCTTAATTTTATTTACTCTTGTCTGTCAAATCTCAGCTTTACTGGAATGTGTACTGTTTGAATAATTGAATGTTTGAATTTTTAGTTTCGATGAATATTAAATTCTGGCTGGTTGGCTAATGCTGTATACGTGGGAAGTCCCAATGCTTTCCATTTTTGCTGAAGAACTGCTATTTATTGGTCTGATATTGCCATGCGTTCCTGTCCCCCCCCCCCCCCTTTCCTCCTAGCATCTTGGCGCTGTTCCTCCAGATAGCGGGGACTTTCATGAAATGGTGTGTCAGGCATGCATGGATCGTTGCCCATTCCTGTGGAGTTATGCCTCTCAGTTAGCAGGTGAGAAGAATAAGAACAACTGATGTGCTAACAGTCTTCTGCTAGAGAAGCCTCTTAACTTGCTCTAGGGAATGTGCTTCAGTATTTTAGTTTTACTGAGGTGAATGAAACTGTGACCTGAGGTGAATGAAACTGTGACCTGTTCAGGATGTGACTATTGCTACACCATTCTCAGAATTTTTAGAAGTTTGTCTTATTAAGAACTGAGTGCACATACTCTTACACTAACTACCAGTTTGGTGTAGTGTCTAGGAGCGTGGACTCTAATCTGGGAAAACTGGGTTTGATTCCCCATTCCTCTGCATGCAGCTGCTGGTGTGACCTTGGGTCAGTCACAAGTTCTGTCAGAGCTGTTCTCTCAAGGACAGTTCTCAGGAGAGCTCTCTCAGCCCCAGGTACCTCACAGGGTATTGTGGGGAGAGGAAGAGAAAGGGATTGTATTCCACTCCGAGACGTCTTCAGGTAGTGAAAGTCAGGCAAGATTGAAGCTTGTCATCTGTAAATGTAGATTCTGTTAAATCTGAACAGTTTTTCAGCTAGTGAAGGGGGTGGGAGGGGAGGCCTTTTGATCCCCCCAAGAAGCTGTACTAGAGATATGGGTCCTGCATAGGCACAAATGAAGGCACAGAGGCTGCAGTAATAAGGGGATTTGGGTGAGAAGAGAAGTTTGGCTGGCGATTCCACATTATGCTGCTTTCGAGCAGTCTCTGCACAAGTTTCTTATTGGATCATCTCAACCCACTCGTAAAGAATGAAGAAATGCAAGTGAGCTTCTGTAACCTAATCCAACAATGGAGATCTGTATGTGATCTGCTTCAGCTGGTACGTAGAGACCAGGTGGTGGAGCTGGCAGCGGCACAATTGTAGATGTTAATATCTTTCTGCCCCCCTCCCCCATCCCAGCATTTCATTGTTGAGAGAGATGCTTCTTTCCCTGTTTGGCAGGTGATTGTCCATAGAACTAAACTGCAGATGTGCCAACCTGTTAGTGGGTGACTGGGAAACAGGGATGTTCAGTCAGCCTCTTAACTTGATTGTTCACTGGCAGAATCTCCTTTCTTCCACGCTTGGTAGTTGATCACTGCTGTGAGAGGCTGCAGCACTCTAGTCCTGGCTGTTGAGATGCAAAGCAGTACGGACAGGCACAGCCTCCTTTAACAATTGTAGTTCCCAGTTTGCTCAGGTCATTTCTTCATCCTACTCCTTGATCACTTTAATTCTGGTAGGCAGGAGAATTGTGCCAATAGTTACAATAAAATATTTCCCATGAATGCAGGAGTTTGTGGAACTGAAACCAGTCACCAGTAAGGAAGAATAAAAGATGCAGAATTATCATTGTCTCATAGATGTTTGATCTGTCAGCTCTCAAGATAAACAGATAGGTGGTGTTTACAGCACGTGGGATGAAGCGTGACTTCAATAGCAGGCAGAGATGCTTGAAAATAGTCCAGTTTTGTTTATATGTTGGAGAGAATTAGTGCCTTGCACTCAGACACAAGGAATTACTTCTAAAATAAAAATGGAAATACGCCTGATGGCTAATCTCTCAAAATATGAATAAAACATCCTCTGGCAATTTGATAAGGTCTTCCATTGACAGTTTCCCATTCCTTCCTTTTTCTGGCGCTGCCTGCACAGCAGGGACAGGGCCATGTGCAGACCCACTGAATTTCACTTTAACTTATAGGCAGTGACTCAGATCACAAAACAAAACACAAAGCCTTGAAGGACATCTTTCCTTCCTCTTTCTTTTTCTTGATGTTTGTTTCACTAGGGCAGAAAGGAAATTGGACCATGGGAAGGAGACATCTTCTACTTGCCAGACATAAAAGTGCTGGACTTTCTCTGACTCCAGTTGTATGGGAGTGCAGAGAAGGAAACATGTCGACTTGCATTTCTGGTAAAAAGTATAGGTTACATTCTATAGAGCACAGAGTGCTTGTGGAAATGGATTTCCCCCAGCCCCCTACGATTCTCAGAAAGTGAATCCTGGGGGGTTTGAGGACCCTCATGGACAAAATGCCACAAGGCGATAGGGAGAGGAAAGATTGTGAGGAAGGGGGAATAGACTGAAATGGCTCCCACTTAAGTTCCTGCAGACTAAACAAAATTACTGTTGGTATAAGGAGGAGGGAGGATTTAATCCAATCCCTTTTCTCTTTTTGACGCTCACATTTTTATCTTGCTCTTCATCTAAGGAGTTTAGGGCATGGCTTTCCCCTTTTCCATTTTACCCTTGCAAAAGCTCTTTAAGGTGGGCCATGCCTGAAAGACTCTCTGCAGTAGAGTGCAAGTTTGATGCTTCAGAAAATAACTGTGTGTTCCACAGACAAACTGATATTAGGTGTGGATGCTTGTACTTTGTAGTTCCCACTGTGACCAAAGTTACTCCTGCTGCTGAAGAGGGTGCTGCGCTGAATGTTGAAGAAGCCGAAGAAATTAAAAAGGAAAATGGTACAGACTGCCACATAAAGACCGAAGAAGAGAAAGTAGTGCTGAATAATGAGCCATCCACCAGCTCTGGCACCGACTGTTCAGAGGCAAGTGCGTGTTCCTAATTTGGCAGCTTAAGGCTTCAAGCTGTCACATCTGTGTTTGAGATCCATTAATGGAAGAGCGTTTTTAAAAAGCACAGTAGCATCTTTTTTTTAATACTTCGTGTGTGTGCACATGCCTGGAAGTCATGGTGACTTCTGGTGACCCCTACTGGAGGCCTGGATGTTTTTCAGAGAGGTGGCTTGATTGGCCTGCTTCTGCGCCACACCTCTGGTATTCCTTGGAGGCTGACCTTCCAGGTACTTGCCAGAGTTGGCCCTGCTCAGCTTCTGAGATCTGATGGGTTCGGGCTTGCCTGGGCTATTCAGGTCAGGGCTTAGTAGTAGCATCATTTTTAATTAGCAGTTAACAGGAGAGAAATTGTTGACATTAGGCACTTTCTGGAGAGCCTAGTGAAAGAAACCTAATTAACTCTTGCTGGCCCGTGCTATTTCTGGCTGTCTCTGGTGCAAGGGGCAGCTAGGGAGGCATAGCAGGGCTGATCCATGCATTCTGTGCCGTCCTGTGAAAGCATAGTTTTACACAGAAGTCTCCTACGAGAAGCCTTGGACGGACAGAATGTGGGTGTGCATCCACTTAGCAACCTGAGTCTGCCGCCTCCTCAGCTGCTATTCTATGGTGTCAGCCTCTTCCTGGTGGAAGAGTTGCCTGTGGGGTATCAGACAGCATGAGCATTTAGTGTGTGAAGGGCATGAACCTGTGTGGTTAGGCAGTTTTCATCCTGCCAGAGGCTCATTCACCTTCACTAGTGGTGCAGGATCACTTGATCAGTGTTTATACAAGCAGCTAGCGTTGTGCTTGGGGATCCTGGTGGCAGCACCCTCACGGTCAGAATAGTAGCATGGATTCAACAATGAACAAGGAAGAAGCATAAATTCAGCACACTTCTGCTTGAAATTGTTTGCACAGGATCTTACACAAGTGGAAATGCAGGTGCTGGTCCAATAAGTTTGACTGGCCAGAAGCGGCTGCTGTGGTGTTTCCACTTGCCTGAGAACTCTCATATAATCGGAAAGTTTGTGCTGGATCCAATTCAGTGTCTAAATTGGCCTCTGGTAGTATAGAGTGCTACGGTGGCTCAGAGATTAAGATGCTCAGCTGCAGACCAGAAGGTCAGTAGTTCAGGAGTTCAAGACCTGAGTGCTGTGTGACGGAGTGAACTCCCGTCTTTGGCCCCAGCTCTTGGCCACCTAGCATTTTGAAAGCAAGAAATTGCAAGTAGATAAATAGGTACCGCATCGGAGGGAAGGTAACAGCGTTCCGTGTGTCTTGGCGTCTAGTCATGCCGGCCACATGACCACGGAGAAATCTACAAACAGTGCTGGCTCTTTGGCTTGGAAAGAGCAATGGGCACTACCCCCTAGAGTCGGATTCGACTGGCTTTCAAGCAAGGGAAACCTTTACCTTTACCTTACTCTGAATAGCACCATGCACATTATCAGTGCGATCTAAATAATGGTTTTCTGAAACAACAGTCTGGCATGCTTGGAGTCCATTTCAGCCATGGATTTACTGGACAGTTTCAGTTGCAAGGAGATAAATAGGTACTGCTGCAATGGGAAGGTAACAGCATTCCGTGCGCCTTGGCGTTTTAGTCATGCTGGCCACATGACCATGGAAAAAGTCTTTGGACAGTGCTGGCTCTTCGGCTTGGAAACGGAGATGAGCACTGCCCCCTAGAGTCGGATTCAACTGGCTTTCGAGTGAGGGAAACCTTTACCTTTGCTAGTACAGCTTCTGTAGCTTTGGACAAGCTGTGACTTGGGAGGGAGCAAATTGTAGCATGCCAAAGATGCCTTTGGAGTTGGGAGTAACCGAGGCATGCTTTATTTCCTATGATGGTGTTCTGACACCTTTTGCTAGAAAGATTTGCCAAGGGGAGGTTTTTATCAGTTCCATATTAAAAAAGTTGATGTGTGTGATAATCCTTTGAAAATCTAAGGTGTAAGTTAGGATAGGTGATCTTTCTGCGCAAGGTTTTTATGTGGCATCCTGGCCTCATTAATTTCTGGCTTCACTGTCTTCCCCATAATGTTGCTGAGGTGTGGAGTTGAAAGTAGATAATTTTATATACACCTGGGAAATTAAGAAAGCTGCAAGCCTCAGTGAGTTTGGAAATGGAAGTGAAAAGTGGTTTTTAATTTTACTACAGATGGTTAAGAATGAAACCTCCACCTGCAAGCTGCAAGAACTTCAAACCAAGCAACACCTAAAGACCAACACGGCCACATTTTGGCCTCACAACTGGCGGAGCAAATTGTGCACTTGCAAAGAATGTATGGTATGTAGGGTTTTTTTTTTTAATACCATTTGTGGTTGAAGGCTATAGAAGTATCCAAAATGAAACTTATTTATAAAGCTGTAACTGAATGAATAGAAACATTAGGAAGTAGCTTATTCTGTCTTGGGTGAAGTTTGTCTTAAGAAATATACAAAATAGTAAAGGACGGGGTTGTGAAGAACTGTCACTCGTCTGCAACTTGAATAATCCTTTAGCATGTAAAAAATTGGTCAACCAGTTGCCATTAGACTTCTCAAAACAGGGAGAGGTTACTAGGATAGATTAAACCAGGGGTCCTCAAACTTTTTAAACAGGGGGCCAGTTCACTGTCCCTCAGACCGTTGGAGGGCCGGACTATAGTTTAAAAAAAACCCACTATGAACAAATTCCTATGCACACTGTACATATCTTATTTTGAAGTAAAAAAACAAAATGGGAACAAATACAATATTTAAAATGAAGAACAAGTAAAGTTAAATCAACAAACTTACCAGTATTTCAATGGGAACTATGGGCCTGCTTTTGGCTAATGAGATGGTCAATGTCCGGTTCCATATTTGTCACTGCTAGTCGTAACAAGTGATGCAAGTGTGCATCAGTTAGTCTAGATCTGGTTGGAGATTTCAGATGTTATTTTGCGGGTAGGGAAGGCGCATGGGGGGGGGGGTGCGCGCGCAAGCAAGGCACCCCTGACGGGGCTGTTTTCTTTCCCTCTCTGAAGAAACAAAGAACTCGGCATCCTCACAAACTTTTTAAGGCAGCAAGCCCCCAGCTGCTTCTCCCTGAAACTCCACTACTGCAGGCATCATGATGGGAAAGAGAAACTTCTCTCTCTTTCCCCCCCTCCGATTCCCAGCAGCACAAAAAGCCTCGAAAAAGACCCCCGCCCGGCTCTTGGGACTGGCGCAGGTCTCCTAGGCGGCTGAGAGGCCTCTCAGCCGGCTAGGAGACTTGGGGCCAGCCGGAGCGCCTGCCACCCCACGCTTAACCTCTTCCAGTCTTCCTTTTGCCTCCTCCTGGCTGACTGGAAGCAGGGGGGCGAGGCTTTGTCATGTGGCCCGGGACGAGTCGGCTGCAATTTTTCCGCTGCTTTGTGTGCTCCTGGGAATTGGAGGACAGGCAGTGGCACACCCAGCGGGCCAGAAAAATGCCCTCGGCGGGCCGCATGTGGCCCGCGGGCCGTAGTTTGAGGACCCCTGGATTAAACGAAGTTCCAGACATGCTGAAGAGAGCGATGTGCCACTACAGTACGTTGCTGTTTGACAGACCTTCTATTCTGTAATTGCTATTCATGGCCTGAACAGGGGCAATGCATGTCCCAGTGGAGGTGAGCCCAGGAAGCGTGGCTGCAGGCTTCCTTGGCCGGCTCAGTTTCTCCCTGGAGTTGCTCTCCTCATTGGGTTCAAATTAATGGGTATCAACTGCACATCCCTGTGGCTTCCTTCACAACACAATTAAAGCAAACACATTTCTGTATAAAGTAATCATGCTTCAAAATGTATGTGTTTTCAAAGGGTGAATGAAAGGCACTTGTTTCAGATGAAAGAAGTGCTGAACCCATTGCACAAGTTTTGCTGTGAAAAATTAATTTTTGCCATGAAAAAATCAATTCTGTAGGGGTCTGCTGCAGTAAAACAAAAATGAAGAATCTACTTAAAGACCAGTGACTTTTTTGAGCCAGAAGTATTTGGTGAAGCAAGCTCATGCCACAGGGAATTCATTAGTGTTTAAAGCGCCTCAAGCCTTTTTATTATTTTGTTTTTTTAGAAAATGTACTTGGATCTGGAAGTCTCATTCCTAACAGATGAATGTGATACAGTCTTGGCCTATGAAGATAAAGGGACTAGTGACCAGGAAGCGGACAGGAGAGATCCCCTGATGGACACACTTAGCAGCATGAATAGAGTCCAGCAAGTAGAGCTCATCTGTGGTAAGTAACTACACTATGTAATTTGCAACTGAATTTTCAAAACTTCCTTTCACAGGAGCATATGGAGGCAGAGGCGGTGCATGACTTTCTTCTTTAATGGGGTGTTTAGCACCAGCTAATTTTCTAAAGTTTGAAATTATGTAGGCATTTAATATGATATCTGTGAGAATGCCCCTACTGAGCATGCTCAGATCGAGCAGTGCCATTCGACTTGGCTGCTTCAACAGAGACTTTGTTGACCATTCCCTTGGTTCCTCTTTCTCCTTCTCTTTCTTTACCTGTACTGTGGCGGTACAATGGGTTTGGTTTCTGCAGTGTACTTTGGGAAACAAAAGCAAAGGCAGTCCTTTGTGTACTCAGTACTACTTGCACACGCTCTGACTCTGTATGATGTATGTTGCTGCTAATCAGGAGGAGGCACATGGAGTTCCATAGTGCACTGAAGCCCTGCCTCCGGTTACTGGAAACCTTACTTAACAGCTCCTCTAACTTATGAGATATTTCTAAGCAATTCTCACATATTTGCCAGCGTATCTTCACTAGTATTAGGGCAAGAAAGTGGTGCTCTATTTTTTTAACAAAAATTCTAGTTCTGGGAAGGTGGCGGTGGTGTCCATTAACTCATTCTGTGGCTGTTTTGGAGTGTCTTGAAATGTAGCCTTCCCAGTGAGGGACTGGGTGGATGGGATTTTACTTTGTGTGGCTAGTGGTGGGGACTAGATATTGGCCTGTGTGTAAGGAAGGGCTTTGTTTTCACTCAAATTTAGACATAGTGTTAAAGTTGTACATTATTTGTATTTGCTGGGCCCCAAAGATGCTGCAGCCAATATTTTACAAAATGCAAGGTTTCCTTTCTGAGGCGTGTGTTGTTCTAGATGGTACAGAGTCTGCTATGTGTAACTTTCTGGAAATGGAACTTAGGTCTCTTCTGTTGCCTTTCTAATGAGACTTGTCTTTGGTTAAGATGAAATCTCATACAGCTCTGGCATTGCATTTTGGTTCCAGTAAGCCTTCTGTCTTTTGTCAGAGAGGTAATACTATTGTTTGGACTGGCCTTTAAATGATCAAGGGGGAATTGGGATGTCCTAGGATTGAAACTTGTGTAGAACGTGTTCTATTGTGATCTGCACTGAACTGTTGGACACAAATGAGTGGGGGGCTGAGAGGTAGTATGGCAGAGAGGCTTCCTCATATCTTTGTCCAGTAGTGGAGGTAAAGATGCCCTCTCTAAGGTTAATGGCTCAACTACAGCAAAACTGTTTTTACCCTATCCAGAATATAATGACCTGAAAACAGAGTTAACAGACTATCTGAGAAGGTTTGCAGATGAAGGAACTGTAAGTATGTTTGACTTTGCATTTTATTAATAATACTGGGGAGTTTTTGGAGAACTGGAAATTATAGTAGCTGTCTTCAGTGTTGGAAAGAAATGAATCTTGAAGATCAGTTGTGAAAGAAAGACATTCCTAGCTGATTAACTTGCTGTTGGAACTGGTAACTTAATTCTGTCCACAAATGGGGTGGAATTCTCTCTGTGCTGAACTGTTTGAACTGCAGTAAAACAAAAAGCCTCAATTACTACCCACTTAAAGACATAAAAATTTGTCAACAACAAGTTAACTTGCACAAAGCTTTTCCCTGCAAGATTTTTGCAACTTGCATCCCCCCATTTCTCTGGTATCCTGCTGCATACTCAGTTGCTGTGCTGGTTTTGCTTTTTTCCATGTGAAATGACTTTGTAAATTAATCTACAATTTACAAATTCATTCTGGAGAGTCCCCTTCAGGTATGTAGACCCCTTCTCCTGCTGTTGGTGGCTTGCTTTTTGCTGCTGAATAAGAGCCAGTCAGTTTCTTATTAAGCTGTAGCGGAATAAAGGCTAAGATGTTGCCCATGGTGTTCCCTCACTCTCCCTTTCCTTGTGATGCTTCCGTGATAATAGATAAGTCAGTCACATGCTCTGTCAGGCTTCTAAAGGATCATGGAGCTGTGCTCTGGAAAGCCCTGGCTCAAATTAAGCCCTGCTGCCAGGGAAAGGGAGTGACTTAAAAGAAAGAAAAAGGCAAAAAGGCTGAACAAGGGAAGAAGACCAACTGTAACCCACATGGAAGAAAGCGACTAGTTTTTGTTCTCTTCAGCAGCCCAGTTTCCAGACTGGATTTTGACCCTTTCATCAGCTAAGCATACAACAAATAATTGCCTGTCTTCAGTACAATTTCATGTTAAGACCCTTAACTGGAATCCAAAGTGCAAGCTTGCTTCATGTATGGAGCATGTTCTGTTCATTGTGCAACCCTAATTGTACAGTGTTGGTGTTGTCAGTTTTAATATTACCTTCTACTGGCTTTATTTCCCAACAGGTTGTTAAGAGAGAGGACATCCAGCAATTCTTTGAAGAATTTCAGTCTCGAAAGAGGAGGAGGACAGACCAGATGCAGTATTACTGCAGCTAGACTGGCTTGGACACCTCTACTAGCTTTCCGCCCCTCTCTCCTTTCTCTGTTTTTATCTACTTTCTTACAGCCTAGACGTGTTCTCTAATGTGAGAGCAGCTGTACTAAACAAAATACAGAATCATGGCGTTTTTAGAATGTGGGAGGTTTTTTTGTGGGGGAGGGGATGTTATTTGATAAAGGTTACTTGAACTTTGATCCTAGATATATTATATTTGGTGTCAATGTTTAGAAAAGGAACAGCAATCCTCCTAAACTGGCATAGGTGAACTATTTTTCATGTGTGTGGTTTTTAAAAGTTAGATCAGTGTGCTTGGCAAATTAATATTTAGGATCAAGGTGTGCCCCGTGTGATACAGAGCTCTCATCTTTTAACGTAACGGTTTGTATCTGCTCGGTTTAAAATGTATATCCATACTCATCTCTGCTGTTCAGTCTGGTCTGTTGGCTTCAGCTTCTGAAAAGCTACCCATGCCAAATGTGGATTCATGAGCTGTTTCTGGACTAAGATTTCTAATCAGTTAGAAAAAAACAAGGCTTTGACATGCGAGTACTTATTCCAGACAATAGTTCTGTTAGGTTAAAGCCTTTGCTTTTTTTAGACCAAAGGGGAGATCTCCATGTTTGGAAAATAACACAGTTGTATTAGTTTGTAAATTGTTCAAAGGAGATAGCTTACAGGGTTATTTACTAACTGTAAAAGATTAAGTCTTGGTCTTTTTTTTTGGTAGATAAACTTAACAGGTGTACTGCAAAGAATGTTAGCCAACTTAAATCGGATCGGAACCTGACCATCTCTTAAGTAGGCTAAGCAAGCAATGTGCAGATGTTCACAGATCAATACAGTAGTTGCCTAAGCAGGCACAGCCAGTACATACAATATTTGGGGATCTCTCAGCTGTAGTTAAGAGGAGGCACTATGCCATTAATGTTCCATATTGGTTTAAATGGGTTAAGCAACGTAGTGGCACTTTTCAACAGCGGCAGTGTCGCATTAACACTTGGGATGAGGAAGGCTGCATAGATTCACTTGTGAGAAAGAGTATGATTCTGGAACTGGTTTCTACTTGGCCATACTTGAGAGAGACCCGTTATAGTGTTGTGGCGGCAGCCTGACTGTCTAGGGAAATGTAAATATCATGCAAATAACGCTTCATTTATTTTGGGCTTTAACAAGTGGTGGGAGTTATATGCTTCAAAGATTTCCCCCCCACACACACATCAAATATTCACATTCTACTTGGTTCAGAATCTTAAATGAAAAAGTCTTACCTGTTCAGCAAGGATACTGAGGGAGTGTATCACTCAGCCACATCTGTATGGGCAAGAAGCTCATCTCTACATTTCTGAATACAGAATAATGCAGCTCGCCTATGAGCAGAACAGAGAAAGGAAGCGAGTCTTAGAGTTTTGGGCTAGGAGAATGAAGGTGTGGTTTATTTTATGTACGCAACTGGAAGTGGAAACAGCCAGAGTGTATTACCAAACCAATAAAGACTAACTGTCAGAAAGTAAAGTTGTTTTAGTCTGTGAAATTTAACGGCACGGGACTGTGCAAGAGCTTGTTCAGATTTGCGTGGTGGTAGCTTTATTTTAGTGATGCCAGGTTTTACATCCTCTCCTTTTCCTTGGTGAAGTGCATACTGCTGCCTTAATGCAGTTTGCACTCTCTGTGTTCTGTCATAGACAGGATGTAATGCGTTGTGTACAGCCCTGCTCTGGTTAGGCCCCCTGAGTTTCAAGAGCAGCATGAGGAGTTATTGGGAAAGTAAAAACTTGTATTCCATGCAACACTGAAAATGCTTCAGCGCTCTGAATCCGTGCCTTGTTACATATGTGTAGGTATAGGAGTCTTACTAGAACCTTAGATACCTACTGAATGGCACACTAATAGTACAGTACGAATCAGGACTTGTGGGTAAATTTCCCTTCTGCTGCCTGGAGGGAAAGAGTAGAGCAGCTTGAAGATAGGGTGGCTGAGCACTGGCAGTGTTTGGAATGTAAAGGAGCCCAGTTGGCTGCAGGCTCCCCACCACCTCAGACACTGCTGGCACACGGGGCTGAGTGTGGCTGCCTGGGCCAGACGCCAGTGGTACTCCGGGCCCACTGTCTGCAGCCACCTTTTATTCCTTCTCCTAGTTGCTAGGAGGGAATGGGAGAAGGTGCAGCAGCAGCCAAAACACAGCTGCTGTTAACTCAGCATCCTCTTTTCTGGCCATCCTGTTAGCGGCAAGGAGGTGCGGAGCACGGAGAAGAGGGTGGTAGCAGCCCAGCCACCTGCAGGATTCAGTGCCTGCTGTTCCCTGCCACCTTTGTCTTTTCCTTTCCAGCAGTCTCTCTCTCCCTCCCCTCCCCAAAGCACTTTGAGGTGCGTGGCAGCTGAGATCTCATGCTTTACTGATGTAAGAGCTGTCTTTTCAAAGGTTTGGAGATTTAGAAATCCGTATCGACTTTTCCAGTTTTTAGATTTTTCTGGACATTGAAAGAGCTCCCCCTCTCATCAAGACATGGCTTTGGTTTGGGATTTTTTTCCAGATCTGAATTCTAGGGCCATTGTTCAGAATTAGATACAACAAAGAAGGAACCTGCCAGGGCTTGTAGGATGGGGTCACTTCATTTCTCCTTGTATCCGTTCCTTCACAGTACATTCTATTTCTTATCTCTAGATACCCCTCATACAGTCCTTCCCTGCTTTCATCTGTGCTTCCCACTAACCAACCAACCTTCTATTTGACCCTTGGCTTTTTCACTTCCTTTATTTCTGACCTTTCTCCACACTGGGAACCCAAAGCAGTTTACATAATTCTCCTAGACGGCTTAGGCTGATTATGTGTGACTGACCCAAGGATACCTAGCAAGCTTCCACTGTAGAGTGCAGAATTCACACCCAGGTCTCCCAGATACTATTCTGAGATTCTTAACTACTACCATACCAGCTCTCAGGTTTTCCTCCTTCCTTCGACCTAGGAACTTCTATCTGGGAAAAGTACCCAAGTTGCAAAAATAGTGCAGTATGAAGTCACTATGTGAGTTCTGTAGTGGCATCAAGTTGTCTGGAAGCCACAACTGCACGTAGGTGATTTGCATGGTAGGAACTTGCCCAGTAATTGCTGCTGGACCTGACCCCAAAGAGTCCTCCCTCCAGGGGTGGATGGGGAGGCCGACACAGCCCTGGAAGGCTCTCTGCCTTTTACCAATAAACCAAAGTTAGTCAATATAGTGGTTGTGGTTTGTGAATATTCTGGCAATATTGTGGTTGCTAACAACCTCCGCAATAGCCACTGAGATCTTTCTTACAGGTACAGGTTAGGAATGGGCATGAACTGGCCAATGAACTAAAATTCATCACAAATTTTGGTTGGTGAAGAACTGCCATGAACTTCCTCAAATTTTGATACTGTTTGTGGCAGTTTCTTCATGAAAACAGCTTGGAGCCATTTGAAGAAAATAGCTGAGTGGCAGTCCCTGCAAAAATGCACAGGGAGCAGAAAGCAGGGGTTTAAACTTTAAATGTCTCGTGCTGGTTCGGTTCATGACCCGGTGTAGGGTTTCATTGTTTAGCCACGAACTGCAAACCGAACTGCAAAAATGCAGTTCATGTCCTTTGCTAATACAGGAGCTACTTATGGAGGTGTGGTCAGGTCAAGTGTAAAAAGTCCTGGCTCTAATTCATTCCATAAGTTGCTAAAGATCTCAACCTGAGGATCCACTCTGCCTCCTTCCTCTTGCAGGGGGCTTCTTGTTTTCCCTCCCCCACTATTTCTTCCTTCCCTGTAGGCTCCTCCCTCGCCCCCCAACAACCATCCCCCCATCTCCAGCTATATTACTTCATTTATTTCCAAACTTCCTCTGCACTGGGAACCTACAGCAGCCTCTGAGGTATGGTGGGCTAAGTGTGTGTGACTGACCCAAGGGGCCTGTAGCAAGCTTCCATGGCTGAGTGGGGATTTGAACCCAGGTCTCCCAAATACTAGTCTGAAATTCTAACCACTGCATTCCACTGGCTTTTGCGAAGTGGCTGCTGTTGAACAGTAGCAAGCAACCAGTCCTGGGTGAGTAATGCAAGTTGGATGGCAGCAGGTTACTTAAGTGGTTGCCGCCATGCCAGGCCCCAAGGAGTCCTCCCTCAAAGACCAAAATAGCCCTGGAAAACGCCCTGCCCCCTCAACACTGCCTTTTAGTGACAGTTGCCCATCAGCTCCCAGAATGACCACTGAGGGCATTCATTTCTTAAAGCTACAGCCACAGCTTCTATTTCAGATTTTTCTGCAAACCTGGAGCTTTTTTTCAGCTTCATAAAAAGATCTGGCTTGTTTGTTCATGATGCCACTCTCCAGCTTTAAGGCTCCACAGATGAGGCCTTGTTGGGAATCGGATATATTCTTGGGATTTGGGGGGGGGGGGGGGGGGAGAGAATTTTGTGTGTATGTGTCTGGAAGTCATGGTTGACTTCTGGCAACCCTAGTGGGGCTTGGACGTTCCAGTGGGTCAAAAATACTTGCCTTGCTCTGCATCCAAGCCCTGGTAGTTCTGGGAGGTCTCTCTTCCAGATACTTAGGAGGGTTGGCCCTGCTTAGCTTCCAAGATCTGATGAGACTGGACTTGCCTAGGCTATCCAGGTCAGGGCTAGAATCAGATAAACTGATGCTGAGACTGGTAGAGAATAACATCAGTTACTGCAAAACCTGTGCCTTTAATATTGGCATAACTGTGGGAACTATGTAATACAGGACTGTGTAGAATTTCCTTCAAGTCACAGGGCTTAAAAAGATGTACTTTTTAGACTAGGAATAATGTAATCGCAGGGTCTGGCAGTTGTGCACAGTAATTAAGATATGTTCTAGTCTTCCACTGAAATTTGTTTCTATAATTTAATGCTGTGCAGACAGGAGTGGAACATTATTGTCCCTTGTGGTGACTAAATCAAAACAATTCCATGTTCATTTTTCTAGACAAGCCGTTTATTTGAAATGCCAACTATATGTAGGATAAAGTCTGTGTTAACATGCTTCTCAGCAACAGTAGAAAAATAGAACCAGTGAAAACCTTTTTACAACTGTAATGGTACTCAAAAGAGAAATGTGTTGTTTTACAATGCATCACACAAGACTAGAATTCAATTCTAGAGGTACCTAAATAAAAATACTATATTTTCTTAAAAAACCAATATGTACAATTGAAGCGTAAACAAGTTTTACAAAGTACTGGTTATGCAGGTTGTAGAAAAAACACTTGCATAGGACATGAAGTTGGTTTAAGAAAATTTCTGAGCCTTTAGCATTGAAGGCACTTGACTTTATACCAGTAACAGCACAAGAACAATGTAACATCATGGACACTTAACACCTTCCAGGAATACATACAAGCACAGAAATACCAAATCAGTTTTTCTTCTTCAGCTTCACCCAGCATTTCACACACAACCCTTCACCGTATAAACATATCGTTGTTGGAACACTGCTACCTGGAGCCCATTTCAAAATAAGTTACATAAAAGATGAAAAAACCAAAAAGCAGGAGATGGCCAATTTTTTAAAGGGGGGGGGGATCAAAGACAGGCAGTAAATCCTGAAATCTACTAAACAGTCAGGGAGACAGCTACTGTGATCTTGAAGGCTGAGGAAAAATGAAGAAATAGCTCTAACAGTGTCTCCTTAGACTTAATTGTAAACACACTGGCCAGGATCCGAAGTGTCGCATGTACACAGAATCTTTTCAGCCTCCTTCTGGCAGCAGCCCCCTCCCCCCCCCCCCAGATGAGGGGCCACTTTCTAAGCAGTACCTGCTGTGGCAGCTATCTATGCTGTTGGAAGTACTCATACAGTGTGCACACACACACAACAGCTCTAGATCCTGGTCACGGATTAGAACAAAAACATTTTCCCCAGATGTACATATTGCCAAACTAGTTTTGGACGAGATTCTGCACAGCCTCAAAGCAAAATTAGCCAAGATTATATAGTTTAAGTTTCCATACTTTCATTGTATACCAATTGTTCAGTAAGCAATTATTTTCTCTTTCAAAGCCACAGCTGTACAGTTACTAAATACTTGGAATTTCCAACCATTTATTCAAAAGTGCTTCATGCAAACAAAAGGATTATTATTTCTTTAAGCTGTTAAAACTGCTCTGTGCATGGAAAATGCCAAGCGCATGGCACTGCGGTTGATTACTGCAACTCTCAGCGGTTGGGATTTGGTTGCAGCTCCACGTGCCCTGCTTTTTGGAGCACAAACGGACTGAATAAGGAGAGTCTCGTGAAGTCATCTGTTTATGGCACAAATAAATCGTGTTGGATCAGTTTGTTCCTGGGCCAAATCAACCCCCTTAGCAACAGCTGTGCCCATTTGGCTCCAGTGGGTCAAAAATACTTCAGCTACACCTTTTCATTTGTATTTTGTTGACAAATATATAGATTATGGTCAGTACATGGCAAAGTAAAGATACTTTTTTGTCAGGAGGCACACTAAGAATGCGGGGTGACCTTGCAAGCATGTCAGTGAAACAGCTATCCAGAAATCCTGTCAACCCTTCTCTGAGCTAATCAGACCCAACATACAGCTAACTGGGGAGATGGAGCAAAGTGTAGTGATCCAAAGGATCTTACAGGGGTAAATGTGCTACCAACACATTAAAAGAGAAGCACTCAGGCTTGGATCCTATTACACCGTTCCCACTTCTCCCTGGCTGCTGTGGGGGCTTTCCTTCGTGGTGGGGCTCACTACCCCTCCTGCCAGCACTTCTGTGTATGCACGACCTGTGATTTCCAAGGGTGCACGTAGCAGTGCTAGTGGAAGCAAGGACCACAGCAAAGGAAAGTATCCGCAGTGGGTAGAGAGAAGGATGAGAAGAACCACCTCTTACCACCCAAGCCCTAGTGGTAATTTAAAAAAAAAATCATAAGCTGGTTCCTCACCTTCTCTAAGAGGTCTCTAAGTTTTTCTGCATCCCCTTTTCCAGCTTTATGCAAGTTCAGATTGTACAAACAGGCCAATTGTCCTAAGAGCCCTACTGTACAAAATTCTACCCCTATCCTAGATTTGGTTTCACCTGTAATGCTCTCCCTAGAATGAGCTTAAAAAGCTGCAATTTGGCTTTCGGAGAGCCAACGCCCATTAAACAGCTTCTCACCCAAATTATTTCATTCCACAGTAAAAAAACCAAGTGGAAACTAAACAGTCCCCACAAATAATCTCAGCCAATGCTATCACCGCTACTGAGATGCTGAGGACTTGCACCTTAAAGATACCATGCCCACTAGATTACACTAGTGATTTGCTGAAGTATTTTGAGGTCTAGATGGCTCTGTTTAGGGCTGCACCAAAGGTGCTACGTGAAACAGCAGAGCGTCTAATGTCTAGACACAGTCTTTTCAATTAGTCGGTGAAAATTCTGTGTGAGAGAATACACCCGGGGGGCGGGGGGGGGGGGGAGAAAGAGCTGTAGACCAAGTGCTCTAAAAAATAAAAGCCAACCCAACGGTCACTCCAAACTTCTATACTCCAAAAGAAAGATAACACAAAATCTGGAGAAATGACATACTGAAAATAATCCAACAGATACTAGTCTTCTGGCCAAAACGGATTTCTTTAAAAACAAAACAAAAGACCACACTGCAAGTGGGTCCTGTGAATGGGCTCGAAATGCACCCTGGCAGCAAGGCTACAAAGACTTGTCTTGCAGAGAAAATGGCAGCGAGCCACATGCAAACCTAACCCACCAAAGCAGCAATTGTGCCGCACTGCCCAACCCACCCACGGAACACGGGACTGCTTCCAAAAGGCATGGTGTGAGAGGCTTTGCTCCCTGCAACGACAGTGCCATGCAACACAAAACATTTGGCCAAGACGCCTCTCCCGCTTTCCCAACATAAACAAAATCACAACAAAAGTTTCTGTTTTTACAACAAAAACACCCCCCCCACCCCACCCCGCCCCGAACTCAAAGACCCCAGGAAGAGAAGACTCTTTTTTTTCAGAGCCCACAACAAAGGTGTTTGTGATTCAACAGTGAAACAAAATTTACATTTAAATCATGTCAAGTATTTAAAAACAGACTCAGGCTTAAGGTAAGAATTAGCCTTTAGGTAATATTCTGACTGAGGTCTTCAGGTGATGGAAGAGCTTTACTAGAGTTGACCAAGGTAGCAAGTCAGGCCTCTGTTAACTGTGACCGAGCAGTGGGATGCGAGCTGTTTCTTCTGAGACGGGCCATCGTTGGTGTCGATGGACATCTTTACCCATCAGCCCCAGGACTCCACTTGGTGCCCATAAGAACCAGAACAGTCCCCACGGTCTTCAGCGGGGAAAGACAAACAACACACATTCAGGAGGCTGAGAACGAAGAGCTGTAAGTGCTGAGACTGCTTGTAGCTGGTGAGGCTAGAACAGCCGGCTCTTCGATCTGATTTCCATCTACGAAGCGAGCGGTTGTGTGAAGGGGTGCGGAACACCACCACTAAAGACTGAAAAGCCCTTGGTTTCTTAAGTAGAGGCAGAGCAAAGAAGGCAGCGGGCATTTCCTTTAATGCCTCTGTTTAGAGAGGCAGCCCTCTGATGAGACAAAGCAATCGGCACCCATGTCGGATGTTAAGCTGCACCTTCCCACCTTTCTGCACTTGGTATGAAACCTTCCCATCTCTGCATATCTTTACTGAAAAAAGGAAAACAACACAGTCAGTTTGCAGGACTCGAACCATACTTAATATAGTCTAACCATTTTTTATTGTGGTTTAATAAACCACAGGAAGTTAGTAAGTGCTTCTGGAGGTTCCCCTCCCCCCCCCCCCTTCCTTGCTTTCCACAGAAAATTCCAGCCACAAGCATGAGTCAGTCGAGGGCTTGCTACATCAAGACGGAAGGCCAGCTGCCATGGACTCGGTAAACAAAAGAGAAATATTAGGCTGGATTCTTGCATGAGTGGTAAACCAAGAAGGTTTCAGACCTAACCAGAGTAGTTACTTAAATGTGCTGTTCTTTGGAATTCCTATAGTCATTCAAAAATGAAGACAAGACATTCTCACCATCTTATTAGAAAATACATTTCACAGTGTGCAGCCCAATGCACACCAAAAACTGGGAGCTGGAAGATGTATATAAAAAAGCGGAAAGACTGTGAACATAGAGTCCTTTAGAATGAGCCAAAAGTTTTAACATACTAGTACAAAAAAACCAAAATTAATGTACAGGTGCAAACAGCTACCCCCCACTTCTTTTAAAAAAAGGTACCAGCTAAAATATATATTTTTAAGAAGCTTAACAAAATGTGTTCCAACACACACACCTTGAAGCAGCATTCCAAATAAACTGACAGCATGCCATTTCTAAGGAAGCCATGTATATACGGGGCGGGGGGGGGGGGGGGAGAGGAAAGGGGAAAAAACCACTGATTTTAGAGGCTGGCGTTATGAATTCGCCCGACAATGCCAGGCCAAAGGTTGCAAAAGGATTGGGTCAGTCACAACTCTTAGGCACAGAGAAGACGTGGAGGTGGTTTTCAGAGGGCAGATTTTTTGTACATGAAGTCTGGTTTGCTTGGAGACCGCCTTCCTCTGCTTACCACCTCTTCCCTTTCCAAATCCGCATTTCTCTGTGCTTCGTGCTCGAGAGGCTCCGTGTCTGCCAACCTGCGGCCGGACTGCTCTTCGTGGCTCTCCGAATTGTATGCTGGCAGAGAGGGCCGGCTAGCGGTCAGCCCGTAGGTCAAGTCTGTTTCCATTTTCGCTCGTCCCCTTGCGTGAACCAGGCCGCTCCCAGTGTTCTCTTGGGCAGCCAATGCCAAATCCAGTCTCTGGGGCGGCTGCTCTAAGACATCGAGGTGTATCGGTTCGTTCTTTTGTCTGTGGGGATGCCCTTCTTGAGAAAGCAGGTACTCTCTCCTAGGGTCCTCTAGCTTTTTAGGGGAGGGGTGATTAGACAGGTGGGTGGGCTTTAAGCCAGCAGGTGGTGCTTTGCTGTGGCTGTACAGATCTGGGCCAAAATAGACACCTTGGGAAGGCGAGGGAGTATGCCTGCCAGGCGCGGGAGTGGAAGGTCTGCACGCGGCATTGGAGAAATCATAGAAATCCGGATACTCCTGTGAATTCTCTCTCGTATCCAGCTTCTGCTCGACGGAATGCTTCTTCCGGGAACTGTGCATGTGCCTCGTCTGAACGCATGAGATGTGCTGGGGTGGTCCTGGCCCGACATCCAAAACGGGCTGGCTTAGTTCTGTGTCGACAGTGAGCTCCGGCAGCCTCCTGTCCTTGAGAGACATCGTCGACACACCCATCGCAATATCTGGCATCAGTTCATTGAGCACAGGCTGCGTACCCTGGGAAAGAGCAGAGAACATCCATTTCACTTGTGCTATTTTCTTCCCCCTTCTGTTCTAGCTGTAAACCACCTGGCCTATTACTCTCATCGCCCCCCCCCACCTTCCAGAACGGCTTCAAGCTTACCACAGGCCACCATGAAGAGGCTGGACCCCTAACCCACCCACCCCCACCCCCGTTCTCTGTCACAACCATTTGGGCTCAGTGAAGGCAGATGGGGCTCAGGTATTCCTCCAGGCCCAAAAGGAGTTGGCTGCTGATTTGGTTTTGAAAAATGGCAAGTGCCTAATATTCTGCACATAGGGCTTGCGATGAACACACACGAAGCTGACTTACACTGAAGCAGACTCTCCTCCGACCGAGGCCCATCACTGTCTCCTCAGACTGGCAACGGCTCCCCAGGCAGAGGTCTCTCAAACCACCTGCCTGGTCCCTTTTTACCCCCCCCCCCCCGGAGATGCTGGGGGTTGAAGCTGGCACCTTCGGCAAGCCAAGCAGAGGCTCTTCCACTGAGCCACAGCCCCTCCCCGATGGGCCAGTTGTGGTGCAGATTTGTGAGCTGCCTCAAGCAGGGAGACAGGGCATATACGTTTCCTAACTGCAGACGCGCAAGTACTCAGAATTAGCTTCCCAAGCCCCACTCAAACTTTGTCAGCAAAGCAGCCAGGCAAAAATAATGTCAACAAATCTAGAGACCCCCAGGGGAGGCAAGTGGCCTCCGAAGGCAGCGGGGCCAAATTCCGTGCAGAGCATTTGCAACTGGACTGGGCAATATGTAAGTCCTCAAGGTCGTGCATACCCCCTAAAGCTCGCCCAACAGCATCAGGGAGAATGGTTTCCCAGTGAGCAAACTTACTGTACTAAATGAGCTGCACGCTCATGTAAACACTCTGGACTCATACAGAATAAGATAAAAAGGCAATCAGGTTAGGAAAGGCAACTGGTGGTGGAAATTGCCATCAAGTTGCAGTCGGCTTCTGGCAACCTTGTAGGGTTTTCCAGGGCAAGAGATGTCCACAGAGGGCTTGCCCTTGCCTGCCTCTGCGTAGCAACCCTGGGCATCCTCGGTGGTCTCCCCTCCAAGTACTAACCAGGGTCAACCATGTTTAGCTTCTGAGAGCTGATGAGATCGGGCTGGCCTGGGTCATCTAGGTCAGAGCAGAAGGCGATTGCTGTGCCAAATTCTGCAACGGTGAGACGTTTTTATAAGAGGAGTGTCTTTCTAAAAGGAACAGAGCCTCAGCTCTTCCCACACTGGCCAAAAACACATCTGGCTCAAGTCGCCAGCATTTCCTTGGGCATCACTGCTGAAAACGGTCAACACGGTTGTATTCACAAAACAAAGCCACAGCAAATTACTTAAAAATAGCCCTGAACATCATCACTTGAATGCTTTTCCCCACTTCACGTGCTCAGCTGAAATTTTGTCTAACTTGACCTGAATTACCTGAATCAAGCAATGAAACCTTCTGAACAAAAACGAGGCCTCAGCAGAAGGCCTGTGAAGTGTCAAAAGCAAGACACACACACAACCTCTCCCCCCCCCCCCATACTTCCTAAATAAAAGCACCCCTCAGCTACATCTGACTCTTAAACAGGTCACGGTAGCTCAACATTTCTTTCTGACAAGGAGTTAATAGTACTTGGACTCCAGTCCAGCTACCACATGCAGCCTTGCCCAATAAAATACTTCCCTCATTACTCAGACAAGAAAAGAATATGGATTTAGCAGTAGGAAACAATCCAGACTCGAACGCAGCTTTCTAAACAGTAATTACAAGGAGAGAGGGGGTTTTATGAATGATGGAGAGGAAGCAACTCTGAACTGCTCCCGTGAGAACCACAGGAAAAAGGCAGGATGAACCACAGGGACCTGCCAGTGAGCAAGCAGACACCAGGACACCTGCACAAATGCTCCCAAAATTTACCTGGCTAACTACACCAAGAACTAAATCCTTCCTTCCATTGTTCCAGGCCAGCCTTCGTCGTTGTCTGCTGCATGTATTACATACTGAGAGAACAAGCCAGGTTTATAGGGGACCCTGTTCCGTCTTTACTTTCAAAGCAGCAGCTCGGTCGCTTTGGCCTAGACACAAACACTTTTTGCCTCGAACCGCTAAGCCACAAATTCTCCACTGGGCTGATTTCATCTCTTAACACCTTGTCATGAATTATTCAGCTGAACGCAATCCAATTTAAAAGTAAAATCCTGGGACAAAGCCTCAAAGCCTCAACTGCCATCTAGGCACTGCTCCCAAAAGCCTGAGTAACTAAACACTCAAGAAGTGGCAGTAAGAGCAAAAATCCACCTCCACTAAATCCACTTCCCCCCCCCCCCCCCCCGCATTTAAGAGTCTTGTCAGATTGGAGAGAAGGGACTAGTCTGGCCGCCCCAAGAGGCTGCTGCTGCGCGCACGCACACACCATTTAAACGGTAGATTGCTTTGCAAGTGTGTGTTCTCTGTATGTGAAGCCCCCTGCCACATCAAACAAAGAAATCTCTCAAGATATTTAAGGTTAGGCTGCTATGTCAAAAAATATGTTCATCTGAAAGACCTGGGCTGAGTTGTTCAGAGGCAGTAACCCTCCAAGTAGAATAAGAGTTGGATTTATACCTCGCCCTTCACTACCTGCAGGAGTCTCAGAGCGGCTTACAATCTCCTTTCCCTTCCCCTCTCCCACAACAGACACCCTGTGAGGTAGGTGGGGCTGAGAGAGCTCTTTGGAGGACTGCTCTTGAGAGAACAGCTCTGAGAGAACTGTGACTGACCCAAGGTCACCCAGCTGGCTGCATGTGGAAGGGTGGGGAATCAAACCTGGTTCTCTGGATTAGAGTCCTCTGCTCTTAACCGCTACACCAAACTGACTCTCAGTACCAGTACCAATGCAGGGGGACAAGAGAGGAAGGCTTTGGCCTCTGTGACCTGTTGATCGGCTTTTCCGAGGGCATCTGGTTGGCCACTGTGTGCAGCAGGATAGATGGGCTACTGGTCTGATTACACCCAAGACAGCAGAGGAGCTGCATAGTGCTAGACCCCACCTGGAGAATCCTCAGTCTGTAATTAGGCAGGCAGCAACCTGATTTCATACTGTAAGGTGCCAAGCTGTTCTTGTAGGCATTTTGCCTACTGCACCAGGATAATGCCCCATGACATCTTGCCATTCACATAGCCTGGGGTCGGGGGGAGAGGCCGCAAGTATATCTGGCACACTCACCGCTTGCTTTTCAGCCGCCATCACAGCCGCTGCCGCTGCCACCGTTTGTCTCCCCAGTCCTGTCGGGTTAGTGCAATCGGGAGGCGTGGCTTTGACCCCAGGCAAGTACATGGGTGGGCCCACTTTTGGTGCTGTCCTGGAGTGGAACAAGGAATGGTTGCAGGGGTACGAGAAGGACCGCGAGGGGTGCTGCTGGCTCTGGGCCCTCTGCTTCCACCCGACTTTGAACTGGTTGTGTATCGGAGTGGCTGGCGGGTGGTAAGGGGGTGGGGGAGGGGGCAGCGGGGGATGGAAGGCCACAAAAGAGTCGAGTTCTGTAAACAGGGTTTCTGCAGTGGGCGTGCTGTTCACGCGGCACCGTCCCCCCGACTGCCTCAGGGTCAGCAGTGGGCTTTCGTCGCCGAAATGCTCCTCGGGGAAGAACTTGTGAGGATTCTGCAATGGAAAGACACAAACGGTAAGTGGGTCCACGTTTGCTTCTGCCACGAGGTGGGCGTTCTCTGCTACGGTCTCCATCTTCACTGACCGCCCTGCTCTGTGCGATATTGTCGTTTGCTTTCTATAAAGACTGAACATATTCAGGTCCGCATTTTAGCAAGAGAAAATGTATTACGGCGTTCTGAAAAGCAGCCGACACTTTTGCTCGTACAGCTGAAGTCTCAGTGTCTTCCCTATCAACAGATGCAAGAATGGAAATTATGAACCACAACTGTTCTGCTAGCAGAATACATACAGTATTAACGGAGTCTGTCTAAAATGCCTGGATGAAATGCAGATTCTACAAGGGTGTCCTTTTTCTGCCGAAGGTAACACAAAACTGTACTTAATGTTGTAGGCCACCACTGGGGGGCTCCCTCTATGAAATGAAGCATCATTTTATAAAACAGTTCTGGTTAAAGTACATTCCCTTCTCTATTTAGGGCTTGGGAAAAAAAAAATCAGACCTGGAGTCTGTTTTTTAAATTTCCTCTTCCAAAACCATGCCCCTCTCTCTTTGGTAAAATTAGGTATTTTACAGTGCCCTCCTAAGCAGTATTACATCCTTAAAGTCAACAGGCTCAGTAGGATGTAGAACTAGGACTGCACTGTTAGACTGCAAGCTCTTTGGAGCAGGGACCTCTCATGCCGAACTCTGAAAGAGCCGTGCACATTGATGGCGCTCTTGAAAATAATCATAAAAGCTGTTGGAAGAATATGGAGCTGATACTGGGGAGGGGCACAGCTAGGACCCTTGCACAAGATTTGCTCACATGGGCCTCCAGTTAAAAAGTTTCAGAATGCAGGCTACGAATGCATGTAGCTGTGCTATGCCATGTCAGACCACTGCTCTATCAAGGCCAGTTCTGCCGACTCTGACTGGCAGTGGCTCTTCAGGGTCACAACAAGAGGAAGGCTTTCGTATCACCAACTACTGGAGATGCCGGGGACTGAACCTGGGCCCCTCCGCAAATAAAGCGGATGCTCTACCACCAAGCCACGGCCCCTCTCCTACGTTAAATATTTACTTGTGTATTAGGGAGTAGGCTTACTTCCATAGTTTAACTCACTGGGAGCATTCAGGACCAGTATAAAGTTGTACCGGGAAGGGGGGGAATCCCTGCACACCAGTGAGTTTAAAAAAAACAAACCCTGACAAAAACTCCCTCTTCCTACACACCCCTTGGCTTGCCTTGGCTGAGTAGAAGACTGCTGTAATGATCCTCTACAATCCCCACAATGCTTCCTCTGGCACTTACTCACCCTAGCAGTATTCTGCATGACTGTCAAAGATGATGACACTAAGTGCACACACAATCCCATTTTCAATTATGTTCGGGGGGCGGAATCAAATAAAGAGGTGGTCGGTTTGGGGAGAGTTAAGTGCTGGCAGCCGGCCTCACAGCCAGCGTCCCGTACCTGCAAGAGCTCAGCGGCAGAGTCAGAAAGCCCAAACTCTCTCAGGACACGGATCTGAATCTCGTAACTGACCGTGGCTCCTTCTCCACAGTTAAGAGCGTAAGCCCTCTGCACCTGCTCCGTATGGCGGAGCTCCTGCAGTCGCTTGACCATTTCTTTAACCACCAAGAGACGAGGAACTGGGGAAACAAAATATACAGAACAGAGAACAACCCAGGTTAAAATATCCATTCCCTATGCTCATGCACTGATGCCAGGGGCCTAGATAATCCAAGCTCCTAAAGACCTGAGTTTGGGGTGTTTTTTGGTACACTCCTTAATGCCAGAGCAGTCTTGCCGCAAGGACGCAAGTCTGGGAGGGCAGGCGCAGTAAAGAGGAAATGCTCTGGGCCCCGCAGAGGTGAAGCAGGGCAGAAGGACCCAAACTTAACTTCCCAAACTGCTTCTGACACCAGGGAAAAGAAGGCTGAAAGATCAAACTTCCAGACCCCTTCAGCACCTGAAGAAGGCAGACTCTTGCCTATGAAAACCAGAGGAGATGGTACCGCTAGGCTTTGCAGGCTCAAAAGAGAATGGGAAGCCAGATCAGATTGTGGGATCCCGGAGGTGCTCTTGGAATGGAGGCTGAAACCTCCAGACACTTATCTGCCCATGGGGTGTATTACAAAAGCCTGGCCTCAAGGTCACAAAGGCTGTACTGGGCAGTCGCTACGATCACCTAGAGTGATCTTCTACCCTCTCCTTTTCTTTAAATGCTGAGTCTCCTTTAGAGAAGGAGCAAACAAGGTTGCATCTAAACCATGACTGGACTACTACACAGGCTGGTTTACAGCTACAGCTACATTTGGGTGGGGGGAGGAGTAACATTCTTAAAGGGCCTATTATACAGCAGACCCTGAGCTGATTATTACCAAGAAACTAATATGATCCCTTATCGCTTGGCAAGCTTGCTCCTAGTGTTTGTCAGAGATAGGCAGAGTCATGCTTAGAACTCCTCAACTGCACATCCAGTATCCTCAGCCAGGTTTCCCAAGGAATTTAGCTGCGGGAACTTGCTCCAGGATCGCTGCAATGTCTGGAAGTCAGTCAGTTAAAGTAAGGGAACACACGGAGGATGCTACTTGTTTTTTCAAGCAGTCCACCCTGTTGTGCTGTCTGCACTTTTGAAACAGACTCCAGCGCAAGGACAAACCCTTGAGACAATCCGTTTGTTATGTACAGCATAACTCCAATCATCTCCCAGAGTCAAAAGGAATATTGTGCTGTAGAAAGCAGCCTCCCAGCATTCTTCAGAGCTGGCAAAACCCATCTCCTTCCTTGGCAAAAGTGCATTCCTGAGGGGCTAGAAGGATACCAAACACCTGCATGCACAACACCACACTGGCTCTCAATACTGGTGGAGAGGGAAGCAACTCCTTGAGTGTGAGCAGCAAAAAACAAGGGTTTGCGTCCCTGGAACTGGTCCAGCCTGACAGTTTATTAAAACCTGGCTGGGAAACAGCGGAAGCGGTCACTTGACATTCTGTGTCATTGGTGACTTGCTCTATTTCAGCTTCAAATGAAGGCGTATGAAGTTCTGGCATTGCTGGAACCACTGAGCTCTACCCACCAACACGGTTGGAGAAAATCAGTCTGACTTCCTTTTCCTGCCCGTGGCGCCAATTTTAAAAGTCGGATCCAGGCGCCTGCTATAGAAAGGAGTTTCTCAAAATGCATCTTCCTGAGGCTGAGGGATGTGTGTTTTACTTATCATTTAATAAAACCATTTTTATGCTGCTTTTCTACCCTATTAGGGTCCCCCGGAGTGGCGAACATGAACATTAAAGCAGCATTTAAAATAACATATAAAATGATTCAATAAAAGCAGACACACAAACATACAACACCAAAACTAGGGGTGGCCAGTGACTGTTGTTGGGGGTATGCCCAATGAAACAAAATCTTCACCTGCTGGCAGAAGACACTGGCAGAGAAAGACAGACGCATCTCCCTGGGGAAGGAGTTCCCAAGTTTTGACACCAGCTATGTTTTTTGTCTGTTTCCCAGCTCTTCTTACTGTAGCCCCGTCCCATATAACACATTGTCCAGGAGTTTTTCCCAGCGGAACTTGGCAGTGGAATTTCAGAGGGCACAGGAACTGAAGGGAAGAGCTGTGGCTGAAAGTGCCTTCCGTTCACAGGCGTTTCCTTCCTTCCCACCCGAGCAAGAAGCCTTCCAGGGGAGGCAGAGGCTCTGCTGAGGCAGGGGGTGGTGATTGTTACTGTTCCTTTTTCTGCACTGCAGCTCCCTGCCTTTACGCAGCTTCTATTCCACTCAGCCCTCAACACTGCCTTTCTGGCACTTGCAGGAGGCATCTGGGGGAGGATCTGTCTCTGTCAAAGCCATCTGCTGGCCCTGCTAGAGGAGTCTGATGGTTTTTAAATAAGGACTCTTTCTAACATCCAGAACTGGACAGCGTCATTTCTTCATGAGGGCCATGAAGTTTTCTGCAGAACTCCAGGTGTGCGGGGACCTCTGCTTTCGCTTCCGCTAAACTCTCACACTCTTCTATTTTGGCAGCATTCTGATGAAAGTAAGTCGTTGCAGGATGTTACAGCTTTCTTTTTAAGTACAAGGACACATAAAGGATTACATGCCACACTTAGTTTCTAACCCCCCTCCTTATCTTAAACAAACATGAAATGGAAATGTTTTCTTATAAAAGTGAGGGATAAAATTACGGTTCGATTGCATGCTTCGGGGGCCCAGCCCTGCTCACCGGACTCTCCAAGACTACATTACAAACAGCCAGCAAAGCTCTGCTTCATTCTTTGGAATCGCGAGGGCCAGGGATTTTATTTAGAGAAATTCAGATGTCCAGGATTCTGCTGCAGGAGACCACCCTGCTCAGTATAATGAAGCTGCCGTCAAACTGATTCCTTGTAATGAACATATTTTAAGACTGTGAAGAGAAAGCCATTCACTGAGCAGGAAGCTTATACACTTACCTGGGATTTCATTGGCTACAACTGAAGGAGGGCTGGATTGGTTACTGCTTATTTGCTGGTGACTTATCATGTGACAACACTGCGGAACTGCATTATTTACCATGTAGAGGGTGTCTGGAACATTGGACATTCTAACCATCCGTAAACGAACCAGGTCTGTCTGTTCCACCATCATCTCATCTAGAACCGACTGAAACAATAGGTTAACGCAAAGAGAAGTTACTAAACATTGACTGACAGCAGGTCACCAACATCAGCAGCATAACACAGATGCGCTCTCTTTTTTCCTAGAAGCAAGCACACAAGAAAGAACTATTAGATGCCTGCCACCACCAGGTTATACTATCAGCCAGGTTTGATTCCCCACTCCTCCACATTCAGCTGCTGGTGTGACCTTGAGTCAGTCATAAGTTCCTTCACAGAAGTTCTCTCAAGGGCAGTTCTGGAGAGAGCTCTTTCAGCCACACCTACCTCACAGGGTGTCTGTTGAGGGGAGGGGAAGGGAAAAGAGATTGTAAGCTGCTCTGAGACCCTTTCGGGTAGTGAAGGGTGGGGTATAAATCCAATCTTCTCCTCCCCCCTCTTCCACTACCACTACTACTACTGATTTCAGTGGGCTTACCCTGGAGTTACTCTGCACAGGACTGCCATGTAAGTAACCTTACGCCTGTTCCTTTCTCTCAGCCTAACTCACTCACAGTGTTGTTAGAACAAACTGGAGGGGAGACGTATGTATGCTGTCCTGAGCAACTTGGAGGGAGGGGCAGGATAGAAACATGAGATATAGCGATACAAACTACTATTCTGACCCCTTCCTTCTTGGTCCTGCTCGTAGCCAGATCATGACGTCATGTCCCATCCACCAATTTTGCATGTGTGTTAAAAATACTTTAAACTGGCCACTTCAGTTCCCCAGAGCTATCAAAGTACTTCATGCCTTGGTCCCAGGACAGCAGGCTCCTGGAGGGCCACCTGCATATACCTGACATCTTCAGTTGGCAGGCTTGCAGAACAAGTTCCGTGAGCCCTAGATAGCCTCTACCCCACAACCTCCTGTTCGGGCAAGGGCTTTGCAACGGCCCTTGCAGGGCATTGGCCTTGCACAAAGCAAGGGAGACTCAGTTTCCCCTCCTTCATCAGGAAGCTTGTTGGTAACCCTATACAGAGTTACCCCAGTCTAAGCAGAGCATTGACCTTGCAGAAGGGGAAGGTTTAGCAGAAGAGGAAGCCTTCTCTGGAACAGAGACTGTCTAGGGTGCGTGGGACTCATTCGCAGGACCCAAGCCAGAAACTGCTGAACACTGTAGAATTTTTTTTTTAGAAAAACATTTTAATATCTGTTTGGGTGAGAAAAACAAGATGTATGCTAGATTCTGGCCTGCATGTTAAATCCCACTTAGCCTGTACTCGTGAAAGAGTGCGTAGCTTCATCTTCTCTACACAAAGGCAGTTGTGCTTGCAGAGTACGTAGCCCCACCGTTAATTCCAGGTTTGCTTTTCTGGCCGAGGCTTTTTCGCAAACAGGCACCAGGACAGTCAGCCCTTTGTTAGAAGACATGGCAAAGTTTTGGGGAGGGGAAAAGAAGAGTCAAGAAAGACAGAAGAGGAGAGGGAAGGGCAAATAAGCCCTTCACTGGGTGTACAAGAGGCAGGATTACAGACACGCAGAAGGGAGATCTGGGGCCTTTATTCTGCTGGGAACAGCAGCATGGACATACCAATGAGTTACTGAGCAGGGGTAGGTAGCATCCATTGTGCGTGCAAAACAATGGTCACACCAGACCACTGTGCTTAGCAAACAGGGCTGGATCTCCACTCAAGCAACCAAGAAAAGCCCAAAAGGCATGGGCAATGCTTCTGGGGTTTGTGAAATGGGAGAAGGGGATGGCCACAGTTTCGGCCTGCCGTGGCTTCCCAGACTCTTACAGATGCCTGCTAGCTTTGAGACAAGCCCAAGATACTGGCAGTGTCACTCAGACTGGGCTTGCTCCCTAGAGTCTTTGGTCATTTGAGCTTTGGTTTGCTGGGGACTCCAACATCTTCACAGGAAGACTTTCCTGCTTTTTAGGCACTTGGGTCAAAAAGTCTGCCAATTCCTGTTACAGCTCCTGAGCCTTTGTTTGCTCTGTTTGGCCAGATGTCCATTCTCTATTTTTCTGGCCACCAAGCCACAGCTGACTTACAGTGACCCTGTAGGGTTTTCAAGGCAAGAGGCGTTCAGAGGTGCTTTGCCCCTGCTTTGCGACCTGGATTTCCTTGGTGTTCTCCAGGGTGAATAAAAACCAATAATTTAAAAAGTAAATTAAAAAAAAAAGATTTTTAAAATTTAAATTGGATTTTAAAAAAATATAAATTGGAGTTTTAAAATAAAATGCTTTTTCAGGAGAAAAAATTTATCTAAAGATAGTTTTCTATTTAAGAGACATTATTCTTCCATTCAAATACTGACCAGGACCAATACCGCTTAGCTTGTGAGCGCTGATGAGATGGGGTTGTCCTGGTCAGGCCCTGTTCTCGATAAACTGTATTAAGTCCACGAATAAGTAAGAGAAAGAGGAAAGCTCGCTGCTTTCACATAGGCACCTGTTCTTATCCCAATAATGTTTAACCCAGATCTTGGTACCACGCGGAGCTGTAAAAGGTGTCACTCTTTAGAACACCCATCTGAAAACAGAGCTCCTTCACAGACATCGCATTCATCAACACGAGGAGAAAGTCCTTCCCGTTACCTTGGCTTCCTCCACGTAGGGTGAGAAGAGCCTCGGCCTCACGTAAATCCCCGCATTCTTTTGCCGCAGCCACGCGTTCGACTTGCCACCCTCTGCCATCGGCAGCATGTCCGAAGGAGGAGTACTGATGAGGCCTCTTTTCATCTTTGAGGGGAGAAAAGGAGAACCTTTCTGAACACTTCTGGGTAATTACGGGCACAGGCCTTCATTGGGCTATTCTCGGCTGAGGTCGACGAGCGGACTGTCAATGCTCCCACTAAGCTGTGGAGTCCTGTGAGCAGCAATTCTACTTTGTGAGCTACTGGCAATTAATACTGAGAGCAAGAGATATGGCTGCTGCATAAATTAGTTTGCTCTGGAGCCATCCTCCCTGAGCTGAGACAAAAAACGTGTGAGTCGGAGGCTAGAAAACTGTGGGCTAGCTCGCACTAACTCACCTTAGAGGGAACACGGGCTGTGAGGCAAAGCCGTGCAGCCCAATCCCCATGATCAGTACCCAGACCAGCTTTTAACTTCTGCATTTGATTTGGAATAAAAACCAACTGTTTGCAACTTCAGATACGAACAGGAGATTCCTGATGTTACCACGGACAGGATCTTTCCGCATTTTTTAAAAAGATCATAGATATGTCATGTTCTGAGTAAACTTAGGGAGAGACTTACGGAATCCGTGAGCACTTCACTGTTCATGGGCAAAATGTGTTCAATGCGGACAAAGGGCAGGAGAGGAGACAGAATCTCTTTGAGCTCTTCGATATCAAGATCTCGCCTCTTTACGCCTCGCTTGTTCACACTGTGAGCTGTGCCACTCAGCAAGTTAGGCTCTGTCAGGAAAAAAAACCAATTCATTTCATCCACATGTTTATCAGTACCGACATCAAAAGCTCCCCATGTCTGCTACAGCAAGGGAGAGAAGCCATTAAGAGACTTTAAGTACTATTACTGTAAAGCCAGCTTGTACACCCATGTTTAAAAAAGCCAACACCCTTATTTCACAGAAAGGTATCACTCCCAAATCTATTTATCTGACACATCATTCCTGAAACTGCAAATAAACCCTGTGATCTAGGCTGCCTGTGGGACATACTTGTCCAGCATTTCCCTACAAGGAAAGATGGTTTTTTAGGATGGACAACCTACTGCAGGCTTAGAAGAGAACAGTGGTGTGGTCAAGGCATGACTTGGGGCTCAAACATGTCGACAACGCACTCTACACTGCACCAGTCATGCATGCGGGTTGCATTTCAGTATTACGCTGCATTGCACACACGATCATCAACAACTGCCTGGGGGTCCCCAGCTGAACATTCGAACGCAAAAGCCGCAACTCATGTTAAGCATATTTAGCAGCTTGTTAAAAGCTTTGGTAGGTGTTATGTTCATCCAGATGTTTCTTGTGACACAATCAATCACTCTGAAACACAAGCCTTTCTGAGCGCGAGGTGCATTTCCAGTCTTAGAGATTCACTATTAAAATAGGCTTCCCCATTAACTTTGGTGGAGCAGACAGGAAGCTTTTGCAACATCCCTCTCTGAGGGCATGGAGCACTGACCTTTTTTTGTGAGCATTGTGTGTGTGTGTGTGTGTGTGTGTGTGTGTGTGTGCCTGGAAGTTATGGCTGACTTCTGGTGACCCCTAGTGGGGCTTGGGCGTTTCAGAGAGGTGGCTTGCTATTGCCTGCCTCTGTGTCCTGGCCCTAGTATTCCTTGGAGGTCTCCCATCCAAATACTTGCCAGGGTTGGCCCTGCTTAGCTTTTGAGATCTGATGAGATTGGGCTAGCCTGGGGGCCGTCCAGGTCAGGGCAAGAACTGACATTGGTGAAAGTGAACTGAATAGTTCTTATGAGCAGAGAAGTCCGTGTGAACACTGGCGCTCTCGTTTCTGCTAGGAACTGCCAAATCAGGGGACAAGTTTGTACACCCAAGATTCAAGAGGGATATGAACAAGTACGGAGCTGGTGCACAGCCCATCAGGAACATCTGCTTAAATGAAGAAATGCCAAAAAAAACCAGCCAGTGCAACTCCCATTCAGTATGACGGGGCCACAGCTTAGTGGCAGAGCAAATGTGAAAGGTCTCAAGATGAATCCCTGGCACCTCCGGTGTCTTTTTTAAAAAAGCAGTATAGGGAATAAGAGCCAGAAAAGACCTTTTCTGCTTGTGACTCTGCCGGACACAAAACCAACAAGACTGAGCTAGGTGATATCCTGAAGGCAGCTCCCTAGGAAGGACATGAATTCACAGTGGAGGACCCAGTACAGACTTTTTAAAGAGTAGCAGTTTATTCACTGAAGATTAAATTAGACATGCTTGTTAAGACACACTTACCTCTGTCTGCTATTCTTTTCATCAACTGATGCTCTCCCCATTTAATAAGGTACTTCAGGACATCTTGCTCACTTGCCTATCGGAGAAGCATGCAAGCCAATGATTGGACATGCTCAGTTCAGGGCAATGCACAGTAATCACCAAGCGCGCACACACGGTTCTCAGACCAACACTAAGTTACAGTCAATTAAGTTTCCCCAGCGCAAAGAGTATTTAATGTACTACTCCTGCTCACAGCATCTCAGACCTTCTGCAGCTTGGAAAAACTAGCAGGAAGTCTCAAGATGTCTAATCCTATCAGGAGGTGTGTGGAGGGGGTGCTGTTTGTTTCCTTCTGAGAGCAGTGCTGGGCTTGTGTAACTTGGGAGCTAAGACCATGTCTATAGAGTGATGGAGTTTCATGACTGGAAAACTGAGACGAGGCCAGACCCCAAGCAGAGATAAACAGAATGAGAACAAACTTCCAGAGAAACTTCCACTGCGCACGTGTTGATTTGCACAACAAGATTTTCTCTCTATGCAAAGGCAGGTTTGAAAGCCACATGGGAATTTCCTCCAGATAATCCACTTCCTTGGACAAGAAAAAATAATCTATCTTGGTAACCAACCCTTAACCTTCTTTACAGGACGTCCCTGCAGCATGCTGGATTCCACAGCAAGTGGAAGACTAATTAAGCTATTTTGTTAGCTTCAGCTGAATTCAGGGTTATGCAAAATGCGACTGCTGTTAGAAATAAAAGCACCACTTCCCAAAGTCCACATTACTGAACAAGTGCAAAGCAAGAGACCCTTTCCCTAAGTTCATCATGCACAGCAAAACAAACACATGGACATTAAAAATTGGGGCAGACACATTTTACTTCATACTGCCTAGAGCACGAGAGAGAGAAGGAATGACCCACTCCTGCATTAGTTCTTCAGCATGCACAAGACGACCTGAGGAAGGGGTCTTCCTTTCACCACATGCCAGCTAGAAGTACTCTGAAGCAACTGGAATCTTTCATGCTATTTCCCAATGCTATCCAGCCTGGCACAACATGAGAGACTAACCATCCCACCCAGCCCCAAATACTGCCTGAAATGCTGCTCCTGAGGGCTACAGGACCCTCGGGGATATCGGGGGGGGGGCGTCTAGAGGTCTGCCATGGGAGGGGGAACAGGGACTCCCTCCTATGCAGAAATGATTGGTGGGAGCCAACCCACATTTTCTAATTAACAATGCCCATTTAAGTCTTCTGACTAGGGGTGGGCATGGTCCAGAAAAATAGTGGTCCGCCTAGTCCATTTGTTCCACGGAGTTCATGGCCCCCCGGACCACAAACCACCATGTTTCACAGACTGGATTGGGTCTGCTTGGACCTTGATGCCTGAGTGGTGACTCCACCCACTTCTGGGTTAACTGGAAGTGGGTGAAGTTGCCGCTCGGCCTCTTTGCAAAAGCCATTTAAATTTTAAATGGCTTTTGCAAAGCTGGGTGGTGCACGAGTGAAAGCCGAACAGCAAGTTCACCCACCTTGAAGTGGGAGAACTCACTGCTCAGCCTTCACTCACGCACTGCATATTTTGCAAAGCTGGGTGGCGTGCAAGTGAAGGCCGGGTGGTGAGTTCACCAACCCAGAAGTGGATGAAGTCACTGCTCAGCCTTCACTTATATGCTGCAGGGCGTTTGCAAGCCCCGCCTCTGCACAGACCTCATGGAATGGTCCCGGGAGGTCCGTGTTGGCAGGTTCACGGACCTGGCTCACAGACCACGAACTGGGGCCATGGTCCATGGAAACATGAGGTCCGTGGTCCAGTCCGTGCCCATCCCTACTTCTGACATTCCCCTAACTGTAATAAGTCAACTGTATGAATGAAGTTCCCAGTTCCCTTGGTACATCCGGGGCAAAAAATATACAAGGATACACTGGAAAATACGTATCTGTTTTTTTGTGATGTGCGGTAAGAAAAATTAACAAGAGTTTTCAGCATCTATAAAAATTGTAGAACAGGTACAAGTATATTTAAAATGATGAGCCAGAGTTACTTTTCCTTCCATGATGCATGATTTTAGCGTGAGAACTACTATATAATTTCCAAAAACTTCTGAACAGGCAAGGCAAACATTAAACCTAGAAAAGTTTCACTTAAAATAATTTGCAGTGACTTCTAAACTATTATTAGGCTCTCAAGAAATAGTTCATACTGCCAGTTTGGGTTGGGTTATGTGCCAAGAAAACAGAACACTCTTCTTAATCACTACCTCTGCTTGAGGGTTGTGTGTACATATGCCAAAAGAGAAAGAGCCCATTCTACACACTCTCCTTCTGGCAGATTTTTTTCTTTTCCACTTAAAATCTGAAAATCAGCATGTTTCTCTGCTCCATACGAGACAGTGATTACCAATTCATCTCCATTTTGACTGAGGAGAAGAAAGAAGATAAATTACCTGTAAGTAGTCAGACTGGATCGCAGTTTGCAGGTGATCTTTGCAGAGCTCGTAAAAGACTTCTGAGGTCATGACCTGGGTAAACTCCTCACAGAGGAAATGGAGTGCTTGGCGGTGTACCCACTTGGAGCCGTATGGCTGAGAACTCCACTTGAGGATGGCAATTAAGGTGTCTAGAGAGATGCTCTCAGCAATAATATCCTCACAACCTACAAAGAAGCAGAACGCCACTCATTAATGTTCAGCTCTTCTGGAATCGATGCAGAACACGTAATTTTGCAGAGATCTACGGGGAAGATTACAAATGGAGCCGACAACCAAATACCTAAACGTCATTTGACATCGCTGCAAACGGGGTGTAAAATTTCATCGCAAGACCACACAGGTTTGATCCAAACAGCGGCAAATGATTCACTGCTACATCTGCAATTGAGTCAGGTCAGTGGTGATCCACGTAGCCTGGTAATATAAATCTTGGCTGGCAGCAGCGCTCTAGCACCACGGCAAAAGATCCTTCTCAGCTCTGCACTACCCAACATCCTTTACACGAAGCTGTCAGATTAAACCTGGACCACATTACTAATTCCGAGCTATGGCTCCTCAGTGTGCTATTACAGATGTGTTCAAGTTCCACAACCTCCAATTTATAAAGCTTCTGTAAGTTAATGTTTTATTCTGGTCTGCATTATCGAAAACCATTGTTCAGTATAAATTAAGCTTACCTGCAGATTGCACTGGGGCTTCACGGTATGCCAAGTGCCACATTTTCCAATACAAGTTTAATATATTACCAGCGCCGGTACTTGCAACTAAGGAGCCCTACCAGTAGTAGTAATGAGATGAGGCTCTTCATTGAGCTTTAAGTTCAGATTTAGCCAGCAGAGTGAGCTACAATTAACTTAAATATCTATGATGCCTCAACATGTTTTAAATGTTCTTCTCCACCCCCAGATCCAATTAAGGCTTCTTGGAATTATGTCAGATGCAATTACGATCAGCAGTACTGTATTTTAGCAGTTACAATTTAAACAATTTGTAAGCTTTTTAAAATTCCACGGACATTCTGGACACAAGTATTCAAAACCCACAGTTTACCCACTGGTGATTTCTGTACATTGGCTGTCTATGTATTCTGGATTTCCCAGCACGATTCAGATAAATGGGCTGAACTGTGGTATTTGCTTCAGTAACATTAGCAGTAAGGTACCACAACTGGAAAAGCAGCCTCTAAACTACTGAAAAAAGAAATACTCCGCTGGGGACATACCAATTGTGGGGAAAGAGAGAGACCGGAAAAGAGAGAGCATTTTATCAAAGATAAGGCAATTTACTCTACCTAATTCTACAAGCATTGGCTGGTCCCCTCGTGGACAGTGAAATCTGTGCGCTGGTGCCAGTCAAGACTACTCCCATTAGGGCTTTGCAAACCGTGGGAAGCCCCCAAATATGCAGAAAAATTAACCTCCCATCCAATCTGAGGGTTAACAAACTAAACCCAGAGCAACATAATAATGAGAACTGCAGAGGTTAAAAAAAAAATAACCCTGCCAGAGTTTGGGTGTTATTTTGGGTTGCCACAGCAACCACATGGACACTGAGGAAGAGCAATATAAGGTGTGTGTGTGTGGGGGGGGATAAGATTTCCCTTTCCTGCTGTTCCTTGAGGGTTCCCCATTTGTCTAATGTACTAGTGGAAAAAACACCTGGGCTGGTATAACACTGAGCAGGTGGCATGTTATTTAGCAAAACTCTCTGAAATACCCATATGGAGCAAAAAAGGCAATGCAAATATTAGACGTATCCAACAACACTCACAAAACTGACTGGCTTTCAGAACTTTCGTACAAGCCCATTTATGTGCTAGTCGCAACCCCTGAGATGCTCTTCCGTTCTCAGCCTAGCGCATCTTCTGTTACTCAGCCTCCAACTAGTGCGCGACGGCTAGGATGACTGGGGAGAGAGAACTACAGATGCTTATAAACACAGAAGGCTTCAGAGTCGGTTGTTCCCTCTTTCCTTGTCACAGAGATTACACTCTAGACATGTTAAGCCTCTGCACAACACAGAAATGTGACAGACAACAGCAGGGTTTTTAACACAGCGGAGGATCAAGTGCATCTGATAATTGTATGCAGAATGGTCCATAATCCTCTGCCCTCACTCGCCCAGAAGTCCGTTATTCTACAGGCTTTTTCATCTTGCTGACTAGGAAGATATGAAGCTGGCTTGTACAGAGTCAGTAACGAATAGGGAACGATAAAGTGCCTGCAAGTCGCAGCCGACTTAGGGTGACCCCTCCGGGTTTTCAAGGCAAGAGATGAACAGAGGTGGTTTGCCATCGCCTGCCTCTGTGTTACGACCCTAAACTTCCATGCAGTCTCCCATCCAAGTACTAACCAGGGATGACCCTTGCTTACCTTCTGAGATATGCTAAGATCAGGCTAGCCTGAGTCATCCAGGTGAGAGTCAACACGTTATTTGACTGGAATTGTCAGAGATTTACACACACAAAGATACCGGATACTGAATCAGACCATTTCTCTATCAAGATCAATTACTGCTTTACAGGATCTCAGGTGGAGGTTTTTCACATCACCTACTGCCCGGTCTTTTTAACTGGAGATGCCAGGGATTGAACCTGGGATGTTCATTATGTAAAGCCAATTGGCTGTAGAGATTAGAGTGTCAGACTCTAGGTTCAAACCCACTCACCCCATCATGGAAGCTTGCTTGGGTGGCCTTGGGTCAGTCACCCTCTGTCACGTGAAGCTGAACACACATGGAAACTGCCTTATATTGAATCAGATCTGTGGTCCATCAAGGTCAGTATTGTCTACTCAGACTGGCAGTGGCTCTCCAGGGTCTCAGGCTGAGGTCTTTCACATCACCTACTGCCTGGTCCTTTTAATCGGAGGTGCTGGGGATTGAACCAGGGACCTTCTGCATGCCAAGCAAATGCTCTTCCACTGGGCCACAGCTCCACAGGGTTATTATTATTAATAAGAGTTATTATTTGTTTAATTTAGAGCCCACACTCCTGAAGACTGGCTCAGAGCAGATAACATCAGTTTATAAATATGCAATTAAAATTTCCAAATGTCAAATAATTCAATCATCAATAAAATACATTAAAATACATACAATACAATATAATCTGTTATATAAAATCAAGATGGCATAAGCCCAATATGAAGGGGAAATATTCAACTGCTGAAGAAGGGGGACGACGGAAGGAAACAAGGGAAGGGGAGGGGAGGGGGGAGGCCAATCCACCAGGTCTTACCAATTGAGACCCCCGTACTGCCCTCAACCACAGGCCTGGCAGAACAACTCAGTTCTGTAGGCCCTGTGGAATTGCACTAAATCCCACAGGGCCCTGGCCTCCCCTGGAAGAGTGTTCCATCAGAATGGGGCCAGGGCTGAAAAAGCCCTGCCCCTGGTTGAGGACAGGTGGATGCTCTTTGGGCCAGGGACCACCAGTAGGGTTTTGGTCACTCAAGCGAAGTGCTCTGTGGGGGATGTACCAGGTTGGGGTTGTTGTGATGATAAAATGGAGAAGAGGAGAATGACCTAAGTTGCTTTGGGACCCTCACTAGAGAGAATGGCAGAGTATAAACAAAGTAAATAAAAATAAATCATGTGCCTGTCCACTGAGTCACAGCCTCTCCCTCAGAGACAGAGGTTGGGTTTTTTTTTTTGTTTAAAAATGTTTTTACACTGCCTTTCTCCCACACAGTAGGAGTCAAGGTGGGTTACAATAAAAGTCACTCTACACAAATATAAATTTGGTGGAAGACACCAAGTATACAATTTGTTGACTCTGTACAAGGCTACGCTAGCTGACCTGAAGTTCCGTCTGTAGAGTCCACCGGATTGCCAGGCAAATTTTCATTTTACCAAAAGGGGCAGTTTCTTCTAAGGGTAAAGCTCCTATTGTTTCTGATTAATACTGATTCACCAAATTCCAGAGTGGCATTGGCTGTACCATCTGGGAATGAATTCCCCAAGTCCATTCCCCTCAAGAGATACAATAGGCTGCTTTGCTCTCACATCCTTCTCTGAAGAGAAATCATTGGAAGGACACACTATGAAGATATACTGGAAACGCAGCTGAATCAGATATTAAGAAGAAGAAGAGAAGATATTGGATTTATATCCCGCCCTTCACTCATTTAAGAGTCTCAGAGCGGCTTACAAACTCCTTTCCCTTCCCCTCCCCACAACAGACACCCTGTGAGGTAGGTGGGGCTGAGAAAACTCTTTCCCAAGCTGTCCTTGAGGACAGCTGGTACAGCTGGTACAGAGCTATGGCTTGCCCAAGGTCATCCAGCCAGGTGCAAGTGGAGGAGTGGGGAATCAAACCCGGTTCTCCCAGATTAGAGTCCGCGCACTTAACCGCTACACCAGACTGGCTCTGGTGTGAGATGCCAGCCCTTGTTTCAGAGGCTAATAGTAACTATGGAAGGCCAGTAGTGTATTATACAGGTCATAACTTTTAAAACATAGTTTAAAATATGCCAGCTCATTTGCACATCTAGTGAAGTAGTCTGGTCCACCCAAAGCCCCCACATTTTATCAGATACAGATCTAATGTCAGATGCGCTCACTGTTCACATTTCCGTTCCAGGGTAGTGACTGATTTATTCTGTATAACGTTAAACAGTCAGCAAAATTTGATTTCTGGTTATGGCTAGGCCCCGATGGCCTGTGATGAACAGGTCCCCCTAGAACATGTCCTGCCCTCCTCCTAATCAAAATGCATTTAGAAAGGGAAATGTCATCCTCCTTTCCCTATTTTATTCTCACAACAACCTTCTGAAGAAAATTAGGTTGACAGTGTGCGACTGGTCCAAAGTCATTCAGTGCGGGTCATGGCAGAACAGAGATCTGAACCCTGGCTTCCTTGATTCTAGCCCAACACTAACCATCATACCACACTAATTCTGCATGGAAAAGATCTAGGACAACTATTCAACCGGATCTAAATCGCTGCTTTAAAAATCCTTTCTACTATACGGGGAATATATCAGAAGAACAAGTGTGATAAGGGGCCAGCAGGCACTAGACAGATTTGTTCTAGTTATGCCTGAAGATCGGATTAACGTCTCTAAACAGGGCACATGAATTTTCATCACAAAGGCATGATGCTGCATCTACTCTCACATGATGAGCCTCTCTCTGCATTTCCAACACTGCTGTGTACAAGCTAGTTATTTAAAAAAATCATACATGCAGGCAAATTTAATCAGAATTCCCAAAATCTCTGAGAACTCTGAAGATGAAAATATTACTTTCGTTCAAAAGGGATAAACCCAGCAGTTGTCGAAATAGCACTCACACAAGGAATCTCTCAACTGTTCTAAATGTTTATTTGAAAGTGACTGCAATCCAAATGAACCTTTCATCCGCTAAATCACACCACCTACAAAACTGTTTTGGAAAAAGACTTCCAGGGAAAAAAAATCTGGATTTGTGTAAAGCTAGGTAATAGGACATCGACCTGGTCCCATCTGGGGATACTTAAATCCGCAGACTGGGGGTAGGTGGAGAGAAGGGAAATTTTCAAGCAAATTTGGGGGACTCCCCAGATTTGCAAAAAAATCTAAAATCCTACCGAAAATGGATGGGGTTTAACTCCCCTCCGGGAACTTCTCTGTACTTGCACAAAACTGACGCAGATTCCACCTGCCCTGCCATTGCTGACTCTCCTCATCAGCAATGCTGTTTGCTGGAGAGTAGGGGATGGCACTGCTGTGAGCAAGGGAGGAGGGACCACCACTGTTGCCAGCCCCATCACTGCTGATTCTCCAGGAGTGGCAGTGCAAGAGAGCAGGGGAGGAACTGCTGCCATTCTGCCATTGCTCCTTCTACACCAGCAGCACTGTGGGTAGGGGGAAGAGGAGGATCCAGTGTTGTTGTTGCTGTTACTACTACCACCAGGCCTGCAACCACTGCCTCTCTGGCAGCGCTGTGTGCGTGGGAGAAAAAGGAGCTGCCCCTGCACCCACCAGGCCCTCCATCACAGCCTCTCTGGCAGCAGCACCGGGGGGGGGGGGGGACCAGCGTTCTTGCTGCCACTGCCATCCCTGCTGTCGTTTCTTCCCCAGAGAGAGATTTTTGACAGCAGGCACTGAAGGAGGGAGGAAAAGACAGAAAAAGAGTGATGGGGTGGTGATGGAGACAGAAAGAGATTTTGAGGGGGAGGGAGGGAGAAAGGGTGAGAGCAGAGGTTGGGGGGACGGAACTAGAGAAAGGCTGACAGGCATTGGAGAACGGAGAAAGAGAGAGTGACAGTAGGTGGTGGGGATGGGATAAAAAGACAGAAAGAGTGCTGGGGTGCTGGGACAGTGAAAGAAAGAGAAAGAAAGTGAGAGAAGGGAGGGGGGAAATGGAAGGACACAAAGGTGTGTGTTGAGGGGGGGGATGGCTCCTCCTGCAAGTTTCTTGTGGTTTCCTGCTTGTTCCTGTCTAGTTCTCAAACTCTTAATAATGGTATCCAAGCTTGGGAAGGCACAAAGTCGAATAACTTTTTAAAACTGTTTTAGTGACTAGAAACATCATCGGCAAGCATTTTATTTATATCTCACTTTTCTTCCCAGTTGGGACTCAAAAGCAGATTAGAGCATCATTCGCCCCTCCTCTACTTTTTTCACAACAGTCCTGTGAGGTATGTCAGGCTGAGAGTTGCTGATGAACATAAAGTCACCCAGGGAGCTTCCATAACAGAAGTGGAGACTCAGACCCAGGTATCCCAGGATCACAGCCCAACCCTTTAGCTACCACACCACACCGGCTCGCCAAGAATCATTTTGAGCACGGGTCATAAAGACAGCAGACTTGCGTATGTTCAGCATTCTGCAAACCTCCTCTTAAAATACAAGCAAGCCAAAGCTTCATGTTTCTAGACCTTATAGTTATTAAGAAGCTAGGAAATGCTTGGCCAATAAAGTGACATATAAGACCTTCAGGAGGAGTAAATATGACTATACAGCAGTCAGGACCCTGCAGAGATTCTTCTTTCTCCCCACAGTCACCCCCCATCCCAGAGTTATACACAATTTTTATACTTAATGCAGTCACAGTTTTGCTTTTCTTGATGCATGATTTCACTATCTTTAGTCCTCTGACTAGATTAATAGCTAACAGAAACGAAGCTTTTGAGACTTGGAATTTGCCAACAGCAGCCCTTAACCACCCATATGAAATCATTAACTCAATGAACCAGGCATGAATCAGCCAGTGTAACCTATATCCTTTCGAAAAATCATGTGCCTCAGCACTATACATGCAGGAGGTGGAAAAGAGAGCCCAAATTGTTTTTATAACTGCAGGTTTAGCAGTAGGAATCAGACACTTTGGGGGAGGGGATCTGACATTTTGTGCTGTCCTCTGTTCTCAGTCTTCACCTATCTAGCAAATCCCTAATAGCCATGTCAGTAAGCCGTCACTTCTAAAATGGTTGATGGGTGGGTCAGTACAGAATAAAACAAATTGTTCAGGACTTCATCCTGACTCGAGAAGGCTGCCCTGAGCTAGATGAAGCAGGGTGCTGCTGCTTAATTTATCCCTGCTGCGTCCGCCAGCTTCCTCTCTACAGCATCAGCCTGTTCTTGATGGGGGGGGGGGGGAGAGAACGACCATTGGTACTTACTGTGAGGGGTCCTTCTCCTATGAGGAAAGGAGGACATGGTTATTCCCATCATGCCTTTAGGGAGGCAGGAACTAGTTTTTTCCACTTCCTGCTGGCGCCTTCGGAATAGCCCATCCCTCAGTTTTGGGACTCCGAAAGCAGGGTAGGCATGCTAGCCCTAGAAAAACTTGTCTTATATGAGGAACATAACCTTGACAATAATAGAGACACTTTCACCAATTCAGAAAAAACAGTCAGCATATAGAGAGGACAGGACGGGGAAGAAGAAGTTCAGCACAGTTATAGAAGACAAGGAAAAGGGAAGGAAAGATGACACTGGGAAGGCCGAGATGTCCACCTTTTCTCATAGGAGAAGGACCCCTCACAGTAAGTACCAATGGTCGTTCTCCCTATGAGGTGGAGGACATCTCCGTGGGACCTCCACGACCAGTGTCCCCTACTTGGGTGGGTCGTCATCTTTTTCCACTGATACGACCTGCTGTAAGATTCTTCTTCCGAACGCTGCATCCACAGATGCTATTGTGTTGATTCTGTAGTGTCTGATAAATGTAGATATGGAGGACCAAGTGGCTGCCTTGCACACCTTCTCCACTGAAGCTCTATTATTGAAGGCAGCGTTAGTTGCCGCACTCCTTAGGGAATGGGCAGTAATGCCCCCGGGTATCTCCTGACCTCAGGCCCTGTAGGCCTCTGCGATGCAGGCCTTGAGTACTGAGCTGATCGCGGCCTTGGACATCTTTTCCCCCTTGCAAGGCAGGACAATACAGATGAACAGGGCCTCTGTTTTCCTCCAGGCTTCTGTCCTTTTGATGTAGATCTTGAAAGGCCCTTTTTACATCCAGAGAATGCCACTCTAACTCCTTGGGATGTTTGGGTTGTGGACAGAAGGTGGGTGGACAGATCTCCTGTGAACGATGGAACGATGAGGAGATCTTTGGTTGGAAGGTAAGATTGGGTCGTAAGATAACCCTGTCTCTGTGGAAGATACAGAGAGATGCTTTGGTGCAAAGAGCTCCCAGTTCTGACACTCTCCTGGCGGAGGTTATGGCCACTAGAAACAGAGTCTTCATTCTAAGCCACTTCAGTCCCGCTTCTCTGAGTGATTCGAAGGGGGCCTTGGTGAAAGCCTTAAGTACCGTGTTGAGCCGCCATGTCGGGAAGCGATGAACCTGTGGAGATTTTACTACGGCTCCCTGCAAGAAGAGTTGTACGTGTGGGTGTCTATTCATTTTGACGCCCCCCACAGGGGGGGAGCACCATGGCTAGAGCTGCCACCTGTCTACATAGAGTGGATGGCCATAGTCCAGAGGTCAGGCCCTCCTGCAGGAAGGCCAGAATCGCCGTCATAGAGGGTGAGAGGGGGTTGACCTTCTTGTGCTGACACCATCTTACAAAGGCTTTCCACGTGGTGTTATATATACGAATCGTGGATGGTCGTCTAGAGGCCAGAAGGGTGTCCAAGACCTCTGTAGAGTATCCTAGTTTGGCAAGGTTGCGCCGCTCAATCTCCAGGTGGTCAAGCACAACCAATCCGGATCGGGATGCCACACCAGGCCCTGGGACAGCATGTCCAGGGTGACTGGCAGAGTCAGCAGGGGTAGTAGGGACATCACTTGAAGTGCCGAAAACCATGGATGTCGCGCCCACCTTGGAGCCACTAAAATGACCTTGGCCCGGAGCTCCCTTATCCTGCGCAATGTCCTGGATATCAACACGAACGGAGGGAAGGCAAACAATAGGCCCCGGGGCCAAGCTGACGTCAGGGTGTCCGTCGCCTCCCCTTCCGGGTGGTAGTATCTGCTGAAGAACCATGGTACCTTGCGGTTTTCTGGCGATGCAAAGAGGTCCACTGACGACCGACCGAAGTGTCCCATGATCGTGTTGAAGAGCTTGGGATGAAGGGTCCACTCTCCCTCCAAAATGGTCTCCCTGCTGAGCCAGTCCACCTGTGTGTTTTTGGTTCCTCTTATGTGTTCTGTCCTTATGGAGGTGACGTGTCTCTCTGCCTCCCTGGTGTTCTTGACAGCCTCCGTCTGACTGCTGGCTCGAACAAGCAGGTCGTCTAGAAATAGGTGAATGCGAATCCCTGAACACCTGAGCTGCACAACCGGATTGATGACCAACTTGGAGAATAGTCTGGGTGCCGTGGATAGACCAAAGGGAAGCGCTCTATACTGAAAATGTTGGTTGTGCACACAGAACCGCAGGAACTGCTTGTGTGCCGGATGAATGGGTACATGCAGGTATGCTTCCGTGAGGTCTATGGACCTCGGGAACTCATTTGGAGACAGAGCGTCTGCGATGGCCTTGAGGGTTTCCATGCGGAAGCGGCGGAGTCAAACGAACTTGTTCAGGAACTTCAAGTCTGGTATCGCCCTCCAACCCCTGTTCTTCTTGGGGACCATGACCAGGATGGAGTATACGCCCCACCCCCTTTCTGCAATAGGGACTGGTTTTATTGCCCTGATGTCCAGAAGATGCTGAATTGCTGAAGTGACGATCTTGATCTTGTCTCTGGATCCGCTGGCAGGTGATTTCATGAACCTCTCTGGTGGGTGGAAGCATCATCAGATGCCAACACACATCTCTATAGCCCTTTTCAACTGAATCAGATGAGACTGGATTTTCTGAACCTTTGTCTGGAAACAGGAATAAAGGACCAACTGAAGCTCCTTCCAAACAAAAGGATGAGGTCCTGCAGGTCAATTGTAATGCTGATATATTTAATGAAATGGCCTTCTCTAACTGGTGATGTATTTCCTCTGAAAGAGCAGGTTTGCATCCTGGTAAGAGCCAGTGTGGTGCAGAGGTTAAGAGCGAAGGACTCTAATCTGGAGAACCGGGTTCGAGCCTTCATTCCTCCAGTGAAGCCTGCTGAGTAACCCTGGGCCAGTCAGAGCTCTCTCAGAACTCTCTCAGCCCCACCTACCTCACAGGGTGCCTGTTGTGGGGAGGGGAAGAGAATGAGATTGTAAAATGCTTTCAGACTCCTCAGAGTAGAGAAAAGCAGGGTATAAAAATGAACTCCTCCTCCTCTTCTTGTAGTGCAATTAGATCTGGGTTTACAGCTGAAGGCCAGGTGTTCTTTGTCATACTTAGCACCTGAGGCCTAGGTCTGGCTGGTGCACAAGTTGCAGACATTCCATAATCAACAGAATTTGCCCGTATTTACTAACACAATGCACTGTATGGGTGACTGCCTTTGAAGACTGTCTGGAAACTTCAACTGGTTTAGAAAGCTGCAGCTAGATTACAGCAAACTATAGATTACCAGAAACCTCTCTCTTCTGTTCTTAAAAAAGGTTATCTATTCAGTTTTGGCCACAATTAAAACTGATGCATACATCCCTTAAACTCCACAATGGTTTATTTATTTAAAATGTTGATTAGCTACCTTTCTTTCTTATGGCGCTCAAGGCAGCTTACAATATTATGGGTTGGGACAATAATGCTCAAAAGGACTGCTTTCTACCATTTATAGCCCTATAACTGGATGGCCCAGGCTAGCCCTATCTCATCAGATTTGATTTGATTTATTAAATTTCTACTGGGCCCTTCCAGGTGAGGCTGGCTCAGGGCAGCTTACAGAAAAACAGCACAAAATTTACAATAGTATAGACTAAAACTTAAACAACATCAATTAATACAAGTAAACAATTCTAAAACCATGACACAATGACGTGCTAATATTGATGATTTCACAGCAGTGTTGTTACTTAGTTCTCTCATCTTGCAGTCAACTCACTGATCTTCTTAGAGCATCTTAGGTGGTTAGCTCAGGCTGTAGTTGGAAGTCCCAGAGAAACAGGGCTCTCCAACCATAGGCTGTCAGTGGTTAGTAGTGGCGGTGGCTCCCAAAGCCTGGTGGAAGAGCTCCATTTTACAGGCCCTGCGGAACTGCAAAAGGCCCCGCAGGGCCCTGGTCTTTTCCTGGAAATCATTCCACCAGAGTGGAACTGCCCCCAAGAAAGCCCTGACCCTGGTTGTTGCTAGCCTGGTCTCCTTGAGACTCGGGATGGCCAGCTGACTCTAGGTCCCTGATCGCAGCGCTCTCTGGGGTATATGTGGGGAGATCTTGGAAGCTAAGCAGAGTTGGCTCTGGTGAGTACTTGGATGGGAGACCACCAAGGAAATCCAGAGTCACTACACAGAGGCTGGCAATGGCAAACCACCTCTGAACATCTCATGCCTTGAAAACCCTAGGGGGTCACCATAAGTTGACTGTGACCTGATGGCTTCTCACCACTACTACTATATACACCTGCCCAAGAACTCATGTCACCTCCCGTTGTGGCTTTTTCTTTGTGTGCCCCCACCTTTCAAATGAGGTAGACTGCAACCAGAGAGAGGGCCTTTTCTGTAGCAGAGCCTCATCAATGGAATACTCTGCCATCAGTTATCCACATGATGCCTGACCTCCATACTGGGCTGTTTTAAAAATCTAATAATTATAGACTTCAAAAACTTTCTGGAAAAAAGCATAATCTAGCATGAGAACCCAAACATTTTACCAGCACAAAGTTACAGCTCTATAGCAGAGTTTTCTCTTTAATGTCATCAACAACATCAAGAAGTCGCTTAGATCCTTTAGTTATTCCAGTGAAACGCTTTTCCCAAAGAGGAACTTTATGAATGATTCCAATGAAGGAAAACGGCCGTTCGCATCATATCGTAGCCCTTCTTTCAAAATCCCCCTCCATTTAAAAAAGTGATTTGCCAGGTAATATGGGAACAGCTATTTGAAAAACAAAAATTAAAGTTCAGGAACTAGATTCACGGTTATCCAGAGCTTGGCTGTTACAGTAGAACTGGACATCTATGCAATTTCCCAGGAAAGATCTGTGAGAGGTGATTAAAAACTTCTCAGCTGAAATCCAAATTTGGCTCCATCCTACTTATGCTGGGAACTTTACGGTCATCCGTTTATGAACAAGAGCCAGATATCCCACTACGAAGCTTTCCTAAAAAAAAAAAAAAATCCATGTGGATTTTCAGTTCCAGCTCACCTTTCACATATGCTGTTCTTTGGAAATTACTGCAAAGGGACCCCTGCAGGGAAAAATGTTATGGCAGAGCCAGCCTTTAGTTTCCAGTACTGCAATAACCACATATTTTGCATGAGCTAAACTACTGCAGGTGAAAGAATTATAGGTCAGAAGGGCAGGGCACTGGAAACTCAAAGCAGGAGGAGGGACTTCAGTACCAGTATGGGACAACAGTAGGGGCAGGCAGGTGAGAAGGCAGCATTAGCAAACGGGGACACAGTCTGCCAACCATCATTAGTATTTGTATAAAACCCGGCATTCCTAGAACACAAACAGGCTGCTACACAGCAAAAGAAAATTGGGTCATTGCCTTCAAATGGCTTCTCTACTGGAGTTCAATTTATTCGAAATGTCATAATTATAACTTGACTGTAACAGGCCAAATTCTCCATTCTTGCTGCATGAGCGAACTTACTGTACCATCTCGAAAGATGGCCCCAACCAGTTCCAGGCTTCAATTTTGGTTAAATATATAAAGGAACAAGCAGAAACACAGTTGCCTTGTGCTGCATATATTGAAGTAAAACACTGTCTTCAGACACTGCCCTTTTGACTACTCAGTATTCAGGCTCCACTGATCCACAGCTCTGGCATCACAGTAACTGCTCTGAGGGCACCCCGATGTATTAACGTTTGTGCTTTTGCTCTGGGCTATCCATCGCTTAGATGTTTCAATTACAGTGAAATCAAGCCGGCTTTAAAATGTTACCAGCCACCAAAGAGCAAAAACAAGCTTAAATACCACAGAAAAAACACACACCAAAGGTTAGAGTCAATGGTCTGGATCCCATTTTAACTTATGCAGAGAGAGCTTACGAAGGTGCTCCTTCCCTGCTGTGCTCCTCCTCCAGCAGCTGCCTATGTGGCCCCCAAAGCCTGAGGGTCAGGGACTACTGCAAACAAACTGCATCCTGACTGGGGGGGGGGGGGAATGCCGTGAAAAGGGGGGAAATTAGGAAGCCAGCCACCCTCTTCCTTGGATGTAAGAAGCACAGTGGAAGAAGTTTCCGTTTACGCAAAAGGGAGGCAGAGAGCAACTCAAGGCCTCCATTCTACTCCCCCCCCCCCCGCACCACCATACTGTATTTGATTTACAAACCAGCCCTCAGGAGACTGCACTGTACAAGGAGCTGTTGGGCGAAGGGGAAGGTCTCCTTCTACAAGCTCTTCCCACTTGCACTGCTTGACATAGGATCCAGCTCAATAACTCCACTACGCCAAGAAGACTTCCTTTCCTTCATCCAACCCAACTAAACCAGAAACGTGAGGTCCGCATTTGAGGTCTAACTATTGAAGGACATTTACTGCTTGCAACAGCAGAGCATGAGCATTGCAAACATTTACACTGAGAATGTTAGAAATATGTCTGTGAGGAAGCATAAAACCAGTTATGAAGGTAAGAATATGGAAGCAGTGGCTCATACGTGGCTGGTGGATGCACCTGAAGCTGTAATGCAGCAGATGCTGCTGTATCATTGCCCACGCGGTACATAAGCACATGACACTGTCCCAAAAAGGCCCAGGAAAGTGGCAGTCTCCCCAACTCTCACTTTTGATTAGAGGTGTAGCAAACTTAGCAGCAAACATGTTTGGCAAGCAAAGATGCTGTGTTTGACATCTGCAATCGTGGGTGAGCCAAGCCTTGATCTCCTTGCCACGGTCTGCCTCGAGCAGCTGCCAAACAGCTTTGTGACTGCACAGTAGCCACAGTGTTCCATTCCCTTCTCTCTTGCAAGCTGCTTTTGCCATCTGCACAGCAGGTGAAACGGACTCTCCCCCAGGACCAGAGATGGTTCGGTCCGGTGATTAAATCATGTCTCTGTGTGTACTGCAACTCCCACAAGTCTGTGCGAAAATGCACTTGCACAAAATAAACCTTGACAATAACACAGAGTCAAATGAACACCAGATAGCACGTCTAAAAAAACAAAACAATGTTTATACGCTGTAGCTGACCAATTAATTAGCTCACTCTTATAATTTATATAATTGGCAGCTCAGCAGCGATAACAGATCTGTGGGGAAGGGAGAAACTAGGACTACCACTGGGCTCTCTGACAACATACATGCATGAAATATTACCAAATACACTGTAGTGTACTGTTTTAACTATGGGATAAGTTACTCAAACAGGATGGACCAGCTTGCAAACAGCTGACACTGTCAGTGAAAAATCAGCTGCCTGCTCACAGCCCATGAGCAGAATGAAAGCAGAACTGGCAGGTGTTTGACCATCCCTACTTTTGATACACAATAGAGGGCAAAATTTAACCATGGACCAAGCAGGGACTGATCTGTCCTACCTTTAACTAGTATTATCCATGCTAATGCATAATGTACTAACATGAGGCTCTGCAAAAAGTAGATTGGGCTAAAAAAATTTTTAAAATGCCTCATTCAAAAGAAGGTCTGCACAGATGTAACCACACACCAGCAAAGCTACACACATGATCACATACACAGAAGTTGTTACAGACAGCTGCCCAAAGCACTTGAAAACAAATGGACACAATCAACTGAAAACTGCAGGAATCTTAAATGTCATGGAAATTAATGAGTTCTGAGTCAACACTTAGGATCAGAGTATTTAGATACTACTTGGGGAACTTTATAGACCAAATGTCTATAAATCAGTAGATTTGCTGGCAGTTCTAGACTGAGTTGAACTGGGCTTGAAGACAAGCTGCATAAAGTTCTGCTTTTTTAAAAAAACAGGAAAATTGATCTTAGCTGTGATACTAAGCTGTAAATTCCAAATAAATTGCACATCCGTAGTTATTGGATGCACATCAGTTGTCATATGACATTTGCCTAGAAGAGCCATGACTTTAAGCATCTAATGTCTGTGTCACTGTCATTAGCAAGCAGTGTGTGGACAAAACCCCTCTGTCCCACTCAGTTTTATTCTTGCTTATGACCTACTAACATAATACCTTACATGCCAGATCTTGACTTGCCAAACACATGAGTTACTGGGTAAGGTACAATGTCTGGTATTTCTGAAATCCTGAAGCAATCAGACAGCATACAGATGGTTAGGTTCCTTACACAAAGCTTCAGGGTACACTTTAGCATGCCAATCTCATACCACTGTTTACTCAATATGGTCAAACTGTCCCATCTGCTGAACACAACATGTCTGCAGCCGTCTGACAAGAAATATCCTTTCCAAAAATACTTCAGTGCTAGTAGTTCTCCACATCGGCTGCTCCAAGGTGTGTGCGTGGGGGGGAATCACAGGCTTTCAACAGAAGGGGTGACGTGTGAATGCTTGGGGGCAGAATCTTGATGTTGTTCAACAACCACCATATCAGTCTTTTGTACTCTGGCCTTTTGTACCCAGCAAAAGGTTGACATACAGGCAGCAGAGCAAGTAACTAAGGAGCTGTTTTCAACCACATCAGTTCTTGTTATGACAACTGTGATGATTGAGTCAGTCAGTACCTATGTGTCAGTGATATTTAGGACCTGGTTTTCAGAGAGAGGGCTGCAACAGCAGCTTCAGTATCCAGGTGCCCTTGAGATCAGGGAAGAATAAAACATGGGAAGAAAACTACTCCGCTCATGGATCTGAGAAACCTTAGTAGCAGTAGATCAGTCCTTCTCTTCTGTGAAATGGAAAACGTCTCAGCTTGTGGTTGCCCACTTCATGGAACAGAAGGTCTGATGGGGCAAAGTTACACTGCTTACAGAACTAGACCAGGTGCAGAAGTCTGCCCGTCTGCAAAACTGACTGAGACTACCCATAACAAAACCACATTTTTAACCAGTGAAAAAGTGACAATTTCTTCTGTAATTTCAGCATTATAAATTCAAGACTGCTTTAACAGGCAACTGGATTTAGCACTGGACTGGGTATGATAAAGGCAGCAACTGGGTAGATTTTTTTCAAAAGCTCAGCACATCTGTGGAGTTGGGATGGGAGAAAAGTAATTATTCTAAGCCAAGAAACTAAATTAAAATACTACACTAAAATTGCATTCCTTCGATGCTACCTCAATACGCTTCTTTTGGGGAAGACTGAATTCTTTGACTTAAATAATTTAAAAGAAAAAGAATGAAAGGTCGTCCAATTACCTAAACGTAGCATCTTAGACGTAAACAGAGTGATGGGAGGGGGAGGAGATGAATACAAACAAGCTCACATTGTTAAAATGAAGGCTAAGTGGTTCAGTCTGACTGCTGCAGGTTTTATCTTACATTTCCTAGTGTTTACTTTTATGTTCATTCATCCATGAAAGGGTAAGAAAAAAGTTAATACAACAAACGTGTGTCCAAGCTTAAGCAAAATAAATAAAATAAAAAAAGCTGAGACCTTAAAACTGATTTACCAAATAATGCGCTAAAACATCCCATTACACAAGACAACATAAAGCATACATATTTATTTGATTCCATTTTTATATCGCCCTCCCCTGTAAACAGGGCTCAGTGCAGTGTACAACGATAAATAAAACAACCATATTCATACTAATTTGAAGATAAAACATTAAAATTACAATAAAATCACAGTAATCTACTTAAGTAGATGGTGGTTGAAGCTTCTTATTGTGCCACCGCCTTGCAGTGGGGAAGCAAGGGGTAAGAGTGCTAGCCAAATGGATGCCGTCGCTGTCCTCAACCAAACGCCTAGCGGAATATCTCTGCCTTATAGGCCCTGCAGAACTGCATTAAGTCCCGCGGGGCATGGATGTTACTCAGTAGAGAGTTCCATCAGGTTGGGCCAGGACACTAAAAGCCCTGGCCTGGTCAAGGACAGTCGGATGTCTCTCAGGCCTGGGGCCGCAAGTAAGTTCTTATCTGCAGAGCGTAGTGCTCTTTGAGAGGTATACCAGGAGAGGAGGTCCTGAAGATACAAAGTTCCCAGACCATTAAGAGCCTTAAAGGTAAGCAACAAAACTTTGACCTTGATCTGGTGCTCTACTGGTAACCAGTGCAGCTTGCACAGCACAGGTCGAATATATGCCGTTTGTGGGGTCCCTGTAAGAATTCGTGCCACTGCATTTTGGCCCAGCTGGAGTTTTCCAGTCAGGTTCAAGGGTATCCCTATGTAGAGTGATATACGGGAGTCTAATCTGGAGGTGACCATTGTGTGGATTACTGTGGCTAGGTCAGGGTGGGAAAGGTAGAAGACCAGGTGCCTGACCCAGCATAGCTGAAAGAACACCAATCTGGCAACATATGTGATCTGGGCCTCCACTGATGGAAGGCATCCAGAATTACCCTTCCCCTTGACAGTTGCTGCTAGTGTTAAGGGGCATGCCATGAAGAGCCGGGAGTCAGCACCCCAAACCTAAGTCCTCCCCACCCAGCTGCAGAACATCTTAGCAGAATTCAGTCTCAGCCAGCTGTGTTTCAACCTTCCCACCACAGCCCCCAGCACCTCATCCAAAATTGCTGGGGTAGCATCTAGATGGCGACCCATCAACAGATATAACTGGGTGTCATCAGTGTACTATTGGCATCCCAGCCTGAAACTCCACACCAGTTGGGCAAGGAGGTGCGTATAGATGTTAAACCACATCGGGGAGAGAACTGCCCCCTAAGGGACACCGCATACTAAGGGGTACCTAGTTGACACCCTCTCTCCCAACACCACCCTCTGTCCCCGACTTTGGAGAAATAAGGTAAGACGACTCCTCAAACTCCTACTTCAGCGAGGCAGTGGGTCAAAAAGTCATGATCGATATGGATAAACATATGGAGCAGAGGATATGGATAAACATACGGAGTAGAGGTCCATCAGTGGCTATTAGCCACAAGACATAGATGGAACACAGGGGTGCTCTGTATTTTTGATGCTTGGGGGGGCAACAGCTTGGGGGGGGCAACAGGGTTTCTGGAGTTCTGGCACTGCTGGTGGACCTCCTGATGGCACCTGGGTTTTGGCCACTGTTCTTGTTTTAAAGCTATGATTTAATAAATATATCGTTATGAGCTATACAAGAATGGTTTCTCCAATCATTTCAATGTGCTTTGCATGCACACTGAACTACTTTTTCCACTGAAGTAAACAGACTCCTAGGAAGAAAGGGTGGCTCGAGCTATACAATGAATAGTCTTTCAATTAAGAGAAAGTGCAAAATACACACCTTTTAATATATGCATAATATAGTTCCTGTCTTGATCCAAAGGAATAGTTGGATTAAAGCACACATTTATGCATGTTTATTACCCTTCCCCTTTAGGACCCTTCCAAAGTATAACAGCAACACTTCTAAGAGCTAGCTTACAGCATCAGAGGTTTAACTTCTGGTCATCTACTTTTAAGAACAAGGAAGTGATGGTTATCAGGTTCATATAACCTAATTTATTAATATCCTGGTGTCGGAGTTTTTACTACTCAGAACAGAGCATGTACGCATTAATACAGGTGTACTATTTTTCTGCCCATTTTTAAAATCACTCTTCACCATATCCCCATTACCTATACGTAGCTGCATACAAACCAACAGTTGCTGGAGTTACATATACTGACTTAAACAAGTCTGTAAACATGGTTTACTTTTCTACTAACCTGTATATCACTAAATGTAGTTGCTGTACCAGAAGACTACAGCTTAGCAAATATTACACCTATTTTTAAGAAGTCCAGTGGGGAACCAGCAAATTACTGGTCAGTGTGCCTAACATCGATCCCAGGTGAATTAGAAGAAACTGTAATCAAAGTTAGAATTGTTAAGCACATAAAAGAACAAAGCCTACAGAGGGAAAATTAGCATGGTTGCTGCAAAAGAAGTCCTGCTTCACCAACATTTTGGAGTTCTTTGAGAAAGTGAACAAGCATGTAGGCAATGGTGACCCGGTAGACATTATATACTTGGGACTTTCAAAAGGCTTTTGACAACATACCTCACCAAAGACTCGAGTCAACTTAGTCAAGGAATAAGAAGATGGGTTCTCTTATGGATTAAAAACTGGTTAAATGACAGGAAGAAAAGAGCAGGAACCAATGGAAAGTTCCCATAACGGAAGAAAATAAGCAATGGGGTCTCACAAGGATCAGTACTGGAACCAGTACTAGTTAACTTGTTCATAAATGATCTTGAACTAGGGGTGTATAGAGGCCAAATTTACAGATTACACGAAATTATTCAGGACGGTGTAACCAAGGATGACCGTGAAGAGCTCCAAGAGGATCTCCACAAATTGGATGAATAACAATGCAGCACATAAAGTTCAATCCTGGTAAGTGTAAAGTGATGAACAAATAATCCCAACTACAAGTATAGGCTAATGGGGTCTGAACTTGCTGAGACAGACAGGAAAAAAGATCTTGGGGTTGTAGCAGATAGCTCAATGAAAGTGTCAACCAAGTGTACTGCAGCAGTAAAAAAGGCAAACGTTATGTTAGGGATTCTTAGGAAAGGGATTGAAAAATAAAGCAGCCAATATTATGATGTTACTGTATAGGCATATGGTGCAGCCTTGTTTGGAATACTGTGCAGAGTTTTGGTCAGCGTATCTTAAAACGGACATCGCTGAGCTGGAAAAGGTACAGAAGAGGGCAACCAACATAATTAGGGGATTGGAGCATCTTATGAGGAAAGGCTTAACAGCCTGGGACTTTTCAGTTTGGAAGGGAGATGACTAACGGGGGACATGATGTAGGTTTATACAATTATGCATAGGGCAAAGAGAGCTGACAAAGAACTTCCCCCCCCTCTCCCAAAATATTAGAACTCAAGGGTGTAGATTCAAGACAGACAAGTGATTAAAATGTAGAGTCGTTGCCAGAGAATGTAGTGATAGCCACAGACACAGAAAGCTTTTAAAAGGAGATCAGACAGATTCATGGAGGATAGGTCTATCAGTGGCTACTAGCTATGGTGACTAAAGGGAACCTACACACACAGAGGCAATAAGCCTCTGAATACAAATGCCAGCAGGCAGTATCAGGGAAGGCCTCGGCCTCTCTGCCCTGTTGCTGGACCTCCAGAGGAACCCGTTGGCCACTGTGTGAGACGGGATGCTGGACTAGATGGACCACTGGTCTGATCCAGCCGGGCTCTTCTTATGTTCTTTCATATGTGTTTATCATCTCTATATAATCACCCGCCAGAAAGTTCATCCAGGCAACATCTATGAGGACTGTGCTCTTTCACAGAAACAATGCTTTGTTTACATTTTTCTATCAGGTAGGTTTCTGTTCAAACAGTACACTGGTTACATCCTTACCAATACCATCTCCATCATAACAAGCTTTGCCTACAGGTTCCAGAGGCCCTTCTGGCTGGAGTCCCTCCCTCACCAGGTCTCACGCTGCTTTTCCGTAACCTTAAATCACAGAAGCTGGGCTTGTGGCTCTGCAGAGTCATTTAATGCGTTTACAGCTTCAAGCAAAACAGCTGCTCTGTTAAGTAAATTCTTCCACGTTTGGTAAGGCTAGCCAGCTGTAAAGGACCTCTGAAGTAAAGAGGGTAAGCATATGCAGCTAATAAACCATTCCATAAGTCATGTTCCTCAACAAGATTTTTCCTGTCTGGACACTTGGAAAAACTGGAAATGCCTTGGTGCTTTTTTGCACAATCCAAGACTGTAAGCTCCAACTTCATCTGACCTTTAGCACAGTACACCTATAAGGCTGTGCAAAGATGTACTTTTTCTTCTGCCTGTTTGATGTATAGCCAAATTCACCTGTACTAATCGGCCAGCCATCATAATTCAATCATAGAATTGGAAGGGGCCATACAGGCCATCTAGTCCAACGCCATGCACAGTGTAGGTCCAGTTTAAAACATCCCTGGCAAGTGTTTGCCCAGCTGGTGCTTGAAGACTGCCAGTGAGGGGGAGCTCACTACCAGACTAGGCTGCCAATTCTATTGCTCAACTATTCTTACAGTAAAAAAATTATCCCCAATATCCAGCCTGTATCTTTCTGCACATAATGAAACCCATCATTGCGAGTCCTCTCTTCTGCTGCCAACAGGAGCAGCTCCCTGCCCTCCTCTGACAGCCTTTCAAATACTTAAAGAGAACAATCATATCCCCCACGTAACCTCCTCTTCTCCAGAATGAACATTTCCAAGTCCTTCAGCCTTTCCTCCTAGGGCTTGGTCTCCAGGCCCCCGATCATCCTCGTCGCTCTCTTCTGTACCCGCTCCATTCTGTCCACATCCTTCTTGATGTGACTTCCTTGATTTCTAACCAGCCACCGTTTATCACTCTGTCCGAGTTGTCTCAAGCTCCCTGGGCATGCTTTCCCTAACAGGTGGCTGCCCAACCTGTCAAAGCTGGCACCTGTACAATTACATGTTCCCAGCAGCAAAATATTAGCTGGAGTGCAGTGAACACGGAATAAGCTCACAACAGAAACTTTGTGAAGATGAGGTCACCTACAACTGAGCAGCAAGCAATCCTCTTTACTGTGTTGAAAACAATTGTCCAAAAAGGCTCTGTGGATCCCAGTGGACCTTATGTGACTTCTTCATGGTGAAGATAATCAGAAAATAGTATGTGTAGCTACTACTCCAGGATACAATCCCCCATATAGCAGCCAGTTAGATGCAATGCCAAATATATGGCTTTTATTCTTTAACAGTGGGCTTCCAAGAACTGCTGATGGAATGTCCGGGGGTGGGGGGTGGGGGGGAGAAGTGCAGAGACTGTTCTAGGAATGGCAACAGAAAAGGAGTTCAGCGGCAGGGTTACAGGAATGCACTGTAATCTTTCAGCAGTATTTATCTGATCTCCTGAGATTGAGGTCATCTTTCAAGTCTGTTTGCTACCATAGTTTCCATGATAACAGTTCCAATTTCAGCTTTCCAGAGAAGAATGCAGCAGAAATGTGTAAACCACGATGATCTCCTCCACTGCCACATTTTCTTCAGCCTTGTTTCAAGTCCCATCCTTATGGCAGGACCAAGACAAAAGTTTACATTTGCAAAACAGCAATTTCCCCCCTATATATTTTGCTTCACAGTCCAATTTTCCCTTCCTTCGTATATTAAGAAGTGATCTTTACATCATCCTTCTCACTTTAATGAGAAGGCAATAGTATAATGGTCAGAGATTTGTGTGAAGGTTTACTTATTAAAACAGTTAGACCTCACCTTTCCTTTCAGTTCAAGGCCACTTACAATAACACGTAGAAACATTCCCAGCTAAAACGAAAAATAAAACCGCAGGTCCCCAAATCAGAAGATTCCTCTAAGAAGGTATACTCTTAAGGTAACGTAGTCATTTAGTAACCAGAGATGTATGTATTTAACATTTTTTAAATACTCCTCCTTTGCCTCATCAAGCATAGAATGTACACTGTACATCCAGTTGAATCCCAATCAAAACAGTTTAAAAAGAGAATTCCAATTCCTAAAATGTGCTATGAGAACTACTAGGAAAGTTCTAGCCTCATTTTATAGCTCTGCTAGTTATGCATTCAGCTCATTATTTCAGCTAGACCTGGTACACATAGGTGGCATCTGAGCTCCAAAAGGAATACAAAGGAATGATTATGACTTGTAGAACTGGTTGGTCATGTATTCAAGACATGGAAGTCTGTGCTGTTTGAGGCAACTTTTATTCAAGTTCTGTGCAGAGGTAATAGGTTTATAATCAGAACAAACACATAGCACATGGAATCCCTGCTCCACATAGCACTTCCCGTACTTGTTTCTGGGAAATGGATCTTCTCACATCCATCAGAGGGCTAAACAGCTATGACTTCTGGCTTGCATCTCAATACCCTTAATTTCTTCTCCCTCCTCAGTTCACATATTTTATTTAGAACAGGGGCGTCAAACATGCAGCCCACGGGCCAGATCAGGCCCTTGGAGGGCTTCTATCCAGCCCACAAGGAACTGGCTGTCTCCTGCTTCTCTCTCCAGTTCTGCTGCTGCTGTGTCACAGCATGCTTTACCAGACTCTCTCAATTGCACAGGATAGAAAGGCAAGCTTCTGTTCCTTGAAATGGCTGAGGCTCCTCCCCCTCCTCCTCCCGGGGGAGGGAGGGAACAAGCCAGAACTTGCTTCCTGGCCAGGGTGCCTCAACTGCACAGGAGACAAAGGTAAGCCTTGCTTCCCCTCCATTGGCTGAGGCTCCTCCACTTCCTCCTGCCTTGCTTTATCAGCTGCCTCAATCGCAGGGGAGAAATACAAAGCACCTTTAAGGCCAACAACATTTTATTCAAGGTATGAGTACTTGTGTGCCTTGTTACAATGTGTGTTTTGTTGGGCTCATTATGCCAGGGCTCTCCTGGGTGCAACTGGGTTTCCTCCCCCTTTTCACTGTACTCATGCCCTCATGATCTAGTCTCTCAGTAGGAAAATAATGTGGACTATTTAGATGAGGAATAACAACAAGCCAATGAGGTGGATTAGGCTGAGAGAGTGTCCAGACCAAGTTCGCCCAGCACATTTCCTTTGTAGACTGGAGATTTTGAACCTAGACTTCCCAGATAGTAGGCTGATACTGACCAATATATATTGCTTCCTCTCTATTCTTGCACTGCCTCATAGGATTTGTAGTTATTTCTCTAGGGAAGACTATAGTTTTGTAGACACGTATCTCTCAGTCTGTGTCAGGATGCCTTCTCATGTTCTTGACCAGCACACAAAGCAATTTATGTACAAAAGCTCATAATGCCCAGCTATTTCACGTTTTCCCTTGGGTCCTAGGCTCAGAATACTAAGCATGAGATCTCTGTAATGAATGTCAATAAATCAAAAGTAGGTTTGCAGCTTACAGATACATACCTGAACATCATACTCAAGATTTATGAGCCCGCTTGCGGGGAGGGCGGGATATAAATATGAAAAATAAATAAATAAATAAATAAGATTGCTACCGCACAGTCATTTTGATGCAATAATCCCAAGCAAGACATGTCAGTTATCAGAGACTGTTAAACAAAATATTGCAAGAGTGCTAATATTTTAAGCATGCTTTATTTAAAGTAAAAAGAAAATCTTTAATGGTGTTTGTGTCCTTTGTAAAGTTTATATCTTCTCTACCTGGCATTACATTTTATGACATACATGGTCCGGCCCAACAAGGTCTCATTTATGTCAGATCTGGCCCTCATAACAAATGAAACTGACACCCCTGATTTAGAGGATTTTTATGCTACGTCTTCATGGGGTTATTCTTGCTGTTCCCTCCACACCAGATCTTACTAATGTCACATCTGCCTGTTCTCTGGTCAACCTACCCCTTTACCACTTTTAAAAAATATATTCATGCCCCCAATCCTTAGTGATTGCCTTCTAGTCACCTCGTAGATCAAGCTGCTAAATCATCATTTGCTTTTCCAAAGTTCTGTTTCTTTCCTCCATGAAGCTGCTTTATCCCAGTGCCAAAAGTAACATCAAGTGTACTTGTCTCTAACACTCCAGAAACATGTGAATGTAGCTAGTTAAATTATTAACTCTAGAAATCAAAAACCACACTTAGAGCAAAAATGTACACTTTTGTGTGAGCCATTTTGGTCTTAAAAGATAAGTATTATCAGCAGGTGGCTGTCTGCTATCTCTACCACAATGCCTATGACTTTTATGAACAAGAACAGGGCTAATACAGCTCAGTGGAATGTAATCACATTAAAAACATCTTATAGCAAAGGGAAAGGTGGAAGAGTAATTCTCCATCTTGAATTGTTTTATTTCTTGAATTGCCAGAAAGCCACTCTCTAGCTAGGTCCAAACCAGCACTCGTGACATTCCATTGAATTCCAATTTTGTCCCTTTCTGCCTTGGAACAAAATTGGGTGTTTTCCATAATACGCTCTTCCTTTGCTGGAACTGGAGGCTGATGTTATTAATTAAGAAATGCTGAATTTGAACAACTGTACCCAGAGCCAATTCATCCAGGTTGCAAGCAGGAGGAAGAAGGGAGGGGAAGATTTTACATGGTTTTGTACAGTAGCCGTCGTTATAATGGAAGACTGTCGTCTTTCAGATGAAGATAATTATGAAGTTTTAATTGTTTCATGTTATTATGGTTTAAATCCAGTGAACCATGAACAGAAAAAAAATCACATACTCCCAGTGTCTCGCTTGTATAAAGCTGCACCTTAGGATCGGGGAATGCTTGGGAACAGAGTGTGATAAAGAATGGGGAGGCCACAACTCAAGGGGATGTCAACATATGCCAACCCTTTTTTCTTGCATGGGCTCCTCTGCAAACAGAGCTCACATAGTAGTGGGATAAGTTCCTGCATCTCCCCACACACACCCCCTCTGGTCCTGAGGTGCTCTAACCTTTGAGAGCCACCAACCTTGCACAAACTGATCAACACTGCAATCTAGGATTCCAAGCACTGGTGTGCCCTCCGTTTGGAGAAAAAGCACAAACCATACTTCCTGGATCTAGATACAACAGCAAGCTATAATTTGCCACAATATTTTGTGACTCACTAGAGAAGGGAGTGTGTTATCCTACCAATTCCTCAGGCTCATTCACGGAGCAGCAAGATATGCTTTTAATTACATCAGAATCAAAACACTGTGTTTTGATATGCTGGGGCATTGTTCCCCCATATTGCACTTTAAAATGCAATAGCTAGTGTGTGTTGATTTAAAAAGCCTCTTTGTGCTCTGAAATGTTCCAAATATGTCCCCAATATGTCAAGGAAATTATGTCAACCCTTAATCTGCATAGTGTTATTCCTTTTTTTTTAAAACCTCCTATCTTCTTTAAGATATCACAATCCTTTCATATGAAATTCAGAGAATGAGGTCCCATCTAACCACCCAACTCGTTTTAGGCAGTTTACACCCAGAAAAAGATTATGATTGCAGCCCTGAAGGAAACATACAAAAGAGGAGGGTTCACTGCAGAGCAAGTAAAGACTTCAGTAAAGCTTTTGACAGGTTCCCCATGATGTTCTGATGGGTAAGCTAGAGGACTGGACTCTAGGATAGTTAGGTGGATCCTGGAGGGAGGTGTCCAGTGGATTGCCACAGGGCTCAGTACTTTTCAATATTTTTATAAATGATCTGATGTGGAGGACTACCCATTAAATCTGCACATGACACTAAACTGGGAGGAGCAGCGAACACACCAGAATTCAACAAGATCTGAACATGCTGGAAAAGTGGGTGGATGTGAACAAGATGCAATTTAACAAGGAAAAGTGCAGAGTTCTACATCTGGGTAACAAAAATGAGGAACACACATACTGGATGGGGGATATGCTTCTGGGTAGTAGTGTGTGTGTGTTGAGGGGGGGGACATGATTGTTCTCCCTCCCTAGCAGTCTTTAAGCAGCGGCTGGACAAAAACTTACCAGGGATGCTCTAGGCTGATCCTGCACTGAGCAGGGGGTTGGACTAGATGGCCTGTATGGCCCCTTCCAACTCTGGAATTCTATCATTCTATGATCTGGGGTTTTTTAAAATGAAAATATCTGTATTTTTATTTTCCTAAGAAGGCCTAGTGAAGACCTAACACTATTGATTCACTAGATCTAAGAAGACCTAACACTATCGATCCCTTAGCTATAATTAAGAAACTGAGAATGGTCTGCAGGCTCCTGTCCCCCTCCCCAGTACAAAAACTGTTTTGCTTGCCTTAATCATGATGACTTAGCACTGTGCCCCAGAATTACCCAGGTTTCCATATTAACTAGGGCTGGCCATTTCAAACCCTCATTTCAGCCCCTAGTTAAGACGGAAATTCCGATTAATGTTAAGACAAGAGCCACTGTTAAGGCAAGCCAGAAACAGGAAGAGGCAGAGGCCAGTAAGCATGCTAGGACTACCCATGAGATCAGTCACACTACATTGACATAAGGTCAGAGAAACAGACACACAGGAGCGAAACAAGCTTCCAAAATAGGCTGGGATGCAATTTAATTTTTCATCCCTCCTGGTTCATCCAGAAAATCTACATCTCAATTTTTCTTCTGAAAACTGAACTTGAGTCTAGTTTTGGGCCATTCCCAATTTCTTCATGTTCAAAATCTCCCCATAAATATGCTTTTTTCAACATTACGCACCAATAAAACAGCATTACATAAATTATATACACAGTGATTACACTGCCTTGAAACCCCAAATTACCAATCCCTGTAATGAAAATGAGTGGACTGAAGCTGTTCACAACGAAAACACAAGAAAACAAAAAATGAAAAGGGACAGATCATCAAGTGGCCTTCTTTATGGCAGCACTAAACAATAATCTGTGGGTTGCTGAAAAACAGATATTTGCAGCTAAGTACAGAACAGGTTCCTACGGAATACTCTATAGGCGGATAATCTGAAACTCTGAATTGATACGCTGACGAGCAACCAAACACAAATATAAAGGAATGACTCATAGCTTCTACCGTGTCTGACATTTTATCTTATGTTTTTAATGGACTCTAATCCTCCAGAACAAGGAGGGCCAATTTATGAACTGCAGGCAGTAGGCGGCCCATGAGTTAATGCTGCCCAGTGCTGAAATTCCTTTCACCAGCCCCTGGAACAGGACCCAGGCTCATCACTAGCAATTCCAGTGTGGCCACATCCGCCTCTATGCTAAAGTGTTCTATACCCTATTCACCCTCTAAGTGCAAGAAAAACAAAGATTAAAGTTTATTAAAATTTGTGACCATTCCTAACCCACAGCATATAATTTCGCCCAAATTGGCCTTCAGCAACAGCATGCACCTACCTCTGCCCTCCCAGCTGGCAAACCCTTCTAACAATGATCACATTCCAGCAGATACTCAGCGTTCCTTTTATAAGCCACTGTGGGTCAGGTCCTAGGACTCCTCTGCTTTTTCCTTTCAAGGGACCTCTTCCAATGAAGAATGACTCAGTGGGGAAAAGTTTCTGTTGAAGGGAGACTTTCTCTGTTGGAGGATGACTTGGTGGGTGGGAGCCATAATATACAACAGGGTAAAGGAGTTATAGGATCAAATACAAGGGTGCAACAAATTCTACAGCCTTCTAAAATGCCTCTTCAAAGCAACTTCAGCTAGCTCTGCTACAGAAAGTCAGTAGAGAACAAGAAGAAGAAGAGGAGATTGGATTTATTTCCCGCCCTTCACTCACTTGGAGTCTCAGAGTGGCTTACAAACTCCTTTCCCTTCCCCTCCCCACAACAGGCACCCTGTGAGGTAGGTGGGGCTGAGAGAGCTCTTTCCCAGGCTGTCCTTGGCTTGCCCAAGGTCATCCAGTCAGGTGCAAGTGGAGGAGTGGGGAATCAAACCCAGTTCTCCCAGATTAGAGTCCGCACACTTAACCACTACACCAAACTGGCTCTCATGAGCTGCCTAAGCCATAAGAACTTTTACTAATGTTATTTTTTATTAACAATAAATTGATGTTAACATTAGGGTTAAAGAGCTCCATAAAGACCTGGCAACATAAATTTAGTATTATTCCACACTGAAAATGAGAGAAAGAGGCCCACGGCTACTTAGTGTGTTCATAACTGAGACAGTCACAATTGTGTACTTCCTGCGCAGGATCCTAGCTAGGTTTTCCACTGGTGGGAAGAGGGCATTATCATCAATCCCCCCTTCAGCTCCCACATTGTTCCCTAGGGTCCGTCAACCATCAGTGTATAATTTCAGGTTGCACAGCAGGAGAGGGGAAATCCAAATTTATCAAGAGCAGAGCAACGCTCATGGAAGTTCTGTGCAGGTGTGAAGCCCAGTGTGATGGGAGAGCCAAAGAAGTTGTTAAGTATGCAATCTGGCTGTTAAGTAGCTTCTGGGCTACTTTGAATATTTTTTCCAAGAGGAAAGGAGTCTCATTTCCCACCCCAAAAAGCAGCTGATCTACTCATGCTTCCTTATGGCCTCAGAGTCCTAGCCCTAGGTTTTTTTGCCTGCCAGGCACTGAAGTCCTGTTTGCACTGGGGAGTTCAGGTTTAAGAGCTTGTGCAAGAAAAGTGAACTAAATCCAAAGATGTTTTGTTTCAACGACATGCTACAGCAAAGTATAGAAGAGACCTTCTGTCTGAAACAGACTGGAAACCAGTGATAATGTCTGAATGCTCAAAAAATGTGCTTATTGGTGAGAGCATCAGCAACCTGGCTATTATATTCTGGATGTCTGAAGATTTTATTTTTACTACATCACACTAGTGTAGCCTAGACATTACCCAAGCGTGAATAATTGAGACAAGACAATCCTTTTCCCGGAGGGCTGCAGCTAGTATGCCTACTGAAGTTGATAAAAGGTACTCTAAGCTATTGACACTATCTATAAATCATGTGGGTCCTAGCAGCACCCCGAAAATCACTCAGCTGATCTTCAGGGAGCAATGTAAGCCCATCCAACATCACATACATAATCCAAGTAATTTACAATACCATCATTTTGCCCAGATTCAGCTTCTAATTCACTGAGTCCCCACGAATCTTATTACCCCAAGCACATATTCCTAACATCCACTGCTCCGATGAAAAGGACAGCTGGGAGTCATTCCCAGTACTGACACACACCTCATTCCAAATCTCTCAGCAACCTCTCCCAAGAGTTTTATGTCAATGGAAAAACATGGGAACAAAAGAAAACCCTGATAAAAACACAGCAATGCAATAGGGTGGGGGTGTTCTTTAGATGTATTTTCATAATGCTAACTTAAGCAGATCAAAAACACACACAACTGACTAAATGTTTGAGTGAAAATACTAGTTTTCATAGCTAGAGTGCATCATCTATATCATCAGAAAAACCCTTCAAGGAAGGATTTCTATTCAACCCCAGATTGAAGGGCTGCAAAATTCAGAACAGAATAGAAGTGTGACATACCTTGCGCAAGCATGTTAAACTCCAAGAAGAGCGCTATGTGGTAAAGTTCCATAGCTTCTTCAGCCCTTGTCATGTTTGGCTTTCCTGCTACCAGAGCCTGAACTTCACTTAGACTCCCCACTGAAGGACTACTGTGCAAAATAGAGAGGTCCACCACGTCAGTATACATGCAGTTTAAAATTACTCTCACATATTTTTTTGGTATGATCGATTCATCCAGTATAATCCTAGTTGGAGTCCTTAGTGTTCGATCCGTGATTTCTTCACCAGTCCTTATTCTCCGCTGCAGCAGATGTCGAAAGAAGGGGGACCGTGATGAAATTATAGCTTTGTGTGCTCTGAGCTCCTCGTCTAGGCAGCTTTGACTCCCACCGTAAGCTTCAACCAGTTCAGAGTCAGATGAAAAACTGAGAACCACGTCATAGTAGCACATGTAGTCCAAGAGCCCTCGCATGTCAACATCTAAAGAATTTGGTGTTCCGAACTCCTCACTAAGCTGCATGAGGATGTCAACGTTTTGAAACCGGGAATCCTCCATTCCAAACTCTCCTGTGTATAGGTAGTGTAACAAAGCGGAAAACATGGGCAGGTCTATGCCAGCGGTGTTGATATCCATTATAATCTCTGCACCATACTCGGGTGAAGAAGAAAGCAGGGTCTTAAAAAAGGGACACCTCGCAGCCAAAATAGCACGATGCACAGGAAAACAAGTGTCTTGAAATATAAGATCTACATCCGTACAATATTTAAACTCATATAATTCAGCCATGTCTTTCTGCAACGTTCTGGCTTCTGGTCTTGCCAAACTAGCTTGTAGAGAAAGCTCTTTTAAGGCTGATGTTCCTTCATACTCTTCCACTAGTGCGTTGACGTCTCTAACATCCCAGCCTGAGAGGAGCTCACGCATCTGCTTGGCGTGATCAGCAGACCGGCTAGACTTTCGGCGCTTAATGAACTTCTTTTTGAGGGTGGCCAGGCCAGAGCTTTTCTTTTTCTTGTCTTGAGGTTTCTCCTGCCCGTGGTCAAGGCTGTACAGTTTGGATTCACAGCCATAGCCTTGATGAGAATAGGATGACGTTCCTGAAAAATGGAGAAGATAATCTCACTTAGACCAACACTGGATTTACTAGGGACAACACAGCAAAGGATTGAACTAAAAAAACCAAAGGTTTCCAAGGAGCCATCACAGTGAAGTGGTTAGAGTGTCCGACTAGGATCTGGGAGACCCAGGCTTGAACCCCCACTCTACCACGGAAACGTGCTGGGTAACCTTGGGCCAGTTGCACTCTTCGCCTAACCTACCTCACCTGGTTGTTGGGAAAATAATATGGAGGGGAGGAGAACAATGAAAGCCACTTTGGGCCCCCACTGGAGAGAAATGAGTACAAATAAGGTAAATGAAAAGCACTTTAAACCAGCCAAAGTAGGAGAAAACCTAGAAGGTTTCCCAGAGCCGGCCTTGGCTGGGAGGGCGTGGTAGAAATTTGACAAACAAACAAATAAATAAGCACGATGTAGTAATCCCAGTAATCGCATATTTCAGAGCAGCAGCCTTACACAAGAACATAAGCGAAGCTAATGTTGGATCAGGCCACTGGCCCATCCAGTCTAACACTCTGTCACACAGTGCCAAAAATACCAGATGCCATCATGAGGTCTGTAAGCAGGGCCAGGACACTAGAAGCTCTCCCACTGTTGCTCCCTCCCAAACACCAAGAATACAGTCCATCACTTGCCCCAGACCAAGAGATCCTGTCTATACCTTGTGGCTAATAGCCACTGATGGGCCTCTGCTTTATATGTTTATCTAATTCCTTCTTGAAGCTGTCCATGCTTGTAGCTGCCACCACCTCCTGTGACAGTGAATTCCATCTGTTGATCACTCTTTGGGTGAAGAAGTACTTCCTTTTATCTGTTCTAACCCAACTACTCAGCAATTTCATTGAGTGCCCACAAGTTCTTATATTGTGAGAAAAAGAGGAAAGTACCTCTTTCTCTATCTGCTCTATCCTATGCATAATCTTATAAACCTTCTGGTTTTCAGACCCAGGATGACTACTTTTGGTATCAGTTCATAACACGGAGATTGGGAAGCAGTTTCCCCCCCCTTCTGAACATCATGCATTTAGCTCTTTCCTGCTGTTCTTAAAGAAAACATCACTAGCGTGATTCGTCTTCAGTCAACTTAACCTTGCTGTTCCAACCCACAAGTTGAAAGCCAATGTTTTAGATGAAAGATAAAACAAAAAATTTAAAAAAACCAGTTTCCTCTCTTTTGACATCAGCTCTAAAAGAGGGAACTGGCCTGAAACTATCTGGAATATGCAACTGAATGGAAAAGAACCCACTGATTTACTTCTGTGGTTTTGCTATATTTATCTTTCTTGTCTTTTCATTCTTCCGCTTCTGAGGATTATCCATGTATGCCATTCGTAACAGTTTCCCGTGGAAAGCCAATATAGCAAAACGTTTTTTCAAGGTTCACAAATGCAGCACACACACAAAAAGAAACAATACAAGCTATTATGCGCATTCAGCTTTTACTGCTTCAATGCACATGACATTCTATGAGGAGCTGGTATCTAAAAATCTCATGCTAGCTTCTACAAATGTCACACTGGCACCTCAGATTCTGAAATACTTCTAGCCGCATGATGGACCTAGGTAATACCATTTCTCTCTCGAACTTGTTTCAAGTTTGGTGGCTTAAAAATGATTCTGTAACTTGGCATATATGGTTAACTTAGCAGAAGTACTTCTATGTGTGAGTGTCCTACACCTCTGTAAGCCTTCTTAAACCCCCAGGTGTCTTTGCATCAAGTAACAACTCTGTCCAATTCTGAAGAGTATTTCAATTTACAAGTAAAGGGTATTTTTCTTGGAACACCAAAAAACAAACCATGGTAAAGAACAACTTTGAGGCCACTTTGGCAAGGTATTGGGTCCCTGTTACCAAACTGAGCATGGTGTCTTTTTCACAGAAATGAAGCAATCAATCAAATTAAGTCTGTGGACCCTGCTAAGCAACAGGTTCACAGTTCTAAGAAATCCTATTGTTCTAAGCCATTTCAAACGTGAAGTTGTCTGCATGGATCTAGGCTATAAACCTTACCTGTGTGATTCTTTCTCCAGCACCCTGTCTAAAACTTATTCTCCGTGAGCAAATTCCATGAGGGCAGAGACAACCCACAACTTGCTTCTTGTGTCCCAAGCAAGATTAAAAGGAAATTAAACTCAAGCACAATCCAACTCGGTCTCACTGATCTGTAAACATTTGCAACTTTCAAAATGACAGCAGACTTTGAAAAGAGCCTAAAACAAAGTGCTGCATACTGTTACGTTCACCCCCTCACCAGCCGCATCGCCCCAGTGCTATAGGGCCTTTTCCTCTACAGCTGTATTTCTTCTTTGAGGCTTTAAGAGAAATAGCACTGTTTTCACTGAACCAGCATCCACCACCTTCTTTTAAATCCAGCCCCAAAGGGGTTTGCTTTTCAGGACAGGGCTGGGAAGTAGGCATGGAGATTGCTCTTCACCTATCCTGGTCACCCAACCGTAAGAGGCAACTTTCCTTGCTCCATTAGGCAAGCTGCTTGCTTCTACTCAGCCTGCTACTGAGCCAAGTGAGATCTGTAGCTGTGCTCCGGCCTTACCTTTACGAGTTCATGTCAACACACAGCCCTTAGCCTAATTGTTTCTAGCCCTCCCCCCCCGTTTGGGGCAAAGGTGGTGTAACAGATGCCTCCCCTTCTTGCTGTTTTCTTCCACTCTCTGCAATTAAAAGGCTGTACACTGCACTACTCTTGCACACCTTTTCTTTCCCAGAGCCCAGGAAATACTCAGTTGATTCCATCAGATGTCATCGCAATCACTGGATGACTCCTCTGGCGATGACAGATTAACTGACTGCACAAACCAGATCCAACAATTCGAACTGGAGCCTTTTGTCAAATAAAGCTTTGCTTTCGGGGCACAAAAGTGCCAAATACAACTCCCCCTGACCTTGGGAGATACACTGGACACTTTCACACATGCTAAATGATGCAGTTTCAACCCGTTTCAGTGACTGCAAGTGGATTCTGGCATTTCACACAGTAAACTCCAATTGCAAAGTGGATTGAAAGTAGATTGAAAGTGTGTGAGTTAGTATGTGAAAGCGCCTATTATTGGCTCTGAATCCTGGCATGGAAGAAAAGTTACATCTATCTACCTTCTTTGACTGGCACCCCATCCAGCAAAACTCCTCAAAACTGTCAAGAGAACAATGGAAATTTGCCAGCTGTTGAGTACTAACCAGCTCCTCTCTGGCCTTTCTCCAAGGACTTGGAAATTATGATAAGACAAGGTGAGACCTAGCTCACAAAAGTTTACACTGGAATACATTATTTAGTCTTCTAAAAAGCTACTGGTTTTCTTTTTAATCCTATGCACATTAGGTAGTGGGGTTAGCATGTCGCACTAAAATCTGGGAGGCTCAGGTTCAAATTCCCGTTCTGCCATGGAAACTGGCTGGGTGCCCCTGGAATTACAGCCCATCTCCTCGCTACAGAGGTCAGTTCCCCTGGAGAAAAAACAGATGCTTTGGAAGGTGGACTCTATGGCACTGCACCTCACTGAGGTCCCTGGCCTCTCCAGGCTCCAACCCCAAACCTCAAGGAGTTTCCCCAAACTGGATCTGGCAACTCTACCCTCCCATCCGCTGCCAGGGATAAAATGGAGGGAGAATGACATTGTAAAGCTGCTTCAGGTGAAAAGTGGAGTATACATGTTTACACCAAGCCCCACTGACCTCAATGCAACTTATTTCCAAACATGCAGGGGACTGAGCTGCAAGGCAAGAGAACTGATATAATCTTGCTGCAAAAAACATCCACCTTTCCAAACCACAAAACTTAAGAGCTTATTTTAGAATCACCCCCCGACCTCCCACCTGTCTCCGCAGTCCCACCGCTTCTCTCTTTTCCCCTCTGCTGTCTCGCTGCCCCGGAGCCTGCGGCAGCTTTGCATTCTTGACAAAGACGGAGGTATGAAGAAGAAGAAGAAGAAGAAGAAGAGGAGATTGGATTTATACCCCGACCTTCACTCACTTGGAGTCTCAGAGCGGCTTACAAACTCCTTTCCCTTCCCCTCCCCATAACAGGCACCCTGTGAGGTGGGTGGGGCTAAGAGAGCTTTTTCCCAAGCTGTCCTTGAGGGACCAGCTGGTACAGAACTATGGCTTGCCCAAGGTCATCCAGCCAGGTGCAAGTGGAGGAGTGGGGAATCAAACCCGGTTCTCCCAGATACTTGCCCGGGGGGGGGGGGGGGGGGAGAAGGAGCTTCAGAGACTGGAGCCAGCCTCTGGTGAGTCTTCTCCCTCACCACGACACCCACAGTGAGGCCTGAGTGGCTCTTGCCGGGCCCGCCGCTTCCCTCCCCATGGGCACCAGCAAGGCCTGAGCGTCTCTCGCTGGGCCCACCAAACTCCCTCCCACCCCACGGCACCGGCAGCGAAGCTTGAACACCTCCCAACTGCCGGGCCGCCAGATTTCCCAGAGCATTCCCTGTTGGGGGGATTTAAATATCCCCCCAAAAGTTTTTTTAAACTTTTTAGATTTTTCTGCACACGTGGGGAGTCCTCAACGTGTGCAGAAAAATCTCCCTGCCTCCCAAGTGCTCCCCTGGCACAGATTTAGATATCCTCACGGAGGGGGCCACTTGGCTATTAGTATATAGATTCTTGTTAGCATTTCTCTCTAAAAACTACACTTTTATTTTCTTCTGCAACTGTTTTCTCCCTTTCCCCGTCCTTCTCTCTGTGCTTGTGTTATGTGTGTTGTGCCATCAAGTCGCTTCCAACTTATGGCAACTGCTGGAATTAACAACCTCCAAAATATTGTTATCATTAACAGCCTTGCTCAGATCTTGTGAACTGAGGGCCATGGCTTCCTTTACTAGTCAATCAATCTCATACTGGCTCTTCTTCTTTTCCTGCTGCCTTCAACTTTTCCTAGCATTATTGTCTTTTCCTGTGACTCTTGCCTTCACAAAGTGTAACCAAGTATGATAGCCTCAGTTCAGTCATTGTAGCTTCTAGGGAGAGTTCAGGCTTGATTTGATCTGGAATCCACTTGTTTATCTTTTTACTGGCTCACAGATCCATAAAGCTCTCCTTCAACACCACTATTTCAAAAGGATCAACTTTCTGTGCTTAATGACCTTAACAACCTGTACTGAATACTCTATCATTGCTGACCACTACCACAGACCTAAACAGCTCAGGTTTTATTCTGCTGGAAACCAAGGTGATGAGCCTTAAGAAGACAGTGATGAAAAATGGATGCAGGAATCTCCCTCCCACTCTCCCAAAAAGGCCCTGGCCCTGGTTGAGGACAGCAGGATTTCTCCAGGGCCGGGGACCACCAGCAAGTTGTTCTGTGCAGAGCATAATGCTCTCCCGGAGGTGCAACAGAGGAGGCGGTCCCACCAATACATTGGTCCCAGACGACTCAAGGCCTTAAAGGTCAGAACAAGAACCTTGAATGTGACTCCGTGCTCCACCAAAAGCCAGTGCAGCTGGCACAGCACAGGTCAAATAGGCACAGTCTGCAATGTCCCTGGTAGGACGTGCACTGCTGCATTCCAAATCAGTAGGAGCTTCCGGGTCAGTCTCAGGGGCAGGCCGACATAGAGCGAGTTACAGTAGTCTAGCCTGGAGGTGACCGTCGCATGGATTATTGCAGCCAGGTCAGAGCGCGACAGGAAAGTAGTAAATGAAACGCTTCCAGTGATGGCAGTTCTTGGTGAATTAATCCAGTGTGAGCAAACAACACTGTCACCGGAGGAAAGTTTTGTTTTTCCTGCATTCCTGAGGTTCCCCCAAGTAGGCAGAAGCCTCCCTCTTTTGCTACTCTTTGTTGTTCAAAAGAAAAATGAACTATAAGGGACTTGCTGCAAAACAGTCAAGCAGGAACGGAGGCTTCAAAGGAAGCCTCCACAAGACTTGGAGTTAATTAATACCAAAGATTTACCTTGAGCAAGAACTATCTTGTTATTAATTCTGATGGTCAAAGAATGAGACATTTTAATAAACCACTTATTTCAAGTTTGTGCCTGAGGCAAACGCTTACAAAATCACGGCATTATAATGCCACTGTTCATTTTTGAAATACCAGCATTTGCCAGCTTCCAGTCCCACAGGTGAAAAAAGGCAGCCTTGATTTTGGATAAGCACATTTCTTACTTTGAATTGACCTTTTGTTTTGTGACAACAGAGAGAAATACACTATTTTGTCCATGAGACACTGGCCTGTAAAATGCTGCGGTCTTGAAAATACCTTCTTGCTTCTGAGCTGATGGTATTTTCAGAGGCAGACAACTAGATAATAAGTAACTTGAGACCCAATTCTACCTACCTCTAATGCATCTGTACTTTCAGTTGGGGAGGGGATTAAGCACTAATTCTTTAATGAGCCCTAAAATTTTCTGGAGCTGCTTCTGCATAGAACTCTGTGACCAGAGAAAGGCTAAGAACAATAGGCTAGGTATCACCACCATGGTCAACTGAAAAAGTATTTCAGTTTCGTCTACACTGAGTTTTAATTTATATGCCCTCAATTTATATGCCAGCCTGTCACTGACTCCAGGCACCTGGTCAGAACATCAGCTGCTGCATAGAAGAAAAGGAGAAACAGCTGGCTGCCATCAGTCTATTGATGCCAATGTCCTTCTGATCTCCAGATCACCTCACCCGGTATCTTCATGTAGTTACCAAACAGCATGGGGAACAGAAGACAGCCCTGCAGAATCCTGAGCGCTGACTCCACAAGGCAGTCCACAGATCTCACAGGAGCATTTTCTGCCACCCTCTCACCTAGCAGGACTTGAACCAATGCAGCATGAAGCCTCCTATCCCTAGCTTAAGCAAGCAATCTGGGAGGACATATACAAGGTGACCAAGCCAATTTCAGTTCCAAAACTAGGCCAGTAGTCCAGTAAGCTGGAGTGGTCTGTAACAATCAGTTCCATGCAGGCGTATCTGGAGTCATGCCACCCCCATCTCACCCTAGAGTACCTTGCCCTAAAGGGAAGATGTAAGACTGGCTGATAGCTGGAAAATTTATTTAAAGCATTTTATGCCTCCTTTCCACTCAATCAGAATCCCCAGGGTGGCACACTTAAAAGCATTTGAATGTCTAAATAATTAAAAACATTTTAAATGAATAAACAATTCAATAAAAAACATGTAAACAAACACCAGATCCAAGGAGGAGGATCAATAATTGTTAACTGGGATATACCAAACAAAACAAAAAAGTCTTCACCCACCAGCAGAAGACACCAGTAGAGGAAGACAGACAAATCTCCCTGGGGAGGGAGTTCCAAAGTTTTGGTGCCACGACCGATAAAGCCTTTTCTAGGGTAATCGTTACCTGTCTAAGGTTAGATGGCAGGGGCAACTGAGACAGCACCTCCAAAGACGACTCAGTATATGCTTAGGTTCAAAGGGGAGGAGGCAGTCCTTCTGGTACATTGGTCCCAGGCCGTACAGGTCTTTGAACTGTGCCCAGAAGCAAACTGGAAGCCAGTATAGATGGAACGACTGGAATGATATGCGTCCTATGACCCACTCCAGTCAGCATTCTGCACCAACTGCAACTCCCGGACAGTCTTCAACTGCAGCCTCATGTAAAACTCATTGCAGCAATTTAATCTAGATGTTACCAGGGCATGCACCACAGTGGCAAGATCTTTGCCGCCCAGAATGGCTGCACCTGGCTTACCAGCTTCATCTGGTGAAAGGCACTCCCACCCACTGCTGCCACCTGTTTATCCAACAGGAGGCCTCAGTCCAGGAGCACCCCCAAACTGCAAACCTGCTTCTTTAGGGGGAGTACAACCCCGTCCAGAACAGGGGATACCCCATTTCCTGGGTCAGACCTGATCTAAGGAGAGCTGCTTCGTCACTGTCTCCTCAGAGAGGTCCAACAATCTTTATAGGGCATTCACCATTTTCTGTGTCCAACTGCTAATGGCCCCTGGGTCAGATGTAATTAGCCAGGGTGGGCAAGTGACATACATACCTGTAATAGGCTGCACCTCTCCAGAACTATGCCAGGCATTAACTCTCTGGAAGACTGTAGAGCTATTCCAGAAGTTATAGAGCAGATCTCAGTAACAACAAAGCAAAAATACACATACCCTCATTTTCATACAGTAACCCTCCTGTAGATTCAGGAAGGTAATGACAATAGCAAATGAAAGTTTCAGAAGTGGTCATATTTATATAACAGCTACAATTTTCCCTAGAATACCACTGGCTGAAGGCTTTGGAGAAAAAAAGGGTCCCCCCCCCAATAAATAGCAAGAAGAAGAAAAAAAATTCTACTAGAAAAGTTCAGTTCTCCTAAAAAGTTATATTGGAACAGCATCATTAGGATACTATTCTAACTCAGGTAAAATGAAAGCTACATTCACAGGAAGCACCATAAATGAGGTTCTCTCTCTCTCTCACACACACACACACACTGTATACTTAAATAAGTCACCTTTTGGTTTTGCATTTAACAATGAGGCATTGTTCAGAACCAATACTAAACTATGATTAAATGCTGTGTGAGCTAACCTGGAAGGTGCCTTGAGCTCATGGTCATCAGGCACAGCTAAGAACCATGAAATGGTCAACATACTCTCCAGAGCCATGCGCAGCATTTCTGGGACATGAGAACACTGGAACATAAGAATTCTCTTCATGATGGAGACCGAGGCCTTAGTTAAGTCAACCACAGCCTGTCGGATGCTTCTCCAATTTCACAAGCAGGACAAAAAGGAAATTGCCACTATCTGCCCTTGCCATCTGCCCTTGCCATCTGGAGTTACATTGCCTCTATACACAAAAGTTCATGTGTAATGGCTGATCAACATTTTCTCATGAACTTAGCAATTAGCTTAGTTTGTATTAAAGCAGAACTGAATGTCGCCACATCTTACAGTAGTGAACTCCACAAGTATGGTTTGTATGAAAAACTTATTTTGTTGGTCCTAAACTCACAGACCACTTTCATCAAGTGACCCCAATTTCTAATACTGAAATTGGACCAAAGATTTTAGAATTACACTTCTAACCTATCAGTAACTTTAAAAAACTTCATCATGTCTCCACACCTATAAAACGGATGGTGCAAGTCACTGTCTCAAGGCCTCCAGTGAGCATCAGGACTGAGCTGGAATCTGAACCCTTGTCTTCCAAAGTCCAACCTCTCTCTATTACACTGGCTCCAATCATAACACTCAACTGTATCATTCCTGCAAAATTTACTACTTTAGAAGGGGGAGCAAACAGAAAATATGCATGAGAACTGATAAGCCACAGTGGTTTTAACAATATGAACTGCTGTCAACTGGAAACTGCATGACCTTACCAGGTTATCAAACTGTAGTTTGTTTTGCACTCATCTGACATCTACTGAGTTCCTTATTTTCTGTTACAAACTTTGCTAGACAACCTATGACCTGAACAGCCTAATCTAAAACTGATAGACAAGGTGGAGTTTAAAAGCTTACCTATGAATGTCTGCTGTGCCTGAGAATTTCCCCCTACCCTTGGGGAACACGAATGAGGGTAGTTCGAAGCATTAGCACCCATTTTCTTCAGTCACTCAGGCATTCCACTTGCTGGCTCATCCGCGCACAGTCCCATGATCCATTTAAAAACTTCAGACAGCGTTCAAGTAGGTTCTTCGCCTTCATTTCTGAACAAAAGACATCATCATTATTTTCCTAACAAACATGGTTTTTGTTAATACTGCAGTTACTAAAAAGATGAACCATAGTGTAAGAACATCCATTATTCACCCCTGACCCTTTTGATAACAGATTTACTGTTAAGCCAAGTACAATAAAAACAGAACATTACAGTAAACTAATTTACTTGGTCGCAAGTTTTCAAGACCTGCGTATGGCTGTTAAAGATAGGATGTTTTGGTGGTCGTTGAAAGCAACTCAACAGCACAACACACATACAATTTACTTGTACTGGGCTGCACACTTTTTCACTGGTAAAAGAGGGAGAAAGGGCCCTCTTGTGACCAACAAAAAGGCTATACCAGGGATCACAGTACCTGTGTAGACAAAAGCCACATGGGACAATAGTTACAGTGAGTAGGGGAACTAGACGAAATTGATCAGGAAAGAAGGTTAAGAACCAGCCTACTGTTTCAAGTTAATTTTGCACACATACATACAGTGATGTATGATGTAAAGCAGTACTGTGGACCCACCTACACTACCAACAGTAAAGATCCATAAGGCTGGGAGACATAGTTGTAACACCTGAGCTTACCAAATATTTTGCCACATTCTAGTAACATGCAGGATCTTGTACATGCAGCAACAAAGGCACTGCCTGATCTGTTGTAGTGCTTAGAGAGTCAAACAAAAGGATGACAACAGTGGAGGCTGACTGGGCTGGGCCAGTGAAACTGCAAATTGATTTTTAATATACCATGCAACTCTGAGCGCATGACCCTGACATTGCAGGCATTTCCCACTGCGATGAGTCATTTCTTTTTGCAGGATACCTTGGCTGGTATGGAGAAAAACTTTAACATATCTAAAGCTATTCAGACAGGTTCCATTTATTAAAATGACCCACTGACACTGGCAATATTACACGGGGAGGAAGACAAGAGTGGTTCTGGTCTAAGAAAGCAAAAGGAGGCTAAGGGATTGTTTTTGACAGTTTCCCAATGAGAACCAGCCCTGATTCCTTTACAAATAAAATTTTCAGTCATAGAATCTGAGGGTTACATGTAGGATACTTATTTGTTTTACTGTTTTCAACTCCGTCTTCATGATTATGAGGGCGTCTCCCCCTTTCACGGTTTATAACCATGCCCGGTTCAAACAAAACATATTTCTAATTCTAATTACGGGCAGCTTTCTTTACAAGTTCATACTTCCTTGCTGTGGTCCATTTATCAATTCTACATTTTTTTTTAACAAAAACATATGAAATTAGATTATTAGAATTAGTTTTGGCATCACATAATGTTCATACTTAACATTCAGATCCTGAGCAATGTTCCTGCTAAGCTGTGCTAATGTGCAATAACACATAAATTTTTAGCCCGTCCAGGGCTGTTAACCTCGTTTGGAGGAGCGGCTGCAGAAGCCAAAGCTCCAGAAGGGACGCTTGGCAGTTCAACACTGCTGAGGGACTTGGGCTCGCAGGAGTCAGGGAGGGGGCAGCTGCAACTGGAGTGGCCAGCAGACCCAAAAGTGGCTGCACCCACTGGGGGCAGTGGGAGCAAGTGGCACTGTTTGGTGTGTGGGGGACGGAGAGGGAAAGAAAGGTGAAGGGGAGGGGTGGGAAGCAGGCCTTGGTCCCTCTCTTGGCGGATGCATGGGAGGGTGAGGCAACTGGCTTGCCTGGCTCAGCTGCGCCAGCTCGGGATGCATTTGGATTGTCAGCTGCACGGGAGACACAGAGCATGGTGAACTGAGCAGTCCAGGGCGCCCATTCCACACGGAGCCCTGGCAGACAGAGGCCTCACTTCTCCTGCTCCTTTTGATTGGGTGGGATGTGGTGACTCAGAAAGGTGTGTACTGGACCTCGAGGAAGGGAGGGAGCTTCCTTAGGTGCCCACCCAAGAAGCCACTGAGTGGGTGTGCCACCATCTCCTGCCGCCCGGTGGAGGGGGACAGGACGATGACGAGTGCATGGTTTAGGCTCAGAAAATCCCCCCTTCACCTCTCTGCTCCCGCACACCTTGACTTGAACTCCCAACATTTCAAAAGGATGGACCACTGAGTATTCCCGGCTTGTGTCAACACTTTCTCTCTCCCTCCCTCCAATTTTCTCCAGTTTTCCAGCCTCAGCATGCACATGTGAGGGAGGCAAGTGGGTACTGTGAAAGAAGTGATACACTGGTGCAAGAGAGGTATGCAGCCACTTTGTGCAGTGGTTTGCAATTATATTTTTTAAATGCGACCCTTCCTTCAAGGCACTCAGAGCAGCAAACATGTTTCTCTCCTAGGTATTTTACATGCCACAACTTACATGCGTGGTAAATACAAATTCCTATGCAGAACTGACTTTTTATTATTTATTTATTTATTAATTTAGATTTCTATCCCACCTAGCCAGCATAGCCGGCTAGCTAGCGATGTGTGAAATGGCTTATAGGCATTGAAACCAGTTGTCAAATGTGGTTGGGATATGGAATGAAAAAAGTGATATCAGTATAACAATAATGAAACAAACCAAGCACTGCAAATGAACAAAAGTGAATGTATACAATAGTGAATTCATACAATACTAACAATAGCCATGACACAACATAGAAAATACAAAACAGAATATACAAAAGAAGCCGGCACAAAGAACATGGTTGATGAAGATTCCGGATCTCAATCTTTGTTTCACTGATACTTCTTCAATAGTACCATGCAGCTTCAAACAGTGCTCAATGTAACAGAAGCTGATCATCAATACGAAAAACTTTTTCCCTTTTCTTACATCGTCAGGCTGCAGTTTTTCCTGTTGATGATCAGTTGCGCTGTTGAAACTATATTGATGTGAATGGTGGATATTTTGTCCTGTATAATATGAAGGCTTCTGTATTGTATGAATTCACTATTGTATAAATTCACTTTTGTTCATATTTTGTTATAGCCACTGATTGCATCACTTGCAGTGCTTGGTTAGTTTCGTGGCTGAGATACAGGACATGAATAATACAGAGCCTTTCAGAGCATTCATGTTGCCTTCTTATAGTTTAAAAGAATTAATTCTAAGATTTTTATAAGGCTATGGGGGAAATCTTCTAAAAAACTAGTCAAATAGCCAAATGTAGGCTTGCTCACAACTTTAATATAAGTAGCTCTTTTGGCTCATGAGGTAGAATATTTGCTCACAACATTTCACAGCTTAGCAGGAACACTGACCCTGAGGGATGTCTTCATCTGTGGCACAACAAACAGAGGCTTCTATTTTATTTATTTCACTCAGTTGAAACCTGGCATTCAATCTGACCTGGGAACTCATGGTGAACCCCTGAGACCTAATCTGGTGATCTACCCAAGTTCAGGTTATGAGTCGGTTTCAGACACAAAAGGAAAAGCAGGTCCCTAAGTATGATATGCAGCACAAAGTGGTTAGAATGGACAGGCATGGTATAAATTTTCAGAGGCTTCCGGCCTTACAAAGCAGAGACGTGGGCTGGAAAAATCTGTAATGCTTTATCATAAAATTAACTACAAATGGACACCACTGTTAGTACAATAGCAGGAAAACTTGGTAAGTTTCAAAACTATAGTCAGGGGAACTTGCAAGAACTTGTGGGGAAGCCATGTCATTCCCCCTCTGGCTTCTCTCACTATCTCTTCTTTCCTTTCCCTGGCAGCACCCATAGCCTCTCTCTTTCCCTGCTTCCTTTTCTTCTTCCCACACACCAGCATACCCACCCCCAGCAGCCTCTCCTCAGGAAAAAAATCAGCTGAGTTACAGTGTCCACCAGTGCTGGGCCAGGCCCTACTACATCATGGCCACCAACAGAGCCAGGCCCAGCCCAGTTGCTACAGCCATTGTTCCTACTATTTTTTTGGGGGGGGGGGGAGGTTAATTACCCAGTTTTTTCATTTTTGATTTCAGACTTTTCCACAAACCTAGGACTTTCTTCAGGTTTCTGAAGAAATCTTCTTGATCTGTCCTGAGCTTTATTATGCAGATCTATGAATCCACATGCTATGGTATGGTTTGGAATATGATGATTTCCAGATGTTTATCCCCAGGTATTGTGAGAATACATGTCGTTTTATTCATTTGTGAAAAGGGTGGGGGGGATAAAACCACATTATAAACATAAATTTATACACAAAGACAAATTTTAAAGAATTATAAATTCACTGTGCAGGTCAAATCAAAGTCAAACCTAAAATTCTTATTTACATGTTTCCTCTTACATGAAAGGGATATTTTAATCAGCAGTCTGATATGGAATGAACAAGTAATTCAAGCGACCTGACAGAAAGTGACAAAGAAACTGAGGTACTCCAGTGACCTCTGTGGAAGAGAGTCAAATTCTGATGAAACAGATTAGAGGACAACCATGTTCACTGCACATGATGCACAGTTCTCTGGATGCCAAAATTAGTGTATCAACAGTTCTCAGTGCCTTTATGTTTTTGCTTGAGAGCCAGTTTGGTGTACTGGTTAGGAACATGGGACTCTAATCTGGGAGAACCGGGTTTGATTCCCCACTCCCCCACATGCAGCTGTTGGTGTGACCTTGGGTCAGTTATAAGTTCTTTCAGGACTGTTCTCTCAAGGGCAGTTCTCAAGAGAGCTCTCTCAACCTCACCAACCTCACAGGGTGCCTGTTGTGGGGAGGGGAAGGGAAAGGGGATTGTAAACCACTCTGAAACTCCTTAGTGAAGGGCTGGGTATAAATCCAATCTCCTCCTCTTCTCCTCTTAAATGTACACCATGTAAGGGGAAAACATGCTAAACTGACTTGGATTCAGCACTGTTTCTGTGGGAAGAAGGATTTCTACCTGTGAAGTATGATTTTCTTAAATCCACCCTCCTACATCAGCCCCAAATCCAAATTCAGGCTGCCACAGGACACGGGAAGAAAGAACTCCCCAGGCAGAAATCCTTCTGCCCACAGAAACACAGTGTTGAATCAAAGCCATTGTTTTTACATTAATTTCCACTGGAATTAATACTTGCAGAATTTCCACATAAAAGCTCTGGATTTGTTTGAACAGAACATGAACCACCCTAGATTTATTTTTTCCCTAATCAAATATTTCAGTTCAACTCTCCATTGCTATTGGGACAGAAAAATTAACATGGGGCACTTTAAAAAAATTGTTTACTAAATTTAAGTCAAAATAAGCATGCTAAATCAGATCATGTTCTATTTAAGGCACTGGGAAGTTTTCTAATTTATATTTTTCTGGAAAACCCACATCACTGCTGCCTGGAAAGAAGAGCAGTTTTTTCTCTTTGCCATATCTCAAGCTTCAGCTTAATCCCTCACTGTGGTTCCCAAAAATGACCTGAGAGAACTTGGCCTGTATAATACAATAGAGAGGCAATCCTCAGCCCTGGTTCAAAATATGGGAGGCTGCTCCATCAGTTGCCACAGCTTGCAATAAAAGAGCCCTGCTGCACAGATCTGGAAATCTCCTTTTATCAGCTTTAAAAATGGGTTGGGGGTAGGGGGGCTAAAGAATGAAAGGTCCCAGATACAGAAGTTTTGGACTTCCAAATTAGTTGCTTACTTATGGACTTTGCCCCTTCTCTGGCTCACGGACATCTATCTACACCTTTAATTAGTACTATTGCTACTAGGGTCAACGTACTTGAACATGACAATAAAAACCATGTAACACAACCAACTGTTTTTTAAACAAACTCTGGTGTGTGTGGCAGAGAAACTATGTTTGTAGCACAGCTGCAGAAGTACAATACCACTGTCAAGATCATCTTAATTGCCTTGCTGGATCAGGCCAGAGTCCATCTATCCCACCACCAGTCAAACCAGGAGTGTTAATAATTAGCATGAACACATTGCAGGCATGCTTAAACAGCCAGCCACCATATTAGTGGGAGCTGTAAATCATCTGACAACAGGGAGGGGGGGTGGGAATGCTTCTGTGACCAAAGGAATTCACAGTGTTGCGTCACTGCAGTTAAATTCTTCCAGACCTAGTGATTATGGCTGCTGGTAATGGAAGTACTGTGAAGTTATAGCTTGTTAATTTCATTCAGTAGGGAAATACAGGCAACTGACATGGTCAACACAGAAAAATATAGTACGGATATAATTTCTGGACAAGCACTAGTGCCCTTATTCCTGCAGCAGTATTTTTAACCTATTCTCTTAACTGATACCACAGATATAATTGCAGCCATCCTCAAAAGTTGCCACATGAAGCAAGCAATCCCCCCCCCCCCCGGGTGTGGACTGCCACCTGCACAACTGGACCCGTCCTTAAGATGGGATCAACTTGTTTTGCTTACCAACAAGACTGCTTTTGGCTCCAAATCCAAGATTCTTGTTTCAAAGTTATAGTTTAACATATACCAAGGCTGGACAATTCCAATGTGCCGAGTCACCTAAAACCCACCAGAAACAACTAAGAATTTAGAACACTGAGTCCTGTGCAGAGCCATCCCTTAGAACATGTAATACTGGCTTCAATTAACAAGTGTACCAGTGAATAACTTCAACTATTTCTCTGGCTCTAACTACATGTTTTAAAGTAATCACCCTTTTAATTCCTTAACTTTTTGAAAAACATAAATACGGAACTCAGATTTTTTTTTTTACCCTTAGCTCAGAGACTTGTTTTTTCCATTTGATTCTTAAGATTGTGGGTACACGTGGAACATTTTAAACTACATTTATTAGTATTAACCAATGAGAAAGTACTAATTCCTCCCAAACAACATGCAACACTCAGAACAGAATGTTGCACATGCTTGTGTAACACAATAAACGTGACTCTCCCCAAATTCCTAATAGCATCTGAATTTGATATTTTACAAAACTTGGCGGTTGTAAAAACAGGAAACTTCATTTGGGAAAGGCAAGTCTACGTAGGAAACACAAGCTTTAACAAGTCAGGACCTACATCTGCAATACAACAAGCATCAGTTTTCTTGTGCGTTCCCACCACTTTTCACAACTTTAGAACGTCTAAGGAAACTGGCAATACTCTGAGGCATCTGGGCTTACAGCCAGGAGTCTCTGGACCTCAATCTCTGATCTAACAAAAGCTCTGTGTGCAACCTGAACTTTGGGCAACAGCCATGCTTTTGTATACAAGTTTCCTCTCAACGCCAGCATTTTCATAACGTTTTCCACTGGGACTTCAAAAAGATTAAATGACAAGGTGCAAAACAAGAGATGTGTACTGTGTGGCCAAATAGTTCAAACTTTAGTCATTCTTCCAGTGATTCTCAGCAAAATACTGAATTAGTCAAGTCTTCAGAATGTGCAGGAACTGGAATACCGTGGCTATAACAGCCTGAGGGGAAGGAAGGGGAGAGACCCAGAAATACTATGCTGACTTATAAAACTACAACAATTTCCCTGCCTCTAGCCACCTATTAACTTAAATATTACAAAGCCTCAAACACCCCATCATGTACAGTGATGAATAAATCCATTACATTAATACTACAAGTCTTACTGCCCTTCCCCTCTCCAAAAACCTTGCCTGCTGCTATGCAAATATAGCAGAACATGGAATGGCCAACATGGGGCACATTTGCCACAGGCAGATGGGCACTCATGAACTGGCTAGGGTACAGACTGAGGCCTTTTACACTGCTGCCTGCTCCACGGCTCACTACACTAGAGAGAACACACACACACCCCATGGGTAAGAAGAGCTTCTAACATACAGCAGTATACACTCTGTCTGGGAACCACTTTGGTAGCATCTTTATGAATCAAGGAAATCAAAATGAGAGGGTTTTTGTTTTAAAAGAAATTTCTCAAGCCTAGAACAAATATCCACAACTAGCAAGTCTCATTCTTAACCCAATCTGATTGCAGTTTAAGCTTGCCTTGTATTCTGCTCTCTTCCATGGATTCCTGTCAGGTAGTTGCAACTGAGGCATCAACTGCAGAATACACACAGACTTTCCCCAACAGCTTCTATGAGACTGAAGGTTTCCCTAGCTGCAAAAACTGTTTTCAAAAAGTACCCAGCAATGAACAGGCCTCTGGGCCAAAACTGCAAGCCAAAAGACGGTGTGTTTGAACACATGACCAAATGGAGGGGTAGCAATGTAAAAATCCTCAAAGGTTTCAAGTGCCTCCTGGAAAGAGTCATTAAGCTAAGCAAACCCCATACTTGACATAGCCCACATTTTCCACATAAGCGACCTAACAGCAATTTTTAGGTCCCTGATTGCCTCAAATTGGTGCTTCCTAATGAAAATATGGATTAAATCCATGCTGTTTAGTCAAACTTTTCCATTTAGCTCTAGCCCTTCTATAGTGGTGCCACTGAAATGTGGAAACTAGAATATGTATAAAGAAAAGCAAATCTAGTTTAACCCACCATGTTGCTATTTAGGAGTAGGTGTATGAAAGACTCTGAAAGAAGTATACATATTAATCTCTCTCCTTCTTTGGAGGTTTTCAAATGGAGGCTACATGGCCCTCTGACAGCAATGCTGAATCTGTGAACTTAGACAGATCACAAGAAGGGAGGGCAGGAAGGGTTATATCGGTGCTTAGTTCTTGTGGCCCTTTCTTACACGTCCAGGGAAATGCTGATTGCCACTTTGGGGTCAGGAAGCAATTGTTCTCCAAGCCAGTTTGGCCAGAGATCCTGGAGGGCTCCCCCCCTCTTCTGGGCATAGAGCAGGGGTCACTGTGGGTGTGGGGGGGAGGTATTTGTGAATTTCCTGCATTGTGCAGGTGGTTGGACGAGATGATCCTGGAGGTCCCTTCGAATTCTATGATTCTAATCTCTCTGGATATATGAGGATTGCTTTCATCTGATGGGTTTTTGCCCATCCTCTGCTTACTGGAATGCTGCTGACATTTACACAGATTCATATTCCTTGAGTAGCAACTAGGCCAGGACAAAGCAGGGTGAACAGAGAGTAGGCAACTAAGTACAAATTTACCCCCTCAACTGCAAACTGTGTTGAGTTCTAGTATCTGCTTGTGAGGGGTGGAATTAGGGAATACGAAAACTATAAAAACTACTAGTGGGCCTGAAGGCTTACGACTCATGTTTTAGTACCCTGGATCTATAAGATGGTGAAGCATGCCAAAAAGGGTGGGGGACTGTACCATTATTACACTGGAATTTATATCATATCCTAGATTGCTGTTCTGGCTAGAGACAAAGAGATGCAAGACTAACATTTCCTTTCCCCCCTATAAAATTATGCTCTCAGATGGTGTCAGGTACCTTCTTGCTTGCACAATCTGCAACAAGGCATCTTTACCTCTTAGAGCTTTGTTCTAATTACATGTGTGACTGTGGGTATTCTGCCAACTTTCCAAGTAAGATAAAATTAACTGACTCCAAGATGAAATATCATTAAATCTGTTATATGGAAAATGAAACCCATGCAAAGGAATTTTAATAGCGCTGGACTAATGGTTAGTTCTACACTACTTGTATCAATTCCATGTCAAAAGAATTTGTACATAGAAATCACACTTTATGTATGTCTATGCAGACAATGCGGGATAAATTTTTATACAAATTCTCTAACTAGCTCATAAAGGCCAAAATGATAAAGCAATTACCTGTATTTTAGTACACAGTTATTCATTTTCCTACCAATATCTGCAACACAGTTTCTCCCTACAGACCACCCAGGTTCCCTTGAAGAAAGGGGGTTTAGGCACCAACTTCTGTAGTTTGTCCCGTGCAGGCACAGACCTCGTGTGTGGGGCTGCAGGGAAACCAGGAACAGCAAATTATTCCACTGTCCCCTCCACACAAGCAGGGCAGCTTGATTGCATGTTATCCCACACAAGCATCTCCTTTTACTTAAAAACAAACAAACTCAGCTTCAAAGAAAGAACTGGGTGATCTGAAAACTCACTCACCAACTGAAGTGCAAACAACGACTGGTCTTATATTACTACTATTTTACTGGCTATAAATGCAGTATGTTGGCATTCAAGATTGCATTTTGTCTGGCATCCAAATAATCAACAGTTCTTTTGTTATTCGAGTAACATCAGTTGGCATAAAAATGGAGATCATCCATCACAGCTTTCTGATAGAAATCTGTAACACTTATAGCTGACATTCTTGCATTGATCTCCATTAACTGGCCTTTCATTTCTTTCAATAATTCAAATATTCTTTCATTAATATTTAAGACAGGAGGCTGTATTTACAGCTGACCTATCTACCCCTGTTAAGTATTAGAAAATGTATGGAAAGCTTCCTTTTTATTTAGATGGATAGCTGTGCTAGTCTGTCTGTAGCAGCAGAAAAGAGAAAGAGTCCAGTAGCACCTTAAGAACTAACAAAATACGTGGCAAGGTATGAGCTTTTGTGAGTCACTGCTCACTTCTTCAGATACAGTAAAGAAAGCAGTGACTCACGAAAGCTCATACCCTGCCACATATTTTGTTAGTCCATAAGGTGCTGCTGGACACTTGCTCTTTTCTATTGCCCTTTTATTTGTAATCCCCAGCAATACCCCCCTCCTGTCACAAGGAGCTCACAAGAGTTAAGCCCAACTGGTTATCATCAGATAATTCTAGACTGCAAGAGTGCTGTGTATTAATTTGAGAAACAAGAGCCATGCAATACGAGAAGAGAGATCTTAGGCCATGATTTTAAGGCCTCTTCAGCAACAACCACAATGCTTCACTGACTTCAGTGGGCACAGGGTTAGGTTAGTATCAAGTTCTAAGCATGCCATGCTGGGTTAAAAGCAGAAGAAAGAAACCATTCATTTGAGAACATAACCAAGAGTTGAACAAATGCGTTTTTGACACCAAACAGGGATTACTTTTAGCTGATGCACTAAGTCAGTGTAAGCCAAATTACAGTAATATTAAACATTCAAACACAACATGCTGACAGAGAAGCCTTTAGATCATGGCCTGAGAGATTTGTCCTTTTAAAAAAACACACATCCAGCTTGATGAAGAGTTCTGGAAAACTCAAGAGGCTTGCAAAACATATCATTTTATTTATTTTAGCTGATCTTAACTTTTATTACATGGCTTTGCTATGGACCAACATTATGTACATTACTATACATTACAAATTAATTTCATAATCCTATTGACTTACACTGACTTGCATTCATTTGTGTTTCGAGAAGAGGGAGAGAGACTGAAGTTTACAGTACTTGAACAGAAGGACTAAAATGGCTTCTCTGTGACGCTGTAACTTTTTTTTCTAATTTTCCCACCTGCAGTTTCAACAGATTTGGCACCAACACGGCTGACTATACAAGATGCAGTTTTATTGTATCTGAGTTGCTCATCCGCTATCAATGTTGACCTTAGCCTAGTTTTAGAAACTGGTGTGACAGCAAATGAGATCATTGTGTCACATCTCACTAAGTGCTGCAACACTCAGGTACACATGACTGTCTCCTGACAGTTTCCAGAATGCTACTTTAACCACTTGTATCTTTTCCCTTATGAAAGAAACCCAGATACATTCATACTATTAAAATACCACTTTAACCACTTGTATCCTTTCCATTAAGAAAGGAATCCAGATACAAGAATACTATTAAAATATGAATTTCCAATCGCCAACAAAGGGGGCTCAAGAAATAAGCAGTCCACACCCCCAGGCAATTTACACAGCAGTCCTAAGCACAGTTACCCCAGGAAATCAACAGAGAAAGTCACAAACATGTAAGACTACATTATATCGAGTCAGGTCACTGGTCTTTCAAGGTCAGAACTGTTTATTCATGTTGGCAGTGGGTCTTAGGTGGCGTTCTTTCACACTTACTACATGATCCTTTTAACTGGAGATGCTGGGAATTGAACCTGGGGCCTTCTGCCTGTGGAGCAGACTCTACCACTCCGTCACACACCCTGCCTGGACTAACTCTGAATTGAGATCTACACTATTTCTACATGTAGTATCAACTTGGATTTGTTCACGTTAATACTAGATACTAAAGATAAAACATGCATCAAATACTAGGCATTCCCACCACCCTATCAGGGAAAAATTGACCTGTCTTCGGATCTTTGCTTCAATTGAACATATGCTAACACTTCATCACCAACTTAGTTCTTTCTTTTTGTGCAATGACAGGAACTCCTAGTGCACGTTTACCTAGCTATATACGTAACTTAGCTACATACTTGAATGACTCGAAGTCATCTTAAATGCTTACACATTCACCAAATGTCACCAGGAAGCAGATGAACTCTGCAGAATAAGAACTCCAGCGCTGACCACTCTGTGTACTCCATCACTACAGTATTTCTCAAAGTGACAGGCAGGACAAATTATTTCAAACTCAGGCTTTCCCTTAGTATAGACTGCAGCCACACCAGAATTGTGGTTTCTTAAATGTTATGGGCCAAGAGACTAGCAAGTATGGCAGTGTTAAAGCTGTGGAGAACTAGAGCTGGTATAGGCTTGTGTGTTGGAACCATGCAGGTAAGTCAATGACGTTTACAGGTTGGACTAGATGGTAGTAAGTATTTGATATTGTCTTACACGGTAATACCCAGGTCCATGTCACCTAGCAGTCAATTTCCAACAATGGACAGACAGACTTCTCTAGGACCTCACAAACAGGCCATTCAAGTGATGGGCTACTGTTTGTTTCCAGCATCTTTAGTACAGAACATACCAACTCCAGAGGCATCTCTGGCCATGGAAGAAGCTGGAAAATCCTACTAGCTTGCTAGCAGTAGCTGAATACCAACAGGACCAAGCTTCTTCTCTTCTGCTTGCATGTGGGTAGAAGTGCAAGCCCTTGGGCACAAGCCAAAATGCAAAATCCAAGAGACCCATGTTGAATCCCTTTGGGGAGAAAGGCAGTGCAGAAATGCCCTAATAAACCTAACAGGGAGATTCCACTTAAGCGGGCAAGAGTAATAGCCATCTATAAACTATCCCTTCACAAGTAGTTCTCGTCCTTTTAAAATATAAGCTAGTGGCTATTACAGTTTACCACAGTGAATTCCATATTACTTATCTATAATTATGTACTCATAACCTCTCTCAGTCCTTTCCTTCTCCTCAATCAATTTAGATTATTTTATATGAAGGTGGGATTTCCTGACCCAGCACACATTACTTTATACTTGCACTGAATTCAATTTGTCATTCTGTTGCCAATTATGCCAAGATATTTTCAGAGCTCCTCAGCACCATCTTGGAATTTCACCACCCTAAAAAATCAGCTACCTCCTACAAATCTGGTTCTCTTACCATTTAACCCAACTGCAGATTTATGAACAAGTAATGCCTCCTACCATACAGCTCCTTGGAGAGATGCTCATTTCATTATTCATTTCCTGTATGTCACAAACATATTTCTTTATAGCTGAAGAGACTGCATACACCCCTATTAAATGTCATGTTGACAAGATCTGAAGATGAATATTACCTCTTAAAAATACTGCATCTCTACCAATGTATTCTATACACAGGAATGCTTTTGGACAGCACGGCTTATAACAGTCAATTCCCAAAAGATCCTAGCTCAATGATTTTGCTTTAAAGGTAAGTTGGACTTCCAAGCCATTATTTATAAAGGATATAGTAATTTAGTTGAGCTGGTGCTGGAAATCAAACCTAGGGTAGAACTTTTATTGTTTTTCCTGTTTTCTACACCTTCTATTTCTAAGCTGTCTTTAAATGGGACTGGGCAACCACCATAAAGTTACCAGGTCAGAGACCACATGCTAGGCAGAGAAAGCCATCAATTAAACTCGCTTGACAAGGACTGCTCTGCCCTCTTTATAAATGCCTGACCAATGGGTTTTGAAAATACTAATTTCTCCAAAACAGAGCTCTCCTCTATTCTTTTTACCTACAGCAAAGAGGTGTAGTCAGGTATACATTCTTTTCTCAGGGAATATAGGGCAACTGGGTATGAACATTATTTCCAAAAGGACAGTTGTGCTTTTTTTTTGTTGCAACAGACTAATGGGAGTCTTACTGCATTTGTTTTACATCAGCATAAGCTTCCAGTTTGGTGTAGTGATTAGGAGCGCAGACTCTAATCTGGGAGAACCAGGTTTGATTCTCCAGTCCTCCACATGCAGCTGCTGGTTTGACCTTGGGTCAGTCATAAATTCTTTCTCAGCTGTTCTCTCAAGGGCAGTTCTCAAAAGAGCTCTCAGCCCCACCTACCTCACAGGGTGTCTGTTGTGGGGCGGGGAAGGGAAACTGATTGTAAGCTGCTCTGAGACTCCTTCAGGTAGCAAAGAGCAGGGTATAAATACAATCTCTTCATCTCTCTTCTTCTTCATGGACCAGATCTCACTTCCTGAGATGAGATGAGCAGCTCTCCCCTATGCAGATATATTATATAGGAGGTGTAGGGGAGAGAAGCAATGTCAAAGAGCCCGAGGCAGACCAGACCTAGGCAGACCAAGTCAGAACTGCTTTAGGAACACATATTTACATATTTAATTATGTAAAATTCCAAAAGCTACAAGTATCTTTCACTTGTTAATACCTGTAATAGTTCCAGGCTTTGCTAAAATAGTAAGCAGCTACAGTGAGACAAAAAACCCAAGTCCCAATTCAAATTGCGGAGTAGGTAGTGTCTTCATTTTCATTTCTGCAATTTCCAAATGAAGTCTCCCTTTGAAGTACATGAAATGGAGTTAGTACCCTTGACCGTCTCCTCCCTTCTGCACTGCACCCCCTCTGTTTACATTTAAATAAACTCCCCAAGTAGGTACCTATTTCTTTGCTTCTTGCTCTGTAGAATACATGCACAAAGTGATGGATGGCACTACATAAAGAGTAACAGGCATACACTAATCTTGTACCAGCTCCAATGTTAAGAAAAAAATTCAAAGAGATATCTTGAAGCTCTTTCCCCCTCCCTCCTCCAAGACAGAATAATGAGAAAAACTTAATGAATAAGTTGTTTGCTGTTAGCATACCAAGTGTCTCAATTTGTTCTGTCTTTGTATGGTCAGAGTATGGGCACAGACCCTGTTACTTTGAAAATAGTTCTCTGCATAAATAAGCAAGTTTACAGACAAATAAAAGGCACTTGGAGGAAAAAATAACCAGATGAGATCCCTAGAGAGTCTACGGACTCCCAGCCTATTAACTAAACATGGCAAATTATGATCAAACAAACAGTTCTACAACAAACTGTCAGAACTGCTTTAGGAACACACAGCTCAGAAACTAGACTATTTTGACATAAAACATTTCATTCTGTCTGTCCACATATTCTTTAAAATATTAATATCAAGTGCAGGTCTTTAATATATTAGTCTTAAAACCGGCACTCATAAATATTGCAGTTTTCTGAAAGCCAGAAATGAGTGGCTAGCGGAGTTAAGCCAGTTCTGCACAGTTACAGTCATGGCAACTTTGCAAATTACTTTGAGTAAGGACAGTAACATTCAAACCTGCAAAGGTGAGATCCTGAAGCGCTAAGGAACACATTAAGAGAGAGAGACAAGCAATATTACCCTACCAGAGTTCTCATTGTGAACCCTTCACAAATATTTTAGAGTACATAAAAGATTTTCAAGCAGGTATTTTGCTTTAAAAGCAGCTGCCAGGGGCAACTGCTGATGATGCAGTACAGGTGATCATGGGACAACTGATAAAAAGTAGAAAAGAGACCATTAAGCAAAAAAGGGTGAAATTACAATCACATTATGCAGCCTGGGGAACTTGGCTTCTACTGGACAGACCAGTTTCTGTCAGCAAGCTATGGCCCCTGCCCCTATTTTCTACAGAACAATCTTACAGTGGTGAACATTAATGCATTGCTGGCAGGCAGAAGTAGAGAGGTACTACATCAGCCACCAGAATCCATCCCTGTTCTCAAAAACTAAAAACGGCTTCAAGGATACAGTAGGGAGAATTTTTCAACCTCTATTTTAAAACTCCCCCCAGAAAACCCTATGGCAAAAGCAGAGGGTTTAAAAAAAAAAGCTTTAAAAAAAAAAGCTTAATTATACCTCTTCTAATTGTACAAAATACAAATAGCAGAATCAATCTTTGGAAAACTTACCTACAGCACACACTGATTTCCAGGACATCAGAGAGATGCTTTCTGATTCCTTTCAATCATATCCACCTAACATACCAAAGTGCGTCTTCCGCACACTGAGAAGAGACACTAACACCACAACATGTTCAAGATAGCTCAAGCTGTATCATCATAACGTGATTAAACAAATTTAATATATCATCAGAAACACAGCAGTTGATTCTGCTATGGAATACTTAAGAGCACCCCCCCCCAGTCAACACCGAGTTCGCTATCAAAGTCCAACAGATTTGTTTCAGCTTATCCAAGAGAGAAGGGAGCTACGTTAGATCGCAGAACAACATATACAGTTGAACACCACAAGATCAACACAACTCCTTCAGTATGCAACTGCTCCCCGGGGTAGACCGTACTCACGTTTCAAGTTTGAAAAATCTCACTGGGGGATAGAAACCTGGTAGGCTCCAGCATCACAGCTTGCTAACTTTCAGCCTTTAGACATTTTTATAAAAACGTTAACCAATGTACTAAAACACAGCTGAAAGAAACAGATTAGACATGGGAGAAGCAAGAATATACACAGTTTTTCTGAACACTTGCCAACCATGTGGAAGACAAACACAGACTAAGTTAATAATCATCAACAGTGATGAACAGTCACTGTTCATAAGAATACATCCCTTGAGTGGTATGGCGTACCAGCTGTGTGTGTGAGCTGTGAACCAGAGAAAGCCCAGTTAGTTAAACATTTTAAAAGAGACACAAATTCAGCTACACTTCATTCAGGTCCAAGCTGTACATCATTCAGAAGTACAATTCATATTCACTATATGGTGAAAGCTTTGCTGCCAAGCAACTGATTATCCGGAACTCTCAGTTAAACGGCATCATCCAGGGTTTGGTAAGCTCCTCCCCTCCTCAGCCACCATATCCCTCTGTCCTCAGAGGCATGTAAGCAGTGTTCCCTCTAAGATGAGTTAGTGTGAGCTAGCACACAGATTTTTAGCCTCCAGCTCATACATTTTGTCTCTAGCTCAGGAAGGATGGCTCCAGAGCAACCTAATTGCTTGCTCACAACTTTAATGGCAGTAGCTCAGGAAGTAGAATTTTTGCTCACAAAACTCCACAGCTTAGAGGGAGCATTGCATGTAAGCCCCACTCCTGTCACTTCAGACAGACAGCCTGATGCCTCTAGCCGTTGCTGGGTTTCTGATAGCTGACTTTACCCTTGGGTGCCTCCTTCCCCCTCAGCGTGTCCTAAACTTGCTCTGCTAGGGGCCTGCTTGTCGGCCTGTTATGGAGGATAGTTGCATGGCTCAGAGGGAAGATGAAGCCAGGAGTGGGGGCTTGTCATGGCATTCCTAAGGGAGTAGGGTTTGGTCACTGCTGATTCCTCTGTGGAGGGGCCAGCACAGAGCAGTAAGCTTGAGTAGCCAACACATTTGATTCACCAGCAACCCCCACCTCCCCATAACTGGGAAATAACAAAGCTTGTACTGCATCAAAACGTGCAAACCCTTTCATATCAAGAACTCCCATTGCACGGCCAGTTTTATACCTTAATTTAAAACCCAAACCATTACCTTTCACAGTGGGGTTTGAAACCAGAGCTGTTTAATCAGTGAAATTCACAAACCACCCCCATTGTTCACAGTCATTATTTGCTAAATTCAGCTCACTAATCTGAAGGTCTGGTTCAGTATTTAGAACTCCTGGCAATGCCAAACTCAAACCTCTTATTCACGCCAACCAGTGTTCCCTCTAAGCTGAGTCCGTGTGAGCCAGCTCAGTTTTTTAGCCTACAGCTCACAAATTTAGTCTTAGCTGAGGAAGGATGGCTTCAGAGCAAACTAATTTAAGCAGCAGCCAAATTGCTCACTCACAACTTTAATGCCAGTAGCTCACAAACCAACAACCTTCTCAGAGCTTGGTTTTCAATATTTTTAACTGCCCTCAATGTACCCAGGACTTCACAGTGTCAAACAAACAAAAGCAGCACATGTTTCTGCCCTGAGCAACTTACAAGTCAAGTTCTAGCAGTCGACAGACAGAGGACAATCATATCCAACGTCATAGTTTCAGCTGAGGAGGAGGAATGGATGTATTTATTTTTAACCATGTACACCCCTCACCCACCCATAAAGGTTATGCTGGAGATGCTGGGATAGGACTTGGGAGACCCAGGATCAATCCCCCACTCAGCCATGAAGTCCATTAGGTGACCTCGGACCCCCTTCTTTCAGCCTGACCTGCCTCGCAGGGTTACTGTAAGGATAAAATGGAGGGGAAACCAAGTAAGCAACTCATGGCTCCCTAAACTGCAGAGATAAAAGTGTAATAAATAGAATTTGCATAGCAAACTGGTCAACAGCCTTAATATCTACAAAAACAGATACACCAAGAAAACTGCATATAGGCTTCAATCAACGGTCCCATTTAAAACCCTGAGAAGACACCCATTTCAGATTGCACTGAGGGCACTACAGAAGAACCTGTCGGGCCAAATGAAAGCAGATGTTTAAGAAAATTCACAGAGGAGAGAGATTCTGAAGGATTTGAGAGAAGGGGGTGATTAAAAAACAGGGGACCTGAGAGGGAGTTCCGAACGCAGTGGGCAGCAAATAAGAACAGGCAGTTGTGGGGAGGGAAGAGGTGCAGCCAAAAGGGTGATGTTCAACAAAATACGACAGGAAATAGGAACAGAGAGATCAGATGTAGCAAGGATGCTTTGAAGGAAATAATGAGATTATGTTGAATACACAGAAGGGATAGGGAGCCAGCGTAGGGATTTCTGCATTGGCAGAGCGTGGACTGAACAATCAGAAGGGTGACTGATTTGGGCAGTAGGGTTTTGGATAAAGACAAGCAGACTGAGCTGTGATAAAGTAGGGCTAGAGGAGGTCATTGCAGTCATCGAAACGGGAAACCACTGGAGTATGAACCTTAATTTCCAGTACAGAAATTGAGAGGAGGGTGTAGATTCTCCCCCACCCCCAGCCCGCCGCAGGCAGATGCAGCTTGACTGAGCAACAGTTTTTGAACTTCTCCTTTCGGTCAAAGTGCCAGATGTTTTCAGCCTGAATGGGATGAGGACTTTGAGCTTGGATACATTGAGCTTGGTGGTGAGACTTCAAGACAAAGCAGATAAGGCAATGGAGAAGCAGAACCGGATGGGAGCTCCAAGACTGAAAGGTACAGCCCGGCATCCTCAGTGTAGGATAATACTGAAAAGGGAATTTGTGTCTGCGCACGCATAGTGCAGTAACAATTTAAAAAATGAGAAAATGTTAACAAATTGCGTGAAATGCTGGATTGTGTGCTCCCAGCGGAAACAATGGTACTAAACTAATCACAAGAACAGAAGCGCAGGATTTTTTTTGTTTTGTTACTTCATTCTTATCTTGTGGCCACTCCAAAAACCAAGATTTGCAGTCTCATGAAACAGTGCCAACTGTGCGTATTTGCTCGGGTCAGTCCAGTGAATGTTGATGGGGCTTACCCATACCTCACAAAATTCAAGTTCAGCAGCATCTTCGGGACCAACAAAACTCCCCAGGATATAAGCTTTCATAAGCCAAAGCTCACTTCATCAGATACAAACAAGAACAAAGATCCATCAGTCCTTTATATCCAGGTCAGAGGTGGGAGGGAGGTATTACCAAGAAGGGCCAGATGGATCCAGGATGCAGATTTACAATGCAAAAACACTGCAATTAGGCTTGTAGCCTATAACCAAGTTCAAAGTAAGCCTTCTACACGTCCTCCAAAGCTGACAAAGCAGTACTGCAGCATGTCTGGGCATGTACTCTACGATGGTTTGTAAAAGCACACCTAATATTTCATGTATGACTATCAACCACCACCAAAATGACACTCCTGGTTACCACAGAATCATATTTATAGCTGAGCAAGGTAGTTTAGACACACACACACATCAAAATAACCCCACAACCAACTAGCAGCCCGTTTATCCCAATGGCATAAAATAGAGAAAGGGGAAGAGGCACTGAATAAGTCAAAATGCTGATCCAGGAGATAAAGGTAAACCAGTGCAGCAAGTTTGGATACAGGAGACTCCAGCTTAAACCTCTTATTAGCCACAGAAACTCATCAGGCTTTGTGTGCACACTAGAAAAGCAGAGAAAGAATACCTCATGTGATTACAAAGTCTTGTCATTCAGGTATACTCCAAGAACTAAGGCTCTAATGTGTGAAGGAATCTTTGTGTCCAGCACATGCCTACTGCAAACTTGTCAACCAAGACGAGCTTCAAAAGTCACCATGGTCAGAGAGTGCTTCCTGTGCATGAGTATGCCTGATACGGATCAGGACCAAGGGCAAGAGGGAGCTTAAGCCTTCCCCGTCTCCTGACCTGAAATGGCCCCAGGGGACTGCTATTTACCCTGTTGGGGAAACCCGTGCATAGCCCATGAGAGAGAAGAATTTTTAAAAACATTTGGTACTCTGAAAAATGCACAAGGGAGAACAGCAAACTACAGTGCATATAAACATTTGTTTATATAAACACTGCCGGTATGGGAAGCATCTTCTACAGCATACTGTAATGTTCTGGGTAACTTCTACTGAACTTTGAATGACGCTCTGCTCACCGCCTTATGCCCCAAACTTTCAATTCAGATTCTCTTAAATCAGAAGCACTATTCACTGCAAGTATTTGGCTTGCATGCCAAAGCAAGTTATTTGTACACTCAGGTAGGCCAGTGCAGAGCAACTTGGTGAGGCCTCCAGACCACACATAGGCAGTGTTATAATCCTGAGAGGGACAAGAGCTGCTACAAGTGCATTTCTAACCCTCATAATTGCAGAGAGGAAAGAAGTAATAAGTGACAGTGTTATTTGCTGATGCAAACTTTCATGCTGAACAAGTTGCCCATCCCAGACTGCATCACGTGACAAGATTTGTGCAGGGTAAATTGAAACGGTGACAGGGAAAATTTAAACAATTTTACCACTTTGTGTTGTCAAAACAGAGGCAATCATCAGCCAAAGGATGTCCGTGTACACACATACAAAAGATAATTCCATTCTGCAAAAACCACCTTTCTACCCAAACGGCTCAATACAGCTTAACACCCGGTTAGGGATTAGGGATCAGAGCACCCCTCTAGATTCACATGGTCACTCTTCCTCCTCTCCTCCCTCATGAGTATTCCCTCCTTCACATCCTGGTTTTCGCTAACTGTAATTTACCATGACAGTCAAACAGACAAATATTGTTAGTGCTAATCACCAGATCCGATTTTGCAAAACCATAGCTTTATCATCGTGGTTTGAAGCCAAGGCACTAGCTGTCATTCACCCTGATGTCCCAATGAGCAAGTTATTGTTAGAGACAAGAAAGAGGAAATTAACGAGAAGGGAAAGGAGGGAGCATATGAGTCCTGACAGTCAAACCATAACACTGGCATTGAACCAATATGTGGGGTCTGTTACATGCTGTCAGGATCAAACAAAACCATGCCCCCGTTTTGCTAATCCTCTTCTAAACACCGTTTTGCCATCATAAACACTGAGGTGGGTTCTTAGCTAGGATGCAGTCATGTTCTAGTCTCAGAGAGCTTCAAAGGGGGGAAAGTTAGATAAAAAAAATTATGTCAATAAGAATAGACAACTGCCCCAAAATGTGGCAAATGACAAGAGCATTAACATATATATCAAAGACACACAACACCAAGTGCTCTAAAACAGGGCCCCCCAACATGGTACCCATGGGCACCATGGCACTCGCCAACATCTTCTCTGGCACCTGCCAACTGTTTTTAGGAAGTGGGTGGGACGAGGTGGGGCTTTTGCCCAGCAAGACTTTTGATTCGCCACTGGAAAGTTGACTGCCTGTGCAGATTTTTTAAAGTGTTGCTTAGACAACGGTTGCCACCACAGCACAACGATCTTCACTGTGTGACTGAAAGTAAGCCGGGTGACCATTTTGTTGCTGGCTCCACCTCCTGCAGCAGCCATTTTATGGCAGCCATTGTGTGGCTGTGTCCATCACGCTGTGACATAATTCCATAGGTGCCCACAGGCTCAAAAAGGTTGGGAACCCTTGCTCTAAAATACAGAAAAAGTTACCTGTAATAACACTACACAGTAAGAGGGGAAGAATTTCACCAAAAACAAAGTACGGCAAATGTGCTTCCTGCACATGCCTTTCTACACTGAACAAAAATCTAATAACTATTTGTAATGGGAGGCAATGAAAAGGTTATACTCCTGCTTACTGTACTATCTCCCATATAAGAAAAAATGAGGTTGCACCAAAATTCCAGTGCAAAAGAAATGAACTGTGTCACCCTCATTCCATTCTGAAGGCACTTCTATCTACAGTCTGCATCTATAAGCCTGCCCAGCTCTTCTGGATACTAAGATAATAATAGCCTACATTGCCTTTGATGCTTGAGAATCTCAAGGTGCTTCAGAAACCCGGCTTCAGACATGGATGAGAAAGTCTGTGCAAAATGATCAGTCACTTTAGAACCTTGGTCAAGGAAGTTCACGGAACAAGAGTGCTTAAAAATACAGTACAGACTTAAATGTGGTTGTGAACAGAAAAGCATCCATGGACTTCTTGGGAGACATAACTTCTTGCATGAAACGTGCTGTAGGCTAACTGAACTCAGAAACACTGAGTAAACTGGAACAGTATCACTGCACATCCACATATGCTCAGCAGTGGAAGCACAATCCAGATGACAGGTCGGCCCTGTAAGGTGGAAATCTCAGCAACCAAATAAGACAAATCGCCAAAGAGAATGGACAAAGAATCTTTCCAGTCCACAAGCATGCAAAAAAGCATGACTGTTATCCTGCTGACAGGCAATAATAATTTTTTTGTTTAAGATTTCACATACGCTTCTGACCACAACTGATTATAGTAGCAGTCCTCAAACTGTGGGTTGGGGGACCCAAAAGTGGGACGAAACTCGTAGGTGAACAACACATGATTATTTACTCACCCTACCCTTTTCCCAAATGGGGACCCAAAGCAACTTACATGTTCTCCTTGCTATTTTTACCCTCACAACCCTGTGAGGTAGATCAGGCTGAGAGTGTACAACCGGCCCAAGGTCATGCCAACAAGCTTCCAAGACAAAGCAAGCATTTGTATCTGGGATCTACCAAATCCTAGTTCAATACTCTAACCACTACACCCCATGAAGCTGCTTTATTCTGATTCAGACCATTTGTCTATCAGGGTCAGTACTGTGTATTGCAATTGACAGTACCTCTCTGGTAGAGGTTTTTTGTATCACCCAGTCCTGCTCCTCTTAACTGGGGATTGAACCTGGGACCTTCTGAATGGAAAGAAGAAGAGTTGGTTTTATACCCCGCCCTTTACTCAGAGTGGTTTACAATCTCCTTCCCTTGCTCTCTCCACAACAGGCACCCTGTGAGGTAGGTGAGGCTAAGAGCTCTGAGAAAATAGCTCAGAGAGAACCGTGACTGATCCAAGGTCACCCAGCTGGCTGCATGTGGAGGAGTGGGGAATCAAATCCTGTTCTCCAGATTAGAGTCCGCCACTCCTAATCACTACACCAAACTGCACCATGGCAGAAAGTTGGGCTACTCAGAGTCTCAGGCACACCAGAGAGGAAGACAGAGAATTGTGGCTGCCCAGAGCACCTGGGGCAAACGTTCCAGCAGTAAGCCATATGCCCTCCCGTTGGGCTATGATGGAAGAGAAAGAACAGGGTGAAATGGAAGGCTTGATAACAAATTTGGGTTTGCTTCTGCAAAATGTACAAAATGGCCAGAAACATAACATGTTACTCAACAATATTATACATTCGAAAGTTTTAACAAGCATGACAAATGGAATATAAAAGTTGTGTAAAGTGATGTCTAAGTCCTGTGTTTTATGCTGAGGAGAGAGAAAGTAGTGTTGAGTTATTTTGCAAGCAGATACCAAACGGTACAGTAGGTTTTGAAATGTGTCCTACTTCAAAAAGTTTTAAGAATCACCAGATTACTACATGGTGTGCAGTAAATGAATCTAGCCACTCAGCTGAGGGACGTCTCTCCATGTAGTTAAGTTTACCAAGTGTATCCCAACTTTTAACCAGAGCCCCAAACAGCTAATAATCACAAAACAGACACATTACACAAAATACTATACAATAATCTACCCATGCATTCAATACACATGCAAAAAATTCATTCACAGCTTTCACAAGCTACTCAGCGCTGTCAGCAAAGAACACTGCTGGGCCTTCCTGCGGAAGGGTTGCCAAAAGTCCTGACTCCTGAGAATGGCTTTTGTAACTACACAACTTAAGCAATTCATGTGTCATGCACAGAGATAAATCATGTGGATTCACTTGCGAAAGTCACAACTACCTATTTCAGGGGCAAATTCACTGCGAGGTAAACACAGAGCTGTGTGCCACAAACTTTACAAAGCATCGCCCCTTTTCACAACTCTGAGAAGCAGATCAGCATAAAGAGTCTACAATTCGCAAACGGTGACTAAGAAGCACTGACTTGTCTCAGGTTGCCAAAGAAAAGCCACACAGGAAAGAAGAATGCATGAAGGGGATCCACTCCTCAACGCATAAGCCGTGCACGTCATCTAACCCGGTCCTTTGCCCACCTGCCCAACAAAGGTACCTTTGCTCAGACAGACCAAAGTATATGCAGTAAGCATGCCTCACCCCTCATCATACGATTTGCCGGGGTGTGTGTGTGTGTGTGTGTGTGTGTGTTTTGTTCTCCCCTATAATAAATTCGCACGAGAGAGAGAGAGAGAGAGAGCCCGAAGCCGAACGCATCAAGTCCCAAGGAGCGGAATGGAAGGCGACAGAAAGCCGGGGCGGGGAGAGGAGAGAGTCACCATCACACAATTTAGTTCAGGGCGGCGAAAGAGAGCGAGCGAGCGCAGAGCAGAGCAGGTACCTGGAACGGCCAGTCAGTCTCCGCTCCCCGCAGCGCAGGGGAAAGAAGCAGCACAACAAAGCCGCTCCGCCGAGGCGAAAGGTTGAACTTTGGCGACTCGTCAGAGTCAAGCCAGCAGGAAGGAAGGGAGAGAGGCGCTCGGGAGAAGCCTGCCGGAGGAGAGCGCAACACCTGGGCGGAGAAGTCGCACCCGGGGAGGGAAGCTGCGCAGCGCCCCGAAGCCTCAAGACTGAAGGAGTCTCTCCTCTCCCCGGCCCCCCCGCCCCGCGAACACCTTGTTTGGGTTGTGAGGCAGGAACTCCCCGCACCGCAAACACTACCGAGGAGGAGGGGGGGAGGGCGCCGGGGCAGGAAGTCGGGCTCCTCCAGAGTCTCGGGCGCACCGCGGAGGAAGACAAGAGGGCTGCGGCTGCCCCACAGCGCCCACGGGTCGGGTGTGGGGCAGCCTGCATGGGGCTAGGGAGCCCCGACACAGACAGACAGACAGACAGACTCCCGGGAGTGCTACTTTCGCCAGCCACTCCCTCCCCAGACTCACTCACCGAGCTCGTTTTCAGCCTCCGCCCGGAGCCTCCATTATTCCCGGCTGGGCTCCCAGCGCCGGCCCGACTCAGCGGCTCCTGCCGCCCCCTCCTCTGTCTGCTCCGGCCGCTGCCGCGGCCGCCATTTTGATCCGAAGCTCCTGCCAGACTTGTTCGGGCGGGAGAGGAGGGGGGGGGAGGAGCGAGCGGGGAGTCTGCGCAGTAGTCCTTGTGACACGTGGTTCGTGGGGGGGCCGCGCGTGGGGGAGGGTGGAATGTTGGCGCGCGCGCGGCGGCTGGGGCGGGGGGAGATTGCGGGCTCTCCGGCGGGCAAAAGTTATCGGCGGCTGAGTCTGATGGAGCGGTGGTGGGACTGGAGCCCGGGAGAAGCCCTGCTGTGTTCAAGGGCGCCTCCGCGCTCCTAAAGGTGTGTAGAATTGCATGCACAGATGAGGCTCCCTACGGAAACGGTCAGCACGGATTGCGGGTATAAAGCTGCATCTGCCCCGCCTCGTGGGCTGCTGTTGCGCTACAGCAGTCATTCGCAACCGGATTATCCCGTGTGGACAAGGCGGTCTGTTCGGGTACCGTTGCTGCAGCGCGACAGTCGCCCAAGAGATGCGGATGCAGCCTAAATTTACAGTGCCCTACTATTCACACCTGAAAATGAGCCTTATTCAGCGCACGGAGAGCTCCAGACTGCAGCCGAGTCACATGTATTCATTACCCCCTCCCGCCCCGCAAACAACAAAGGCCTTAACGATCAGCAAATTTGCGAGAATAAGCTTCCCACGAGCTACAGTCCGCGTTGTCAAATGCACCATTCTTAACGGTTCTAAATCCCTTCTTTCACTGTTGTCTACTTCACAAACCTCTTGGGCTTAAAGAGTTGGAGGAAGGAAGAGATGCCTGTTCAAATAAATGCAGAAAATCAGTAGGCTGTTGGAAAATAATGACATGAGGGAATTGCTGTCATCCGAACATAGACAGCTGCTGTGTCAACAAATTGAGGTAGTTCAACATTGCCTGCCTCTGCGTCGCAACCTTGGGCTTCCTTGGTGATCTCCCATCCAAGCACTAACCAGGGCTGACCCAGCTTTAGCGTCTGAGATCTGAGGAGAACAGTCTAGCCCAGGCTTTTCAGGTCAGGAAGATGCTGGCATACCCTATCCCTTCTTTGGAGCATCCAAAATAATTCAAATGTTGCAATATTTGGGCATAAGCGTTACCATATCCGGATGATCAGGTAAATCAGTATTATTTTTCCCTGTATTGCAGAAGGGGGACATATTTAGAAAATTTACATGCTGCCTCTCCAAAAACCTGCTTGAGTCAGCTCACAAAGTACAGATAATATAACAGAGTTATAAAATAAAATACAAGAATTGCCAATATTAAAACAAGCCATAAACTAAGACAGGGCATAAAAATGGCATAAAACAACATTCAGCAGCCTAAAATGATAGTCATAAAACATTCCTTGGGCAGCCCATTTGAACATCTTAAAGGTGGAGTCACTCACTTAAAAGCACAGAGACTTGCCTGTGACCACAGAGGCAAAACTGAGCTGTGAGTGGCCAATTTACATCTCATCCTCTCTCTTTTAGAGGGTGTGATGGCACTTTCCACCGCCACCCTAAACCTTGGATGCCGTGGGCCCCAGGCATGTATGAAACTCATTAGGTGACACTGGAACCATCACACTCTGTCAGTCTAACCTACCTCAGACAGGTAGCCCAATTAGTCTGTAGTAGCAGAAGCCCAACGGCACCTTGAAGACGAAAAAAACTCACCCAGCTGACAAAGCAAACTTTGACTCATGAAAGTTTATACTCTGGAAAATGTTGTTGGTTTATAAGGTTCCACTGGACTCAAAGGACTGTTGTTAGCAGGGCTGGCAGCAGCCTCCATAGACCACAGGATGATGATTCTCTCTGAACTTGCTGAGACTGAGAGGGGAAAAGATCTTGGGGTTTTAGTCGATAGCTCAGTAGAAGTGTCAACCCAGAGTGCTGCAGCAGTGAAAAAGGCAAACTGTGTTAGGGTTTATTAGGAAAGGGACTGAGAATAAAATGTCTGCTATTGTGATGCCCTGTATAGCTCTATGGTGTGGCCTCATTTGGAATGCTGCAAACAGTTCTGGTCACCGTATCTCCAAAAGGACATGGCAGAGCTGGAAAAAATACAGAGGAGGGCGACCAAGATTGTTAGGGTGTTGAAGCTCCTTCCCTGTGGGGAAAGGCTGGAGAGTCTGGGATTTTTCAGTTTAGAAAAGAGACAACTAAGGGGAACATGACAGAAGTTTATAAAATTATGTGTGGGGTGGAGAGAGTTGACATAGGGAAATTTTTCTCCCTCAAAATACTAGAACTCGAGGGCATCCAATGAAACTGATGGACAGTATGTTCAGGATGGACAAAATGAAATACTGCTTTACACAGAGAGCGATTAAAATGCGGAATTCGCTGCCAGAGGATGGAGTGATGACTACAGGAATAAACAGCTTTAAAGGGGGATTAGATAGATTTATGGAGGATACATCTATTAATGGCCGCTAGCCATAGGTACTGAGGGGAACCTCCACATTCAGAGGCACTAAGCCTCTGAATCCCAGAGCCAGGAAGCAACATCAGGGGAAGGCCTTGGCCACTGTGTGAGACAGGATGCTGGACTAGATGGACCACCGGCGTGATCCAGCAGGAGTGTTCTTATGAAGGGAGGGAGGGGTAAAGTGTGCATAATGAAATAATCCCCACTGAACTCAGTCAGGTTTACTTTTGCCATCATGACTTCCTCAGGAAGAAGGGAGAGAAGAAAAAGAAGAGATTGGATTTATACCCCGCCCTTCACTACCCAAGGGAGTCTCAGAGCGGCTTACAAACTCCTTTCCCTTCCCCTCCCCACAACAGACACCCTGTGAGGTAGGTGAGGCTGAGAGAGCTCTGACAGAAGCTGCGCTTTTTCAAGAACAGCTGTGCCAGAGCTGTGGCTTGCCCAAGGTCATCCAGCAGGTAGGTGCAAGTGGAGGAGTGGGGAATCAAACCCGGTCCTCCCAGATTAGAGTCTGCGCAGAGAGAGAGAAGAGACATGTGCTTTGTGGAAAGGGGGGAACTTACTCACTAAATGCTTAAGGGAATGAAGATGGAAAAGGACTCTCTAGAAAATCTTTTCTAGAACTATGTTACTTATGCTTCCTTCCCGCTGGGCCTTTAAACAGCAAGATGGGACTTGTTCCCTGATAGTTGGTCCCATGAAGAATGGCCCTGACCCAGATGGTATTGGCAGAGTGTTGTTGTTGTTGTTCAGTCGCTAAGCAGAGCACAAGCTGTTTAAAGAATAAAGTCAGTTTATTTAAAAGAGAACAAACTGTGTAAGAAAGAGGAAAGGGAAAGGGAATTCTGTCATACTAGCAAGGAGAGAGTTGGAGACGAACTGTTCTCAGCAGGCGTGGGAAAGAGCCCTAACTGAGCCAATCAGGAAGGAGAGTATTTGAAAATAGTAGGAACTTCCTAATCTTACTATGATAACTAGCCTTCTCTGCTTTCTGTAAGAAAGAGGAGAGAGAAAGAAAAGTCTAACTGTCTAACTATCTAGGATGGAGTCAGAAACGAACTGTTCTCTGCAGGAGCAGGAAAGAGCCCTAATCAGGAGACAGGAAGGAAAATAGTAGGAAGTCCCTAATCTCACTATGCCAACTAGTTGCCCCCTTTGCTGCCCCATGCAGGATATTCTGGTCATCTTCTTCATCTATGTACAATAGACCTTGCATATTCCAACAGATGGCCCAGGCTAGCCCAGCCTCATCAGATCTTGGTAGCTTAAAAGGGGTTGTTCTGGGTAGTATTTGGAAGGGAGACTACCAAGGAATTTCAGAGTCTCTGTGCAGAGGCAGGCAACGGCAAGCCACCTATGTTCCTTTCTTGCCTTGAAAACCCTACAAAGTCACCATAAGTCAGTTGCAACTTGATGGCATTTTATACACACACAAACACAAAGAATAGAGCCACACAGTAGCACTTTCCTAGTTGTTTGTCCCAACCCCAGGGTGGGGGGCAGAAGACTACGGTGCCAGTGCAGAGAAAGTTCATGACTATTAAATCCCACTGAAATGAATAGGTTTACATTGGTTAAGATCAGTTTCTCATTGATTTCCTTGGGACTTTGAACAAGACAGCTTTTTCTAGACTGGGGCCTGTGAATATCATCCTTCTCAAAATGCAACTGCTTCCTTAACTGCCAAGATCCTGTTTTTTCAGCACCTGCTCCCATTTACTTTGAAAAAAAGATGGTGAGGACCAAAGGACAAAGTCTAAAAAGGGTGCAAAAATAAAGCCTGGTGCATTCAGTTTGCATAAGAGAGATGCAGAAATGAAACCGCGACTTTCAAGCTGAAACAGGGCTATGAAATTTGATAGCATCCCGAGTAAGAGATGTACTGATTATTTGCTCTTGGGAACTGTAACAATCAACCCATGCCGATTATGTGTGTTCCAAACTCTGGAGCAGTTTGTGTGGTAAAAATTACCTGAAGGAGCCTTCCTCAAAAATTCCTTCTCTGTTTGTGGGTCCTAAGACAGTCTGGTGGGGCCATAAAGCCAAGAATGCAGCCTTTTGGCTAGTGAACACAGTGGAGATGTAGAAATAGCCCAAGACCTGGAATGTATAACCTTTGAAGCTCATGCCAGTAGGAACTGGGGTGTGGGGGGGCATGGATCAGCCAGTGCTATTCAAAATTCAAAAAAGTTATACAAAGTCAAAGAACTATATTTGTTTATGGAGTGGCAGCTCAGTTCAATTGTGAGCTATGCCCTTTATTCAGTTAAGGGGACACCGGAAGGATTCCAGTGAAAATGTAAAGAATCAGATAAAGGTCTAAGGAAATGTTTCCAGTTAGATGACTGGCCTTAATATTTGTTTTTTGCAGTTGCTTTTAAGTAATGTTTGCATAAGAATGACTTTGCCTCTCAAGCAGAAGTACCTATTCCAATCCACATTCCTTTTAACACCTGAATAAACCCTTTTTGACAGCAACAAGTCCTGGTGGGCTTTTCTCCCCTTGTACTCTGCACATGCTCAGCTAAACTACCCCAAGACAAAGCTGGTACTTTTTCCTTCCATAGACGCGCCTTTTAGGGAGCTCACACAGCTTGCTGACCAAGGTAAATGCAGGTTGTGTCTGCACAGGTTGTTTTTCCAGAGGGTGATGTTGAGAAGTCGGGGGGGGGGGGGGTCCTGCTTCCCCAAAGCATTGTGTTGCATTTGTATACCTCCCAGGGTTTCCCTGGCTTTTCTCTTATCTTTCTCAAATCTGCTTTGCTCCAAAGTTGCTCCAAAGGAAAATTGCAACAAAGTGTTGGTGGCTGCTGTGTGGGGTGAAAAACTGTGAATTGTCAATCCCCCTGTGGTAGCCATTTCCTGTCCCTACTGCAGAGGGTTTTTCTTTTCAAATCAGCAGTTTAATAGCATTATGTTGATACACTGTCATACCAAAATATGCATCAGGTTCCCTGAATTCCCAGCTTCCCTTTTAAAAAAGTAAGTCTCTAGACTCTTTCCTTCTGGAACAAAATCCCAGAGAGGAAAAGCCCTTTCTTCCTCACTTGATCCTGATTTTCCTTTAATATATATATATATATATATATATATATATATATATATATATATATATATATATATATATATCTTTCCATGTTTCCCTTGCCATTTCTGTACAGTTTCTGACCATTTTTGTTTGGGTTTGAGAAAGCACAGAGAAGCAACAAAGACTGTGAAATGACAACAGATAGAAAATGAGGACAGGAGGAAGCTGATAGAAAAAGTGCTGCAGGTCAGCACCCAAACCACAGGAAAACATCCCTTGTAAAAAGACTATTATCCTGATCTTGGAAGCTAAGCAGGGTTGCCCCTGGTTAGTACTTGGATGGGAGACCACTAAGGAAGTCCAGGGTTGCTGTGCAGAGGCCGGCAATGGCAAATCACCTCTGTTGGTCTCTTGCCTTGAAAGCCCTATGGGGTCACCGTAAGTCAGCTGCAACTTGACAACACTTACACAAACACAAAGACTGTTTATCTAGTGCAGAGGCTAGCCTCTTATATTCAGCCACACAGCTCCAGGTGGGCTGGAAGTGTCTTAAATAAAGAGCAAACCCAACCAACCAGGAGCAGTGTGGGTGATGCCATCCAAAACAAGGAGTGTAACACAGACCCCTGCACTCCTTCTTTCCTTGAGACACTTCCCATATTTACCATCACACTACATGGAAGTGACTCCCCCGCAACCATGCTCTGATCTTCACTGCCAGTGCATTTTAAGTAAGTTGAGCATACCTGCTTTCTCCCCTGACATATTGGAGGCTGTACATGTTTTGACAGGAACTCCAGCGATACCTTATTTTGCAGCCTCGGAAGTGTTCTAAGGATATATTTCTATTCTCAGGAGAGAGCAAGCGCCCACACAGTTGTTTCCTCAAAGGAAAGAGCTGGCACAGCAAGTTGTAAGCAGCTCCCTAACCAGAATAAATATCTAGGGCAACATCGGTTGATCCCATCTCCCAGACGTAATGACAGAGAGGCTGCTGTGGCTTGTTTGCTGCGGATCATCTCTGCATGCATTTTAGCAGTTGCAGTGGCGCTTCCTAGATCAAGAGACTTGCAGTACAATCCTAAACAGAGTTAGGATTATAGCTGGGAAGGGTCTGGATCCTATTATGCATGGCTGTAGTCTATACTTTCGCCATGCTACCACAGCATAGCCTTTTCGAGGGTCAAAAGAACGCTTTTCACCACAGAAGAAAACCTGGCAGGATCCAACCCACGGGAACCTGTCGTGGCCCTGCAGCTGGCAGTAAAGAAGTTCTAAAAGCAGCAATTCAGTTTGGCTTCTGCATAAAAATAATTTTTTGGTCTTGGAAGAGAAAGGAAGCTGGTGCCTGGCGAATGTATCTGGAGGCATAGCATGGATGCCACCCTGTTTTACAGTTTTGTTTTTTGTGGAGATAAAGGAATAGCTATGGGGGGGGGAGAAAAACAAACCCTCCCACCAAATGTAAATGTGCCATCTTTTAAGAAATAAAAGAAGTGGGCAGCTGGCTTGAAAGTATTCAGATTGTTGACTGAATCAGTGTTCAACATGACTATGGGAGCTGGCATGGAACAGCAGGAAGGAGGGAGCCGGATGCCTAATGAAGGGCACGCAGAACTGTCCCCGGGACAGGGGGACTACGGCAGACAGCGGGACAAGCCAGTGGGCAGAGTGTGGCTGGGGATTCATGCTGGCAGGCAGGACTGGACAGCAGCAGCTGCAGCCGTTTGGGGTGTGTGTGTTCCTTTAGGACTGAGAAAGGCCTGAGGGCAGAAAAGATGGAAGGACTGGACAGTAGCCTGGGGGTGAGTCCAGATGTTCGGGAGGAGGAGACTGGATTTATACCCCGCCCTTCACTCAGAGCAGCTTACAATCTCCTTTCCCTTCCCTTCCCCACAACAAACACCCTGTGAGGTAGGTGGAGCTGAGGGTGCTCTTTCGGGGACTGCTCTTCAGATAACAGCTCTGAGAGAACTTGCGACTGACCCAAAGTCACACCAGCAGCTGCATGTGGAGGAGTGGGGAATCAAACCCAGTTCCCCCAGATTAGAGTCCACGCTCCTAACCACTACACCAAACTATGTCTAAAGGCTGTAGTCAGACAGAGTCTCGGGAGGACCAAGGAGGCAAGGGGCTTGGGAGACCCAAGAGATGAGAGGAATGAAGAGAACTACCTCCCTGGGACTCAGGGCATGGAAAGGCCAAAACTGTAAATGCAGATGGAATAAACAGGCGTTAATCAGGCTTTTTGTGTCCAGAAGTTCTTTGTAGAGGGAGGGTGGCGTGGAGTCCTGACCACCCCACAGCCTGCTGCATTTCCCCACCTTGCATGGGGTGCCCCAGCCATACCCACAACCACAGCTAGGACCCCTGCTTTGGAAGGGTCTATCTGTTATAGCTAGCAGAGTAAAACTAGGGCAGAAATCCTGGGTGTATTCACTGGGAAGGAACAGATTGAAGGGAGCAAGGTTTACGTTGGAGTAAATTTGCCCAAAAGCAGACTGCACAGCAACTAACATTCATTTTCCTAATCATATGCAAGAAAAGTCTGAACCAACCAAGCTTAACTGGTGCCGGTAGCAACTGAGTAGCTGGAAGGCCCTTGTTTTCTAAGCACATCATTTCGTTTCTCATGCCAGTGTTTCAAAAGGTTTCTGAAAGATACAGTTTTAACTATTTTAAGCACCGCTTGACGTTCACATTCAGGGTCAAAGATCTGCCGGATGTTACATAGGTGTAACTAAAAGACGTTTCATGTGCTTGGAAGCATGCAGTCCACGGTGCCTTGATTCAGCACACATACAGTTACCACCAGTGCTGCGTCAAAGCATGTTACGATCTGTTCTGAAAATAAAACAGAGCACCTGGAGTCTGTAGCCTTGAAGCCATAATCACTCACCAAATTGTCCTTTTATGCATGCAGTCTCATTCTGCTTTTCCTCAGTCACCTAAGCGTTGACTATTGTGTAACAGATCTAAGAATTCCAGTGTAACTCAGCAGTGCTTTTCTCTCGCTGACTGATAGTTTACCTGCTTGGATCACGGGGGCAAAAAGAAACCAAAGCCCTAGTCACTTGGTAATGAGATAGAAAGGTAATGAAACCTAAGTGGACGCTGGTTTTTAATTGCATTAATCCTGTCCCCCTCATTTTTTAAAGAGCACAAGTGGTTCTTTTTTAAAGCACTCTGGTTCATCTACTGACAATCTTTTGCTTAACTTTCTTATCCACCTAAGCTTTCTTGCTACATGATTATGACAGTGCTATAGTTCAAAAGTCGAGTAATGTTGCTTCTGACATTGATGTCACTCTTAAAGGAAAAATGTACATGAACTTGGCATGTTGTTGGTCCCACATGTGCATCTAGCGCCTCTCCTTCCCTTTTTGTACAGAGACTCATAGGGCCCGTCCACACGAGTGCGATAAAGCGGACGGGAATCGTACCTGCGTTGCGTCGCTGCATAAAAAGGCGCGTTAATGCGATCCCATGGTACGTCACAGAATCGGACGGCAAACGTCGGTGCGCGATCACACAGCAGCATCGGTGCGCTGCTGCGATCCCACGCACGCCTGCTTCCGGCTTTTCCGGAAAAGACTTCTGTTTTAGCGGTCTCTTTTTGAAGCGCATCAACGGGCGCTTGCGACATTGTTATGCCGGTAGCACGACGCTTTGCAGATGTGCTCGGTTTGCGCCGTCGCTTTATCGCACCGCTTGCGTCGTAAATGGGTGCGTATGATCGCGCCCATAGTTAAAAACTGATTACCCATGCAAGCATGCAGGTTAGCTGGAGTCAGTTCCCTCCAAGTGCGATTCTCTGGGTTGGAATCCCATTTATTCTGCATAAAGATGGAATCCCATTTATTCTGCCCACCTGGTGTGTCACAGGTAACCTGAGCTAATTTTCAACTGTATTTCTCTATATGAGAAGTGATGTGAGGCAGAGCATGCACACAAGCCCAGCAACAAGCCAGGTTGGAGAAGTGTGACATCTGAACACATCTTAGACCAGGGGTGTCGAACTCATTTGTTATGAGGGCCAGATCTGACGTAAATGAGACCTTGTTGGGCCAGACCATATGTGTCATAAAATGTAATGCCAGGTAGCAGAGATATAAACTTTATAAAGGACACAAACACAAATATTTTTTTTAAACTTAAAATAAAAACATGCTTAAAACATTAGAACTCTTGCAATATTTTGTTTATTTAACAGTATCTGATAACTGACACCTCTTGCTCTAAATTATTGCATCAAAATATTTGTGTTGTTGCAGTCTTGAGTATGCTGTTCAGGTGTGTATCTGTATGGTGCAAACCTACTTTTTATTTCTTGACATTCACCACAGAGATCTCATGCTCAGAGTTCTGAGTCTAGGACCTAGGGGAAAACATGAAGTGGCTGAGCAATTGAGAGAGTCTGGCGAAGCAAGCTATGATGCAGCAGCAGCAACAGAACTGGAAGCAGGAGATGGCCAGTTCCATTGCGGGCCTGATAGAAGCCCTCCGGGGGCCTGATGTGGCCCCCGGGCCGCATTTTGACACCCCTGTCTTAGACGGTTAGTATCTCTTTTTGTGAAAATGAACAATGCTTCTCACCATTGGAAGCAAATAGAAAATCTGTGCAATCAGAATCAAGTGGTAAACCTACAGAGACAGAAAACAAACCAACATAGGTGTATGCAAATACAAAATATGGCACAATGGTACAATGATGCTGTTCCATTTTTCACCAATACAATAATACTTGCATCAGTTGTACAAGAAATCAAGTACACATGAATTATCCCCACATTTCTCATTATAGAGGAGTACCTTTCTCAGCTCTGTAGAAGTCACTGTTCCTTTGAGAAACACGTGCCCTGACAGAGACCTAAAATTAACATGAGGCTGAGTTTGCTACATTTTGCAATTTTTGGCATTTCAGTCGTCCTAAACACACCCTTTAAAGCTGCATGAAATTGATTGGATTTTCCTGCATTTCAAAAAAGTTCGGTACTGAAAAAAGCAAATGCTGCAGTATTTACTTAAATGCAAGATTAGTTTTTTTCACTGTAGGTATTGCATAAAAAGAAAGGGAGGAGGGGGGAGTTGTCTTATATTCGCATAAGGTTACAGCTATATCCAATAATTTTTGGTGTGTGCATAACATTTTAAAGGGGGACATCCTACATTAAGGGTTGTCTTCCTTCTGAGCAAGTATGGTGTAATAAAAGAATTTCTCAATAATACATGCTAACAAATACGGATTCACAATGCAATCCTATGCAGAGTTAATGTATTCTAAGCCTCTTAAAATCAATGGGCTCAGACTGGGGTAGCTCTGCAGAGGGTTACGCTGTTGTTTTGAACATGATGGGTTGGTTCCAGACTAAATTTTCTATCACCAGAAGGAAAATTTCTTGCCATGCAGGAGCTGTTGCTCAGGGGAAGAGCCTCTGCTTTGCATGCAGAAGGTCCCGGGTTCAATCCCCAGTATCTCAAATTAAAAGGACCAGGCCGTAGATGATATGAAAGACCACTATCTGAGACACCGAAAAGCTGCTGCCAGCCTGCATAGACAATACTAATCTGATATGTGTTTGCTGATCTTCATTGAATGCTGCTCCTGTGGGATAGGGGACCTTGAGAAACAACATTGGGGGGGGGGGTGTCTGCAGGAGGTGCCAACTCTGGGTTGAGAAATACCTGGACATTTTGAGGCTGGGGTTTGGAGAGGGGAGAGACCACACCAGGGCATAATGCCACAGAGTCTGCCTTCCAAGGCAGCCATTTTCTTGGTTGTCTGGAGATCAACTGTAATAGCGGGAGATCTACAGGTGCCACCTAGAGGGTGACAACCCTAGTCTGCAGTAGGAAGAGGCAAATGACAATTTTGTCTGGATTCAGTCTAGGGTTGCCAGCAGGTTTGGAGGTAAATAACACCACCCGGTAAACAACATCCCATTAAGCCTCTGTTAAAGGAACGGGACTTTTTTTTCCTCTCCAGAGAGCTGGCAATCCTAACGTAACCTGCTGTGATTTCAGATATTCCGTCTCCACTTCCTTCCCATTCTGATTTTCTTCCCATCTGATCTGGAAATTGAATTCTTTCAATGAAAATGCTGGGCTCCTGCCTGCACTGGCAGCAGTTTACCTGCCCAAGGGGAACAATGGCTTCCTTCAATGCCCTTCCCCTTTTTACAAACAGAACATTCACTTATTTGACAATAAAGACAAAAAAAGAAGGACATTTTATACATTTATTTCTCCATCATTGTGCATGGTGTTTTACAGGATATGGGAAGAGAAGTCTCTGCCCCAAGGAGCTCACAATCTAAAAAATGTACATAAGGAAGACAAAAAAGAAGAGTTGAAGCAGGGATAAAAAGGGAAGACTATGGATTCATTCCAGGTACCCCTAGATTTAATTTCAGTAGGTATATATATAAGCACACATTAAAACAATTTTCTTGTTTTACAAGTGTGAGAATGAAACAGTTCGAAGGCACAACTGGTTCTGGATGTTACAAAAACCTCTTATAAAACCAACTATCAAGTTCTAGCTCTCTGCCATCTACAGTGTGGGCCGTAAGTTGGTCCAAAATACTGCTTAAGAAGTAGAATTTTCAGAACAGATCTTTTCTCAGAGTTAGCAAGGGTGGAGTTAGCTTACCTGTGTATGACTGGGGAGTGATTCAACCCCCTCCAGCTGCATATGATGCTTCTCACTGCCACTGTTGCACTCACAGCTGAATCCTATCATGCTGACAAAAGCGTCATTCCTTGTGTAGAATGAGCTGGGTTATTATTCGTTGAAACCGGACTTAAATGCAGCACAGCTTACCTTTCTCATAATTAGAAGCTTGGGTGTGAAGCTGAGTCAGAGGAGCAGAGCAGGAGGGATGATCCGGCAAGCAAGGTGGCCAAAACATTAAGAGAAGAGCAACCATGAGCAAAACAGAGAGTAGGAGCAGGCAGCCGAAGATGGAGTGGAAAGATCAGAACAAGGAAGTCATGTTTACAGGGGAGAAGGCACAATTCAGGCTAATTTGACTGTCCTTGAACTAGCCCCGCAGCAGCAGCCCGTAAAAAGGTATGGGGAAGCTTCTAAGAGTGTGATCAATAGTTACTTCCACAGCATGAGGAATGATGCCCTTACAGCAAGCGTCATCTCCCTTGGCTGGCCCAACGTGTCTAATTTGGGGCTTCTATGTAGGGAAGCATAAGACCAGGCAAAGTCAAAGGGCCATGTGGGGTTTTGACGTGTTTTAATTGACTTTTGCACACTGGCTACAACACTCTAATTGAGTCAGACTTCAGAAACCTGCTAGATGATAGGGCTTTTTTTAATAGTCTGGTCAAAGGAGCGCTCCCATATATCATGAAATCGGAGCTGCTGTCAGCTTCTTTCAGTATTCAGAGCCCAATGAAGATTTTTGTGGTTTCTATGTGGTTTTGAGGGAGAAGTCAGGGAATTTACGTAGGAATCAGCCACAGGCTGTGAAGTTACCTATGCCTCCTGCTTCATTACCAGAGTTCCACCGAGGTCTAGCCTGTCACGGCATCGAACCCTCACCCTGGGTTTTAAAAGTCTGGAGTCATAAAAGGGCAGGGACTTTCTTAAGAATAATTCTAGGTTAACAAACTGGATGTGTATCAAGTATTCAGAAACATAATGTGGCAAACCTGAATTATCTCCAAATGAGATTTAACAGAAATAAATCAGATAGATAGACAGACATAGGGGCTATTGTCACCCAGGGAGGTGGGAGGAAGAAAACATTATTCCTTTTTCCATGTGATTTTTGTAGCCTCAGTCCTTTACCCATCCCATCTGGCCCACAGGAAAAACATTCAGTACTGTAGAGGTGCTGTTTGTTTGTCTCCAGTGGGGCAAATGATGCAGTAGGGATAGGGTAAATCTCCCCTGTGACTCAGCAGAGCCCCTTCATGACTGCTATTGACAGAAAAAGAATGGAATATCCATTTACAAATTTCCTATTGTGCCATCTAGTTAGGCCCTTAGGAGAATTTTGAAAGAGCGAACTGGGAAAACAGGTTCCTAAAACAAACAAACAAAATACATGTCCTTAAAAAATATAATTCTTGCAAATTGATTCAGTCAGCCTGCTTTTTGGGGTGGGGGGGTAGGGTTGCCAGATCCTTGGGGGGGGCAGGGGTTTGCCTGCTTTAGGGCCCCCTGATCTGCCAGCCTAGATCCGGTTGGCTGGAGAAACTCTGCCCCCAAAGTGCCTGGATTGGGCCATTGTGCAGGATAGGATGACTTCACCGGCAAAAGGTAGGGACCTGACAACCCTACTCTGCTCACTTTGCAATAGTCTATTCTCTAAATCAAAGTTGAGGCTGAACTTTTGTCAGGCATAGATCAGAAGAAAAAAACAGAAGTTCAGTGGCACTTTAATGACTAGAACATTTATTCCCGTATGATCTTTTGTGAGACAAGAACTAACTTTTTCAGATACAACAGGAGAAAGAAACCCTTTTACCTCCAGTTTTACAGAAAGTTTTACAGATCTCTCCTGATTTATTACACTAGGCCTCTCTCTGCTCAACTCTTCCCTCTTTCTCTCTTCTCTTACATAGTTTTCTGTAAATCTGAGGTAAAGGTATTTCTTTCTCCTACTATAAAGTAGTGAGCTCTGGCTCACAAAATCTCATATGGAATAAATACTGTTAGTCTTTTTGGTGCCACTGGATTTCCCCCCCAAGTTTTGCTACAGCAGACTAACACAGATACCCCACTATATCATAAAAATGGCAATCCAAATTTCCAGCTCTATATCTCTCAGTTGTATTTACCTATTCTGCATGGAATTTGACCTTCCTAAATCTGTTGTTTTCAAGGATGTGATTATCTGTACCTATAGCATGGGCCATCTTTTAATTTGACCATTGAGCAAGACTCTTTGTCTCCTTTCCCTTCTTCCTCTTCCCCAACCATCTAATAGTAATTACTTACTATATATAATATTCCTCCTTCGCATTGTGTGTGATAACTCAGCGCCATCTGCAGCCAGGCCATGAAAAGTGGGTATGATGATTGAAGTGCTAATTACAAAAGACCCCCTCCCCGCAACTTCCATTTTAAAAGACAGCAACAACGGAAGAAGAATAGAAAATTAACACAGTATAAACAGTTTTCTAAATAGGTGGCGGAAGGCTTCCTGCTAAATCCCTCATCCTTTGTAAACCTTATTTCAATATGGATGAGGGCATTCATCTTCAGGAGGATTCTTTTTAATTTTTTTTGGTACACTTCATCAAGCCAAAGTGATTCCGTTCTAAGGAGAATGAAGAATTATGCAGTTTTTCTTACCACATTCATTTACTTGGGCTATGAATGCCATGAACTGTTTGTTGGCTTGTCGGGTTGTACAAACAAAGTCAAATTTAAAGTGGGGATAGTATGTCTTTTAAAAACTGGAGTGACATCCTTTAATATCTGACATAAAGTTAGTGAAACTAGGGAATCAGTTTGAGAGCCATTTTTGTGGGTTTCAATAGGAAACATATTTTCTGAGTGAACCCCTTCCCCCAATATTCAGGATGCATTTCTCAGGGACTGTACCGCTCCCCCTGCCCAAATCTGAGGCAATTAGGATGAAGTACCTTTATTCTATAGACAATTAACAGTGCAATCTGTTTAAATCCATTGAAATCAGTGGGCTTAGAGCCATGTAAATCTGTTTAGGATGAAAGTGTAAACTTCTCACTGGCAGGAAGGCGGATGAGAGCAAGCTTTCCCCTCTTTTCCTCAACTGTCAGAACTGGGAGAAGACACCTTTTTTTTTAACAAAGAGCACTGAAAGGAATCTAAACTATATTCTCTCCCTTATGAGATAAAATATACTTCAAATGCAGCAATAAAATATGGTATGAGGCAGTGTCCCACACACTTAGGTTTAATTTAAAAATGCGCCATGAAGGAGGGTGTGACATATTATGGGAAAGGTGTGGCTGCATGGCGCTTCCATTTAATATTGCAGACTCTGAGAATTCTCAGATCCTCTTGCAGCAACTTTTCTCTCACAGGGAAAGCTGATTCTTCCTCGTCCTGCTCTCTCACCTCTATGGTCTGGATGAAGCCTTCGCGCCTCTCTGTATTCCCCACAAACTGAACGCATGGAGTTGCTTTACACTGATTCAGAGCATTGGTTTCTCAAAGTCAGTATTTCCTACTCTGGCTGTCAGCAGCTCTCCAGAGTTTCAGGTCAAGGTCTTTCACATCATCTACTGCCTGCTTCTCTTAACTGGAGATGTCAGGGATTGAACCTGGGGCCTTCTGTATACCAAGCAGATGCTCAGCCACCATGGCCCCGTCCTAATTGCCTCAGCGCTACTGCTGAATCCTTTGCATCTGCCTCTGTTCCCCTGTGTTGACAGCTCTGTCTGTCTGACTATTAGTACAAGCTCCCTTCCTATCACTGGGGAAGGGAAAAGCTGTAGCCTCTGTTTCTTCTATCTCCCTGTCCTCTCTCAGGGATACTGTTCAGGTGAGGAAGGCCTGGTTTTCTTCCAGGGACAGGCCTGCACTGAAACTGGTATTACTGTATTTACCTCAGGAGATGACCCTGAATTTGCATCAGAAGATGACCTGTCTTAAAAAGGTTATACACAATTATACTACTATTATTACTGAACATTGCATATTATTACTTGAATGAGGATTAAGACCTTTTTTATTCCTTGGTGGCATTCCTGTGAAAAAATCCTGAGATTCATTTCAGGTAAACAAGGTACATCTCTGTGTGTGCATGAGTGCACAATGTGTGTCTATACAGCCTGTACTAGAGAGAGACGCAAAAGGCAGTTTCCAGTCAGCCATTCCATAATTGCTTGGGCAAGAAAAGCATGTTCCCTTCAAATCTGTCTTCAAAACCCTTCCCCCAAAGCTCAACAGTATATATACAAATATCTCCTTTCTTTTCAGAGCAGCACTATGTTCAAGAAAGTACCTAGTGTGTGGCTTTTTCAATCTACACTTACTCCCCCCCCCCTTTTCAGTGACTCCTTGATATTCTACAGTGAGCTGTAGAAATGAGAGAGAGAGAGAGAGAGAGAGAGATCAGAGTATTCAAATTGCTTGATCCATCTGACAAATGGTTAGCTATGACCTTTCTCTCTCTGTGTTAAAATATAATTTAGAGTGATCAATGGCCATATGTGTAGTCAAATGAGAACTCATTCTAAATCCTTAGATCTTGCTCCAAAATCCTTACCAAGGGAGACTGACACTGATTTCTACAAGGCAGGATATGGACAAACTGGTTAGGAAGCCAGGGCCACTCACTTTCTGGAATCAATTTAAATTAATTTGGATTGGCAGGATCTGATTAATTATACCACAGGGCATAGAAGCAGCTAGCTGGGGAAATCTTGGAGCCGTTGCAGTGTAGCTGAAAAATCGATGGAAATCAGGAGAGGTTTAAGACGAGCAGGGAAACAAGCAAAAATAAATATATAAATAAAAATCAGTGATTAGTGTTGATTTTTTTCAGTAATAACCCTGGAGAACAGAAGCCACCTTACCTGACATGAGTCAATATGTGTGATCAGGTTACATCATTTGGTTTGTAATTACTTTAAGAAAGGGCAACTTCGGAGTCACAATGCACTTAAAGAATCTGATTTGTTCTTCCTCGGATAACAGAAGAAGAGACAAAGGTTATGTTGAATGAACGCAGGTGGAATAAAACATTAGTAGAAAATGCTGTGACTTCTAAGAACCGTTTGCCAGTTGAGCAAGATTGAGGGAGGGGACTGAAGAACCAGCTGAGGTGCCCCCCCCCCCCATTCATGATCAACTTGTTCACCAATAAATAAAAACACATAAGCATATTGTAAAGGTTTTAAGTTAATTTGATAACCAATATTGTTTTGTCTTCCTCCATCTTACCCTCACAACAACCTTTTGAGGTAGGCTAGTCTAAGAGAGACTGGCCCAAGGTCACCCAGCAAGCTTCCACGGAAGAGTGGGGATTCCAGCCTGGACCACTACACCACGCTGGAGAGAACTTCTGGGTTTCTGGCAGGTAAATAACAGACAGAAATTCAGCAGGTACACTGCATCAACCTGCCAGGAAAGCTTGCACGGAGACGTTGTTAAAGTTCTGCCTGTCGTGAAGCTATTAAAAGCACAGAGCTTCTGTCAGGAACCAAAAAAAGATGGTCCTTCGAATGGAACATCCTCAGTGAGAAAATTTGAGGCCAGATAGAAAGGATGATAAAGGTTTTGTGTGATAGGCGTGGGGTGCTTTTCATCACAGTTTTTTTTGTAGGAAAAGGTTTCTGCAGATCAAGGAGAAACATGAAGACAAAGCTTTGAGTTTCCACAAAGACCTCAGGAAGCATCTCCGCAAAAATACAGTGTGTAGTGATTATAAAGCTAGAATGTTGCCTTAGCTTTTTCAAAAGAAGAAGAAGAGCACATATATAATATACGTATCTACACTCTACAGTATAGGGTTGGCATCATTTTTACTGTCTTACAGTATTTATTCATTTACTTAATTTATACCCCAACTTTCTCCCCAGTGGAGATTCAAAGCAGCTTACATGTTCTTTTCTCCTCTGTTTTATCCTCACAACAACCCTGTGAGGTATATTAGGCTGAGAATGTGTGACAGTCCCAAGATCACCCAGGAAAAGTGGGGATTCGAACCTGGGTCACCTAGATCCTAGTCCAGCACCGTAACCACTATAACACACTGGTTCTCAGTTATATTACCAGCCTTACATCTAGAAACCTAACAGGTAAAGCTTTCCTTTGGGATGGAGATAGTATATTATAATGGAGGGGAAAGGGATCCTTTCCCCCCAAAAGAAGGTAAGGTTATAAAGATGAAAAATGCTCTTTAAAAAACTTGGACTGGGGAGGGGAATGGCCTGAATGTGTCTCTAAGCTAACCCATATATCTGAAGTCCTAGTCTGACATGTTAACAGTTATATCTAAGGGACTGCCTCGTCTCGAAGAGCGTTATGCCTTCTACACCTCGAAGACCATTACGCTTGAAAGATCAACACCTCCTGGTGGTCCCTGGCCCGAAGGACGCCCGTCTTGCCTCAACCAGGGCCAGGGCTTTCTCTGTCCTGGCCCCAGGCTGGTGAAACATGCTCCCTATTGAGTCCAGGGCCCTGCGGGATCTTCTTCAATTCATTCAAGACAGAGCTGTTCCACCAAGCCTTTGGTTGAGGCAGCGGGTGCCTGTATATGGCCTTCCTGAAGTTGCTGTCACTCGTCTGTCTACCGACCACCAACAACTGGCCTTTATCAGGCCAGAACTTTATAGCCAACTGACGCTGTTTCAAGCTGTACCCATTGTTTTAATTGTTATAATGTTTTATCGGTGTAATGTAGTATGCTCTGTGTAGCAACCAGCCTGCTATGTGCTCCCAGGTAATGGCGCCCACCGCATGGCCAGAGCACATGGTCAGGCAGAGAGGGGAGCTTGAATCTGGAGGAACAATAGACATCCGGATTGAAAGCCTCCACCAATGTGGGACCTAGGTTCTCCCTGGAGAGCCAATGCAGCCAAAGGCTCCTCCAGGGAACCTATGACAAACATGCGCATATGTTAAGCCCCTATCAGGTCTTTTGGGTGCGGTCGGAGGTGTGACTCCAGCCAGCATATAATGAGGGCCCTGGAGCCCTGGAAGCATGCTTGTTCTGACCATCGACTGGGCATGCTGAATCACTCAATAAGGGCTTCATGATTTCACCATTCCTGGTCTCCTGAATCCAGTACTCTTCAATCGTGTTTTAATGTTTAATGTTTTAAATTGAAATTGTATTTATTCAAATGATGTTGCCTGCCCTGAGCCCGCCCACAGGATGGGTGGGATATAAATGCAAATAAATAAGTAAGTAAGTAAGTAAATGCTGGCTGGTTTTGCACAAGAAAGAGCACAAAATGTGACTTTCCAGGGATGTTTTAACTCATTTTTCAAAACCATTTGTTAGATCTGGTAGAACACGAAATGGGGGTCCCCCTTTTCCAAATCCTAACATACTGGAATGCTCCTGCAAAAAAACCCTCAATATTAGGAAACTTTCCATTCTTTATATTTATTTATTAAAACATTTATACCCCACTTTTCCTCATGGTTCAAAGGTGGCTTACAATAATAGTAAAAAAACATTTTCAGGTTAAAACCAAAAATAAAACAAGCCTCAGATCTCTCCATCTCTCCTTCCCTTAAAAGATGCCTGCCAATGTAACCCTCCTTAAAAGCCCTGGCAGACAGGCCTTTCAGTGCCTCCTGAAGACCTCCAAGGAGGGTCAGCCCCGTAGCCAGGAATTTTTCCAAAGGGCGCTAATTATATTAAATAAGATCACAAGATTTCATGGTTGGGGGTTAACTTCTATACCGCCAAAAAAGGTGGTGGTAGGGACTTGGTATACTGCCCCATCTTTTCTGCCATTTACCTGTTAAAGACTCGGGTTCCCAAAAGAAATCCTGGCAAGTGCCTGCTAATCACAAAGAAGTTCCAGAATCTGTCTGGACTCCACAACAACCCCCCTTTCTCAGTGCGCTTCAAAGGGGCCTTGTGAGCCTGATGGCCCCATGGCTCCAGCCTGCATCTGTGTCAGGGGCCGGCTGCTGCAAGCGCAGGGGCAGCAGCGGTGAGCCACGTGATGGGTGTCACCGGCCTCCCCAGCTCGGACAAAGAATCGGGCAGCCGCACCGCCTCCAGTGCCCTCAAGCAACTGAAGGAGCCACCGAACGAGAACAAGTCCAGCTTCAAGCCTTATTCCAAAGGTGGCAGGGAAACAGTGATCTGTGCAAAGAGGGTGGCAGCAGCGACTTAAGGGTGAAGATTCGGTGAGGACGTTGCCTGCAGCACCCCCTCGCTGGCTATGGACCTGAGGAGGGACCCATTTCATAGACAGTGCTCCCTCTATGCTGTAGAGTCTTATGAGCAAAAATTCTGCTTTGTGACCTACTGGCATTGAAGTTGTGAGTGAGTGATTTGGCTACTGCGTAAATTAGTTTGCTCTGGAGCCATCCTTCCTGAGCTAAGAGGAAAATGTGCAAGCCGGAGGCTAAGAAACTGTGAGCTGGCTCACACTAACTCAGCTTAGAGGGAACACTGTTCACAGAGAAAGAGCCATGAAGGGAAAGGCCCAGGTTCTGGTCAATGCCAGATGGTGGGGTGGCGGCTAATTTATGAGACAGCCAGTGGATGGCTGCCTGACCACCATAGTTGGTACACAGGAACTCATGGCAGGAGACAGTCCTGCACATTTTATGTTGTAAGTGAAAGCACCTTCAGGGACTCAGGCTTTTATCCACAGCTCACTAACTGGATTGCCAGAGAGAATTACCACCACGTCCGACAGCAGCTCATCATTGCTCAGCCCCATTGCATCTTAGTGGACCATGGGGGCAGCATCACAGCAAAACTGAGTGTTGCAGCTGCCACACACGGGCTTGGCACCGGCCCTTGCAGCCTGGTGGCAGAGCTACAGAGAGGCAAAGGCAGCACTTGTATTGGCACGAGAAACACTGCATTTGGGAATCCACCCACAGCATAAGGTCAAAATACCTAATTGGACATTACACCTTGCACACCATCTTACACTTCTCTCCAAAACGGTTACTACAATGACGATCAAGGAGACTGTGTTTTTTTTCTGCTTTAAAAAGGATTTAACGTATCTCTCTTGGTATCAGAGAGGTCAGAAGACGTTGACTGGCCTTTTTAATCCCACTGCAGAGGCACCATTGTTTTTGTTTTTCCCTCTTGCTCAGAGATGTTATCTGTACTTGCTCCAACATTCAGCACAGAGATGTCATTGAGAAAAGGTCTTTAAAACTGTGGCCTGGAATATGTTCCCCCTCCCCTTTAATTTTTATAACATCCAGCCTGACAGAGGGAGATGGGTTTGGCGGGATGTCTTTGGTGGCAGCCCATTGGGTATTTCTCCAGTAACTTAAAATTTCATCTTTGAAAGTACTGGTGGGAGGGGAATGTTTAAGCTTTCACCTACCGGCTGCTTCTCCCCTACAAAAGGATCCCTCCCCCTCTGGCCATTTTGACTGACTTTTTTTCACCCTTAGCCAGACTCTGAAACTAGCCTGAGGGATGGATAGAAGACAGAAGTAGGAGACAGAAGTCCTGGTAAGAAACTGGTGCAACCTTATATATTTGGGCCATACTGAAAACCAGCTGAAGTTCTGGATTATTGAAACAGTTCAGACTACAAATTCAAACAGGCTCAAGCTTCTCCAAAGACGTGAGTTATTTTGGATTCATCATTTACAGACATCTGCTCCTCAAGGACTGAATGAAGAACTGGATTGGACCTGCTGCCTTTGAAAAAATGTTCACCTGTTCATCTACCCCTCCCAATTTGTAGTCCCTTCCTTGGCTAAGAGCATTGGGCAATGCATGGGGGTGATTGCATCATCCCTGGGTCCACTATATAGGATTGTAATCTCAGCAGTTTGTGACTTGACTATTTCACTTGATGGAAGTGACACACATCTCTGACGAATGGGACATTTGATACCAGGTCTGTTTCCTATTTAAATATCCTTTGGGAAAATACTTCTAGGCTTAGTTAATTCTGTATCATATTAACTTTGAATTCTAATAATTATGATTATTTCATTTTTATTTAGACTAATTTGGAGAATTACCATTTCACTTGATGGAACTGACACACATCACTGAGGAATGGGACATTTGAAACCAGACTAATTTGGAGAATTTGTGCAACTACCACAGGCTTATTGTACCAATTGTAGCAAATATATAGCATTCAAGGCAGCAACACCTGGTCTTATATATATTCATATATGTATATACAAAATTATGAATGCATTTTTGGATGTGTGTCACTTTATTATAAGGAATATTGACCACTGAGGAAGGCCCATTGGGGCCGAAATGCGTATGGTCAAAGGTTTTATCCATCAGTTTGATATGCACTGCAATTAGTTCTTTATGAACCTAGTGATACTTGGACTGTCTCTTTTAATTTAATGTTGTTTTATTTATGTGTACACCCTAATAAATGTCTATATTTTTCATAATAATTCTTTTGTTAGCTTGACCCTTTTGATTCGCAGCTATTTGTTGGGTTGAGTCCCCCCCCCTTTTTGCCTCCCCCCCCCCTTTTGGCAACTTTATATACAACATAATGGAAGGGTCTGAGATTTCTGATCACCTGATATTTTAATAGAGGAGCTATGGCTCAGGTGTAGAGTATTTGCTTGGCATACAGTCTCCAGCATCTTCAGGTTAAAAAAAGAGGACCAGGTGGTAGAGGACGTGGAAGAACCTGTGACCCTGGAGAGCTCTACCCTGAACCTGTGACCCTGGAGAACCACTGCCAGCCTGAAGTCAGTGCTGACCTTGATGGACTGATGGTCTGACACAGTATAGGGCAGCTTCATGTGCATACAAAAACTTGCAGGGGAGAATCAGTAGATGCAAGAGGCACCACTAGGCACCTTCCAATTTTCCCTTTAAGTGCCTCTCACTCTGGGCCTGCCCATCCACGAGGTAAAGCTAGGTGATCACTTAGGGCAGGGGGGGGGAGAATTAGAGGGCCCCAAACAGCACCAGGGGTTGAGGGTACAGGGCAGAGAGGAAGCTGAACCAGCATTCCTCCTATGCATATCTTCCATGTCTATTCAGAAGTAACTTCTACTGTGTTCAGTAGGTTTTACTCCCAGGTAAGCATGTTTAGGATTGCAGTCCCTGGAATGAGCCAGTTGATATTTTGTGTATGTATATATATGTTGAATTTGGGGGGGGGGGGGGACACCAAAGTTGTAGTTCTTCTACAGTGCCAAACGGGTCATTTCGTAGAAAAAGAGGTGCAGGAGCTCATTAGCATAACTCATTAGCATAACTTATTTGCATATGCTACACCACCTGACATCACCGGAAGTATGTCAGAATGCAAGAAAGAAAGAAGAGAGAGAGGTAGGAAGGAAGGAAGGAAGGAACCATGACACAAGTAGGCATTCCCCCGTGGGGTGGGGAGGGCTGGCACCAACTCCCAGAGCTGCGCTCCCCCAAGCTCCTGCTCGAAATGACCCCTGGTGCCAAACATCCTTGGGCTTTGCCCTCAGTCCTAAATTCCCCTAAACTCAGGTTCAGGACCATGTGCTAGAGAGAACATCTAATTCAGCTCTTCATCTCTAACATCAATTAAAGCTGATTGTGTTGCCCTTCTAGCAATGTCACTGGTGCATCAGATATGCAGAAGACACATACGGGGAAGCACTCTGCCAGTTCACTATAGTTTAAATCTGAGGGTCTTTCAGGAGTACTTTCAAGACCTTGCTTGTACTTGCTTCCAGTAGCTGTATGTAGGAGTTCATGTTCCTTTCACTGGGATTCACAGCTGCTCACCTATAAGGCCCGTAAAACACGCCTAATGCTTTTGGGTTAAATATGATGTAATTTGTCTAATCTTGCAGAGCAAGACAACTCGATAGATGAAAAGGTAAGTCTTTAATAATAAATTTATTGTGGTGTAAACTTTTTGAGAGCCAAAGACCTATTCATCAGATACATAATCTCTCAGATGACATAAAACTCCCAAGCATTTTAGATGAACTCATTATACAACAGCAGACGGTGTTATCATTTGCATTGTTATTTTGAATATTCTTCTGGTTCCACCCTTATTTACACTGGGACAAATAAAGGATTGCCGTCATGAAATGTCTTTAGAGTGGAATGGAAGAGCCAAAAATAAGTATCTTCAGGCATCACCAGGTGGCGCTGTTTGCAACAAATGTTTATGGTTCTATAATCTAGGGTTTAGATGGTGGCAATGAGGTTGGAGACAGATATTGTTGTCACCTTTTCCAGCAGCCACTACCATTATGTCTTCATTGGTTTTAGTGTTCATCACCTATGTTGGGAAAAGCTTTACCTGCTGTTACATGGAAATCCAGCAGCTGGTATGGATTAGGGTGGTTTTTGTTCCTAATTATTGGCCATTTTGGAAACACACAATATTAGTTTCAGACACTACAGTGGTTTGAAAGAGAGAGATAGGTTCCATCTTAAGACTCTAGAGTACAGAAGCTGCAGACTAGGGCTTTTTCAACATGCCCTGAACATCTTTTTACACACACACATCCCGTACACTTTAAACTGAAACCCAGCTGGTTGGAAGAATCCTGCGCAACCCAAAAGCTTGGGCACCATTTTGTGATATTTTGGTTTGGGATACTTTGCTAGGGGGGAATTTTTCTATGGCTTACCTATACACTTTCTTTGCAGTGTGTACGTTGAATTCATCTTTGCTTCTTGTGAGCAGATTTTGCAGACTTCTATATTATTTTGAAAACCTGCAGATCCCACATAAGCCTGGGCAACAGTGGAAGAATGCCCCCTTCCACATACCTTTTGTATCTCATGGGGAGTGAAGTTATCTCAAACTACTTACAGTTCTCTTACTGTTTCTCTCTAGCCACATTCATAATTTCTTTGCTTTGTTCCAAAATACTTACAGTTAAGATTCTTTGTTCTGAGCCAGTGTGGTGTAGTGATTAGAGCAGGGGTCCAGTGTTCCCTCTAACCTGAGTTAGTGTGAGCTAGCTCACAGTTTCCTAGCCTCCGGCTCACATATTTTTCTCTTAGCTCAGGAAGGATGGCTCCAGAGCAAACTAATTTATGCAACAGCCAAATCGCTCACTCACAGTTTTAATGCCAGTAGCTCACAAAGTAGATTTTTTGCTCACAGGACTCCACAGCTTAGAGGGAGCATTTCAGGGGTCCCCAGCCTTTTTGACCCTGTAGGCACCTTTGGAATCCTGACACAGTGTGATGGCCACAACCACAAAATGGCTGCTTCAGGAGGTGGAGCCAGCCACAAAATGGCTGCCACAGGAGGCGGAGCCAAACACAGAGGAAACCCAAGTGCAAGCAAATACACCAAGAGAAAGTGGTAGGAGAATAAAACAGTGGTTGCACTGAAACAATGTTACTTCAATAATCGGATCTTCAGTGGCAAATCAGAAGCCTGGCTGCACAAGAGCTCCACCTAGCCTCACTTACTTTATGAAAACACTTGGTAGATGCCAAGAAAGGTGGCTTGTGCCATGCCACCCATGGGCACCAAGTGGGGACCCCTGAATTAGAGTACTGGGCAAGGGTCTGGGAAACCCAAACTCACATCCCCAGTTGGTTATGAAAGCTCCAGTGGGTGACTTTGGACCCATCATTCTTTTTCAGCCTAACCTTGTTATTGTTATGAAGATAAAATGTACAATGGTGAGAATGGTGTTGGAAGCTGTGTCAGGGGTCTCCACTGGGGAGAAAGGTGGAGTATAAATATAGAAACCAAGTTTAAATCCATTTTCTTGCAGCACACATTTTCCCAAAGTCCAGAGTGATGTTTATTCAGCTGTTCTTCCAATCATTGTTCTAATTATAACCGTCTCCTTGTTTTCTTTGTCAATTACAATTCATGTACCTCACAGGGTGTCTGCTGTGGGAAGAGGAAGGGAAGGAGAAGCCGCTCTGAGACTCTGCATGAAGGGCAGGGTATAAATCCAATCTCCTCCTCCTCCTCTTCCTCCTCCTCCTCCTCCTCCAGTTTAACAACACAGAGTTCCTGCACCATGGGGAAGAGTGGAAGAAAAGAAACATGTGCCTTTCATATCCCATGGGCTGTGAAGCAGCTCTCAAACTACCAACTACTCACTTCAGTCTTTAATTTGGTTACATGACCAAAAGTTTGATCTAAGGACAAAGTGAGGGATGAAGCATCAGGATGATGGTTTTATCTTGACTCACTGATGTTGAACAGTGTGGTTCTAACTATCCTGCTGTGAGAACACTCTTTCGCGTTCTTTGGCACCTTGCAAAGGCGGATTCACAAGCCCTGCAGGCACACAGTGCCCTGTGAGTCACCTGAGACAAAAATAGGTATTGCTAAATCCCTTGGGATGTGAGCAGCATCCCCAAAACTGCAGAACTGGTAGGAATTCAGTGGGCATGAGTCACTCTGAAAGGCAGTCCTTATGTACTCGGAGAGGGCAACTCAGAGTTTCATTCCTGTGTGTAGAACTAAGAAAAAGGGCAGAACTAAGAAAAAGAACTAAGAAAAGGCAGAACTTGGCCAACCCCTTTGTTTATTTATTCTACCTCTCCTTGGCTTTTCTCCCATCGTGAAACTCAGGGTAGCAGGCCTGTCCAGGATGCTAGGAGGACTCACTTCCCATCGAGGTATTGACCTATACCTGTTTAACTGCAACAGGTTGTTGAATTGTATGCTTTCAGATTATGTCATTTTATGTGCAAAGGTGTTCTTGCACAGTTCTACACAAAATGTGCCGTTCTAGAATCATAATAGAAACAGAGTTGGAAGGGGCCATACAGACCATCTAGAGAAGACAGAAAAGAAGAGATTGGAGTCTCAGAGTGCCTTACAAACTCCTTTCCCTTCCCCTCCCCACAACAGACACCCTGTGAGCTTGGTGGGGCTGAGAGAACTCTGACAGAAGCTGTTCTTTTTCAAGAGCTATGGCTTGTCCAAAGTCATCCAGCAGCTGCACAAGTGGAGAAGTGGGGAAATCAAACCTGGTTCTCTCAGATTAGAGTCTGCACACTTAACCACTACACCAAATTGGCTCCTAGTCCAACCCCCTGCTCAATGCAGGATCAGCCTAGAGCATCCCTGACAAGCCACTGCTTAAGGACTGCCAGTGAGGGGGAGCGCACCACCTCCCTAGGCAGCTGATTCCACTGTTCGACAACTCTTACTGTTAAAAAGTTTTTCCTGATATCCAGCCGGTACCTTCCAGCTCTTAATTTAAACCCATTATTGCGAGTCCTCTCCTGCCAACAGGAACAGTTTCCTGCCCTCCTCTAATAGCCTTCAAATACTTAAAGAGAGCAATCATGTCCTCCCTCAACCTCCTCTTCTCCAGACTAAACATTCCCAAGTCCCTCAGCCTTTCCTTATAAAGCTTGGTCTCTAGGCCCCCGATCATCCTCATCGTTCTTCTCTGCACCCGCTCCATTCTGTCCACATCCTTTTTGAAGTGAGGCCTCCAGAACTGCAGTCAGTACTCCAGGTGTGGCCTGACCAATGCAGTGTACAGCAGGTCTAAGACTTCTTGTGATCTGGATGTTATGCCTCTGTTGATACACCCCAAGATTGCATTAGCCTTTTTTGTTGCTGCATGGCTGCTCATATTACTAAGTCAGAATGGTAAAGATTTAGAGAGAAGGCTAATCCTTCTTAATCTATAGTCAAAAACAAAAAATAAACTTCTTTGGAAACCATGTGGCAACAAGCAATTTTTAGGGAGGGGGCCACAGTAACTCTCAGGAGGGTCAGTGGCATAGTATAGCCTGATCTCATCAGATCTAGGAAGTTAAGCAGGGTTGGAACTTGGAAGGGAGACCATCAAGGAAGACTCTGCAGAGGAAGGCAATGGCAAACCACCTCTGCTTCTCACTTGCATTGAAAGACTCTTGCTGGGGTTGCCCTAAGTCAGTTGCAACTTGATGGCACTTATATATGTATGTACAGTAACTCTCATGAAGCTGCCCTATATTGAATCAGACCACTGGTCCATCAAAATCAGTATATCACTTTCATATCACTTTCTATTTGGTCCATTTAAGTGGAGATTCCGGGGATTGAACCTGGAACCTTCTGCATGCCAAGCAGATGCTCTACCACTGAGCCACCGCCTCTCCCTCAAAATCCCTTGGCCTCCATTTTGGATTTCCTGCTGGCTTTCTACAAGGAATGTGGCTGAGGCAAGGAAGAAAATGCACATTCATACATAATCAAAGACACTTTTCCACCTGAGGAAGATCCAGAGACTGTTACTACAGCTACTGATTTGGGTTAGGATGGCTATAACCAGGGCTTTTTTTCCTTGGGAAACCTGCCAAAATGGAGTTCTGAGATCCCTTTGACATTTTTTTAAAAAAATGTTGAAAAGTTCATGAGTTTTCAGTATACAGATTGAAAACTTCATTTCCCTCTTGAGAGTTCCGGCACCTCTTGGCTTGGTGTAATTATTCACTGGGGAGAGAAGGAGGGCCTGTGTGTGCCCACACAAGGAAACTAGACAGTGTCCTGTAGCAATGAGCTTTGTGTGTGCAAATGATTATCATACTTGCACCCAGCAAAGCCACTACCTCCAAAATTCATCAGAGCCTCCATTTCCCTTAGGGAAGATCCTGGTGCTCTGTTGATGCTGCTGACCACGCCAACATTATGGTTAAAGTCTCCATGGTTGGTGTCTCAGTTTCCAAAAACAGCCTTTGCTCGCTTCAAAAGAAGGCACTTGTTAAAATTTGCTTGCTGACCAGGGCTTTTCTGTTACGCTATATGACTAACGTTTTTTTAATCTTGATATTTACATGTCAGTGCTGACCTGCAAGTATGAATCAGTGTTCAAAAGTAATGGGAAACAAAGGAACACAATTATCATGTGTGCATGCGTGGACATTGTATGTACATGCTTGTATATGGTGGGCCTGGTTCTAAGAGGGCTGTCTTTTTTATTATTAATGCTACTTCTACCACTGAATCAAAATGTTTGACACTAGGCATCAGCATGTCTCCCAACTGCAGCAGTGCTGATCCACTTTCTCAGGGCTCAGCTGTGCTGAGAGGTCACTGTTTCCCACCATGTCTCCATAACAGTGGGAGGAAATTGAGCAGAAAAGCTCCTGCAGGACTTTGGTAATCTAACCGGGTTTATGTCAACTTGCCCTTTTCTTCAGTGTGCAAATGAACTGAAAAGTGCATCAGGGGTGCAAAGTTCTAAGCCCTGGAAGGCTACAAGCCGTTCATGGGTATGTACTTCTATTAAATGGGATGGGGAGCAATGCTCCCTCTAAGCTGAGGAGTCCTGTGAGCAAAAATTCTACTTTGTGAGCTAATGGCATTAAAATTGTGAGTGCGTGATTTGGCTACTGCATAAATTAGTTTGCTCTGGAGCCATCCTTCCTGAGCTAAGACAAAAATGTGTGAGCCGAAGGATAAAAAACTATGAGCTAGCTCATGCTAACTCAGCTTAGAGGGAACACTGGTGGGGAGAAATCCACGCAGATGATGGGACTTCTGAATCACAGTGTAGCAAATCAGTGTTGCCTGTACACTGGTGTACACTGGTGTACACTGGTGAACTTCGCTGCTCTGAGAAGCTGTCACAATTCTGAAAGGTGTTTTGGGGAGTTCTGAGTTCTGCTTCTGACCTGGTAGAAGATGCTTTAATGGGGCACGTAGCATATTGAAAGGCTATATTGAAGGCAAAAGGCAGGTCAGAAGGAATGTGTGCCTTGGGATGGCAGTCAAGAATTGGGGCTCTGGAACCAATGCAAAAGCATGGAACAGAGCACAAAAAGGGCTTACAGGGTTTGCTCCTGTTTGCCATAAAATGTTTGTGCTCGTGTGAAGTAGTGTTAGAACACTGGACTAGAGCTGGGGGAAACTGGTAAATAACATCCCATTAAGCCTCTGTGGGGGGGGGGGGAGGCAGCATGTTGTAGTCGGATCTGATTAGATCTCGGAAGCTAAGCAGGGTCAGTACTTGGAAGGGAAACTCTGCAGAGGAAGGAAGGCACTGGCAAACCACCTCTGCTTCTCACTTTCCTTGGAAGCCCCTTGCTGGGGTTGCCATAAGTCTGCTGCAACGTGACAGCTGTTTATGCACACATGCACCTCTATTAAAGGGACATGGTATTTTCTCTCTAGCCCTCTGATATACTCAGCCCCTGCCACACCTGGGATCCAGAGAGCTACAGTGCAAACCTAAGGAGAGTTACGTCTTCCAGAGTCCATTGGAATCAATGGGTTTAGAAGGGAGGTCACTCTGCTTGGGAGGTGGGGTGGAGAATGGTATAGTATAGTCAGATCTTGGAAGCTAAGCGGAGTCAGTACTTGAGGGAGACCACCAAGGAAGACTTTGCAGAGGAAGGCACTGGCAAACCACCTCTGCTCAATCAATTGCCTTGAAAACCCTATCAGGTCTCCATAAGTAGACTGCAGCTTGCTGGCACTTTACAACTTGACGGCACTTTTCACCCACACCTTTGCTTAGGTTGGCATTGTTAGTTACCCTGTTTATTTCGAAACCCCCACCAGTTGTATGAAAACAGCACTGCATCTGAAATCTCAGAACATTTTCCTGGGAGAAAGCCCTATTGAATAAAATGGGACTTGTTTCCAAGTGGATTTGCCCAGGATTGCTCACAGCCTGAGCAAACGTATTTACTTGGGCCTTCGGTTGTCCTGTGTCCCCCCTCCCCCATTATATGACACAGGAACTGGAACATTGGCAGAGACACACAACCATTTTCCATTCTGAAAGAGCCAGTGCCTGAATCTACCTCAAAAATCCACCAAAGAGCCTGAACATATACCTTTTCTGCCCCATCTAGCTTTGATATCTGGCCCCAGTTTGTGGATTTTGGTTCCCCTGCCCCATTTAGATACTTTCTACTCGTTTTAGAAGGCTTAATGGGATGTTACGTAGCAGCAGTTTTTGTTATTTACCTCCATGCTATGAAAAGCTTCAGCGATCCATTCACACGCACATATGAAAAGTGTCTCTTAAAGGGACAGGACATATTTCCTCTAGGCATTTGAGCAATCTAAGGGATGGGTGAAGGCCTGCGCAGGGACCTGTAGTGCTTGCCATCTGCATCAAAGCTGTGGTTCCTATATGTGCCTGACTGTAATAAAGGATAAGGGATGAGTTTCATCTGCCTTCCTGGTCTGCAGCCACCCTCAGCAGCAGGGACTGGCTCCTCCCATCCTTTGGCCTCAGCAGCTTACACAAGTTAGCTTTGGGGACGTGACCAGATCCCGAGGTCTGTTTTTCCTTTAGAGAGAGCAGAGACATAGAGTCACAGAACAGAAGCCTCAGTTTTGCCTAACCAGTAGTGGCTTGTGTTGAGCCTCTACGCACAGACATTTTAAACAAAGGAACTCGGTGATGACGTTTATCACCTCTGGTGTACTCAAAGAAAAACCCACTAAACAGCATCTTATTTATCAGGACCAGAGCTGCCAGCTAGACAGGGACTGGTGCTGATCACCTGCAATGGCTCTCCTCGCTCTTCAAGGCTTTCGTCTCCATTCTGGGCTGCTCGTCTTCAAGACTGCAAACAGATGTGGCCGTTTCCTCCACAGCAATCCCCCCAAACACAAAGTAGGACCGGTGGTGAGTTGTCCTTCTAAACTCTTTGTATTTTTCTCTTTCTCGTCCTCTAGTTTAGTTACTGGAAAAGCAGGAGAGAGTGGGTGACTTCTGCATGCTGTGCCCAACTTGGTAGGGCTGATAATATCCATGCCTGCATCACCTGGGACACACCTTCCCCAAGGTGTGCACAGCCCTTCTACCCCGGGCTGTACCAGACCCAGTGGATGGGCAGGCCACAGACCTCCTGGGAAATTTCCCAGTGGCTCTATTGGCCAGTCCGCCATTGCCACACTGGCTCATCAGGTTGCAAGGCACCTGTGTTGCTAATTAACATCAGAATCTTTTAGAATATTTACAGTGTTGACCCAACAATTCTGGGGAAAATATTTCAGGGCCCTACTGTATATGGTATAGGAGTTTTGTGGTTAGAATTCTGGATGTGTAATTTGGTCCTAAAAAGCAGTCCAGAGGGAAGGGGGATACTGCTTGAGAAAGGGTTTTTTAAAAATTGTCTCCTTTGCTGTTTCCTTGATTGAAAAGATACCTTCTGGGTTGCTTCGAGCTTGGTAAGGGTGGGGGGACCAAATATTGGAAATGCCCCTCTGGAAATATATCAGCCCAGTGAGGGGCATTTCTGATTGAGGAAATGGTACAGAACAAGAGATTAACCTCACCACCACCACCTCCACTACCACCTGTGATGGGTGCCTGTTCCATATAATTCCTCCCACAATTGATTTTTAGGGCAGATGAATTTTTGGAGTTCCAGTTACCAAACACCAGAGTTGTGCATCTGGCCATAAGAGAACCTGTAGAATTCTGAGCTTCTTAATGGTTTCATCCAAGGCAAGGGATATCCTATTTACCTCTGCCCTGTCTCAGAGGGCTCATACCCCACCTATTCTGTCCTCTTCCATGACTGACTGTTTCCCATGCAGAAGATAAGAATGAAAATAAAGATTGTGTGTGTGGGGGGGGGGGGGTCAAAGACATGTAAAACGAATCCCCAAGTTTGCACCTGTTTCTGACGACAAAAAAAGTGTATATTTAAAATAGTTATTTTCCCATTTCCTTTTTTCTCGACATGGCCTTTTGTTGTCTTTTCCAGTGTTCGGCACAGCCTCGTTTTTCTTTGCTGGCTCCTGTCCACAGGCTCTGATCACCAAATATCCTCCATCCCAAGGCTACATTTCAAGCAGGAGTGCTTTACAGCCGCAGTAAATGCTGCAGCAAAAGCACTTCACTTCTGAATTAGTGGGGATAAAACTACCGCTGTTCCTCTGTGCTTCCATACTAGAAAAAAAAATTAATAGCTGTTTCTGATCTCAGTCCTCACTGCATTTAATAGAAAACTAGCTGGTTTGTGTCCTTCAGAAAAGCAGCCTAAACAGGCCACCTGCAGACAAACTGTGGGGTTCCTACATATTTTTATTTTTTGGGGGGGGGAAATAAGATTCCCAAGTATAGGGAAAAATACAGGCTTGGATCCCACAGAGCATTTCCATGAGCAGAAAGGGGGGGCAGGAGGGATTTTTGCTGATTCCTGTTTCCTGCTGCAGACCTCCAACTCCAACCTTATTCCTGGGGATCCCCCATCCTAGGGACGTAGCCAGAAATATTTGGGTGGAGGGGCATTGGAAAATCCAGGGGGGGGGCAGGGGAGTGGGAGACAGGGGGAAAGAAGACTCCCCCCCACCTCTTTTTGACTGTGGCAGAGGCAAGGGCTCACTGGGTTTTCTTCCTGCTTCTGCAGCTGAAGTAGAGAAAAGACCTCCCCCCGCCTCTCTGACTGTTGGGACTTGTGGGGCGTGGGTGTTGAGTTAGGGGGTGTGGTCCTGGGATGCCCCACTGGCCTCCCGTCTCCCTCCCGCATGCTCTGGCCGCCATCCTCCATCCACCATGCCGCCAGCAGGAAGAGCAGCAGCAGCAGCACTCGGGGCGCTGGATGCAAGTGCGAGCCAGGGGGTGGGGAGGGGGGAATTGCGGTTCTTTCTGGGCTTCTTCTCCAATGGCGGTGGCGGCACTTGGCAGCAGCTGTGGAGGAGAGGCGGCAATGGCAGCCCAGTCACCTTACTCCGCACCTGGCTGCAGCACGCTGAATCGGAACCCAGAAGAATAAGTCCCCCCCACCACAAAAATATATAATAAATAAATGTGAACATGTGTATTATACAAAACAATGATGTGGTCTTCCTTCGCTGCATCACTATTTCGATATTTCAATATAACGTAATGAGGGTTTCTTTTTTTAAAAAAGGTAAGACAGTCCAGCCTCAGGCCGGGAGGAGTGCACCCAGAGAGCAGGCGGGGCAAAAAAATCATGCCCCTGGCCCGCCCACCCGCTGCCGCTCCCCGCCTGCTCTGCGGGGAGGAAAGTGCCCCCCGCCTGTTCTTCGGGGGCTGCGGCCGGGGCACCCTGGACACAGGGCAGCGGTCATCCGCCTGCCCAGGGGCTCTCGGGCCAATGACACCCAGCTCCTGCTCCCGAAAAGCCCAGCAAATCCTCCTCGCCCACTCACTTTGTGCTTCGCTGCCTCATCATTTCGAGCTAACGTAAGGAGGTATTTGTTTTTTTTTTAAAAAAGGAAGAAACTCCCACCATGGGGTGTGCCAGAAGGAAGGTGGCTGAGTGGGCATGTTTTCATTTTGGCTTCTCCCCGGAGCAAACAGGAAAATCCTCTAAAAACGGGATCTATTTGCTCTGGGGAAATTCCGGTGCAGCATGACAATACTCCAGAGCAAAACGTGAGCCTGGAGCAACTGGTGTGAAATTGACCAGAAGCTCCAGGGCAAGCATGAGGGCAAACACTAGTGTGAAATCGGTCCTGGAGTTATAACTGATTTCCTGGCAGCATCGATGACTTGGGGGCAAGTGGATGCTTCAGAGGGTAGACTGTATGGAATTACATCTCCGCTAAACACCCTCCCCTTCCCAAACTCCGCCCTCCACTGTCCCCAAATCTTTGGCAATTCTCAAGGCCAGAGTTAGCAGCCCTACTTTGGGACCTGGCCAGGATTAAAGAAAAAAAATTCCCTCCCATGATTCTCTGTGGGTCCCCAGTTTGTTACTTTGTGTTCTGTATAGTTAGGTTTGACTAACTGAACAGTGCCACATTTCAAGTTAGCGCCACAGCTTTATGAAATTTTAAGATCATTTATTAATGTTATTTACTCTTCACTCTTCCGTCAAGAAGCTCAGAGCCATTTACCCGTGGCTCCCAAGAGGTCCCCTGTCAAAGCACTGCTCTGAAAGAGACACTTTGGCCATGGTCAGATGTGCCTTTAGATCCGACTCGGCTGCGAATGCCTGATGGATCTAAAGGGCACAATCAGACAGCAATATCTGCAGCCATCAGCACCCCATGCTGCCCCGCCATGGAAGTGGAGTTAAAAGACACTGGGGAAAGTCTGGTCCTAACACTTGCCAACAAGCCATGGACAGACTTTCCCCCGTCTGATCACTCAAGCATGCTTTCATGCCATTGGGATGGACTGCTCATCCCATCCCGACTCAGTGCTGTTTCCCCTCCCCTCGCTTAGCAGTATGTGCATAACCGCATACTCCATGGGGAACCCTCAGTGCTGAGGTGTGACTCCTTGTTTATGCAGATGGGAAACAAAAGGCACCCCCCCCCACTTGGCCAAACATGCCATCTGATCAGGCAGTGACGGGCTGAGCCCGCAGCTACAAAGGATGTGTGATTGCGCAATGCCATGTCAGTTTCAACTGGGGGGAATAGGCTTGCTTCCCCACTGCACCAAATGGCACGTCTGACCACAGCCTTCAACTCCCCTTTCAGAGGCCTTTTGTGTTATTCTTCAGCTGACCTCATTTCATCTATCCCTTCAGGAGATGGAAGCTACAACCTACACATTGAGGAGAGAGAAGCCTCAAGGGTAAAAGGATGCATATATGAAGCTGCTCCCTCCAACGAAATGAGTGAAGGAGGCTGTCTGGTTGGAGCTCCACATCTCCATCAGAGGATACAGGGAGCTCTGGGTCAGGAGCTCCATGAATGAGAAACATCATTCGGCAGCGACAGATTCCAAGCAGAAAGCCATGATTTTGTGTTGGCTTTATATATGAGCTGGCACCGTTTGGCCTCAATTTTACCATTTGCAAAGAAAGACAATAAAACCATTAAGTGAGGCTTTTTCTGTATTTAGCCTGACCTAAAATTGCAAATCGTGCTTTGTTTTTCAGTTTGACATGAACTGCTTCGGGTAGTGACTCACTGTTGTCTGGATTTGTATAATAATCATCTTTTGTTGAGAGCAGCTTTAACATCTTATCACATTACTGGGATTACAGCCTTAAACATTCAATGACATAGTAGAGGAAAAGCTGCTTCCTGCTCTGGCTGCCTTTCAGCCCCACTTTCCCTCATTTAACCTTCTTTTCTTTCATTTAGGAAACCATCATTGCTTTTACTGTGCTTTCATTGGGTTTTCTTGGACCGGCTGGATGGATCCTGTCCCACCTTTCAAGCTACAGAACAAAGTAGAAGACTTCAGTCTCTCTACCGCATCCAGTTCAGACCAGCTATATTAACATCCCAGGAATAAAGCCACCTCGAAGTTCTAGAAACTAAAAACAGAATAACAAACCCGAGGTTTCATATCGATCACACCATCATCATAGAAAATGCATACCCATTGATAATAACACTTTTTCCTCTTTCAAATATACATTATCTCAGTAATTCTGGCAGTAACCCTGTGGTCACTGTTGCTATCCCTGAAGAGCAGACAAGTAGTAGTCAGTTGTGTTGAGAGGTTGTGACATGTGGCAATGAAACTTCATTTGGGCATGAACACAGTCTATGGCTGTGCTTGCCCAACCCCAAAGCTCCTGTTCCTTCTCCTGCGTTCAGAATTTGATTGCAAACCTTCCAGTCTGACGAAACTGGACATGACATCAGCACTTGGGGAGAGAGGAGTTTGTCTACCCTGCACAAGCCTGATATTATTGAACTGAGGTTTAGAATGAGAGCTTGCGGGAGGAAATAAACTTCAGTTTGCCGAGGCAGCTGTATTGAAACTGACAAGTTTCCAATCCAGCTTTGTGTCATGAGAGAAGGAGGAAAACAGGAGGGGAGAGAGGAGTGCCTGAGCATGGCAGCCAGATGCATTCATGCCTCGCCGGAGTTTAATTATGGCTTGTTGTGAGATCTGAATGCAGCTACTACCTCTCCAGAAAGTGAATCCCAGAACTGTCATTGCCATGTTGCACAGAGTTACTTGTCTCTTTCGTCTGCAGAGTTCATTGTTTCAAGGCACAAAAAGCAATAGAGATAAGTTGATGAGCTTGCTTAGGCTGCCACTGTAAATGTCCTAGATCTGAAGGAATACTGGCAGTGTGTCCATCTGCCTCTATTATAGCAAAGTGTTGGGTGAATATTACACTACCATCACCTATAAAGCTGTCTTATACAGTCTTATAGGGAGGGAAGGCAGCACGGCGTAGCTAGATCTTGGAAGATCTTGGAAGCTAAGCAGGGTCAGTACTTGGAAGGGAGAACACCAAGGAAGACTGTGCAGGGGATGGCAATGGCAAACCACCTCTGCTTCTCACTTGTCTTGGAACCCCCACCCCCCCTTGCTGGGGTCACCATAAGTTGGCGGCAACTTGATGGCACTTTACATACAATACAGTCTTATATGTCAGTCCATCTCTCTATGCTGATTGGTAGTAGAGAAAAATATGTTGCAACCAGGGGTCATTTTGTAGAAAAAGAGGTGCAGGAGCTCATTAGCATACCTATTAGCATAACTCATTAGCATAACCAGCCGAATGTCAGTTTGAGCCCTATTATACCCTATGGGCCATTAAAGTCAGTGGCAAAAACTCATAGGGTATATGAGGGGCTGGAGGAGAGGGGTTTTGAGGAAGAGGCTCCAAACTTGCAGGGTAGCTTCTGGGACCTCTCCCCGAAATACCCACCAAGTTTCAAGAAGATTGGATCAGGTGGTCCAATTCTATGGGCCCCCAAACAGGTTGCCCCATCCCCTCCATTGTACTCTATGGTGGGAAAAAACATTACTTTTTTCCCACCATAGAGAACAATGGAGGGAATGGGGGCAACCTGTTTGGAGGCCTGTAGAATTGGACCTCCTGGTGCAATCTTCTTGAAAATTGGTGGGTATTTGGGGGAGAGGTCCCAGAAGCTACCCTGCAAGTTTGGAGCCTCTCCCTCAAACCCCCTCTCCTACAGCCACTTTTAAAGCCGCCAGCAAATTTCAGCGGCAATTCAGCAGCGGGCCAAATCAGAGAATCTGATTCGGCCCGTGGCTGCCCTAGTGCCCACTCCTGAGCTGGCGAAGTGGTGCTCTGCCTCGCTCCAGCCCCAAAGGACCCCTGGTTGCAGCACCTGTACCTCAGATCCATTAATTGGAGAAGTAAGGGGTTGAAACGGTGTGCTCTGTCAATGAGCACAGTGTGTCACTCCTCATTCTTTTGTGCTTGTAATGTGCTCCTGACCACTTGGGAAGCAGATAGGACTGCTGGGGTAGGAGGAACATGATTGTACTGAACATCTTCCCCGAGTCACGCAGAGTTCTCGGCCTTTTTGAGCCTGGGGGGACCTATGGAATTCTGACACAGGGTGTTTGGGGGGGGGGCAATCATAAAACGGCTGCCACAGGAGGCAAAGCCAACCACAAAAATGTCAAAGAGGTTATGCGTGACTCTAATAGTAAATTTTCAACATTTCAGGCAGAAGCATTGTTTAATAGAATGTCTTTTAAACTGATCATACTGTTTTAAGAATATTTTCTTGAATACACACCATGTTGGGGACCCTTGCCCTAGTGTGGAGGCAAGAGAAAGTAAAGTATTTTAAACTAGTGAAGGAAGTTTCTGCCTCTGTCAAATACATACAAAACCACTTAGAGATGGGATGGTGATTCCATCCCTCCCTTATGGAAAATTTTAGACTGTAAGTTCTTTGGGGGCAGGGATTTGTCTTCTTGTTATCTGTACAGCTGTGGTGGCTCAGAGATTAAGATGCTGAGCTGCAGACCGGAAGGTCGGTAGCTTGGCATTTCGAGATTCGAGTGCCGCGTGACAGAGTGAGCTCCCGTCTCTGGCCCCAGCTCCTGCCAACCTAGCAGTTCGAAAGCAAGAAATTGCAAGTAGATAAATAGTGGGAAGGTAACAGTGTTCCATGTGCCTCGGCATTTAGTCATGCCGGCCACATGACCACAGAGAAGTCTTCAGACAGTGCTGGCTCCAGCTTGGAAATGATGAGCACTGCCCTCTACAGTCGGATTCGACTGGCTTTTGGGCAAGGGAAACCTTTACCTTTACCTTACTCTGTATAGCATCATGCACATCATCAGTGCTATCTAAACAATGGTTTTCTGAAACAACAGTCTGGCATGCCTGGAGTCCATTTCAGCCATGGATTTACTGGACAGTTTCAGTTTGTCGTTTTGAAATGGGAATTCTGATGCAAACACTGGGGGGGGGGGTTTCATTCATTTATAAGCATGCATCTCGGAAGAGGGAGCAAAGCTTTAACAAGGATTGGGAGGTGTATTTGCTGAAAAATGATCTTAAGTGCTTGTGTTTGCTGTTCCAGTGCGATCACTGGAGTGCACCTCCAGTGCACTGGAGGCTGCAGTTAGTGCAGAATGCCGCAGCCAGGCTGTCGATGGGTCTCTTGGCGCGGGACCACATCCAGCCTGTGCTGAGGACACTGCACTGGCTGCCTATAGTGTACCGGATCTGGTTCAAGGTGCTGGTTTTGACCTTTAAAGCCCTATATGGTCAGGGGCCTGCCTACCTGAGGGACTGCCTTTCCCCATATATACCCCAGAGAGCACTGCGGTCAGGCACTCAACATCACCTGGCCCTCCCCGGCCCTAGAGAGGCCAGGCTGTCGACCACCAGGGCCAGGGCCTTCTCAGTGGTGGCTCCTTCCTGGTGGAATGAGCTCCCAGATGACATCAGGGCCCTGCAGGACCTTTTGCAATTCCACAGGGCCTGCAAAGCGGAGCTCTTCTGCCAGGCTTTCAATTAGGAGCCGCCACTGGAGGAAGGGGCTGATGGCATACCGGGTTAAGTCCCAGGCTGGACATACAACTGGTGAGACTGCCTGGTCTCGGGTTTAGTATTGCTGTACTGGGTGTTGGGAGTAATGTGGGCCGCCAATTCCTGTGGGTTCTTCTGCTGTTTTATGTCTATTTTAAGTTAACTTAATATAAATTATAATGTGATGTTTTAATTTCTGTAAGCCGCCTTGAGCCGGCTACGGCTGGCTAGGCGGGATATAAATCCAAATAATAATAAAATAAATAAATCACTTAGCATATTTTTACTTGGTTTTAATACTAAAGATTAGACACAGAATATCTGTGGGTCGCTAAATAGTCCTCAGGTTGAGCTATTCACTGGATAAATGAGGTTTTTTATGTTTAACGAAATAGTAATGTCACACTGTCATTACAACAGAGCAGTTTGGATCTGACAGAAGATCAGCAAGGATTTCAGTCTATTTTGAACTGAAGCCTGAATTCCTAAACACAGACAGGAAACCAAACCAATGTTCATCAAATGAGACTAAGACTTGGGGGAGGGGGGGAGAGTATGTAGATCTGATCTTGCAAATAAAATTGTGAATTAGCTGAGCAACCTGAATTCAAAGGGATCACACACATTTCTTGAGTTAATAAGCATCCCATCCTGATTACTTTGAAGGCTTGGCTCAGTTCTATATATCTTCATATCCCTTTTGTCGATATCATACCAGAAATAGCTTGGTGAGATGTTGCCTGAATTATCTGTTGTTAACGTGGTGCTAATGAGCAGTGAGAGTGTCTGCTTATTGCAAGATAAACAAAGGATGTGAACCCGAAGTAATGGGAATGGAAATCTGGGGGGGGGGGGGAGTTTGATATTTGGGCCAATTAAGGCTATATATGGATGTTTATCTTGAGCTGGGAACTCGAGCTGTTGTCAGTTGGAGCAGTTGTTTGAAATTAAGGCAGAAATAAAATAACGATGCATATTTTTGTCAGTATACCACAGATGGTCTTGATAACAAAGACACAGCAAGGTATTTCTATAATAATGGCATGGGATGAAGAGTGGTTTTGTTCTTCACTGGTGATGCAGCAGGGTTAGTTTTGGGTTTGTGAAGGCCTTTGGACAAGAGGTTTTCACTGCGGTTCTCAGGCAAGAGACTTGTAATCATTCCCAGCCCTGGGGCAAGAGACCAGCTCTTCCTGCCACTATTCACCACTTCAGTTATCCTTAGTTCACTTTCTTTTCTTGGTTGTTCTGGGTCTAGGGCTCAGCTTAGTATGTCATACAGTCATCCATGGCGTCTGCGTAACTTTGCTTGATACCGGCAGTAGCCACGCAGGCACTATCCAATCTGTGCTCATAACACTATCACGTTCTGCAGAGCATGCACCCCTGTGAACCCATGAAGCTACTCAAACCATTGGTCCATCAAGATCAGTATTTTCTACTGAGACTGGCAACAGCTCTCTAGGGTCTCAAGGAGAGGTCTTTTGCATCATTTACTCCCTGATTCTTTTTAACTGACAATGCTGGGGACTGAACCTTAGACCTTAGGGCACCTGGTATTTCTGGCCATTGTGTGACAGAGTGTTGGACTGGATGGGCCACTGGCCTGATCCAACTTTGGCTTCTCTTATGTTCTTATGATCTTCTGCAAGCCATGGTCCCTTCCCAAATCACAATGAAACAACTTGTAGACTGGAATGTCATTTTCTCAACAACACAATAGTGCTGGAAAAAGGCAATACCCATTAAATCCAACAAAACTAAGAGAAAAGTGTTTGGATTCTCTGCAACAGATGAGCAATAAGAAAGAATAGATGCACATTGTTCTTATCTCACAGAGCTGTTTTTACTTCTGGGAAAAACAAAATATAGGCGTTAGCACATGTTAATGGATATTTTTCATGCTTGTTTAATATTATTCTCTGTGCATTTTAAAAATTATTATTAAAATGAAATACGTATATTTAAAAGAGCAAATTGGTTGTGAATCCTTGATTAGAGAAAGATGTATGTTCCAGCGTGGTAGGAGAATATTATTTTTGGAAACACTAGCCACCCCCTCAAATTAGTAGTATGTCATAATTTCATTAGCTACCACTACAAAGTTTAATTTGTTGCCATAGTGATAAATAGAACTAAGTGATATTCCTCTCTGATAGAGCAAATCTAATGAAGACAAGCTTGGTTTCTTGCAAGTTACAGGTCTGCGCTAACGAGGAGCAAAAAAATATCCTGATCAAGCAGGGGGACAGACCTCCACAAGAGCTGGCTTCTCTCAATGGTGCACATGAGATTCCCACACTGATAAGCTATTCTAGAAAGCGATTTGAGGCTGGATTTCCTCCGATTTCTTCCCTGACAACAGCTCATCAGATGGATTTTTTTTTTTAAGGGCTACACATCTCTCTGCATTGGCGCTGTTGTTACAAACAGTTACTTAAGTGTGGAATGTCTACGTGCCAGTGCTGTCACCTACTCCTATCATTTTTTTTCTATAGGAGTCATATAATGAAATGCCACTGGCTGTTTGTGTTTCAGTTCCTAGTCAGAGTGTGCCCACTATCGTTCAGGGTGATGAGTGCATGCAGATGTGGAGGAGAGCAGAAAGAAGCCGGTGCAATGTCCTTGATCCCTAGGACTTGAGGAAGAACTTGTGCAAACCTATGCAATTGCCTTATATAGAGGCAGACTATTATTCACCTGGGTTTGCACTGTCGACTCTGACTGGCAGCTGCTCTCCAAGTTCCCAGGAAGAGAAAAACCTGCTGGAGATGGCAGGGATTAAACCTGGGACCTTCTGCAAGCAAAACAAGTGCTTAACCAGCTCTCTCGCTGCCTACAAACATGGTTTAGCCAAACATGATACCCTTCTCCTGGATTTGTCAGTTTTCAATGACACGTGTGCCCATCCAGTGTGCGGGATTGTAGTAGGATGTTCAGAGGTGCCAAATCCACAGGACTGGAGATGGTATGCAAGATCTGCCCTGTGATCATCACTGCTGATTGTCAGTCATGCCCAGTGGCATTTTACAAATTTAATGGTGATAAAAGGGCAGGTCTCCATTTCCAGACAATGAAAAGAGCTGTTCTAGTGACTTCCAGTAAGCAGATTCCCTATAAGCGAAGGCTGCATCTGTGATAAAAATGAAGCAGTCCCATTTGATCCAGTCTATTGCCCCCTCCCTCTCTCCTTCTCTTTCTCTCTCTGATGAGATCAGACCCAAAAGACTGTGCCATAACTAAGAGATGTTCTCAGTCCAGTGTGAAGAAATCTGAAGCTGCCATTGGTGACTAGGACCATGGTGTTAACCTGTTTCCACACACCTGGGTGCAGCAAACTGAGATACACATTCTGAAATACACTGCTCTTTGTTGTAGAAGTGACATATTCTGCGATGGGTTGAAATGCTGCATGTATTTATTGTTGACTTAACAGTCAACTATTATAACAAACTTTGACTTGACTTTGGTACACTGGGTCCCGTTCTGAGGATTTATCAATCTGAAGGCATAGCTATTTGAGATACTGGAGATCTAAGACTGGATCACATGGCTTTCTAAATAGCAGCCACAGAGGGAGGAAGGCCATCTGGATTGGGATTGTAGTACTGGGGAAAAAAGGGTTGAACCTGATTGTCGCTGTGTTAGTTTTCCTACTCTATGGCCACTTCCTGACAATGCAGTTGTCAGCAATGACAATGAGAAGCCAATGGGATGAATATGAGGAGAGGCATAGAGTCAATATACAAATAGGAGGTTTGTGGGGTGCGCCCCCCAGTTAGCATATAGATACACTTGAATGTTGGCATACAAAAATTTTAAATAAATAATTTCCCCCTAAATTGCTTTCCCAGTACAAATCCCCTCCCATCTATTTGCCCTACGTGGGAAATGTGTAGGTAGTAGTAGTAGTAGAAGAAGAAGAAGAAGAAGAAGAGATTGGATTTATACCCCACCCTTCACTTGGAGTCTCAGAGCGGTTTACAATCTCCTTCCCTTCCTCTTCCCACCACAGACAGCCTGTGAGGCTGAGAGAGCTCTGAGAGAACAGCTCTCAGAGAACTTGTGGCTGACCCAAGGTCACCCAGCAGCTGCATGTGGAGGAGAGAGGAATCAAACCTGGTTCTCCAGATTAGAGTCCACCACCCTTAACCACTACACCAAACTGGCTCTCAAACTGGTACCCAGATGGTGTCTGTATGTTTCTTCCCTGGGCAAATGACAGATCAGAGAGAAGGGAAGCAATGATTTGCATTGGGAAAATGTGTGAGAGGTGAGTGTTCATCACCCTTCAGCCAGCTGCACAGTTCCTCAAGGAAATCTCCTCTTCAAGGCTGCCAAAAGTCCTAAAAACCCTGCAGGACACCCACTCAAGGAAGACACAGATATGACACTATTACATCTAATTTTGGCCCTTCACTCTCATTGCACTTGGGTGGTGTGTGTGTGAGGGGTATTTTGCAAAGGATCTGATGTCTTCGTGAGTTGTGCATTCTAGTACAGGGAATGGAGAAAGCTCTGTTCTGCACATGGTCTGATAAAAAGCCTGCATTCATTTGCTCGAAATTGACCTAAATCAGGGTATTAAAGGATCTGCTTCTGTATAGTGAAATTAACAGTTGTAATGGTGCAGGGAATGCCTAAGCTTCTTCACCCTCCCCCCCAATTCAGCTGAGGGGAAAAACCGGACAGCCTTCAGTCTTCTGAGAAAAGGGAGTCAGAAATGGAGCCGGTAGCAAATGTTCTTGCTGGAACCAGCCTGTTTGCACAGATCTGCTTGGAATATCTTGCCAAGTTAACATCCCGGGGGGAAAGTTTCCCTACTCGTTTCCTGATTTATTATTTTTCATTCTTAATGAGTGGCCCACAGTACTGCTGAAGCTGTTATTACCAGGCTGTTGCCATAACACCACAACTTAAACTGCAGGACGTTTCACATTCTTTATTCATAATCAGCGAGATGGTCTTTTACTAGGGTGGAGCCTGCAGACTCCGAATTGAAGCCAGTTTTGGGGGACTTGCATTTTAGTATTACAAGCCTGATGTCAGTGGAATAGGCAAAATCACTTTTTTTGTAAAGCCTTCGTCATTTGCTGGGATACAAAAAGCTTCCTGACAGTTAGAGTAGTTCCTCAGTGGAACAGGCTTCCTCGGGAGGTGGTGGATTCTCCTTTTTGGGGGTTTTTTAAGCAGAAGCTAGATGGCCATCTGACAGCAATGCTGATTCTGTGAACTTAGGCAGACCACGTGAGGGAGGGTGGCATCAGTGCTTAGTTCTCGTGGCCCTTTCTTACACGCTCAGGGGAATGCCGATCACCACTTTCGGGTCAGGGAGCAATTTTCTCCAGGACAGTTTGACTAGGGATCCTGAAGGTTTTTTGCCATCTTCTAAGCATGGAGCAGGGGTCACTGGGTGTGTGTGTGTGGGAGATAATTGTGAACCTCCTGCATTGTGCAGGAGATCCCTGTGACCCTGGAGATCCCTTCCAACTCTATGATTCTGCTTGATGACCAGCATCAGCATACCCAGAGATGGGGGCAGCTGTCAGGGCCCTCTGTCAGGGCCCCCTACTGATGACTCTCTGCTCATGCATCTCCTCTGATGTCTGCTCTCACCCCCTTCCGTGGCCTGCTTGTGAGTGCTTTGTCCCCTGTGCTCTCTGCTGCATGGGCTGCCCAGGGCTGCTGCAGAAGGGCATGTGGGTGGTGCAGGAAGCATCAGCATTCCTGGTGGCCATGGCACTGGCACACCTAGCTGCACTCACCCTCCGCTCCCAGCCCCATCAGGGATAGGGCACGCTAGCAGTGTAGGCAGCTGTGACTGCAGGAGGCATGAGATCTTGCAAGTGGGCAGGGGACAGACGCACAGGCAGCTGGAAGCAGCAGGAAGCCGGGTGAAGCAGGTAGGGACAGCAGCCACACCCCCTGCACCTGTGCCAGTTGCTGCTGGCACCACCCCCAACTCAGCACTGCCCCTTTCCCCTTCATCGTGTGGGCATTGAACCATGGATGTGATGAGAACTTTGCCATCATCCCCAAGCCCAGCAAACCCCCTCTTCCCTTTTCCTTTTCACAGCTAAGCCACTGGGTATCGCTGCATCATTCTGAAGGGAGAGTTTAGCTCTGCCCCGTTCCCAGATTGACTGCTGGCAGAGTGTCTGCATGGATGATCCCCTGCAGCCCCACTGCTGCTTCCCCTTTGACCCAGAGTAGGTTTCTTGGGGGGAGGTTGCTCCTGTTCTGAGGGGAAAGTCCTGGGAGCCTGACAAGTTGTACTTGGTGTGAACACAATGTCATGTGGAAGCTCCCCGCCAAAGTGGGGGTAACTAGCTGTCCATATGAGGCAAACTCCCCATGTGGACGTGGCTGCTATTAGCTGCTGGACTCACCCACCTCTTCCACAGGTTAAAACTGAAGGAAAGAAGCATTTAAATGTAGCTAGTTTGGAAGCTAAGCAGGGTCAGCCCTGGTTAGTATTTGGTTGGGAGTAGTGTTCCCTCTAAGCTGAGTTAGTGTGAGATAGCTCACAGTTTTTTAGCCTCCGGCTCACACATTTCTGCCTTGGCTCAGGAAGGATGGCTCCAGAGCAAACTAGCTTATGCAGTAGCCAAATCGCTCACTCACAACTTTAATGCCAGTAGCTCACAAAGTAGAATTTTTGCTCAGAGGACTCCACAGCTTAGAGGGAGCACTGGTTGGGAGACCACCAAGGAGTACCAGAGTTGCTACAGAAAGGCAGGTGTTAAGGGATTTCCCTTTAAATCTAATGAAAACCCACCCAATTCTTACTGAGGTCTGTCTGGGAGAGAGAGCAAGACTCACATCAAGGCCTTTCTGCTTGGAAAGTAGGTGGTTTTATTTAAGAAGGAATTCATTCTGATGAACCACCCGTTCACCAAGAAACTGGAATCCTCAGTGCAAAAATAGTTGAACCTTTATACCAAAGAAAAGGGCAGACTTCAGTAACTCAGCTCCCAGGCATATAGTTAACTCTAAACCCTGTTTACAGAACATCTCAAATTCCTGGGAAGGGCAAAAAAGGAAAATAGTCCTACTATAGCTTAAGAGAGATAAGAGAGTCGCCACCCTGTGACCATGAAAATGGTTGCCTAAAGTTCAGGGGTGTTAATTCACAAAATTTGGGCAAGGGTGAGAGAAGGGACTGAAACATCATAAATATAGAAAACTAATTAGGAACATAATCAGTCTATCTCATGCTTAATTATCAAATGGCTGTGAGGAAATTGGATCCTTACTGAACTAAATTTCTCTAACAGCAGGCAATGGCAAACCACCTCTGAATATTTCTTGCCTTGAAAACTTTACAGCGTCTCCATAAGTCAGCTGTGACTTGATGGAACCTGACAGATATTTTGAAGCTCCAAATCTCAGTCCTTCTCCAGCTTTCACCAGCTACATCCCTAACCTGTGAAAACAAAGCATGTCAACTGAGCCAGCACTTTCCTAAAGAAAGAAAGCCAAGGAAATACCCTAGAGGACATTTGACATTTGTTAATCTTCTACCTAATTAGAATTTTTTTTTTTTTTTAAAATAAATATTTTATTAGGTTTTCCACAGTTTAACAGTTTAACACTTATTAACATTAATATATACATAACAGACCCAATTATTTCAAACAAGAATATAGTTTGGACCAGGGGTCCTTTTGTAAAAAAAGAGGTGCAGGAGCTCATTAGCATAACTCATTTGCATATGCCACACCCCCTGACGTCACCGGAAGTGTCAAAAGGCCACACATCCCTGACGTCATGGGCAGTGTGTCAGAAGGCAAGACGGGAGGGAGGGAGGGGGAAGGAAGGAAGGAAGGGGGGAGAGAAGGAGGAAGGGGGGAAGGAAGGAACAGGAAGGTAGGTAGGTAGTTGGGGGGGAGAGAGACAAGAAAGGAAGGAAGGAAGGAAGGAAGGAAGGAAGGGGGGAGAGAGGGAGGAAGGGGGGGAAGAAAGGAACAGGAAGGTAGGTAGGTAGTTGGGGGGAGAGAGAGAAGGAAGGGAGGAAGGGGAGAGGGAGGGAGGAAGGGAGAGGGGAAGGAAGGAACAGGTAGGTAGGTGGGGGGAGAGAGGGAAGGAAGGGAGGGGCGCTTCTCCCCCACACTGGGGCTGGCATTTCCCCCCCCCCCCTTGCTTGGGCCTGAGTGGCGTTAAGCCACTCAGGCCCGGCTTCTCCCTCCCTTGGGCCCGGGGAACTGTTGAGTGCGGGAGGGAGGGGGGGTTCTGGGGGTGACTGGGGGAGGGAGAGTTTTTTTCCCGGGGCCAGCGGCCAGCCGCGGCCCCGGAAAAGGCGACTGGGGGCTGGAGGGTTTTTTTTCTGGGGCCGGCGGCCAGCCGCGGCCCCGCAGAAGGCGACTGGGGGCGGGATGGGGCTTCCTCGACGGGGCTGGCGGCGGCCAGCCGCAGCCCCGCAGAAAGCGACTGGGGGCGGGGCGGGGCTTCCTCGGCGGGGCCGGCGGCGGCCAGCCGCAGCCCCGCGACAGCGACTGGGGGTGGGACGGGGCTTCCTCGGCGGGGCCGGCGGCAGCCAGCCACGGCCCCGGAGAAGGCGACGGGGGCGACGGCCCCTTCTCTCCTGGAGCGGCGCTCCGGCTCGCTCCGGCCCCAACGGAGCCCTGGTTTGGACCATGTAGAGGTAGGATCTACCTTATTGTCCATATTCACTAAATAACTCAGTTTATCCATTTCAGCCCACTCTAACAATTTATTAATTAATTCTAATTTACTCGGTAGTATAGAGTTTTTCCAATGTTTGGCCCGAAGAATACACGCCGCTGTCACTATATATGCCAGCAATTTTAAGTCCACTTTCTTCATCCTCTCTGGTAACATATTCAATAAGAAAATTTCTGGTTCTAAAGGTATTTCATATATCAAAATTTCAAAAATCAATTTATTTACCATTTCCCAGAATTTTTTCATCTCCTTACATGTCCACCACATATGGAAAAACGATCCTACCTTGGATCCACACAACCAACAAGCATCCGATACATTTTTAAAACACTTATTCAGCCTGTCAGGGGACCAATACCAGCGGTGAAAGATCTTGTATATATTCTCTTTGTAGCTAACCATCTTTAAATATTTTAATGAACTCCAAGTTTTAGACCATCTATCTATGTCTATACTATAACCTATATGCTCTATCTATGTCTATACTATACTATATGCTCTGGTTTCTCTTCAGATCGCATAAATCTTTCGCCTTTTATAGAATTTTTGTTTCCATTGTGACTTGTTGCACAAAGAAGGGAAGGACACAGCCATTTCCAGCTGGTTTACAAAGGTTCGGCAGGAGTTGGTTGGAAATTTAACTAAATGAAATGACTGGGGAAGATACTGGAAAACAGTGACCTCTCCTCAACAGTGAGGAGACTTTATGAATTCAGTTCCCAGCAGTTGGCGTTCCTGATGCTAAAACATCTTCAGATGTCAGAGTAACCTGTTTTCTGTCACTGATGTTTTCAAAACATTTCTGCACTTCGTGACATGTCTCAGGGTCCTAGCTGGATGGTGTCTCCATGTTTGTGAAAACTGTCCTCTGGCTAGTGTTCCCCCCGCCCCCCATGTTCCCAAGAAATAGTTCTCATACAACTTCTGCAAGAGTGGACAAGACTGTGGGCAGCTGCTAGGCAGACTCTGGGATAGAGAACCAGGAAATGGGAGTAGGGTCAAGGGTTGAAAGTCATAAGATCAGAAACTGAGACTATACAAAATGGTAAGCCAAGAGATGAAGTCACAGAGAAGTCCAGTGATCAGATGCCAGAAAATTAGAGAAGCTGAGACATATTAGGCCACGGTCACACGGCCCTTTAATGTGGGAGGAAGGGCTGTTTCCTCCTGCATTTAAAGGGACCGTTCACAATGGCCGTGGCTAGTCCCGTGCTGAAGCGGGCTCAAATGCGGGTTCCTCCCGCATTTTCTGATCCCGGGAAAATGAAGTGTTTTCCCGGGAGTCACGCGAGGAGCCCGCATTTGAGCCATCTGGGCAGCCCTCTCTCGCAATCATTGGGAGAGCAGGGCTGTCCAGATAGTCCCGTCCTCCATTTCCCCCCCCCCCTTTTACACTTGGGCACTCAAGCGCTCCAAGTGTAAAAGGGGGGAACCCCCCCAACTTACCAGGTGGCCAGCGGGGCTCGGGGAAGGGTGTCTCCCCCCCCAACTGTTGCCACTGCTGCTTGCCTCCTCCGCTGCCGTTGCTGTTGCCGCTGTTGCCGCCGCCGCTCGCTGCTCGCCTCCTCCTCCTCTGCCACTCGCCTCCTCCTCCATCGCCGCATGCCTCCTCCAATGCTGCCATTACCGCCGCTGCTGCCGCCTTTGCCTGCCGGGGTTGGGATGTATAAACATCCCAACCCGAACTAAAAAACCACAGCCCCTTTACGTCAGGGAGGGCTCCCAGACTTAAAGGGCCGTGTGACCGCGGCTTCTCTGGATGGAATGGTAAGCTAGGAAATGGCTGCCCCTGCAGGCAATGCTGAAGGTTGTTTGGAAAGAACTCCTGAAAGATCTGGGGTTCTAGAATGGAACAAGTGAATGCATCTAAATTCTGCTTCAGACTGCAGGGCTCTGGGACAGTTGTAATGACAGTGTGGAGGCAATGTCTCTGCTCTTTTTTGCTCAAACATCAGTGTCTCAGCATTTTTCAATAGACTGCAAGCCACAAGGGTGACATATGTATACCGGTTGGTTAGCCGTGTTGGTCTGAAGCAGTAGAACAAATTTAGAGTCCAGTGGCAGCTTTAAGACCAACAAAGGTTTGTTCAAGGTATGAGCTTTTGTGTGCATGCATACTTTGTCAAATACATTGGAAAGGAAGCTAGATTTCAAACTTATAGATACAGACTGAACCGCAAATTAACATGTAACATGATGTAGATGCTTTAAGGTATTCAAAATGAAATTAAATAACAAGCTAAGGTTATAAGGTCAACAGTTGTTTTGATTTAATTAAGAGGGGAAAAGGACAGTAAAGTAATAAATATGTCAAAATAGGGGATAAATGTGAGAAGGCATCTTTTTTAACTGTGGGAAGTAAACTGAGTATACCACTCATTGTACTAATTGTACTGATCCCAACTGCTACTTCCTCCTTTCGGGGGTTGACTGTACTGACTACTGACCTTAAACAGGACTTTTGTCAACCTGAATTGCACAGTGTCATTCTTATATGAAATACTAGGGTGATTAGCCATGGGATCTTCAAGACAGCTGAGGAGTGTGAGGACTGGTCCAATTCAACTGGTGTTTCTTCCCCAGTGTTCTTGGAAAGAAAAAGCACAAAAAGATATGGTTTCAACAGATGCAGGTCCCAAAGACAGTCAAGAAGCCCTCGATTTCTTCCACTAAGATGGGGACTGCCTTGCTACAGTAGGAAACTACAGAGCATGGGCAAATTTATTTATATGATCTGAAGAGAAACAAGAGTATTGCTTTGGCAGGACATCTACTAAAATTGGAATGATACAGAGAAGATTAGCATGGCAAATTTATTCACAAATCTATAAGTGGAACACAAGAGTACTCCTGAAGGGCAACAACAGAACACAAACTCATCATGACACCAGTAACAAACCGGAATGTATCTAAGTGGAAAGAAACACTTGTGACATCACATGCCTTCTGCCATGTTTTACAGAACCAAGTTCTAAGTATCAGTTGCTGCAGGACTTGAACCAGTAGTCCAGGGTGTCAGGCATAGGCGTCAACTACGGGGGGGGGGGGGGCTCGAGCCTCCCCCGAAATTTCCCGGGGGGGGCTCAGCCACCCCCGGCAAAATGGAGCACCCGCCGGTGGGGGAGGCGGGGAGGGCCGCCGGGAGCCCGGGGGGTGCCGGGCGTGGCAGAAGGCAGCTGCCGAGGAGGGGGTGGGTGGAGGGGGGGCCAGAGCCGGCGCGATGGGCGGGCACAGGGACTCCGCCACGCCGGCCGGCCCCCCGACCCAGCCGGCGAGCGGGCTCTGGGGTAGCAGCCAGGCGGCCTGGCATTGGCTCTGGGCAGCAGGCAGCTGCAGCATCGGGGGGAAGCGCGCCGCCACGACTTCAAGGACCCCTACGGGGCAGCAGCCCCCGCCGCCGCCCCCCGCTCACCCCGCCGGGTCTGCCTCCCTGGGGCCGGGGGGGGGGGGGGCGAGGGAAAAGTGGCGGGGACATGGTCCTGTGCGCGTGTGTGTGCTTTGCGCGCGCGCACAAAAGACCCCCCCCCCCCGGGGATTTACAAAGTCTACGCCCCTGGTGTCAGGTACTACCTCCCAGCTCTCTGCTAGTGTGGTGGAGTGGTCAGAATGTCAGACTGTCATCTGTGGGACTGGAGTTCAGATTTTCTACTTGCCTCAAAAATCTCAGGGTGCGTAGATGAACCCTGAAAAGCAGGCATATTTCACAGGAGACCAGTAAGGAAATTGCTGGGATCTGGGTTTATGGTTGTAACAGTATTTCATGTCATCATTAAGGAAAAATATAAAATGGCTGGTGTCCCCCCCCCCCGCCCCTTTTGCTACGGTCTTATTTACAATAATTTTTAAAGTTTTCATCATGGTGATTGTGTTGCTGACGATGATGATTTAGATTTCTGAATCACCCAACAAACGGACTCTGGGCGATTTACAGCATTAAAACACATAAAATACAATCAACATGATAAAATTATTACAATGCACTAATAAAACAACCAACCCAGATGGTGATCAATCCCTTTTCTGCCAGCTGCCATGCTCTCTGTGCAGCAGGGTGAGGACGGCAACGTGGGGCCAAAGTAAAAAAGGAGGGTGCCAGTTTTAACCATGAATATCCAGAGAATGTGTCTGGAATTGTTACTGATGTTAGGGGGAAACATTATTGTCTGCCATTTGTAGATTGTTCCTCAAAGTCACCTTGGAAGCAGCCAATCACAATTATTTTACAGCTTTCCAATGTCCATTCATTCACACAGGAGCTGTATCTGATTACTCTGCTAGGGTTGTGAGCCTCCAGGTGGGGCCTAGGGATCTCCTGCTTTTACAACTGATCTGCAGCGGACAAAGATCAGCTCCCCTGGAGAAAATGGCTGCTTTGAAGGGTAGAGTCTATGGCATTGTGCCATGCTGAGCCCCCACCCCAAACCCTGCCCTCTCCCGGATCCACCCCCAAAGTCTCCAGGTATTTCCCAACCCAGACCTGGACACCTGTGGCCTACAGGCTCTAGGGAGGCCTAGTGACTCCAGGGAAGCCTGTATTAGAGTTGTGTAGTAGCTACAGAGAACGTTATCTCGGCTCTACATACAGTGACTACAGGCCCTACATTTGGACCCTTTGGAGGTGATTGGTTAACAGGGGATCTGGAGGGAAAACTTACCCCAGAAGATGACTGGAGGGTGGTGCCTGGGAAGAAGTGATAAAAGGCCTTGCCCCAAAGTGGGAGGTGGTTCTCTCCCAGGGAGCAGAGCTGGTAAGGCTGCGGCAGAAGGAGGGATCCCTCATCCAAAAGGAGTGAGTCAGCTGGAGGCTTAAATACCTAGAGAATGCTAGGGACGGTATAGTCAGAAGCGTTAGGGTGTCTTGTTTTGCTGGTTTACCTACCTTTACTGTGCTCATTTTTCCTATATATTATTGGATTAAAGTTGTTGTTAAATCTGTTTAATAAAACTATTTTGTTACTCTGCCTGGGTCCTCGTACCTCATTTGGTCACTTATAAGAGGAAACCTACTGGAAAAGGAGTGTATAAAGGGATAGGGTGGGTGTTCTGGGCCCTCCTGAGGAGACCCATACTAGAATGGTGGCAGCCATTACAGAACCTTTCTAGCTGCCACCCGCGATACATAGTCTGAAGCCTTCTTCTAGCCAGAGGAGGCTTTCTTCCACTTAATTGGCTCTTCCTGCAGCTAACCATTCTTTCTGCAGTTATGATAACTGAATTCAGCCAACAAAGGTAGGAACATAACAGCTGCAAGAGACAGTCTGAGAATACAACATGAGGTAAAGTACAGAATTTGGCCTGAGTGTCTTTATACCTCCAGCAACATCTTACTTTTATCTCCTAACTTAAGACAGAGACTGCCAAATGATTTCTGTGCTCTCTTCCAAAAAGGGATGTATCTCTCTGGCTTCAAGAGTAATTATAAAGATAATTGTTAGAATTTGTCATTGTCTGCAGAGTTTGTTTTTTTGCCTCTTGCTCAAAAGAACTGCTTGGGATTCAAAGCTAGTCTTCTTGGAAGCAGCACGATCCACACTCCTTCATCACGTCCTGAGAAACCTTCCTTTCTTTTTTAAAAAGCATTTGTAATAAAAATAAATAAATAACATTCAGCCTGATGAAGAGGGCTAACGAACTCAAAAGCTTGCATACTGTTACGTGTCATAATAAAAGGCACGGTGGAGACTGTGTTCTGATTGTGTTGGAAGGAACTCATAGCGCCCATAATAATTTGGAAGGAATCAATGGATTCTAATGGCCGTTTCTGTCATTAGTTTTAGCATGCCTACTTTTCCTGTCCTCCATTACATCCTTCCTTGGTTTTACTGTCTATTATTATTTCAATAATGTCTATCCTGCCTACTCTGCTAAAGGTACCTGGGGGGTGGTGGTGGTTACAAACAAGTAAAACAATGGGTTGGATCCATCCAGTTTTTCCACTCCATCTCACTTAATTTTCCTCCTTACTGCAACCTTCACTGCCTATGGCTCTTGCCTATGCAGGTCTCATAATCTCCAGTGTAGTCTTCTTGGTGGTCAAAGGAACCCTTGTCTTCCTTCTTTACATTGCCTTTTTAAAAAAATCCACAATCAAAAAGCTTGGGTAAACAATGTACACCCTTAGATGATGTTGGAAAGGTAGTAGATGCACACCCAGCAGTGTTGCATGATTGAGGAACCAAGACAGAAAAAGCTTCATCTTGCTTGGCCACGTATCATATTTCCATTAATGGTGGTATTCCAGAAAAGAAAGTGATCCTTCAAATATCTTGGTTTCAGACAGTTTATGGCTTTAAGGGCCATAACCCAAACTGATAGCCAGGGTAAATACTTTGATATAGCGTGCTTGGTAACTGACACCAGAAAGTAATCTTTGCTGCTGCCTTTTTGAACAGGTTGGGCTTCCCAAATGGCTTCAAGGACAGCCCTACTTAGATTGCATTGCAGTAATCAAGCTTGCATGGGATTAGAAGGTAGATGGTGGCCACAGCCACAAACCTGAGCGCCCTTTCCTGAGACCAAGCCCCATGAAATAAACTGGGACTCATTTTTGACAGCCCTGACCTGGATGTCCCAGGCTAGCCTGAGCTTGTCAGAGCTTGGAAGCGAAGCAAGGCCTGTCTCGGCTAGTCAATGGATGGGAGACCACTGAGAAATACCATGGTCGCAAGGTGAAGTCAGGAAATGACAAGCCACCTCGGAATAGCTCTTGCCCTGAAAACCCCACCAGGGGGTAGCCACACATCAGCTGCGACTTGACAGCACTTCGCACCACCCCCCTCTTGAGAAGATCCGTGTAGGACGGCGCCTTAAAAGCACCTTTCTCAGGGAGGGGTGCTGTAAACCAGCCAGAGCTGGCCTGACGAGCAACGTGGTGCCAGGCAGAGAGGTCTGATCCGAGCCTCCCGTTGTCAACGCACACCTCGGTTGGCACAGCCTCTTTTCGGCCCCCGTGAGCACCATGTGCTTCCCAGGACCCTATTCAGAGCAGGAGGCCTTGACCCCAACCACTCCCCGGGCGGGCTCAGCCTCTTCATGGCCACTGGCGTGGAGACCAGGCGCGTAGCCGGAGCCTGCAAGAGCCAGGTTGTTCCCATGCAGCCTGGTGGACACCCACCCTCCTCTCCGTTCCCCTGCAATCCCCGAGCCGAGGCGCAGAGAGAGGCCGCCTTTGCCTTTAAGGGGCCGGCCGCTCCCAGACGCCCGTCTCCATGAATGGATGGATGGAGCCCCCGCGCCGCCCCTTCCCTCTCCTGCGGGCCCCTTCCGCCGTCCTCTCCTTGACGCGTCGCTCGCCTTCCCTCCCTCCCTCCGCCCCCGGATCGCCCAAGGCCGCGGGCAGGCAGCGGGTCTCCCCCGGCCGTCCAGCCAGCCTTCCGCACCATCGAGTGGCGCTCGCCTCTCCTCGCCTCCCTCCTTCTCCTCGTGGCCGCCCCCCCGCCTCTCTCTCCCTCCCTCCCGCCCTCGGCACGGCTGATCTTGCGGCGCTGCCTTCTTCCTGCAGCCATGGCGGCGGCGGCGGCGCGGGAGGGACGCGGCTCGGCCAGGGGGGTGGCTTCCCCGCCGCGGCAGGAGAGCCTCCTCGCTCCTCGCTAGCGGAGCCACGGAGAGGAGCCCCCGCGCCGCCACGATCGGGACCCCGCCTCGCCGCCCGGACCCCGCCATGTCCACCAAAGCGGAGCAGTGTAAGTCAACCGCGGCTGCCGACGCCGGAGCGGGCGGGAGGGCCGGCCAGGGACGCCCTGCGGCGGTGGGGGAACAGAGAGAGAGAGAGAGAGAGAGAGGGCGAGGAGGGCACTGTCCGTGGTGCTGGATGTGACAACGGCTCCTTGGCTGCTAGATCGCACGGGCGGGGGGCGGGACGGAGATCCCTGGGATCTGTAAGCGCCGCAGACTTAAGGGATGGATTCTGCGAGGAGGCCCTCTCCAGCATCTCGAGGCTATTTCTTCGCATCACCAACGACACCCTTTAAAAAATGTCGCACGGATCATCTGGCAAACACTGGGAGATGATCTAGTATTTGACGCCCCATCTTTACATGAAGGGAGGGACTTAAACCCCCCCCCCCCGGTAAACAGTGATAGAAAAGTGTAGACAGCCCCCCCCCCTCTTTTAAGGGCCTAGCTGAATGTCTTCCATCCGGATTCCTGACTAGATGGTGGAAATCTATTATTTTCATTGCATAACGGACCTGGGTGAATTAAGGAACAATCAGGATCCTTCAGTGACTGCAACCTCTTGCCTCCCTCGCACACCCACTCTGTTGTTGCTGCTGCTTTTTAAAAGGGCAAGGTTAAAAAAAATGTCTTCTCCAATGGCTTTGCGAGTTGCCTGTGAAATAGCCGTCAGGTGCTGAGGACAAAATGGAGATGGGGGAAGAGGATGGAGGGAAAGGGCTGGTCTGGTCGATCTGTACACAGCCGGCTCTTTTGAAGACATTCTGGTGAATGGCAACTGAGCTGCAGATGATTTCTGCATTCTGAATGACCCAACACTGAACAAAATGGAAACATCATGTCAGCAGGAGACTCAGTTGGTCTCACAGTAAGCCAGTCCTTGCTCCCAAGCCCTGATACCTCATCCTTAAAACACCCAGGATAAGACCCTAGCTGTCTGAGACAAAACCAAGACAACTGGAAGGAAACAGATTTTGCAACCTGGCTTGGCAGATGATTCCATTGCCAAACTGTCCCATCATTTCTGACCAACATTTTTATGTTCAGTTTAAGTCACTCTGTTTACAGTTTTGAGACAGGCCTTCTTGTCCTACCCTGGATAGAGAGGGTGACAATTCCTCCCTTCCTCCTCCTCATTCAAGTTTAAACAAGGAGCCTGCTGGTGGACTTTTCTGGTATTGGACAAAGAGCTGTCATGGATCAGAGAGAGGTGGAAGGGACCTTATCCATTCTGCAACCTCCCTCCCTAAAGCCAAAGATTGGGTGGCCTTGATATAGTTCCTCAGCGAGTGCAGGGCCATTCTTAAAAGCTGGTGTGGGGGGGAGGGAAGTCTTCTTTGGGCAGGATGTGGTGCTGCCTGGGGGATTAAATTACTTTATTGATCAGAGCAAGAACTCTGGCAGAAATACGTACAACTGAATCAACCGTGGTTTTGAGTTATGCCTGCAGGTTGTGTCTCAGGAGATCAGGGGAACTGTGCTAATGGCCTTTCCGTCCTCTCCATGGATCTGAAAGGAGATAAAGGGATTTATTGTTCATGTCTCAGAAACGTTTCTCTGTGACAACGGAACTCAGCCAACGGGATGACAAATGGAGGGGAGGGTAATTGACTCTAATTTGCACCAGCTTTATAGCGCAATCCTAAAACAAATTACATCCTAATAAGCCCAGTGACTTCAGTGAACTTAGAAGTGTGTAACTCTGCTTAGGGGTGCACATCATTGTGCTTTAATTCTTCTTTGTACACCTCTTAAAGCTGGGGACAGCACCGTAACTTAAAAGCAAATATATGATATAACAACTACAGGACTTCTGTTCCCATGAGTCCAATACAGGGCTGTTGGGTAGAAAGGAGGTAGGGCCCCCCATAAAGGAATATTTTATTTATATCCCACCTTTCTCCCCAAGTAGCTCACATTGTTCTCTTCTTCTCCATTTTATCCTCACAACAACCCTGTGGGGTAGGTCTGGCTATGATGGTGTCACCCAGCAACCTAACATGTCAGAGTGGGTTATTCATAGCTGGCCCTTGATCTTAGTCTGATATTCTAACAACTACATAGGGGCTCTGACCACTACACAGGCCACAACTACTGGTTCAGCAATATGGGAATGTGGGATATTGGTGTGCCCGGCCTCAGAGTGTACAGCCCTGGAATGGGATTGCTGAGTCTACAATCACATCATTGGGCTTTAATTCAACTTTGTATCTCTAAAAGCTTGGGATAGGAAACAACATTTATTGAAAAACACAAGTACGCTATAACATTGACAAAAAGGCACCATTTAGCTTTTGCAACTCAGCATCCATCCCTGTACATCTTCTGAAAGATGTTCAAGTGTTGATTAAACACAGCTCTGAAGGAGTGCATAAATGGGTAAGGGGGATTTGCTTGACAGTGTCTTGGAAGGAAGACCCACAGCCTGGTACATACTGGGAGAAATGGCAATCACTCATCTTGTTTCTCTGCATACTTTCCAGAAGGCCATTCAATGGCAAATTAATCTGGCAGTGACAGACTTAAATCTTTAAATCTGGGTCAGTGCCAGAGATGCACAAAACAGGCTGGCAGGTGACTTACCTCCCTGCAGTCTGTTTCTCAAGGTAATTTCTTTTCCCAGCAAATCTCTAATGCCAAAAGTGAAACTCACTGGGAGAAAAATCACCCTGGTTTAGAGACTGCGGAAGGGAATGGAAAGGGTTTGGCAGCATCCACACTTCCTTTTAAAATCAGATCCACCCACCTTGGCTGCTTTCTGTGGGATAAGCAAGAATTAAAGAGATGGGTCTCCTGCTATCAAATTTGAGTTTGGTCCCCAAACAAAAAAGGAGAATAAGCTGGAAAGAATAAGGCAAGCAAGCTTCTAATCCAAGTAGCTTTTATTAAAAGGAGTGGGTGGAAAGACAAAGAATGGAGGACATCTGCACCCAGGAAGAACCCAGAAAACAAATGCTGTGTTTCTGTAACCCACAGCTCACTCCTGCTGAGCACAGCAGCCAGTGGCACCAAAGTTTCCCTGTGTTTCCTGTTATCTTTCACTCATTGTCTCTGGAAGATGATTACTGTGTGAGCACTATGAGCCTGCTGTGCTAGGCAACAGCTCAGCAGGAGGTGGGTGCCATGCTGTGTACCCTCTCCGCCTTTCCCCTGTATACTGTTTTCCTAGCTTTTTACAGAGGAACTGTTAAGGCAAAAGTGTGTCAATAGCAAAGTAGTGAAGATAAGAACATAAGAGAAGCCAATGTTGGATCAGGCCAGTCGCCCATCCAGTCCAACACTCTGTCACACAGTGGCCAAAAACACCAGGTTTCAGAAGGTCCAACAGTGGCGGCAAAACACTAGAAGCCCTCCCACTTTTGTCCCCCCCCATCAAGCACCAAGAATACAAAGCATCACTTGCCCCACTTAGTGGAGCACTAAGTGGGGCACTAAAATGCCAAGAAGGATGTGCATTCTTCAATGGCAAGGTAAGGTCGGCACTGAGGATGTTTCCCAAAGGTTACCTTCACCTGTCTGTTGACATCATCCTGGGACAAAGAGGAGGAGAAGACACACTTAGAAGACTTGACCCCCTGATTGTAGGAGATCGTTTGATTTCTCTGTACTAACTTCATATGTTTTGGCTGCCACTGAAATATCCCCGACTGGTCATCTGTGAAACTGTCTCTCCGTCTCCTGTTGCATTTTCAGAGTTTTGCTTCAGCGTACCCACAGACTTCCACCAGCTCTCCGTTGCCAGTGCTAGAAAGATCCCAACCTCAGATGTTTCTTCCCAGAGCTATGTGGCCTCTTCAAGCATTACAACAACTCTATGCACTTTAATATGTGTGGAGGATGACTGTGCAGTTCCTCCATCCTACGGAGCCATCCTGCAACTTACCTGGCTCTTCCACTGGAGGAAGAGCCCCTTAGGTTGGAGGAAAAGCTCCTTTCACTGAAGGAAGGTTTTAAACAGTTTTTTTAGTGGAGTGGTTGGATATTGGGCTTCTGTTATGAATTACTTATCTCTTCTTGCATTCCTTTGGGAAAGCTGTGAGTCACTCAAGAGAGAAAAAAGGTTTCTTCTCTGGTTGATCAGCAATTTCAGCAGCCTCTCCACTTTCTGTAAGTGTACCAGCAGGCCAGCAGTGCTATCCTAAGTAGAGTTATATCCCTTCTAAGTCCACTCAAGTCAAAGGGCTTAGAAGGGTATAACTCTGCTTTGGATGTCACTACAAATGTGCAGTCCTGTGCAGGTTTACTTGATTTCCAACTGGTGTAAGTTGGTTTAAACTGGAGTCACTCTACAATGGGCTGTGCTGTTAAACTGGTTTAGGATCCATTCCCTCTCCCCAGGGAATTGCTGCTTTTTAGTGATGGTCTGTGTGTCTCTCCCCCCCCCTGTGTTTTTCAACTCATAATTGCCTTCCAGTGTGGGTACAGCGAACACTAATAATGTAGATTTCAGTGGGCTCTACAGGTCATTGAGTTTTCAAGTACTGTGGCTGAGGACAGACTGGCAATCTGCCCCAGGATAGGTCCACATGGGAAGCGGGGGAAGGGAGCCTGTTCAGACATGCGTAGCTGTCCCTCGGCTCCCTTCCGCACTTACCCGCTTTGAAGCCAGTTTTCTTGCGCTTTAGAAGGACACCAGGAGAAACTGGTGTCCGGAGGCCATCTTGCGCTTGCCTCCCGCTTCCAGGCAGTGTGAACTGGAAGAAGGCGAACACGCAAGTGGAGGCGGCAGTGCGAACACGGTGTTTTGCCAATTTGCGCATGAGTGCTCATGCGCACATGCGCACATGAGTGCACACGCAAATTGCCAAAACAGCTCTATCACGAGCTGCGGAGGCTGGCCCACCTGGGGCCACTCCGCAGCAGTCTGAACGCTCCATAACGGCATCCTTGCGCAATACCCTGGCCAATGTGGACAGCCAGCCCCGGGGGATTTCCCCCCCGCAGCTTTTGCCTCCGGATTCATCCCACTCCAGATTGCCAGTCTGTCCTCAGCCTGTATTTACTCAAATGCAAGACCAGGTCCCCCCCCCCCCCCAGGTACACAGTAAGAAAAGAAAGCAAAAAAAGAGGAGGGGGTCATCTTACATTAGCATACAAATTACAGTTATGCCCAATAGCAATTTTTTTTGTGTGCCTAACTTTTTTTAGAGGAGTCATCGTACATGGGCCACATTTCTTTCACGTAAATAAATTAGTATGTTCAGCATCACCCAATAAATCTTTGTATAGGGTAAAGGGTAAATATCACCTTTCTTCCAGGCCTACCATTTTCATGGATAAATGGATTATGATGCTATTCTGTTTAAAACCCCAGTTTGGGAGTGCTGTAATTCCTTAGCATGAAAAATTGTTTCTGATGAGGAAAAACAGAAGCAGATGAACTCTATGAGTCACACAATAACAGGAAAGAGTCTGGGGAAAGGGCTGATTTCTTCTGAACTCTGCCTCTAAAAGTATCTGACTAAGAAAAATACCACTTGCACTGTGGGTCCCTATTAGTCACATTTAGTATATACGATCTATTATTTATTTGCTTCATTTATACCCCACCTTTATCACCCTTTGGGGAAGACCCAGAGTGACTTACATAATCCTCCTCTCCTCTGTTTTATCCTCACAACAACCCTATGAGGTAGGTTAGACTGAGAGCATGTGACTGGCCCAAGGTCACCCAGCAAGCTTCCATGGCAGAGTGGAGATTCGAACCTGGATCTCCTAGATCCTAGTCTGACTCTGTAATTACAGTGACAGTTACAACAGAATCAGCAATTCACTCCTTTTTTAGCAGAGGTATAGCCAAAAATGTTAGCATAGTGGGGTGTGATTTATTTATTTGATTTTAGGCCAACTATTCTCCCAGTTGCTCAGGGTTGTGTACAAGATCCCCTCCTCTCATTTTAAACTCACAACATTCCTGCATGGTAGATTAGTTTGAGTGAGAGAGAGAGACTGACCTTGGCTTCTTTGCTGAATGGGCATTTGGATCTGGACACGCCTGGGCCCGTGTGACCCTCCAAGCATTATCCTTTCCACATTTGCCTGCCACTCCAGATTTTCTCAGTGTTCAAGTCAAGGCAATTTAAGTCCAGGGCAAAACAGCATCCAAATAACCTGGGGCAAAAGTAGGCTGAAACTGCCCTGACCACTGAAGGGAGGTGACGTAATGCAGAATGGGGAAAAAAATTGGAATAAAAAGAAGGTTGAACTCAATTTTATTGCAGAATGGGGGGAAAACCTGGATTAAAAAGAAGGTTGAATTCAATTTTAGTGCAGAAATGCTTGGAGGACAACACGGTGAACATGAATTAAAAGGAGAGTGCAGAAAGGGCCTAAATCACACTGGCAGGCTTGCAAATCACATTCATCTGGACAAGAAGACATGCCTTTCACGGCCTGTTAACATTGCAGACTGGGAATTCAAATTGTGCACCTGATGAAGTGGGCTCTAGCCAATCGAAGCCTTAGGCTTGCATAAACCTGTAAGTTTTTGACACACCACAAGGCCCCTATTTTTCGTTACCCCACTAGAATCCATTTCTGTGTGGCAACTGCAAATGTAGCCATTTTATGAGTGACTTATTTATCTCAAACTGGCATCAGAAATTCTGCTTTCATTGACTCACTTGTATGCAGCAAGCCAATGATGGATCAGACAACTGTTCCTTTCAGGATGAGGCATAAATACAGCAAAGAAGGAGAAGGTTGGGGTAGAATCGTGGCTGCTCCCCGTGCCCCACGCAGACCTCCTTGCTAGTTTGTTGGATCCTTCAGAGCAAAGTACAAATTGACTGGATCTCTTGGATGTGAATGTTTTTAAACATTAAAAAGCAGCCAGAGGGTAACCCCGTTTAGACTGGAATCAAAGTGGTGGTGCACAGTTTTTAGGATTCTCCCTGCCCCCATAAAAATTGCCCTCCCCTTCCCAGGTGCTGTTAGTTGTAGTGAGGGGGGAAGATATGTACAGTTCAGGTGGCAGTCTCCTTTCCTCCACACTCAGTGCTCATAGCAGCTCAGGGATTTTATTGGGAAAAATTGCACGCACACACACGTGCACACGCACACACACAAGAATTGCCCTGACCTGGATGTCCCAGGCCAGCCTGTTCTCATCAGATCTCGGAAGCTAAGCAGGGTCTACCCTGGATAGAAGAGGAGATTGGATTCATACCCCGCCCTTCACTCGGCGTCTCAGAGCAGTTTACAATCTCGTTCCTTTCCTCTCCCCACAGCAGACACCCTGTGTAGGTGGGGCTGAGAGAGCTCTTTTGAGGACTGGTCTTGAGAGAACAGCTCTATGAGAACTGTGGCTGACCCAAGGTCACCCGGCAGCTGCATGTGGAGGAGTGGGGAATCAACCTGGTTCTCCCAGATTAGAGTCCACGCACTTAACCACTACACCAGACTGGACAGTACTTGGATGGGAGACTGCTAAGGGAGTCCAGGGTTACTATGCAAAGGCAGGCAATGGCAAACCACCATTGTGTGCTCCTTGCCTTGAAAACCCCGTCGGGGTCCCCATAAGTCGGCTGCAATTTTATGGCAACCCCCCCCCCCCCAAAATCTCTAGCCTCATGGCTCCAATGCAAATCAAGCCCCTATGCAACTGATTTTTTGACATTGAAAAACATGTCAGGTGATCCAGTGGAGCTGGGCTCTCACAGAATCAGCCTTCTTCTTACTAAGAGAGCACCATTGTGGCCCTTAGAACTTCATGATGCCCCAACAAGCTTGACCCCTCTGACAATCTAAAGCAATTGCCCTCGTGTATAGCTTGGAACAAAGCAGCAACACTTTTAATTTATGACCGCTTGCTCAAGAGTAGCAGTAATTCCCTAATTTGGCTTCATGATTGCATTCCCTTGGCCAGATCCACAGCACTCAGAAAAGGCAGTGTATAAACAACGAGCAAAATGATGATGATGATGATAATGATAATAATATCAGACCTGAAGAACATTTGCAACAGTTGCCACTTTTCTGTGACTCTGTGGTAATGGAAAGTGCCGCTAAGTTGCAGCCAACTCATAGCAACCCTGCAGGGTTTTCAGGGGAAGAGTCAAACCGAAGAGGTTTGCCATTGCCTGCCTAATCGTAGCAACTGTGGACTTCCTAGGTGGTTTCCCACCCAAATATTAACTGGGGCAGACCCTGCTAAGCTTCTGAGATCTGACGAGATCAGGCCAGTCTAAGCCATCCAGGTCAGGGCATGTGTCTATTGCTGGAGTACTGTCAGAACATATACAAAGATACAAAGCTAATTTATACCAAGGCAGACCCTTGTTCCATCCACGCCAAATGGCAGAGGCTCTCCAGGGTCTCAGGATGATAAAGAACTTTGCCAGCACTTGTTACCTGACAGCCTTCCACAGCAGTTGCCTGGGAATGGACCAGGGGCCTTCTGCATGCCAAGCAGCTGCTCTACCACTGAGTCATGAGTGTTCCTTGTGAAAGAAAGTTTATCAGTCAAATAGATTTTGAGATTGCCAGTCAATAAATTGATCTCCTTGGCAATTCATTAGGTTCTTGCCCGAAGATGTAGTCCATAGATACAGTGGGTTTAAGCTTGCCCCTAACTCCGTTGAATTGTGCGCAGAATGTGTAAAATGTGTGTGCCTTTTGAATGGCGTGAACTGAGCTAAGAGTCTCCCTCCCCCATTTTTTTCCCCCGTGACATGCACTCCAGTTGCTTCCAAGATCCGGTACTTGCAAGAATACCACAACCGCGTTCTTCACAACATTTACCCCGTCCCTTCTGGAACTGACATTGCAAACACTCTGAAATATTTTTCTCAGACATTATTAAGGTAAGCTTTAAATTATGCTCTCAAAAATAATAATACTGTTGAAGTGATATGTATGATTAGCTTATGCAAAAATCCCAAAGAGCAAAAAACAGAACGGTGTTCTGCCAGAAGGGTCAGAGCTCAACAAAATATATAATCTGGAATTAATAAATAAATTTACCTGCTGCTGCCCCTTTGCCCAGCTGAGTTGCCGACTGCTCATTTTGGCCAATTCTAAAACAACACTTGGTTGATTACACTTTCATTTGGCCCAAAGGTTGGTTCCATAACTCCCTTCTGCTAAGTCTTCCTTCAGTAGGAAAAGACTTCCTCCAATGGAGAATGATGTTTTCCAGCAATTGTCTTCTGATGGAGGTGAAAGTCTTTCTTCATTAACAGAAGACGTGGTGGAAAGCAGTTGTAGGACCCACCTTAGTGGAAGGGAATCTTAGAGTCTAAACCAATGAGTTTAGCTGAAATGAGATATACCAAAGAAGACAGGAAGATCTGCAGTATTTTTTTTTACAGTACCAGAAAGCTGAGTATGAGCATCTTGTTTAGATCCTGTGAGGGCTGTCCTCAGGTTTGGTTGGTCTTCAGATCAGAATTTCTGTCAGTCCATTGTATCCACAGGTGACAGTGTGTCGATTTTGCGATTAGCCCTATTGATTCTATCTTATCTTAAAATGGAAGCTAAGGGTGGGATCCAAGCTCAGGCCTGTTCTGTATTCAGGATTTCGTTTAGCTCCATACATATAAGGAAGCAACATGCTTGATTTCTAAATAGCTGTAAGATTGCCAGGTATCTTTATGAATTAACTTTAAAGGCCCAAATAAACTGAGTCAGCAGGTTGTTTCTTTTTCCCACAATCATGGTGACTTCCTCCGCAGGACTGCCAGCATTTTAACCTGCCCCTGTACCCTGAACAGCAACTTGACCTGCAGACACTAGCAGGTGATAATGCCACTGAACACTTGTTTCCCATAATCCCGTAGTTGCCTTAGAGATGGGGTTACCAACTGGCCAGGAGAGAGAGAAAATGTTCCTTTAAGAGAGGCTTAATAAAAATTTTTTTAAAAGCAGGTGATTATAATTAACCTGTGTTCCATTAGAAAAGCTTCAATTACCCATTTTCCCCACATCAAGCTTTGGTTAAAGAGACAGGACTTCCTCCTTCCTGGCCTACTTAGGTAACCCCTCAGGTAACCTTATTTAGAGAACAGACAGCACATGAAAGCACATTCATTTTGCTAACTAGGGAGAATAAATACAAATGATGCCCTTTTCTTATGATGTTGACAGCTTGTGCAGGTCCTTTACAATAAGAGATGTAAGGAAGGGCTTATCCTGTGGCTCCTCCCCTTCTAGGATCACTTCTCCAGCACAAGGTATAGGCTCCTCCCCCCATGGGGATTGGAGATTCTCCCTCTCCTGGCAGTGTGGGAAAAAGCTGTGCTGCAATGGCTCCCACACCACCCACATCACATGGAAAAGGGCTGTTCTGATCAATGTTCCCTTTAAGCTTCACAATGTTGTGAGCAAAAAAAGCTAGTAGCAATAATGTTGTGAGCAAGTCTACATTTGACTGTTGCATAAATTAGTTTTTAGAAGATTATTTCCATATCCTTGTAAAAGTCTCAGAATGAATTCTTTTAAACTATATTTAAACTATACTGTAAGAATAATTTAAACGTTATAAGAGAAAACAGAATCAAGTCAAATTTCATTGCAGAAAATGTTGTCCTCTATGGGGGTAGACCAGGCCTTCAGAGAACAGGTCTACCTGCCCCTTTCCACTATATTGGCAGACCTGGTCTCCTGAGAACAGGTCTATCCTCCTCTTTACACTATATTTGTAGACCTGGACTTTGGAGAACAGGTCTACCCACCCACCCAATATTGGTAGACCTGGCCTCAGACAGTTGCCCTGCACTGAGCCTTAGAAAACATACCAGCACTTGGGGGGGCGGGGGGCTCTTCTAGTCTACTTTGGTGAGGTTTTTTAGTGAAATATGACAAATTCACAGGTCAAGTATAACAGAGGTGGAACAATCACTGTCAGAACCCTGCCTAACCTAACAAACAGGAAGTTGCTTAAATGTTATCAATCTGCCCAAACTACTTATTTATTCAAATATTTATATCCCACTTTTACTGTGACTCAAGGCAGCTTACAAATCATACTGAAAAGCATAATAGGGGTGTGCAAAAAAATTCATTTTTTTCCTGTTCCTTTATCACCTATGGGTACCATTATAGTCAATGGGCCCCATAGGCTATAATGGAGAATCGATCCCAGGGTATTTTGAGTTCTGGGGCAGGGGGCTATTTTTTTAGGTAGCAGCACCAAATTTGTAGCATAGCAGCTGACATTTCTCCTTAAAAACCCCACAAGTTTCAAAAAGGTTGGACAAGGGGGTCCAATTTTTTGGGCCCCAGAAGGAGGTGCCCCATCTTCCATTGTTTCCAATAGAGGGAAAAATACTTGTGAGCTAAAAGCTAAAATCTCCGAGCAGCCAGCTAAAATTTTGTGCACCAGCACCCCTACTGCAGCTTAGAGGGAACACTGTTTCTAATCCATTGTCCTCCTGCTGTTAACTTCCATGTGCTAGAAATGGTTCTAAACCAAAATCCTCAATGTTTAAGGCTTGATGCCTACCCTCAAACATGGACTACTGTAATTTGTCTAAAATGAACTAACTGAAATCCTAGATCTGAATACCTTGGACATGAGGGAGTCATTAGAAACACATAGGCATGAAAGGAACCCATCAGATATTCTTTCTGGGGAAGCCTCATTGAAATGAATGAAGGTTGTGCCATAGACCAAAATGGCCTCATTCACCTACATGGAAGTTGCCTGTGTGTTCCTTTCACTGCAATGACTCTTGTATCTTAAATTCTCTTGCATCTTAAACCTGGACCTTAACAGGAAGGTTAGGGGCTGCCTTTAGTCTTATTAATCAGGATCCCTTCATGTTTTAGTAGTTAGAACTCTCTGTCTATAGCCAGGATTTATCTAACATCATGACAAGGAAGACAATAATGAAAGGAATAAGGAATTTCTCAGCCCAGTCAGCCAAACTCTTCTAATTGTGAGGTCAAATTGATACATCCTACCTTGGTATCTGAAAGGTCCCACTCTGTTAAAAGAGCACTGGCAAATGGCTTGAGGGTCTTCTTCCTCCATCCGACATTATGGCTCCACCAAGCTGCTGGTGCCTCTTCATCATCAATGTGGTACCGCTAGGGGGTCTGGCAGGGAAAGGCCTAAGAGGCATGCAGCCTGCAAAGAGAATACTGAAGTTTCTACCTAGCTAATGCTTATTAAAATAATTAAAAAGATCATTATGACTTCAGAGGCTCAAGTCATGCAGCAGAATCAGGAGGGTTTGTTCCCAGTAAATGTGCGTAGGATTGAGATCGTGGGCTTTTTAAAAGCATTGTTCAAATTATTTAGAAAGGCCAGGATTCTCTGTGTGTCAAACACAATTGATAGGTCATTGCACAGAAAGGGCGGCACATTGAACAGCAAGATGATTCAGGTGGAGTTCATCCAGATAGTTCATAAACAAAGGTCGCTTGAATGGGAATGTGCAGCATCTTACTATCAGCTTTTGGGGTCAATGTACATTGGTTATTATGATCTCAATTGGCTTCTTTCGAGTCACACCAGGGTTGAACGTGATCCTTTGATTTGCAGACATCTTGAGGGTGTAACAAATTTCGGGGAGGGGATTGGGCCGAAGCGGTTTTAGTTGAGGGCGAAAGCGTAAAGAATTTGCATTTATTTTTTGACAAACAAAACATCACATGAAAATCACCATACACGGCGCATAACACATTGGTTCATTGAGCTCCTCCTTAAGTTTATCTTTGGGTGAAAGCATTTCTCCGCATTAAGCATGAATTTAATTTTCATGCATTGCTCCATTTCCAGCTTTCCTTCCCCAACCTAAAGAAGGATTTCAAATATAACAAATTCCCTACAAGGTCAAGGCAGGAGAAACAATATATTTCTTCATAGAAATCACTAGTACTTGTGATACAGCCCCTTAGATGCATGCATGTCCAATGCAGGTGTTACAAAAATGGCAGCTCCTGGGGCTGCATCAGAGGCTGTTTCTGAAGTTTTAATGAATTTTGGGAATGGCCTTCTGTGACAGGAAGGCAGGCTCCAGAAGTTCATAGAGTTGGAAGGGACCTCCCGGGTCATTTAGTCCAGCCCCCTGCACAGTGCAGGAAATTCACAAATACCTCCCCCCATACCCTCAGTAACCCCTGCTCTTTGCCCAGAAGATGGCAAAAAAGAAAACACAACCAAAACCCAGCACCCCTCCAGGATCTCTGGCCACAAACTGTTCTGCTGCTCAGATAGATTTTCTTCAATGCAGTAGTATCTAGGGTGACCAGATATAAAGACGGGCAAGATAGAAGGTGTTCTAGCAAGTGCAAATTATCTGCTGACATTCTTTTTCTGGCCAATGACTGAAATCCCTTTTTCTTTCCATCTGGTCACCTTACCAAAGTTGCAAATTGTCTGGTACTGTTTCTACCAGAGTCACATCTGGAAGATAGTAATGTGTGGAGACTAGAAGAAGAACTTGGTACTCTCTTCCTTTGAGGCTGTACCCAAGTTCCTGCACTGTGTTTAGCAAACTGATCTGTGTGAAGGTGTATAACTTAACTGACTACAAGTTCCAGCATGCAATGTTATTGGTTTTTTGGACAAAAAATGTTTGTTCCCCTAAAAGGCTCTATCACTGTACACTGTACAGGACAGTTGTAGATAAATGGGAGATAGCTGTTCAGTGACAGACAGAAATCAACACTTGAAACTTTTGCTAGTGTGGGGATGATGAAAACTGCTTTGTCAGATCAAAAAGGAAGCGTGGGCAGCCATTGGTACTTTAAATAGCCGTCACCTGCCTGCAGCAATATCTATACATGCATCAAAAAAAGAAAAAAAAAGATTTATTGAAATGCTGCCATTATTATTGTTAAGTGTAATAAATTTAAAATCAATAAAATATTTTTTTTAAAAAAAGACTGACAATTTAGAAAGTTGCCTGGTTAACTGGATAGCTTTTTAAAAACAGATTAAAAGATTTGGACCGATTAATCTGATCCATCAACTAAATACAGCAGCTTTAAGCAGAATTTTAGAATGGCCATTATAGTAAGGAAGAAGAAATGGTGGTGTAAGAATATCTGATAACTAGAACAAGAATTGGAGGGCAGTCTAAGTGTTACCTTTCTCAGGGCCCTAACTTTCTTGGAATTCCTGGACTTTAATTTAGGACTCACCAGAAATTTCAGTGGGTTCAAGTGGTGAATGGAGGAGGAGGGAGATGGGCAGTGCAATCCTAAACAGAGCTATACCCGTCTTAGTCCATGGATTTAGATCCTGCTTTAAGACTGCAGGATTACAACATAACACTGTACAGGGTTATTGTAGTCACTGCCCACTGTCTAACTCTGCATAGGAGTGCACTGCCATTGCTGTATCCCTCTTCTTTTCCCTGTGCTCCAATCACACTGGCCTACCTCACAACCAGACACTTTCTCATATACCCATGGATTTACCCCACATACATGTCCTACCTCACACACACTCATAAATGAATTTTCACAAAGGGTGCACCACAGATAGAGTCACTACATATACCTAAGAACATAAGAAGAGCCCTGCTGGATCAGACCAATGGTCCGTCTAGTCCAGCATCCCATCTCACACAGTGGCTGACCAGTTCCTCTGGAGGGCCAGCAACAGAGCATAGCCGGCCGAGGTCTTCCTCTGATGTTGCCTCCTGGCTCTGGCATTCAGAGGTTTTAGTGCCTCTGAATGTGGAGGTTTCCCTCAGTGGTTAGTATCCACTGATAGATCTGTCCTCCATGAATATATCTAATCCCCTTTTGAAGCTGTTTATTCCTGTGGTCATCACTGCATCAGGCTTCCAACTCTGCTCAGAAAATCCCTGGAGCTCTGGGGTGGTACCTGGTAAGAGAGGAGAAGAAGCTCAGTGAGCTTGTGATGCCAGAGATCCCACCCTCCAAAGCTGCCCCTTGCTGCTGGGGAACAGACCTCTGTAGTCTGGAGGCCAGTTATAATTCCGGGCGGACTCCAGGCCCCACCAGGAGGTTGTTAACCTTATGTATATACAAAGTACAGACACATAAAAAGATATCATCATATACATATGCACACACAACACACGTTATCATATGCATATGCATCCTATACATCATACACACTTCCCCAGTCATACTAACGAGCAGGAGTCCCTTTCCTCTTGCTAATTTGATCCCCATGAACTAATTAGATCAGACCAGTGAGGGTGGAGTTTGTGGCTGCAGCACACGGACGGAGAGTCTGTTTTCTGAGGAGCTGCATAAAATTCTGGATATTCTTACTCCTCTGTTCCTCCTTCGTCCTCTCCACCACACTTTCATACTGCTGAGGAGGGATAACAGTAGTGGGGAATGGTGGGATTGGAACTCCAAGAGCAATGGAGTTCTTACCCCGAGCCACCTTGAGACCCTTTAATTAGCAGACAAGGTTTGGGGATAGGGTTGCCCAAACTCCAAGTGGTGGCTGGAGATCACCTGTGATTACAACTCATCTCCAGGTGAAAAAGATCAGTTCACCTGGAGAAATTGGCTGTTTTGGAAGGTGGACTCCATGGCATTATACCCCACTGAAGTCCCTCCCCTCCCCAAACCCTGCCCTCCTCAGGCTCCCCCCCCCCCCAAAAATCTTTAGGTATTTCCCAACCTGGACCTGGCAACCTTATTCGGGGAAAGGACGAGGGATGTCTTAGTTTTATCACCCCTGTTGTCCTGTGATCAGTAGAGACCCTTTGGCATCATTTACATCATTCAGTCATTAAAAGACAAATGACTGAGCTGGCAATGAAGGTGGCTTCACCTACGAACAGCACAGGCAAGGCATTAACACCCGGAGCCTGGGTCCTTTAGAAGATGCAATCACTGTTCTTGATTAAAAAACAAGCTAGATGAAGATGGAGAATTGTATGCTGGGACATGTAGTCTCTTAGGGCTTCCATTCCACAGGGAGGCGTATGGCCTTGCCCAACCAGTTGACCTTGAGTTCTTTATAATTTTCTGAAAGCGATGACTAATACGTTTTGTTGCCAAATGAGAATGCAGCTGGATTGAGCTGGTGAGGGACAGAAGGAACGTTAATAGCAAAGGAAGGTGATAAGTGCAGCACTGGAAATTCAATCAAAACAAAAGCAATCAGAACAATCTGGCCTTTTAATTATTTTTTATTTTACAGTCAGGATCACAACAGTGAATGTTAGGAGGCTGACTGGCCTGCTTTCATGCATGCTTTAATGCCAGATGATTTTCTTTGATTGTGTCTTGGGGAACAAGAACCAAAAGGAATTTGAAATCTACAGAAGGCACAATAAACAGACTAGGGAGCACTATAAAAGTGGGGGTATATATAGGGTTGCCAGCCTCCAGGTGGGGCCTGGCTATCTCCTGGAATTACAAACTACAACAATCTCTTTCCCCAGGGAGAAAATAGCTCCTGTGGAGGGTGGACTCTATGGCATTATGCTCTCTTCTCCCCTCCCCAAACACTGCCCTTTCTAGGCTTTACCCCCCCCCTCCCAGTTCTCCAGGAATTTCCCAACCCAGAGTTAGCAAGACAAGTTGCAAGGTCTGGGCAATGGGGATGGTGATTTTCCCAAATCAGCCCCACATTCTTTCCAAGGAGGCCAATGGAATGGGAACCTCTTTCTATCTTGAGGGAAGATTCACCACAGACAGTCGTAGGAGCAGAGTAAAACTAAGAGTTCAGACCTTCAAAATATATTCCCCTCCCTGCAAAACACACACTGAAAACTGGGTTATGTAGTTTGACGTATTGTTGTTATACTATATTTGTAGAAGACAATTATCGAATGTCTATTGTGGGATAAATTGGGTGAGGTGGGGGACTATACTCAGTCCGGCCAAAGTTAAGTACTTCTCCAAATCCTTTTGAGGTCAACTGTGTGCACATACTTTATTCTCTCATTGAAATCAATTGGTCAAAAGTGCTGCACTTTTGCTGGATTGTGGTCTATAGTTTTGATGCTTCAGTAGCATATTTTTTTTAAAAAATTGTCATTTCAGGAAATTTGTTTCATTCACTTGCAACGATATTCAAAAGGCAGAGCAATCTGATTGACTCAGCCCTCCTTTGGATTCCCACCAAGGCTTTTAATTAATTTTAAACTATTTCTCCTTTAGTCTGTAGTGAGTTTGTTGAATAAGTTACGTAAGTAGCATTAGAAATGTATGATAAGTCCCATGTCTGATATGCAGTTATATAATGGGTAATGCTTGCTTAACCCTTAGATTTCAAAAGTGACCACTTACAGAAAAAACCCCCCTGGTGTTTGTATTTGTAAAGTAGGCTGTTTCCTCCCCCCCCCAAATTAAAAGCACACACAAACCACCATTCTCATTAGCTCACAAAACATACGCCGCAGCCCCATCAACGATATATTATTTTTAAAGCTTTTCCAAACGTAGTTTAGCTAACATTTTTTAGAAATATTATATTATTTCTAAATCCATGTGCCTGTTTGAAACCTCATTACCTCAGATGATACTGACGGAATGTTGCGAAACAGTATCATGAAAATACATACAGACATTATTTTGACGCAATAAACATGTGATTTTTAAGGCTCTCTTAACAAACACACATGTTTATTCTTTGCTAAAAACATGTTTCTGCAAGTGCCACACCTATTTTTTGCACGTAATCCTTCCCTGGTTTCCAATGATGGTATTTAAACTCTCAAGGTGGTTTTTTAAAAAAATTTTTTTTTTATACGATTCGATTATGATGCTCTTCTGCTTTCTCCCCCTTCTGTGGCAAATTGCATCAAATTTAGCTGAACTGTGAAACATGGGTATGGCACTGAAACATGCATTTTTTATATTTTTGCTCCTTATGAACCAGATAACACATGAGATGCAATGGAAATTTCCCACAAGTAGCAATTCTGAATTGTCTTTTCTCCGAAGCATGGGAATGAATGGGTTGCTAGATTTTGCAAGATGGCACTGGTATTGGTGATGATTGCATCTCATGTGGGATGTATCTGGAGTTTTATTATTTGTTTTATAGTGTCATTTCAATGTAATGTGCTGTTCTTTGTGTCTTTGTTGTCTCTTTTTTTTCTTTGTCCCCCCAACAGCATTTTGTCCCGCACAGGGAAGAAGGAGAATCAAGATGCCTCCAATTTGACAGTGCCCATGACCATGTGTCTTTTTCCTGTGCCATTCCCACTCACCCCATCTCTAAGACCACAGGTCAGTTCCATCAACCCTACTGTTACTCGCTCCCTCCTTTACAGCGTCCTGCGAGATGCTCCCACTGAACGCGGCCAGCAAAGTCGTGATGCTCAGTTATCAGACTACCCATCATTGGACTATCAAGGACTATACGTGACATTGGTGACTCTGCTGGATCTAGTTCCTTTGCTACAACATGGTCAACATGGTAAGTGGACCTTTTGGATCTTTGTCTTCAACTTGATGCCTGGGGAAATGGTGGAAGGCTTATGAAAGGCTTGGGTTTGGATTGGCACAGATCTACATTTCTGTATCTGTTTCATTTATGGTCTGCTTTTCTCGCTGAGACTCAAGGCAGATTGCAAAAAAATATGGTGATCAAATGAAAACAAATAATAAGTACAACAACTGTCTCCTATGTTGGAACTGTACCGCTACATGTGCACTAATCTATAGAAATGCTAACAGAAATTAAACATGAGCATACATTGGTGTAGCTCTAAATTCTGCAAAGTGGGGAGCTCTAGCGCTGGTCACAATGCAATGCAATGTGTTGTACTGTTTAATTCATGTGGAAATGTATATGTCTGAATGCACATCTATATTTATTGAAAAATACTGTAGGAACTGTTCTCTGTTAAATGTCTAATGTTATCTACAAATTTCGCCATGTTATAGGGTCAAGGCCCACCCTAGGTCCAGCCTACTTTTCCTCTTCAGCCCCTTTCCTACTTCAGCCCCTCTGAAAATATTGTTTGTGGGATGCTTCACACACACTTGTGTTTCAGTTGATTTCTCTTCACTTGTTGAAGAGACTCCATGGAGATACACTTTTCTCTGAGGTGATATGCAAGCTCCCTCTGGGGTTTGATCTACATGGTCCATTCAGACTGTGGACCAGCATACAGAAGGAACCAATCTCCACAAACATTGACATTCCTCCCTTTTGCCATGAACGCATGATTGTGAGTTTATATTTCCAGTGTACCTGCACTACACTGATGTGTTTGTCAGTAACTTCACAGCTTGGGGGAGGGAGAGAAGGAGCAAGGAAAATAATGGCAGATGTTCTGAGTGATCAGACAGAAAACTGGAAATTAGGTGGTAGGGTTTGGAGTGGAAATTAAGTGGCAATCAGGTGGTAGAATTCTGAGGTAGCAGAAGGGATTGTACCAATTTAGATGGCAGGAGATAGATCACATTCTTGGTTACCATACTGCCATTCCTTTGGGATATATTTTAAGAGAAGATGCTTAAGGAAAATGTTGGTACTCTGCTATTGCGCCACTGATGGAAGAGGATCTTTTTCTGCCTTTTTCCCTGCCAGCTGTGGCCCCCCAAAAGGCACTGTTGAGGAAAGGCGAATGTACACAGACCAAAAAGCCGGGGGGGGGGGGCACTACATTGTGGAAGTGAAACAGTAGCATGTGTGTCCAAAGTGCAAGTATACTCTAATAAAAACCTCGAATGCATTTTAAATTTAATGGAATGCTTTAATGGTTGTATTATTACCATGAAGGTAAGTCAGGAGCCGCTGTTTTGACTGCAAGTATGTGGCAATACTTACTGAAATTGATTTGGGACAATAATGACTCCCCCAAAAAGAAAGCAATAAGATTGTTATATCCTGCATCCAGAGTCTTTCAGGAATTGCCAGGATAACAATTTAATCCTGTTCAGAAACAGACAGAGGCTTCACAACGAACATATGGTAAATTTATGTTGATACAAAAGCAAAAAGAAGCATTTTTGTGATGCTGACTGATGGTAACATCGGCAGCCTGTTTCAGAAGTTGTGTGCACTGTGTAGGGATGCTTTTGCCTGATGGTTGGGACAGCCTGAAAGAAGAACTACAGTCAGAACAACAGTGGCACAAAGACCCTGAGGACTGGAGAGAAGACCTTGAACCGACATTTACCCATCAGCTTTATGCCTTTTGTGTGTGTGTGTGTTTCTGAGAATGTGTATTTATTTAAAACATTTCTATCTTGCCTTATCGCCTAGGACTCAGTGCAGAGAATAGTCTAGCAACCAAGTTGCAAAGGGCATAAATTAATAAAATTAAAAATATACCATTTACCAATTTAAAAATATTCAGGCTTAACACACCCAAGAGTTAAAACACACAAGATCGGCAAACTCACAGCCAGATCTGCTGAAAAAGTTCATCCTCCACCAAATGCTGTTTGGAGAAGGACTCCCTTACATGCCTTCCTAAATGTACCAAGAGGTGGTGTCCTCCTCACCTACTGTGGCAGGCTGTTCCAAAGGACTGCACACACCACAGAAAAGGTCTGTGGTCTTTGCTGTGGCCGTGTGGACAGTCTGAAGGGAGGACACCTGAAGGAGGGAGCTGTCTGAAGAATGTAAACTTTGTGGGGAAGTATACTGGGAGATGTGGTTTGACAGATATGGGGCCCTAATCTGTGAAGATCTTCATAGGTAAAATAACTAGTAAACCTGGGTCCAGAAGCACCCTCCAGCACTTACCTTGACCTACTACTGAAAGTATAACCCCCATATAAGTCTGATAAACCAACCCCAGCCCAACATTCTGCCTTCCCATTCTTAATTTATGGTGAGAAGGCAGAATAAAAGAACTGTCAATCAATCGGATACTTACTTACTTTGCCGTCTGCCTTTCTTGCTGTGAAAGCAAATACATAAATAAATAAGTAATTCATTTATTTGCCTCATAATCAGCTTTTCTCACTGAGACTCAAGGCTGCTTACACAGTGTAAGTCAATCTGTAGGGTGGCCAACCTCCAGGTGGTGGCTGGAGAACTCCTGGGATTACAACTGATCTCCAAGCGACAGAGATCCATTCACCTGGAGAAAATGGCTACTTTGGAAGGGGGACTGTATGGCATTATACCCCACCGAAGTCCCTCCCCTCTCCAAATCTCATCCTTTTCAGGCTCCACCCCCAAAATCCCCAGGTATTTCCCAACCCAGGGCTGGCAAACCTAACAATCTGGAACAGGGCATAAAGTATTAGACATGATATGATTAAACAATGCAGAAAATGCTATTATATTATTCAAACAGAGCAGTGAGAGTAGGATGATGCCTACAGCTCAGTTGATCTATTACTTAACCTCAGCAGAATTGGTTCCACCAGGGAGCATAAAATCCAGGAGTGCCCAGTAGCTAGTGGAGCCTAGAAAACATGCCTGGTGATTGCCTCTAGGGTTGTTGAAAAGACTGAGAAAGGCAGACTGCTCAACAAAGTTTGGAGGCTTCTGCCAGCCTTTTCTTCCAGAAGGAGAGCACCTAAGTTCGAGTAAGGCTGCTGCGGCTGAGGAAGCTTGAATCTTTGCTGAGTGGAGCAGTGGGATACAGGCCATTGTGTTTTAAAGTATATGGTGTTTGTCAAACGGATTTAGTACATCTTTGAATATATTGCTGTGTAAGGCATTATTCTACAGATGCTGTGTTCATCAGTATTTGGACCTGCTTCTGTGTCAACTCCCCCCCCCCCCATTCTGGTTAGGGCAGCTGGTGGACTGGCGTTATGTTGAAAGAGTTTGTGCTTTCAGCTTCACTTGTCCCAGTCGTTTATATATATTTTTAAAAAAATTTTTTTTTAGGGCATCACTGATCTAGACAGAATTTACCCCATACGGATGTAAAACATAGGATGTCTTCTCATATTTTGATTATCGATTGCCCTTCCAACATTTCACAGAGGAAAACAGGGACCCTATAGTAACACACCAATTCTCATACCAAGAATGCCCAGTCTCGATATCCCCCCACTATCACCCATTGCTGGAGGACGTACTTTTGATACGTTGTATTCATTTACTGTGCTATCGCCTGTTTCCTAATGATTTGAAAGCCAGGAGGGAGTGTGTTCCTTTGGTTAAATATATATTTCAAAAGCAGAATTCTCCTGTTATGTTATTAGCAGTTCAAAATATACTTAAGCATCTGCAGCATGGGAGATGTCACTCTGCCCTGCTTGGGTCCTCCACTCCATGCACACGTATCTTACCAACATGTGCATTAAGGACGAGATATATCCAATCATCCTCTCGGAGGCTTAACTATACTGGGGAGGGAACGGAATCCTAAAGAGTAACTGTGCTAGCAACTCCCACTAAACAAGTTTTAACAGCGTGTCCCCAAAAGGACAAAATAGGGACAATGGTTTTCCAGGAGACAGAAAATAGTTGTAACGTAGCTTTACGTCGTAACCAGGCATTTATATTCTTTATTTATGTGCCTTTGACAGATCTCGGACAGTCAATTTTTTATACAACGACATGTTTGCTACCCTTTCTCAGCGACGACATCTTGAGTACTTTGCCGTATACAATGATTTCCACTTTAGCCACGTTCCCGCCATTTCTCCATAAAGATATCATAGAGTACCTCAGCACATCTTTCTTGCCCATGGCTATATGTAAGTAACTTCCAGTTATGTTTCTGAAGGAAAATGGCAGGTTCCTTCTTCTTCGCTGAGACAATAGGTGCCTTGCCTGTAGGTTGTGAATTCATCTTGTGAAGCTGAAACAACCTCAGAATAAATTCTTACTTATAGAAGATCTAGCCTGATACCCATGCTTTGCTACAGTATTTAAGTTCCATAAATCCAGCTATAATACTGATGATGTGAAGTCTGAAATGTAAGATTTGTTGTAGGAATTCTGATAGAGAAGATTGTAGTGTAAAAAATGAAGTAAGACATACGTACTACCCCCCCCCCCCCCGTCCACTGAAGGACCTCTCCCACACCTGACAGGCAGCTCCCTGTCCAGTGTAGGAGTGGGAGGGAGGAGGAGTATTAGAAGCCACTGTGGAGGTGGGGCTGGCAGGATCACTAAGGCGTTACTGCTGGGGCGGGCTCCCTCATGGCTTAAAGGCATCCAGGAGGCTGGGCCAGAGCTAAGGCAATTCTGATTTCCTCAACTGCTGTTAGCTCTCTGCAGTCTCCTGTAAGTGTTTTTTTTTACCTCAGAACACTGAGCTCTGCAGCTGACCAATCAGAGAGTGGGAGGTGCAAGGCGGCAGCAGCCTGGCAGCCTCATAGGAATCAATGGGGGGAGCACTTAGCATAGGAATCAATGGGGGGACCCACTTAGGGTCACATTTCTAAAAATCCCTTCTTAATGAGCACCTATGCCATGGTAGGAGCACTCTCCCCAAATTTGGTGTTTTTAGGTCCAGCAGTTTGGCCTGGGCATTGATTTTTTGGTGAAGGGACTTTCTTTTATATATATACATGAGAAAGAACAGATTTCAGTACAGCAAGATTTGAGTCCGGTAGCATCTTGGAGACCAATGAGATTTTCAACATATGAATTTTTGAGGGTCAAAGCTTCCTTCGTCAGATATACCCCCAAAATCTTGTTGGTCTTTAAGGTGCTCCTGGAGTCAAATCTTGCCCTTCTGCTACAGAACAACACAGCTGCCCTCCAAAACTATCCATAGAGTTTTGTGTTGTGAAGTTCCAACTACCACCAAGAGATGCTCATCATTTTGATTGCAGCTGATAAAGGGAGTTAGTCTATTCGAGGGTTTTCTCTGCAACTGTAGGGCTTGGTTCATTCCATTGATTCATAGCCCTGATAAAGTTCCTCCCAACCTGTTGCTTTGCTGTGTGTTCCTTATCTTTACTGGGCAGTTTTCAAGAACTGATTAAAGGTCTGCACAAGGATACAGGTGAAGCAGAGGTCTTATGTACATGTGAAAGTTCTGTGGTTTGGACACAAAGGTGCTCTTCTGTTGGCTTATAACAGCACTGACACATACAGAATGGCAATTTGATGACGGAACAGGTGGATGGTTTTTGCTGGTTTCTTCCTGCTCATATGGATCCCCATTTTGCTCTGTATAATGTTCCTGAGGGTCATTTCATGTGGGGTCAATGAGCTGTAGTAAAGGGCAGGGAGAAACTTTGCCCTGTTGAAACTTTAGAACCAACCCAATGTCTTTAGTGTTGTCATTTTTAGGGGTGGATGGCTAGGGGAAAATGAGGAATACTATTCTCCCAATACCAATCAAATGCTTTCTGTTGATTTCTGTGGCAGCTTTGAGAGCATCCTGTTGATTCAGGGAGCTCCTTGAGTGCAGGAGCTCCTGTAAGAAGCTCCCAAAGGTAGTGTTTGTCTGTCAGTATGCAGCTTCTCCTCTGTAGAGAACTCTTGTTGAGGGCAATCAGAAGCCCTTCTATGCTTACATTTCAAAATGATAATGGCAACGTACTCCATTTTCTGTGTACTCTTGGTACTGCTTCATCTGTACAGTTTAACTCTTTAATGAACTAATTTTCTCAAAGCACTAGTTAATTCCCTTATGCACAAATCAGTATTTTGTTCTTTTGGCTCTCTTACCTTTGGATATCATATTTGAGATCTTTTATGCCTTTTGATGTTTTCTCACTATATGTTTTCTATATTAGCTCACAACATTGGGAGAATGTCTAGTTTAGAATTGTGATTTTTTGTTAGAACAGCTTGTTGCCTTACAGCCTTTTCCATTAGTAGGCTGGATGGCAACTTTACAGCAGCTTTCTGATTCATTAGCCTGTTGGTGTTTCCATACGAATGCACCTCCCACTACTTTCTGGTGTTCCCTGCCAGCACTCCCAAGGCTGCTGTGGGAAAAATAAGGGGAAATGGAAAGGGCGCACCAACATGCAACATCGCTTCTGGTGAGAGAATAGAAACGATGTCATGACACTGAGAGGCCCTCAAGGATTCACCCAAAACTCTATGGTTCAGCCATTGAGATCATGATGTTCATTCTGGTTTTTCACTAGAAGTGACATTGTGCATGGGCGTGAGATGGGTGTGCTTGCTCTTGGCCCTCTCAGTTCTTCTGCAGATTGCCAGGTGTGGCTGGCAACCCTAAGGCATGAATAAGCCCCAAAGACAAAGCTGGAAATAGATATGTTCATTGTTATTTCATTACAGATCTTCCCCATAGTTTGTTTTAAAAATATAAATATTTCCTCGTTAAGTAAAGAAACATCTGTTTGTGCTTTTTCTCCCAGTACAAAAGAATGCACAAAAAAAGACAAGAGTTGTATATTATCACTCCACTCAGCAAAGTTATGGGGCAGTCCTAAGTAGTACAGTCTAAGTTCAGTGGCTGTCACTCACTTGCCAAAGACTTCCTCCAGCCTAAGGAGGCTTCCTCCAATGGAAATAGTTCTTTCACTGGAGAGAGTATCATTTCTGTCGGGGGAATCCTTTACAAATTAATCTGGATCTGATCTGTTGGTTTCACTACTGGTTTGGGGTGCATTTGTTGGGCTACTGATTGGCCCAGGAGAATAATTCCATATGAGAAATATACAATGCCATGTAGAAGATACCTAATTGTGGTACAAAAGTGAAATGGCATAGAGGCTGTAGTGGGGAGGGGATGAGATCAAGTATTAAAACTGATAGGATCAAATCCAGTAGTTTCTGAACACAGATATTTTCAGCATGCCTTCTGGTGATCTGTGTCAAGCCAACACAGTTTACAAACCATCTTCCCATTGAAGACTGCACCTTTAGTTTTTTTTAAAAAACTGTTGTTTCCACTCCCCCAGATAATCTGGCTGAACAGTGCCAGCAAAGAACAGTGCCAGCAAATGCCTTATATAACTCAAACCAAGGTGATCTTTTCAGTATAAACAACAGTTCCTCTTGCATCAGATCACATGTTGTCTTCAATTTTCGTCTTGCAATCTAAATCCTAGAGTTCTTTCATTCAAAATGTTGTAAAGTACAGTGGCTCAAAAGAATCCTGTTTCTGCCTGGTTTTATGAAAGCAATTTCTCCAAGCTGGAAAGAATGAAGCTAGATCATCTTCACCCTTATGTGAGGGCAGGTGCTGCCTCTTCTGCATCAGATTACTGAATTTGCTGTAGGTTGGATATGTTCCCAGTTTTATTTGCAGAGCATCGATGATCATCATAGCTATGAGTCAGGAACATAACAAAGTGAGAAAAGGATAGCTCCGAGTCATGGAAGAGACACATCATCCGGGAGTCCTGACTCCTTGGTCAACCAGCTATCACCAGCCTGCACTGAGCAGATTATATGATATGAATCAGAGAGGTGTCTTTGGCTGCTGTCCAGGACAGAGTTGGCTTGGTGGCTGACTGTGTGACAGGATGCCATAACCCGCCCCACCCCCCCAGTAGATTTCTGGAAGGAGACGGCCTGGGATTTCTCTGTCTTCTCATCGTTGTTCTATCCATCCTCCAAAGAACTTAGGGGGGCATTCATGCCACATTTTGTTCTCACAACTCCATAAAGTAGATTGAAACCAAGAAAGAATGACTGGCCCAAGATCACCAGTGAGCTTCATTGCTGAGCTGGGATTTGAAGCTGGGTCTCCCAACCTCTACACCAGGGGTCCCAACTTATTGATCCTATCAGCATTCTTGGAATTTTGAGAAAGAGAAATGAGCACCATCACAACATGGCTGCCACAGGATGTGTGACTCATCACAAGAAGGCTGTGATGGGAGGCGGAACTGATCACAAAATGGCTGTCATGGGAGGCAATAACAAAATGTTGGGAAGTTCCAAATCAACCATCTTTCCATGGCTGGGTCATCTGTTTCCAATGGCAGTCCTCTGCCTACCTAAAGGAGATACTTCCTGGGGTCTTCAATAGGGTTGCCAGGTCCTACTTTGTCACCAGTGGGGGGATTTGGAGGGCATTCCTCTGGATGGGGTGGGGACGTCGCACGATGTCCCCAATGCAATGATGTCATCATGTCTGTGACATTGCACAGCGACTCTCTGGTTTGTGGGCAAAACTCTATGGTTTGAGGGCAAATTTACCATAGAGTTTTGCCCTCAGACCAGAGTGTCCCCTGCGACATCTCCAATGTGATGACATCACTTCTGGGTGATGTCATTGCATCGGGGATGTCACTTGGGGACATGGCTGTTTGAGGGCAAGGTTAACTCTGCTGGCCAGCTGGCTGGCAGCGGCGGGCAAAAGCCCCCCAAACTAGGGGAACCCCTGCTAGGACCTGGGGACAACTCCAGTTCCACTGAGGTAGAGAAAAGTCAGGATGGGAACGTCAATGGGAAACCCTTGTAAACTTATAAGTCTATGTTTGGCTGAATGTTACTAATTCCATATTTGATTTACATTTACATGATCAAAATGGCAGATTTGCATTGCTAACTGCTAAACCTCTGTTTTCCCTTAAAGTGGGCTCCTCAAGAAGAGAAGGGGTTCCAGCTCATGTTAATCTGTCTGCTTCTTCAATGCTAATGATTGCAATGCAGTATACATCCAATCCTGGTACGTATCAGCCTTTCTGGTAGTTTGTACATTTGTCAAACTTCTATGAAATGTTACATAAAAAGGACATAAATGGTTTGTTTTTTTTAAGCAGGGATGTTTGAAAGCTGATGCTGTGGGAAAGGCTTCTTATGTTTGTATTTTGAAAAGGAATTTAAAAAATAGTCCTTTGAAATTGCTGAGCCTGGAGCAGCCAGTTTGAAGATAACAGATTTCACAGCGTTACAAGCATAAATTTGCTTAAACTTTTAAAAAAGGCTTTGAACGGCTTCTAAAAATTCTATTTTAATACATGAAAGTAGAAACATCAGTTTTTATCACCATGGTGTTAGTGATAATTAGGGAACACTGAAGGTTGTGTTAAATTTAAATAGAAAGCTGTTGATTGCCTCATACATGGCACTTCTGTAAGGACAAATCATGCCTGCTAAATTCCTTGTGGTTAATAAGGAAGAAGCAGGTCAGCTGGACTTGATTAATGGAAATCTAATCAATTATCATGTGTTGTGTATAAGTTGCCACATTTTTATTAGATAAAAGCTCCTTGCCTTTAACAGCCCAAGCATTCTGCATCACAACATCTCAGCGCTCTGAAAAGCTTCATCTACTGAGCTTCTGATATCCAGATAATACGACTCCTCTGTCAATAAAAAGACAGCAGTCCTTGATGTATCAAAAGGAAACCAAGATATCAAATGGCATAGTTACACTACATACTTCTATATTTTGACTGGACTGGAATTTCTTCCCCAAATAGTCCTGGGCATTATGGCTCTTTTCAGGAGAGGGATTGTTAAAGCAGTTGAATGGCTGCCAGTCTGGCACTGGGTGGAGAACTACAGTTTATACCAGATGAAATAATATAATACAGACTACACAAAAACTTGTGTAATGAGCCAACATTGTGTTTCATGGTGTTTACTGTAGCCCTGTTCATATGTTACAGTGAATGCTTACACATCCTTTGTGTCTGCACATACAGCCGTAAGAAAAAAACAACACACTTTCACTTTACAAATGAAACTGGGAACCAGTACCTGCATAAGTGTGGGGTATGAATCCCACATTCCAACTGTACATGTGTTGAACAAAACACATGTGTTGAACAAAACATGATAATTACATAACATGGATATGAAGAAAAATCAAGTGTAACTTGTGAACAGCATAGGGTTGCCAAGTCAGTAGGACTTGTGGACAGGGGATGGGGGGGGGGGGGGGACTTACTGGGAGCTGGAACAACGTAACTTGCCTAGATCACCCAGGAGCCAGAAATAAACACAGTGTGCCTATGGTTGGGGCACTCTGGTTTTTGGGCAAAACTCTATGGTTTGAAGCTAATTCTACCATAGAGTTTTGCCCCAAAACCATAGCATTGCCCCCCAACATCAGCGGGTGACGTAGGCATGTCATATTTATTTTCTGCTTCTTGTCTGTTCCGGGAGGTAATTCTCCCCTGTTGGCCAAATGGCTGGAGCGAGGGGGAGCACCGGAAACCGGGGGATCCCCCACATTCCGGGGGGACCTGGCAACCCTAGATAGGGTTTTTGTTGGTCCCCAATAGGGTTCACATGTTCCCATGATAGCTTTTAAAAGGAACTGAAATATTTTCTAGTTCAGTTGTGGTAAACTTTGACACAGAAAAGAGCAATTATTCAACATTTCAGTGCAAGTAAACAGGCCTCTAAGATGGCCTGCTTGCAATTGATGGGGTTCCCCCTGTTGATTAGCTTTAAGTTCATTAATTTAATGCATTTATATATTGCCTTTCTGTCAACTCGAGACATCCAAGGTGGTTGACAATATAACATTTGACAAGAGGAAGCAGTACATTGTAGAGATTGTCTCATGCTGTTGGTTGTCTTCTTTGGAGTCAAAGTATGAGACACCTTGCCAAGATGGATACCTGTTGCCTTTCCCTCAGGGTTCCACAGGTAATGAAGTAGCTCCAGGGAAAGTGGGTGAGGGCTGCCTTAGCTGGTTTCTCTCAGGCCTTTGGTGCTTCCTTCATGATACGATGACATAATTAAAGTGTTAAGGAATGATTAGATTTGACTGGATTTCAAATGTTCATCATCATCAGTCCTCTTATTTGAATGGGCCTGTATATTCCTAGATACTGACGTCTCACATGCTGTGGAGATGGTTAGCTAAGAACTCATTTCTTCATGCTAGCTTTTCACATATAGGAGAAGTGTGACACAAGGACATATTTATAGATGCTGTCTTCTGTACGCATTCTGAGATGGCAGAGGACTATACCAATCTGTCCTTGAGGAACCTATGAGGACTATACCATGTGTCCTTGAGGAACATCTGAGTTGATTTCCAGAGTCTGGGACCACCTAGTTTTTGGCCACTGTGTGACACAGAGTTTTGGACTGGATGGGCCATTGGCCTGATCCAACATGGCTTCTCTTGTGTTCTTATGTACTACCAGAATGAAGAATGGCTTAAAAGAAATACTATTGTTGTTCTTTTGCTGTGTTGGCATTGGCCTGCCAGACAGATTTCAATTAAACCAATAAAAACAATAAAAAACTTTTCTGTTCTTTGATTTTGCATTTTAACTGGTCTGTCTCCATTTGTCTTTTTCCCCATCCAGTGTATCACTGTCAGTTACTGGAATGCCTTATGAAGTATAAACAAGAAGTGTGGAAAGTAAGTTTATGGCCCAATATATTTTGTAGGAACAGTTGCACAAACAGTTCTTTATTTGAAAACTGAGATCGCTTGTAGTGTCACTTCAAAACAGTGGCAACAATTTGCATGTCTGATACTTTTCCTGGAGTCTGAATTATATTTTGTACTGAAGTATGAACTTACACATTTAAAATTTCAGTTGTACATTACCCCCCCCCCTCCACTTCCCCCCAGTCTCTGGTTCTGAGTTCAGAAGTAGGTCAAGCCATTTGAAATCAGGGAAGAAATAGTATTGATTCAATCTTTAAAACAAGATGCACATGGTAATATACACACACAAGGGTGCAGTTTCTTTTGCAAAACTTGGAAGTCCTTAAGTGCATATGAGGTACCTCAAAGCCGCTTGCTTGAATATTGATTGATTTTTAGTATGTCTTTCTTACTGAGACTCAAGCTGGATTGCAGATATGAGCCTGCCCACATGCTGAAATTTTCTGGACAGGCATTGCTCTGTGTCCCACTACCATTTGGTGGTGATTGGGGGGGAGGCAGATGACAGGGACTTCTTGGTGGCAGCACCGAAGTTATGGAATACTTCCCTTCATGAGGCTCATTTGGAACAATCTGTGTTAACTTTTCATTAATTGGTGAGGACCACTGTGTTTAAAAGAAAATTACTCTGAAGTAGGAACATTTTGCTTCCCTGATGAAATTTTTGCTGATGTATGTGCTTTGGGTTCTGAGAGTATCCTACTGTCAATTTTTGCATTTTCAAACTATCTTTCAAAATGTTTAATTTTTCTAAGCTGGTTGTAGATTGGATAGTCTGTGATTTTGGTTTACTTTAACGTAATGGCATTCTGCACACTGCTTTAGAGATCTTAAGGACCCAAAAGTAGGATATAAATATTTTAAAAAACAAATATCACTGAAATGTTACATGAATGCACTTAGGATTTCACCAGAGCTTTCAGTGACCCAAGTGCTTCTCTCATACTATTTCGGTGCAGTTTTTTCTGTGCTCTGTCTGCTTCTCCTGGGGATCCTGACACCTTCTGAAATTGAACTTGCCACTCCTGCTTTTGTTTTAGGATTTGCTGTACGTAATTGCGTATGGCCCCTCTCAAGTAAAACCTCCTGCAGTACAAATGCTTTTCCACTACTGGCCCAACCTAAAACCTCCAGGGGCAATAAGTGAATACCGAGGCCTACAATACACAGGTCAGTGAAGCAGTATCCAGCTGCATGCTAATAGTAGATGCTGAAGACTTGTGGAAAGTTCTGTAGCATTTTCCACCTGAGCAATGGTTTCTAATTTACCTCTTTTTTTTTAGCATCATATAGGAAGTGCTTACAAGGCGTAGTGTGGTTCTCTGTTAACATGCTTGCCCACCAAAAAGGCACAACCAAGGTGACAACAGTTTCCAGCTTCTTAACTTTAAAATGAGTTCAGCTTTGGGAGAGTTTGCCAAGAAAAAATGTGGAATGCCCTTCAGTTTGGTTTTCAACTTGTATCTGTCAGGAATGTTTCAGTTAGAGGAGATCCTCTCTTAGGGCAGAGGGTTGGACTAGGTGACCCACTGGGTGCCTTTGAATTCTATGATTCTATAATGAAATGGCTGAATTCTCCAGCATTCAGCCACAGAACCTGTCAATCTGCCAACTGTGCTAATTCCTTGCTTATACCTCCCTAAGTAGGGATAGGGGGACTTTTTTTCTTCCCGGACTAGTGGAAAAAGAGACTCTTCTTTCTCACCTTCTCTCCATTCTCTCTTGCTGTCATTTAGGGCTGGTTTAGACATGTTCATAGGTTATTTGATTTCTCAGTGCCGAATGTGTGAACTGACATCACTGCTGAGCATTATGTTGGGAGGTGTTAACAAAAGTTCTGCACACAGTTTGACCTGTAGATGAAGACAGGTGTAATATTTTTACAGCAGTTGAGCCCATTTGGAAGCTCCCCCACGTTGCTCAGTCCAAATGTGCCTTTCCTTTCCAGGATTGAACTATGGGAAAAAAATAATTTGGTGCAAAAAGTTGGGTATGGATGGCACTGGTTGGCTAGCGTCCATGCTGCCAAGAAACCTACCCCTAATCTACAGAAGAATTTTGTACTTCAGTAAAAAAAAACCCACATTTTTGAGCAATAAAGCAATTAATGAATTGCTAAATGTACTTACCCACTGGAGGCAAGGGGTGGAGACATGAACCAACGTTTGATGCTTCAGTGCATATGACTGTCATTCAAGCTATGATGCTGGAAAGAAACTGGCTCTTTTTTGACCCTATGTCTGTCTTTATCTGCAGTGGCTCTTTGACTTGTGCAAGCCATCATTTGAAGCTGCAGATGCTGTGGTGGTGAATTTGCATGTGTGAATTAGCCATTAGAAATATCTTTTAAAAAAAGTAATATGCAGAATTACTCTGCTGGGATGTCCAAGACTTTCTGCACTGATATAATATGCACTGTCATTACAATCTAGCTCAGTAGGTAATGGCTGTCTAAACTCTCAGGTAGGGTCATTTGCCAGCTGGGCTGCTTGAAATCTGGATTTAACTGGAGTTGTTGCTCACTGAAATTGCATCCTTAATGCTCAGCCAGCACATGTTCTCTCTGACCTACAGCTGCATGAGTGCTGATGCTGAGCTGATATCAGAACCAGAGATTAAAAAAATTTCGAATCCAGTTGGAGTTGAAGACCAGAATTTGAGCCCCAGGGCTTGACACTTTAATTGCCACAGAGGCTCCTCCCTCACGGCTGTATCTAATCCATATTTAGCTGTTCATTTGCTTGTGTGTTTATCAGTGGTGGTTTTGTTTTTCAGCATGGAATCCCATACACTGTCAGCACATTGAATGCCATAATGCCATTAACAAGCCAGCAGTGAAGGTAATGGACATATTTGCACCCCTTAGATTTTGCCCACTGAAGAACCATTCTGCCAATAATTATATGCAGATCGTCTCAAGAATTGCAAGGCAGTTCTTCTTCCAGAGTTAGAAAGGAAAGCCTTTCTCTATATCGCTCTCTTATCCTGAAACCCTGCTTGCCACTCAGATCCTAGCAATGCCAATGGTAACTAAGAACCCGAATAACTCTTCATAAGTAAGAATATAGAAAGAGTACCTTGCTTGGCCCATCTAATCCAGCAGCCAGTTTCCCACCTTGGCCAATTGGTGTCCTGAATGCAGGGCACAGAGACCAAAGTGTCCCCCTGTTTTAGACCCCCAACCCATAACTGGTATTCAGAGTTATATGGCTTCTGAACATAGCCTTTCTATTTCATCATCATAGTTCACCTTCTGATCCTAAAAACCTTGCTAAAATTATGCACGCATTGTTTTCCTTCTTCCTGGCTCACACTGGAGCATAGACATCCCTTACAGAGCCCACATTGACGTACACGGGCTTAGATGGATACAAGTGGGGAAACTGCAAGACTCATGGAAGGGGGCATCTCATCCTTTCTGCGCTCCATTGCAGGGTTGCCCATTTGCTGGCCAACCCTCAAGTCTGCATCATGGCTGCTAAAGGCTACCTGGCTCACACAACTGGGTTGGCGAAGATTCCAGGTCCCCCTTTCTTCTTCCTACCTACTAGTCCACTGCCAGATTCATGTTGCAGCTGCTCCTGCTTCCTCCTCCTCCTCCTCCTCCTCCACCACCCACTTCTGGCCCACAGGGCATTCTTTTGGCACAAGCACAGATAACAGGATTAACCATCCCTCTCATTTTTTTAACTTCATATTTTTCTGCAAACCTGGAGGATCTCTGCAGGTCTGCAGAAGAATACCCCCAATCTGAACCTGGCTCCATTGTATGGATTTTTCTATCCACATGGGGGCCAGGTTCAGAATTAGATATATAGTAACTCTTCTTAGAATGGCACTGTTAGAAGACCAGAAGCATTATTACAAAAGACACTTAGGCTGTGGTCACACACCTTAAATAATCCACTTTCAATGCACTTTCAGTGTACTTTCCAACTGGATTTTAATGTGTGAACTGGCAAAATCCAGTTGGACAGTGCACTGAGAGTGGATTGAAAGTGGATTATTTAGTGTGCATGACCACAACCTGAGTGTGATCAAGAGAAAGAATACCAAATTGGTTTTTATACTTAGGGTATCTCTTGTTTATTTCCCACTGTGTCCCAACCTCAACTCATTATCTTTGTCTCATTATCTATATTATCTTCAGGCCAATTCTGCTCATCCTTCAACTATATAATTGGGCTGCCGGACAATTGTAACCAGTACATTGCATTGCATGTAACGTGGTGAGGACTGTGTTGTGCTCAGGTTCAGTGTGTGCACTTTGGGGCAAGAGCATTTAGCATCTAAGCAGTTCAGGATTTAGTGGGTAATACTAAAATTCTTGGCCTTTTGGCTAAGATCAAGTGTAGGATTTAGTGGGTAATACTTGAGCTAAACCTGAGAGTAGAACTACCATTTTCAAAGGCACAGAGCTACAACTAAAGGTGGCATCCCTGTGCCAAGCTTCCTCCACTTATCCTGTGCTCTGGCATCATGATGTTGCATGTTTGCCCACCCCTGCCAGCCAGTGTTGCAGAGCAGGGGGGAACACACAACGAGGATGTCATGACCCAGGGTATGTGATGTTACAGAATTGGGGAGGGGGGAATTTGACCTGGGAATTCCATTTTTGGAGGCACCCCATCTCCTGCCATGTGCAGTTCTCTCGTAAGCAATTCAGCTGTTTTTCACGAGTAAGCAACAGTTCTGGTTGACTCTTAAAGATTTTGCGTGCTTCCCTTCCACCCAGACACCAGCTTCCAATATTCAGTTCAAATTGCAAGCAGATCACATGAAATTGTACTGAATAGTGTTTTCCAGCTTGCATAGCCCAGACTTGTTTGTGTATAAATCCACCTCATTTTGGCATGCCAGTTTTTCCACAGAGAAGGATTTAGTGAAACCGAATACGTTCCCGCAAACCAAAACGGCTACATGAGAGAGGATCATATTACCTCTTTTCCTGGGATTAATGAATTCCCAAGCAACTATAATCCAAACAAACATTCAACACTTTCTCTATCTCAAGTTTTATCCTGCCCTTTCTCCAAGGAGTTCAGGAACAGTATATTAGGCCTGCCAAAGCCCTGGAGAAGAATGTTCCGTCCCTTTAATCAAGGTTTAATGTGAGGAAATAGGCAGGCGAAGCTCTCCATGGTATGGAGGTAAATAATATCATTTGCTAAATAACATCCCATTAAGTCTACATTAAGGGGACAGAATACTTTTCTTTCTCCAAGTTGTGGGTGACTCTAGCCCATAGAGTTCTCCCTTCCTCTGCTTCTCTCGTCCCCGATTATCCTTTCCTGTTCCAAGCACTGACAAAGCCGGTAGGCCCAACTGGGAAAGTCTGAAGCCCATAAACAAAGATTCTGTTCTATCTATGCAGGGGATCATCTGCTAATGAGGCTTAGAAGATTCATTGACTGGAATGCCTTTTTTGGAGAGAGAAACTGATTCTGTCCTTCCTGTGTGTTTCAGATGTGCATAGATCCTTCCTTGTCTGTGGCTTTGGGTGATAAACCACCCCCTCTCTACCTTTGTGAAGAATGCAGCCAGAGGATTGCAGGGTGGGTAGATTATGAGAGGCCAAATCCAAAAACACAAAACCTATCAAGAACTTAGGAATCACGTACTTTAAAAACTGCGTAGAACTTAATCGAGTATTAATCAAACAAACAAAGGTCCTGCTCAAATGAAATTACGCAAGTCTCAGAGAACTGAGGTCTAGAGATATGATCTTTTTCTTTCAATTTACCCACCAGACCACACTGTGGACTTCCAATTAATTCAGAATTAGAACCTAAGAAGATATATATAAAACAGCCTCCCTGTTTCTCCTGTGAGAGACTGCAAAAGGAATGTGTATGGGAAAAGCTAAGAGCATTCCCCACATCCCTGGACCCAATCCAAATTTGGATTGCCAACAGCTGCTATTTGCATTTTTTACAAAAGAAAAACAGTGTTTTTCTTATTGTCCTTTCTAGTTTTGGCCATTTCTTCTGTTCATAGGAGTCTTCCATTAATGGAAGATTCATCCCACCTATAACATAAAAACAAAAGCGGCAATGGGTGACAGCTCGCAGAAGACTCTTCCATTCCCAGAAGGTGACCTTCTATGGACAGAAGATTCCTCCAAGAGCCAAAGGGCACCTTTGCTGCAGAAGCCCAGTCATTACCAACAGCTTGCTCAAAGAAACTTGCAAATGAAAACAAATTCAGTCCACTGAAACTGTAGGCCAGAAGCTAGCCTCCTTATACTGGCTGCCTGCTTCATAACTGTTTTGGCGCTACAGTGACACCACTTGCAGAGGGAGGTAATTTAATTTAATAGAGGTCACCTTGGTGTTGAAGTCATTTTTGATTTAAACCTGAAGCACAAATAATTCAATTTGCTAGGAAGTCTGGCTTCTCAACAGAGGTAGCGTGCCTGTTGATATTGGAGCTGTTCATTCTCTTTTAGTGTTTGTCTTTCACCTTTTGCCATCTGAGCATAGCCAGAATGCGCAGTATTTTTTTTCGTCTGCTCAATTAGAATCTTCGGCGTAACCCACGAAAGCTGAGAACGGGGCAGACAGGACATCAGTACAGCAACAATTAGGAATAAACACCATGCAACAAAGAGGGCTAATTAACACAATGCAGTTTTTTAAAAAAATAAGGTTTTACATAATTATAATAAGGAGCCCACCCTGAACAATTAAAACATGGCTGTTTCATTTGGGGTGAAAAAAACAAAACAAAAACATCACAAACTACTCTGATTCTTTTTTTTCCTTTTAAGGGATCACAGTGAATGGTTGATTGATGTTCTATTGCCACAAGGTAAGACTTAATTTAAAAACGGATAATGAATAATATTGACTATACCATCATAAGGGTGTTTATAGAATCATAGAATTGTGGGATTATAAGGGTGCTCAAAGGTCATTCAACCCAACCCAATATATCAGTAATTCCTAGGGCATGATCAGGTGCTGCAAGAGAACTACAGGTGTGCTGTGTGAAATACATTTTTTTTGGTGAGTATTGTGTGTGTGTGTGTGTATGCCTGGAAGTCATGTTTGACTTCTGGCAACCCTTAGTGGGGCTTGGACATTTCAGAGAGGTGGCTTTTGTTACTATTGTCTGCCTCTGCATCTCAGCCCTGGTATTCCTTGGAGGTCTCGCTTCCAAGTACTTGCCAGAGTTGGCCCTGCTTTCGCAGTCTGATGAGATCAGGCTTGCCTGGGCAATCCAGGTCAGGGCATGAAATACATTTATTGAAACAAGGCAGAATTACCTGCCCTCATAGGGGGCATGACCAGAGCAGTGACTTACACAGAAACCCAGAGTGAACTCCTGTGAGGACGAGTGCTTCTTTTTCTCAAGACTGAAACTAGACAAGGTGCTGGGAGAACTGCGATTGGACCTTCTGAGTGCTTGTAAAAAGTAGATTGCAGCTGCCAACTCCTGATTCAGACTGGCACAACTTGGGAAGGGGGGGAAGGTGCTGAATTTTTCTACCCCTGCATGATTTCACTGGAACCATAGGAACTGCCCACCCCACACTTCTATTAGCCTTGGAAGGGGGGGGGGGAAGACAAGTAAAAGATGGTTGCCCATTTCCCCCCCTTTGCAAAGCTAGTTGGGAGTGGAGTCCATGGCTAATAATAAGTGGGTTCCAGTAGAGATCAAGTGCAATTTCCTTTGTGAAGATGTTGGGAAGACCCAATGATGATCCTTCTATTTGGACCCTCGTACATACTAAAAGTAAATGCGTTCAGGTGTAAGTAGGCCACCAACTTTTATTCAGAATCCAAAGTGTTCCTCTGAATTTTGATTCTCTATTAAGAACTTATCATAGTACCATTCAGCTGTTCAGAGTCAATATACACTGGTATCACACACACCTGCTATTCCAGTCCCTGACTTACATGCATTGCAGGAGAGGTCTAAACGGAGCCTATACTTCTAGGTTCTGTTGTTTAGTTGAGAAACCTGTAAAGTTCAGTGTCCCTGGCTGCATGGAGATAGTCTATGCACATAGCAGGTTAGGTTCTCTGGTGTGTCCATGGACAGAAGGATTTCTGACCACAAAATATGACTTTCTCCCTCCCTCCCTCCAATTGGCACCCCAAATGCCCCTGAAACTTTGTTCTGGAGGTGAGCTATCTCACAGAAGCAGAATTTCATGGGGTAATTTGGGTTGCAGCAGGAGGGGAGAGATGAAAAAAAATCCTGTTCTGAGGACAGGAACTCTATTGTCTTTAGAAAGGCCTTGGTGGATCCAACTTATCTGTTCAGACCTCTGCATCAACATGTGGAAACTGGCTACAGGGACAGTGGGTGCCATCTTGTTTCTTCTCCAGCTGTTGAATAGACACAGATCCGCAGTGACAAAGGGCTTCAGTCATTATATCAGCTTTTTTGCACTGGTGCAAGACTGATACCCTGTACCTCATGGTTTAGTGTCTACGCAGGCCCCATGGACTTCCGCCATAGCTTTGTGGGGTTCAAAAGGAGCTCCTCTACCCTCATCCACCAGTGGAAAAGCTGGTAGGATCCAACCCCATAAGAGTAATCAGAATAGGAAAAGTGAGAACTATGGGAAAACATATAAATATGAAATACAGCACTGAGCAAGAAGTGCCAGGGTGCACCCTAGTCAGTTCTGTATTTAGGATAAAAAGGGTGAGGATGATGATGATTAGTTAGGTATTAATTTATACCGCGCCCTATCCCGCAAGTGGGCTCAGGGCAGCTTACAACATACAATCCATAGAACAATAAACCAATAAGACAATAGATGGCATAATACACAGTAACAAACCCCGTGCCTTATACTAGGTGAATATGGGTCCCCAGAAAACTCCAATGCCCAATAAGTACAATAAGCAAATAAGGGGCTTGATCCAAGGAAAATTTCCATGGATGGAAGGGAGGCCAATTTTTATCAATTTCCACCCTCCTGTAGCATACCTCCAGTTTCCTCCCAATGCACTTGCTGAGGGTACCCTGTTCCCCAGGAGCAGGATTTCAGGGGGTCATTTTGGGCTGCTATGGGATGGAATAGACAAACCCTGTTCCACCAAGAGAAATCCCTTTTGTCAGCAGAGATTTAGTGTAGGGTCCAACTCAAGGAGTTTCCAGAAACTGGCATTGTACTATTGACATTCTTGTGGAGCCATTCACAAAAATTGTCTGCCTACAGTTGTCAAAGAAAAAAGATGAGTGAGCTGTAGTTATTGAAAAAACCATAGAATTTAAACTTTTTAAAGAGAATCAATGGCTGTGGACAGACTGGCAGCTTGCCGCAATATAGTGCCGCCTCTAATTGACCCAGTTTAAAATGTTATGAGACATATCAGCAACACAGCACACCCTACTGCAGGTTACCTATGGAGACATCCTGTGGGAAAGCATCGACAATATTGTAGCGCATCAGCCATGAAACGCACTGCAAAAATGACCAAAATTCATGCATGCACATATGCGCATGTGCACACATGGGCATTTTTTAAAAAAAGCCACTTCCCTAGTGGCAGAACAGATCTGCAGGTTCAGACTGCCAAATCTGTTCTGTGCGCGCTCCCCCGTGTTCTGACAGCTGGCCATGTGCGAGGAAACAAAAACTGCACTTCGGAGGTGGTGGCTTTTTAACCCGGCTCCAAGTCATCCTCTGATGGGATGAGTACACCCAGGGAATGCCTGACCGCTGTGGCTGTGTGAACGGGCCCATTTAATCTGTTTGTGAAAGGTGCCTATATCGGACCAAACTGCCAGGCTGAACGCAGCCAGTATAGCGACTGCCTCGGGGTGTGTGTGTCTGTGATTTTTGTGTGTGAACAAACTATGCTGGGTTTCAAAGAAAATCATAACATTGTCTGTGGCACCAGTTTTATTGTTTTTGTAATGTATATCCTAATAAATATACTTTTGATGTATTATTATTTGTGTTGTGGTGAGCCCTAGTTGCCCATCCAGTAGATTTCCTCTGGTGATGGACCTGCCAATTTACTGATGGTTCGATAGAAAAATCAGATTTGGTTGCATCTCTGTTCTTGAAACTCTTCAGTGTGGTCTCCTTGTGCAAGTCTTCCTGTGTGTTTGTGTGTGTATATGTGTGAAAAGTGCTGTCGAGTCACAGCCGACTGATGGGGACCCTGTAGAGTTTTCAAGGCAAGACACATTCCCAGATGGTTTGCCATAGCCTGGCTCTCCACAGCAACTGTAGATTACTTCCTTGGTGGTCTCCCATCCAAATACTAACCAGGGCTGACCTGACTTAGCTTCTGAAACCTCACAAGATCAGGCCATCCTCTTGGGCCATCCAGGTCAGATTGAAAGCCTTCCTATGTCACATGTATCCTGAATATAACTATGGCACCATTTAACATTTCCATGCAAATGAGAAGTAGAGAACTATTGCTACGTATCTTCTACAGAAACCTGATTTCCATCCAGATTCTTGCTAAACACAAACCTACTTAGCTTCAAAGATGTGCCTACATACCTATCTTACTTTACAAGACCTCAAATATGACAGGAGTTCTGTTTATAGCATTACTCCTGTTTTGCTGAACAGACAAAGAAGACCCAGCAGTCAGACAGTCTCACAATCCTAGAATTACATTTTCTTTCACACTTTTAAAAAGCCCCCTCCAGATCAATCCATCTAATACCTACAATACAGGAGTGATCTTAACAGCTTTGATATTCCATTTACCTTCCCCTTACAGCTGAAATTTCTGCTATATGTCAAAAGAAGGTAAGACTGCTCCACATGTGTGATGGAACATCATTATTCAGAATTTTTGTCCGTAATTCCATCTCATTGTCATGTGCTGTGCAAAATTTTCCATCTCTGTGTCCATCATTGCAGCAGCTGAGAAGAAATTATGACTCTTTAGAAGGAGAATTTGTTGAACATTGCTGAAATATGTGGCCGTTGTAGTTCTTTTGATTGTTTGAGGTGGATATTCAGCATACAGTCTTAAGTGTTGCCGCTGATTTGACTTTGTACACTTCAGTATGAGAGCACTCTAGACATGATTACTTCTACGCAAGGTCTGTAAAAACGAAGGCAGATTTCAAGGATAATTTAAGACCCAGAAAAAAACTCATGTTCCTGGGAGGAAACATTATTTTCCCGTTATGATTTCTATTCACCTTTTTCCCCTGAAAAAGAGTAATTTCCTCAAATTTTCTCAAACTGCAGTTGCTTCAATATCGTTGTGTGCTTTGGGAGTTGTCAGTCGGTCCCTAGCAAGGTGTGGCCCACCTGTGAAAAGATGAGCAAGGCAGTTCAGGTATAGGGCTAGATTTAGATGGTGGAACTAAAGCAGAAGACTGAGAGTCAAGCTACAAGTACATCAGGGCCACCAGGGCTTTTTTTTGTAGAAAAAGCCCAGCAGGAACTCATTAGCATAATAGACCATACCCAACAGCAGAAACACATTAGCATATTAGGCCACACCCTTGACAGCACAGCTCCCTCCCAGGATTGGCTTCCCGAGGGAAGGAAGGCAGTTTCTGGATCGGCTTCCCCAGGTGTCCTGCAGCTGTGGGGCGCCTGGGGAACCTGAGGAGGGGAGGCAGTTTACACTGCCTTCTCTCCCTGGATCAGCTTGGCTTCCCCAGGCACCCCACGGCTTGTGAGGTGTCCAGGGAACCCGAGGCGGGGGGGAGGCTGTAGGTGTGGCCAACTCAGAAGCCAGCTGGAACTCTGTTCCTGTGTGTTCCTGCCCAAAAATAGCTCTGAGGGCCACCAAGGCAGATTGGACCTCCCATGTCTTTAAACTGCTATCAGTATATGGAAGAATACTTATGGTGGCAATGCTGGGAGGAATGAGTTAAACTCCTGCCTCTCTCTGTCCTAATCCAGTCGTTTTCACTCAATGGCTGCTATTAATAGAAACTTAAAGAGCTGGCAGATCTGTTTGCAGATCTTGAACATCTGAATGTATGCCATCCATCTCATTTCACAGCCCTTTTATCATGAAAAGAGGCCAAAACAGAAGGAGCAGAATGTGTCAACAAGCACAGATGTGGAGCCTGGGTTTCTAGTTGTTGAACCTGACTTGAACTGAATGGCAACCACTAATTTTCCTGTTGACCCAGCTTTTATACACTGCTTCCACGCACCCTCTGGTCCTTCTACCAGCTGCCTTCTGACCCATTCTGAGGGAATGAATTATTTGTTTGTGGTTTAATTCTTTGAGTGTTAATTCATGGACTCCTCCTTCCATCCACCCATGGCTTAATTACATGTATTTCTTTCCAGAACTGTAGCTCGCATGTGAGGAGGGCTGTTGTTACTTGCTTCTCGGCTGGCTGCTGTGGTCGCCATGGGAACAGGCCAGTGCGCTATTGTAAACGATGCCACTCAAACCATCATAGCAGTGAAGTTGGGGCAACAGCTGAGACTCATCTCTATCAGACATCACCTCCCCCCATTAACACTCGGGAGTGTGGGGCTGAGGAGCTTGTTTGTACTGTGGAAGCTGTCATCAGGTAATCCGCTGAGGACAAATTAATGCACAGAAATAAGTTGTGTTCTCCCATCTCCCCTTCATGCATATTACATTTAGGTTAAAATTGTGTTGTACATATAGGTTAATTTTCTCAGGCCCTTCTGAGGTACTTGCGATATAAGGAACTGGCACTGAAATGGCTGGATGAAGCCCTGAAAGCTGTATGTTTTAGCCATTCCATTTTCAAACATATATTCCCATTTAAACAAATCACTGAAATTAGGTCTGGCACCTAAGCAATGTTTCACTGGTTTCATTTTGTACTTCAGGTAACATTTTGAAACAGAAAAGTAAATGTGGTGTTTTGCTATGTAAATACTGTTTGTGTGTTTTATTTCTGTGTTTTAAATGTATATGGCTGTGATCTAAAATGTAGGCCTGTAGAGTAAGGGGGGGGGCTGGATGTGTGAGTGAATTATGTTATAATTGAATGGTAGTTGTACCCTAGGGAGCGGAGTTGACTGGGTGGTTCAGAGAGAGGCTTTGTGAGAGAAAATGCTGGAGCCCCTCCCCCCTGTGTTTGTGTGTGTGTGTGTGTGTATGTTTGTGGAGTAAGGATCTTGAGTGAGGTGCTGTAGGGTGAGAAATCTGAGTTCTGTGTGGAAGTTATTAGTATGATTGCCAGGTCCCCTTGTTGCACTAGCAGGGGGATTTGGGGGGTGTTCCAGGAAGCCCCCAGCATGATGACATCATAGGGTTGCCAAGTCTTACTGTGTTAATAGCGGGGGAGTCCTGGGCCCCCTCCTGGAGACTTCGCGATGGTACCATATTGTTTTCAGGGCGATTGCTAGAGCATCGCCCAGTGATGTGCCCAGTGTGATGACATCACTTCCAGGCGATGTCATCGCGCCAGGCACATTGGCCTGACCTGGCCACTTCGGGGGTGGGGTTCCCCCTGCCAGCTGGATCTGGACTGGTGGACTGGGGGGCCTTTTAGTGGGGGAAATCCCCGCCCCCCGGGGGGTCGTGGCAGCCCTGTGACATCACCTGGAAGTGATGTCGTCATGTCAGGAACATCACGCAGTAATGCTGTGGTTTGAGGGCAAAACTCTATGGTAAAACCGGCTTCAAAGCATCAAACCAGAGCGTCACTGCATGACGCCCCCAACATGATTAGGTCACTTCTGGGTGATGTCAGTGCATTGGGGATATCGTGCAGCGATGTCACTGTTTGGGGGGTGGGGTTTCCACATAAACCCCTGGGGACTGGCAACCCTAGTTATTAGCCTGGGTGGCAAGTCGAGAAGTTGAGCTTTGTGGAAATTATTGGCCTAAGTGGCAAGTGAAGAAAATAAGGTCTGTGTGGAAGTTAGGAGCCTAAGTGGCAACTGAGGAAAATAAGTCTGTCTGGAAGATATTAGCCTGGGTGGCAAGTAAGAAAATAAGCCTGTGTGGCTAGGTCTATTTAAGGAACCATTATGTTATAGTACCTATCTGAGATCACTACACTTATTAACCATACAGAAATTGTTCTGCTGTTTTACTTATAAATAAATTCTATTCATGTTTACGAAGAATGTGAAGGATCCCATTTTACCCCTGCATGCTGACCATTCTGTCTTTCTATCAGATATAACTAAGCCATCCTGTTCTTTGGGACGACTGAGAATTCGAAGGCAAGAGCCTTTGGTGGTGGTGAAAATAAGGAAGGTCAGGAGGCAGCTTAGTACACATCCCCTCAGAACATTAGAGAAGAGGTGCCTTTTCAGAGGTTACACATAAAGGGGTCACATAACGAAAGAGAAAAATGTTACACCAGAGTTTGCATAGATACAACCGGCAGTCTATAGAATAAAGACCACACAGCCTAAAATAAACCTTTTTGTAACTGCAAAAATCTGCATTATAATGGAGAAGCCAATGCTGTTTGATAAATGCAACTCTGAATAATATTGTGTCCCTGCCCCCAGAGATAGATTTACAACCAACATAAAATAAATTCTATCTCAATGTGTATCTCTGCAATTCTTTTTTTTAAAATCCCTGACTATGTATGCCATGTGCCAACGTTGCTTAGGCATGGTCTGGAATGGCAAAGGCTGGATTTGGACCAGGGACCAGTCAGGGCACAGCTCGTTCTCATGCTACATTGATCCTACCTCTATTTCATCCTTCTTGCAACAAACTCAGGGCAGCACACATAATGTGCTTGCCCTCTTTTAATGGGATACAGGAAGCGAAACAAGGTGATGATCGGCCCAGAGTCAACCAGTGAACGTCAAAGCAGTGTGGGGTTTTGAGCCTAGGCTTCCCCCAGGAAAGTCCACCTCTTTGTCCATCACACCACATCAGTTCTCCACTTAGGGTTCCATGCAGTTTTGTAATTATTAGAAAAGATTCCCCCCTTTCTTGCAGATTGCAGCTGCTGAGGCTGCCGTTTCCATGGAGGGAATGGGGCTTTTTGACTCTTCTCCCATACTGTTCTCTCCCCCACATACACAACACCTCCACCTTGTTTTTGCTACCACTGGGGGAAAATAGAGTCCCACTCCCAGTGGGGATAAAAGCTCATGTGAACAGAGAGCTGCTCCAGACCACTGGTCAGTTTGATACTGTTCACTTGAACTGGCAGCAGCTCAATTGGGTCTCAGCCATGGCTCTCCCCAATCTGAAGGCTGAGATCACAGTGCACTTTCTTAATCACAGTTCTACAATATCTCCCTAGAAGCTTGGAGGCGGTGATTTGGGGATGGGGGAAGAAAACGGCATATGTGAAAGGTTTAAAAGCCTCTCCTTCAAAATGGCAGCCCCAGCACTTGCAATCTAGAAAAGAGGGGAAAAAAACCTTAATCACAACTGTCAATGGAACCGGTAGTTTCCCCTTTCACTGTGCTATTCAGAACATACTGAATAAGTAGAGAAGGACGCAGGCTGTGGTCACATTGGCAGCTTGGCGCGGTATCGTGGTGCCTCTAATTATACCGGTTTAAAGTGTTGCAGGGAATATCATCCAGACAGCACACCCTGCTGTGGGTTACCCACATGGCCATCCCATGGTCAAGCATCCACATTACTGCAGCACCTCAGCCATGGAGCACGCCGCCCAGTTGTTGTTTTTTTTAAATGCAGGTGGGTATGTGCACATATGCACTCATGTGCCTATGCACATATAGGTAAAAACAAACAACCCCCCCCCCCCCCCCCCCCGTGGCAGAAATGGATTTGCAGGTTCAGACGTCCCTTCTGGGTTCCTTTCACTACAAGAGAGTTCAGCCGTCGGAAAACCCAGAGAGAACCCCAAACAACCCGATAATACCAGACTTTCTCTGGTATCTGTTTCCATTGTGGAACAGCATGGGTTGCTGATGACTTGTGCCATGGGAGGCAGATGTTATCTGGAGGGGCCCATTTATTCCACTCAGGTAGTGCTACTATAGCGCCACAAACTGCGCATATGACCGCAGCCATAGTCTGGTTCATTTAGATTAGCAGTGTCAGATCCAGAGTTCCTTCATTTCCACTGCATTCCAGAGGAATGTCTCTGGAATTGTTTTCTGTTGCTGTTACCTGAGAGCTATTTCCGCCTCAAATGGAGCTGTCAAAATGGCTGTTCTGCAGGAATGTATCAAAGCCTGCAATGTTTTGTTTATATGCAGTTGGCACAGCTGTGCTTGTGTAACCCAGCAGAGCCTTGGCTAAATAAATCCCTCTCCTGAATTCCTTTAAGTGGAGAATTGGCAATGGTTCAAGTCAAGAAATGACAGCATCCTTTGTGGCTTGTCAGGCAATTCTTAAATTTCTTCAAGATGATATCCAAGATGGTACATTTTCCAAAATAACATAATTTATCATAAACTTGAAATATAACAGCTTAGCAACCACATGTATTGTAGAGACACTAGTGCTATGAACACAACAAACTTTGTAAATACAGGATCTTCAGCACCCTTCAGAAAGGGTTTTCTAAGAAGGGGCCAATCCTACATGTGGCACCCAGTAAAACAAAGAAAATGAAATCCAGAGTATTTATTTCCTTTTCTGCTGCTGCTAAGTGCTGGATGCTTTATCTTTAGCTTGGGCCTGCAAGGAAATTAGTAGTTCCCTCCATGCAAGGTCCAATCCAGGCCGGCCCTCTTTCCTACTTCTGACCAGACTGACTCACAGGGTAAAGAGTTGGGAATTTTTGCTGTCAAGCCACTTGTAGACTTATAATGACCCTGTAGGGTCTTTCAAGGCAAGAGACATTCAGAGGTGGCTTCCCATGGCCTGCCTACATGTCACGACCCTGGTACTCCTTGGAGGTCTCCCATCCAAATACCAACCCTGCTTAGCTTCCAAGATCTGACGAGATCCGACTAGCCTGTGCTATCCAGGTCAGTTATGTACTGCTTTTTAACAATATCTTAACTACAAGTCAACCAATAACTTGAGGCCCCCTTTTTAATAATGCCTCCTAAGAAGAGGAGATTTGAATTTGCAACTTCTGTGAGTAAATGGAAATGACACTCTAGAATCCATTCAAAAGCAAAGAGTTTTGGGTAAATCCTAGAGTGTTGCGCTCACACAGTGATATTGTACATTGGTGCGGTGCTGAAGACCTCCCATTTCCTTCTACCAGCCTGTTGAGTGGCAGCAGGGGATAGAGGGTGAGTCCTGCCCCCCATGCCCATTACCTGTTCTTAAAATTCTGTAAGTACCCACAGGTTCAATGAGATTGCAGGTTAGAGTGTTGGACTAGGATCTAAGAGAGCTGGGTTCAATTCCCCACTCAGCTTGAAGTTCACTGTGTGAGCTTAGGTCAGTCATTTTCTCTCTCAGTCCAAAGTACCTCTCAGGGTCGCTGCAATGATAGAAAGGCTCAACAAAATGGCCCTCAGCAACTTGGGGGAAGATGGATAGATGGGACCATGAATTCATAGTCTGCCCTTGCTTTTGTTTTATAGCTTGTTGAAAGAGGCGGAGTTCCATGCGGAACAAAGAGAGTATGAACTCAACCGCAGGAGGCAGCTGGGCCTCTCCTCTTCACATCATTCACTGGACAACACTGACTTTGATAACAAAGACGATGACAAGCATGACCAGCGCCTTCTGAGCCAGTTTGGAATTTGGTTCTTGGTAAGTGTGTCTGGCTGTTTCTCGCTTCTCTTTTCCCCCTCTTCTTTCAGTCCTACAGACCTTTCCATTATATCTGAGTGTTTTGAAGGAGCAGCTCTTTCCATACTGCCCAGCCTGTCATCTAAGATCTGCCTTCCAGTTCTTGCTCTCTGTAGTTCCAGTTCTTGCTCACCTGCAGAGGGGAGGAGTGCAGAAAACAGACACAGGGCTTTTTCAGTGGTGGCACCTCACCTTTGGAATGCCTTCCACTCTGAGGCTTGCCTGGCTCCTACCTTACTCTCTTTTAGATGCCAGACTTTTAATCTAGGGGTCTGATCTTTTAAAATTGTTTTTTTTATAGTCTGCTTCTAGTGTGAGTGTGTACAGTATTATGAGGATCATTTTAGGCTGATAAATATTTAACATTCTGGCTGGCTTTTTATGGTTTGATAATTTTAATGACTGTGCTTTTATGATTTTTGCTTTTCTTTAGTTTGTGAACCACTGTGAGCAGGTCTAGGACTAGGTAGGTCTACATTGAGCAAGTCTAGGATCTTAGACAGCTGACTTTAGAGAGGAAGCATATAATTTTTCTAAATAAATATGTGGAATTTATTGGAGAGCCCTGCAACCTAGAGCAGCAGAACTGAAAAGAGTTTGATCATGTACAGATGGTAGTTTTTCAAGACATTCCCTTGTGAGACATGTTTTGTTGGTTCTAGTAGCATTAAGAAAAACCTGCCAAATCTGTGTACCCATATTGGGACAATCAATGTATAGACTGTAAAGTACTCAGTTTAGGCATTGATGGTTCTGTCACACACCTTTAAATTTCTAGAAAGCTGTCTTTCATTTCTGCTGCATGGCCTGATACAATGCATGTTTAACTTGTAAGTGCAGTTTGTGTATTCAGTAGGGCTTACTGACAGTGTGTTTATCATTACAGTCTTAGTAACACAAACTGGGAGGTTATGCACATGGGAATAGCACAGTCAGGAATGAAAGGACATGAGACATTGGCTGACTCTGATTCATTCTAGTATTTGAATATCAAGATTCATGTCATGAAACTGGAGAGTCAAAGTGCTGAGCTCTGTGAGAACAGCAGATTAACATCCCAAGGGAGGAAAATTTGGTATGCTTAAAATGTCCAGATTACACAGCCTTCCAATTTTCTGGGAAAGGCAGGACAGATAAATAGAAAAGTTGGTTCCCCCTGTGTCGCTACAGCACAAGAGTATTTATGGACTTAAAAATGTATACAAATTTCCAAACATTAACAGTAGCCCAATCCACATCAGAGGATGAGTTTTCAACAATTTCTGAAGAGGTGAGCAGTGATTCACGAAAGCTCCTGCCCTGCCACATATTTTGTTGGTATTTGAGGCGCTACTGGACTCTTGCTCTTTTCTACTGCTACAGAGAGACTAACATGGCTACCCATCTTGATCGTCAACAATTTTATGTGAACTTTAATTAAAACACATACTAAAACAACCCCTGTTGTTATGCCGCCTTACAACGTAAACTTCTTTGGGTCCCCATTTGGTAAGGTATGAATAAAGTAGTTAAATCAAATAAATACATTTTCTTTGGCAAATAAAAAGTCTGTTTGTTGAAAGCTAAACCAATATTCACCATTTTAAAAAAATACTCGCAAAAGAAATATAATTTTTAGTTAAGCTGGTGGGTTTACCTACTGGCTCCAGGAGAATGGATCATACCTACTCTTGGCCATGGGGTGCCTCTTTTCCCTTCCACACAGTGCTCGGTATTATAAGAACACAAAAAGCGCCTTACTGGATCAGACCGGTTGTTCATCTAGTTTGGCAACCTATGGCCTTTTTACATTCTAATTTTCCTCATGTGTAAGTTCCTGTTGCACTGAGGTTTTTTCCTGGTTTTTTTTTTTGTTTTTGCTCCCTCTAGTGGTCAATTTGATATTACATTGGTTTATTTCCAGCATATCTCCCTGCAGTTTTAATTATTAACATCATTAGCAACAGCCTGATATAACCCAGACTATGATGTCAGCTGACTGTATGTTTATGTTGGATGCTGCTATTGCCCACCATTGTTATACGAACTGCACTAGCACTTTTGTAATGTTTTATAATTATATTGTTATGATTTTATGCAATTTTTGTTTTAGTTGCTCAACACATTTTATGTAAGCCGCCCTGAGCCTGCCTCAGCAGGGAGGGTGAGATATAAATTCAAATAAATAAATAATAATAATATTCCTCCAAGCAACAGGAATTTACAAGCAAGGAAAATGAGAATGCGGAAAAGCCCTTGTTTAACATAACAGTTGACTAGTTACCCTGGAGGGCCAACAAACAGGGCATAGTGGCTTGGGCTTTCCCTGATGCCTCCTAGCATTGGTATGTCTCGGGACTGAATCATATTGGACTTTAGCAACAAGAAAGTTTCAGCCAACACTTTGGAACTTACATAATAAACAGTTTGTAATCAAGTCTATTATGTTCCCTGGTAGCATAACAGGATACGCTCCTACCTCTTTTACATATTATCCCAAGAAGTATGGGGGCTGTTCATAGTCTATGGTGTCAGCATTTTACACAAGATCTGCTGGTAGACTCAGTCTCAGGATCATGTAGAGCATCAGCTTTTATTTTTAAAAAGCAAGTTGCTAGCTTCATTTATTTATTTAAAATATTTATTGACCATTATTCAGAAAATTCCTTCCAAAGATGGTTTAGAACAGATGCCATCTTTATATCTCATTCTAAACCAAAAAATAAATAACCCACACAGTGGGGCAGCAGATAGATAGGGGTGATTTTTGTATAAAACTTGGGGGAAGTCCCAGGTTTGCAGAAAAATCTGAATTAAAAAAGTTGGGGAATTCCCCTTCCCCCCTATCATAGAAACAAGGTTTGTAACTTATCAATAACACTACTGAGATCTCATGAGGGAAAGAAATCCTCTCCATCTCTAAGAATCCTCATGTCTTGCCCAAATTGAAAAAAACAAAACAATGCCCACAGTTATTCCTAAATCACTTAAACAGCTTAAAAATCACTAAGAAGCCTAAAATGACCAATAAAGTACAATGTAGACATAAAATCAAAGAAAAAGGCAGCTCATCAGTGTTCAAAGTCTGCAGAGAAGGGTTCACAAGAAGGAGGGAAAACTCTGAAGGGCTCCGTTAAGGGAATTCCACAGTTGGGATGCCATGATAGGGAAGACCCTGTCCCCAAGTGACCATTATTGCTAGGGATAGGACCTTCTGTTTATAGAAGAAGTTGTAAATGACTCTGGTTTTGTTGTTGTTGTTTTGCTGTTAAGTCACAGCTGACTCAGGGTGACCCTGCGGCCGGGTTCTCAATAGCAAGAGATTTCAAAGATGATTTGCCATTGCCTGCCTTTGCATAGTGGCCCTGATATTCCTTGTGGTTTCTCATTCAAATACTAAACAGGGCCAACCCTGCTTAGCATCTGAGATCTGATGAGCTAGCCTGGGCTATCCAGGTCAGGGTTAAAAATTTTTACATGGTGTTTTTCCAGTGGACATAAATATTTTGCCAGAGGTTTATATCACTTCTCCCTTCCCCATGGTTTCCATTCCTGGTCTTTTTCTCCTGTTAGTCTCAGTGCAACTTGCAAAAACAGAGATTCTGAAATCTGAACTGTGGTGGAACCTGCCTGCTCTGGCCTGCAGGCCCTATTCTGCCCTGCCCTGCCCTCCTAAATTTCTCTCAGCACCTGGAGAGGCTTTTCTTCTACTCTCAGGTAGCCCGCCACCACCACCTGACCTCTGTATGGAATTGTCCACTGAGAGGGTCAGGACTCCCAGCTTCCTTTCCCAGTTCTGAGGCCTTGCCTCCCACTACCCAGCACCTGGTCACCATGGGGACAATTTATGGCCTTGTGTGCCCCTGGGAGGAATAGCCGCTTACCAACTGCCTGCCCTTCCTTTTAGTGCTCTTTTTAAAATAGTGTGGTACAGTGAACCCCTGCCAGCATCTAAAGTTATAAAGTATTTACTAAAAAGAAAATGTTTACAAGCATACTTTTAGCACAGCACCAGACTGAGCAAGGGTTACAAAAAAATGGGCAAAAATGGAAATCCACTGTCCCTCTCTCTATACATGCCCTATCAGATATTAGAAAATAGGACAGGCTATTTAGCTTAGGAGTTCTATATCTCTGCAGAGTGTCCAATACCTTGAAGCTTGCTCTAGCTCTCTAGGCAAACACATGGTCAAAATGGCTGCCCCCCATCTCAGCTAAGAGATCTGCCTTCTCTGATGGATCCAGCACAAAAGAGAGCTCCTTCCTGTTGCAAGGAGTTTTTATCATATCTGTTTCTCCACCCACTAACTATGCCAGGTCAAAGAGGCATTTCCTGGAGATCTCCAGGATATTTCCTTCCTGGAATCCCTCTAGCATTTCATTCCTCCAAATCTCTGTTCCCTGCTAGGAGAAGGGAAGCAATTGAACTGACTCCACCTCCCTCCTGCCTGGTCTCTGCCCAGATGGAGAATTTTTTTTTAAAAAAAATGCAACATGAAGGTTTTGCTCATTTCAAACCTCCCAGGGAAAAAGGCTTTCTTCACATGAACCAAACATGTTTTCCAGGTAAGCCTCTGCACTCCCAGTGAGAACACTCCCACAGAGAGCTTGGCCCGGCTTGTCAGCATGGTCTTTCAGTGGTTCCATTCTACAGCATACATGATGGACGATGAAGTCGGTAGCCTGGTGGAGAAACTCAAACCCCAGTTTGTCACCAAGTGGCTGAAGACAGTGTGTGACGTTCGGTTTGATGTCATGGTGATGTGCCTCCTTCCTAAACCAATGGAATTTGCAAGGGTGAGAAGACGTGCCATGTTCTTTCTGTGGCAGTAATGCACTAATTTGGCAAAAGTTGGATGTATAAATACTGGACATTTCCAGTTGTGCTTCAGTTTTGATTTGAGAAATGAGAGAATGAAATGTATGAGTGAGCCATTGTAATGCAATGTTGTTTCAAAATAATGAGTCATTAATGAACGATTTTTCCTGGAATTGCCCTCAGGTGGGTGGATACTGGGACAAGTCCTGTAGCACCGTGACACAATTAAAGGAAGGCCTGAATCGAATTCTGTGCTTGATTCCATATAATGTAATAAACCAACCTGTGTGGGATTGTATCATGCCAGAATGGCTAGAAGCCATCAGGACTGAAGTTCCAGATAATCAGCTGAAGGAGTTCAGGGAAGTCTTAAGGTAAGTCAGAATAGACAGGAACTTTTCAATTTTTCTACCAGAGCTCCAGTAAAGAATGACAATTTTTGTAAATGGAAAGCTTTACATTTCAAATTCATCTGGTTTAAATATCAGGAAGCTCAAATGTGGAGCAAAAATGCATTTGCAAAGTCCCATGTCTGGACTGACTCCCCAGCTAACTCCCTGGTGCTGGAATGTCAGTCATCAAACTTACAGAGGAATAATGCCATACAACAAGAAGCCTTTTGGAGGCTGTTGAAACCTTTGCACTGTAACTGATCCATCCAACTTTTCTCCAGTTCACACACTAATCTGCCATAATGTGACAAGTTGTTTTGGGAAAGAGAGGGGAGCTCGGTTTGCAAACTATATATTTGTGTTATCTTTATTTAATTTCTACCATGGTTTATCAGCAAGAGCTCAAAATGGCTTACAATTAAAATATAAGATCCATTTAAAAAAAACACAAACCTTTGGCTAATAAAAAAACATTATTCCAAATGAGTAGCTACGTTAGTATCCCATGCAGATTTTAAAAATTGCATGCTGTGTACTTGTGTACAGAGGAGCAGGATTGTGGCCACTTGTGACCACTGTTTCTGACATCTGCTTGTTCAGTCAAACATCTGTTGTGAGTTATCCCAGTGTAGAAGCACATGCATACTGTCATGTGCACAAAGCTGTGAACATACATTTGTGTGCACGCTGGGCTCACTGCAGAAATTGAAGATAGAGCCTACTCCCATTCTCCTCATGACAGTACAATATTTATTTATCTATTCATTTATTACATTACATTTATTACATTACAGCTGTGGGGCTCTAGGCAATGTACAACATTCTAAAACCATAAAAACATATAAAAACCATGTCCAGCATTATATAATAATTAAAAGCAAGTGGCAGTTTTTTTTTTTTTGCGTTTCCCTTCCATCTGGTTTGTGAGTGCTTCGCACGCATCGGGGGTGAAGGTTAGGCTCCTCAAGGAACCGGGATCCAGGTACGGTGCCAGCCATGATGTCAACCATCGCTGTCCTCAGCTGAATGCCTGGCAGAACATCTCTGCCTTACAAGCCTTGCGGGACTGCATAAGATCCCACAGGGCCCTGATGTTATTTGGCAGTGAATCCCACCAGGTTGGGACCAGGGCCGAAAAGGCCCTGGCCCTGGTTGAAGACAGCCAGATATCTCTAGGGCCATGGGCCACCAGCAAGTTGTTCTGTGACAAATGTAATGCTCTCCTGGGGGTGTAACGGAGAAGGTGGTCTTGCAGATATGTCGGTCCCAGACTGCTCAAGGCCTTAAAGGTCAAAACCAAAACCTTGAACTTGACTTGGGGCTCCACTGCACAGGGCTCATGATAGGTGTCCAGGTCCAGCCTTCTCAGCACTGCCCCAGGCTGCCATGAAGGGAGACTTTACCTGGTGTTGCTGGCTCCGGGGTGGGGCAGTAATGGAGATGGCGCCTGGCTGCCTGGAGGTTCGCCAGCCAGCCACAGCAGAGAAGCACAAGCAGAGCCAGTGGGGCACCTGGACAGGAGATGAGTGATGAGGGAGGATGGGGGCCGAGGGATGGGGTGAGCCAGGTGATGCAGCAGGGGCCCCCGCCCAAAAGCTGTGAAGGAATTCCTGGCGATGGTCACCTCGACACCGTGCCAGGCTGAGGTAAGCGAGAACTGGTGCAAGATGCCGACTCTGCCCAGGATGGGTGAGAGGGGAGGTGGGAAGGAGCACTTAAAAGGGCAGATGCCCTTAGCCAATAGGGAGTGGGTAGGGGATGACAGACAGGCAGACGGGCTATTGGGGAGAGGGAGAGAGAGTGAGGAAGAAGGATGGGGAAGTATAAAAGGAGGCATGGAAGCTGGGGTGGAGGAGGAGAACAGGGGAGTGGAAACGGACATCAGCCTAGAGAGAAGGAAGTCCAACTCCAGAGGGTGCCTGCTGCCGGCTGGCCAAGGCCCCTCACCTGCTTACTGAGACCCCAACCGCCCCTTTTGGAACCCCAATGCCACGGCCGAGAGTGGGGCGCCTATGGGGGACCAGGGGTGGCATGACAACAGGTAAAAACAATGAAGAGTCCTGTGGTACATTAAAGACAGACAGTTTTTTTCTTTGGTGTCATGACCTTTTATAAGCAAGGTGCTGTGAGTGTGTCTATCATTCTGTATCTATTCACAACCATGGATTCATATACGTGCAACAACTGCACTGGCCACTTCATGTCTGCGCCATGGTTAGATTTTAATGTGCTGCAAGATTTGTTATATTTGCTACTATCAACTTAAACAGCTGCAGGATCTCTGTGGATGTTATATGCTGTCAAGGCACTTCCAACTTATGGTGACTCTATGGATGAATGACCTCCACCAAAACAGTCCTCTCTTTAAGAGCCTTGCTCAGGTCTAGCAAACCGAAGGCCATGGATTTCTTTATTGAGTCAATCCATCTCATCTGGGTCCTTCTGCTTTTCCTCCTGCCTTCCACTTTTCCTAGCATTATTGTCTTTGCAGGATTAAGCTATGGAAAAAGGAATCCATTAGACTAATCTATGTTGGGCTTGCGTTGGTGTAGGCCTTGGATACAGTATAGCATAAATACTTTCCTTTAAGGATTAGGACTTCCGTCTTTCTTGAAACTTGTGAAAAGTACTTGGTGACCAACCTTTGTCTTTGAATATTGCAGCAAAATGTTTGACATCGAGTTGTGCCCACTTCCCTTTTCCATGGAGGAGATGTTTGGCTTCATAAGTTGTCGGTTCACAGGGTATCCTTCTTCTGTGCAAGAGCAAGCTTTACTCTGGCTTCATGTGAGTGTTCCCTTTTACCTAGCATGCTGTGAGGAAGCAATTCCAACTATGAAGGGGTGAAAGCCTCCAGATGCTATTGATGTTGTTTAAAACTTGCTTAAAATTTAAAACCATCAATGTTAACTGGCCTTTAGGGCTACCTTCACAAGCAAAGATTAAGTGGCTTGGTGAATCCAGTGCTGTGCTTTTGCTGTGCTGTGCTTTAGCATATTTTAAAACAAACTTTCTACTCCCAAATCGTCAATGCTACTCATGTGGGCAGAGAGCTAGAAAGACTCTGTTCTAGATCATAGCTACAGATGTACAAAGACTGGCTCATGTGGTTCAAGCAAGGATGTCAAGCATTTATTTGTGTTGGCACTTGGGCTCTAGTGCCCAGCTCTGGTTCCATCAGGCACCAGGGCATGGAATTAGATAAACACAAGTGGAGACCTGCAAGAAACTTGCAGGATGGTTATCCCATTCATCACACCTTTGCTTCCTCTCTTCTCCCCCTCAGTAACACTGAGTTACTGCTCATCTCCAGACTACAGAGATAACTTTCCATGGAGAAAATGGATGCTTTGGAGAGTAGAGTTTATGGCACTGTACTCCACTGAGGTCCCTGTCCTCCCCAGGCTCCACCCCCAAATATCCAGGAGTTTCCCAGCCTGGATCTGGATCCTCTGCTGGTGGTCGGGGGGGGGGGATTCTTGGCAATCCTAGACTGCTGCCAGTCAAAACCCTGCCTTTTACTGACAGAAACAGTTAGAACCTCCCGCCCTCCCCCAAACATTCTAATCTCCTCACAGTTGACGCCTGGAGTTGAGGCCATTTCAAAAAGTATTTTGGGGGATTCTACGGTCACTGAAGTTTTTTTTTTAACTTTTCGGATTTTTCTGCACACGGGGGGAGTGCTCCCCATGTGTAGGAAAATCTCCCTGCCTCCCAGGTGCCCCCCCTGCGCAGATTTAGGTATCCTCACACAGGGGGCGCCTTCGGAATTAGATATATAGATATGGAGCAGAGGTCCATCAGTGGCTATTAGCCACAAGGTATAGATAGGATCTCTCAGTCTGGGGCAAGTGATGCTCTGTATTCTTGGTGCTTGGGGGGGGGGCAACAGTGGGAGAGCTTCTAGTGTCCTGGCCCCACTGCTGGACCTCCTGATGGCACCTGGGATTTTTGGCCACTGTGTGACAGAGTGTTGGACTGGATGGGCCATTGGCCTGATCCAACATTGGCTTCTCTTATGTTCTTATGTACTATACTAGTCTAGTCTAAAATATTTCTCGGTTTGAAAGAGTAGGATACACACGACACACCAAACAGGAAGGAGATTCAGTGAGGAAATGCAAAACAAAAAGAAAAGTTTTCATCCACTGGCAGGAGATACTCATACGAAGCTGCTTTATACCATTATTCAATTTCTCTATATTGTCTACTCTGGCTGTGGTCACATGAGCAGTTTGCTGTGATATAGTAATGTTGTCACGACTGAGCAGGCATGACAAATGTTTCCTTTGTGGATTTAAAGAGCATGATCAGACAGCAGCATCTGCCTTCTGTGTTCTAGTCGTTGGCACCCTGTGTTGCCCCGCTTTGGAAGCGAAGTAATCAAACACTGGGGAAAGTCTGGTGTTTACAGATGCCATCGCTTCCACTCCACTTTTCCAGACATCTGAACTCTCCTGCCATGAAAGGAACCCAGAAAAGAAGTCTGAATCCACAGATCCGTTTCTGTTACTGTTTTTTTGGAGTTCCTGCCTTTTTTTGGAGTTCTTGCCTATATGCGCACATACCCACCTGCATTAGAACAAAAACGACCAGGCAGCATGCTCCATGGTTGAGGCGCTGCAGTAATGTGAATGCCTGACAAGCATACGGGGAAACTGCCCCAGGGCATGCTGTCTGGTTGGTCTGCCCCGCAACACTTTAAACTGGTGCAGTTAGAGGCATGCCCAAATTGCGGGAAACCTCCAGTGAGACCTCAGTCTTTGACTGGCAGTGGTTTCCCCTAAGATCTTCCCTAACATCTGCTATCTGAGGGCCAAACTAGACATGGTGACTTCCTTTCGAATGCCATGAGGATGCAGCCGCCATTTTAGTCATTTAAAAATGCGTTGAGGGCACTCTTGTCCCCCCACCTTTTCAAATGCCGAAACAACTATGAGGAGATGGCACAGCCATTTTGACAGTTGATAAGGCGGTGTGTGCACGTGTGTGTGGAAATAAGAGTACCTCAGCCCACCACACTGTGGCCCCAGTCAGGCCCTCACAGCATTTTTAAATTACTTTAAAATGGAAGTGGCAGCCTTGTGCTGGCCAGGAGGACACCATCACATCTGGCTTGTCCCTGAAATTCTTTAGCTGGAGATGTCAGGGGTGGAACCTGGGACCTCATGTATTCTATCACTGATCTATCTCCATATTTCAGGCTGTCTAGTTGTGGATCTATATTGGATTAGTTGGCCCCACGGATCTGAGAATTCCTCTGGTTTGTTTTCAGGTGTTATCTGAATTAGACATCGTGGTTCCTCTTCAGTTGCTGATCAGCATGTTTTCGGATGGGGTTAATTCTGTGAAAGAACTGGCAAATCAGAGGAAGTCAAGAGTCAGTGAACTAACTGGGAATCTTGCAGCTCGAAGGGTAATACATTATCCGCGGGTTTTTTTAGCTGGAGAGAAAGCACCGAAAATGATGGGCATGATCCGGCTAAGTATGTTTAACTGTGAAAATAAGTGAGGCTGAATGCACAGCTAAGCATTTAAAAGTGTAATACTAAATGCACCTCCTAGAAATAGGCTCTGTTGAAAGCAGTGAAATTTAATTTTAAGTAAATTTACTCAGTAGCAGGTCTTTTCATTTTAATATGATTTTGGTACATCTGACTTTTCCAGTGTGTGTCCAAGAACTGTTCCCTTTTAAAATATTTTATCAGGCCTTTTAAGCATATATAAAATTGTGTTACCAACTTTTTTTTTTTACTGGTCTCTTATCTTTGGCATTACCACCTGCTTATGATTTCTTACCTCCATGCGATGAAGTTCTTTATCTGCTGATTTCTGCAGGGAGAGGAGTAGGTCGTGCTGGGTTTTTTTTGTCAGTTGGCAACCGTACTGCCTGTGTTTCTGATCCAAAATTCATATGTTTATTTTATATCAATCAGGGACACAAGAACTGATTTTGTGTGTGGGTGTTTTTTGTGTTCTGATTGCTTTTAAAGAGATTTTTTTTATTTCTCCAGGTGAGCATTGCCTCTGATCCTGGACGCAGGGTTCAGCATAATACTCTGAGTCCATTCCCAAGTCCATTTCAGAGTCCATTCCGCAGTTCCACGCGCAGTCCCTTCCGTAGCCCATTCAAAAACTTTGGGCACCCTGGAGGAGGAGGAGGAGGAGGTGGTGGTGGAGGAGGAGGAGGAGGAGGAGGAGGAAGAATGATTGACTTTGACTGTGATGATGATGAGATGAATTTGAATTGTTTCATCCTGATGTTTGACCTCATCTTGAAACAGGTGACTGCAAAAGAAGCAGCAGAAATGGATATCGCAATTGCCATATTTTATGATTTGCAGATTTGCAGTTTTTCTTAATGGTTCCCCAGTTACTCAAAGTAACTATTGCTTTGCGAGTGATGTGCAATTCCTGATGGTCAGTTCAGATTTAGCTTCCTGTTTATTATCTAAGGTTGCCAGCCATCAGCCAGCAACCAGTGGAAGGAGTGGTGCAGGGATGGAGGGGAATGATGTCACACTAATCGTGTGACATCACTTCCAGTGAATATCCTGAAGTGACATAACATTGCCAACACAGCGCTCCAGGATTTGGCCTAAACTCTGTGGTTTTACACTGATGCCAACTTACCAGTTATTTTTTCCCCATTGATGGGTGGCAGGAAGTGAAGAGGGAGGCCAGAAGGTCTTCCTGTTACCATCATGGCTAGCCTGCTGCCTTTTTAAAAAACACGTTGAAAACATGATGGAGTCTGCATTTGTGAAAAGTGACATATATAGTATATATACAGCCCTCTTTTTAGCTCAGGTCAGGGCAAGGAACATGTATTTTGAATGTCAACCAGGGATATTGTAAATTGCATTTAATGGGTGATTCAGGAAGTGACAAACATCCAGTTGGGGTTTAGGACTGTAGCAACCAATCTAGACCTAGGTAAGAAACTTCTGGCTTCCTGAAGTTTTGCATGCAATTCCATCCAGCTTGGACACATGCTAAGAAGAAGCTGTGGCCATGCTTGGAGCTCCCACTGATTAAACTTAATTTTCAGGTATGCAGTGATCCAGTTTGGATCAAGACTACAGCATGCAGGGAGTCAGGACCTGAGCCTTTCTCCTGCACAATTTTCTGATCTGCAACAGCCAAGGGGAGCCACTGGTGTAAACTCATGGGTGCAAGAATTAAATCCCCCTCTCCAAGCAGCCAAATGGAATCCTTGTATGCCTGAAAATTTAGTTGGTATACTAAGTTGGTACATTAAGTTGGTACATGCTAAATAATGCACTTTCAATCCACTTTGCTTTTTCCAGCTGGATTTTACTGTGTGAACTGGCAAAATCCAGTTGGAAAGTTCATTGAAAGTGGATTGAAAGTGCATTATTTAGTGTGTGTGATCGCAGCCAGTTACTGGGAGTTCCAGAAACAGAAGTCCCAGTGCATGTCTGCTTCTCATTTGTCCCTCAGAGGAGACAGCGCCGGACTATATCAGCCAGTTGTCTGACTGGCTAAAAGATACTGTCATACACTCAGGAAGACTTTGTGCCAAGGCAATCAGTGTGTTAGCTGTAACCCAGGCACTATCTTTTCTGTTTCTTAATTTATCTTTCTTGCTATCCTCCCTGTCCCTTTCTTGAACCCTCCGTCCCCCTTTATAGAACTGTGGCCTTTCCCCTGAAATAGACTATTTGCCTTTAGAAGCTGCTTGAGAAGACGATTCCCCCCCCCCCGCCCCGAGATCATTTTGTGCACGATATGCCGTTTTTGTGCATGCCATGCAGATCTGAAAGGCCTAGAACTTCTGTCCATAAAGGAGATGGCAACTCTAGCAGATGGTTGCTTGTGGCTTTTATCTTGTGCCAAGGCTTGTCTTCATTCATGGTCCTCTTTGAAACTTGCTTTTCAGATGGAATTGCAAGATGATGGCATTACCTTGGGCTTAGAAAACAACATCTCTAAAGACATAATTTCTATCATATGCAATGTGTTCCAAGCCCCCTGGGGTGGCTCTCACACTTGCCAGAAAGATGAAAAGGCAACTGAATGTAACCTGTGTCAGTCTAGTATCCTGTGCTATCAGTTGGCTTGTGAACTGCTGGAGAGGCTAGCCCCTAAAGAAGAAATCCGGCTAGTGGTAAGCAAGGCAGTAAATGTAAGGGTATTGCCTCAGTGTACAACGTCTGTTGCTTTTGTCTAATGTAGACTAACGTTACAGATTATGTTTGTTACTAGTGCATGTGCAACAGTATAAAGTATGCATATGAAACCCATATTTTTGCAAACAGTGCTGGATCGGATCAATAGTCCCTCTAGTCCAGCATACTGTTTCTCACAGGGATCAACCAAATGCCCCCCAAAGTAGGCCACAGAGTCCAACGCCTCCCTCTACTGCTTCCCCCAGCTTTGTTATCCAAAGGTCTGATGTCCCTAAACATGGAGATCCCATTTAGTCATCATGCCTAATAGCCATTGATGGACCTATGCTCTATTAATCAGTCTAATCCCCCTTTAAAGCAAATAAACTTGTGGCTGTCATCACATCACAAAGCGTCAAATTCTATAAGCCATTCTTTGAGTGTAGTACTTCCTTTGGCCTGTTCTGAATCTGTTGCCCATTAATTTCATTGGGTGGCCATGAGTTCCAGTATTATAGGTCTGGGGAAAATCTTTCTTTCCACTTTCTTTCCACCTTGAGTTTATAACCCCCTATCATTCCCCTTCCCCGATTTTTTTCTCTAAACCATCAGGTTTTCTTTATAAGGCAGGTGCTCAACCCCCTTGGTTGTAATTACAGATTAATGTACCAGGGTGCTAGAATTGGTTGTGTCACAAGCCATATGAGTAATTAATGTGAGATGTACACACTCAGAAACTGAGTGGAACTTACATTGATCAAGGTCAGCAGATAATGAGCTTTCACTCAGCCTTTCTAGTGATTAGCCACGACAGGGAAGAGGGATAGAATGAAACCTTTTCAGACTTTGCAATGTCATGCACCTGGAGCCTACAAGCTCTGCATAATGGGAGCATGCAGTACCCATGATCCCCCCCCCCCCCAACCAATACATGTGGCTGTTGTGTTATATGAACAGGGGCAATAGATCAAAGTTTGAGTCCAGTGGCACCTTTAAGACCAACAAAACTTAATTCTGGGTATAAGCTTTTGGGTGCATGTACACTGCCTCAGATGGTTGTGTCACAAGAGTCTCCTGACCCCCGCTCACCGTCGCTGGAGTCTGATGAATTAGGTGGCTCAGCCACCTTGTGAGGCCCCCCTTTAGGGTAGCCAGGGCCTCAGATATGCAAGCAGGTGGGTAGGTTATGCCACCACACCCCTCCTAGCTCACCAAGGCGCTCTGCTTCTCTCTCTGGGAGCCAGCAGAGTTCACCTGGCAAATCCTCCCTGGCCCCTCATGGCTCCCATTTTTTATCCCCTCCCCACTCCCGTGGTCCTCCCGGGGCTGCTCCCTCCCTCTGGCCCCACCTCCCCTCTTAACCAAGGACGCCGAGCTCTGGGAAGAGCCTGGACGAGCCTGGACGTCCTGAGCCACTTCCTGGCCTGCCTGCTTCTTGCCGTGCGAGCCTGGCTGAGGCCCCTGGGGGTGAGGATGAGCCTTTGTGCCGGGCCATAGGCCTGGTGCTTCCAGCCTGCCTGCAGCCAGCCGAGGCGCCGGGTCACTGTGGGGGCCTGTCGGTGGCGGCAGCTGGGCAACGTTGTTGGTCGGCGGCACCATGGGAGGCGGCTGCTGGAAGCTCTCCCCAGTCTCGCGGCTCTCCTTCCTCGGTCCCTCGTCATCCTCAGCTCGGCTCGCCGCAGCCTGCCTCAGCCACTGTGTAGGTGCTGGGGGGTTGCCCGGGATGGGGGTTGCTGCCATCTGGGGGTTGTGGGAGGTGGGAGGGGGGGTCCGGAGGTCCCGCTGGTGGGACAGGATGTATCTACAATGAACTTATGGCCTTGAGAGACAATGAATGCAAACACTGAAAATTCACAGATGGGTTAGTGTATATTGCAACTGTTCATACATGGTAAATATATGTGTTGCCCCTGTTCAGACTTCATAGCAACTCCATGTTCTCAGGAGGATCTCAGGCAGCACATCCACCCATTACATGCAGTTGGGAGGCTCTTGGTATGCATCAGTGTAATATTTGAAAAGGTCTTGCCTAGATCAGTGGTAGTTTTGGTGCCTCTTTTACTGAAGTACAAGTGTTCATGCAAAAAGAAAAAGAATATTCTCCAGGCCTGATGGCAACCCTAGCTCAGGCTTAAAACTTCTCTGATGTCTTCAGGAGGTGTGCTTGGCCTAGAGCATGAAAAGGCGGGCATCAAGAGATTAATTTCACCCATTGTTCTGTTCTAAAGGAACCTACAGATAACCTTGAGGACAGTCTTTTATACAGTAGACCTGAGTTCATTATAGGAACTGAAGGGGAAGAGGAGAAAAAATCAGCACCAAAGCATGGAGAAAACCCAGGAAACCACACAGAGACGACAGGAAATACAGGTAGAGTGGAGGTGGATGAGCTTGTGTTTCAAAACTGTTGCTTTTACAGCCACCTAGATTTTATGGTGCTCACTAATGCTTTCAGTTGTCTTTTGAGACACTTGCAGCGCAATACTAATTTAAGAAGGGCATACATTGGAATCGGTGGGCTTATAAGGGCATAAGTCTACTTAAATAGCACTGTTAAGGAGACAGCCCAAGAAGATCTTTTCAGATTTAAAGTCCCATTTACCCAGTGAGGCTTACTCCTGGAAAAGTAATATTAGGATTGCAGCCTTAGGCTGTGATCGTACACACAATTAGACCCAACATAGGCACGAATACCGGGTGGATTTAAAAGGAGCGATCAGACAGCAACATCTGGGAAGCATCCCACAGCCGTTGACAACCTGTTCTGCTCCGTCGCAGAAGCGGAGTTAAAAGACACTGGGGTAAATCTGGTAGTAAATGGGTTGTGATGGGCCACGGACAGACTTTCCCAGTCTGATCACTCCAGCGAGCTCTCATGTCGTCAGGATGGTCTGATCAGGCCATCCCATTTTTGTGATGTTGTCCCCCCCCCTGTATGCGTATCATCACAAATGCCATAGGGAGCCCTCAGTGCGGAGGTGCGATTAATCAATTCCTCATTTAAGCGCATGGGAAACAAACGGCAAAAAACCCCAATACAAAAAAACCCAAACTCACCCGCAGTTGCGTCTGATCACACACTAATGGGCTGCGCCCGCAACTTCAAAGGGAGGTGTGATCTCACAACTGCAGGTCAAATACCTCCAGAGGAAAGAGAGAAACTCTCCCCTCCAGTTTATCTGGCATGTGCGACCTGGAAGTCATGGTGACCTCTGGTGATTCCTACTGGGGCGTGGAGGATGTTCAAAGAAGTGCCTCGATAGCCTGCCTCTGGCTCCCTGGCCCTGGTATTGTCTGGAGGTATCCCATCCAAATGCTTGCCGAGGTTGGCCCTGTTTAGCTTCTGAGATCTGACGAGATCAGGCTTGCCCAGGCAACCCAGATCAGGGCAAAACTGAGAGTTTTGATTGCAGTACTAATATTGTAACAGATTATTCTGCTCTGTCCTAATTTGACACTTAAAGAAGAACTGATTTTTTTAAAAAAATTCAAAGCAATTTGAGAAGGTTTTCAGGTGAAATATCTCAGACATATCAGGCGAAATCAATTATTTATTTATTTATTTATTGAGATTTATATCCCACCTAGCCAGCGTGAGCAGGCTTTAGGCGACTTACAACATTAGGCAGTATACATAAAAAATCACAGCTAAAAACATAAAAACAAGATTCACAGGATTCCACCAGATATGGTGGCCAACATTACTTCCAAAACGAAGCACATCAAATTCCAGGCCCACGATCAATAGACTTGAGCCTGTAGATTGTTTTAGTAACATTAGCAAAAATCTCTCAGTCCTGTGCTATAATTAGCCCTGGGGAAAGGAAGATGGCAGAAGGTAGTCTTTTTTCATTTTGGGGCTCAGTTTTGATTGGTGAACCCACATTGTGAGGAGGGTTGAGTAGGTGAGATGAGGTAAATCCCTCTTCTCCCTGGGTGGTCCTATCTGGGTCACCTAACTGGGTTCTTGTGTAGATACTAGCATTTTTAAAACTGTGGGAGGAATCAGAGAGAGGGAGAGATTTGTTTAACATTTTCCTTTAAAACTGTGGGAGGATTCAGGAATCTCCCAGGATTTCATCTGTTTTAATTAGGATTGCCAACCTTCAGTTGGGGCCTGGAGATCCCCTGGAATTACAAGTGATCTCCAGATGAAACAGAGATCAATTCCCCTGGAGAAAATGGCTGCTTTAGATGGTGGACTCTATGGCACTGTACCCTGTTGAGGTCCCTTCCCTCCCCAAATCCCACCCTTCCCTGGCTGTTCCCCTAAATCTCCAGAAACTTCCCAACCTTGAGCTAGCAACTCTAGCTTTAACTTTGGGTGTGACTCATATTTGTTGATGCCCAGGGATTCATTCAGTGTTACAAAGTAGTACCACAGAGGAAGATAGAATGTGAAGGAACAGCTACAGGAAGTGATTCAGCAGAGAGAGAGAGAGAGAGATTTGTTTAACATTTTCCTTATTGCTCCTGTCTGACTCTCAATTAATTACCACCCCACTTGAAACACAGTGGATTTACACAGCCAGTTAATAACACACCCATGTGGTGATAATTTTATCAGCTGGAAGGTTTTCTTACATTGGCAGGACCTCCCTTTCCACGATGGGAATACCATTGTGCGGAGAACCAGAAAGCTCCAAGTCATTAAGTGTATACAAGGTGATTGCAAAAATCATGAAAATGATGTGGTTCCCTGAATTATCCCAGAAATATTTAAAAAACAACTGTAGAGTTGGTTCATGGCTTCACTTAGGTGTAACAAGGTGTTTGTGATCCTTTGTATGTGTTGCGTTTCCACAGCCATAAAAAATGACACCGAGAGGAAATTCTGTTATCAGCAGCTCCCAGTGACGCTGAAGCTCATATATACAATATTGCAGGTAAAGTCTTATCTTTTTTTTGGTTTGGGTTTATGGATTTGGTCATGTGGAATAGTGGAGTCTTTATACAGCCATTCCCATTTTTGGTTTTGAATCTGGGCTTGTGGGAGATACGTGGCTTAGCAGCAGTTCATGTGAAAAATGATAACAGGACAGCTGGCTGAGAAAGAATCAGCAGTGTGATGTGGCAGCCAAAAATGAAAAATGTGATTTTAGGCTGTGTTAATAGAACCATGGTATCCAAGTCATGACAAGTAATGGTTCCCCTCTGCTAGCTAGACCTCACCTGCAATACTGTGTCCTGTTGTGGGTATCAAGTTAAGAAGGAGGTAGACAAGTTGGTTTAGAGGAAAGCAGTCGGGATGGTGGAGGGTGAGGAAAACCAATCTCATGAGGAAAACTGAAAGGAATTTGGCATGTTTATCCTGGAGCAGACTGAGGAAGGACATGCTTGTACTCTTCAGCTGGCTCGAGGGATGTTGCGTAGAGGAGTGCTAGGCATTGTTCAGTGCTCTTCCAGAGGGCAAGGCTAGATCCATCCAACAGACTTCCCACAGGAAGGTGGATTGCAGTTGAATATAAGGAGGGATTTCCTAATGATAAGAGCAGTTCAACAATGGAACAAATTTATTTATTTATTTATTTGCATTTATATCCCATCTTTCCAGACGAGCTGGCTCAAGGCGGTTTCGAACAATTAAAATACCATCAGGCATGGTTTACAATTTAAAACATAGCAAAGTTAAGAATCAAACACTTTCTTACTTTGGATTACCTGCACTGAGCAGGCGGGCTGGACTAGATGACCTAGAAGACCTTTTCTAACGCTAGTATTATTTATTTAGTTAGTACATTTTTATGCCACCTTTTTTCTAAGAAGCTTGGGGTGTGGGCGTATACTGGTCTCTCCGCCTCCATTTTACCTGCCCCCCCAAGAGCCCTCTGAGGTAAGTTAGGCTTTGAGAAAATGCTTGGCCCGAGGTCACATGAACACATGAAGCTGCCTTCTACTCAATCAGACCCTTGGTCCATCAAAGTAATATTGCCTACTCAGACTGGCAGTGACTCTCCAAGGTCTCCTTTCATATTACCTACTGTCACCCAGCATGGTAGAGTGGGGATCTGAATTTGAGTTTCCCAAATCTAGCATAACTCTTCAACTGCTACACTAGTCTGGCTGTCTCCTAAACACTGGAGTGGTGAAAAATATGAGACAAAGAGTGCTTTCTTTCAAGTACGAGGCTTAAATCACCTCTCTCTGGTGACATATGTTAACATCAGTTGTGTTTTTGATTGGTGACATTCTGCTTTTTCTTAGAATTTGTGGAACGAAGGATTATGTACTTTTGTTGGAGTGAGAGTGCTTGTTTGGTTTGCTTTCACACAGGAAATGGCTCGGTTTGAAGAGCCAGATATCCTTTTTAACATGTTGAACTGCTTGAAAATCCTCTGTCTTCATGGGGAGTGTTTATACATTGCAAGAAAGGATCATCCCCTGTTCCTAGCTTACGTTCAGGATCACATGCTGATTGCCAGGTATGTGCTCTCAGCCAACTGCTCGCTTTTGTGAAGCCACTTGGGTAATTGTTGCCTATGGTCCAATCTGCATTGGTCTTTCCCGCCACTGTGCCAACAATTCCACATCGTCTCACAAATTTCTGTCTGCATCTCATGCCGTATCCACTGTCCTATTGTTTCGTCTCAGCACTGGCTGTCTGCATCATTTTATTCCCATTTAGTGGTGACTCCGAGGTCACTATGGTGTCTCACCGCATTCTCTGGATTTGGTTTTAAGGTGGTACAATTGCTCCTCCCCACCCTTGAGCCACTATGAGCAAAAAGCAGACAACTGGAACTGAATTCTCCTCCCCCCCATCTTTTCTAAGGAGATACGCAAACTGTCACAAAGGAAACAAGTTAGCTGAAAATCCAGTTATCTGCATTTAAAATCAGCCCAGGAACATTTTTCTCCAATCATATGGGGGGGGGGGGGGGCTGGAAGCACGCCCACCCCTGAACCGTTTGTTATTTCCTGGGGCAGTCCCCAGAATGCCCCGCCTGGCAACCGCCGGGTGTTTCATATTTTTTACCCAGCTTATTCTGTCTTTCCTGCCCCCCGCCTCCCCCTCCACCAGGTCACCCCCCTTTACTTTCTGTGGGGTGTGTGTGTGTGCCGTTTCCTCCCCGCAGTGAAGCACAGTGCCCTGTCAGTGCCCCTGGGAGGCCGCTCCCCCCTCACATGCTTTTGCTGAACAACTTGTGTCCTGATACAGATGGAGGAGAGCTTTATACTGAGCCAAATGGGAAGCTGGCGCCACAGCAGCATGAAACAGCTTTACATAGCAGATGCAGATTTGGCCTATAGCAAAAGAATAGTAGGTGGCAACAGTGGTGGTATTATGGCTGAGTTTGGGGAAGAGGTCCAGGACCCCACTCATGGGCACTGCTGGGGGAGGTCGAAAGCAGGCATTTGAAGTATACCATGGCCCCACCTGCTTCCAAGGTAAATTTCCCAGTGTAAACAGCGACAGTAACCCAACTGGAAGCAGAAAATCATCATCTTGTCTTGGAACCAAGATGTTTTGCCTTCCAGTGAGGAATAAGAACTCCCTGAAGTAGCAGGATCATTAGCCTCGCAGCACAGTTATGTTGCCGTTTTGTACATAATTTATGAAACCCTGTGAGTGATGGCATGAACTGATGAGCTTCGGTTGGCCTTTCTTCTCCAGCTTATGGCGAGTTGTCAAATCCAAATTCTCCCAGCTTTCTTCGTTAGCAGTGCCTCTCCTTCTTCATGCTCTGTCACTTCCGCATGGAGCGGACATATTCTGGACCATCATCAACAGCAACTTCAACAGCAAAGACTGGAAGATAAGGTTTGAAGCAGGTATGTCTTTAATATTATACCATTCTTGCTCCAGTAAGAGTACAGACATTTGCAGAGATCTCTCATTTGTTCAGGATGTGTTTGGTGCATGGTCACAGCTCACAGATGCTGTGCTACTCCAGCAGATTCTTCTTCTTACAGTGAGCATGGATGGAGGACTAGGGTACATTGAAAGCATGGCACATGTGAACTGTGATGGGTGAGATGTGCTGATGAATGTGCCATTGGTTCTGATCAGTTTTCAACAGGTGTGAGGGACAAGGGGACATTTTTCTCTAGCAATCCAGTTATTAATATCAGAAACGGGAAGGACGTGGTTTTAAAAAGCATCCCCATGGAAACAGCTAGGCAACCATCGTATCTTTCTACAGAATTTAAAGTGATTCTAGGATCAGCAAAAGCTTCAAAGCGCTGTGAAACTGGGGCAGGAAAAACAGATGGGTGCATAGAGGATATCCACTGAACTTAGATCTAAGAGGCTGATGTTTAAAACCCACCTTTTAGAAAATGTTATGTTCAGTTCCTGGCATCTCCAACTAAAGTATCTGATTAGTTGTTGTAGATTTTCCGCGCTGTACGGCTGTGGTCTTGGCATTATAGTACCTTGGCATTGTAGTATGTCAGGTACTACAGTGCCAAGACCATGGCCATTCAGCCCGGAAAATCTACAACAACTAATAAACTACAGCCAAGAAAGCCTTTGAAACATAAAGTATCTGAGGTAGCAGATGTGGGAAAGATCTTTGCCTGTGATCGGAAAACTGCCTGTCAGAACAAGTGGATCATCCAAAAGCAGAGGTCCTGGATCAGTGCTGGAGCAGGCATTTGGCATGTTTATTAACTATACTTGTATCCTGGTTTTTGCCCAAGAAGTCCTTACAGTATCTTAAAAACTTTTCGATCATAGAGTTTCTGGGCAATTGCTAGAGCATCGCCCCAGCAACGTGCCCAGCGTGATGGCGTCACTTCCAGGTGACGCCAGCATGCTGGGCATTTGCCCAGCTGGCCCCACGGAGGCAGGACTGCAGGAGTGGCCAGGCCAGGCCCGGGGGGGGGGAAGGGGGGGAAGGGGGAGGGGGGAAGAGGTGGTGGCAGCCTGCCGGCCGGCGGGCAAACAGACAGGCGGGCCTAGGAAGGGCCCAGTGGGTGCTCCGCTTTGCCGGGGATGGCTGAGCCCCCCCAGGAAATTTGGGAGGGGCTCGAGCCCTCGAGCCCCACCATAGTTGACACCTGTGGGCTAGAGGGGTCATGCCCAAGGGGAACACTGTTGACAGGGGCTGCAAGAGTGGCAAGAATGGTAGCCCCAAACTCACTGTAGCTGCCAGGAGCTCAGCAGGAGCCCCAGAAGACCAGAACAGCATCGGAAGATAAGACAATATGAGATGCATGATGCAGCGCTGCCACGCCCGCTGCATCATGCATCTCATATTGTCTTACTCATCCGCACACCCTCCATATTATTAGTTACCATTTACTGTGCACGGGCGTAAAATTGATGCGGGAACGGTGGTATTAATCGGTGCTATAAATGACATTACATTTGGATTTTAAATAATTGTTGGTGTTATGTTAATCATTTTATTGTATTTTATTATGTTGTTGGAACTTGCCCTGAGCCTTGCAACTCAGAGGAGGGCGGGATAGAAATAAAATGAAATAAATAAAATCAGCGGCAAGCGGTTCATCCTTGGTGAAGCAGAACACAAACTTTATGCAGATAAAATGGAACAAATTCCGACCTATTTTCACATGGTTGTTGTATGATAATACAATATCAAACCATGGCCGGCAAGTGTGTCTCCTCCTCTAAAACATACCTGTCTTACTTGTGAATTACTACCCAAACCCCAGGGCCATACCTTTTAATGTTCCTGGCTGTGTGGTCTCCATTTGTCATTATGGTTAACGTTATTAATCTTATGGAACTTTTCGCTGGCCTCGAATCTACTTTGAACTGCAATTCAATAGAACGGTGTCTGATTCTCATTATAATCCTGAATGTCTTTCTGCTGTATTATTCAGCCAAAACTGAAAAAAGGGGGGGAATTGAGCTTTTAGATCCTCTTTCATATGTGTAGTGTTGCAAAGCTTAAGCGTGTGCCATTGTCTGAACGAAAGCAGGGTTTTTTAAATAAATAAATAAATACAAATCTTGATTCTTTGCTCCAGTGGAGAAAGTAGCTGTGATGTGTCGGTTCCTGGATATTCACTCGGTGACCAAAAACCACTTGCTGAAATACTCCTTGGCTCATGCCTTCTGCTGTTTCCTGACTGCTGTGGAAGATGTCAACCCTGCAGTTGCCACCAGGGCGGGGTTACTGTTAGACACCATCAAAAGGCCAGCTTTGCAGGTAGGTTAGTGTAGCAGTAGGACTCATGGGTATTTCCAAGCATATCACGAAGGGAGATGTTTTCTAGGATGCTGTGTGCCCCAAATAAATATTATTGTGAGCAAAACCGGAATGTTTGCAACCATTTTCAGTTAAAGGGTATAGAAATGCCCCAAAAGCGCTTTTAGAAGGACCACTTTTTCAGAGAAAGGAAAATGTCTGGATGAAGATAACAAACCTTAAGTACATAACAATGGTGCAGACGAAGTTTGAGTCCCGTGGCACCTTGAAGACCAACAAAGCTTTATTCAGGTATCAGCTTTTGTGTGTATGGCACGCTTCTTCAGATATCGTGTGCATGCACACTTCTTAAGTGTGCATACACACAAAAGCTTATACCTTGAATATAACTTTGTTGGTCTTAAAAGTGCCAGTGGACTCAAAATTTGTCTTGCTGCTTCAGACCAACATGGCTACCCACCTGAATGGTGCAGACTGTAGGCTTGTTTTGCCTGGAAGAGAACAGTGTTAGGACAGTTCATCTCTTCCTGTTACAGGTGTGGTTGGTATTGGTTCCACTTGTGAACAGTTGGATTTTTTGCTCATGTTAAAATAATATCATTTCCCAACAAACCTCGCAAGGTTGCCTGTATGTAGCTGAAGCCCAAACTAACCACAATTCTTTCTTCCCCAAAATAAGCCTTTGCTTTCTAAATTCATTCTGTCACCCTAAACTGCCCTCATGCTTATCTGATTCTGAATATTTGCAAGGTTCTGAATTTGTTAACGACTTGTACTATATTGTTGTTGTTATTGTTAGGCATTGTGTGTAGAATAGCCAGGAGATCCTAAGATTGTCCAGTAGCCAGAAGTTCTAGCTCTTTCACATTATGCACCACTAGGTGGCAAGCCAGACTTGTTTTTAAGGCAAGAGAAGTTCCAGAGGTGGTTTGCTATTGCCTGCCTCTGCAACACAACCCTGGTATTCCTTGGAGGTTGCCCTTCCAAATACTAGCCAAGGCCGACCCTGCTTAGCTTCCGAGATCTGGCAGGATCAGGCTAGCCTGGGCAATCCAGGTCAGGGCAATGCCTTGAACTATTGTTCATGCAGAAAGCCTCATTCTCCTTGGCTTAATAGAAGCGCTTTAATTTCCACCTGGGTTGAAGTAAGATTAGGCCCTCAGTGAAATGTCAGTTTTTTTGTTTCACTGTGGGCCATACACAGTCAAAGGAAAACAAACTAGGCAAACGAAGGCCACATATCAGGTAGAATAACAAACTTCTGTTTGTGATAGACACAGATATAACCTGTTTGACATGTCTGCTTGTTTCTTTCCCTCTTGTGTGGGGCGCTGTGGGGGTCTGAAAGCGGCTGCCGGAGCAAACGGAAACGTTGCTTCTTCTCCACAAACCAGGATTCTAAATCTCGGTCAAATCATGGTTAGTAGGAAAGGAAAAGACTCCCATTTGCCCAAGTGCCTGCATTTGGACGGCATGGCAAACTGCAGCTTGACTGAAGGCTTCTCAAATCAGTTGGCTTTCACTTGTGCTCCGTCCATGAGGGGCAGAAGGAGGGAGGAGGGAATGGGCAAACACAGCAAACAAGCAACGTTTGTGCCTGTCATGATCAGGGGGTTGTTATGACATCTGAGCGCGGCCTCAAACAGGATCAATGTGTAAAAGTCAATTGTCTGTCATGGCAGTCGACAACCTTGTAATTTATCATTCTGCTGCTGCTTTTTCATAGCTGCCAGAGCACATGTAGTTAGTTATTTTATCAATGGTTGTTCCAGTTTGTGTATTCCCCCAAGAGCCTTGGTGACATTGAGCAATACGTCTTATTGGAAGAGATAGTTGCTACCGTATGTGTCACGCCTGCCTTTTGTTCCTTCTCCTCCACCCAGGGCCTGTGCCTTTGCTTGGATTTCCAGTTTGATACAGTAGTGAAGGACAGGCCCACAATTCTTAGTAAGCTTTTGCTGCTTCATTTTCTCAAGCAAGACATCCCAGCGTTGAGCTGGGAATTCTTTGTGAACCGGTTTGAGACGCTTTCCCTTGAGGCACAGCTTCACCTGGATTGCAACAAAGAATTTCCCTTCCCAACAAGTAAGCATTATTTGGTGGCATGATAATAGCTAAAGCTAAATGTCTACACTTGGATGTTATTTTCTTAATAAGATCCCTTATTTATCTATCGACTTTATTTATACCCCACCTTTTCTCTGCAATGGAGACCCAAAACAGCTTATGTTGTTCTCCTTGCCTCCATTTTATCCTCAAAACAACCATGTGAGGTGGGTGGGGCTGAGAAGGTAGGACTGTCCCAAGGGCACCGTGACTGGAACTTCCATGGCAGAGCAGACGGTTTGAACCTGGTTGCTCCAGATCCTAGTCCAGCACTCTAACCCAGGGGTCCCTAACCTTTTTGAGCCTATGGGCACCTTTGGAATTCTGACACAGGGTGGGGGACTCAACAACAAAATGGCCACCACGAGAGGCAGGGACACACACACACACACACACACACGAAGCCCAAGGAGTAATTTTTAAAAATACACTGGGAAAGGGGAGTGAGAGAGACAATAAAACCAAGAGGCACCTGCCACCGGAACAATGTTGTAATTTACACAGCCAGTCGGAAGCCCTGATGAACAAGAGCCACAGCTGGTCTCATCCACTTTCTAAAAGCACTGGGGGGGTACTCTGGTGCTCACAGGCACCACACTGGGGACTTCTGCCCTAAGCATTATGCTGCACTGGCTCTCACTGCACTGGCTTTGCAGAAGCAGAAGAAACTGACCTCAATCTATAGTCTAGAAGGAGGAGCCTACCAAACCGTATCTCTCATTGGTGGGGAGCAACTCCAGTAGCACCGATTTAACTCCAGGCAGCTTGCAAGCCCTACTGTTGGGGGCAATGAATAAATGGAGTGTTGCCTCCTGCTCTCATACAAAAGTGAAAATGAGACAAACAGAAAGTCTGTTGATTTAAGCAGTGGGTGCTGATGCTGCACGAAGTGTGCTCCAGGATCCATGCATATTTATGTACTAAAGGAGTGGGGCCGATCACTTGAAATGGTTTTGGGCTCAATCCCACTGTACGGCAAGAGGAAATTGATTACAGAGCCACATTTTTATCCACATGTCCCCTTAGCAGAGGATTTGGGGGACCCTTGTCATCTATGCAGTGGAGGGCAAAAGCGTCCACATTTCCATCTTAGAAAGCTTATTTCTACCAGATCTCCTCCACTGGTGGATTGAGGGAGAAGGAACTTTGCCTAGTTTACACTCCTCACATGCAGCCCCCCACATGCTGCAGTGTCTTTTGTTGATGAGGATGTCTCAACCATCAGCAGAGGATTTGCGGTGTGTGTGTAAGGGGAAAGGAGAAAGTGGGAAGACCTGCCTCCATGTCCTCTTTCTGATTGCACTTCTGTAGGATCCAACCCATTATTATCCAATTAAGTTTATTTATGTAATATATAATTATTTGAAGTAGCTTGATGTCTAGTAGTTTCATGCATACGTATATGATTCCACTTGAAAAGATATACTCTGGAACATGCTGTGAAATGAAATCTGACCTATTGAATCGTGTTTGAAAAGCAATCACGGCTGTCCGGACAAATGTTGCAAATCTGAGCGATACAGCCATGTGGAAGATCAAGAGGGCTCGTTTTGCCCGCAATCGGCAGAAGAGTGTCCGCTCTTTGAGAGACAGCGTGAAGGGCCCCGTGGAATCCAAGAGAGCGCTTTCTCTTCCAGAAACCTTAACTGGCAAGATCCGTTGAGTATTTCTTCACCTTTCCCCTGTCATTTAAAGAGTTTCAAAATTCTTTTGTGGAATGAAATTATAAATTATGCACCTCTTTATCACAGGTTTCAGTTTCAGGCTGATAAAAATATTATTCAGACAGGTATTTAGGTTGGAGTCGGCATATCTGTTCTGCTCACAGCTACTTTCCTCTGGTAGAAAGAGCCATTACCCGATGCATCAAGCAAAGATTCCTTCTGCCAGAGGGAAGAGCCACTGCTAGTGGAATGCGTAGGTTAGAATTAGCATCTTGAATTTGACCAGGAAACAAACACACAGCCACTGAAGATGCCGAAGAGTAGATGTGATATGATCAAACCTCCAAGCTCTAATTAGTAAATAAGTAGCCACTTTCTGTGATAACTGAAGCTTTCGTATTGTCTTAAAAGGGCCATAAAGAGCTTTTTTTCAAGGCATGTAAGGGGCAGATCATGTGCGCACCTGCCTGAAAAGTGATCAGGCTGACTTCCTGAAGAGTTTGGCCAATCAGTGCTCATGACTGAATGTCAGGCACGTTTATTTATCGGATTGATACCCCACCACTCCCTCGACAAGCAAGGCTAGGAGTGGCATTCAACAAAGTAAAACAATTCAGTATACAATATTAAAAATGGTAAGAATAATAAATATACAATAAACATATAACACAATTTAAAATCAATGGTATAAAACTTCTATTTGAAACACAGCAGCACCCAACAGCCCAAAGGTAAAGTGATGACGTCATCTGGTTGCCCCATTGTATAGCAAGACTGACTTTCACCCTGCTGAGAGATATGCATGGATGAAATCATTCACCTCTGGCTTGTTGTTGGATTGATATGCCACACAGGCAGCTATGATGCATGTTGAACCCTTTGGCCAAATCTGATATTTGGTCATATACACAGGCTTTCTATGTAACGGCTACAATAGCTGTGGAAGACTTACCAGGGAGGGGGCTGGCCAGTGACGTTATGGCATCACTTCAGACATGACCCTGAAATTGCATTGGCGTGACACTGGTTGTCCCCCATTTTCCCCAGCATCCTCCCTGCCTCCCAGTTGAGCAGCAGCAGGCAGAGCTGGAAGGGGACAGGAAGTCTCCCACCAAAGCAGAAGACCTGGCCTCCCTAGTTATAGCACTAACATTACTCCTGTACTGAGGATGTGCAGAAGTGATATGTAAGATCTAGAGGTGCCATGGGAATACAAAAGCTGTCACTGAGGTCATATTAACAGGATGTTTCTTTTTTTCCTCTTAGCTGCAAGGCTCACCAGGCATGAACAGTCTGCTCCAGCACTTGGTGGAACTCCAGAACAAACACAAGGTAAAGGTTTCATTTTTATGCTGAGGTGTACAGCCGGTTACTGGACAAGATGGGAACATTTCTGCAAATACTGTAGAGTGGGGGAAGAAGGTTCCGTTAGTCCTCATAGCAATAATAGTGTGATAGCATGCTCAAAGCACTTGGAATTTACTTATGGTGCTAATTTTGTTGTTTGTTTAAAGTATTTCTGTTTCACTTTTCTGTAGAAAATATCCCCAACATGACTTAACAAAACGTTAAAGCATCGATAGAATAGGAATTAATTAATGATGGGTAGGAACTCCCCACTTCCATTTGGCACCAGAAACAGTGCAAGGGAATCTGATTATGTCTTCCTATAAATGTTCAGCAATGTAATCTGGGACCTGAACTGGATTACCTGTAGAATGGGGTTCCATGTCCCACCTCCCCCGACGGCCACTTCCCTTTCCCACTGTTAGCAGCATGTGCAGCTGTATCTTCCAAATGGAGGAAATGATGGAAAATGTAGGGATGACGGGGAAAATACAATTTTCCAAATTTCTTTCTTTGAAAAACTGGGGGGAATAGAACAAGGGAAAAAAACTTACGATCCAGAGACTAAATTAAATTATAAAGAAGAAGGAGGGGGGGAAATATATATAAAGTAGAGACAAAACTATAACAACAGTGGTGGCAGACCTACACATAAATGTCTATAAATGGTTTCCAAATATCTAAAAATAAGTCCATCCGCAGTTGTCTCTATGACATGCATTGAGATACTGAGTTCTAAGCTCCTCAGTCCATTGATTTACAGGAGGTGGGCTTTTATCATTCCAATGTTGTAATACAAGTCTTTTAGTTGTAGTAGGAAATGGTGGATCCATTTTCTTTGGCCATAGGTTAGCCTGCAAGAGATAGGCAGATAGTTTAAAACTACATACGCTTCTCAAAATTCAATGGACATTTTAATACAAAATTGATATGAATAGTAACTTATTCCCAGAAAAACTGAGAGACTGGATGCCTAAAGCATATGTTTAAGGGATACGTCCTGTGAGTTACGTCAACAGTTAGATACTTTACTCAGTCCTTTGCAATTGCAAAAGAGTTTCTGTAATGTCCAGTATATCCTAAAGGTAATTTTTTCTGTGGATGAGGCACAACTTAAGACAACAGGTATAACCTTTAATACCATTTCCCATTGCCTTGGCAAATAGGTTCCTAATGGCCTGGGAACAAGGGTTGCCAAGTCCAGTTTAGGACATACTTGGAGATTTGGAGGCCATGCCTGGCGAGGGTGAAACTTAGAGAAGGGAGGGAGCTCAGCAGAGACTGATCACTCTGGTACATCACAGAACCCACTCTCTGAAGCTGCCATTTCCTCCAGGGGAACTAATCTCTGGAGATCTGCTGTAGTTTCAGGAGATCTTCAGGCACCACCTGGAGATTCATAACCCTGTCTGGAATTAACAGAGACCCAGCTATGATGCTTCATGTAATCTTTCCCCACTGGTGCCACTGCATCTAGAAGGAGAGGGTGGGGAGACTTCTGAAGCCCCTGAGAGGGATCCATTAGTATAGACCTATTAGTTGTATTAGTAACTGAACTACAGAGAGGTGTCTGCCTGCTCTGGAAGGGAACCAGTGAGTTGGTGGCAGATGTGTAAAATCAGGGGTTTCAAAACCTCCCTCCCTCCTTTTCAGGCCCTCGCCATCACTCTGTCTCAGCAATTCTTAGAATACTGTAAATTCCAAGGTGAGACTGATTTCCCACAAGCCACTGCTCTGCCCCCGCTCTTCCCTTTGCCCCAATCGTAAATGTCAATTTCCCACTATTTGCTGTGTGGCCACATTTTGCCCCACAGCTTCGCCCGATTTCTCCCGCGTCTACTTGATCTTGTTTTTTTGAGGATTGATTAGATGCAGGGGAAATTTGGCGAAGCTGCAGGGCAAAATGCAGCCACACAGCAAATAGTGGGAAATTGACATGATTGGGGCAAAGGGAAGAGCAGGGCGGAGCAGCGGCTTGTGAGAAATCGGTCTGAGATTTACAATGTAATTATAACAAGAGCTACAGTCTTCTAAATCCAACGAAGTCAGTGGGTTTAGAAGAATGTAACTCTGTTTAGGATTATGCTGTTAAACTTGTGATTTTCCAGCTCCTAATTCATGCTTGTAGTCACAGTTATAACCCCCAGCCCACAGCTTTGCTGCAAGGATTTGATACTCAAGAGCATTAACAAACATTATTTCTAACAAGGAAAAGTTCCCCAACAATGGGGCCATTGTTGGCACAGAAAGTGTCACTAATGCAGTTTTTAGTTTTGCTGACTTCACAAACAGCATGTCCTGCCATCAATCCGTAGCCTTTCATCCTATCTGCATAAACATTTAATTCATGCATGGTTCAAATCAGAGTCCACTCAAGCCACAATGCACTTAGTCTGCTTAACTACCATACAAGGAGTGCTAAACCAATATAATGCTTGGCCTCCCTGGCCTAATCTAATTACCAAAGGAAATGGAAAATCCCAGTTTCCCTTTCCATCGTCATCAAGTCAGGCATACTGAGCGTCAGGCAGTTCACAGTGGAAGATGCTCTTCTGTTGCATTTTATTCCACAGTTCTTGCACCTCTTTGACCAATTCCCAGTGTGGGGTAAATCTGGAGCAGACATCAAGTGCAGGTTTCATGTTCTGCAAAGCACAAAGGGTTTTTTTAAATGGGTGGCATGGAAGCATTTACAGAACACTGCAGCAAACTAATTCAGCTGAAATTAGGTTTCAAGCAAATTTCCCTTATGATTGTTTGCTGTAAGATTCTCCCTTTTGGATCAAAGGCTTACTGGAATAATCAAAGAGCACATTAGAGTAGTCTTTAACAATAATTAAAATTCATGATACTGCTCCTTTTTGATATAGTGTAATCAACAGGAACCTCTGAAGGCTGCAGCTTAATTATGCAGCAAATAGTTTAATTAATATTTACACAGAACAATAATGGCATTACATTCTTTGCTGACATTTATCTCTTTCATCCTCTAATCTTATTTAGAAAGGGTAAGAGCCAGATTTTGTTTCCCCAGAACACAAATATATTTCTCAAAGCAGACTCTGATTGCTTTTATGAACTTTTAGTATAATATGTTCATTTTGACCAAGAGTCTTTGATAGCATTAAAGACTATTTTTATAACCCTTCGGAGCATGTGATTTTTCTTTCAAGTCTCCAAACCGGCATGATTAATTCAGGCTTGTCACGGTATGTTTGGAAAGTTGGCAGTATAAGACCTGTTGGCCTATCTGAAGAGTGTTGAAAGTGAGTAGGAATGTTCGGAAAATGTTTCGTTCACATTTGTGACTGAGCTTAGTACTAAATTCCATCCTTCCAAACTACTACACCACGCTGGTTCTCCACCTTGCACTTCCCATTCCTAAATGGGCAGAACTAGGTGCCATAGGGGCCATCCTTTGAGTATCCAACACATTCATATGTAATGCAGAAAACTGAGGGTAAGGAACAGTCTACTTTAACAGGGGAGGGATCCCAGACAATATCTTTCCCAACCTAATTTCCTTGTGGTAAACATCCCCCCCTTCTTGTGTCTTAGCTTCCCACATTCAGTTTTTCCAGGTATTTTTATTATTTATTTATTTATTTTTGAGATTTATATCCCGCCCTCCCCGCCATTTTTCCTTTACTGGCATCAGAATTGAAGAAGGAAGGAAGCAAAGGATTTGGAGAAATAAGTGAGGGGAGGTACCATTTGGCTGAGAGAAGATCCCTGACCTGGGTGTTTATAGCAAGAAACCTGCTTTATGTGTGAATGACATACACATTACTTTTTTTAAAAAAACGTATTTATTGATTTTCTACAAACTACACACACTATAACTAAAAATCTCACTAAAAACTAATCCTATATATACAGAGCCAGAGCTGTAAATATAACTTAAAGTAGTAGCTTCAATTACTTCTAAGAAAATAGTTATAATATCAAGGCATCCTGAGCTTACACTCTATTGTTGGCCCTAAACAATATAAAATAAACAAATAGGTGGTTTAAGAACAAATGAGTACAAAGAAAAAAAACAAATCAAACTTTCCGGCAAATCACAAACAGGAATTTTCTACTTTCTTTTCTCTTCATTTATAAAGTTTTTTATTTGACTTTCCGGGGTTTTGGAGTTGCTGCTCCTTTTTCTGCATCTGAGTCTTCTCCTTCGGAGCTTTTACGTAATGAGGAATCAGAACTCTACAGTCCTTATATACTCTCTTATAGCTCCAATTCTTCCTCTGTGGATGTTTTCTCTTTTCTCACTTGCTGTTGCTCCAGGAACTTCTTTGCCTTTGGCACAGAATCAATCCTTTGCTTCTTGTCCTTGTAGGTGAAAATCAAACCCTCAGGAATTAACCATCTGTATGTGGTGTTATTTGCTTGTGTGTTTCCAGCAGAGCACAAGGATCTTCACCGTGTGACTGAAGTTAAGCTGCGGCAATCATTTTGTGGCTGGCTCTGCCTACTGTGGCAGCCATTTTATGACAGCCCTTTTGTTGCTTTGCCTACCACGCCATATCAGAATCCCAGAGGTGTGCCCTCAGGCTCAAAAAAAATCAGGGATTGCTGGTCTAACCAGTTGACCCAGGTTTGTTGCTACTGTCAAATTGTGAAAACAGTCTGCGCAGTGGCAGCCATTTTCTCCCAGCTTCAAGAATACTTACAGAGCAAAAGCACACCCTTCTGCGGTGGCTCGTCTGCCAAGATGTCTCCAGTTTAGTGTTGGGAACAACAGGACACGCCAGCTTTGTTTCAGCTTAAGAAGACGGCTTTATTTAGCTCTGTCACTTTCTCTCTGGTAGAGTTGCCAACCTCCTGGTGCGCCTGGAGATTTCCCACTGTTACAATTGATCTCTGGACAACCAAGATCAGTTCCCCTGTAGAAAATGGCTGCTTTGGAGGCTGAAGTCAATGGCACTATATCCTGCTGAGGTCCCTGCCCTCCCCAGGCTCCACCCCTAACAACCCTACTCCCTGGCCTCTCAGTCAGCTCCCTCACATACTGGAGCCCCGCAGCACCAAAACTAAAGGAAGTGCAAAGCAGAAACTTGCTCCTAGACACTGATTGTATACGTTACAAAAGTTAACTACAAATTGGATTCATATTTTGGCAAAATTATCCTATGTAAATAATCACATCCCTACAAGAAACTTTATTATAGTATGTTTGCATAGGTGGCTAATGACAAATGTTGTTAGTGGTTCTGAAGATGCTTTACCTGGCCACTGCCATTAGAAGCTGCTTTGAGCATAGATATAGCTTCACTGGAATCAAGATTGCTTCACAGTGCTCTTATTTTACCTCTAAAACCCAAAAAGGGTTGGGAGGGAAATCTACACATGCACTTAGGTCATCTGGAGAGACCTTGATCTGTATTCTTCTACTGTCAGAAGTTCAGCAGATGCTTAGATTTGCAGGGCCTTTTCGGTGGTGGCTCTGAGATTCTCTCCCCTATGAGGCACATATTTGTCCCTTCCCTCTTATTTTTTATTGGCTGGGTTAAATGATTTGTTTTTATTGTGCTTGTCGTGTAACTTAATTTATACATTAATTATTATTATTTTTTTAAAAAATGTGGCATTGGAATGAAAAACTCCGGTTCAACTTATGGCAGCATCCACTCTGCTCTTGTTGCCTAAAGTCGTGTCTCCTTCTAAGGGCTTGGACTTGTCTCCCAGGTGTCATTTTGGTTTATGTACTACAACTGCATTTTTTTAATGTGCTTGCAGGGCAACCTTCACCAGAAAATGATAATACCATAAAGGATGTTCTTCCAGAGGATGCTGGCATTGACCATCAGACAGTCCATCAGCTCATTACTGTGCTGATGAAATTTATGGCAAAAGATGAGAGCAGTGCAGAGTCGGACATCAGCAGCGCGAAAGCCTTCAACACGGTCAAGCGCCACTTGTATGTCTTGCTGGCCTATGATCAACAGGAAGGTTGCTTCATGATCGCTCCTCAAAAAATGCGTGTTTCAACTTGTTTTAATGCCTTTATCGCGGGGATTGCCCAAGTAAGTTGGCTTTGTTCTCTGTAAGGCATGCCAGTTTGCTTCCGTTTGGTGTAAATGATCAGATTATCTAGTATTGGATGGCTTATGTTGTTGGCTGTTTGCCACGGTTACAAACAATCTTGGTGGCAAACCCCCAGAAGTGGTATATGAACCACTCCAAATTTGTTTCTCAGAATACGAGTATTTCTTATTTAGAAAATGAAATGTTTCTAACACTATGAGAATTTGGGTAGCTGGAGAACAGGAACTCTTGTAGGGTATTATCTCCAGGCTCTGTACCTTTTTGTTCAAAATCCAGTGAAATGAGTGAAGGCAGAGTAGAGAATTGCACACCTAAACTTGTTTTTCCTCCATATGTGTTATTTTGTCGGTTGTGTGCCTGTACTGCATCTTTTTTCTTTTCTGCGTTTTGCTCCCTCAAGTGGTTGCTTCAGTCTTTCGTGATAGTTTCTCCACTTTTAAAAAATAGAGAAACAGAGATCAAAGTGACCACTAGAGGGAGCAAAACATGTGTGGAAAAGGAAGAAAACCCACGATGCAGTACAGGCACACAAGTAACATAAATAACAGGTGTGGGGAAAGAAATCCCTTAATCGTTATACTCTGCCCATTTCAACAGCCACAGGATGGGCTGCATAGAGACATTGCCTGGTTTGTTCATGACATGAATAGGCCAGGAACTTCCCCCAGTTAGCACACTCCTCCTCCTTTTCCTTGTCCATAGCTGGACAATTTCCTGGTTCTACCAAACTGCCATTTTCTCATGTCATCTGAATCCAGGCAAAATAACAAATGACAATTTGTTTTCTTGCCTACAGGCCATGCTTCTAAAGAACACTAGTTAGTAGCAGAAAGAACCAGCCATTGTTTCTTGTCAGATTTGGATGGCATGGCATACTGCAGTTAGATAGAACCAGGAAGATTTTAGTTTTCCAGCACATACGGGGAGCGGAGGGAAGGAAGTAAATGAAACAAAGGACTTGTTCTGAATGCAGGAAAATTAAAAGGCTGAGGAGAAAAACACTCTTTCTGAATAGGTATATAAACCTGTAGTGGAAATATAAACCAAATCTATGAAAATGAAATTTTAATCAACAGAATTACTTCGAAAACAGTATCTCTCACAGTAAAACCTCTCTTGTGCAACAATACAGATATCAATAAACCAAATATGCCAACAAACCGAAGGATGTGGCCAGAGACCCGCAGTGCCAGCCTAAGCGGAGTGACACTCTCCTAAAGCTGTTGAAGTCAGGGGGCACAGAAGGGTGTGACTCTGTTCAGTGAATCAGCCTTTTAAAATTTAAATGTCCACTTTAAGAAAGCCTGGTTTCCAAAACATAATAGTTCCAGAGTAGTAGCAATATTGAGTCTGTTGCAGCAACAACATTAAGTCTAAAATGTTTTTTATTTTTGTAGCATAAGCTTTTGTGGACTTTGAGTCCACTTTGCACATAGCGGGGCTCTGACTAGGCAGGCTTATATGAGGTTATCAAGAGAGGGAAAAAATGTAAATTTTGAAGGAGATACAGGAAAGACAGTATGAGACATAATTATGTGGTTTTTAGAAGTACAGGAATTGGTCATCTGTCTAGTTTTCTTAAGGAGGGACCAAGGGATATAAAGCCAGGAAGTGGTGTTTGCATTTCTTGAGTGAATTCTAATTCAGCAGTTTTATACTGGAGTGTCTCTGAAGATTCCCCCCCCCCCCCAAAGGCATTCCTTTCTTCTTCGTGGCTATCGCTGCTTCTTTTGAAAGGGCATCTTCAAATGGCAGGAACTGTAATACTGAATATGCTGAACATCATTTGGAGAGTAGCCCAGCAGATGGTGGTATTTGACAGCTCTTCTGGGAAGAGGCTGGCTGTAGCAACCTTCAGTCAGAATAGATTTTGGTAAGGCTGTGAAGTGTGGACTAACAACCCAGGCTACCTGGAGTTTGTGCCGTGCCTTCATTTGGCGGAGAGATTTTCTGGAGTGAGCCAGGATTCCTTCATTGGGTTCCATGTAAGAAGAAATGGCAGAAGAGAGCAGGGGTGGTACCAGTGATTCTAGGGCCCATGGGCCTCCCTCCCCAGGCCAAGCAAAGGATGGCTCTTGCCTCATGCAAGGGGGGCAGGAGTCACCAGTACTACTATCAGCCAGCTGCCCAAACCCCAGACAGGCTGGGTACAAACAGCAGCAGGATCCTGCTCTTCTTCTTTAACTGCCCGCTTCAGAGAGGGGCAGGCCATGGGTACTGGGCCCCCCCAATGTCCTCCTGTTGCTCATTGGTTAAAACCACCTCCGGAGGAGATAGAAGCTTGTGCAAGCCCAGCACCAAGCTCCATTTGTGCCCATTCGAAGCTCAGTGTGGGCTCAATGCAACCACTGACCTCAGCCAGTGATTTTATAAGACTCTGTGAACACCACATTGTAGGAGAGCTTTGCTTCCCCTCACATAGTTTTGAGTCATTTGTACTCTACTCAACTGCAGTGTTTCCTGCTAACCATCACAAGCCCTGCATGCAGAGCAGTGGAGAAGGAATTAGGAAAAATGACCAAAGGCAGCAAGGAAATAATGCTGTCATTGCTCATCTACCCTTTCAGTGGATCCAAGCAGTGTTTAATATTCTATACCAATTTTAACTGGTCCGATGAGAGGACGGTCTTTGGCAGCCAATCAGAGCAAACATCTGTGGCAGCTTCTATACTCCCGAAGACTCCAGTATCCATATTTAGACAAGGATGGCTGTGCGTGTTTTAAAAAGTACAAAGTGGGTATGGGAGTGGCTTGTATTCCCAATTTTTTGCATTTCTGGTGTCAGTTTGTAAAGGGGGATCTTACACCCTTTGCCGTTAGGGAAAGGTACAGGTTACCCCTTTGCACATTACACTGGAAGAAACCTGGAAAATCATGAACCATTCATGTATCTGCTTCTGCCAGTGGGCAGAATAACTCCTATTGACAATGTTGGTAAGACTCCCTCCTCTGGCAGATCATTTCACCCCTGGTGGTAGCAAACCATGCCACCATTGTGCCCAAAAATCTAACGCTAACCTGCTCTTTCTTAGAGCTTCTTCCTCTTTCACCCCCCTTGCTGTTCCCCCCCCCCCCCCAAATTCATCTTCAGACTGTAAACAGATTGGAATAGGGACTGTGTTCATCTTTTAGTCCAGCAAAGCACGACATACACTGATGAATAGCTGGCAGCTGCCCTACGCTGCACTTATACAGAATGTTCACATTGTGGACACATGATATGTCTGTAGGCACATATTCTCGGTTTCAGCTCATGAAATGGTACTTGCTGATCACAGTAGGCATGGATTCGTATTTTCTCATGGCAACATGAGCAATGAGTTTTGGAAAATTTTGCCTGAGGAGAATTTTGAAGTGATAAAGTCATCAAGAGTGACAGTCCACGTGAAAGCACTCCTTGTTCCGACACCGGGCAAGCAGCTAACGAAAACAGCAGCTAGTCTCCCTTGAAATAATTTCTGCAATCCAATCATTAATCATTTTGCTTTCCTAGATCTCTTCTTGAAATGATGTATCCTCTTTCTCTTTTGCATTGTTACTATTAACCACAATGGAAGCTTTCAGTATGCTACAGATAAAAGCAACTAGTTTCAGGAATGTTCATTGATTAAAATTGCTCCCTGCTGATCTATAAACATGCAGCCAGTTTGGAGTAGTGGTTAAGTGCGTGGACTCTAATCTGGGAGAACCGGGTTTGATTCCCCACTCCTCTACTTGCACCTGCTGGATGACCTTGGGTAAGCCATAGTTCTGGCACAGCTGTTCTTGAAAAAGAGCAGTTTCTGTCAGAGCTCTCTCAGCCCCACCTATCTCACAGGGTGTCTGTTGTGGAGAGGGGAAGGGGAAGGAGTTTGTAAGCCACTCTGAGACTCCCTTGGGTAGTGAAGGGCGGGGTATAAATCCAATTTCCTCCTCCTCCTCCTCCTCCTCCTCCTCCTCTTCTTCTTCTTCTTATTCTGTGCATGCGCAGTAAACCCAATGGGGGCTGCCTTTTTAGCCAGAATGTGTGGGACTGATAAAAGCTTGCAGCAGCTTCTTAATCAGCTGTCAAATATTTCCTAAAGTTTACTTGGCCTGTGTTGATACTCAAAGCCTTGATGCTTTTGTTAATATTCTTATCAGGTGATGGACTACAACATCAACCTTGGTAAGCACCTCCTCCCATTGGTGGCCCAGGTGCTGAAGTACTGCACTTGCCCACAGCTGAGGCACTACTTCCAGCAGCCTCCCCGCTGCTCCCTCTGGCCCCTTAAGCCTCATATTCGGCAGATGTGGCTCAAGGCATTGCTTGTCATCCTTTACAAGGTAAGTGGGAGGGGCTGTGGCTCAGCGGAAGAGTCTCCGTGTGGCACATGGAAGGTCCAAGGCTCAAGGCAGTATGAGATGTGAAAGACCTCTCCCTGAGACCCAGGAGAGCTGCTGCCAGCCTGAGTAGACAATACTGACCGTGATGGACCCATGGTTTGATTCAGTATAAGGCAGCTTCATGCGTATGTGCAAGTGCTCATGTGTTGCTACCAGAGCAACTAGCATTAATGCTGGGTGTTATCACAATGAACAACTGAATAATGAAGAACACCAGAGAGATCTGAAACATCAAACGGGAGTCCAGTGGCGACTTAAGGACTAACAAAAATAGTTCCAGTGTCAGCTTTCACGAGTCAGAGCTCACTTTATGTGACACAGAAGTATTTATTCTCAAAACTGCAGAGCACAAGTGTGTGTGTGGGGGGGAGATGTTACAAAGAGAAGCCAGGTTGAAAATAGTAGTTGATCCATTCCTGACTGTTGATGAATAGACGAAATAGGATTAACATAACAGAGTCAAGTGAACCATATGTAGATCCATAATATGCAGATCCAATTAGAAAAGCTGAGGAGTACAGAAGAACTAATGAACACATGTGAAGGGTGAAATGTCCAAAGATATTAGAACCTGTGGTGAGTGATAAATGTCCAGTCCTCATAAAGGCTTGGCGGAGAAATAGTGTTAAACTTTTTGTTGAATTCTAATTAGGCCATTTCCCTGTTGGTCTCTCCCTCTGACATTCTTCTGTAGGAGAATACTGACATTCAGATGAGCAACAGAATGCCGTGTTCTGTTAAAGAAATACACAGAGGTCTTTAAAAATCTGCATTTATAATTATTACCATCACGATAGCCGAATGACTGAAGGAGCTTGCATAGGAATATTACTATTTTTTGTAGGCTGTGTTTTAAAGATTGCTAGTTTCAACCTATTGATGAAGAAAGCCACAGAGTAGAAAACCCAGTGAGCTCAGGTTGGGGTTTTTATGTTTGGTGACAGTAATGAATTTGTTTCTGATGTTTTCTTGCACAGTATCCATACAGGGACTGCGACATCAGCAAAACAGTTTTGCATCTCATCCACATAACTGTAAACACGCTTAATGCGCAGTATCACAGCTGCAAACCTCATGCCTCGACAGGCCCTTTATACAGCGACAACAGCAACGTTAGCAGATATAGTGAGAAGGAAAAAGGTACTACGTGATATTCGATACAACTGTAAAATTTCCAGATCTCTGGGCGGCATCAATCAGGAAAGGTTGCATTCTAGAATGCAAGTTGGGAGCCAGTTTGGTGTAGTGGTTAAGTGCACGGACTCTAATCTGGGAGAACTGGGTTTGATTCCCCACTCCTCCACTTGCACCTGGCTGGATGACCTTGGGCAAGCCATAGCTCTGTACCAGCTGTTCCCTCAAGGACAGCTTGGGAAAGCACTCTCTCAGCCCCACCTACCTCACAGGGTGTCTGTTGTGGGGAGGGGAAGGGAAAAGGAGTTTGTAAGCCGCTCTGAGACTCCCTTGGGGAGTGGAGGGCGGGGTATAAATCCAATCTCTTCTTCTTCTTCTAGAATGTTTGATCGGGATTAGGAATGGCCATACAATGTGCATAAAATCCTAGTGCCCATTTGCTTCCAATTCACCATTTGTTTTACAAACTGAAGTTGAATTGAGCCCTGAGTTTATATGATTTCCAAAAAACTTTTGGAAGGCACAAACTTTCCTGACTTGATCCTTCAGGCTAATCTAGTGTCACTTTTAATAATATCTAAGGAAGGCTCGCCTGAGAGGCTGTCCTGGGAGGCTAAAGAAGAAAAGAATTAAAAATAGATGGGGGGGGGGGAGAGGTCTCATCTGCCATTGTCCGCATCAATACCTTTTCTGCTTTGGTGCACCCAGCTCCACGATTGCTAGTTTCAAGAAATAGAGAATGCCTGCCACCAGCTGAATTCACACATCCCCAGGCAAATCAGAGACCACTTTTTTGGCATGGGGTTTTTATAGGATCTGAATTGAACTGGTGCTTGATCAACCGAGTGGCTACATGATTTGCTGTAGGAACAATGGCATCCAAGTTGGATGGAGCAGTTCTTGCCTCAGAGGACAGTAGTACATTGGTAGTAGTTCCCCCATCTGGGATTCTATGTTGATTTGATGGAATTATGACCATCTGCATTCCATTCAGAGAGTGTTTGGAACTTGTGGTCCCTCATGGACCCCTTGGTGTTATTCCGGAGTGGCTTGCCTCGACACTGGTGAAAGTGAAAAATGGCAACCTATGGTTACTTTTAAGGTGCTGATGTCTGAGAGGGCCTGATTGTTTGTAAGTAACAGCCGCACACCAGTGTGGTAAAAGCCAGTCTGGTATAGTGGTGAGTGTGCTGGACTTGGAAAGACCTGGGTTCAAATGTCCACACAACTGTAAGGCTCCCTGGATGATTTTGGGTGCCAGGCAGTCTGTTTCAGCCTAACATGGAGGCGAGAACTGTGTACACCACCCTGAGTGCTGTAGAGGAAGGAGGGGGTAGAAAGATGCTAGATAGAGAGATCCATAATGTTGAATCATATACATGGCGTTTCTGCTATATTTAACTTTGATCAGCATGGCAGCACTGTTTCCTTGAGGGCAGACTTTCAGCCACTGCAAACCAGTATAATTAGGCTAATTTGGCAGGAGCAGTGCGAGTTGATACCTTCTGAATACCACTTACTTATTTCCTTTATTTATACCCCGCCTTTCTCCCTGATGGAGACCCAAAGCAGTTTACATAATTCTCTCCTTCATTTAATCCTCACAACAACCTTGTGAGGAAGATTAGGCTAGGAGATTGTGAATGCCCCAAGGTCACCCAGCGAGCTTCCATGGCTTGAGTGGGGATTCAAACCTGGGTTTCCCAGATCCTAGTTTAACACTTTAGCCACCACACCACCCTGGGGCTTATAAGTACTCTTAAAAGTACTGTTTGTTGCATTACTAAAATAGTCAGCTTGGGGCAATGAACTGAGTGGCGGCCTTAGGCCAGAGGAAGACTCAAGTTCAAATTTCCATTCAGCCATGAAGCTCACTGGGTGACTTGGTATAGTTGCTCTTTCTCTCACTGTAACATGCCTCACAGGGTTGGTGCAAGGATCAAACTAGAGAACTTATTACATGAATGAAGTCTGAACTTCCTTGCCTTCAGTATTTTGGGAAGTTCCCCAACCTCCAGGAACTGCTTTGGGTAGAATTGTGGTGGAAAGGAGGAGGCAGAGAATCCCCGTTTCCTGAATGGGTCTTTTTTTAAGGATTCTTAGGATCCAAGGAAATGCATGCTGCTCCTTGGAAGGTGGTGGTGGAAGGGGACAACAGGTTGCCGCTGGCTTATGGTGGCCCTGTAGAATTTTCAAGGAAGAGACGAACAGAGGTGGCTTGCCATCGCCTGCCTCTGCTTAGCAATCCTGGACCTCCCTGAGGGTCTCCCAGCCAATCACTTACCAGGGCTGATCCTGCTTAGCTTCTGGGATCTGATAAGTCTGGGGTAGCCTGGGCCAAGTGAAGGCCTCTGGAAGGAGGGAGATAATAGTAACATTTTAAACAAGTGGTAACTAAAGAGAAAATGATTTGTGCCTCATGATGTAGTTGTAGGAGACAGGCACAAAAACCCTGTGCAGGGTTATTCCAGCCCGAACCCATTCAAATTAGTGGGTTAAGACTGCAGTAACTCTATATAGGATTGCACTGGTGGTGTATGCTTTGTATACTAGTCCTGTGAGACATTTTTAGTAACTTGAATGTATTTGGAGGATCAGTACACATTTACTGAAATCCTTGAATAAACAAACTGTCTGTTGTAAGTAACCTGGTGCATTTGCTGAAGGACAACCCTGCTTCCCCCCCCCTCTTTCCAGCGGAGGAAGACAGTGTCTTCGATGAGTCTGACATTCACGACACACCCACCGGGACAGGCAATAAAGAGTCTCAAACTTTCTTTGCAAGACTGAAAAGAATCGGAGGCAGCAAAGTGGTGAAGTACCAGCCAGTTGAGATGAATGCTCAGAGAAGTATGACACGTTAAAATCAGAGATATTATAAATGTACTTTCATGCTAGTTTCCCCCCTAAAAATATTTAAATGTGCATGTAAATGCCACATATGCAACAATACAAGATGTACCAACAGAAGTGTGTTGATAAGCATCATGCAAGTTCAAACACAGTTGCTGTGAGCTGCAGGTGCAGTGAAATATGGCAGGGGGTACTTCAGTATTGCTGGGCAATGCGCAAGGCTTAGAAGCAAGACAGGTGCACAGATGCAACCCACTCCCGTGCCACTTATTGCCAACTACATCCTAGCACTCATCTGATCCCCACTGAATTAGAGGGATACACCTTTAGTTGGAAATGGGGATCCACACTTGGGGTCACAGGTTTTACATGTGACTAGTTGCCTGTGACTACAGTGAACTGGAGTTGTTCCTTTAAAAAGCACACTCAAAGTTCCTTGTTGTATAAATACTGTACACTGGATCTGAATTAACTTGAATGCATGAAATTGGCATCAGAATGAGGAGCTTTCAGGCTGATCTTGTGAACTGTTTTCAGTAAACCAAAGGTGGTTTTAAGGATTCTGGGATCCTGGGCAAAAGTCCAAGAAGGGCCCCCAGAACCACTGTCACGCCCACCAGGGCACCTGCTGGGTCAACCCCCCACTTCTGGGGTACAAGCAAGGAGTGGCCTTCATCCTGCATGAAGTGGAGGGGAGCTGCTGCCTCCAATGGAAGCCAACTGTCTTACCCACAGATAAGGCTGGGGCAAGCAGCCACTGCTGCTGAGCCAGCTGACCCTCTCTCTTGGGGTTGTGTTAGCCCCCTAGCACGGTGCCCAGGCAGTTTGTCCCTGCTGACCATTGGTTCATCCCACCCATGGAAGAGACCACAAGCTAGACTCAGTGATTCACCAGCCCAGTCACCCCCTTTTTGTTTGAGTCCAGTGGCACTTTTAAGACCACCAAAGTTCTATTCAAGGTATAAACTTCCATGTGGAAGCACAGTTCTGTATCTAAAGAAGTGTGCTTGCACACAAAAGCATATACCTTGAATAAAACTTTGTTGGTCTTAAAGGTGCCACTGGACTCAAACTTTGTTCTGCTGCTTCAGACCAGCATGGCTACCCACCTGGATCTATCCCTTTTGGGAAATCTCACATCAGGCTGGTCTTGAGCTAGTTTTGTACACTGGGGAGCCTTCACCTTAAAGGTAATTTTGCAATTAAAAATGTATATTTAAGAACATAAGAGAAGCCAATGCTGGATCAGGCTAATGGCCTATCCAGTCCAACACTCTGTGTTACACAGTGGCCAAAAATACCAGATGCCATCAGGAGGTCCAGCAGTGGGGCCAAGACACTAGGAGCCCTCCCCCAAGACACCATTTGTATCTCAAAATTCTGTAGTGTTGAATGGTTAGATTTCAAAATGATGATTATTGCAAGGGGGGGAACGGTACTGAATAAAATAGTACTGACCCTTTTTTTCTGTTTCAACCAGGTGAAATAGAACTGGCTGAATACAGAGAAACTGGTGTATTGCAAGACAACATTCTGCGCTGTGTGAGAGAGGAAAGCATTCAGAAAAAGAAACTGCGCTCTCTGAAACAAAAGTCTCTTGACATAGGAAATGCAGACTCCCTGTTGTTTACGTTAGATGAACACCGCAGGAAGTCATGCATAGACCGCTGTGACTTAGAGAAGCCAAGGCAAAATGGACGATCTCGGCAGAATTCCTCCACTAAGACTGAAGATGCAGAAACAGGGGAGAATGAAACCCCCCGGGCCGTCCCAGACAAAATCCCAGCGAGGCGGAGACCCATCATTCCCGAAGTCAGGTTGAACTGCATGGAGCCATATGAACTGAAAGTAGATTCCCCAGTTAAAGCTTCCCCTCCAAAAGAAGATTTGGATCTTATAGACCTGTCCTCTGATTCAACATCAGGGCCTGAAAAGCAATCAATTGTTTCCAATTCAGACAGTGACTCCTTAGTCTTTGAACCGCTCCCTCCTCTTAGGATAGTGGAGAGTGATGAGGAAGAAGCTGATTTCATAAGTCAGGTGACTGTTGGTGTCTCCAGCAAGATGGCCGCTTCCACTCCTTCAAGCCCCACCAGTATCTCTTTGCTCAGCTTCAGCATAACCCCTGTGGTGCAGTTCAGCATTGAGGACTGCTCCAGAAGCTTAACCCCTACTGAAGCAAGCACTATTGTGTCATTTGCGCAAGAGGAAATTCCCTGGGTGGCTCCTGACAGCCAAAGAGATGTTGAAGAGTTAGCGAAGCCCGCAGAAGTTCGTGAGGTGACTTGTGGCAGCCCATTGCTGACACTAAAGCAGAAGCGAGATTTGCTGCAGAAGTCATCTGCTCTTCCAGAGATGTCCATTGATGAGAGCTTTGACTTTTGTGTTGATGAAATTAAACCTGGTGGACCTCTTCCCACTTCAAGTGGGAAAACTGTCCTCATTAAGGTCCCGGAGGACTCTGAGAACCAAAGTGAAAGCGAGAAGCCCGATACAAATGTGGAATCGGATACTGAACAAAGTGTGGAACAAAAACCAGAAGAAGAAGTGGAAGAGTCCGAATTTAAGATTCAAATTGTACCGAGGCAGAGAAAGCAGAGGAAGATTGCAGTGAGCGCCATCCAGAGAGAATACCTTGACATTTCCAACAACATCTTGGACAAACTGGGGGAGCAGAAAGACACAGGTGAGACAAAGCTAAAGGTTATTCACCCAACACAATATCTGATGAAGGAAGCTTTGACTCTTGAAAGCTGATATCCACCAAAGTCTTGATGGTCTCTAAGGTACTACTAGACTTGAGTCTAGCTCCTCCCACACCAAATAGGCTCTTATGGCCATTTGGGGAGGAGAAAATTTTGTACATGGCTCTCTGCAGATTTTTGTCCAGTTAATAGTATATAAATATCTAGGACCTGTCTCTAGAACCAACCAAAGCCCAGACTCTTTTGGAAAACCCCCATCATGCCTCTTTGTCCCACTCAACTATCCCCAGTTTTGTGAGTTAGGTCACGAAGCATAGTGCTATAGGTGTAGTGTCGCTGTACTGTGCAGAAGAACTTGTGTCAGGATTTTAATGATATCTTTAATGTGTACTATTGTGTTTAGTAAAACAGTTACAGTTATAATATCAACTCAAGTGTCAGGTTAAACTGTGAGAAGTGATTCTTAGTGTGCCTATGTAGAAGCTCCAAAACATAAGAACATAAGAGAAGCCAGTGTTGGATCAGGCCAATGGCCCATCCAGTCCAACACTCTGTCACACAGTGGCCAAAAATACCAGGTGCCATCAGGAGATCCACCAGTGAGGCCAGGACACTAGAAGCCCTCTAGGAATCACATTTGTTTCTATTTCCTCAACTACCATTCCAGGGCTTGAGGCATCGTTCATTCAACTTGCAACTTGTCTTCTTAGAACATCTTCTTAGTTAATAGACCTTATGCTTGGGTTTGGCCATCTAGGCATGCCATGCTTTGTTTTGGTACTAGCCCATCCCTAATTAGTGCCTAGCCAGCCATTGTGTTCAGCCAACTTGGGTTGCCAGCTCAGCCATGAGTTGTGGCTGAAGCACTGTAGGAGTAGAGACTTCAAAACAGCATTGCATGACACTATAACATCAGGCTAGTGTTGCTGTATTGTGACGACACTTTAGGATTCCCTCCACTCTCTATGGTAAAAACCATAGAGATCAAGAAAATTCTTAGAGCGTCCCCATGTGGCACTGACCTCATTCCTGGGTTTCAGTTGGAAGTGACATTTTGGTGCTATGCAGTGCTGTTTTCCCCCTTGTGTGTGGGTGCATGTTATATACAAGAACTTGTATATTGCAAAGACCACTGGGGTGCAGTGAAATCCCGTACACAAAGATACATTGCTCCATCTTCGTTGGGTCACTGTTAATGAGGACGCATTGTCAAGAATAAAAGGCAAGATATGCTGCTCTTTCGTTTTCCAGCAACCCCTTATTTGCATGGAAGAAAATAAAGCGAGTACCCAGGGAGGCCATTGGGTTGGAAGCATAACCTGCCCAGGTGATACTAGCCATTGAAAATCAAGCTTGCTGCTTTCTGAATAGCCCCTTTTTCCCCCTCTGTATAGTCCTGCCCTGGTTTCTTTTTCTTGATCACACTGGAGTGTGATATATATATAGTAACAAAATGCCTGTCTGTGGTGGTTAGTGTGCATATGGGCTTTTATGTTGCAGGAATACAAAGGCTCTGTGTCTATTTGTGTGCAGTACACATTGGGCCCTGTGGGATCCCTGTGTGTGGGCACTGGACCACACAGAGCACAGCCAGTTCCTAAGCTGAGGGGGTCCTGGGCCAGTGGCCATCTGTGGCCCCCCTCTTGTGCATGTGTTCACACACCCAGATGCTCCCTCCTGGTGACCTTTTGCTGGATCCGATGAGGCTTGATGTAAGGCAAGAGGACCAAGTTGACTCAGCTCCGTCTCTACCCATCTGTCGAAGATAGAAGTGGGAAACTGCCCTAGAAATGGATGTTATCACAAGAAATCATAAGGAGGTCTTTAGAGCCCTCTGTCAATCAGAAATCAGTGCTGTAGCCTTGCACTCCAGTAAGAGGCTGGTGCTGGGCCCTTCTGGCGGTCCCAGGGCCTTGAACGTTGCTCCACACTAGCTGATCCTTGATACCAGCTCTGGCCTAGTTACAGGAACAGAAAATACATAGTGATGTCTCTGAGTGCAGCGCTTTCCCCCCACACCATTGGAGTGAATTGCAATAATTTGCTTACATAGCAGAAAGTAAAGTAAAGGAGTGAAGGCCAGATTTTCCAGGAGACTCAGGTACAAACCTAACTACTGGATAATTTTGAATAATGTTTTTCCTCCCTGGTGATGTCAAAACATTTACAGTTTCTTCAAGACTACCACCTGTGGTGCCAGATGGCCAAGTGGCATATTGGTGAGAAAGGGTAGAAGCATTACACAGAGAACAGGAGGTGGCTGAACCATTGCTCTTTGGTTTCAGAAGCTAAAAAGATGCTCAGAGTTCAACCCCCATTTCTCTTTTGCAGACGATTCAGCTAAAGTACTCTCAACTCTGGAAATGCCAAGGGAATCATCTTCTGCACCGACCCTTGAAGCTGGCGTCCCAGAGACAAGTAGCCACTCTTCCATGTCGAGTAAGTTCTCCCCTGACTTCGAGGAAGGGAACTCAGTGACTGCACTTCTCCCTCTTAGTATATGTTCGCCATCTGGTGCAGCGCCTGCCTTCAGTAATTTACACTCGACTGGAAGTTTATGTGCTCTGTGCAATCAGATAATTAACTCCACGCGTACCGGCGTGTTGTTGCTAGTCTGTCATGCAGGCGACCTGGCATGGCTTGAGGTTGGGGGCTTTCAAAACTGATCATGGCAAGCTTCCTTGAGTCACCTGTGGAATACTGCCGAGCTGGTAGCCATGATCTTTTCTAGAAAAAAGATCCAGATGTCATATGCACATCCTAAGGTTATCCCTCTTGGAGTCCATCCACTGCCTGTGTCAACAATAGCAACTAGCATTGGGAAGAGGATGTTGCCAGGGGTAGTAATCACGTGACTGGTCTCTGCGTTATTCAGAGATTATCTTACCAGAGTGGAATAGGACCTATCCATGAGGAAGTAGCTGCCTCTCTGATCCAGTATTGTAAGAATCCATCTTTAGAGTTTTTTCTCCCTGTGTTCTTTTCTAAGCTGTTTGGGGACAGGTTGAATACTTCCCAAGATCAGCAGGATCATATCCAGTATTGTTAGACCTGACTTTGGTTTACAGCGCCTAGTGCGGAGTGCCCAAGAGAAGAAAACTACAAGTGTTGAAGTTTTCAGGGATCACACATATATAGCATACCTATGAAAAAGCATTATTATTTATTTTCAAAAGCTACTGATAGGAAAGGTATGTGAGCCTAAAATATCCTGTGGAAGACTTTGTTTCATCAGAAACACCTGTAGTGGCCCTGACCTGGATAGCTCAGGCAAGACCGATCTCGTTAGATCTCAGAAGCTAAGCAGGGCCAACCCTGGCAAGTAATTGGAAGGGAGACCTCCAAGGAATACCAGGGCTTGGGATGCAGAGGCAGGCTATCAAGCTACCTCTCTGAAAAATGTCCAAGCCCTCAGTAGGGGTTGCCAGAAGTTGCCATGACTTTCAGGCATGCACACACAAACACACACGCACACACAAACACACACATAAATACCCACAAAAAACCACCCATAATGGTTCTCTGCCAGCCCACAATACTAGAGTTTCCTTTCCATAAAGCCCGCTAAGAAGCTAATATGTAAAATCAAAGTTGTCCTTGAGAGATCAGATAAATAAATTCAAAACCAAAACTAGTGCTCTGATAACAAAGAATGTGCCTGAGAGAAGCTTTAATTTCCATTATAAAAGCTAACAAGGAAGTTTAAAGCAGCCAATTCCCTACATTTTTGACAGTCATCCACACCCCGAGCAATATTGTCTGCTCTGAAATTTTAATTGCTGCTCTTTCATTGGGAAGTTCTGCATCTGATAAACTCATAAGGCTTTTGTTTTGAACCACTGCATTGGAGGAGATGAAAATCCCCCCCAACTGATATGAAAATGTACTGTAGAGCATTAAAAAGAGAGAGAGAGAGAGAGCGACTCCCATATCAAATGGAATCAGAATTTGCACATCCCTTCGAGCAGCTCAGTTAGGCTGGATAATTGTGTTGTCACTGGATCAAGCTAGCATTTTAAAAGAGCTCTGGCGTATTGAAAGAACAGATCTACTGAAGTGCAATGGAGGACAGCGCTCCTCGTTGAAACACATTTGAAGATGCTTCAATGTGACCTTCTCCAGCAGATGAGATTAAAAAGATGGAACTGGCAATTGAGAAGCGCTCCGTTCCCTCCAAGGGGCCAAATCATTTTGAATGCAAGCCTTATTGTATATCCATCTCTTTCGGTCTGGACGGCTGGAGAGGAGGAAGAGCATGTGCTTGGAAGTCCCATAAGCCTCTTCAGATTAACAGTGAAACTGTGAGAGTTCTGTTCAGAGTAGTCAAGGATCAGATCTTGGTTGGTTAACCACAGTTCTTTATTGCCTATTCCTACATTAGTACAGCATCTCGGGTTATTGTCAGAGATGAGACAAATAATACAAGCGGGTCTATTATACCATTCCAAGGAGTTTGAATTACCCATAGGTAGCCAATCCCCTTAAGGGAAAATTGGCGGGCTAAAAGGTGTCTTGACCGTTTGGTTCACACAGGAAAAAAGTGAGGTGTTAAGCCGTAAATTTCCCTTCTCAACCAGACCCCTCAGTTCACATAACAATTCAAGGCTCCAAGGTTCTTTAGCATGAGATAAGAGATGAGAGCCAATCCTCCCCTTGAAGTTACTGCCGGGGCAGCTGGAATGCGGAGGCAGGGATGAGAGGCCTCCTTGTTCTCACCCTTAAGGGTTGTCACCCTCCCGACCAAAACAGGATTCATACAAGGTCCAATACATAATGATTAAAGGTTACATAGGTTACATAGCATGCATGCAAGAATACATTGGCTGAATTGACAGATTCTGACAGAAACTCTGTGGTCTTTCCTCATTGCTGGCCAGATTTCGTCTCCAGACTCGCCAGCTGTTAACTGAGCAGTGCACATCAGGTGTGTTCTAGTTAGTAGTCCCTGCCTTCTAAAGGCCATTTTAGACATTACACCTTCTTCTAGATCAGTGAATTATTAGTGCCCGTTAAGAAGAAACTCGGTTAACACAAGTGATTAGCCAGCTCTTTCCTTTAGCATTTGATAAGATATCTGTTACATTCTTAAAATGGTGGAATTCACCAACTTGTTTAAAATGGAGAGTACATAGCTGAAAGCCTGATGCACACATGTATGCAGGGCACAGACAAGCAGTAGTCATAAGTAAGAAGGTATATGGCTAAGATGCTGAGCTGCAGACCGGAAGGTCTGTAGTTCAGCAGTTTGAGACCCGAGTGCCATGGGACGAACTGAGCTCCTATCACTGGCCTCAGCTCCTGCCATCCTAGCAGTTTGAAAGCAAGAAATTGCAAGTAGATAAACAGGTACTGCTTCAGTGGGAAGGTAACAGTGTTCCGTGTGCCTCGGTGTCCAGTCATGACCACAACCACATGATCACGGAAACGTCTTCAGACAGTGTTGGCTCTTTGACTTGGAAATGGAGATGAGTACTGCCCCCTAGAGGCGGAGTCAACTGGCTTTCGAGCAAGGGAAACCTTTATATGTTTGGATGGATCCTGGAATAAGTTTCTTACCTGACCTCTTCAGCTCTTTCCACCTTGCTAAAAATAAAGCTTGTAGGCTGATGCCTGTATGGTAGAACTGCTCTTACAATTTGACTATATAATGCTACCATATACTACAGCAGACTACATAACCCAATATGGGGTCCAATGAGGTGAGACTTTATAAGCTCCCTTACTACTCCACAGTACCAAGTTTGGATCAGCAGAACCAAGAACAGAGAAGAGAGGGGTTTTAATCTTCTCACCTAATTGTTTTGCCAATTGAACATGATTGCTCATTTCTCGCCCCCTTTATTGGGCCAATAGCAGAGCAGGGGAGGGTGTCTTAATTAGCAGCGCTGTGTGGGGCTGGAAGGGTTAGTCCTCCTCTCTTTTTCCCTGCATGGCCCTGAATCTGAACTGGAGGTCCTGTGTGGCTGTGATGGAGCTTTAAAAGATGAACAGATTTCTGCCTCATCTGACTTGACCCAGCCGTTATTCGCAGTGTCTCTCCAGACAGAGGCTTTTCCAATCATGCCACTGACTTCTGTCCCCTGGAAACACCAGAGGATGATCTTGAGGACTTCAAGCATACTTTACTGAGTTATGATCCATTTGCTTGGGAAGAAGAGATTAGTCTGATTCAGTATGGGAACCAGACAATGCTTGGACATGGCAGTTTTAAAAGCACAAGATTTGTCTGAAGCCCCTTCTTTAATTTTTAACTTGCAGCTCAGTTCCGACAAATGAAAAGGGGCTCTCTGGGAGCTTTGACTATGAACCAGCTAATGAAGAGACAGCTGGAGCACCAGTGTAGTGCTCCCCATAATATCAGCACTTGGGATGCAGGTAAGTGTATAGATGTGTGTGTGTGTGTCATTTTTCCCTGTAGATAGTCTGTGGCCAATTGCTGTGTCAACTGGTGTTGTAAAAGCTTCCATTTAAGGGGAGCAAAAAGTCTCAATACCAAGTGAATACTGAAACTACAATAATTCTGATAGGGTAGCCATTTTTGTTTTGAGAAAGACTGGTTCGTATGTACAACTGGTTTCACCTTGGCATTCCAGGAGAGACTCTCTATTTTACAACTTTATTGACTTATTTTTTTCCTAAGCAACAATTGAAGCTTTAACAAAGAAAAGCAGCAAAGAAAATAATGCAGCATCTTTAGGGATCTTGCAGAACACAAACAGTGCAATCATGGGTGGAGTTATTCCAGTCTCAGCCCATTAACAGTCTCACTCTCAGCTTACAGCTACTGGTAGCTTCAATAGCTGGTACCTGTGGTGTCCCAACCTGATGACAGAAGTTTCCTTTGTTGAGGTGTACTCCAGCAAACATAACCTGGGTGGTACATCAGCCATCATCAAGAAAGACCATAGCAGAAGAATGAGAATCTAGAACTCTGCATTGGTAAAGACAAAGGCAGGAAGATTGTAACTGAAAGGAAACTGATGTCAGGTTATGTCTTCACACATGTCATTCCTAGACACCGGTTCCCAAGGAGCCTTGAAGTCTTTGTGTACCACAAACTTGATAAGGTTTGCCAGAACTCCAAGGAAGGAAAGGAGAGCAAGGCAAATACTCAACCAAATGGTAACTTCATTGTTCTAGCCAAGATTCAGATCCAGAAGTACAATGTAACAAAGAAAAGGGGAACAACAGCTATTGAATGCAGGTCACTTCTTAAGCCATACAATACAACAGCAATTTCTAGGTGCTTCATTAATAAAATACAATAGCAGTTTATTTGTGGCACCCCAATAAAGGTGTTCATTTAGCAAAATCTTGGTGTCCACTTGCAATTAATTTCTCAAATGATGTGTTCCTCACATGTGGTTGGTCTGGGGGAAAAAACACGGGGAGGAGAGAAAGCATGTGAGGGTGTCATTGAAGAAAGGCAAAAATGTGGAGAGTTGATGGGCGAGGAAAGTGAGAAAAGAGTGGAGGAACCCCAGCCAAATAGGAAAGAATGGAGAGGCTATAGGGAACTGGAGTTATGGTGGGTAGGGAGGGAAAATAAGAAACGAAGGTAAAATTCCAGGAAGGAAGAAAGGGAAATGAGAGAAATTAGGTCATATTTTGCCAGTATTGAAGAAGGGATCTTGTGGTTTCATGTCCATAGTTGAAGATGGTTTGGGGAGGGAAGCCAGTTTCTGTGTTGGTGGAAGAAAGTCCAGGAAACAAAACCAATTCAAAATCGTGGTGCTCAGGGATTCTCCTTTCTACATGTTTCTTTGATTAGTGCGAAGTGATTGCTTCATGGAGATATCTGGACTCTTTTTGGGTACTGGTGCACCTAATGCCATTGTTCAGAGTCCCTTATGAAATAACTAAAGTTTACCTGGAAAAGGAAGGGACTGGCATCCTTGTGGGGCAATCAAGTTGCTTAATGTCCAGCCTCTGGAAGTTTGAATAGTTGACTGAGTTTTGATTAGTTTGGCATTGAAATCTACATTCTGAGGGATATTTGAGAGTGGCATGGAATTCCAGGTAATTGTCTGGCAAACTCTGGTTGTTTATAATGGCCTGGGTGTGAGAGGCCTTGGATAGTTACAATAAGGATCCTTGTTTGAGGTGTGCCAGAATTTGCATGGAAATCACACTGCTGCCTCTTGCAGTTACATTAGATTACATGTTGTCTGATCATGGTTCTCTGCTTTGACATTAACGATGGAATTCCTCTGTACCTCTGGCTGATCTAGGGAAGCTTGGATGTATGCCTCTTGGTTTGGGGGGGGGGGACTAGGGTTGCCAGCTCCAGGTTGGAAAATTCCTGAAGATTTGGGGGTGGAGCGGCAGGAGGGTAAGATTTAAAGAGGGGAGGGAACTCAGCAGGGTATAATGCCACAGAGTCCACCCCCCAAAGCAGCCATTTTCTCCAGGAGAACTGATCTCTGTCATCTGAAGATCAGTTGTGGTATTGGGAGATCTCCAGGCCCCACCTGAAGGATGGCAGCCCTTGGGAAGCAGTTGGGGCAGCAAGAGTTTCTCAAATGTTAGTCCTTCACTCTCTCTAATGTCTGCGAGATGACATTCAAGGTATTGTAACTCATTTCAGCTCTGTAAACCGGGGTCTTGAATTCCCTTCCCCACATCAATATTCATTCTTAATGCCTTTGAAACAGAAGGCTACAATAGAACTGAATAACTGTACTTTGAGGATTTTATTCTTTCATGTTTGTTCCTCTGATACAGAGCAGGAAGCGTTTACCTGCCTGCTTGGTCTTCCTCAACAATAGCCAAGCTTATTTCTTCCTGTTTCCTGCAGATATGTAACTTTCCAGTCAGCACAGTTTTGGTACTGGAGGAAGTTAAGGCAGAACACAAAACTCAGTATCAAAAGTCCCAGTCCCAACCCCGAGTAAGGATTTTAGGTACAAAGGGAATACGTCACAAAACAAAATTACAAAGTACCAGAGAGAGTCTAAAACTCAACCTAGTCTTGGTAGGTTGCCACCTATCCCAACAGCCCAGCAGAGAAAGACCAAGCCTCCCAGCTTCTCAGGGAACTTAACAAGAAAAGTCTAACTAGACTAACTAACTAGATTTATAGAAAAAAGGTCTCTGATTGATCCTGGGCCTTTGGACCAATGAGATACCCGAGAGGTGATGTAACTCTCTTAGTTGCTAAGCACGTGACATCCAAGGATGAACAAGAGGGAAAGAAACGAAACCATACTGCAGCTAGGTCCGTCCCTGCCCCCCCACAGGTGTCTAAATTGCTTGGAATGTGCTAATTGGAAACACCAAGGGTGGTTGGTACTACCCTCAGCTGAAAACAATTTAGCTTGGCGAGGTCACTGTGCTATCTACTTCTGAGCTGTCTCTAAGTGTCTCTGAGAAGATTCTTGCAGGCCTCAGTACAGCCTGAACCAAAGATTTTACTTTACAGGACAGAGAAAGGAACCATTTTTCTCTACACTCAGTATGTGGTAGGACAGTCTACACCCTCATGTGGAAGTCATGCAATTTTTTTATTAATTGTTTTGGTTGGATCCAAACTAAAGGTTCCCTTCTGCTCACAAAAGGCGTCTATTCACAGAATGCCTTCCGTTCACTGAATTGGAAGACTTGGAGAACAGAAGACTTATATCATGAACAGAGGGCTCCTTCTGTAAGCAGAAAGACACTTTTGAATGTGATCATATTTCTTGGCTTTGTCTAATAAAGATGAAATGGAAAAAGGACATACCAGTCTTGGAAATAAATAAATAAAGTAGGTCTCTACAGATCACATTAATGAGCTATTGAATGTTTGGCTCTATGTTTCATTTTCTCTCTCTCTTGAATTAAAAACCCTCTAGTATGTCATAATATGGTTATGATTCTACAGAATGATTGATTCTGGCACATTAGACATTCCAGATGTTTTGCTGCAGTTATCTTCTGAAATTATACATTCTGGGACCTAAGCAATGAAGCAAGAATCACCAGGAGAGTTTCAGAAATGGAACACAAAAGAGATGTTGAAGCCGTCAGCTTAGTTGCTATATAAGGCTCAAAAACTGGTGTTTAACTCAAACTAATATTGGTTTACTATTCTTTTGGTCATTTATAGCTTTCAAGTTGGTGTTGAGTTTTGTATAAATTATCCCTAGAAATGAGCAAACCTTTCCAGTTTGCAAATAATTCAGAGGTACTGGATTATGTTTTCAGATGTTTTCTGAATTCTGTTTGGTGCATTAAGCTAAAGTCAAATTTCTTCTGCTGGTTCCTGTTCCGTACTGATGATATCATTGGCACCAGAACAGTTACACTGGCTTCCCTATGCAGTTCATGCCCTCCGTTCCATCACTGCCACGGAATTTCTGGCATCATTAAAGCTGTAATTGATGATCCATGGAGACAATGGTGCTGTGTCATGCAGGCTGCTCTAGACCCAGCTGCACACCTGTAATTGAACTGAAACGTGCCAGGGTTAGAGGCCTTGGTATAGATCCAGTACAGCCTGGCAAAAATGGAGATGGGGGAGGACACCATTTTAGATCTAGAATTTGGCAAGTCCTCCCGAATTCTATAGTGGATTTGGTCCAAGCTACCCAGACCTCCACAAAATTCCAGATGTTTTTAGAATTCAAAGACATCTCTATGCATCTCACTTAGGAACAAAGACAAATTCCCGTGTCTTGCGGCTAGCACTTGTTATGATTGTGTTGACTGCATTATCCCCATCCCACTCTCTTACTGGTTTTTTCTGTGTCCTGTATCTCACCTGGCCTTCCTTCTGATGTAACAGGGAGAATTTCTAAAACTAATTACAGATACCCCCCCATTGTTTTCCCCATTCGTTTTACTGATATACACATGAACTTGCATGCATCAATGAAATGCAGTACTAAAAGGAATATTGATGTAGTTGTGCACAAAAAAGGTTTTCATTTGGAAAACTAAAATGAACTGAAATGGGGGGGGGGTATGTTATGCTCACCCACATCGTGTGATTGCTTCAAGATTTTTTTTTTTTTTTGCATTTTGGTTCACCAGTGTACATACATTTATGTGCATCAGTGATCTGGACAGGAGGAAAGACACAGTGAATCAAAGGAATTGGAATGCTGCGCTTTGGCTTTTTTCTGTGGGGGCATCCATATTTTGGAATGGCCTTCTGGCTGATGCCAGGGCTTTGCTGGCATTTTTTGGTGCTGCTGTAAGACTGAACTATTAAAAGGGGCTTTTAATGTAACTTGATCCAGTCGGCACTTAAGCTGGTTTCATTTATGGCTTTTAGTCTGTTATAATAACAGTTCATATGTTTAGACTTTTTGTCTATTTTTTTTGTTTGGTAGCCTACCTAGGGTCTTTTGGGGGAGAGGTGGGCTAGGAATGTATAAAGTAAATAAATCTTCTAGAGCACTGCTAAAATGACCTGAAACCTTTTTTAAAATTCAGATGGGTTGAGAAATTATATTCTGTATGAGAGAGTGTGTGTGAGAGAGATAGTTCAGACCAGTTGATGGAGCACTGGATTTGGATGTGGGCACTGATGTGTTCCTCATCTACCCAAGCATGTGCTTAATGCTTTTCTCTGGAAAGCCATTATTCCTCAGGGTCCTGGCACTGTTTTCAAAATGAGAATAGCAGCACCCTACCCCACAGGGATGAGGTGGAGGCAAACTTGATAAAAACTGTAAAATTCTTTGTACATTCAAAAGTGATATCTTTCCTTATATATAATTCTGTTTTGGGGTGGCAATGTTCCATGCACTCCCAAATCAGTTGCCTGCCTGATCTGCCACTCGGAAGGTCTGCCAATCCCCTGGCTGCATTGCTTCACTGTGTTGCCTCAGTCCTGCCCACAAAGCCGGTGGCCAGCGTCTCGGCCTCAGTCTGGAGGGAGCTGGCGAATGGGATGGATGCTCCACCAGGCAGAGGCTTAGAAGGCTGAAGCCAAACATGGTGGCACTGCACTGGTCGTCGTCAGCCATGCCAGGGTTCAGGGAGCCGGCCGGGCTGTGAGCCCATGGGAACGGCAGCCAGCCTTTCACCCTCGGTGGGCTGCGAGGTGATGGACAGGCCCAGCGATCTGACGGCCACACAGTAAGGAGGCTGCCACCGTGCCAGTCACTGCCGCCCGCAGACGGGTGCAGGTGGCAGGACAGGCTGCGAGCAGGCGAGGACTGGAACCATAGATGACAAGGCAACCAAGGAGGAGGACCAGGCCAAAATCTTGCTAGTGCCCATTGTATTCCTTTTATACAATGGGTTTTGTTACTAGTATAAAATAACAGCAACTGTCTTGCCCTTGGAGTCATTGTCTTGGAGGTGTGGAAAGCTCTTGTTTTACAATATCCTTGTGATGCTACCATCTTGCCATTCTGGTTGACCTCCTTCGCAGTATCCATTTGCAATATTTTCCAGCTGACCTCCATTGTGCTGAAGTGATTTAGGGGCAGCCAGACCTTCTCGTGGTTCATGTCAAACAGGTTGCTCTTGAACTCTTTTCCTGCAGTGCAAACTCACTATGTCTTTCTCTCTGTATATAGATATTTATATATTATCAACAACAGAACCTTTTATTGGCATAAATCAGAATCATAAACAGTCACCAATCAATTCATGGGATTAACACACATCTTCCTCATTATGGGGCAATTACAAAATTTAGCAACCGCTTCAATAACCACTATGTTTTGTGAAGCCAGTAAACAATACATCATTCTGTCGCCGGATTGCGCAGCATCTTTCTTAAGAATGGCTTCTAAATAAACTGCCTGAATGTCGTCATACAAACTGCAGTAGAGGAATATGTGTTCGATTGTTTCAATCTCACCTGAATCACAGTCACAAAGCCTAGCAGAGTAGGGGATTTTCTTAAATCTCCCTGCTAAAATCGCAGAGGGGAGCACATTAAAGCGGGCCAACGTAAATGCTCCACGCAGCTGTGGGGAAGTCAGATCGAATAAGTATTGTGCTGGAGCGCTGATCGGAAAACGTACCCATCTTAAAGGGGAGCATCTACCAGAGGCCAAGGCTCTAAGCTCTTGCATCTCAATATCAATTAATCTCTGTTTGAGCAGAGCAAAAATGTTTGTTTCAGATAAGGTCATCATATCATTCAGGCATAAGCCTATTGAATCAATTTTCTTTTCTATAACAGTGAACCACTCAGAACAATGAGATTTTTTCAGCAAATATGTAATAAGACTATTGGGGCAGCACCTAAAATGCAAGCATAGCCAAAATCTGAAAGAGATTATCCAAGCCCTTGTTTCTAAACGTATCAAATTGGATTCCAAACAAATGGCAGCATAGGAAACACACAAAGGCAACCCTAATATTTTCCTCACAAAATTGGATTGAAGTTGTTCTACCAGTTTGTTAAAAGCCGTAACCCAAATGGGGATCCCATGAAGAAGCTTCGCTCCGATTTTATGCTCAAACACTTTTAGGGCCGCTGGAACATACTGGTTACCCTTAGTAAAAAAGAAACGAGTTATTGCCAGCACGCAACTATTTACAGTTTTGATTATTTCTGATCTGCGGCCACTCACCTTGCACTATGGTGAAAGATGATTCCCAAATATTTGAAACACTTCACCTGTTCAATGTTTTATATTTATATATCTAAATACCTTCTACCATTGTGGTGAGCATCTTCGCACATGTGTTGTTATGTGATTGATGTTGCTTTCTTCTGAAACCCTTTTCATATTCCATTCCTTGCTAAATAATTCCGTTTCTTCCAATCCAAAATGTGAGTTCAAAAATTCCCCTTCAGCTGGACTAGCATTTGGTAGGAATGACCTAGTTCCAAAGCCTGGTCCAAAGACAGTGGAATCTAAGTAATCTGTAGGTCTTTATATATAACTGCAACACTTGATATTTCATAGCCTGTCTCTTGTCTTAAAGACATGTTTAAGAGAGTTCTGGTCAGAAAATCATCTCAGCTTATTGACTTCTTCGTTTTCCGTCTGTCTTGAACTAGCTGTTTTTTAGCTGTTGTGCATGTGTGTGGTGTCTCCGTTGTGGCTGTGAACCTGTGGTCCTGGTGGCAGGCTCTCAGGGGTACTAGTGGGGACTGAAGTTCTCTGTTTATCCACAGAACAGATACAGCATGGGAAGAGGCCGTGCAATGTCTCAGTTTGCCTAAACCCTGACTTGGAGGGACCACCACTAAGAATAAGAGGTTAGTTCAGTGTTCGTCCCATCTGAAGGCTTATAACCCAGGTGCTCAGTTAGTACTGACTGTGATGATGATTTTGGCGCTCTTTTAGTTAGAATGAATCCATTCTGCAAGGATCATAAAGTTTATTGCCAGCATCTCTCCAAGCTAGGTTTAAATTGGAAGGTAAAGACTCACTGTGGTAGGTGGAAAGTGATTTCAGGTCACAGCCTACCTGTAGGGACCCTGCAAAGTTTTCAAGTCAAGATATGAATAGAGGTGGTTTGCCATTGCCTGCCACTGTGTTAGCAATCCTGGACTTCCTTAGTGGTCTCCCAACCAACCACTAACCAGAGCTGACCTTGCTTAGCTTCCGAGATCTGCAGATATTCATGAACTATCTTAGTCCACAGCTATCAGATTTTCTACTTTCTGATCTCCAGCAAGAGTTTAGCAATGCTATATGACTCTTGTGTCCTTTTTTTTGATCTCGGGCTAATATTTATTTTATCCCCTGTAACAGATTTTTAGCTAACCTTTTCATTTTACTGTAGAAAACAATAAGCAAAAGATAGCTCTTTCTACAATATAGTAGTGGGAGTGACTTTTTCAGATCTGCATAGGCCATCAGCTTCATGTACCTGTCCACTTCTCTTGGTTGTGCAGGGATAAATTATCTAAAAGGTTGTCACAAAGAAATAGCTTAGGCAGATATGAAAATGAATACAGCGACTTATGTTCCAGTTGGTTATCATTGCTAGAGAGTTCTGAAGACTACGGATCCATCTAGGTATGGTTGAAAACATCTATTCTTCGTCTTTATAGGGAAGAAATATTCCTACCCGGACTTAATACACTTACACCTTGAAAATCTCTTCTTATCCCTTTTAGCAATAGAGCATCCATTTATGTTTCCTTATAGTGTGATGTGGCAGCAGACATTTGCTATGGGGAAGGTTATTGATAATTTCTATGATGATAGCCAGTGAAATCAAACTTATAATACCACAATCAATTTCCAAGCTTCCTTTGATAAGCTTGTTCTTTTTTGACTAATCAAACTTTCTTAAAAATCTAGAATTTCACTACCACTCTGAGCTTTCCAAAAAAATCTTACCGTTCTGATCTACTCCTTGACATTCCACATAAAATTCAAGCTAACTTTTCTTGCATTTACATGGATTTACTGTTTCTACTTATGACTGCAATCTTTCTACGCTCTTAAGTGCTCAGCACATAGTTGAAAAGTTTACTGTCATAGGCAGATTTTGACCGATGTTAGCTAGGCAATACAAAGAATCTATTTCATCTCCTCTGTCCAATCCAAAGCACTTGCCAAATCTTGATGACTGAGATTTTCCAGTCCTTGGCCTTCATCAGAATGACAGGTGCTACATCAGGTGGACAATCTGTGAGTGGAAGAAATCAAAGTTTTGACTGCCCACCCCCATATTTCAACACTTTCTTCCACCACTGATGGAAGGGCCTAAGCCAGATTGCTCATGGAAATGAGGGTATGGTCTTGATTTCACTTCTTCTTGACTTTCACAGAGAGCATGACAGAAGAACAGAGCTGCAGGTGTTCACCAAGACTTCTTGCATGTTCAAGCATGGCTTTCTATCAGGGGCAAAAAAACATTCTAAATGGAGTACCATCATCTAGCAGGTCTTTCTGAACAGCATCCCATTAGTTTACATATCATTATGTCAGCAAGAATGCATTGGAATTGACGTTTAACATTGCCTAAAAGGCAAGGTACACAGAGAAGAGTTCTTTTCTGCTTAAGGTGATGGCCATATGAGAAGCGATAGATAGACAGACAGACAGACAGATGAGAGAGAGAGAGAGAGAGAGAGAGAAGAGTTCTTTTTGTTCAAATGCAGGTTATCCATCTGAAGCTCAAGGGCTTTCTTTCTTGGTCTCCCTCTAGGGGCTACGAAATCCAGCTTGCTCTCAGCACCCAGTATAGTCAGCATGTTTGTACCAGCACCAGAAGATTTTGCTGATGACCAGCCCACAGTGATGACGGACAAGTAAGCAATTGTATATTTCTTTAAATAACTTTGGCATTTGAGACGAACTACAGATATAAAGAATTGACTTGAATAAATGAGGCAAAGCTGCCCCCAAGCAATTAAGGTGAAATCCTCTGTCTGCTTCTGAAGACCTCTTGAGTTTTAAAGCAAGACTCGGTTGGGGAATAGATGCACATGCCAATGAAAAGGGGTTGGGGGGAAGATTCTTAAATGAAAGAGAGCTGAAAATGTAGTTGGTGTGTTACATTGGTGTAACAGTTGAAAAGGTTTCTTGGAAGAACTGGGCATTTGTATGAAATGTGCATCCTTACCCCTGCATGGATCCCATTATAATTCAGAAACAGAAAACCAGTGGAGGACCATTCCAGTGCTGTTATACATTCTGTGTTTGACATTATGACTTTTGTTATATATAAGATTAAAAACGAAAGTGAGATTTGATATATTCAAGAGAGTGACACCACCACCTGTCCTCCAGTAGTAATATCTCCCCTTGATTCCCCTTGATTCACCCATTTGGAAAAGTGGTGTTGGCACTGGGAAAATCCTCACCCATCCTTTGCCGGGAGATACATTTGGATTCTGTCCGCAATATCTGTTAGGACTCCTTCACAGGGCTCAGATTCTGCAAAGGAAAAGGTATCATGAATGCTTGGCCAGTAGTAGCTGTGGATGAAATGAAATGGCTTGTTGTCACCCACAAGTAGAAAAGACGTCTGGGCCACACCAGGAGTAGCAGCAGAAAAGAAAATCAAGGTGTAGAAAAAAACCCTTTCTATTCTTATTCCTTCTTGATCCCAACACGCTTCGCCTATGGCTTCATCTTAATGCTCAAGATGTGTTTGGAAACTTGTGGTATAAGAGACCCCTGATGAAGCCATAGGCGAAATGTGTTGGGATCGAGAAGGAATAATAATAATAAGTATTTTTCTATACTTTGATTTTCTTTTTTGTTGTCTTCCATAAATGTAGTCGTACTCCCTGTTTCTTGCAGCTTGTGAGTGGGGTTACACTAGCATGACATTGTGGTAACATCGCAATGATGTTCTGCCAGCATTTTTTTGTGTGTGGGGGAGACATTTTCTGTGCGTTCTTATCTTGTGCTCCCAGTGGGAAAAGAGTTGTTGAGTCCATATGTGATAAATACCTGTTGCAGGGGTGTATGCGGGCAGGGGGTATTTGCAACAGCCAAAGTTTGAGGCCGGGATCTCACTCCCTTGATTATCTACGTAGGGTACATTGTCCATGTCCCAGTTGGAGGAGTCACTACAAACAGACACAGGTTTCCATTTGTTGGGTTATACAAATAATTATACTTGATGCTCTGGCAAATGTGTGGATTGTATTCATATACAACATTTTCAAACAGAATTTATTTAGCACTACATGTACATGTATTCAATCATATATACATTTAATTTTCTCTTAAAATAAAATGCATAATCAGGTTTGTGGTGACACATGTGTTAGTCAGTCAGCACTATGCTGCAAAGGATGGAGAGAAAGCCATGGCTCAGTTGCAGAGCATCTGCTTGGCATGCAGGAGGCCCCAGGTTCAACCCCCAGCATCTCCAGTTAAAAGATCAAGCAGTAGGTCATGTGAAAGATATAGCCCTGAGACTCTGGAGAGTTGTGGCAAGCCTTCATAGACAATACTGACCTTGCCAGACTATTGGTCTGATTCGCTGCAAGGCAGCTTCGTGTGTTCAACTGTGTTTTCTTAAATCTGGGCTTCGAAAGAAGATTGTTCCTTTCACCAAAACAAACAAATGTGCTTCCCCAGCAGCCCTGCAGTTTAAAAACGACACATGTTTATGGGCAGCTTCAAACTGTTCTTTGCTCCAAGTTACGTGATCTATAACATTTTTAGAACTATGCATCTTTGAGACACTGCAGTTATATATTTTGATTCTGGCTTTACAGAAAAATGGCAATGGAATTAGATTACAAGCACTTGGCAGAAATAGGAAACCTGAATCCTCTGGCATCTGGCCTTGAGGTCTAACCATTAGGCAGGACCCCCAAAGTGTACATAATACACTTACCCCTGATGGGTGAGCTGTTGCATAATTCTTTGATGGAGCTGGAAGAAGGAGTGCTTTGCTTTATTTTGGGGAGGTAAATGACAAATATCCTGTGTGATTAATTTATTTCAGCCTGTTGGTCTGGTTGTTTTCTAAAAGCTTTGGCAGCAGGTAGTGAAGTGGGCTAAATGAGATTGACTTTCATGACCTTGCTGGCATTTTCTCCTGCTGTTATGGAGAGGGAAGAGGAAAATTGCCTGTACAATCCCATTAAGTTCAAATATCTCAATCTGTTGGAGACATTAGCCAGTGGTTGATCAAATTAACCCAGCTTTCCCATTGGGCCATGATGTGCTGGTTTTCCAGGGTTGTTTGTCTCTTTACATGGCCTGGCGATACTCTGCCTCATCTCTCCTGCATCTGACATGTCCCTTAAGATCACGCATTAAAGAACCTTGGCACCACTTCCAAAGTTGTCTCTCGACAATGTAGGAGCAACCTGTGGGAATCAGAAGGAAATTTCTCAACAAAGAAAGCTGAAACTCATCTGCTTCCTTGGCAATTCTATTGTTTACTCATTTCGTGACTAGGTTTCATTCTGTTGCTTGTAACTGTAATCGCCTGAGGGATGCAATGGAATTTTGAGTGCCAAGATCTGTTCTTCATGTTTTTTTTTCTTTCAGGTGTCATGATTGTGGAGCCATCCTGGAAGAGTATGATGAAGAAACTTTAGGTCTGGCCATAGTGGTTCTCTCAACATTTATTCACCTCAGCCCAGATCTGGCTGCTCCATTGTTGCTGGATATCATGCAGTCAGTAGGAAGGTAACAATTCCTTCCTTCCTTCCTTCCTTCCTTCCTTCCTTCCTTCCTTCCTTCCTTCCTCCCTCCCTCCCTCCGCCTGTTGGTTTCTAGAATTCCATGCTGTGGAGAAATGGTTTGCTGTGGAGAAATGTTTTGCTATTTTGAGTGAGTGCATGTGATGCATTTCCAGTTACCTCTCTCACTAGAATTGGTTGATATGATGAGTCGTGGTTGGACTTGAGACTGTCTAGGGCAGGGGTGGCCAACCTTGCTTAACGTAAGAGCCACATAGAATAAACGTAAGAGCCACATAGAGATGTCTGAGAGCCGCAAGACAGGAACAAATATCACACACACGTTTTTATTTTTAAAAATATGCAAATTTGCTTTTTATTAACGTTAAATGGGACTGCCAAAAATAAAAACAAACAAGGAAAACCAGTTATAAGAAAGAGAGAGAGAGAAACTAGGAAAGCAAATAGATGGGAGGGAGGAGGGAAGGAAGGAAGGAAGGGAGAAAGAGAGAAAAAGCTTGCCTCCCCTTTGCTTCCCCAGCCGCCCTGCCAGGAGCCGCACAATATGTGTGAAAGAGCCGCATGTGGCTCCCGAGCCACAGGTTGGCCACCCCTGGTCTAGGGCTTGATGGTGGAGAATTCTGTACAGACCACTGTGAATGTGACACAAGCAATGAAGTGACTGTTCTCATCTTTAGCCTCAGCTCCACAGCATACATAGGAAGAAGAATTGTATGGGCCAAACATTTAAAGAAGTCAACCTTTGCCTCAGTCTCCCCTCTATACAATAACATACCCAGGAGATTCCATTGCCATATTGTGCATTATGCCCCTGTAATGGACAGGTTAGGTTCTGCCTCTACCTAAGCATGACCAATGGGAACTGATGAAATGTTAGTGAGAGGAACCATTGAAAACAGCAGTTAAGGGAGTTAAAGACAACACTTAGGGAGTTGAGAGTGGGTGAAGCCCCTTCCCCAATGCTATATGTTATTGAATAGCAGGAGGTAAAGAACTGTGTGATGCGATAACATCACACCAAGATGAGCAACAGTTTGTGTTATGGAACAAAGTTTGAGTCCAGTGGAAATCATGTGCAGAAGGGAAATGGTGACATGGGGAGGGGTGCCATTTTCATGACTGCCACAATGTGTTGTTTGGTCTTCTATAACCATCTAGTCGTGTACTGCCCACCAGCACATGATTGTTGTACCTTGATTAATGTTTCTACTGCAAGGCTCTTCAGCATTGTTTTACTGAAACTCTTCCCTGGCAGCTTTAGCTGAAATAGGACAGACAGAGTGTCGTGAATGGCTTCACTTATAGGTTTTGTTCAGCCTTACACTGTCATTGGATCCCTCTTTTTGTTCTCTTGCTTCAGACCAACATGGCTGCCCACCTGGATCTATTTGATCCCTCTGCCAGTCTAATGAGCTGGAAAGAAATGTCAGCTTCTGTGTCATCCAACACCCATAAATTCAGCACCACTAGAGTCACAGAGAAGCCACAGAGCTCCAGTAGATCAGCTTTCAGGTCTCAAAAGGGAATGGCTGCATTTCCCCCAAACATTTAAATTAACTGCTGCCACAGTGGAAGCAGATTACACTCTTTGTTTGTTTAGGCAGCATTAAAGAATGGTTAGCGTGATTTCTCCGATAGCACAATATAACTAATATTACCGTATAGCCAAGGGATGTAAAGATGGATGGGACATGGCCAGAGAAGGCCATGGGATTTAGTATAGCCTAGACAGGCATGTGGTTTCAGGTGAGATACGGCTCTAAATTAGTGCCTTCTGTTTTCCACAGTTATGATAGAGGACAGCAAGCAGAATTTCTGACAGTTTTGCAAGGCTGACTTAAGTCTTTACCAAAAAGATGGCTTAGTTAAAGAGCGAAAGAATTTCTATATTGGATGTGACTACTGTTGTGACTGTGAAGTCATTTTTCCTAGGACTCTACTAAATTTGATTGCATCAGTCATTTCAACAGTTGCATTTTAGTTGAAATAAAGGCTTTTCTGTGACAGGCTGTTTTTGTTTTGTTTTTTTCCCTCCCACTAGGTTGGCTTCGAGCACCAATTTTTCTAATCAAGCAGAAAGGTACAGTGCAATCAAAACAAAGTTGTTGTTTTTTTTTAAAAAAACCCGTTCTGTTGTATAAACCAAATTTCCAGTTCTGCTTTCTTTCCTGTGAGTATAAATGTCCCTTGGAGATTATTTTGAATTAAAAACAAACAAAAGAGAGGACACATTGTTAGGCTGCAGGAAAATTTGAATTCATGTGGGTTATCCATCCCAAAAAGCCAATTCTCTTCTTTTTCTGTGGCTCATTATTCATACCCAAGAGAATTTAGGAAAGAACTTGGAACCCATTGGTGTTCTCAGGAGAGGGCTTTGATAACCATACATTAAACTCAAGGCTTAATCTCATAATGGGGCTTTGTGTCACTGGATCTCCTGAAATGCAAACACTGTTGAGGTAAAACCCAGAGCCTCGGACCACAGAGGGAATCTGTGATGGACCTCTTTCCCATGCCAGCACTGCCCTACTTTCAAGAGGGGCAATGATGGTGTAGGAAGGAGCCAGGTCATAGACTCATTCTAGGTGTTGCAAGGTTCTTCTATTACCCAAGAGGCTCGAAAAAGGAGCCATGTAGCAGCAGTTTCTGCACGACCAAATGTGAGAAGAGGCCTTTTCCATTCAGGTACATCCCTTGACTTCTCACCACTAGGTTGTTCAAGTAATGACAGATGGGCACAACCCCCTAGCTGGTTCATTTTGTTATTAATTCCATTTTTCTAAGGTTCGAAGACCATTCTTGGAGAAATCTTGAATCTTTCCCATCCCACTTGATGTTTTACAGCTCACTATGTCAATTGATTCCACAAGAAAGCACTGCGTTGGATCCTATGAACAATGGATCTTCACCTTCCCAAAGCAGCCCTCTGTGTGTCCCCCCCCCCCAGCCAGCTGGCATGGGGGGAATTCAATGGAAAGGGGCAGTCAGGTGAAATAATCTTTTTCACCTGCAGAACGTCTTGTGCCAATAGGCCGGTAGAAGGTGAAGAGTGTCTATTTTGCTATTCAAAAGGTCCAGTCCATTGCAGTGGAGGTGATATGAGGTCACTGGGCAATAAATGAATAACAACTATTGTTTGTTTCAAAAGAAATGGTAAACCATGATTGCAGTTCCATGACCAGGCCTTAATAGAGCTTTCTTGAGTGATTCTTCCTTCCTTTCTGATGTGCAGTGAAATAATTAGTTATTTCTGGATTTGTAGCAAACTATAGTTGGACATTATATCCAAGTAAATAAACTGTGGTTTGTGCCTGCCATGCAAACCAGGGAACCAAACTGTGACTTGTCCCCAGTTTGAAATCCTGTTCTTAGCAAAGGTGGAAACCATGCTTTGCTAGTTCAAATGTAACAGCAAACCATGGTTTACATCCATGCACACACACAAACACCCTGGCTTGATCATTAGTAGCAAACCAAGGTTTCCCATGACAATTGGACCAAGCTGTTGAGTATATCATACTGTGAGCTGGATTGTTCAGAAAGGTCCCTAAAAAAAGTGCAAACCACATATTTGTGGATTTTTTCCTTCTTTTGAAACCAGCACTTCAAGTCTAACATATGTGTACTCCCTGCCCAGCCAGAAGTTCACCCAGAAAGTAGGTGGTGTGAAAGGCACCGAATATTCTTTCTGAATATGCAGAACGATATTGCCATTTTGTGATTCTGTGAATTAACGACAGCACACTCTTAAATGGAATGGAAAGAAATGACTCGCCTTTGATTGTTTCATTGTGGGATATTATTGTGAAACTGCTGTCTCTCCTTTCTCTCTCTCTACCTTTTTCTTTTCTGCAGCATGATGATCCCAGGGAATGCTTCGGGTGTGGCCAAGCAGTTTCTCCGCTGCATTTTCCACCAGCTGACTCCCAATGGGATACTTCCCCAGCTGTTTCAGAGCAACATCAAAGGTAATGGGCAACGCTTGAGATTTGCACTACCTCCATGGAGAAACCTTATTGAAAAACGATATTGTTGTTTTGCAGATGGAAGTTTTTTACGGACCCTGGCCACGTCTCTTATGGATTTCAGTGAGCTGAGCTCCATAGCTGCACTGAGCCAGCTATTAGAGGTTAGTCTACCATCTGTTTAACTTGCCCGTTGTGTGTTTTCCCCTCCTGTTTCATACTTTTCCTGCTCTCACTTTGATCTTACATTAATAATAGTTGTGTGCTGTCAAATCATGTGCTGGCGTGGAGACCACTTATGCAGTTTTCAAGGCAAGAGATAAGCAGAGGTGGTTTGCAATTATCTTCCTCTGCATAGCAACCCTGGACTTCCCTGGTGGTCTCCCATCCAAGATACTAACCAGGGCCGACCCTGCTTAGTTTGGTGTAGTGGTTAAGTGCGCGGACTCTAATCTGGGAGAACCGGGTTTGATTCCCCACTCCTCCACTTTCACCTGGCTGGATGACCTTGGGCAAGCCATAGCTCTGTACCAGCTGTTCCCTCAAGGACAGCTTGGGAAAGAGCTCTCTCAGCCCCACATACCTCACAGGGTGTCTGTTGTGGGGAGGGAAAGGGAAAGGAGTTTGTAAACCGCTCTGAGACTCCCTTGGGGAGTGGAGGGCAGGGTATAAATCCAATCTCCTCCTCCTCCTCTTCTTCTTCTTAGTTTCCAAGCTCTGAAGAAATTAAGGCTAGGCTGGGTAGTCAGGCTGCTTACTGTGATCTTACTAGGTGCCCAACCAGATGTCCACAGCACCCAGGGTTTTTTGGGGGGGTGGGGGAGGATTTAGACCAGGTCCACAGCAATGCTCCCTCTAAGCTGTGGTATAAATCCAATCTCTTCTTCTTCTTCTTCTTCTTCTTAGTTTCCAAGCTCTGAAGAAATTAAGGCTAGGCTGGGCAGTCAGGCTGCTTACTGTGATCTTACTAGGTGCCCAACCAGATGTCTACAGCACCCAGGGTTTTTTTGGGGGGTGGGGGAGGATTTAGACCAGGTCCACAGCAATGCTCCTTCTAAGCTGTGGAGTCTTGTGAGCAAAAATTCTACTTTGTGAGCTACTGGCATTAAAGTTATGAGTGAGCAATTTGGCTACTGCATAAATTAGTTTGCTTTGGAGCCATCCTTCCTGAGCTAAGTCAAAAATATGTGAGCTGGAAGTTAAAAAACTGTGAGCTAGCTCACACTAACTCAGCTTAGAGGGAACACTGGTCCACAGTAGGAAGTTGGTGTGTGTGTTAAGCCCCATGCTGTTTTCCTAATCTAATACAGCCATGGGCAGCACCGTGTGCTCTGGATACAAAACTCCCAGGCTCTCATTTGGTTTGGCCCTAATACTAAGACAAGCTATTCAAACCATTGTGGGATAGTGAGTTTCACCATGGTTTTTCATGTTTTTGCATTCTTGAAAATGTTTGCTCATTTTCAGCTGGGAACCCTGTCAGCTGCTGAGTAACACACCAAGCCAAAACACCTTCAAGCTTTTAAAACTGGCTTTAAAACAAAACAGATTCAACAGAATTTCCAACTTGTTGAAAAGGCTGGTATGAAAATCAGAAACCTATGAAAATTGAACGCAGAAGCCCCAAGTCATTTTTGGATGGCCTGATTTTCACTGATTTCATTGAAAGTGTGATCTTTAAAATCGGAGCTCTTTGAACTGAATGATCCCTGAAAATCCTGCCTTTTGCCTTGCCTTTAATTGTAGATGTATAAGGGATAGCTGGGCAGCTTTGCGGTGGTTCCACCAAAGAGAAGAGAGCCTGTGGGCAAGAGGCTCTTCCATTTGCAGAGGAAAGAGCCTCTTGTGTCAGGGGAAAGTTCCTCCTGCCAAGGAGGAAATGCCACTGTTAGCAGAATCAATCCACAGGGTCTAATCCATACATATATCTATATCAGCTCCAGACTTCTTTCCCCTTTCCTCTATTCCCAGTGATGCCCCACATACATTGAATGAGTTATCAGTTGGACTACAGAGCAATAATTTGTATTTATTTGTGTGTGAGAATTCTGGTCTTGTGTGATCTGTGCTGTTTGCTAAGTAACTTGCTGTTCACTCTTAATCTTTGGCCAAATTTTCTTAGGGTTTGAACACCAAAAAGAATTTACCAGCAGGGGGCGCAATGCTTCGCTGCTTGGAAAACATTGCCACATTTATGGAAGCTTTACCCATGGATTCCCCCAGCAACCTCTGGACCACAATCAGCAACCAGTTCCAGACGTTCTTTACAAAGCTGCCTTCTGTTTTACCCCTTAAGGTACAGCCTGTGCAGTCTAAGTGGGGGGGTGTTCTGCTCGCAGGAACTTGAGTCTGTGGGCTTTGAATTATGATTTGGCAGCTCAGCTTGTGGCTCAAAAGGCAACACACATTTCCAGATTGAGAAAGGGCTGTCTTCCTTTTTGAAAAAACAACAACAAACTATGATTATATTATTGGTTTCAAGAAGGCATCCACACAAAATGGGAAGAGAGAATTGCTGCTATGATATATAACTTGATCTGTACATAGATACCCATATGTTTGTCCCAATGGGGGCAAATACTCACTTGTTGGTGATATTTCAGATAAGGAAAATGGCCAACCCTGTACCTTTCAAATGGAACTCTGAGGGTCCTGCGTACTCTTATTTCAATCAGCTAAAACAGAGAATGCCAATTAAACTCTGCAGTCTTCAAATTCCCCTTTCTTTGCATCAAGTCCTGTCTGTGGAACTCCACTCACGGAGTACATTCCCCTCCACAGTCCCCTACCAGCTGCAGGCGCCTGTGTGTGCCAAAAAGCCTCTCCTTTGCAGGAAATCCCTCAGGAACTATATGGCATGTGGTCCAGGAGGCAGCAACTCAAGGGGCAAATCCACGCAAGTCACAGGCCCTCCCCTGCCTTCTTGTCACGGAAGGGTTTATTTGGATTCAAGCTATCTTGACTTTCTAAATGAGCAGCAGACCAGCTTCTCAATAATTTACCTCAGAGAAGAGCATCCTGATTAGCAGCTAGTTTTGGGAGAGGAGCACTTTGATAATGGTATGTGTGGGGAATGGGAAGGACCAATGTTCTATTTCCCCCTGTCAGAATGGTCTGGTGCCATCATTCCCTCTGCCTTCTTTTTAGCATTACAGAAGCCCTGTGAGATAAATTAGGCTGAGAGATAGTGACTGACTCAGGATTAAAGCCCTATACAGCTTGGGGCCAGCATAACTGAAGGACCACCCACTCCCGTATGAATCTACCTGACTGCCCCAGTCATCCCCAGAGGCCCTGTTTTGGGTGCCACCCCCCCCCCCCCCCCATTTGAGGTGAGACAGTTGCAACCCGAGAAAGGGCCTTCTCGGTCATGGCACGGAAACTTTGGAACTCCTTCCCCAGGGAGATTCATCTGTCTCCTTCTATCATTGTAATCAATGAGTGGGAAAAGAAAGGCAGCAGAGAAATGTTTTAAATAAATAATTCTGCCCATCCATCTATCTATCTATCTTGCGAGCTCCATGATCAAGCGCGGACTAGTCTCCACAATCCTAGTCAGACAAAACAGCCGCTGAATTGCTCTAGCGCTTTCATTAAAGAAAGGTTCTAACCCCATTCTGTATCCTGCCCATTGATCCCCAGTGTTCTTTAGATTCCGGTTTAAGGATAATGATCTGTCTGCTGAAGATACCTACCAGCAGTGCTGCCAGGGTAAGTGCCAAAATTATATATTTAAACCTAATTTTCAGGCTTTTTTTCTTACACCTCTGCAAAGAGGACATTGTGGCTGAGTTAAATTGTGCAGTGTCATGGAGGATACAAGGCTCAGAATCTAGGGTACATTAGTCTGTGGGAGGAGTTATATTTATTATGAAAGTGGGAATTTATATCTTCCCATAAGCTGGATCCCTCCCTCCCTTGAACCAGGGCTCATTTCGTAGCAGGAGCTCCTTTGCATATTAGGCCACACACCCCTAATGTAGCCAATCCTCCAAGAGCTTACAGAGCTCTTCTTACAGGAGCTACTATAAGCTCTTGGAGGATTGGCTACATCAGTGGGGTGTGGCCTAATATGCAAAGGAGCTCCTGTTATGAAATGAGCTCTGCTTGCTTGCTTGCTTGCTTGCTTGCTTGCTTCCTTCCTTCCTGTTTGATGTAGTGGTTAAGTGCGCAGACTCTAATCTGGGAGAATCGAGTTTGATTCCCCACTCCTCCACTTGCAGCTGCTGGAGGACCTTGGGCAAGCCATAGTTCTGTCAGAGCAGTTTTTGAAAGAGCAGTTCTGGAAAGCGCTCTCTCAGCCCCACCTACCTCACAGGGTGTCTGTTGTGGGGAGGGGAGGGGAAGGGAAAGGAGTTTGTAAGCTGCTCTGAGACTCCGAGTGAAGGGCGGGGTATAAATCCAATCTGTTCTTCTGCCTCCCTCCCTTCCTCATTAGTAGACTTACCTAGAGCCTGATCCTACCATTTGCAGATTTAGTGAAACCTCTGCTGAAGTCAGAAAGTCTTTCAATTTTCTTTAAGGGCTGAGGGTTTAGTAGCAAATACTGGCGAGGGGAGGCTGTGTTTTTAATGCTTTGTTTTAATGCTGTTTAATAACTAAGTCCTGGTTCATATGTTTGTGGGCCTCTCTTGACGACTTGTACCTGACCATATGAACCAATTCCTTTGAAAAGCATTGTGGGTGAAGCGATATTGGAAGTTTTGTCTGCACTGGTTGACCGGCATCACATGTCCCATGCCCACACGCAAGCCAGCCCTTGATGCTGCTGCAGCCAGCAAAGGATGATTATGCCTGCTTGAACTGGGCATAGGAATTTAAACATTTAGTTCTAATCTGGAGGAATGGGAGAGTTATTTCTACAGTTGGGTTCCTGTAAAAGAATCAGATGCTTCTCACTGTGTTGGCCAGTGCTAGTCCACTGATATGAGCTACGGAAGCTGCTGTGCCAAATCCTGTCCTTCTCCCTGGGGATCTGTTAGTGGAAAATGTCCCTGCTTTCCAGGAGTTCATGTAAGGTGCTGGCTGGGGAAGCCCTACGTGTTGTTCAGCTGTTTGGCTGAATTGGTTTGGACAGCTGCAACCTGCCATCCTCTGGGGGGGAAAGGTGGGAGGGGGGAAAGAGGCTTGGTTTTAATGAAAGATTTCACAATCCAGGCCATCTCGCTGAAGGATGCAGTGCACTGAAGTTACCCCTTTTCTTTATTGAATTGCAGAGTCTGCTGGAGCCGTTTTCAAAACTGCTTAGTTTTGTCATCCAGAATGCCGTCTTCACCCTCGCCTACTTGGTAGAACTGTGTGGGTTATGTCACAGAGCTTTCACAAAGGTAACTGACTTGCGGAGCAGGTTTATTCCATGTCCCCCCCCACCCAAGTACCCCATGTTACCACCTTCTAGGCCAGACTGAAATTAAGGCAACCTTTGCAATACATGCTTTTAAAAAGAAGGGGGGGATGCCTTGGTATTGTGGTGTTGAGATTTTGCTGAATGAAGCTTGCCTGAATCAGACTTTGACAGAACCCCAGAAAAGTTTGGGCAGTTATTGTGTTTGAACCTTTTTGTTGCTAGTTCTGGAGCAAGTTCAGCAAGGGAACACAAAAATATACCAGGGGTACCCAGGGCTCATTTCGTAGCAGGAGCTCCTTTGCATATTAGGCCACATACCCCTGATGTAGCCAATCCTTCAAGAGCTTACAGTAGCCCCTATAAGAAGGCTACATTAGGGGTGTGTGGCCTAATATGCAAAGGAGCTCTTGCTACAAAATGAGCCCTGGGGGTACCTACAGCCTATCCTAATATATGTCTAAGCAGCAATAATAATAGCAGCAGCACAACATGATGACAAGGTGGCAAGTGGCAAGTACTTCAGGTAAAATACCTGATAAAAACGATGCAAAAGCATAACGTGAACCATCCTATGTAAGCTACGGCATACAGTGCATTTTTTAAGTCGTATTATTCCAGTGGATCCATGGGACATGTTATAGATTAATGGATGCAGTCTCAATTCTGGAACATGCAAATAGTCAAAAACTTTGCTGTTCAGTTTGGGAGGATGCAGGTAATAATGGTGCATGGATAGCCCAGGCTAGCATGATCTGGTCAGACCTTGGAAGCTAAGGAGGATTGGTCCTGGTTAGTATTTGGATGGGTGGCCACCAAGGAAATCTGGGACTGCTATTCAAAAGCAGGCAGTGACAAACCACCAATGAACATCTATACCCGGAAACCTCATGAGGAGTTACCATAAGTCGGCTGCAGCTTGACAGCAGGAAGAAGAAGATATTACTGCATGTTGTGCTGAAGTTGGAACCCCAGCTGTGTTGTTTGCTCCAGCCAGTTTCGTGTAGTGGTTAGGAGTGCGGACTCTAATCCTGGAGAACTGGGTTTGATTCTGGGAGAACCTCCACATGCAGCTGCTGGTGTGACCTTGTGTCAGTCACAAGTTCTTTCTCTCAAGAGCAGTCCTCAAAAGAGCTCTCTCAGCCCCACTTACCTCGCAGGGTGTCTGTTGTGAGGAGGGGAAGGGAAAGGAGATTGTAAGCCACTCTGAGGGAAGGGTGGGGTATAAATCCAGTCTCTTCTTCTTCTTCCAAAAGTGGGGCAGATATAGATTAAAAATGGCATCTGCACTCGGCTGTTTTAAGCTTTGGTGTATGTTTGGGGGGACAGGTAGAGAGGGACACGGGGTCATAGCGACAGGCTGCACTCCAGACTTACATCTTGTTATTAGGATGCTAGGCACTCTGGCGTCACATGCAGTTTGGCCTGTTTGTCTTTCAAGAGCATGCTTGAAGCACTCAGAATCCATCCACTAATTATTACAGTAATCCTTACAACAGGCCAAGATTATTATCTCCATCTTGTAGACAATAATCTCTCCTGGCATGCCCCCCCCCCCCCCCCCAGAGCATTACACTCTGGAGAGAAGAACCTCCTGGAGATCCCTGGCTCGAAAAATATCCAGCTGTCCTCAGCCAGAGTCAGGGATTTTTCAGCCCTGGCACCAGCCTGGTGGAGCTCTCTGCCTGACGACATCCATGCCCTGGGAGACCTAATGCTGTTCCACGGGGCCTGTGAGACAGAGATGTTCCACCAGGCCTATGGTTGAGGACAGCAACGGTTCACCATCCATCCTCCCTGCCTTCCCTGTCTCTCCTCCTCTGGGAAAGGATACAGACTGCTTAAACGCCACCTGGGCATTTTAATTATTGCTGTTTTTATTGCTTAAATTTTAACCTGGATATATATAATTTATTGCATTTATTGGCATGTATTCATATAAATGCCAATAAATGCAACAAATTATATATATCCAGGTTAAAATTTAAACAATAAAAACAGCAATAATGAAAACGCCCAGGTGGCGTTTAAGCAGCCTGTATTGTTGTCAACCGCCCTGAGCCCTATGCAGGGGCTGGTGGGGGTGGTCTATAAATCAAATGAAACAGTAATAAACAGCAAGGGGGCTGAGAGAAGAGCACCTTGACCAAGGACACTCTGGGGGGGGGGGAGGAGTTCACGGCTGGGGCTAAATTCAAACCAGAGGGTCTTCTGGGCTTGCACTCTCAGCCACTAACGTTGCGCCCGGTCTCGCTGGTCAGGATTTCAGTTCTTCATCTCCTCCCCCTTTCTCCATGTCACGCGCAGAAGATTTATATGCATTCGAGGCCTTCCCTGGTTAGCAGCAACCTGCTGGTCCACATGCGCCAGTTGAGATATGGGGGAAAACATTAACTGGGCCGCTGCCATCCCCTGAGTGTTTTCTCTGTGGACCTTTATTTTTGCAGTAAAGCACTGTCGCCAGATTGCAGAGCTCTGCTTCTCTGTCTCGCCAGTGAGCCTCACAGCCTCTGCACCTCCACAGCATCACACGCTTTAGAGGTCAATTTTTTAAAAAATAGAAGCAGCCAGCTATTTTTATCCAGTCCCCCAGGGGCGGGAATATCTCATGCTTTTCATGTCTCCGCATGACTAGGGTCCCCATGTCAATCTGATCTTTTTTTATCTGAGTTTGTTTCCCCTCCAGGCACTAATCTGATTTTTTCAATGTCTGTGTCATTCTCAGCTTGAGAGCAGCTTTTCCTCCCCTCTCTGTGCCGCCGTAACCTCAATATCCTGCTTCTCCTTCATTTTTTTGTTGAGGTTGCTCACACTGGTGCATTTGGGTTTTCTTATCTGCTGAAACTACTTGTCGAAGCCCCCCCCCCCCCCCAAGCTCAGAGTCTGACTGACCACAGATGAAGTAACTGCTGCTGATATACAGCACTGAACTGGACATTTCATTGTGTTAACGCTGAGAGGGACATTGTGTTATTCACAAGCATGCAAAGTGCCATCAAGTCACAGCTAACTTATGGTGACCCTGTAGAGTTTTGATGGCAATGGTGGTTTGCCATTCCCTTTCTCTGCCTAGTGACCCTGGACTTCCTTGGTGGTCTCCCTTCCAAATGCTTTTAACAGGGCCGACCCTCCTTCGCTTCCAAGATCTGACGAGAGGAGGCTAGCCCGAGTCATCTAGGGCACGGTGTTCACAAGCATAGATGGCTTTAACAGGAACTCTTAATTCTTTTTTAAAAAATAATTTCAGTTTTTCACTTTTGAGGAGGAAGTCTTGGACTCACAAGGGTGGAAGTCTGATGAAAGTTCTGAATGTAGAAAACTCTGAAAGTTGTCAGTGGGATGGGAGGCATGCCCTTTTCATCCCTTTCAGCATCTCCTACAGTTGATGTTTGCTGGCTGCCTGACCACGGCTGCCACATCACCCCAAATCCAGGTCCATCCTTTGACCTAAGAGATGGGAAATGGCCATTTGACAGTGCCATCCAAAGTAGAGTTACACCTTTACAAGCCCATTGACTTTAATAGACTTAGAAGCATGTAACACTGCTTACGACTGCACTGTTAAAAGTAGAACAGATTGTGTAACGGGCATTTCTTTTTTTTGCCATCAAGTCACAGCTGACTTATGACGACCCCATTAAGTTTTCAAGGCCAGAGACATTCAGAGGTGGTTTGCCATTGCCTGGCTCTGTGTTGTTGTTCCTTGCTGGCCTCCCATCCAAGGACTGACAAGGACTGACCCTGCTTAGCTTCCAGGAACTGGTGAGATTTAGCTAGCCTGGGCTATCCAGGTCAGGGCATCACACGCGTAGTGTAAAAATATATCTAATGTATGCCCTGTAACTCTAGTTGCAGAATTTGACTTCTTCCCTTCCTTATTGTTCCACTACTTTTGATCCATTTCCTCCAATTAGATGAACCTTTACAACTCTTCTGATTCATGACATTTTAGGTACTCCTGCCTTGTGTCCTGGGAGAGCTTAAGGCATGTGATTTTCCAATATGCACAGTTGCCATTTTGTGTGAACAAGGTGACGTGCATACTTTCAAACTGAGGTATGCACAAAACCATACCCATGACAAACCGGGTTTTCCGTTCACATATATGGATGCCAGAAAATATGCCCATTGTCCTATTCATGCAAAATGGCAGCTGCTCGTATTGGCGGCATCATGTATAGTGTGCTCTCCTAATATTCAAGGTAACAGCCCTCGAACAGCATCATCTGGAGAGGGCTTACGTTAATAAAGCTTTGGTGTTTCCTTTGACGATCAAATTTGGGTTTGTAGCCCTGACCTGGATAGTCCAGGCAAGCTCAATCTTGTCAGATCTCGGAAGCTAAGCAGGATCGACTCTGGCAAGTACTTGGATGGCAGACCTCCTTGGAATACCAGCAGTCTCGAGGTGGGGGCAGGTTTTATTCAGTGACCTCTCTGAATATCCTCCAGGTCCCCAGTAGGGGTCAGTCCCCAGAGGTTGCCATGATTCCAGGTGCACACATATTCACATGCACGCACATATTCACATGCACATATGGAAAAAAATTTGGGGGGTGGGGGGTGGAATGATTTTCTGCATTGCTGTGTCTGAACTGACAATAACTCTATGGAGGATGTGTAAAGCCAAACTCTGTCCCAGAATATGACAGAGGAATTTCCTGTCATCTAAGAAAAACCCAGACCAATAAACTGTAGGGATGCCTGGCTTATCAAACCATAGCCTTATTGAACCATAATGGAAGCAAATATACAGGTGTTTGTGTAGGTTGAGGGGGAATGTCCCTCCCTATCTTTTGATATGTGTATTCATTAGGACAAAATACTCAATGGAATGGAGCAGATGTTATTGCCACAGCCCTCTGCAGCAGAACTCATTCCCTTCCCTTGTGGAACAGAAATCCTGTGTCACACTGGGGAGAGGGAGCTTTGGAAATTGGACAGAAGCATAAACATACGTAGTGGAGGGGAGCAAGCTGCTAAAAAGAGTGGTGCCCCAGAGGGGGCTGGAAATGTATTTGCTATTTGAGGCAAGCAGGGTTCTCCCACCACCCCTGTCTTCTGGGTTAATATACTCAGTCAAATTGTTTTGTTTTCCGGGGTCAGCTATCAGCAATGCTTCTCATAGTCACTGCTAACTTTAACCCATTGTTTTCTTTGTTTCAGGAAAGGGATAAGTTCTATTTATCCCGCAGTGTCATCTTAGAATTATTGCAAGCTCTGAAATTAAAGTCACCTTTGCCAGATACGAACTTGCTGTTGCTGGTCCAGGTACATAACGGATGCTTTTCTTTTTAAAATGTTTCTTGAAGGTTTCTCCCGGAATATTTTTAGTGTTTTAACTCTTCTGTGTCAGAAAGCCCCCCTGAGCTAATCAAGCATCTTCAGAAGGTGTTTTAAATTTAAAACAGGGGACGCTTGCATTTAGATTTGTACTTGCATAATACGTGCTCTGCCTGACCACTTATTTTTCCCTGTCTCGTATTCTTCTGCTGCTTTGTAATTACAATAGAGAACAGCCAGCTTACAAATTAAGTTACGGCTATGATAATAAAACAATGCATGGAGCCAAAGCTCTCTTCTGCTAGTCGAAGAGCCTGACCCTCTTGCATGGGGTATGTGTGATTTTTGTGGATTCCCCCTTCCCACTGCAGATCCCCCATGCTGCACTTTGCACCATTTCTGAGGGTCTCTCCATCTTCCAAGACCCAGGTTTCAGGGAGGGGAGACTCTGCTCTGTTTGTACTTTTTCAGATGCAATTCAATAATAAAGTAACAGCTGCATTATCCAGCAGTTTGTTATCTGGGTGGTTCAGTTAACTGGCACTAGTTGGGGTATATCTGGGTATGGAAGGCTGGTCTTTGCACTTACCAGTCTCTGTGGAGGGAGAAGAAAGAGGAATAACCGCTCTCCTTTAGGATGCATGGAGGAACCTAGGCAGCTCAAGACAAGCTGAGTTCAGCTTGCCGGGTAAGATAGCCTTACCGTACCCCATAGTCATCAGCTGAAAGGAGAGGTGGACCTAAGTCCAGACCTCTGCCCCCTCTTTGTCATGTCACACAATATGGCTAGCAATACACCATCAACAAGCAAAGGACAAGAAAGAAATATGTTTGTGTTGACAATAACCCAGAAACTGGACAGAACTGCTCTGTTAACCTGCACATTGATTAACGGATAACCCCCATTCCGTTTACTGTCCAAACAATTAAAAACCCCACTCTAGATCCTTTCTACATCAGCTCAATTACAATGCCTCTATAATCCATTGGTCTGGTGTGGGAAACCGGGGAGAGGTTGGCTGTCTTGCTAGTGTATCGTCTGCCCAGCGCACTGGCAGATACCCTGCTGAGGCTGACTGAAGTGGTCTCAGTGGACATTGCATTCCCTCAGCTGATAGTACTTGGGGATCCCAGTGCGGGATTTAATGTGATTCTGCAGGGCCTGTAAAGCAGAGCTGTTCCACCAGGCCTTTGGTTGAGATGGTGGATATCTAAATACTTTGGCCTCCCCTGCCTATGCTGCCCAGTTGAACTGCCCTTTCTAGAGATTGCCATGGCATCTGCTGAGTGGGTCCTTATCTTTGTTAGTAGATGCCCAGCACCGGAAGTGCCAGTGGATACTGAAAATTGAAGTTTTTTGCCATTTGTTGCTGGTTTTAGAAATTTTAACTTTGTATGGATTTGTAGTATTTGGATTTATTATTATGTTTGTATTTTAACTGCTGTGACCCGCCCTGAGCACGCTTGCGGGGAGGGCGGGAAATAATAATAATAACAATAATAATAATAATAACAATAATAGTAGTAACAACAACAACAACAACAACAATATCATGATGCTGCTGCTGCTGTCCACAGTGATAGTGCCCTATTAGGTTTGGCCTCAGACTTCATGTCCGCCATGGCAGCATTGGCACTCTTCCAGATTGTTTTGGTTCCCACACACAAAGCAGGCCATATGCTGGATCTGTTTTTCTGTGGAGGGATTGATCTGGTAACCACAGTTCATGCAGAACTGGTGCCATGGACAGATCATTGCCTACTTAAGACTGAGTTGAGAATTGTGACTCTCCTCTGCTTGGGTGAAGGGCTGGTTTATGCCGGCCCACAGAGACTTAGGGATCCAATGGGTTTCAGGAATGGCCAGTTCTGCCCAGTCTTGAATTTGCTGTTTCTGGGGAAGGTAACTGAGAGGGCAGTGGCTGAGCAGCTCCAGGGATTCCTGAATGAAACTTCCACATTAAATCAATTGCAGTCTGGCTTCAGAACTGGGCATGGGATGGAGATCGCACTTGTGGTGCTGGTTGATGACCTTCAGTGGCAATTGGACTGTGGTGGGTCAGCACTGCTGATTTTACTAGATCTTTCAGCAGCGCTTGACATGGTTGACCACCTGATACTGATTGACCACCTTACCTCCCTGGGATACAAGGTGCTGCACTTCAGTGGTTTTCCTCGTTCCTATGGGGATATCTACAGAAGGTTGTTGATGGTGGCAGGCGTTCGCCTAGTATGCCACTTGTTTGAGGTGTTCCTCAGGATGCGATCCTGTCGCTGATATTATTTAACATCTATATGTGCCCTCTGGCTGATCTCACCAGGAGTTGTGTGAGCCTTTGGGAAAGGGTGGAATAGAAATCTAATAAATAAATAAAATTCCAAAATGTATAGGATTGGGTCCCACAGACTACGTGTGGAGTCCCATGGGAACTTTGTGGTTCAGAGTCTTTCCATTCCCCCCTCCCCCCCCCAGCAATGCCTGTATTCCCTGAAGAAGTGGTGCTGTGAGTCAGGGCTTGAACCAAAAGCAGTAGGACACAAGAGGTTGTGGTAAGGAGGGGCACTTGGGTGAATTATCCCCTTCTTTGCTATACAGTTTGCTCCACTATGTTTCCTTCACCACTGGAAAAAAAGATGGCGGTGCTTTAACCCAATTTCCCCTCCTTTTCGCCCCCTTTCATTAGTGCGCTTTCCCTAGCGTCCTCACATCCTTCTTTCCTTCACTGCCTCTCTCACCCTCATTTGCTCTCCTGCTGCTTCTGCTGTGGCATCCTTTGTTTGCTTGCCTACTGTCTCTCTTTCCTTTGCTGCTGCCACCATTCTCCTTCTCGTGCTTCTCATTCCCTTGCTGGCTGGCGCATTCACCCACTGGTCTGCTGCAGCCATGGACTTCTCTTCCTTCTCGTATTGTTGTTTTCATTTTCTGTGCTTCCTCCCATCTCCTGCTCCTCCTTGCCTGCCTCCCTCCCTCCCTAAAATGGTGATCAAGATCTCATGAATCATGACATCGTGTTACAAGACCTCTGTCTTTCCACCCAAGACATTAATTTTTTAAAAACGTTTGGGATTTTTCTGCTGAATTTGGGATTGCTCCAGATCTGTAGAAAAATACCTCCTATCTGTACCTGGCCCCATTCTCTGGTGTTTTTGACCTGCAGAGAGGCCAGGTTCAGAGTTAGATTTATGATGTAAATCAGCCCAAGCATTTTGTTTTTTCTCTATGAAACCTACCACCGGTCAATTTCACAGGTTGTTTTTGAGTTCTAATTTTGTGAGAGTGGGGGAGAATACATCTCTCTGTTTTCAGCAACGAGGCAACATAAGGTGAAGGTGAACAGCCTTTTTGCTCAGGTTGGCTTCCCCCTTTCCTGCCAACCTAGCAGTTTGAAAGCAAGAAATTGCAAGTAGATGAATAGATACTGCTTTGGTGGGAAGGTAACAGCCTTGTGTGCCTCGGCATTTAGTCATGCCAGCCACATGACCACGGAGAAGTCTTCAGGCAGTGCTGGCTCTCTGCCTCTTTGCCAGTGCCTGGGGGGGGGGGGAGCTTACCTATGGCCTCCTCAGCCATGAGGTCCTCCCCCTCCCGCGAGTACCGCAGGTCCCTCTGCTTGTGTTTATCTAATTCCCTCTTAAAGCCGTCCATGCCTGTAGCCATCACCACCTCCTGTGGCAATGAATTAAGGTAAGAAGAGTCTTACCTATTGCCTGGGATCATGCCAGGAATTGAACAATGAGAGTGAACCCTAGAACATAGCCCGGAATCCTCAGCGACACGCTGAGTTTTCATGCAGATGAGTCAGCGTGCAAAGGATTAGCTAAAGACAGAGTCTGAAAACTTCTGGCATAGCAGCTCCTACAAATGGACAAGAAACTCTAGGCGCTGGTATTATTGTCCGTCCGCACCTGCACTGAGCTCTGGAGGATTCAGGCAGCTGCAGACCTGGGAATGAAACCACACAGAAGATGTCACACACTAGAAGCACGCACTTTTCAATGCAGCATCTTGGCAGGAGCTGTACTGCATCGCCAAATGATGGGGCTGGCAATCACTAGCACTTAATCACTTTGAAATGACAAGGAGCTGAAGTGGAAGTGACCAGGAGGGCCCAAGGCATGAGGCAGAGCTCTGCAGACTTGCTCCTTGGGTCACCCACAATTCCATGTGATTGACAGCTCCTTTTCCCTCTGATGTGCCCAGCACAGCACTCAGGCATATGTTTCTGTGAGTTGTCCTTTCGTGCAGAAGAGGCACACCAGTCAGAGAAAATAAGCGGTTGTCAGAAGAGCGGGAAGTAATGTTGATGTTTTGAATTACACGGGGTTTAGAATCTCTGTAAAAACAACTATTATTATTATTATCAGTATTAGGGGGAGAAGTAGAGAAAAGAAAAAGAGGTCGGATTTGGCTGGCGTTTGAGCAAGGGAAACCTTTACCTTTACCTAATCACAACTGCATTAACATACATTTGAAAATAGTAATGCATATATGTGTGAGGCAAATTATTCGGTCTACGGAATATATATTTATGATACTGAATTGCTTAGTAAGATGGCTGGTGCTACTCTGCTGGTTTCAGAGACTGGAAGTCTGACATTACAGACCTCAACACAGTATAAAATAAAGCTTCATACAGTTGTATAGTTTGGAGTTACTGGCGTAGCTACCTAGAATGAACCCTTTGCTAACACAGTCAGCAGTTAGTGTCTGCACTCATGGGAATTTGCTTGGATGCCCAATGAGCTTTCAGTCCTTGATGGAACAACTGGTGGGTGATTATGTGTTTTGATTTTAATCTGCTTTTCAGTGCTAAATTGATCTCCAAAGGAGCTCTCAGGCATCAGAATGTAAGAAAATGATGATTCAAGTGCAATATAAGACATTCCTTGAGGAGACAATTCTCAACTGGGCAAGATCCAGGCTGATTAAAGGCAAACCTGGCTGCTTCCCCTACCCATGGCCTTAGTGAAGGAACCTGGGTTGGTTTGTTCATTTTATTCACAAAATTTATACCCCCACCTGTCTGTCCTCATCAGGGCCACTGTGGCAGCTAACTGATAAAAAACCTAAGTAATAAAAGCATGTCTTAAAGACCATTAAAACTAAATAAAAAGAGCGTTAAAACTATTAAAACCAAAGCTAACATACACATACAAAAACATTAAAAACAGCAATTAAACAACAGGGCAGGAAGGAGGGATCACTGAGGGAGCACCAGATGAAACAAAAAATGTCTTCAAAAATTGGACGAAGGGGGACCTCGTCTCCCTAATATGTTTAGATCTCTTGGCCCATGTGCTGAGGAGCAGATTTTTCCCACAGCTGATAATGAAGTGATTACTAATCTAGGTGGCAAATAAGTGAGAATTCCTGTAGCACCTTAAAGAGTAACAGAATTTATTCCAGCACAAGTTTTCTTGAGTCAGAGAGCTCACTTTTAGATGCATGAACTTTCTGGGGGCAATCCTTCCTCCCCCATATTTGCTGAGCTACCCTGGGGTAGTTCAGAGGAAGATACTGCATCTTGGTGAAGCTCCTGGACCCTGATGGCTGCCTGATGCAGTCTGGGCCTTCCTGGGCTGCTGGAGATGTGAGGTGGGCCAGGGAAGCCGTGGCCCATAAGGAATCTGCTGGCAGAACAGCACCTCCGTAAAGGGCTGCAGCCCAAGTCTCCATCACCATCACTGGAGATGGGAGGGGTGGGTGAAGAGAGCCAACATGCCCTACCCAGGCTTCTCACTAGGAGCTGTTCTTCTCATGAATAGGCAAGCAACCCTAATTGGGCTTGTGCATACTTGGGGTCCTCTGACTGAAGATGGGGTCTCAGAGCAGGGAGCCCCGATTGGGGAAGTGTGGACATGCTGTGGCAAGCCAGCTGGCAGAGGAAGCCCAAAGGACAACTGCACCAACCCAAAGTTTGGGGTGTGTGGCTGCCATAGATGCAAGCCCAGGGGGAAGGCACAGGTGAGGGAAGGTGGAAATCTGCCCAATCTGGATGGGTTCACAGCCCCCCATGCAATCACTCCACAGCCCCCAGGGTCTCTCAGCCCATAGGTTGGTTAGTACTCATCTAGAACTGTGATCTTAGGGCAAATCTGCAAATCACCAGTTCTTAACTCGGTAAGGGAATGTCTCTAAATTGTAAGCTCTATCACTACAATCATGGCTTGAAGGGATATGTGGAAGTCAATTTTAAAAGGGAGATCTCCTAGGAACCCTGCGTCTGTCATCTTGAATTCTGTGACTGAAGAAAGGCAAAGTAGAATCAAAAAGGTCCTATCGTAACTCTAACTATGTGAGACATTTAGTGATGCAGGGAGCCACTAGAGATGACAAAGATAGCAGCATGGGGGCTAAGAGTGTTTTCTTTCAAAGTCAGATCCCTTGTGGGCTGTGTGACAAAGGTGTTCCTGACGTGTACATTTGATACTCACATTATCTCCCTATTACTCATTGCTCTCAGTTTTGGAAGCGACACAAACAGCTAAGAAAAATGAGAGTAACTTTGACTGGTTTTAGTTAAGTTGGAAAGCGAAACATGGAAGTTTCCTCCTCTGTCGTTGCTCTGCTGTGTAAGAGTCCACTGCAATTTATGGGTTCAGCCAGATTTCACCGTGTAAAAATATCCACAATCTAAATTCTCCTTCCAGTTACGATTTTTTTTGTTGGATTGAGGCACCTGACTTTGTAATTGGGGGGTGGGGGGGGGAAGATGTATTATCTGTGTTTTTAATTCTCCATTGTTTCCAAAAGCAGTCAGTGTACAATAACATACAAAAGACAAAAAGCCTAAGAAAAAAGAGCAAAATTAACAAGAAAGTTAAATGTTTATTCTGGTGTGAAAAGCTGTATTCTGTTTGTTTACCACACTTGTCCCTCAGGTTGTTCAGGGTAGCATGCATGCTTCTTCCCTCCTCCATTTTGTCCTCACAAAAGCTCTGTGAAGTAGGTTAGGCCTGATTGGCCGTTGGTCACCTAGCAAGCTTTGTGGTGGGGGATCTGAACCCAGGTTTCACCACTCCTTTGCTCTGTTCCTTCCACCACAATAGTTTTCAATGGAAGTGCTGTGATTGGCATAATAGTACCAGGCTTGCATGTTATATAACAAGCTTTGATTGCAAATCCTCCTTTACTTTAAACTGGGAGTTGCAACAATGTGAATATATACCTTCATTTTTATATCATAAAGCAGTATATCGATAGCCAGTTTTGTGTAGTGGTTAAGTGTGTGGACTCTAATCTGGGAGAACTGGGTTTGATTCCCCACTCTTCCATTTGCAGCTGCTGGATTACCTTGGGCAAGCCATAGTTCTGTACCATCTTTTCTCTCAAGCCCCACCTACCTCACAGGGTGTCTGTTGTGGGAAGGGAAAGGAGTTTGTAAGCCACTGAAGGGCAGGGTATAAATCCAGTCTACTCCTCCTCCTCCTCCTCTTCTAAAAATGTTATTAATTAACTTGTTGGCAGTGGTGACTATGAATAACACTTTTTGTTTATCATGCAAGGTAACTATTTGTGTCCAGCAAAATTGGTACTCATCTAATCAAGCAGAGACCTGATTTAATGACATCATCATTTACTTATGATTGCATTCTGCCTCCCCCCAACAAAATTGGTTAATTTTTGATTTCTCATTAGTTTGTTTGTGCAGATGCTGGAACAAAACTAGCTGAGTCAACGATCTTGCCCAAACAGATGATTGCTTCTGTGCCCGGAGTAAGTATCAAAACAAATGCTACCCCTGGTTTGCTCTCCAGTTATCTCTAACAATCCTTAGCATCTTAACATGGAAATTAAATGGTTAAAACCACCAAGCCTTCATACACTGTAATGCTAAATCAATGGAGCAGCAGCAGGGCCCATCCCAGATCATCCCAAGGAAGGTGCACCCATTCTGTGCTGTCCCTGGCTGTCCCAGACAATGCCTGTCACCTGTGGCCAAGGTCATGCCAAGCCCCTGCAGTATGTTAACACCTCCTTGTTGGATCATCCCATGCAGTTGCTTGGTTGGCTGTGCTGGAGAACTGACCCTGAGCAACCATTGGGTAACCATTTCCTTAGAAGCTGTGAGCACTTTTGTGGATACCTCCCCCAACAACTCTGCAGCAGGTCCCCATCACTGCAATGCTGCTTTTTGTTGTTGTTAGAAACAAGAGTCTTGTGGCACCTTATAAACAGTTTTATTGATGGTGGGCTATATTTGTGGGCTATATTTTGGCTTGGATCCCGTCTAGAGTTCCACGGGTGCAAGGAGGAGGGTGATTTTAGCCAATTCCTTCCTCCTGCAGGAGACTTCCGATTCCCTGCAAGCTGTTCCTGTGGGTCCCTTGTTCCCCAGGAGCAGCATTTCAAAGTGTGCTTTGGGCTCTCACTGGAGGGAGGACCTTGAAAACTGCCCCCCTCTTCGTACTCGTGGAAATCTAGGTGGGATCCAGTCCATTGTTTGTTGTAGCGATTTGCTGTAATTGGTGTGATTTGTTTTTATTTACTTGTTTTGTTATTTGTAGCAGCCATAACTTGTAAACTGTGAACAGGGCTAGAAATCTACAAAGTAAGGGAGTCGTGTCAGACGTGTTGTATTAACTGAAGAAGAGAAAGGATAACGAATTTCTACTGATTGTAATGTCTAGCTTCTGCCTGATAAAAGCTCTGCAAAGAAGAAGTTCCTAAAAAGAGAAGTTAAACCAGCAACGTACTGGCTTATCATTAGGGATGCCAGCCTCCAGGCAGGACCTGGGGATCCCCTGGAATTACAGCTCATTTCCGGACTATAGAGATAAGAACATAAGAATAAAAGAGAAGCCAGTGTTGGATCAGGCCAATGACCCATCCAGTCCAACACACTGTCACACAGTGGCCAAAAATACCAGGTGCCCTCAGGAGGTCCACCAGTGGGGCTTCCCCTGGAGATCCCCAGGAGAAAATGGATGCTTTGGAGGGTGGACTCTATGGCATTGTACCCCACTGAGGTCCCTATTTTCCCCAGGCTCCATCCCCAAATCTCCAGGAGCTTCTCAACCTGGATCTGACAACCCTACTTATCATGTTCTATAGGGCATGCATTAAATATTTGACAGTGTGGTGACTAGCTAGGTAGGAAATGAGGCCAGAGGTTGCTCATTGTAGGTTTGTTCTATGTGTTGAAGAATCAGGTGAAGGGTTGCATGATTTCTCTGTAGCTTTTTTTAATCTTTCATACTATTCTGTACATGGTTTCTGTGAAAACAACAGTAGCCCCTAGGTATTCAAAGCCTACTAGATCATAGCCATCAGTTCCATTTTCCACTTGAGCTTACCCTTTGAGTCGGTCTGATAGAATGGAGAATCTCTTGCCTTCAGTGGTGAGAATTCCAGAGGAGCAGCCCTTAATATAAAAACCCTGTTTGGGGGGGGGGGGGGGGGACAGAAGAATCAGGAGTTTTGTTTCATCTTAAAGCCTAACAAGTCATTATTCGAGCATAAATGTTTGTGGTCTAGAGCCCACTTCACAAGCTACAAACTGGACCCGAGTCCCATATAAAAGCTTATGCCGGAATGCAAACTTGTGAGATGTTAAGGTGCCAGAACTTTGTGGCTTTGGAAGAAATGATTTTGGGGGATTATCCCGCTTGCAAAGGGTTGTGTTTGAAAGTATGGGAAGAGTCAAAAAGGAGGAGAGTACTGTCTGCCTCCAGATCAAGCCATTGATATTCAAGAGGCTGGCAGACAATACCCTTTTTATCGCTCTGTCACTCAGTTTTGAAAGAAACAGGGTGTGGAATCCCTTCCTCCAGTCGCATTGGAAGACGGAGGACATTCTGACAGGGCTCTCTGTGACCTTATGTTTTTTTTTACTGCCTGTTGTCCTGTCAAGTGAATTGACAGGCATAGCACTGGAGAAGACAGAAGGTGGTGTAGTTCACCTCCACATAATTTTATATTAACATGGAGAAATGAGAAACACTTGGGGCAGCCGATAAAGTTTGAGTAGCTCTCCCCCGCCTCCCTGCCCTGAATTTCAGCAAATAAAACACAACTTGTTTTTGTTCGGGTCCAAAACATCCTATCAAAAAGGGGTGACCTCTTATTAGGTTGCAGAGTTGATTGCCGTGGGTAGGTTGGGGAGCCAGGACTAAATATTTTGATGCAGAATTGGCCAGGAACATTCTGATTTCTTTTTTCTTTAAAATCATGCTAATTGGTGGTTGCTCATCTCTGGTTAAAAGAGCAGAAGACAAATGCCCATCCCATTTACAGTCAGTTCTATCGCAGCCCATGTGGCTACACCACTGCAATTCATCTGAAAAGTGTAATCTCTCTGTTAATATTACTCAGTTGCATGGGAATGTATCCTGCATTGTCAAAAGCCTATTTTTCCTTCTACAACATGTTGTATTTTCCATTAGTCAAGAGCACCTTTCTGACTCCGCTAGACGTAGACCACGGGGGTGGCATACCTTCCTGCTGGAGCTTGATCTTTGTCCCACAGTATTGTGCAATGGTCTTCTTTGGGATGATGGGCGGTGAAGGAGCTCTGAATTTGACTATTGTGACTTGAAGTACTATACTTTCCCCCCTGTGTTTTAGTGTGGGACAGCAGCAATGGAGTGCATGAGGCAGTATATTGGGGAAATACTGGATTTTATTGCTGATATGCACACCTTGACTAAATTAAAGGTGAGTATAGTGTCCATGTACATCAACTGTGTCCATTGTATGTGATCATGAAATGTATTTGTTATGTGCATTGTTCACCACCTCATCAGCCTGATGAGTAAGCACAGGCATTTTGTCTGTCTGTCAGTCTGTCTAAAACATTTATATCTCACCTTATTTGCTGAGAGGCAAGGCACCTAATAAAGCAATGTCAAGGTGCCAGGACACAAAACAAATCAAGTTTTTAAAATGCACAGATTTAAAAAATAAAATAAAAATGAATGAGCTCTCATTTGTCACCAGCAGAAGAGATGATTGGATCCCATTACTTGCTCCTGTTTTTGCAGGGCCCCAAGCAGAGTGTACCCGGGGGGCCCCTCTGCCCACCCCAGGCCCCCTTCTCACCCATCCACCTGTATTCTCCCCACCTGTCTGTGCATCCTTTTCCTTCTTGCATATGCAGCTGGGTGTACTTCCACTGTGGTCACAAGCAGTGCCACTGCTGTGCACCTCCTGCATGCATTTTCCCACCATAGATAACAATAAAGGGAATTGGGGCAACCTGTTTGGGGGCCTGTAGAATTGGACCCCCTGTCCAGTCATCTTGAAACTTGGTGGGTGTTTGGGGAAGAGGCTCCTGCAGCTACCCTGTACGTTTGGAGCCTCTCCCTCAAACCCTCTCTCCTCCAGCTGCTTTTTAAGCTGCTGCCAAATTTCAGCGGCAATTCGGCGGTGGGCTGAATCAGATCAGAGAATCAGTGCCCTAGTGCCCACTCCTGGGCTCGCTCTGGCCCCAAATGACCCCTGCATCTTGTCATTGTCTTTATAGGGCATACGCTTAAAGCTGGAAATCCCCACTTTTTATCTTGTTGACTTCAGATTTTTTATTATTTGAAATGCACTCAAGCTACATAAATTGTGGGAAAGTTGGGGGCAGGCAGAGGAAAAAATGGAAAATTGCATTGCAGTTTGTTTTAGTACTTACCCTTTGAATGGCCATTAGTTTGCCAAATGCAACTGAGGAAAGAGAATGAAGCTGTGGAGGAGAGAGATTAGAGGCCTTTAAGGCCAGAGGAGATGAAGAGTCATAGGATTTATGTCTTCTTGCCGGTCAGATAAATGTCAAGCAGTTTAATGAAACAGAGGGAACAGTAGAAACATTCCTATATAATTTGTACTCTGAGGAAATGAGTGCCTGAATGGAACATCGGTTTGCTCACAACATGACTGAATGGGTGGAAAGGAGTGTATTGATCGATGGTATTTTAAAATTTTATTTATTTGAGAATTTGTAGTCAGCTTTTCAGCAGAACTGAATAGCCCAGATTACTCCAAGGTTGTTAGAGATGGGAAGTTAAGATGGGTTGATCATGGCTAGTACTTGGATAGGACACCACCAAAGATGACTGGAGTTGCTGTGCAGAGGCAGGCAATGGCAAACCTCTTCTGCTCAGCTTGAACACCCGCTGATGGGGTTGCCATGAGTTGGCTGCAGCACAGTGGTGCTCAACAGCACATTATTCATTCAATCAGCTTTTCTACTCATATCAGTTCTCAACATGGCAAGCGGTATTAATTTTAAAAATAAAAACATGTAAATAAAAACACAGATGAAATCAGTAGAACGATCTTAGCAGCATTTGGGTGTATTTATCTACAGAATGTGTATCCCACCTTGTCCACCCTTCGATTAGATGAGGCCTTGAAACATTTCAAATATTTTAGGTTTTAAAATGTCAAAGCAGTAAAAAAAATGATGCTTTTATTAAATTTGAAGCCATATCAGTATCATTACTAAAAAATAAAACAGAGAGAATAAGATCAGCAGACAATTAAAACTTTTAAAAGCTATTAAAACCTGTACATAGAAGGAAAAATCTATAAATATCTTAGAGGGGGACACAGAACAGCCTGTTTGTTTACTTGTTTGTTTGTTTAAACCATTTATTAGCTGTATTTCTCACTTTCAGAACTCAAGGCTATTTACAATATAAAGACAGCAGCAGATTAAGCTTATAAAAGTTATGAAAAATGTAAAGTATTTTTTAAAAAAACCATAAAAACACAAAGAAGAATACAAATTTAACCAAAAGAATTATCTTTGAAGCCCATTAAAAAGACCGAAGGCTCAAACCTGGGGAATTTCAAGTGGTAATGAATTCCATACATATGGAGTAACAACACAAGACTCTTTATTGTCGCATACCATGTAGCCTTTCCAGAAGGTGACATCTACAACAGAGATGTGTTACTGGACTTTGTTGATCAGTAAAGGCTTTCCCTGATTCTAAAGTTCCTCTCAGTCCTAGGACTGATTCTTAGCTGTGGAGTTCATTTATACATTTATTCTTTGCAAATGAGGACAATATATGCTAATTTTCCTGTTGGCTACTGGTTCTTTGTTGGAGTGTGTTCTGTGTATGTTTCTGTTTCTTTGTTGTTGTTTTTCAATTGATGATATTGGGTTGCTTCCAGTGGATTGTGAGGAAAGCTTTGCTCATGTAATGGGTCTTTCCTGACTTCCTTCTCCAGGTTCAGACCATTGTGTCCCCCCAAATTCTGCCTGCAAGGTTTAGGAGATCTCCAAGAACAGCATAGGACACAATGGGGTGTGTGTGTGTTTCCAGTGAGAGTGGGGGAACCTTGAAAATCGCTCACACATCAACCATTGGTTACAACTCATTGTGAACCCCTTTGGGTCAAATAATAATTATGATCTTTGTAATTTTTGTTGAAATTGGAGAATGTTCCAGCATTGTTGTTTCTAAAATGCCTTTCATATCCCTACGTGTTCCCGCAATACACTGAATGCCTTTGCACCCTAGAGTCACATGAAGACGTGTTCCCAACCACTCCATGAAGACACTTTTGGTGGACATCTCAAAGTTGGTTTAGCTCAAATTGCTGCAATGGAGATCTCGCGGGGCAACCACAGGGATAACAAGGCTGTAGTTCGCTATCTACCTTGGCTATATCATCCGCCATCTGCAATGCAACAGGGGTAAGACATAGTTGGTCATCGATATTATAAGAGTAACATTTTGAATAGATCACCAAATGATGTAGAGGAGGAGTTGCGATGTTCATCACCATGAAGGCAGTGCCCAAGAGCAGTCTATAAAATGCATATATAACTATGTTCCAGGCAGAGATTACAATAGCAATGTGTCCAGTAGTTGCAGAGAAGGGTGGGGGAATTGCTTTTCTGTAACATCCAAATGTTGTGATTTGAGCACTAGGAAAATATACAAGAAAAAGTAGACCATGAGGAAAAACATGTGACATTCCTGCAACTAACAGTTGTGCAATACCTTGAAAGAATCCACAGAACCTCTTTTTTCATTAAACTGTGCAACAGCCATGTCTGAGTGGGTCTTTTGAAAGGGTATACTCTCTGTTATTATTCTTGTCCAACAGGCCCAAAGAATTCATTGAATGCGTAACTCATATCCGCTTGCTCTCATGGCTTCTTCTGGGATCGCTGACACATAATGTTGTCTGTCCAAATTCCCCTTTGGTTTGTATGCCCATTCCACTGGACGCCGGCTCTCACGTTGCTGATCACTTAATTGTAATCCTGATTGGGTTTCCAGAGCAGTCCAAGGTATGAGAATTATTTATAACTATTGTGAATAAATGACATTCAGTGTAGTGTGCTGTATAGGCTTAAAGGCTAACTTGCGTGGCACTATGGACTGACTCATCCCTGGTGTCCAAACTAAATTCCGTAGAATTACCAAAGCTCTGAGTTGTTTTTATGTAGGACACAGTTTTAAATGTACAGAAATATACGGATTTATTCGTATCATTTTCTATCTATAGCTCATTCAATATTTTATTATATTTAATTAAAAGAAGGAGCCCCTGAAGAAACAGGATTCCCTAAATATTTTGCACACACCTCCAAAATAACTGTTGTTCTGTGACAGTGATTTTGAGAACACCCTGCAGTTGTTAAGCCTGTGAATGGGGAGTGGAGATGGTGACTAAAGCCAGTTCCTCCATTCCTTGCAAGAAAGCTCTCAGCAGCTTTTGGCCGTCTGACCAGTGAATGAGGCCAGGGTGATCTTCATTTTCCTACAGTTCAATACTAAGGAGACTATCCTGAGAGAATGTCCCACTGAATCAATTTGAATTTAGATTCTGAGCAGAATCCCCCCCCCCCAGTAATCATCTGCATCATTATTCTGGGTTTGGTAGATTTGGTACTAACAAGGACAAGAAGCAAATTTCAAGTGAGACCTGGAATTGTTACCACAGAATGCTGGCCATAGTCTTTGAAATCTCTGGCTAGTGCAAAAGGCCTTTGGCTCCTCCCACTTGTGTGGTCCATAGTCCTGTCATCCTCATCTGCCCTTCCGTCCTTGGCTGTATCACCTTTAACAATTCCTAACTTGACCTAGCTGTGATGCCACTGTAGCATCAGATCAGAAGATCCAGCCATGGGACTGATGGAACTAGGATGTCCACCAGCAATGACCATAGTACAAAGTGTGAAACAGAAATTCTGATTCTATAAACCTCTCTGGAACAAGTAATATCTTCCTTGGCTACCATGAATTTACCAGGGATTACATACAGTTTTATACAGTATTTTCAAGCAGCTTTATGGATTTCTGTGGGAACTTCTCAGACCCCAAAAATATTGTAGTAGTGGCCTAAGCTGCAGTAGTCCAGTGATCACAGTTGTGCCTTCCCATACTCCAAAGAACTCTGTGATTTTTCAGATACATCAAGTTCTCTATCCCTTTTGTCTAACGTTAGCCACTGAATGTAAACAAGATATTTCAATATGAATGTGTTGACATATCACCCACTGTATGCTGACAGGGAGGAAAATCTGAGGGGATTCTTGACAGAATGGTATTTGATTAGTATTACTTTGACGGGCGTGCGTGTTCTGGAATGAGGAATTTTTGCACTGTAACATTTTTGAAGGAGAATGTATGCAACCCATCGTGGCATTGTTTGAAAGGAGCCCCCTTTCTCGTCTTGGTTCTCTTCCCTCAGACATCCGTCTTGCACATGTGTTCCCTCTTCCATGCCTTTATATTTGCCCAGCTGTGGACTGTATATTGCGAACAAGCTGCAGTGGCTCCGACTGTCCAAAATCAGAATGAATTTAGCTTCACGGCAATCCTTACAGCCCTGGAATTTTGGAGCCGAGTGACGCCGAGCATCCTCCAGCTGATGGCACATAACAAGGTGGTGAGTCAGGTGGAGTGATCAGACCTAGCAGTTGTGTCAGCAAAGCCAAAAGCAAGGGGTTTATAATTTAAAGATGAAGAGGACGTTAGGGACTTCATCTAGGTGATCTGAAGTCAATATCAAGGGTAGCGCAGGGGGGGGTCAGTCCTCCTGGGCTACCTTATATGATGCCTTGAGCTTCTGTTCTTGGACAGTAGAGTCTAGTGAGTAAAACTGGGACCTTGATGGGGGGGAGAGAACATAATTAAGACACTTAGGGGAAATGGTTCTTGCAGAAAGACCAAACACTGCTGGTGGTGCCACCACTTTTTGCAGCTCTCTAGGCTGAACAGGTCAGTGACCAGTGGAGGACAAATGACATATGGGTCTCTCTGTGTGTATTTCTTTGATGCATTTCTGTACTGACTTTTCCCCCAAGACATCCAAGGTGGTGTACAGCTTAAAATTTGAGAAGGCAAAACAATAAGCAGTTTTTAAAAAGCCTCAGGCAATTGGTTGTCTTCTCAGGTGCTGACTGTATGAGCTCTGCTGTATCTATCTTGCCCTCCCTTCAGGGCCACAGTGGAGAAGTCTGGGGTCCCTCTTCAAAACAGCACCCAGGGACCCAGTGCTCAGATCTGCTGAAGGGGGGAGATACTCTCCTTCTGTCCCACCTTCACCATCTGCCATGAATTTCCATAGGCCTCCTTTAGGACATTTATTTATTTATTTATTTATTTATTTATTTATTTATTTATTTATTTATTTATTTATTTATTTATTTATTTATTGGATTTATATCCTGCCCTCCGCGCCAAACGGCAGGCTCAGGGCGGCTCACAACAAGAATTAAAATACAGTCACTTTAAAACAACATACAATCCAAAACAAGATCGGCAGCATTACAGTATTTCCGCAAGTGAGTCCGAACAGCACTCATATATAAACCTTGTGTAAACATACACAGGCAGGCAGTTCGAATTGCTGGCAGATGGAACTGGGCCAGGGCTAAGATGTTTACTCTAAGCAGCCCCTACCTAAAAGCCTGGTGGAAGAGCTCCGTTTTACAGGCCCTGCGGAACTGCATCAAATCCCACAGGGCCCTGATGTTCTCCGGGAGCTCATTCCACCAGTGTGGGGCCGCCACTGAAAAAGCCCTGCAGGATTTATACTACTTTATAGAATTTTGGATATGGCTGTGTCTCTTCTGCCCCCATCCCTGCATATAGGAGCTCCTTTGACCTAGAACTACCTTATCGGATAACTGTGGCATTGGGTGAGGAATTTCTCAATTTTAATCCCAGATATGCCCAAAAATCTTTATGTGGAACCCAAATGGTCTTTAGGAGACACTCATTAGTCTCCCTGCATTGGCAGTACTGCGTATAAAATGCTTAGCAATACCACCCTTTCTCACTGTTTTTAAATGTAATGGTCTATTCTTTGCCAAGCAAAGTAAATTACCCTTGAAGGAGCTAATTTTGTTTGTAATATGATAGGGAATCAATACATGGTTTGGTCAAGCACTGTAATTCCTCTGGTTGCCTTGATTTACTTCTGTATTTACATAACATAAAGCTTCAAATAATGGCTTGGATCCTATGAATGAATTCTATGAACATTAGATCGTCTCTGCAGTGGAACATGCTTTCTCTTCCTCTAAAACTTCCATTTGAGGAAAGGACTGTTGAAAAGATCTGAACTTTTTAGCAGAAGAGGAAGCACACTGCACAGCACCAGGTTACCAACCAGGGCATGGGAAATTTCTGGAGATTTGGGGGTGGTACCTGGGGAGGGCAGAGTTTGGTGAGGGAAGGGAGCTCAGCAAATATGTGATTCCATGCAGTCTACCATCTGAAGTTGTCATTTCCTCCAGTGGAACTGACATCTGTAGTCTGGAGATCAGTTGTAATTCTGGGAGATCTCCAGCCCCAACTGGGAGATGATAACCCTATGCACAGAACTTGTTCAGAGGACCCAAGACAATATTTGCAACATCAAAAATAGTTTCTGTAAAACGTATCTCGTGTTTTGAAGAGAAATGGATGTGATTTATATTCATGGCTCACTGCAGGATTCAGAACTGTAAATCACTTCAGTTGAGTAAGGAATAAATATGATTTTGGAGCAAGTTAGTTTTCAGAGACGATCCAGTAAGTTTAAAAAGAAATCACAATTCTAGCTCTATGATTAATGGTAAGTGGCCAGGTACCGGATGGTATGTCAAAGGCATAAATCAGGGGTGGCCAAACTTGCTTAACGTAAGAGCCACATAGAATAAACAACAGATGTTTAAGAGCCGCAAGACATAAAGAAATATTACACATGTTTTTATTGGAAAATATGCAAATTTGCTTTTTATTAACATTAAATAAGTGCCAAAAATAAAAACAAAAGGGGTAAAACCAGATATTGATAATGATATTTATTTGTCCAGTTATATTTGTAGGCTGGGGGGGGGGCATTGAGAACACATTTAAAGTTGCTTTCTTTCTCTCCCCCCCCCCCCCAAGCCTACCCAGGGAGGGGAACACTGGCTGGGGAAGGGAAGGCCAATTGGGGAGGCATGCCTCCCCTTTCTTTCCCCAGCTGCCCTGTCAGGAGCCACACAATATGTGTGAAAGAGCTGCATGTGGCTCCCAAGCCACAGTTTGGCCACCCCTGGCATAAATGAACCGAGAATGCATGGTTGCTGTGGACGTTTCCATGAAACTTGACATACTTCTTTGCCCCTCAGATGGTAGAGATGGTGTGTCTCCATGTGATCAGCTTAATGGAGGCTTTGCAGGAATGCAATTCAACTATTTTTGTAAAGGTGGGTCTTAATGTCTTTATTTCTTTAGATATTTTCAACCCACTTTTCTCCCCAGTGGGGACCCAAACAGGTTTAAAATCTCATTCTCTCCCAACAGAAACCCTATGAGCTAGGCTAGGCGGATAAAGAGTGACTGGCCCAAGGCCACCCAACAAGCTTCCATGGCAGAATGGAAGCTCAAACATACTTCTCCCAGATTGTAGTATGGCACTCTAACCATTGTGCCATGCTGGCTCTCAGTCTCACGCTGAGAATCCATTTCAAAGCAATGGCTAAGGTCTAAAAGGCTGTGCCTACCCTCGGTCCCTTGAGATCCTTGATCTCCACTGCCACTCCTTGGCTCCCTGGAAGGTAGCTCCTGAAGACTTAGGCCAATTCCACACTAGTTGTTGCCCTGGTGTCACTCCCTGATAAAATCTGGGGTAGAGCAACAGTTCCCCACTTGTTGCTCCGGGTCTGCAGTTTGGTCCAAATGTAATCCTCAGTTCCACCCCTTTAGTGTCCACACTAGCTTCTTTCCCTCCCCTTTCCTGCCTACCCTCTCCCTTTCCTGCCCTGGCGTGAGCGGGTTTTTTTGTTCCCCCCTTTGTTGCATTACAACAACATGACATGACATTGATCCATCATTGTGTGGTTAACATTTTTTGCGGGGCCAATGTATTGGGGGTGGCATGGTGGTGTGGACACAATTTTTGCAGGGGTTACATGTGTTGTTGATGTCTCCACATTTATGTGTTGCATTGTTTGCACAAAAGTCATGCCTGAGTCATGCCACTATAAAAATATGTGTTGATGGCTTTGAGATGCAGTGTGAGCGGGTTTTTTTTGTCCCCCCCTCCCCCATTGCATTACAACAACACGACACGACATTGATCCACCGTTGTGTGGTTAACATTTTTTGTGGGGCCAATGTATTGCGGGTGGCATGGTGGTGTGGACACAATTTTTGCAGGGGTTACATGTGTTGTGTTGCATGTTCCCCCTCCATTTCCCATCCCTTTCCCACCCTTCATTTCCCCTCCAACCCTGGCACAAGCTTTTTTCTTTTCGCGGGCATTTCCAAATGGCCAAAGTGATAACATGATGCAGTAATGGCGGCATGGAGGTCCGCCTAGGTTAAACTCCGCCTATGTTAAAAGGGGGGGGGGAGGGGCGGGTGCATGATGTACTTTCCTGGGAATTATGAAAAACCTTGGCCAATCATGACTTTGTTCCGTCATGACATCATAACGAAACTCCACCTACATTTTAAAAAAGAGGGGGGTAGATGGGCGGGGGCCTCAAGATTTGGGGCAAGGACAGGTGTGGAAATGAAGAACTGGCATCAACCCGGGTCAGATTCCTGTAATGCGGAAACGCGCACACTGATTCGGACCAATTAAACCCGGGAGGAAAGGGAAACAAAGCACTTGTGTGGAATCGGCCTCAGAGAGGCCGATACTCCAGAATGGTCTTCAGTAACAACACAAAAACCTTTCCTGTAGCTATGGTGGGGCTGTTGGGGGCTCTGCCCCCTTCCTTAAAGGGACAGCCCCACAAGATTTCCCTCCTCCTTCCACCCAAAGTGAAGTCTGCCATGTCGGCAGCGGCATCAGGGCTCAAGAAGCTGGCAGGCAGGGGGAAGAGAGGGGAGGTGCAGCCTCTTGCCGACAGAGTCTTTTCCCTGCTTGCTAGCAGGAAGAAGACTTGGTGGACAAGGCCACGTGGCTACCTCTTCCCTACCCTCTCTTTCCCCATCAGCCAGCTGAGCAGAGAGGGAGTTTAAACCTTAAACCCCCTGTCTGCTCAGCTGGCTGGTGGGGGAAAAGAGGGGGTGGCTGTGTGGCCTGCTAGCAAGCAGGGAGAAGACTCGCCTGGCCGGCAACAAGGCCAGCCCACTGTCTTCCTCACCTTGCCAGGTTTAAATTTTTAATTTAAATTAAGCCCTCCTTGGCACCAGCAGCCCCCCGGAACCCAGGAGCCCCCCAGGTTAAAAAATCCTGGCTAGAGGCCTGACAACAAGTGGCACTTTTGGTACTGTCTGTTTATCCCCCCTCTTCCACCATTTTATCCTCTCAAGAACCTGGCCTGAGAGAGAGAGGGAGAGAGCACTACCCAGCTTCATGGCCAAGTGGGATTTAAACCCTGGACCCTGAAGTCTGACGCTCTACCCACTTCCCCATTCTGGCTCTCTGAGGGAAACTGGACCTGAATTTCCCCTGGTCTGAAGTTAGCACAGGAGATTAAAAGTTTGTTACTCATAACGTTAAGTAATAACAAGGAACTGGTAATTTGATGCAGCTGGAAGCCTTTGGGCTTAGCTCGTAGGTCTCTTGGCTGCATCCCTTTCCAAAAAGGATGTCGTTGTTTAGGGGAAAGGGAGAAGAGAGGAACTTTTGTTTAATTCATTCCAACATTTTGCTCTCCGAGAGGTTCTTGTGTTACATAAAAAACAAAATATGAATCTCTGTCATATCTTGATGATGAAAATGTTCTTGCAGTGGCACAGGGGAAAGTGTCCTCATGACACAGGCAGACATTTCAGCCAACAGGGCAGGTGGAAAACTTGGGTCATTTGAACATATTTCCAGTAGTACCTCCCTTCTCTTAGACAAACAACATCTGGCCTTAAGTTACTTCCTACTCTGGAGGAAGATACGAATGAGGTTCACACCTCAGTGCAAATGTGTAGTTTTGCAATAGGGGAATGCAAGGGTTTGCCAGGACCAAAATGTCTTGTGGTCCCTGTTTGGCATTGCAGTGCTAAATCAGAAGCATAGGAGAACTGTCCCCAAAAGAAAGTATCATATCTCTTGCTGGAAAGACAGGAGAGGCTACACTCTCAAGGTTCCTCTAGCTCTAATAATGTTTGTAAACAGCATCTCCTCTCTTCTCTTTCTCCCTTTATTTCTGTCATTAGGTCAGTATGGGCAGCAGCTCTCCAGAGCAGTGTTCCCTCTAAGCTGAGTTAGTGTGAGCTAGCTCACAGTTTTTTAGCCTCCAGCTCACAAATTTTTGTCTTAGCTCAGGAAGGACGGCTCCAGAGCAAACTAATTTATGCTGTAGCCCAATCAGTCGCTCACAACTATAATGCCAGTAGCTCACAAAGTAGAACTTTTGCTTACAAGACTCCACAGCTTAGAGGGAGCATTGCTCCAGAGTCTCAGGGAGAGAATGGTCTTTCTCAACATTGGCCGCTTAACATCTTTGGAATGGAGATGCCAGGGAATGAACCTGAGATCTCTTGGCTGCAGTGTACCACTGAACTATGGTCCCTTGTTCTTTGAACTATGAATATTAATTAAACTGAAAACATTAGTCATTAGTTATAACAAGTCTAAAACTCTAACAGATTTGTCATGGTCTTTGTACTACCACTAATGCAGAGTTTCTCTCCTACAGTTGATTCCGATGTGGCTACCAATGATTCAGTCAAACCTAAAGGTAAGTGATCCCTTCTACACATCCCCTCAACACATCCCTGATTGAAATTGATTGGCTTTTAGAATCATGATGAAACATACCAGAAGAATTAATTACACTGGATTTTGTGACCAAATCTGTTTCTGGACTTCCAGTTAGTCACAAAATCCACTCAGGTGGAACATTTCAGTGTCTCATAAATTGGTGTATAGAAGAAGGGATTTCAGCAGCTGTCCTACATTTTGCATCTGGACATTCAGAATATCACAGACCTGGTTCACACATATATGCTCATCAATTAATTGGCAGTTGGCTGCCGAACATGGGAAAGGATTCTGTTGAAAATCAGTGTGTTTAAGCTGATACACAGCAAAAAGGAAATAAAGTCTGTGGTGTTATATCTGTGATGGACTATTCTAACTCTCATGTGGGTAAACCAGCCTTTAAGAAGAGCCCTGTTGGATCAGTGGTCCATCTAGTCCAGCATCTTGTATGACCCAGAGGCCAACCAGTTGTCCTGGGGACCAAAAAAACAGGGTATGGGAGACAAGGTCTTCCCTCGATATTGCCTCTTAGCATTGGTATTCAGAGACTTACTGCCTCTGAACGTAGAGGTTACCTTTAGACATCATGGCTAGTAGCCCTTGATGGATCTGTCCTCTAGGAATCTGTCTAATCCCCTTCTAAGGTCATTTAAAACTTTGAAGACTGCCAGGTGAATGTGTGACACAGTTTTTTCAAAAAGCTCTGTAGGTGAAGAGATATGAGATGACTGAAAGTTCATTTCACCATTGGACACCACTTCCAAGAAGGCAGATTGCCATTTGGTTGCCTGGGAGAGATTTATATTTCCCCCCAGGTGATATGGTCAGCTGTTTAAAATCCTAAAAAAGCATCCCCTCTAATGACGCATCGGGGGGGAGGGAGGCCAGTAGCGTATGTGGCTACACATAAGTAAGATAGGTGATTATGCATAATCGGGGGATTCTCCAGGAATGCAGAGAAGTTTTAGTTTGTACATTGAGAGCCAGCATGGTGTAGCAGTTAGAGCAGGGGCCCTGCCTTTTTGAGCCTATGGGCATCTTTGGAATTCTGACACAGGGTGGTGGGCAGCACGTTTGGGACCCCTGAGTTAGAATGTTAGACTAGGATCCGGGAGCCCCAGATCTGAGTCCCCACTCTGCCATGGAAGTTTGCTGGGAGGCCTTAGGCCAGTCAACCACTCTTAGCCTAACCTGTTTCACAGAGTTGTGGTTGTGATACAATGCTCCCTCTTAGCTGTGGAGTCTTGTGAGCAAAAATTCTACCTTGTGAGCTACTAGCATTAAAGTTGTGAGTGAGCGATTTGGCTACTGCAGAATTTAGTTTGCTCTGGAGCCTAAAAAACTGTGAGCTAGCTCACACTAACTCAGCTTAGAGGGAACACTGGTTGTGAGGATAAAATGGAGGTGAAAAGAACGATTCAAGTGGCTTTGGGTCCCTATTGAAGAGAAAGGTGGAGCATGAATGAAGTAAATGAATAATGAATAAATTAAACAAAGGAGAGAGAAACCACTAAAGAACATCTCTATGAGGATTGCGTATTGTACTCTAGAACAGGGTTTTCCAACCCTTTTGAGCCTGTGGGCACACTTGGGCCCCGTCCACACTGTCACTTTTGCTGCTCATTTCTCCCTATTGCTTTGGGTTCCTCCCCCTTTTCCACATGTGTTTTGCTCCCTCTGGGACTACTAGAGAGAACAAAACATATGGGGGGTGGGGGAACCTGAAGCAATAGGGAGAAATGAGCGACAAAAGTGACAGTGTGGACGGGGCCTTGGAGTCCTGACACAGGGTGGTGGATGCAACGACAAAATGGGTGCTGCAGGAAGCGGAGCCGACCACCCACTATCAGGGAATTAGTTTATGCATAACTCTAATAGTAACTCATCAACATTTCAGGCAGGAGGTCTGTTAAATAGGATCCCTTTTAAAATGAATGTATTGTTTAAAAATATTTTATTGGATACACATGTCTTACCTTCAGTCACACAGTAAAGATCCTTGTGCTCTGATGGCAGCCAAAGCCATGTTGTTGTTGTTGTTGTTTTAAAAAAGATCTTTAGAACTAATGATTTTTTAAAAAAGTTCTGCATAACCAATCAGATCTCCAGTGGCCAGTCAGAAGCCCTGATGGGCAAAAGTTCCATCTGGTCATAAGAACATAAGAAAAGCCAGTGTTAGATCAGGCCAGTGGCCCATCCAGTCCAACACTCTGTCACACAGTGGCCAAAAATACCAGGTGCCATCAGAAGGTCCTTAAGTGGGGCTAGGACACTAGAAGCTCTCCCATTATTGCCCCTCCCCCCAAGCACCAAGAATACAGTGCATCACTTGCCCCAGACCAAGAGTTCCTATCTATGCCTTGGGGCTAATAGCCACTGATGGACCTCTGCTCCATACGTTTATCCAATCCCCTCTTGAAGCCATCCATGCTTGTAGCCACCACCACCTCCTGTGGCAGTGAATTCTACGTGTTAATCACTCTTTGGGTGAAGAAGTATTTCCTTTTATCCGTCCTAACCTGATTGCTCAGCAATTTCATTGGTCCATCCCACTTTCTAAAAATGCTTGGCGGGCACCAAGGAAGTTGTCAGCAGATGCCAGGGCACTCACAAGCACCACCTTGGAGAACCCTGATCTAGAAGATCCAGAATATTGAGGACAATTGAGTGTTGATTTTTTTTAAAAAAATGGCAGGGTACATACAGAGAAATGGCTTCCTTCACGCCCTCAGAGATCATAAAATATGGGAATTTTACTCGGGGGAGGGAAAATCTCCCATTTTTTTAAACTTCCATCTATGATTCCCTGCATGACCTACACTTGTAGTAATAATTACAGCTGGGGTTTCATGTAGGCGTTGAAGAAAGTATTGACGCAGAACCTTCTGCCTGTTTTAACAGCATTTATCCGCTGGGCTCCAGCTTCGCCTGCAAGCTATTCAGAACAACGTGAACCACCATAGCCTTAGAATGTTACAGGGGTCCGGCCAGACGAGCACGATTGCCTCCGTCCTCCGCAAATGGCTGCAGTGCACCCGGTTTAAAATGGCTCAAGTGGAAATCCAGTCGTCTGAAGCAGCATCTCAGTTTTATCCTTTATGAATGGTGCAGAATACGCTGGAAGCTTCAGTTTAGTCTAGCAATAACAGGGCTCAAGCTAAAAGATAAAATGCCATTTTTTAAAACAAAGATTATATAAGTACTGTAGCTACACTTTTTAGTCTCTTTGATTATATAGCAAGAGGTGAACTGGCCAGTGGTCTGATGGTGTCTGGAACCCAAACCCACAAGTAGATCTTTGTTCATGTGAGCAATGTCCCCTGAAGTCAATGGTTCCTGATCTCTGAAAATGAGGATTTGCTAAATTAAGCCTCATGTATATATAGCAAGATGTTTAAATATATTGATTTCTGTATTTTTAAATAGGGTTGCCAGCTCTGGGTTGGGAAATACCTGGAGATTTTGGGGGCGGAGCCTGGGAAAGGTAGGGTTTGAGGAGGGGAGGGGCCTCATCAGGGTATGGTACCATAGAGGCCACCCTCCAAAGCAGCCATTTTCTCCAGTTTAACTGATCTTGATCATCTGGAGATTGATCGTTAACAGTGAGAGATCTCCAGGAACCACCTGGAGGTTGATAACACTATTTTAAGTGCTCCTTCATTATCTTTTCCTTTAAATTTCAAAATTGCTTGTAGTCAGAGATACCAATGAAAGTCCTGTGCTGCTATTTTTAAATCACTACAAAATAAGCAGGGTTTTTACGATCCTATCTAATGCCTTTTAAAGCTCACACTTGGCAAGGCAATAGAACTTGTCTGTATGAAACAGACATTGTGTAATGAGGCTTTTGGCTATTTTTCTTTCCCGATGATCATGATGACTTGAAAGCATGGCCAGTGCTGGAGGGTGGGATATCCAGCCTTGGCCCTGGGGTCAGTGATGCAGGAGGGGACTACCCAGAGTGCCAGGAGAGAGATCGGTGTGTAGCTCCTTAGACAAGAAGACTCGGGTAGCCATGCTGGTCCATCACCAAATCCAAAAACAAAAGCCATGTGATATATTTTATTAAGACCAAGCTGAATAACACAGCACTGTGTGTGAGCTTTCAAGTTCTCCGGAACCCTCACCAGGCTGGATGTTTTTTAAAAAATGGAGGCTGGGGAGACATTTTCTAGACCGTGATCTTAAGACTTCTGGATTTATGCTGGATGGAATGGTCAACTGAATTTGGCTAGTATCAGGTTCCATCCGTGGCCTTCTGGGAGGAAGGAACAGAATATAGAAGCCATCCATCTGAAAACACAAAACACACCAGTTGATCCAGTATGCCTCTGATGCCAGACAGAACTCACAGGTTCCTTAAACAGCTGGGGGCATAGAAAATCATGGTTATCTGTTTACAATAATGGAGGTTAATTTTGATGGATTCACTAAGTAAAAGATCAAAGGAAGCCAAATTGGGTTAATGTTACTTAATTGTGCCTTCCCGTGTTCTTTTTGTCCAGCTGAAAATTCCCTCTCTTTGTCCACTGAGACAAAGTAGATAGAAGTCACAGGTAGCCACATTAGTCCATAGCAAAACAAAAGCTGTTTTTTAAAACAAACAAACAAACATCCAGCCCGGTGAACCTGAAGGCTTGGACACTATGCTCCATTACTTTTGGTTAGTCTTAATACAAGATATAATTTATTTAGATGTATATATGCTGCCTCTCCAGAGACCTGCTTGAAGTGGCTTATTTATATATTTAGAAGGAGTGTAGGTAACACATGGCTTTCGCCTCTTCCAGGTTCAACATTTAGCTCCCTTTCATTTCCTGGCAGAGCCGGCTTCAGAGATCTGCCTGGCTGGGTGCTTGCTGAGGCCCAAAGCTTGACAAAGGGCCCACCTCCAGGGAAAATGCTGGGTTAATATCCCAGCGGGAAGAGTTTCTGAATGCTATTATGGAAGCAGAGACCAAGGGAATTGTGTCCCGTTGCCTCCTCCTCCTCCTTTAGGTATTCCTCCCAAATGGCCCAGATACTGCACTGTCTCTATCTTGCTCCTTTTAGACCCACTAGTGTTGATGGGACTAAAAGGAGTGTGAGAAAGAAGTCATGCTCTTTTTCCTTCCAGTGTAGCCGCAACTGGGGCAAAGAAAGAAACTGTGACTAATGATGGGTACAATTGAGGAAGGGAATAGAACCACCATTGGAAAGGGAGGTAGATATGAGTGGGGGAGGGAGAAGGGAGATTCAATGGAAAGGCCTACGGACGCCTTGTGGGCCCCCCCCCCAACATTGTAGGTGGGCCAGTGCCATGAGATGGACCTCTCAGCGGATGTCTTGCTGGGAGCAACATGGGAGAAGACAACAGAAAGATTAAGCTTCCATGGTCTTGTAGGAGACCAGAGATGCCTGGGTCCAGTTCCGCTTGCAGGAAGCATTCTTACAAAGTGCACTTAGAAATCGAGTAGTTTTAACTGTGTCACTTCACTTGTCTCTTTGGTTTAGAGAACTGCTGAGTCAAGTATCTTTGTTTTGTTGCAGCCTCTTTTCCTGCAATCCTCAAGCTACTGAGGGCTAAGTTAGATGGGACATGTGTATTCATGCAAGCGCCCATGCTGTGGACTCCTGTTTTGGAGTACATGCACAAGGGGAACTTAAGACCTCTCCCTTTTCCCACCTCACTAAGCTGCACTGTGTTGCTCGAGGCAACAGTTCCACTTCCAGCCTCCACTGTTCCAGCCAATGTGGAAAGTCACAGGTACAATCGATGGGCTGTTTACATCTCTCCCCAACAAACTTTGCTGTTGTCTGAGAAGAAACTATGAGGGAGCACAGTGAGGTTAGGTGACTACGCGCTCCATTTTGTGTAAAAGAACAGACCCCCTCCATGGGGGGGAGGGACGGGCTGATGCATACATGAAAAAATACATATTCTCCCTATCACATCTAATTTAGCCCTTGGTACTCCTCTGTATAATATCTGTACAGAATTCTATATTTTATTCATTCTTAAATACTGTAAGATTTAAATTGTCCCATTCCTGAGGTCTCTAGGGAGACTATGAGCATAAAGGTTTCCCTGGGGCAAAGTTTGGGATTGTAGATTTGCATATAGTACATAGAAATTATAGAAATGCTGCATAGTGCACTATGTGAAATATTTTTTAAAAGTAAACTTTAATATAGCATTGAAAGGGGCCGATTCACCAAGATGTACAGAAAAAACACACCTCCCCGTTGCTTTTGCAGTGGGCTTGGGATCAGGGTCTAAGAACAGCAGAACTGTTCCTGTAATTAGAACTTACCTTTTTGTGCGCATCCACAATGGAGATACACTTGTACTTATTGCTGTAATCTGCTGGATCAAAGAATCGAGAATAAATATTTCATCTTTATATAAAGATGCTATAGAAACACGTCACTCTTTAATACCGCTCTTAACAACGTTTGTTATGATTATTTTTTCCCTTTCCAATAAACTCACTAGCATACGATGTGAGATTTGCTACTGTTGTTACTTTTAGATGTAACCCAACCACACCTGAGATTGCTCACCACACTGATGAATGGTGTATGGTTGAAAACTTTCCTTAGGGAGGGGCTCATAGGGGGGTAAACTTTGCATCCTTATCAGCTTGCATCAGATTTGGGGGGGGGGGGAGACAGGCATTGGTCGCTTATCCTTGGAAACACAGAAGATTGGACTGAGCAGAAAAGACTACAGAAAGAGTTGGTAGGGTGGAGTTTTAAAAGAAAGAAAGAAAAAGAAAGAAAGAGAGAGAGAGAGAGAGAAAGAGGAGGAGATTGGATTTATACCCCGCCCTTAACAACCCAAAGGAGTCTCAGAGCAGTGTACAATCTCCTTTCCCTTTCCCTCCCCACAACAGGCACCCTGCGAGGTAGGGTGGGGCTGAGAGAACTCTTTTGAGGACTGCTCTTGAGAGAACAGCTCTGAGAGAACTTGTGACTCACCCAAGATCATGCTACCAGCTGCACATGGAGAAGTGGGGAATCAAACCCGGTTCTCCCAAATTAGTATCCATGCTCCTAACCACTATATCAAACTAGCTCTTTATCTTTTCACCAGAAGCCTGCTGCTTGTCGAAACAATCCTCTATGAAAGTCTGGGGACCTTATGAGCAAAATGAACCATAATACGAGGGACTGAAAGGAGGAGGGAAAAGCTCCTCGGCCAACCCAATCTACCCAAATGACAGTGCATTTTGTTCACGAGTGTCCCCTGCCACTCAGAAAGGACCTTTACGATTCTCAGTAGGCTGCTGGGGAAAGGGAGAGAAAGCTCTGCTCTGCCAGCTCCTTCTGTGAGCTTTTCTGCTGAATCCGATGCAGAATCTCTGCTGAGAAGACACACATTTTAAAAGAATACTGCGGCCAGACATGGTGACTGCAAGTGGAGTGGCCAACATGGGGTGCTGTTTCTCCTTTCTCTTTAACAGTCCAGAAATGGGAGAACAGGCCAGCATAGAAGAGGAATGAGAGGTCTGTGTGATACCTTCCATATCCCCAAACCTGTTGTCTGCCCAGTTCATTCTATGCAAGTTCATTGAATGCTGGAGCTCAAGTACTTTGCATCACACAAAAAGACAAGGCTGAATGGCGATATGTGGAAGACATGGATGGACATTTTTTTCTCCGCAGGGTCCTGACAGGCTACCTCTGTGAGCTTATATATGTGTTCTGAAGAAGAGGAGGAGGAGGAGGAGGAATAGGAATAGGAGATTGGATCTATACCCTGCTTTTCACTCGGAGTCTCAGAGCAGCTTACCAGCTCCTTTCCCTTCCCCTCCCCACAACAGACACCCTGTGAGGTAGGTGGGGCTGAGAGAGCTGACAGAAACTGCTCTTTTTTAAGAACAGCTGTGCCAGAACTATGGCTTGCCCAAGGTCATCCAGCAGCTGCAAGTGGAGCAGTGGGGAATCAAACCTGGTTCTCCCAGATTAGAGTCCACACACTTAACCACTACTCCAAACTGGAGGAGTGGGGAAAATGGGGGCACACTTGTATGGGAGTTGCTGAGCCCACATCAAGAAGAATCCCTTTAAATGTCTACACAAAAATGCTGCTTAATTTGCTGGATCATACACAGTGCCTCTGACCTGAAAAGGAGTTTTCTATTTGCATAAATACTCCATCTTCAAATAGAAAGCCATTCGGCGGAGTCCTTTCATAACTCAAAGGCCCCTTCATAAATGGAAGGGCACTTTTGCATCCAATCCATAGACAGAAGGAAAAAAGATGGACATATATGGTTAAAAAGACAGTCCCCTGCTGGAGGATGGGTCCTGAAAAGGTTGAAGACTACTGATTTAGAGGACCCAAACCAAACTGTACACCCACCCTTTAAATGCAAAGAAATTTATACTTGCTATGATCTTGTTAAATTTCTCTGCTGCTTTATCATATTTATTTTGTTCAAACTGAGCATGCTTGGAAGATATAATGAGCGCAGGCAAATCATTCCCTTCCCTACTTAATTACCTACGAGCTTGGCACTAATGGACATAACTAAAACTGAACATTGGATCCATTATCGGAATTTATTCAGGACTTCCTTATAATTCAGCAATTTTAGCAACGTAAAATTTTTACTCGATTACTTACTTCATGAAATTATGGGCATTTGTAGTTTTAGAATGTTCTAGGTTCAGAAAAGTTTTTCCTTCCCTCCTCTTCCATACAGTCAGCACATAGGTGATTCCTAGGCTACATGCTCTGCCCTTCCACAAGCAATGAGATCTTTGGTTTCCTTCAGATGAGAGAGTGCCTAACATTTAAGGAGTCTTGTTGTAAGGTGTGTTTTATTGACAAATACAAAAGGACAGCAGAAGTAGGGTTTTGCCCCACAGGGCAGAAGATCTGCTAGCGTGTATCAGATCCCCACAAAGAGAGATCCTGAACCCCAAGCAACTGCATCTTCAGCCAGTGCACAGATGTGCCTGTCTCTCTCAGACTTCAGATTGTTCTTTCTTCCCACACATAGAGCTGGATTAAATCAGTTTCTCCATTGGTGAAAAAAGAAAGGAGTGGTGTCCCTTGAGTACTGAAACGGCTGTGCATGGGACGTGTGGGGGAGGAACTGGGTGAGAATGCGTGAAATAGTGGAGTAGATTCAACCCATGGCCATTCTCCTTCCCCTCATTTGGGAGGAGAGGTATCCCCAGGAGAATTATAAAGTTATCTGGAATCCAACTACTGGCAATTGGGTCCCAGTGAGGAAACACCAGCTGCCCTTCTAGGGCCACAAAAGAACGGTCAGCCAGCAGTCATACCACCTGCTATCGACCTCCCCCCCACCCCGATCCTATGAACAGTCTCCTTACAAGCAGAGAACTGCATTCACAAGACAGTGATGTGTGCTCAGTGTGACGGACGGCATAGAGGTCTTCAGTATTCCTGTGAGAAATCAGAGCCTACGTGAAAACGGTGGAATCATCACATAAACCAGTCCTCCAAATGTACAAGATTACCTATGAAATTTTTATACAGTGTGTAAAGGGGAAAAAAAGTAGTGATTCTTTCAAAAGTTAGTAAAATATTAAAAAGCCATAACTGTTTCGTTTGCCCAGCTGCTGAATTATACATGGAGAGAATTGACCTCGCATTCCATTATGTCTGTCAAACTCGCAGTCACGGTTTGTCAGCTTTGATGGGGAGCTGTTTAAATACCATTTTAGACTTTAAAGTTACCCACTGTTGCCTGTCTTTTTTAGAGATCTAATTACCTGGCTAACCAGTCATTCCTTTATGCATTAATTGCCTTTCTACCTGAAAGGTACCCAAGCTGATGGGTAACTCCTGAAACAGCTAAAACTACAATAAAACATTGACCAAGCAAATAGTACAAAAGGCGACAGCTTTACAATTTTAAATGCCTGGGAGAAGCAGAAGGTTTCACTCTGCACTCTGTCTGTAAACTCTATCAATAAAATTGTCTGGATGGGTCTCCCAATTTACCTGATTCCAAAGTTGCCCCAATAACCTCTATATGTTCTATGGGGCTACAGAGAGAACACAACTTGTAAAACAAACAAAAATTTCTATAACTGAAAACTCCTCACCTTGTAGAATAATACAAAATAGGTTCCCACAGTTAAACACATGGGTATGGCAGTAGGTAACAACTTGCAACCACTATTATCGCTAAGTTCAGTTGGCTCTTGCACGCAAGGGACTACTGTTTCTGGTGAGTTTGGGCTAACTTCCCCTCCAATGGGCTAGATTCGTCCAGTGCACTCTGTGATGGACAGAAGGCTGTCCCACACCTGAAAGGGAAAGCAGCCACTCACAAGCCTATGGGAGAGCTGCTCCAGCATCCAACCACATTTGAGAAGGGGGATGGAATGTTGGGGTGCGATCACACGGGCATTTAAACCCGGGTTCTCCCGCGCTGCTCTTTCAAGCGCGATGGCTCAAACGGAAGGTACTTGTTTTTCCTGGTGGTTTGAAAGGCGGGCTCGAATGCGGGGGGGGGGGGCGGCTTCGAGACGGGAGACAGATGCGGCCGTCTGGTCAGCCCCTTTAATTGCGATACGGAACAGCCGCGAAGCCCGCAGTAAACGTCCATGTGATCGCACCCTTGGAGGGAACCACAGCAGGAATTCAGTTCAGTTCAGCCTCAGGGAGAGAGCAGAGAGAGCTCCGGTCTGGTTTCAGAATAGAGCAGTGTAGTGCAGCAGAGTGGTTTCGCTCTACTTCTGAGAGAGAATAGAGTACCCAGTTACTAAGCCTGTCTCTGGCAATGAGCAGACCTTGGGCCATTTACTCTGACTCTTGGGAAAGGGCAGGCTGGTGTGGGTGGAATCCTTTGTGTGTGTGTGTGTGTGTGTGTGTTAAGATCTAACCTAGTGGCTAATCGGTAAAAGACTGTTTATGCTTGAAAGTATTAGGGAAAATTGAAAAGATCATCTAAATTGATGTGCCTCAGCCAGGTTTCTCCTTTGTCTGCCTGGAGACTTGTGCTGTTGATCTGTCCCTGAAAACCAATCTGTAAACAAATAAATAAATAAGTTGCCTCTGTAGTTAATATACCGTTCCTGACTCAGTGACCTCCATGTTCTACTTGTGCACCACAAAACTTGCCTCACAGCGGCAAACTCAAAGCCTAGACAGTCACTACCTTTAAAGCAACTGGTAACTGAGGGGAAGGTTTAAAGTTTAAAATAAGTCTGGTTTCCCCAAAATCATAAGAAGAAGAAGAGTTGGTTTTCATATCCCACTTTTCTCTACCTTAAGGATTCTCGAAGCGGCTTACAGCCACCTTCCCCCCCCACACACACACAACAGGCACCTTGTGAGGCAGGTGGGGCTGAGAGAGTTCTGAGAGAACTGGGACAGACCCAAGGTCATCCAGCTGGCTTCATGTGGAGGAGTGGGGAATCATAACCAGTTCTCCAGATTAGAGTCCACTGTTCATAACCACCACACCACACTGGCTCTATGGGTCCCCTCAATTGATAGATACACACTCGTCTTGCAAAAAAGAATTCCGTTCCAACAAACTGGGCAACACAGTAAACCAAACTACAGTCTATTGCTTGATAAACCCAGCCCTTCTGTGTAGCTACGGCAAGTTTTGACAAATCCCAGACATCAGTTCACCCTGGCATTTTGAAATATCATTGCCCTGTGTGGCAAAGGACGCTGCTGCTGGCAGCCAGCAGCAGGCCAGGAGGAAGGCATCTGAAGTGAGAGGCCATGGAGAAGTGTCTGTGGAGGAGACACTGAGCTCAGGGCAAGTCTGGCCCAGGAAGAAGCAAGCAAAAGGCATGGGGGATAGAGCCAGGGTAAAGCTGAGTGTCCCAGAGGTGTGAAGGGAGCCGTAGGGGCTGGAGGAGGGCGTGTGAAGCTCACAAGGGAAGGCCAAGGAGGATCCAGCCTGGATTGAAGGGATCAGCACCCAGAGCAAAGGTGACATCTGACACATATAATCTTCCAATTACTTTTTTGAAAGTTGATAGCCTAGAAAGTCTTATCCCATTCCCCAGTGATACCAGATACCCTCTGTATCTGAAGACATGAGCAGTGACGCATGAAAGCTCCTACTCTGCCACATATTTTGTTTGTCTTTAAGGTGCTCCTGGACTCTTGCTCTTTTCTATCCCTCTTCTACTCACTCTCTGTTCGATGTCCCACCCCCTTCTTGGCTAAACTAACCAGTTCCCTGGGAGGAAGGGGGGTGTTACCAGGCCCATAGCTACAATGAGGCATTTCGGGGCCCTGCTCTGCCCTCCTTATTTATTTATTTATTTATTTATTTATTTATTTATTTATTTATTTATTTATTTATTTATTATATTTGTATTCCGCCCTGCCAGACAAGCTAGCTCATGGTGGCTAACAAAGTTAAAATATCATAAAACAATAAATACAGCAATTAAAACAGTGTCAAGTTTCAGATAAAAACAGACAGGTGATGGCGGCATTCAGATCACACCTGATGGTGGGTGCAGCGACCCATGAATCCAGGCCAGGAGATGTTCCACAGGCACATTCGTCAGCGGCGGCTCCTAATTGAAGGCCTGGAGGAAGAGCTCTGTTTTACAGGCCCTGCGGAACTGTGAGAGGTCCCGCAGGGCCCTGATGTCCTCCGGGAGCTCATTCCACCAGTGTGGAGCCACCACTGAGAAGACTCTGGCGATCACCAACCTGGCTTCTTTGGGGCCAGGGAGAGTCAGGCAGTGTTGTGAGTCTGGCCTCAGTGCTCTCTGGGGCACATATGGGGAAAGGCGGTCCCTCAGGTAGGCAGGCCTCTGACCATATAGGGCTTTAAAGGTTAAAACCAGCACCTTGAACCGGATCTGGTACACTATAGGCAGCTAGTGCAGCATCCTCAGCACAGGCTGGATGTGGTCCTGTACAGCATCAGCAGCAGCCTGGCTGTGGCATTCTGCACTAGCTGCAGCCTCCGGTTCTGAGACGAGGGCAGCCCCATGTAGAAAGCATTGCAGTAGTCTAACCTCGAGGTGACCACTGTGTGGATCACTGTTGCCAGGTCATTGCAGTCGAGAAAGGGAACCAACTGCCTAATCAGCAGTAGATGATAAAAGGCTGCCTTGGCAGTGGCTGCTACCTGGGCCTCCATTGTTAGGGAGGCATCCATGAGCACACCCAAACTCCGAACCCTCGGCGCTGGCACCAATGGCGCCCCACTGAAGGTCAGTAGAGGGATCCCTACCCCCAGCCCCCTCCGGCACAGGACCTCCCTCTTCGTTGGATTCAATTTCAATCCGCTCAGTCTGAGCCAGCCCGCCATGTCCTGAAGCACCCACTCCAGGTCATCTGGGGTGGCTTCACACTGGCCGCCCAGCAACAGATATAGCTGGGTGTCATCAGCGTACTGGTGACAACCCAGCCTGTGTCTCTGGGCAATCTGGGCGTGGGGGCGCATGTAGACATTAAATAACATCAGGGATAACACTGTCCCTTGAGAAACCCCGCATACCAGCGGGTGCCTCTGGGACATCTGCTCCTCTAGTGCCACCCTCTGTCCCTGACCTTGGAGGAAGGAGACAAGCCATTGCAAGGCAAGCCCTTGAATTCTAGTGCTGGCAAGGTGGTGGATCAGTAACTGGTGGTTGACCATGTCGAACGCCACCAACAGGTCCAACAACACCAGCACCACCATACCACCTCGATCTAGATGCCTTTGGAGGTCATCCATGAGGGCAACCAGTGCTGTCTCTGTCCCATGGCCTGGCTGGAAGCTGGACTGGAATGGGTCTAGCATGGTAGTGTCATCCATAAAGCTCTGCAACTGAATCGCTGCCACCCTCTCTAGTACTTTGCCCAAATAAGGCAAATTGGAAACCGGCCAATAGTTGGCCAACTATCCCTGCCTCACAAATAGCCATGCCAGAAACCTTATTTTTGAAGAGAGATCCCCTACTGCCCAGGTGAGAGTACTGCAGTTTGCCCTTCCCTCTCCCTCCCACTGTGGAATTGGGGAGGGGGGCATCATGGGAGGGCTCAGAGCGCATTTAATTGCCTTCAGAAGGCATTTAAATGCCTTTTGAGTTCCCTCCCACAGGGCAAGAAAGCTTAGAAGGGCACTCAAGAGTGGCACCTTCAATACGTCTTACTTACAAGCATTTAATTTGCATGTTTCCCAAAGGCTTATGGGTATGCTTTTGAAAACTCCTCATGACCTAGGTAGTATACAGCAGAACAGGGCTAGCAGAATGGGACATGACTAGAGAAGTGCTGAAGGTACCACTGTTGAGTGCCCTTCTAAGCTTTCTTGTCCCGTGGAAGAGACCTCAAAAGGCGTTTAGATGCCTTCTGAAGGCAATTAAATGCCCACTGAACTGTTTTTTCCTCGGAACTGACATGCTCGCTGCCCTGTCCCTTGAAAGGAAGCGCTAGAAACAGGCTCAGAGCCTCCCCCTTTAAAGACAGGCATTCAGATTAATGTAATTAACCTTAATTTAACTGCCCCCTTAAAATTTAAATGCCCCCCAAACAAAAAGATCCTGGCTATGGGCCTGGGGGTTACACAAGCTGCCTCAAATATGCAACTTCAACCTTTGATCAGGGAGGTTCACAAGAATGTGGAGCTTTTCCCAGATGTTGAATCCAGCCCCCTCGAATCATGATTGTGCCCTAATCAGACATTATTGCAACATCCGACCTGCCAGCAATCAGCTTTTTGAAGGCAGGAATTCTTGATCCTGAAAGAGACTTTTCAGTGCAATCCTATACAAAGTTAACCTCACCTGAGCCATTGAGATGAGAGGGTTCAGACTGGAATAACTCTGTATAGATTGCACTGACAGTGTCGTTACTGCTGCATGAGGCAGAAATTCAACAGCTGCACATCTCCCCACTAGGGAGATGCAGCAAACGGGAAAAGCTGCACCTGTGGTGATTTTTGCTTCTCTAGATCCTGTTAAAAGTGCAGCATCTGCCAAGGGAAAGCATGGCCCCGCCATATACTGCTCTGTTGTCGGAATGGGACATGCTAAGTCCTGGTATGCTGGCAAAGCAAGTCTTAGGGTCAGGCTGAAAATCACTTAAACTGTGCCCTTCCTAAACTTCCTTAAAGTTTTTATTGCCAAGCCTCAAAGGCAGGCAATTTTCTCGCTGTGCCAACTGCCTTTTCTACTGAAACTCAAAGGGTATAAAATAATGTCCCTTCCACCTTGTACTGAGAACAGAGAATGATAAAACAGAGGAAGTGGTACCTTTGGTGAGGAAAGAAAAAAATGGTGTGGGCTTTCCCAGCTTTTCCTTATAGAATAGTGTGATCAGAACTTTTATCATTACAAAACCAAGTCAATACTTTTTCTTATTTTAGGGAAAGCTCATCTCTTCATTCCTTTCCTCCTAGCTTTCTCAGCTGTAATACTTACGGATTTCATTTAGTAACATTTTAATACTTTGCAATATCCACTGGAACTAAATTGAGTTTATTGGACAATATCTATTTGCAAATTAATTGTATTTGCTATGCTCAGTTAAATTGCATTTCCTTGTTGTTCATCTAGCTCTTCCACCAAACTAGACCCTGTGGGCAATTTAGTTTGTTCTTTCTCAAGAACAAGACAATGATGGGTCACCTTCCCTCTGCCACCTCACTCTAATATTATACTGAGATAAAAAATACAGAGATTTGGAAGATAAACAGCCTCAGAACTGAGATTTAAGAAGTGATGAATGCCACACAGCAAGGTAGGATAACATACCTTGGATCAAGAAAAATACAGAAGGTTGCAAGCTATGAGTGCAGATCCACCCCCCCAACCAGTTGACAGAGATGAAAAGGTTCTGTGAAGAAAGTTATGCTTGGGATTTCAGCTTCCAAACCATTTAAAAACGTGGGACTTGGGCTTGGACCCACCATTCTCAACCCCTTGGTCAACAGGCCCATCTGGCAAATTCATCAGCTACCCTCCAGTAATCTGATATATGTCCATTTGGCTTTCATTGTGATGTTCTCTTGGATTTTAAGCCTGACTTCAGGGCTGCCATCTTGGTCCAGAGCGACAGTTTGACATCCCAGCTCCAGATCATGAAAAGCATAGCTGTCTGTCAATGAAAGCTAGTTGCTGGAGGTTTGCCAGGCTGCATCATGGAAGCTGGTGCTGCCATTAAACTCTGTAATGAAGGACTCTCCTCCTTCACTTAAAATACTAGCATGTCAGGGTTAGAACCCCTTTCAAGCAGGAAGAGTTCCAGTTGCAGCTTTGATTCTCAGTCACCTGGAAGCCGATTCGGATTGAGACCATGGAGGGAGGGGGAAAGGGGTTTAAGCCTTCCCCTCATACCCTTTCCCAATCTGAAATGGCCCTGGAGATCCTCTATTTGCCCCACAGGGGAAACTTGTATAACTCCTGTTGATATATGTTTAGTCCATTGTGTAACCCCCCTAATGGGTAAATAGCTGCTCCATAGGGCTGGTTAAGGTCAGGAAAATGGTGAGTGATGTACCATAGTTCTGATCCAAATCGGTCCCCAGGTACTGAGAATCTAAGCTTCCACTGGGAACTCTCAGCATATGTGCATTTGACTGGACCTGGGAAGATCACACTGTGGCTAGGCCCTGAAAGCCTCCTACATTTTATTAAAACTGTTAAGTAGCAGCAAGTAGGGAACCAGTTTGGATAGAGGCCATTTTGGGGAGGCAGGGTTTTTTTAAAAAAACCTTCCCCACTCTGCAGGGATGTGGAATGGTATGGCACAACCCGATCTCATCATATCTCGGAAGCTAAGCAGGGTCAGTGCTTGGATGGGTAAAGGTAAAGGTTTCCCTTGCTCGAAAGCCAGTTGAATCTGACTCTAGGGATGCAGTGCTCATCTCTGTTTCCAAGCCGAAGAGCCAGCGCTGTCTGAAGACATCTCCGCGATCATGTGGCCGGCATGACTAGATGCTGAGGCACACAGAATGCTGTTACCTTCCCACCGAAGTGGTACCTATTTATCTACTTGCGATTTCCTGCTTTCGAACTGCTAGGCTGGCAGGAGCTGGGACCAGAGATGGGAGCTCACTCCATCATGTGGCACTTGGGTCTCGAACTGCTGAGCTACTGACCTTCTGGTCTGTAGTTCAGTGTCTTAACCACTTGAGCCACTGCAGCCCCTGTGCTTGGATGGGGGACCCCCAAAGAAGACTGCAGAAGACAGCAAACCAGCTCTGCTTCTCATTTTCCTTGAATGCCCTTTGCTGGGGTCACTGTGAGTTGCTGTGACTTGATGGTATTTACGTACATATCCCTGTGCCGTTTCTGCAATCCTAGTTGTCCTATGGATGCTCTTTGTCCTGTTGGGGACATCAGCATTTGCACCTGCCTAACGTTTTTCCCATGGGGAAGAAGATAGCAGTCCCTGGAAGCTCGATGAGATCTAAAAAAGATAAGGTCAAAAGAGCTTTAAAAACCTTACTCGGCATCCCTCTGTTTTCAACTGAGGACCACAAAAGAGAGCGACCACGTTTAGTTTTGATTAAATGGAGGACCACCTGCCTCCCACTGTAGTGTGAAGTGGCCTCCCCTTGGCTTTCTGAGAAGCAGCAGCAATTCCGGCAATGGCAGAGCCGCTTGTTATAGGTAAGAATCGGAGCGTAATCAAGCCTGAAGCACCAAAAAGAGACAGCATTAAATTATTTAATACAGTCACCACTTGGTTGGGCAGCGGGGAAGCTCCAATTTATCTGCTTCTTGATAGACCAAGCACAGGGTGATGGAACTGCTGAGTCAGTCCCCTCTCCAGTACAGCTTGTTTTGTTTTATGTTGCCGTGCACCATTAAATGTCTTGGAAGGAAAGCAGTGGCTCAGCCATTACTGGCAGATTTGAGATGGATGGCTCCTGTCAAGATCTAAGCAAAATCCTATATTGCCTTGCTTGTTCCCCCCTTCCCTCCTCCCATCTTTTTGTCCCATTTGAAATGAAATTAGAAGGAATTAAATTTTTGAAGCATGACTATGGCTTTGCAAATTATTCAGGCAAGCTCTGGCCACCTTCATGAAGATCTCTCTCTCCTCACCCCCACCCCTCCCGACAGGACTTGCTTGTTGTCTTTCTTACTAATTAGGTTTTGCGATTCAAACTTCATTTGTGGGTGATGGATTTTAAAAAATATTGTACAAGACAGTACATCAAGGTCAATCTTTTGTGCTGGGAATGAAATAACCTTCAGCATGCTGATTCTTCAAATAGCTGGGGGGGGGGGACGACAACGAAGAATGGCTTGTCTGCTGAGCGGTTAGCCTTTTAACAATGATGTTTTCCCCTTCCTGACCATAGATCAAATAACCTTAACTGGCAACAGTGGAAACAGTTGGGATGTTTGAAGAGTTATTGGCATGGATCAAAAGTAGCCCAAGCAAAGTCATGCTCTATTAAGGCAACTTTCTAGTCTCTCTTGTTCCACTGCAGCTTTTTTTTTTTTGTGTGTGTGTGTGTGTCCCCAAACTTCAACTCCTGTGGGTTAGTGGACCCCTAAGACCCCCTAAGAATGATGTGGTGAGCAAAATGGGGGGTTACATTTGTAGTGGAAAATCAGCAGAAAGGCAAAGGTGAAAAGGAATGATTTACCCAACTCAATGCAGTTTTACAGAGAACAACAAGGAGAGATAAGGAGGCCTTCCTGAATGAACAATGCAAACTAATAGAGGAAAACAATAGAATGGGAAGGACTAGATGTCTCTTCAAGAAAATTGGAGAAATCAAGGAAACGTTCCGTACAAAGCTGGCCATGATGAAGGACAAAAACGGTTGGGACCTGACAGAAGCAGAAGAGATTGGGAAGAGGTGGCAAGAATACACAGAAGAACTATACAAGAAGGACCTCAATGTCCTTGACAAACACAATGGTGTGATCACTGACCTTAAGCCAGACATCCTGGAATGCAAAGTCAAATGGGCCTTAGAAAGCATTACTAACAACAAAGCTAGCAGAGGTGATGGTATCCCAGCTAAGCTATTCAAAGTCTTAAAAGATGATGCTGTTAAAGTGCTACACTCAATATGCCAGCAAATTTGGAAAACACAACAGTAGCCACAGGACTGGAAAGGGTCAGTTTACATTCCAATCCCAAAGAAGGGCAATTGCCCAGAAATGTTCAAACTATCACACAATTGCACTCATTTCACAAGCTAGCAAAGTCATGCTCAAGTTCCTACAAGCTAGGCTTCAGCAGTACGTGGATAGAGAACTGCCAGAAGTACAACCTGGGTTTCAAAGAGGTAGAGGAACTAGAAAGCAAGGGAGTACCAAAAAAAATCTACTTCTGCTTCATAGACTATGCTAAAGCCTTTGATTGTATGGATCACAACAAACTTTGGCAAGTCCTTAAAGAGATGGGAGTAGTCTCCTGAAAAACCTGTATAAGGGTCAAGAAGCGACAGTTAGAACCGGATATGGAACAGTTGATTGGTTTAGAATAGGAAAAGGAGCACGACACAGATGTATATTGTCACCCTGCTTATTTAATTTATATGCAGAGTACATCATGTGAAATGCTGGCCTGGATGAATCAGAAGCCGGAATTAAGATTGCCAGGAAAAACATCAACAACGTCAGATATGCAGACGATACCACTCTAATGGTGGAAAGTGAAGAGGACCTAAAGAGCCTCTTGCATACAGTGAGAGAGGAGAGCCCAAAAGTTGGCTTGAAACTCAACATCAAAAAAACTAAGATCATGGTATCCAGCCCCATCACTCCTTTGCAAATAGAAGGGGAAGTCATGGAAGCAGTGACAGAATTCACTTTCCTGGAATCCGAGATCACTGTAGATGGTGACTCAAGCCATGAAATTAAGACACACCTGCTCCTTGGTAGGAAAGTGATGGCAAACCTAGACAGCATTCCCTGGAAGGCTAGATACTGAAGCTGAAGCTCAAGTACTTTGGCCAGCAAAGGAGAAGGGAGCACTCACTGGAGAAGACCCTGATGCTGGGAAAGATTGAAGGTCAAAGAAGAAGGGGACGGCAAAGGATGAGATGGTTAGGCAGTGTTATCGATGCAATGAACATGAAATTAAGCAGACTCTGGAGGATGATGGAAGACAGGAGGGCCTGGCGCAAAGAATCGGACTCTACTGTGCAATTGAACAACAAAAGGGTTGCCAGATCCAGGTTGGGAAACTCCTGGAGATTTGGGGATGGAGCCTGTGGACATCAGCATCTTAGTGTTGTACAATGCCATAGAACTCACCCTCCAAAGCAGCCATTTTCTCCAGGGGAACTGATCTCTGTAGTCTGGGGATGACCTGTAATTCTGGGAATCCCCAGGTCCCACCTGGAGGCTGGCATCCCTACCTCTCCCCTCCTCTGCCAACTGAAATGCTGTTTTACCCTTAGGATGCTACAATTTCTTTGCAAATATGCTGGAGGGAATGAACCCTGTTCCAGGATATACAAAATAAAAGTGGACAGGCACTGAGGAAGAGGGGCAGCTGCTGACACTTAAAATATTACTGCAAATGCATGCTTTCAATAATCAAAAGGACCTCTTCTCTAGACATTCTGGTTGAACACACTACTTAATTTTTGCCTCTGGCAAAAGAAGCTGAATATAGAGGGTCTCCAAAGGCTACTTTTGATGAACTGTTGCTGTTTTGCAGAATAGCACTGGATGTCTAATTGCTCCCACATGCTCAATAGATACTTACACGACCCTTATGGGTTGGATCCAACCAACTTTTATTTTTTGCTAAAGCTAGCTCAATTCCCCTTCTATTATAGTTCCCTTCACACCTTTTGTCAATACGAGTCTCATGATCTGCAGCACAGTTTTTGTGGTGGTCAAAGGGGACCTGTTTTTTCACCAGTGGAAAAACAGGTTGGATCCAACCCAATGTGTCTTCAGTACTCATAAGGAAATGGGCCCAGTAAAAGGCTCTCCCTGGAAACTCCTGCTGCTCAGGAAAGTAAGGTATATGGAACAACACTGCAGTGGATTCACTCAGCGGATGTTTCTCTAAGGGTGCAACAAAGGCTGAAACTGTGCGGCTAGTGGTATTGCCCCATGTGTACCCCATATGTGCCACAATATGGTAGCCACTGTATAGATAACATTTAGCAATAATATATTTCTTGGATTCAAAGTGCCACTCAGACATTATCTCAGTATGTTATATATGTATGTGCCAAAAAATTGCAACAGACTTATGGTGACATCAGAAAGGAGCTTTCAAGGTAAGTGAGAAGCAAATGTGGTTTGCCACTGCCTTACTCTGCAGAGTTTTTCTTGGTGGTCTCCCATCCAAGTACCACCCCTGTTTACTTTCCAAAGTGATGAGATTGGTCTATACCATGCTGCCTTTCCTCCCATTATCTCGGTAATCCTGTAAAATGTGCCAGTATGAGTTTTTCCTCACATTGCTAAGAGTTAGTGGACAGAATCTTGCTGAAGGTCACCTAGTACACATTTTTAAAACTTTGTTTTATGAGATTTTATGTTGTCCTCTCCCGCAAGCGGGCTTTCCTGATGCATTTAGATATAGTAGGCATCTCAGAAACATGGTGGAATGGGGAATATCCATGGGATACAGTCATTTCTGGGTATAAGTTCTTTAGGCAGGACAAGAAGGGACGGATTGGTGGAGGTGTTGTGTTGTACATCAAAGAGGGTATTTTCTTAGGTGGGGATGTGGAGTTTTAATTGCATTTTGTATGTTTTAGATTTTGAAATTGTAAGTTGCTTTGAGCCACAAGGGAAAGGTGGAGTGTGACTATTTTAATATATATATTTCTATATGGATTTAGTGGGTGTATGGCCACTCATAAATTGGGAAGTATATGAGTATTCATCTTCTACCTACCTACACAAACACACATATGGTCCAGATACTGAAGACTCACAGATAGGGATCCCAGACCTGTGCCAACAACCGCTGAGAGATTTAGGGGATGGCTCCTGGGGAGGGTAGACTTTCAAAGGAAAGTGATGTCATTTCCAATTGGGGTATTTCCCTCAATCTCTATGGTAAAGAGCGTTACCATCGATGCCATTTTCACCCTATTTTTCATCCCTACTTCTTTAATTATCAAGGGCAAGAAATTGAGGGCAGGGGATGGCAAGTGGCCAGATATTATTATTGTTGTTGTTACTGTTATTTAGATGTCTGAAATTGCCCAACCCCGCAAGTGGGCTCTGGGCAATTTACAGCATTAAAACAGATAGCAGTGTAGGATAGTGACATGCCTGATGGCAGCCATCTAAATCCAGAATAGACCCCTCCCCCAAGCCACCAGTTGCTGACCACATTATGCTGCAGTGGCTGGCATCAGGCCCAGATGTGGGAGAGCAGGAGAACTTTACAGGTCTGATGTAGCAAGCACAAAATACAGTTTTGCCCTGGATCATCCAATGGTTACAAGTGGATGATCACTTTTTTGGGGAGGGGGGTTGTATTTTTATGTGCATGTGTGTGTGAGAGAGTGTGTGTGCACCTGGAAGTTATAATGACCTCTGATGACTGACCCCTACTGGGGGCCTGGGGGATATTCAGAGAGGTGGCTGAATAAAGCCTGCCTCTGTCCTCCTAACTGCTGGTATTCCAAAGAGGTCTCCCACCCAAGTTCGTGCCAGAGTCGACCCTGCTTAGCTTCCAAGATCTGATGAGATTGGGCTTACCTGGGCTATCCAGGTCAGGGTATGGATGGTCACTTTCAACACCAAAAGCCTTTCCCCAGATTTCCAGATGTTACTCTTTCTACCTCATTTGAAGACAAATAAGTATTGTGCCATTTTCCTGAGTCATCACAGACTGGCTGAAGCGTTGGCTTACAGGGACCAAAAATGAAAAAAAAAAATATTATGAAGCCGCCTCTGGATATAATGAACAGAATTGGCATGCTGGTTTATTAGATTTTCTAGCAAGTTAATGTACAAGGATCAAATTCTGGGCCTGACTGTTGTTCTGAAGCAGAATATCATCACCTCGTCCTTCACAGGACTCCCCTAACATCATACACGTGCTCAGCAGAACGGAACCCTGAACAAAACCAGGGGATTTGGCACAGGCTTCCCGCGCATCCAACACCAGCTTTCTTGACAGCTCTTGACAAATCATCACACAGAATCAAATTAGAGCTTCATTTCAATATTCCAGTTGTCTTTTCTGCAGGAAGCATCCAACTGGAAGAGATGTGGGCACAAACCATTACATGATATATGCACACCTACCCAAATGTCTCCAGCACCTGGGAAGCTTTTGGACATCAAATATCGATCATCCTCTGCAAAGGGAGGGAAAAGTAATGTCAGCAACTGTTTTATGTGTAAAGAACAAGGACCTAGAAATTTTACTGTTGCATTCATCCTCCCTACATAGTCAGCCCAACTCCCCTCATCTCAGGCTATTATTTCTCTTTGGCTTGTTGAAGATTTCTTGATATTTAAGTATTCAAAGCCACATTTTCTCATACTGGGCTCAAGAGTTAAGACCTACTAATTTCAATCAGATTCACATTTGTAATAATTTAGCTCCCTGCAGCAGGTTGATTAGATTCATTGGCTAAGACAGCTGCTGAATGTCCTGTGGCAGAAAAGAATTAGACTTCGTAAAAGCACTCATGTTGATAGAAGAGATTATGATAGGGGAGAAAACAGCAGTGGGTAAGATGAGAGTATTTCTCTCTCTCTCTCAAGGTTAAAAGACGATTGTCAATGCACCAATTAAAACCTCTTAAGGTGGTCTGGGTATTTAAAAAAAATAAAAAGATTTTTTTTTTATTTCCACAAAACATTGTTAACTGTCTTACCAGTTAGCTATATGAATATATGGAAAGGATTGCTGTAGCATGGTAACCACCCACAGAGTCCACCTGGGACCCACCCAGAGTGGCGAGGACTCCCTCCCACTAAAGGTAAGTAAACACTTGGCAACCCTAAGCTAATAGGACAAGCAGAGAACCTGCAAGGACTTGTGGGGGTCACTTCATTTCCCCCCTGTACCCCCTTCCCCACATTATTTACTCTTTCTCTCCTCCTGGCAGCTCCATGTCCTCTTCCTTTTCCTTGCTTTCCTTCCCACTCACTAACCAACCTTTCTTTTGTATGCCAACCAGTCTTCAGCTTTATTTATTATTTATTTACTTCAATTTCCCCCAGTGGGACCCAAAGCAATTTACATAATTCTCCTGGAGACCTCCTGGAATTACACTTGATCTCCATACTCAGAGATCAGTTCCTCTGGAGAAAATGGCTGTTTTGGAGGGTGGACTCTGTGGCCCCATCCTTGCTGCTCTACCCCCACCCTCCATCCCATTGTCGGTGCTCTGCCTGCCCCTTGTCTGTAGTGCTGTGGCCAGTGGACTCCCCTACATCCCAAGGAAGGGTGGGCCAGCCTCTTTGTGCATCTCTGCCCATGGCTGGGCTGCTCTGGCTGTGGCAGAGAAGGTAGTGCAGTGGAGAGCTGCATCAGGCTTGCAGGAGCAGAGCCAGGAGCTGTGCAGGCCTGGGGGCTGCAGTAGCAATGCTTGGTACCATGGTGGTGATGCCAGAAGTAGTGCAGTGCCCAGGGACTGCAGCAGCGATGTCAAGAGCAGCTCCAGGCTTAAGGAATCATCACAGAAACTTGGTAACGTGGTGTGGCCTCCTCACATAACTACAGTAACTCCCTCTCACAATGGCTCTAACAGAGAAGCATTGTTCACCTGTGCACACGTCCCCCCCATTTCTCCCCAGGGTTTCAGATTTTTATGTAAACCTGGGGGGGTCCCCCAAGTTCATAGAAAAATCTTGCTTGTGGGTAAATGGGCCGCCTGCTCCACAGATTTAAGTATCCACAGATGGGCCCCCTCCCTTCACTATTAGATATAAGCTAAATGCTGATCCAATGTGAGGTAATAAGGAAAATACAAAACTAGGGTTGCCAGACCCCTGGGAGTCTTTGGGGGTGAAGCATTTCTAGCTAGAACCTCCCAGTGACATCACCACTGAGGCTTTTCCTGATAACTGTGATTAACTATAGAGATTGGCAAAATCCTAGAGTGTCAGTGACACCACTTCTAGGTTTTAGCTGGAAGTGATGTTGACATGTGGATGACATCTTGCCCCTCATTTTTGCCCTACCACTCATTTGAGCAGTGACGGGGGCCAGGAGGTGGCAGCAGGATATCACTTGTCATAGTGAGTAAGTTAGTAGTTGATAGTAAGTTTGCAACTCTATGTGAAACCACTCTGGCCATATTCTTTTCATTGTGACTGTAGGAGATCAGCTTCCAAACAAGGAAAGCAAGATGTCTGTCCTGCGGCCTGGAGCAGCAATGGTAGATACTGTGTGAGCAAAAGGGATGTTGCCGGGGGGGGGGGGGGGGAGCCATCAGCAACAGTGTGATATCACTTCTGTGAAAACCCCACTAGGAATTGCCAGAAACTCTATGGTAAAACTCTATGGTTCCTCCTGGAAGTAACATCATGCCATAGGCCCAACAGACATTTTTAATTTTTTTCTCCAATTGCCGCTCCGAGCAGTGGTGGGAAATGAGAGAAGCTTTTCCCCTCTCTCACTAGGGGGCTGGCAACATTACAACCCTACTTCCAGTCACATAACCATGTCATGTGTTTCCATGACACTCTAGCAATCCCCCCAAACCACAGAGTTTGGAGGGATTGATAGGACATTATGGTAACAACATTGGTCATGGTCAGGCAACTGATAATGATGATGCACACTACCTTCTCTTGCCCCCCCAAAACTCCTGGGGGTTGCCAGCCCCTCCAATCCTCTTTTTAAGCCAACTAAATTTATAGTAGGGTTGCCAGCCCCTCAGACGGCAACCCTACTATAAATTTAGTTGGCTTAAAAAGAGGATTAAGACAGATTTTGAGGGAGGATAGTATTAGCTGTGATGGCCAAATAGAACTTCCTAGTTGGCTTCGTGTTGCTTGCATACTTTCTGAAAGCACCTGATTGCTGAGGTTGGCTAGATGTGTTGGAAGGGAAGGACTGTGCCATGTTTCTTTGTTTGTACAGCGCCCACCAGTACCTCAGAGGGTGCAGTAGAGGTCAGTTGCATGTCTCCTTCCTCTTGTCTGTTCTGCTGACTTCTCCTTGTTACCCAATTACCTAAGGACTTCCTTCTTTCTGGCTAACTCCTTCTCTTACTGTTTCTTTGTCTAACCATGAGAGCAAGGTGCTCTCTGCAGTCTCTCTCCATCCATGGAGGAAAAGCTACTTCATGGTAATAGTCAACAAGGCAGGCCAGTCTGTTAAGAAGTGCAGTCCATGAAGGATCCATCTGGCTGGCATGTTATTCAAGAAAGGCGTCCCTCTGAAGATGCAAAGATCAGTGATGCAAAATGGCCGACATAAAGATCAACTGCAGTTTAATGTTTCCCTCCCTTCCAAGAAAGTCTATGTGGTTGGCCAAGGCAACACGTCTGATCAGCTGCAGGGCAAGATTGGCTGAGAGAAATGCTGTTTCCCAGGGACTAGGGAGAGACATTTTTAAAAAGGCTAGCAAGACGGAACTTTGTCTAATCCAATTACTAATTTTGTCATCTCCTTTTTCAGGCCAGTAAATGTATACTGCTGAAGAAAGAGGTCTGCCCTGAAAAATCTCAGGAAATAGCCAACACAGCAAACCAGCAACATGGTGTATTATACTGTAAATCAATTATACAGTGCAGCAATTTCTTTTATCTCATTTCCAAGTGTCTAATTTCAAATGACCAGGAAGTAATGGATAATATGAATGACATGTTTTAAAAATTTGGTCCCTACATTAAATGATTATTCAGTAGAATGAATGATTTCCTTCTCCACATTTATTTTTAACGTCTTTTAATTTATTTATTTTTTGCTGATTGAGAAGATAATTACTTTATCATGGAGGTGAATAGCATGGGTAAAGAGAGATTTTTCCATTTTCTCACTGGAATTTTCCATCCCCCCCCCCATTTTTTTCTAACTGAAAAAAAAGGCTTTCTGTTACATCTGCTGACTGCCACGGGGCATAAGCGACATACAATCAGAGCTTGACTCCTGGAAACAATAGGAGTCAAGGATCCTAGACCACCAAAAGCCCTCCAATAAGAACTCTGGCAGGAAATTCAAACCCGCCAATAGGACTCTTGGGTGTGTCTTAGGGACTGTATATAGTTGGCCATCTCGGCCGGTATTTCATTCCAGTGGTGTACCTAATAAACCAGTGCTTATTACCACGTCGTAGTCCGGCTTTCAATACACAATACTTTCCCTGAGCTGTTTTGACCTCTGCTGGGAGAAAAAAAAATGGTGATCAACCCTGTACAGTTTTCAAGGTAAGAGACATTTAGAGGTGACTCGCCATTGCCTGCCTCCTGGTATTCCTTGGAGGTCTCCCATCCAAATACTAGCCACGGCTGACCCTGCTTGGCTTTTGAGATCTGATGAGATCAGGCTAACCTGGGCCATCTAGGTCATAGTGGGGAGAAAAACAGGTATCTGTAAATTTTCTTCAGTGAGGGTAAAAGCAGCTCCAGAGGTGTGTGCCTTTTTCCACAGAGCAAAAGGTAGGGGAGAAAGGGATTAAAATCCCCTCCACGCCATTCTCCTCCCCTTGATAAAGCAATCGTGGTAGCTCAGTTTGCAGATAAACAAACAAACAAATAAGTAGTTTTGAATAAACTTAGGCAAAGCTATAGCATGTAGCTAAACTCTAAGATTTGGTGATTATTTTTTTTTAAAAAAAAACTACTTTGATTAATTTCCCAGAATCTGGAAAAGATGCTAGGCAATTTCTTTGAAGTTGTACACTACAGGGAAGGTAAATGCAGACTTACTCTGTTGCCTTGCCTCCCCTCCCCTCTTCTCTGCAATTAGAAAAAGTTCTGTTTTTATATACGTATGGTGGTGCATGAGTGTGCTGCACTGTCCTTTGTAGTATGGAAGAAAAGTTTAGATTAAATACAACCCTAAGGGATGCCCTACGAGATGCCCCCCGTGGTTGGGCACACACCTTAATATGGTGAGGGGGGTTGTGTGTCTCAGCAAAGCTGAGAGCAATACTATAAGAAGTTTAGACTCTGTCAAGGGGCTAATCTCCTAGCAGAGTCCCTCAGGGCGGAATGGTCACAGCTGAGACACCAGACAAAGATGCATCCACCCCCTTCAGGGATCAATGACCACATCAGCAGAAGAGAACGGGCAGTGGTGATGGGGGCGGAGGGATCCTTGAAGGATAGCTCTACTGGGCAGCACAAGTAATGGAAGGTGACATTGGCGATGGATGTTTCATGGACAATGGCAGTGCCACTTCTGCTAACCCTGGCTAGTACTGCACAGAAGAAGGCAAGGGTAAATCACTTCTGATAATCTCTTATCTTTAAAACCCTATGATGATTGATGAGACCATCCAAAATGAATTAAAAAAAGTAGTGCTGCAAGACGGAAACCCGCAAGTCAGATGGTGTTCAGTCAACTATTGGGGAAGTGCAGAGGACAACTACGAATGGTGCCACTTTTAATGATGCAACTGGACTAAAGCAGAAAGGACAGTCAGTTGTTCATGTGAATGGATGCAAAAGGAGAGTCCAGAGCTGTTTAATGTGTAAGCCATTGGCCTCCCAAGTCTTTTGATTATACCAGCAGTTGAAGAGCTTTTCTCCAGACAGGTTCCAGAACTGCAGTTTATCAGCACTTAATGTAATAACAACCCATTATCCATAAGATCTTACTTCTCCTTCAGATCTCACTATGCCTTGTAAATAATGGCATTTATAAAAGGCAGCAGCAGTTATTCTTCTCTCCTTTAGTAATCTTGTCTAGTTATGACCCAAAGCTTTGGTTAGTTATATAGTTAGTATATTTATTGGCTGCTTGTCTCCCTAGCAGGATCTTGAAGAGACTTACAACACATAAAAACACAATCAAGTAAAAGAAAAGAAAACAAGGATAACAAGAGCAACCTATGGGCTGGTCCAGAATCCAACAGGCCTGTTGTCCATGGCAACCAGGCCCAAGCCAGGGACCAAGATCCAGATGCCAAGAGCCTCTGGCCAAACCCATGATATATACCTGAGACTAGAAGAGCAAACAAAAAAGCACAGGTAAGAAGTTATCTCTGGTAGAAGGGTCCCTCCCAATCTGCCTTCCTGGCTCAGCACCAGTTGGCACAAGTTTCCTTTGTATTTCCGCTTGAAATAATGTTGACATTTTAAATACCTGTCATAAGGAACAAAGTAGGGCAGACTTAATTTGTAAAATGGGGTAGGGGGTGTAATTGTGCTGGAACTGTGTTGTGATGGGAAAAAAGGCTGCCAGAGGATGTAGTGATGGCCACAGGAATAAACAGCTCTGAAACGAGATTAGATAGATTCATGGGGGACAAGTCTATCAGTGGCTACTAACCATGGTGACTGAGGGGAGCCTCCACATTCAGAGGCACTAAGCCTCTAAATCCCAGCGAGGGGAAGGCCTCAGCCTCTATGCCCTGTTGTTGGCTGTCCAGAGGAACTGATTGGCCACTGTGTGAGACAGGATGCTGGACTAGATGAAGAATTGCTCTAAGCCAGCAGGGCTCTTCTTATGTTCTTAAATTCTTAACCCCCATATCTAGTCACCAATGACTCACCACCCACCTCCCCTTTGATGTGGGGGACACTGAAAGTAGGGCTTGGGAAGAGGATCTTAACTGGCAAGCTAACATTATGGGAGGCACTGATCCCACCAAGTAACCTAGCCTGAGAATTTTAGAATCTTAAAGATAAGATGCAACTTTTCAGTTTTCTGTTAGCAATTACACTTAAAAACAACAGTGTTCTTCCTTCCAGACCCTCATTTGGCTACATACTCTTTTTTGTTTGTTTTAAGGAACCAGGGATTGTCTTCATATATGTAAGGCTAATCTTTTTTCCCCATTCCAGAAGTGTTAACCGTGTTAGTTAATGGGAGGAAAATAAAACCAAAGTCCAATGGCATCGTAAAGATGAACAACATCTTTCCAGCATGAGCTTTCATGAGTCAAAGATCACTTCCTCAGATGTAATGAAGAAAAAAACCATTTCCCTCATATTTGAACATATGAACACATGATGCTGCCTTATACTGAATCAGATCCTTGGTCCATCAAAGTATTGTCTACTCAGACTGGCAGCAGCTGTCCAGAGTCTCAGGCAGAGGTCTTTCACATCACCCGTTGCCTGAGCCTGTAACTGGAGAGGCCGGGGACTGAACCTGGGACCTTCTACATGCCAAGAAGATGCTCTGCCAGTGAACCACAGCCCCTCCCCAGAAAGTTACAGATGGAGAGAGGAAAAAGGGAGGAGTTGTGGGTGAGAGAGCTGGTACCATAGATCAGGTTTGACTCACTGTAAGGGACTGGAATGAATCTGGTTTTGCTGCACATAACAAGATGATGAGCACCACCCCCAGACCTCCAAGAATTTCTCAACCCACAATTGACACCCTAGGTCAGACATTCTAATCATTTTCTGCCACAAGGTGCAGATGGGTTATAGTGTGATACAAGAAGTTATGAACGATCAGTTAAAGTTTCTAAAAGTGGGTCCTACTGAATTACTAGAAATTATTATGAGTAAGGAAATCCAAATCTCTGTTTAACCCCAGATGATGGGAAGTGTCTAATTTCTTGGTATTCTCAGATCTGTTATTAAGAATTCACCACCTGGAATACATAGGCCTTAAATGCAGGTATGAAGATGCCACCCTGATTGTGAGCATGAAAGAACTGTGGCAGCTGTTTCCTTCAATGAATTGATAGTGCTCTGTCTTTCCTGGTACTGATGGCATGTTGTGAATTCTGCTGTGAGACAGAGTTGGAATGCCAACTGGCAGAATGGCAGGCACAGTTATCCAGCTCTGCTGAGTCAAAATTTCCAATTTTAAAAAAGGCTTCTGCTGAGAGAAATCATGTTCAATTAACAGCAAGTAAAACAAGTGTGCTGAGTAATATGCTAAATAGAAAGGAGCTTGAGTCAATCTATCTGGGAAGGCTTCTATAAATATTTTTTTCTTTCTGATTTGTATCCCTTCTTTCAAAATACTGGTGACAATTATATGTTCTTAGCACTTTGTCGGCTGATCACACACATCTCCACTGAGTGAAAGCATTCCAAAACATGTAACAAATGGTCTGGATCCAGGCAAAAGTATGTACTTTTCAGTTTTTAAATCCCATTGATTTTTGCAGAGAGTTTTACGCATATGCTGAAGTTTTTTTTTATTGAAATTCAGGATGAATATCCTAAGGCTATTGATCCATTTGTTTTCAACCAACAGTTAAACTACTGCTAAAAGCGCACACTTGCCTCATTTTGACTACCTATATACTTTAAAACATGGGCCATATATTCATATGTTGTGTGGTGTCTGCTGGTTTTCACTTACTGGAAAGTAGATTCACTATTAGTTTGGTAATCTGTTGAAAAAAATATACAGTGATCCAGTTATAATATCTTTAACAATTTGACAAAAAAGTCCATTACTTTGAAAGTCATAGCCCTGTGGTGGTATGATGAATGGACACAATTTGTTCACCCTGGAGGCAGAGCTAGAAGAAGGCAGAATAAACCCAGAATTTCTCTTGCACAAGGCTTATTAAATTAAATGTGGTTTGTCCTACAGTCCAGGTTTGTGCAAGTCCCATTTGTTTCTATGGGATTAACATAGGAGATGTTATTATCTTTTTGACAGGTTTCTAAGGATAGGTTCAGATTTGATCACATCAGTGGATTCTGGTAGAATTCTTGCTGTTGTGAGAGCCACCATTTGCTCACTGGGTCCCTGCTGTTCTTGGCTCATAACGCATAACTTCTGCTGGGAAAGGTGGTGGGCTCCTTTATGGATAGTACTGCTTCTTCAGTGGGTGGGGCTGTCTTTCTAAAGCCAATGAAGGAAACAGTCATTAGGTCTCAGGCTGAGTAGCCTTCTTTGGTGAAGAATTATGTGGCTTTACCATTTTTAGGGAAGGTGATAGCATAAGTGGCAGAAGAGCTTAGCTCTGCTTAGTTTCTTTTTTTTTTTTACAGATCAAGTGGAGAGCTTGGGGGATGCTTATGGACCCAGTTCTAGTCTTGAGATGCAACAATCCAACCATGCCGGCTCTCATTACAGTTCCCCTCAGCAGTTATCCAAATTCTGTTTGGCCAGTTTCTCCTGTGCAGAAAAGACCGGGATCTAGGCCAAATGGGCTTCCTTCCATGACCCCAGACAGTCTATTGACATCCTCCTGAGAAATCAAGCTGAAATGACCAGAGCAAACATGGTAAGTGGCCAGCTTTTGATCGCTCCACGTTCATCCAGCTCAACAGAGCTTCGTCCCAATCACTGCGACCACAGTCAATTGACTAGCAAATAGCGTTGGCTCGAGGTGCTTTGTAGCTGCTTCCTGCTCTCTCACACACCCCGCCTCATTGCTGCTGTGCCCACTGAGGAGGCTGGCAGAGATAACCCATCTTACCTATTCATTGCCCAGCTCCCTTTAAAAATGATGGGGCGAGCTGCACAATACCCTGTAGGGCAGGGGTGTCGAACTCATTTGTTATGACATAAATGAGACCTCATTGGGCCGGGCCATGTGTGTCATAAAATGTAATGCCAGATAGCGGAGATATAAACTTTATAAAGGACACAAACACAATGATTTTTCTTTTACTTAAAATAAAAACGTGCTTAAAACATTAGCACTTTTGCAATATTTTGTTTATTTAACAGTATCTGATAACTGACACCTCTTCCTCTGAATTATTGCATCAAAATGTGTGTGCTGTTGCAATCTTGAGTATGCTGCTCAAATGTGTATCTGTAAGCTGCAAACCTACTTTTGATTTATTGACATTCACCAGAGAAATCTCATGCTCAGGGTTCTGAGTCTAGGACCCAAGGGAAAATATGAAATTGCTGAGTGATTGAGAGACTCTGGCAAAGCAAGCTATGATGCAGCAGCAGCAACAGAACTGGAAGCAGGAAGATGGCCAGTTCCAGTGCGGGCCTGATAGAAGCCCTCCAGGGGCTTGATCCGACCCCTGGGCTGCATGTTTGACACCCCTGCTGTAGGGTTTTCTGAACTTTCACAAGACTAGAACAGATCAGCCAGCATTTGGATTTCCCTGGCCACAAGAACCATAAATGATGGCAGAAATCTTGTGAGAAGAAGGAATCTCATGAGAGTTCAGGAAGCCCTATAGGGCATTTGCAGCTTGCCACACTAAGAGAACCAGGGGCAGTGACGTGTGGCTGGCCACCCTGCTTTCAAAGAGGCCTGGGGGACTGAGGAGGTAAGGAGGGTTGTCCCATCTGCAGGGCTCATTTCGTAGCAGGAGCTCCTTTGCATATTAGGCCACACACCCCTAATGTAGCCAATCCTCCAAGAGCTTACAGAGCTCTTCTTACAGTAGCTACTGTAAGCTCTTGGAGGACTGGCTACATCAGGGGTGTGTGACCTAATATGTAGAGGAGCTCCTGCTTTGAAATGAGCCCTGAGTGTGACAATCAGGGGGGCAGCAGGGAAGGGAGAGAGAAGTGGGTGACTGGCAAGATACTTAAAGGGCTGTCATACAGAGGATGGAGTGGAGTTGTTTTCTGTTGCCCCAGAAGGTCGGACCAGAACCAATGGGTTGAAGTTAAATCAAAAGAGTTTTCGGCTATACATTCAGAAGAACTTCCTGACAGTTAGAGTGGTACCTCAGTGGAACAGGTTTCCTCAGGAGGTGGTGAGCTCTCCTTCTTTGGAGGTTTTCAAGCAGAGGCTAGATGGCCATCTGACAGCAGTGCTGATTCTGTGAACTTATGCAGATCATGAGAGGGAGGGCAGGAAGGGTTGCCTCAGTGCTTAGTTCTTGTGGCCCTTTCTTACACGCCCAGGGAAATGCTGATTGCCACTTCGGGATCAGGAAGCAATTTTTCTCCAGGCCAGTTTGGCTGGAGATCCTGGAGGTTTTTTGCCATCTTCTGGGCGTGGAACAGGTGTGTGTGTGTGGGGGGGGAGAGGTATTTGTGAATTTCCTGCATTGTGCAGGGGGTTGGATTAGATGACCCTGGAGGTCCCTTCCAACTCTGTGATTCTTCTATGTTTCTAATATAGGAGTCTGCTGCACCTCCAGAATCTACCGCCAAAGGCAGCCTCCTTCAGTCACCTCATTTTAGATCCAACCCTGTAAAAAAGGTCTTTGATCTGATTAGAACTTTTGAAAAAAAATAAATTTGGGGGCTGACATGATGTCATTTTGATGTCAGAACTTTGTTCCTAGCTTGGGAGACCAGGTTCAGACTAATGCTTGAAAAGGATGTGTTGGTGGTTAAGGGAGAACGGAACCTAGAATGTCACTTAGTTTTGTTTAGATATAAGTCACGGTAAACATAACCTGCTGCAAGATGCTAAATGTCTCCCAGCTTTTTAGAATTCCTCAGAATGTCAGGTTGTTTCCATCAGCTGGGCCTCTTTATTAGATAAAAGGCCATTCGTTTCCAGCTAATGCTGATAGACTGCAGCCATCAAAACAGATGAGTTGGCTTTTTTCAGCATCCCAGATGAGTCTTCTCTGTGGCATGGGGCCAGACAGCTTGAACAAATGACACACTTTGTCATATTTGAGACAAATACCTTCAGAGCGTAGTCAGACTGTTGAATAGCCTTGCAGCCTATGGAACATTTCACAGTCAGCAGAAAAGTGTTTCCACTTTGGGCTGAATCCATGAACAGTAGGCAGGACAGTGAGTTGGATTCAGAAGCCTCCCTATGCATAGAAAGCTAGTATGTAATGGAAGCTATGCTGAGTGGTTTTCTGTGCACAGGAAATATGCTGGCAGCCCTACAGCTGCACAGTCCAGTAAGTTCCCCTGCATAGAAGCCATCTTCATCCATTTCTCTGCAGATATAAACATATTCTCCATCTGTTCTGCCTCAGGATTTTTATTAGGACCATTGAAAGGATCATAACTGTATTGTGCTAAGAAATGACAAAGTCTGCAAGGCCTCAGATGCTCTGATTGTAGCTGTATGGAAACTTTATCTGTTTCCCATCCTTCCAATTCACCTGTTGTATCTTCTGGATTCAGAAGACAGACATGTTCCCTTTGACTGAGATTTAGATCAGGGGTGTTGAACTCATTTCTTACCGGGGGGGGCAGATTTTACATAAATTGGACTTTGTCGGACCGGGCCATGTGTGTCGTAAAATGTAATACCAGGCAGCAGAGATATAAACTGTATAAAGGGCAGCAGCTGGTATGTTCTGAGTTGATGTATCCTCACTGCAAGGCCTCATGGGCTGGGGGGGGGGGGTCAACCCCCCCAAACGGGCAGACTGGAGAGCCAGTGGTGCAGCACTGGGCAGACATTCCCACGCTGCTTGACTGCTGCAGATGAGGTTGTTCCGCCATGCTGAAGCCGCAACTAGAGTGGCTCCACCCACTTCCCCCGAACAGCCTCCTGTTCCCTCCCTTGCACTAATTGCTCACGGGCTGCATAAGAGCCCTGGATGGGCCAGTTCTGGCCCCTGGGCCTTATGTTTGACACCCCTGCTCTAGCACTTCTAGTTGGAAAAGGATTTCAGGTAGTTGGGCTGGGTAAGAAAACCCCTCCATGACCAGTCAGAGTCAAGGGCGTAGACTTTCCAATTTCTGGGGGGGGGGGCTGGGGCTGGGCCAGAGACATTACAGGCCATTGTCTCCAGGGGAGGCTCAGCATGTCCTGGAAAAGTTCGGGGAGGGGGGGCTCCAGCTCCCCAGCCCCCCTGAAGTTGATGCCTATGGTCAGAGTTGGCAATCCCAGACTAAAGTTCTGTCTCAGTACAATGTAAGTTCAAAAAGGAAGAGGCCTTTTAACACTTATGAAGTTTACAATGCTTACGGTAATTAACGGGTTTAGCATCTTTTAATTTTTTTATCCACTAAAAGTGCCCCATTTAATCAGACTGTCCCTTTTAGTCAAATTTGGTTTTGGTTTTGTTTGTTTTTAAATTATATTTGATCCAAATAGTTATAAATGGTACAAGTGGCAAGCGCGCGCTTGAAAAAGGCATCCCCTTCTTTACGAATGAGGACATGATGCAAGCTGTATGCACCATTTCAAAACAAAGAAAACATGCTCTCTCTCACACTCTTTTGCTTTGGGGGCTTTCATATGAAAATATGCAATTTAATCAACTATGGTCAGCTGACATTTTCTTCGGTCAGGTGACAGCCCTCTTTATTCCAGAAGGAACACTGGGCATTCAGACCATCAAGTGTGCTGCGATTCAGATCTTGCTCAAAACCAGATCCGTGAAACACTTCAACGAAGGACTTCAAAGGAGGTATGAACTGGCAAACTGGTGAGTGCAGTTCAGAGGAACACTCGCAGTCCAGTGTGTGTGCACGTGTGTGTGCGTGCACATACATTTGCCCCCAGGAGGGATAAAGTAAAATCTCTGTTCCTAAGGTTTTAAACACTGAGATTTCATTTGCCTTGCTAAGGCTGTCAAGTCTCGTTTGCTGCTGAACAGTTCATGCTTTGGCGCTGGACAATGCACAAATGTTTAAATTGCTTGAAATGTCTAATTGAATTACCTTCAAATTGTAAGTCAAAAATGGGGAAAGGCTGTCTCCGGCTCAGAGGCTCAGTCACTCAGATGTGTCTTCCCATACTGATGCTCACCCCCCCCTTTTGCTTCTTACAAGACGGCATTAAACAAAATCTTAAATGATAAAAGCATTTCTGAAGGGTGAATTCTGAAGAGTGACAGGAGAGAGGGGAGAGGATGCCAAATTCCTGCCATTCAAAACAGTCTTGAGTATAATTTGGGGTTATCTTTTCAGCTATCAGAGGGATTGTAGTAAAGAGTTTGACCAAAATCGAAAGGCCTGTTCATAGATGCCCTGAATATCAAATTGCAAAAAAAAAGCAAAAAAAAAAAAAAAAGCAGTCCACTGAAAGTTGAGTATTTCTTTTTGCTGTGTACTTTGGAAGAGCACAGGAAAATGTGACCTTCTAAAAGGAGGTGTTTATATATCTGACTGGTCTATTTTTAGTCCCGCCCTCTTTCCCAGCCATTCAGGGTGGTACACATACTTTCCCCCACTTCCATTTTGTCCTCATAACCATTTTGTGAAGGAGCTTAAGCTAAGAGAGTGTGACTCGGCCAAGACCACTCTGAGAGCTTCATGATGCTTGAACTCAGGTATCCCAGATCCTGGCCCAGCCCTCCGGCCAATATACTACACTGGCTCCATATGGTTTATGTCAGAGGTGTTGAACTCATTTGTCACGAGGGCTGGATCTGACAAAAATGTCACTTTGTCGGGTCATGTGTGCCATAAAATATAATGCCAGGTACTGGAAACATAAACTGTATAAAGGACAGCAGCTGGTAAGCTTCGAGTTGGTGTATCCTCGCTTTAAGGCCACATGGGCTGGGGGGGGGGGGTTCAACCCCGAGATGGACAGACTGGAGAGCCAGCAGTGCAGCACTGGGCAGATGCTCCCACACTGCTTGACTGTTGCAGACGAGGTTGTCCCACCATGCCGAAGCCACAATCAGAGTGTCTCCTCCCACTCCCCCCTCAAGCAGTCTCTGGTTCCCTGCCTTGTACTAGTTTCTCGTGGGCCACATAAGACCCCTGGGTGGGCTGGTTCCGGCCCCCAGGCCTTATGTTTGACACCCCTGATTTATGTATTTAGAGATTTATGTCTCGGAACCAAAGTAGCTTACAACATTGTTCTCTCGGCCTCCATTTTATCTTTACAACAATCATGAAAGTCAGGCTAGGCTGAGAGGGACTGGTCCAGTGTCAATCATGGCAGAGTGGTATTCAAACATGGGGCTGCCAGATCCAAGTCCTACACTGTAACCACTATGCTACGCTTGCTTTGTACACTTCTTGCATGTAGACCTAATATTCAGGCCCATGCAGTTTTTAATGACCTTTAGAATCACTCAAGGTGTTTTGTTGCTGAGGGGTCTGGAACAATATGAACAAGCCCTGTGTTCAAGTGCTCCCTCTCAAGGCTGGGTGGGTGCAACTGCAAAAGGCCCAGTTGTGGGCAAGGGGTGGGCCTGACCAGTGCTGCCCATGAGCAGGAACATCCTGAGCTGGTGCAGGCCTGGCAGTGCCCTCCGTGACTCGGGCAAACCCGCTGAACTCTGCCCCTGGCTGGGCACTGGCAGCCTCGGGAAGAAGAGCCCCCCACCCCTGCAAAGTGTCCCAAAGGTTGGGGGAGGTGCTGGGTTGGGCAGCCTCTCTGGCGGCAGCAGCAGCCCCCTTGAGTCCATGAAGGTAGAGCGCGGCCATGCTCCAGAGGCCCGGAGAGCCTCACCTTACCATGCCCTGCCCACGGCCCTGCGCAGGAGGCTGGCACCCCCCCCCCTTGCTGGATGGGGAGGGGTGCACACTAGGCGTACCTGGGAGCCAGCCGCTTACCCGCGAGGGGGACCTTCCTTTCTTCCCCCTGCTGCAGAGCCTTGGGGAGGCTCGTAGTAGCTGCACGATCTGCCGAGGGCAGATAGGGGAGGGCGGGTGCCCAGGAAAGTCACTGGCAGGTGGAGCAAAGGGGGTGCTGCAAGGTACTGATGCCCAGAAATGGCTGCAGACCAGGGGCTTGTGTGGGGGTGGCGGCTGCTCCTCCATGGGGGGTTCATCAGCAGGCAGGCCAGCAATCTCTGGGAGGCGGTGCTCTAGGCAACTGCCTAACTGGCTTCTATGGTTGCACTAGCCCTGCTCCCTCCTGTCTCCCTGTCACATGCACGAAGTCAATTACTAACTTCGCTTTGGCACAAACTATATTTTGCAGCTATGTCCAAACTGTCAAATTAAATTTGACTTTGATCTCCAAACCAGGACTGCAAACTCTTTTCCAACAAGCCTAAACTTCTTAGCTATACAAATAAAGCAAGGAAGAGGTGTTTTTTTAATAAGTACATTTTTATTTAAAATAAAAATTAATCATGGTGCCTTTTTTAAATAGGGTACTGCACAATCTGTATATGCAACACTTTTTTTGGTACAGAACATATGTATTGATCAATATCCTTAAATGCTAAATATATATTAATGGCTTGTCTTAGAAACATGACAACATTAATTTTTTGAGATTGTAGCTGGCCATGATCCAGGGGGCTACGAAATGAGCTCCAAGCACAGTGAAACTTCTGAGCTCCCTCTCCAAAAAGCGGACACCTGGGTATGTTGCATGAAGCGTCCCTAAGGAGACTCTCTGGATCATGGCCATCCCCTTTAGTCATTTAACCACCAGTACAGATTCTCTTATGAACAATAGCAGTTTTAATCTGCACAAGTGGTACACAGTCAAGAAGGCAGATCTTAAGATTATTTACATTCATGCATTAGAGTTTTGTTTTGTTAAAACACACTATCTTTTGCAGTTTAAAAATCATATATTTTGTTTGTAGAGATGCAGGGCAGGTTGTAAAGATATAGAAAAATATATTTATAACAGTCCCGGTTCTCCATTGCCTCAGACGCTTGCATATACCTGTGCAAAGCGAGTACCAAATGGGCAGAAGGACACCATGCCAAAAACACAGCTTCACTCCCCATCTTGCATGGTACAAAACAAAATGCAATGTGCTAAGCAATGGGCAAACCGGGCAATACATATAGAATATATGGCTATGGTCCAGCCAAAGTTGAGCACTCCCATTAATGCCCACGGGAGAGAATTTAAACCTGTGCTTCACTCTGCCATTGAAATTAATAGGACTCAAAAAGTGCTTAACTTTGCCTAGATCATGTCCTCTATGTATATCTCTATACCATAAATCTCTTGTTGTGGCACAGAAGTTGCAAACGGACAAAAAAAAAACAAGCATAGCTCTTTGGGTCAAACTGAGGTACACAAGCAGCTAGATTTAAGTCAAGCTATGTTAGGAAAAGCTTTGCTCACTGCATGCCCTGAGGAACGCAGAACCTTCCAGCATCTTATTTTAGAGGATTAAAAAAAAATTAAACTCTAAATCTCTGTAAACTGCTATCTTGAATCACCAGTTCTCAGTGTAATGGGTCCCTATTGTGAGGATAGTTTTATCTGTCAAGACTTGTATGTTCTGTTTGTATTCAGTTAAACAGATTAGAGGGGATGGATGCCCCCTTTACAGATGCTTTGCAAGCGCTCTGTACAATTTCAGACAAAGTCCTGTGTGCAGCACGTAACAGTCAGTGCCCATCTCCTTTGCATCTGTTCTGAACACTGAGGGGTTTGCTACATGTTCAGAACAATGCGGTGGCGCCCTCCTGAGACTGCACTACTTTGGAATAGTGGGCAGGGAAAACTGCACACTCAAGTGTTCATACACGAAGGGAAATCTCCCTGCACATAGCAGCAAACCATATCAGAAACCTAACACGCTAGTTTTCCAGGGGTGGAAAGGGCAGCTTTTCAGCACTTTGAAACAGTACATCCCAAGGAAGGCTATACCACAGTTCTTCAGAACGTGTAGATCAGCCCTGAGAGCAGCCTGCAGCATGTTCATCCTTGTATTGTCCAGGTGCGGGTACAGTTACAAGGGCCTGTTCTAGATGGCAACATTGCAAATGTCGCTTGGTGCTGCTTCAGCCAAAATGGCATCTTGCAGGGTACAGCCAGAAAGCTCCTCCCTGCAAACATGCTAATAAAAGCCTTTAGAGTTAGGGGGCAAAAAACTATACCCTTGGACTGATATAAGGAGTCTAGACGGAAGGATGCTACATTGGGACCTGAGCCGGCAGGGCTAAAGTTTGCTGGGTATCTGCAGGACTCTGACTTCAGTGCCAGAATCCTCACCTTCCCTCGTCCTGTGTGCTACTATGCCTGCACAGCAGTTGTATGCATTTTAAACAGCAACAGAACCACAGATACTAGGGGGTTAGCCAAAATACTAACAGAAATAGACTCCTGAATACTCCAATAGTGTAGCCTTTCCAGGTTCCTTTGACTGTAATTTCAGTAAGGCCAATAAGAAAAATGGAAGTATGACTGTTAACAATTCAGAACTGCTCATTAGCATCTACTGGATTTGCTAAGCGGTTCTTAATAAGCACTGTGGTAATGTGAGGACAGTGATAGAAATAATAAGGGTATATATATATATATATATATATGCTATGTAACAATTTATAGTTCTTCATAATTTGAAAGATATTGTAACAATAACAAATGAGCTCTTTATAAATAATATTCTTTTGTAGAATTCAAGGTACTTTAAAGGTAGCTTTTTTAAATAAGACCATCATCTCAGAAAAATATAGAGCAGAAATGACCTGCACAGCTGCTGTGAAACATCTACTAATTCAATGGTAGTTGCACAAGGACGCTGTAAAACTCTCTGCCTTTTAATGAATGGAGGTTACACAGCAACCGGGCCAAACTTGAGGAAGGTACTCATGCTTTCTTTCATGCTCCATCAGTAGGCTGAAGAATAGGTTTAGATATACACTGGACATCAACGAGGAATCTTGGGAGGGGACGAACAATTAGAGAATTTCTACCGTGTGAAAATTAAATCTTCCCCTCCAGGACACTGGAAGCATCTAAGAATTTCAGCAGACCCATCTCCCTACCTCTGTTTTTCTTTTTTCTTCATTTGGACACATGAAGCTGCTTTATACTGAATCAGACCATTAGTCCGTCCATGTCAGTATAGTCCACTGAGGCTGGCAGTGGCTGTCTGGTGTCTCAAGCAGAGGTCTTTCACATCACCTACTACCTGATCCTTTTAACTGGAGATGCCAGGGATTAAACCCGGGACCTTCTGCATGCCAAGCAAATGCTCTACCACTGAATCTCGATTTGCTGACATTCAACTTCTGTCAACATTCTGAGGGTATTGCTCACTTCTCATTGGGCCTTATCTTTTTAAATTTACAAGCTAATATTTTTTTCTGCACACCCAGGCAATCTCCCAAATATGTAGAAATATCTCTGTTGTTTGTGGGTGATCCTTCTGTGATAGGTACTCAACCATGATGTTTGCTATTAGAGGGAACAAATTTGGGTCTGTGAGGAACTGGAGGGGAGGAGACAAACTGTTTGGAAATCCTATTGCCCAATCCTCCTCTCCACAGGACTACGTAAACTCCCAAGGTCTGAGCAAGCCAATTTCCCCATTTCCCACTGTTTCTTCTTTAACCATCTCTAAACTGCCCTCAGTATTCCATACCACTGAAGCAAACTCAGTCCTCATTGAACATTTTTTTTGTTTTCTTTTGATTTAGAAAGACTTCTTGTCCTGCACACCTAAAGATCCCCCTTGAGAATGTAAACCCCCCTACTTAACTGTGGGTGACTTGGCTTTATCTGCTTTTTTGACTGACCCAGATCATCCCCTTCTCAATTAGATATAGCAAAGTAATAATGATAGCTAAATTTTCAGTGCAACAAAAGTGACCTTTACCACTTCCATTTTGACGACAATTGCCACAGATTAGTGACAGAGTACATGACAAAGGTACTAAGATCAATGGCATCTCTGTTTGTTCCTCCAGGAGAACCGAAAAATGGGCACAGTTGACTATTACTCATCGTAGCCATACCTTGTTCGAATGGGGTGAACTATATGTCTGTAAATGAAAACAGAATGATTTTTTTTAAGGAGGAAAAAAAGAGGATGAAAAGAAAAATATTGGGAAAAACCTCTGATTAAGATCATGGAAAGCTGCACCCAGCTGGAGTAGACAGTACAGAGGACTAGACAGACCAATTATTTAATTCCCTATAAGGCAGCTTCATAGTTTCACAAGACTGCACTGCCAGAAATGAACGGGGATGCAGTCTTGGGACTGCATCCTATGATTTTGTTCCGCTAACTGAGACAGACATGACTTTGGTTTGAGGGCCTGGTAGGCGAATATTCTGCTTTGTGAGCTACTGGCATTAAAGTTGTGAGCAAGCAATTTGGCTACTGCATAAATTAGTTTCCTCTGGAGCCATCCTTCCAGAGCTGAGACAAGAATGTGTGAGCCAGAGGCTAAAAAACTGTAAGCTAGCTCACACTAACTCAGCTTAGAGGGAACATTAGTTCCAATCCAAAAGTGGGTCACAAAGACTGTGCCAGTGGATCCCAGGCTTTTGTAGTTTTATTGATTCATGCAGGTGTTGTTTTAAGTGGGTCACCATACTGAGTAAATTTGGACTTACAGGGCACCAAAGGTTGAGAACCAGCTACAATAGTTAATGCTAGAATACAATTTCTTAGTCTTTACAATGCCACAAGACCCCAGGATCCCCCCCCCCCCCATATACAGCTACTTTTCTGGATTTTTCATGTAGCAAACAAAAACACGATCCCTTACCAAGAGTATTACAGCTGAGCCTGCCCTACGTTCCACCTGTAGGCCAATATAACAGAAAAGATATGAGGGAAATGACTGTACTAAATAACATCACCGGGGGGGGGGGGGGAGAAAACCCAGCCAGAAACATTCATTGGCACACTGAAGGAAAAGTGCAGTTATAAATATATGAGACAATGGATTTTGGTTTAAGTATGACAAAAAAGTCAATTGCTTTTGTGCAATTATGCACCAAATGAACAGAAAGGAAATCATTTATGTTCTTAGAGCAAATAATTGCCAACACTCTTTCATTCCACCTTAACAAAGTCTTGACATTTAAAAGACTGTGTATTCCAACACAGAGAAAAAAGGTTAGAAGGCTGAGTAAACAAATAACTCTGTTAAGATAAAATAGCCAGGACTTTTTTTTAGGGGGGGGGGGTGTCTGTTAGAGGACAAAAATATTTATGCATATGCTACCATTCAGTTACAAAAACTGATATTTTTTGGGGGGAGGGGGGGCACACACAAATATCAAAACTTAACACCTCAAGTATTCCATGGAGATGGGATTGCAGAGTCCAGGCAAGCATTGCTTTGCAACAGAGAAATTCAGTGGGGTAACATCTAGCTTTTGAATGCTTTCCCTTTCTCTTTTCTTCTCGGCAGGTTCTGGAGAAATAAGGCTGGATCCAGACTGTTTTCTACCAGCAGAATGGAACTTTTCTGCCTCCCTGCTCTCATGAAACACTGTTCCTGTGGGATAGGGGACCCTGAGGAATGACACAGCGGAGGGGGGGGGGGGAGACTCTGCAGCAAGAAGGGGGAAACTGGAAAAGATAGAATCAAACCCACAGATTGCCAGGTGAGGGGATCCCCATACACAGACAAATCAACAGGGCACATTACTGTCCACATACAGATAAGGGGCACGTGTGAGCTCAAAACTTGCTCCTAACTTGTTGACTTCCACTACTGAAAATTAATGGGTAAATAGGCTCTCTGAAGACTCCAAATTTTATATTTCGTTCACGTGTTGAACATTAATGGAGTACAATGCAGGGTTCTGGACTGCGGTGTAGCTCCTCAGGGCCTTGAAGTCGATACTGTCATCGAGAACGAGCCTTGTATAAACTGAACTAGAACAGCGGCTCCTCAGCACTAACAGGCTGTATTGCAATGACACCACAATGGCTTGTTTGGACTGCTTGAATGCGCAAAGACAGGGGATCACTGAAGCCTGACAGCACGACAGGAAACTAGAGGTGTTTTCGCTAGGCATGAAGGCATACAAGGAAGGATGTCAAAATACTTGTCTGAACATCTTAACCCAGGTATGGGCAAATACCAGCAACTAAACAATGGTCTTTATTTGAAGAAATTGAGGTGACCAAACCTAGTAAGACACCACACAAAAGTGAGTTTGGCAGGTTCAGCTTTGCAGTCCTTATTCCAAAGTGGAACAATGCGGAGGTACCACACAGAATTTGGCACAGTTGGTAGTCCCTTGACAAGAGACAGGACTGAGCTAACACGGCTTTCTCCCTGAAGCAGAGAGTCCTTCCTTCAGAAGAAGTCCCTCAGAGGAGCTACTCGGGAAATGGGGGGAGCCATCAGGAAATCTGAGCTGGCAAGCAGAATAAGGAGACCTTCAGTTTCCATTGTGGCTAGTCTTCCTCCACCTTCAACCCCAAAATATTTAAAGCCACTCTAGAGAGTTCCTGCTTACAGATCTGTGTGATGGAAATACATATGTTAAATTGTGCAGAATTGTAACCAAGGAACAGAAAACTCAAACTTTTAAAACATGGGATATACACACACACACAAAAATACCATGTGATGACAAAAAGATAAACAAGACCAATTATGGATTAACAGTATTCAAAGCACCTTTAAATGTCATTACTTATAATTATTTTTTCTCTTTTATTAGCAATGCTAGTTGCTGAGGATCATAGTGTGATTTCTTTCGGTCTGAAAAGTCTTCAGCCATGGAAATTGCATAGCGACCAGGCTGTAAGTGTAGATGTATACTTCATGAGTCCATGCAGTATTTGGGAGCTGGGGAATGGGGGAAGATGCTTTGTGGAGTAAGAGATATTTTCCCACTTTAATAATGCAATCATAATTAAGAATGGAAAGGCTGATGGTCTGGAAAGGGAAATCAAAAAATGCGGAACCATGCGGGTAAAGCTCGGTTTTTCCAGACTCGGTGACAACACTTTGCTGCTTCCAGCAGATCACCTTCACCATAAAAAAAGAGGATCCTATTAAAGCAGCGCTTTTATGGACAGTTGATCAAAATAAATAAATAACTAAAGAGGAAAAGGAGAGGGGGAAGCTGGGGGGGGGCATCATGATGTTGCCTCCAACAGATGCGGCATGCAGTGATTATGCCTTTGTGAGGCCTTTGCTCAGAGGAGCCCCAACCGGCAAGTTTATCCCTCCCTTTGTGACCGTCAGCAGGCTGCAGAAGAATCGGCTGCTTTTTCTTCTTGGAATAACTGATGCGTGCCTGTTTCTGAAATGAAGTCCTTGGCCCATAGGCCTTTCTTTCCTTGCTGCTTTTCACCCACCTTGCTGATGCCATGTGTGCTTTTAACATTTGCTACTCAAGGGGGGGAGAGTCTCAGAAATTATACCACCGCATTGTTCACGTCAACTGTCTTGTTATTTTGGGAGGCAGTCATTGCATATTCAGCTCGACTTGTTCCATTCTCTTCTTTTCTCAGTGGTTTCCTTTGATGAAGCACAGGGATTTTAAAAAAGAAGAAGAGAAGAGGGGAGGGGAAAAGGACAAACAGGTTCATTATCAACGGGCAACATTTTAAAAGCTTTCCACTCAAACAATTAGAGAAAAGCCTTGTTGAGTGAGAAAAAAAAAACCATCTTATTTTTAGGGTGCTGATCCTTTGCACAACTCCGTAAATTCACAAGGGGATCATGGAACTCTGCAATATCTGGGGAAGGTGAGCTTCCTTCTCTAAAAAACAGGTAGAGGATGGATGGATGAGCTGATCTCAGGGCACTGGGGTGTGGGAAGGAAGCAACACACACTAAATACGGTTTGGCTACAGGCACCTCACTTCTATTTAATTTATCAAAACTGAAAAGGAGTGGGATTCTTAAAGTCCACCTAGGTGGGCTGTTGAGGAATCCATGAATGGATCTCCCACAGTATTTTCAGGCATAAATTGCAACATGTAGCGAGGGCAGGAGTCAATCCAGATGGGGAGTCAACTTTTGCCCCTGTAGCATTTTCTCAACTGCAATCTTCCCTGCAGGGGGAATACAAGAGCACTGTATGGGCATCTGAATATTTGCATCCCCTCTGGGATCAAATCCAGATTGGGAAAATGGTGCCAGGGAAAGGGTTAAATCCCCACCTTATGGCAAAGTCTCACCTTGGATTGGTTTATAAATGCTATGAAGCCTGGAAAAACCACTCCAATTTATGGATTTGCTTTCTGTTCAATATTTCCTGACCACTTTTTTTTAGTATTTTAGATGAATTTTTAGAATTTTTAATAACTTTTTAACTTTGTAGATAGATCTAGATGGTCAGCCATGTTGGTCTGAAGCATTAGAAGGTGCCACTGGACTCTAAATTTGTTTTTGTAACTTTGTATTATCTGATTGTATTATTTGACTAGCTAATTCAGAAGCTATCCATGCTTGGCTTCTCTCCTGAGTCCTTGCAGATAATGGCCGTAAATCAAGCCAGGGCCCTAGTTAAGAAGAGAATATTTGATATAGAGAGGCAGAATGACATCACCAGGGTTTCAAATTTTTTAGCTTGTCGAACAAAATATATTGTCTCCCCAGCTTCATACTTGTCAAAACTGGGTATTCCATCTCATCAAAGGGCCTTTTCTATGGCCCACTGTAATATTTTCCCCTCAGAGGTGGTAGTGGGCCGCTGCAGAAAGACACTAATGGCTAAGCGTGTCTGCCTGTGCGGTACTGGAGAAGTGGATATGATCACACATATTCTGCTTAGTTGTGGGTATTACAATCAAATATGAGCTAGATTTATTCATCCTATACAGGAAAGATTTTCAGGTTTCTCAAATACTGTAATAAGCAATATGCTTTTATCAGATTCTAACCCAGAGATCACATTGGCAAGTGCAAAATTTTTAGCAGCAGCCTACAGAATTCATAAACAGTATGTAAAAATGTGATATAGATTGTATGATATTTCATGCTAATTACTTGTAAATGCTTCTGTTTTGTTCTGTCTCTGCATTAGTATCCACATTTCATATTATTATAGTTATATTTTGATATCCAGTTTTTTATATATCTGGACTGTTGTGTGCTGGTTACAAACTGTAATAAAGCAGTGATGATGATGATTAGCTAATTGCTGTTTATCTATTGTATTGCTCTTATGATTATGTGATTCAGGTGTTTGTAATTTGTGCTGGTTTAAGACCATTTTAATAAATTTATGACTGCGACCACTAAACCAAAGTGAGGATCTCCTGGTGTCAGATCTCATTTGAACCTCAAAGCAGTTATTTCTAGCCTAGTGTTTGCACCTAAACAATAAAAGCAGAAAGCCAGTGTAAGGAAACCCAGCTGAGCATGGAAGTCGCCAGGTGTGCAGAGCCCAGATCAACCTTCTTCAGCGAATACGAAGTGATGCTGCAGCATGCTGGTGAAACTGGAAATGACACCACTGCAGCTGGAGACTATATACGGCAGCCCTGGAAAGAGCATGGTGGCAGTCAGGAGTAGGGAGGCTCCAGTGAACAAAACTGCACTCTTAAAAGGCCAGCCAGAGTCAGGTGATGGCAAGAAGGTGCTGCAGCCTGTAGGGCTTTGCAGAGCTTGCAATTACACAGGAGTCTAGAAAGGCCATTGGAAAGTACTGGAGTCGGGAGGCGAGTTGTAGGATGATCATAGCAAAGACTTTATTAAGTGAATCAGCATGTTCAGGAGATGGTCAGATCTAGCATGCTGCCAGGGCTCCAGGGCCCTGCTTATATGCCGGCCGGAGCCCCACCTCTGGCCGCACCCAAAATACCTGATAGGGGCTTAGCATATGCGCATAGTTCTGATAGGGCCTTAGGTCTTAAGTTGTAGTGCATAGGTCCCCCGCGGAAGACCTAGGCTGGCTATTGGTGGTCGTTTTGGATCCGACTGTCTATTGTTCTACCTGGCTGAAGCTCAGGTAGAATCGGGCCATGTGCTCTGACCGCATGGCGGTCGCCATTTCGTGACTAGTACACAACAGCCATATTCTTGGAAAAGAACAGCTTGCTCTTGGAGAACCTGGTGTGAGGAAACAGTGAGGTCCTAGCTAGAAGTCAATGCAGTAGCCTGTAACTTGCAAGGTACTGATTAAGAAGCCAGGATTGATCCAAATGGCCAATGTACCTGAAAGTATTCTGGGGAGTTAGTTATCCCACAGGCTCAGCCCAATGGCTGGTCTTCTGAGGCTCCTTAAAACTCATGGGCACAATTTTTAAAAAGTTCTACTTCATTACTACTAACCACCCTCATCTGCCCTCCTAAACAAATCAGTTTCCTAAAGGACATCAGGGCAGATACTCTATCAGGCAGACCATTCCATTTATGGGGGCAATTTCTTTAAAAGCCAGACAGTGACAGTTCTCAAATATCCAAATGGGGAGGAGGAGAAAAAGAACTGCTGGAAAGACAGTAGTTGCCACCTTGAGTTCATACAGGGAGAGAGACTGGGGTTGGTCCACCCATCCTCTAGTTTGGAGGAAGTCTCCTTAGATTGGAGGAAGGCTTCAAACTTGAGCCAAAAGAAAAGCTGTGGGGTATAAATATTTAAATAAATAAATAAACTTTCTCACTGGAGTGGTAGGATAGGAGCAGGATCTATCCCAGACCTTTAAGTACGTGGGTGCCAAGCCATAAACAGCCAGAGGCATGGATTCAGCACATCATTTCCACAGGCATGACTTTCTTCTCCCTGCTATTGTGGTCCAAAATACTGTCCACTCCCTGGGGTTCCCTTGTCCCCCAGGTGCAGCATTTTAAGGGGTATTCGGGGCTGCACTGGGAAGGGGGAGGCTAGAGGTTATTACTATGCAGGTGGAAATCTTTCCACACACAAAAATGCTCCACTGGATCCAAGATCAGGCGTGATGTGTTTTGCTAACTTTCCCCAGAGGAGGAGGACAGGAAAGTGGCGGCAGCAACAGTGGATGCAAATGCAAAAGCGTGGGCTAGGGGGACAAGGGTGATGGCTGAACTGATTCATTGGTGTGCTCTTTTATTTATAAACTCCAAAGGAAGCTGAGCTCATAGCATGGCTAAAGAATATGTTTGCAAGCCATCTTTTAATACTATGCCTCTCTTCACCCTCAGAGGTCCCTATCTCCCCCAACCCCCCGTTTCTAGGAGTCCCCACAGAAACAGAATTGCGGCTTTAATTCTGTAGCATAGATATGCCCAAACTGAAAAGCCACTTTGAAACAAGCAACTTGTTAGTAGTATTTATTGGTGGGCACTGTGAAAGATATTAGAAAAGCAGAGGGATTCATCTTCCCAAACATCTTTATCCTCCAATATTAAACAACCGGGAACTTGCATAACCACGTCACGTTTTCTCTGGGGTTTATGTGGGAGAAACTGCTGGTGGCCTGTGCCCTCAATCTGTTGTAGTTATTTTTAAGAAAGCTGCAAAAGAGGTAGAAAACTCTAAAGTGCTGCAAACTGCCAAGAAAATAAATCTAAATTCTACATTTCAAAGATCAAGAAGGAAGAAATGAAAAGAATCACTTGTATATTGCATGAGATTTGTGGAATTAGGTCTCCTCTATACCGATACAGAGAGAGAATTCCACACATTATTCACAATACACACCTAATTCTTTATACATATTTGATATAATCATAAAAATCAATTTTCATTAACAAATATAATTAAAATGTCTAGATAATAGAAACCATTTTTAACCAGATTCCTCCAGGACGGGTATCCTTCCCCTTTAATAAGGTGGTTGTTTTACATGTGTTCATGCTGGGCTCCAGAATGAACAGGGCTTGAAGGGGCCCTATAGATGGTAAGATAAAAATACCCCCCCCCGACAATAAAAGGAGCTGAGGGCCAGGAGTGGCCCTTCCACTAGGCAGTCCTATACAATTGCCTAGGATGCAAAAAATATTTGAGTGCTAACCAGCCCAGCCTCTCCCCTGTCCAATCACAACATCTGGAGGGACCCCCCACCCCACTGGGTGGCTGGTGGGGAGGCTGCTCCCTCCATTGTGCAGGTGGGTAACAGATCCTTGCCTAGCCCTCTTTCCCCTTCCCTCTGCCAGGTCTCGCCTAATTGTAGACTTGTGGGGAGGAGGTGGGCGGGGACTTCCTGTCATGCCAAGCAAAGACAGGCACTGCTGTGACCCACTGCCAGGGAACATGGAGAGTGGGGGAGGATGGATGTGTACATGCTACATTCCTGATGCTCTTGTGATGAGGGTGGAGAACATGTCCACGGTATTGTTCCAACTTTTCTGATCAGTGGTCCAACAGCAGCCGAGGCTTTCAGGCAAAGGCCATCAGCAGACGCAAGACCAGTCTAGGGATCCCTGTGCTCCTGGGGAAGGGGAGGTATGGCGGTGGGACCAGATGGAAGTGGAAGGGAAGGGGACAGAGACATGGACAAGCTCGGTCTCCTTCCAATCTGTGTCCCATCCCAAGAGTGGTAGGTTGTGGAGCTAGGAGTCAGAACCCCACTCTGACACTGGTGATGTGCAACGCCAGGTCCATAAATAATAAGACCAGGATCCTTCATGACTTTCTGTCAGAGCAGGATGTGGACTTGGCGTGCATGACCGAGATCTGGGTGCGAGAGGGAGAGACTGTTTCTCTCTCCAAATGGCACCACCCGGATTCTCGGTCCTTCACCAATCTCGGACTCAGGGGCGGGGGGGGGGGAGTGGCGTTGCTCATCCAGGAGGGTTACACCTTCAGAGCGCTACCGCCGTGGAATCTTGAGGGCATAGAGTGTGTCGGCTTTGCCTGGGAGGCTGGGGCAAGTTTGGCTGTTCGGTTGGTGTACTGACCACCCAACGCACTGGCAAACATCCTGTCATCCCTGCTGGAGGCCGTATCAGGCTGGGCGCTTGAACACCCTTGGCTATTAGTCTTGGGTGACTTCAACGTCCACGCCGAGGACGCAACCTCCACGCAGGCAATGGATCTGGTGTTGTCCATGGCGGCGCTAGGACTTTCCCAGTTTGTTACGCCCCCCCTGGGCTGGTCACATGCTCAACCTGATTTTTGTGGTGGGGGTTACGGTGGACCCGATTACGGCCACAGCTGTACCATGGTTGGACCACCAGACTCTGAAGGCCCAGGTGAACATGCCACTTCAACCCTGTTTGGGTGGTGAGCAGATTTTAGCTTGCCCACGGAGCCAAATGGATCCCACTCGATTCCAGGAAGCTCTGCAGTATCCGAGGCCCCCTGGCGGCTCGTTGGATGAGCAAGTCAAGGACTGGCAACATCGTCTTTCAGCGGCCATTGACGAGATTGCTGCCCAGCGCCCTCTGCACCCCTGCTCTTGACTCGCCCCATGGTATATGGGTGAGTTGAGGGAAATGAAGCGGGAGCTCAGATGACTAGAGAGACGGTGGTGTCGCGCTCCCGATGAGGCAGCAAGAACATCTTATAGGATGTTTATGAAAGCCTACAAGATGGCTGTCAAGGCTGCGAAAAAAGCTTTCTACGTGGCCGAGATAGCATCCGCGAGTTCCCACCCAGCCCAATTATTTAGGACAATTCAGTCATTAACGACTCTGCCGATGGGCAGACTAAACGATAAGAGAATTGGATATCGGCTGTGAGGCTTTTGGAAACTATTTCGCAGATAAAGTCTTGTCGCTCCGCCGGGACCTCCCTGCCACGGTTGATATAGTAGCAGAGCTTGAGGCTCCAAGCACATCTTCCAGTCACATTTTGGATGATTTCAGTCCACTCTGTCTGGAAGAGATTGACAACTTGCTGTCACTGGTCCGCCCAACCACTCGATCTGTGCCCATTATGTAGACTCGATCTGTGCCCATTATGGCTAATTAAAGCGAGCCATGAAGGGGTACAAGGGGCACGTCGGGAGATCATCAATACATCCCTTGCAAAGAGGGTGTTCCCTAGTGCCCTAAAGGAGGCTGTAGTATGCCCCCTCCTAAAAAAGCCATCATTAGATCTGGCCGAATTGGCCAACTATCGGCCAGTATCAAACTTACCCAATTTGGGTAAGCTAATCGAGAAGGCAGTGGTGGACCAGCTGAAGCTTTTTGGGGTGGCACCTCTGTACTAGATCCCTTCCAGTCTGGTTTCCGACCAGGCCACGGGACAGAGACAGTGCTGGTCGCCCTCACAGATGACCTCTGGAGGCATCTGGATCGAGGCGGTACAGCAGTGCTGATGTTGTTGGACCTGTCGGCGGCATTCGACATGGTCGACCATCAGCTACTAGCCCACCACCTCGCCGACACGAGGATCCAGGGGCTGGCCTTACAGTGGCTTTCCTTGTTTCTCCAAGATCGAGGACAGAGGGTGGCGGTTGGGAAACAACTCTCCCAAAGGCATCCACTGGTCTGTGGAGTGCCACAGGGAGCAGTACTTTCCCCAGTGTTGTTCAATATCTACATGCGCTCCCTCGCCCAGATTGCCTGGAGGCATGGGCTGGGTTGTCATCAGTATGCTGATGATACCCAGCTCTATCTGTTGTTGGGCAGTCAGTCATGATCCGAATGATCTGGACCTGGCATTGCAAGCTGTGGCTGGTTGGCTCAGGCAGAGTTGATTGAAATTGAATCCGACGAAGACGGAGGTCCTGTGCCTGACTTGGAGTGGACCAGCGGTAGGGATCCCTCTCCTGGCCTTTAACGGGGTGCCGTTGGTACCAGCGTTGGAAGTGAGGAGTCTGGGAGTGCTCCTGGACCCCTCGCTAATGATGGAGGCCCAGGTAGCAGCCTCTGCAAGGTCAGCCTTTTACCTTCTACGGCTGACCAAGCAGTTGGTTCCCTTCCTTGAACGCAACGAACTGGCTAATGTGATCCATGCTCTAGTCACCTCAAGATTGGACTACTGCAAAGCTCTCTACATGGGGCTGCCCTTGTCCCAAATCTGGAAGCTGCAGCTGGTGCAGAATGCGGTGGCGTGGCTGTTGATGGGTCTCCCCATGCAGGAGCACATCCAGCCCACCTTAAAAGCACTGCACTGGCTGCCTATAGCATACCGGATAAGGTTCAAGGTGCTGGTGCTTACCTATAAAGGCCTATATGGCCTGGGACCTATCTACCTGAGGGACCGTCTCTCCCCACATGTTCCCCAGCGAGCGCTTCGATCAGGATTCCAAAATCGCCTGGTTCTCCAAGGGCCAAAGGAGGCCTGGTTGGTGGTTACTAGGGCCAGGGCTTTTTCAGTGGTGGCCCCATACTGGTGGAATAAGCTCCCAGATAACATCAGGGCCTTGCGGGACTTATTGCAGTTCTGCAGGGCCTGCAAGACAGAGCTCTTCCACCAGGCTTTTAAGTAGGGGCCGCCCAATATTTACATCTGGCCCTGGCCCGATATAGAATCTGCTAGCCTGAATAATCTCCCACTGACCACATTGGTTAACATCTAAGACGCCACTCATTAATGAAGATACGCCATCTTGTAGTGTGCTGTTTGTGCTATTGTGCAGCTTGTATGCTTTAAATGTTTTAATGATACTATTGTAATGTATATGTTGGTAGCCGCCCTGAGCCTGACGTAAGGTGGGGAGGGCGGGATATAAATCGCATAAATAAAATAAAAATATCTTCAGTGATATCTGGATATGTAGGATGAAACATTCTCTGTTATTACAGTGTCCCAGTTCCAGTGATCCAGGTCTTCTAGTGTCATGGGTCAGTCAGGAGAGACGAACTCCTCAGGAGGAAAGGAGTCCTGTGTATCCAGCTCTGAATCAACAGAAGCTGGCAAACAAGAAGATGAACTGCAGGCTTGTCAGAATTCACAGCCGACAGCTGATGCAGAGCCACCAGCACATTCCAGCCCAGTTTCAACAGAGGGAACCAAGGTGGTTGTTACCAGCCCTCCACACCCTTTGAGCACCAGAGATGAAGGCTTAGAATGGAGCTCCAGAAGAGAAGACAAAGCGCACAATCCCTGGCTGAAAGCCAGCTGCCTGCTGATGATGAGTAGCTGGAGGATTACTCCTAAGCAGCTGGCTACAAGTAAGACCTTCCACCAGATGCCTATAAAAGCAAATCATGGGAGACTGTTCCATGTGGAAGCAACAAGTCACTACCTGGTGAACTCTGAGACCAGAGCTCCTGATTCTGCTCCACTCCAGTGACCTTGGGACTGGCTTCAGACTTGGATCTTGGACCTGCTTACTCTTGTGTATGACTTTGGACTGAACGACTCTGCCTTGCCTGACTTCTGGAACCCTGACTTAGGACTCTGGGCTCTGAGATTTCACCCAAACCTCAACAACTAGAGAAGAAACATCCCTGATCTCTAGCCATAGGTAGACTAGGAGCAAACTGTGGCCTTCCTGTCCTTCTTCCTCCCACACTTATTTCCCCTTTCCTTCCTTAAGCATGGTGCATCATTACTGGTGTTAGCACAGTTAATGTAATTAGTTTTCCTCATAACCAGGTGTTGCAAATCCACTTCAAATGCCCTGTTTGCAAGCTCTGCTCAGGTCCTTAAAAATAGTTTCAAGAAAGCAAGGACAGGGTAGAGTATTTATGATGACTCACCCGTAAGATAATGTACATTGTTAGAAACAGAGCTCTGTTATTGTTAGTTGTGGTTTCAGTCATTGCCAAATGAGAACAGTACTGGAGGAGGAGGTCCACAAAACACAATCCATGGATTAAATGCCTTGGCGATGATGAATGATATCATTCAGGTTTTATTTCTAATTATGTATCTTTTAAAAAACACAATTAAATGTGTTCCTTTTCATTCTCCTTGTTTGGCACCACTTTTCTGAATATTTTCAGAGTATAAAGGTTTTTAAAAATAATTCCCCACATTTATGAAAGTGGTATACTTTATGGTAGTGAAAAATGCTGTCAAGTCACAGCCTTCCTATGACAACCTCATAGAGTTTTCAAGGCAAGAGACATACAGATGTGGTTTATGTATTGCCTGGCTCTGCACATCAACTCTGGAGCTCCTTGGTGGTCTCCCATCCAAGGACTGACCCTGCTTAGCTTCTAAGATCTGATGAGAGCAAGCTTGCCTGGGCCATCCAAGTCAGGTCATTATATTTTCTGGCATAATTACAATATAGTGTACAATTATAAACAAACTGTACATTTAGGGAAAACAGCAGTGAATTTGAAAAAAAAATCATTTGGCTTTCATTGTGTGTGTGAGAGGTCTACTTTTGAAATAAGGCTACAAAGCGAATTGTTTCTTTTATGCTTGTTTGCTTTTCTTCTTTATTTCTTTCCCATCTCATTCCTTCTTCTTTCCACTTTGATTATATTTTGTTTTTCTGCCCACTCCAGTACATCTGGTTAAGATAAGGCAGATGCCCTACAATTAGTACAGGTGACAGCAGAATGGTCATCAAATCCATAATACTCACTCCATGTCTGGAGACACAGGGTACGTAGTTCCTTAAAATGCATTTCTCCCATCCATTTCCTATATATAGTATTTTGCTGTGCAGTAAACCATCAAACTTTTCTTACAACATGGTTTGAAATGAAAGTTCATCTCTGTACAAAGGAAATATTTTAATATGATTCCAAGGACAGGGATGAAATGGTGCTTTGCCATCCATAATAACCATCTCTCAAATGCATGAATTTTCATGAACCCTAAAACCAAGAGAATATTATTAAGAAGATATTTGATGAAATACATATTCCATTTATTTTAAGATTAAATCCAGCAGACACAGAACAGCAAACCACAAAAGCCCTGGGCACTACTTACAGTGAATGCACATACAATAGGTGTACATAATACACTTAATTAAGTGTTAATTTTCCTGGTACACTCAACATCATCATGTGATACAAACTCTAGATTTATCCCTGTACTGTTCCCTAGTTCCATTTTTACAGTGAATACATGTTGGTTCTTTCTTACAAACACACATACATGTACAGGCAAGATGTATGATTCATTCACTACAACATGTGAACAACGTTTCTTACTTATGTTCCCCAGCGAGCACTACGGTCTGGTTCCCAAAATCGCCTGACCCTCCCAGGGCCAAAGGAGGCCGGCTGGTGGGTACAAGGTCCAGGGCCTTCTCTGTGGCGGCCCCGTACTGGTGGAATAAGCTCCCGGATGACATCAGGGCCCTGCGGGACTATTTACAGTTCCACAGGGCCTGCAAGATGGAGCTCTTCCACCAGGCTTTCAGGTAGAGGCCGCCCAGTATTGAGATCTACATCTGGCCCTGGACCGATTTCACCCGCCAGTCTGTAGCTGTTTTAAGGCGGCATTCGGGTGCTGCGCTGAATTTGATGATACGCCATCTGTATGATATTATGTTGGTTTATATGTCTTAATGTTTTAAACGTTTTAAATGATGTATATATGGATATGTTGTTAGCCGCCCTGAGCCCGCCTTATGGCGGGGAGGGCGGGATATAAATCACATTAAATAAATAAATAAATTACTGGAGAGTAACAGCACAATGCACCAAAAGTCAGTTGTGGCTAAGCTGATTTCCTTCTACCTTTCTGAGGAACTGAGCTGTAACTCCCAAAAGCTCACAAGGCTGTGGAAACTATGAACAGATATACGGAGAGTTAACAAGCTGAAATTTAACCCCTACAAAATGGAACTGCTACTAGTGGGGGGAATGTTTGACCCAGGAATTGGGTATTTCCTGCTCTGAATAGGGTTGCACTCCCTCTAAAGGAGCAGATTGATAGCTTTGGGGTACTGCTGGATGTGGTCCTCATGGAGGAGAAACAGGTAGCAGTGGTGACCAAGGGTGCCTTTCACCAGCTCTGTCTGGTGAGCCAGATGCAGCCCTTGCTGGGAAGAGAGATCTTCTTGACACTGTTAAGCATGCCCTGGTAACATCTAGATTAGACTGCTGCAGTATGGAGCGGCTCTTGAAGACTGCTCAGAAGCTACAACTGTACAGAATACTGTACCCAGAAATGTTGACAGAGTGGGACATAGGAACCATATGACTCCAGTCTAGTTCATCTACAATGTCTGCCAATTTGCTTCCAGGCCCAATGAAAGGAACTAGTATTTAAAGCCCTACATAGCTTAATGCCAACATACCTGTTGAACTGCCTAATTCCCTATGAACTTTCCTGGCCACTCTGGTCCCCTTTGGAGGCCCTGAATCAGATTCTCTCATCATCTGAGGCAGAAGGATGGTAACCCTAGAAAGGGCCTTCTTGGTCGTGGTGCCAAAATTTTGGAACGCCCTCCTCAAGGAGCTTCTGTCTCCTTCGAGTGTTGTCTTCCGCCAGTGGGTTAAGACTTCTTTGTTTGTTTGGCATTCTCTTGTTAACACTTATTAGCCTCCTCCCCGTCTGTGTATTTTCATGTGTTTATCTTATGTTTTGTTTTAAATATTTTATATTTTTGTATTTTAAATACCTCTTAATATCTAAAATGTTTTAACATTCACCCTGAACTAGCTGGAGAGGCAGCATAGAAACGTTTTAAACAAACTGAATAAAAATAAATACTGAAATAAATGTTGTTAGATTTTAAGGTGCAACTGAATTGACTTCTTAGGAAAGAGGCCCATACAATCTTCATTGAAATGAAGGGCATTTACACTGAATCAGTGTCTATATGAGACTGAGAATGTAGGAGTAGTGGGTATAGGAGCTGAAAACTGTCTGTCGCAGTGGAGATGTTATTTAGCTTCTGATTTTATATTATCACACTAAGCGGCTCCCGAAACCTGATTCCTGAGGAGGCCATCTCACTCTTCCTAATGGGAGGGCTGGCCCTGTGACTGAGCTAAATGGACCAGATTGCTAATGTAAAGGAGGTTCATAGGGACTCTGATTTATTTTTATTTTTTCAGGGTTGAACTATTTTACAACATCAACCCTATCCTATGATTTTCTCTGCAAAGCAATTGTGTTATTTTAAACTATCATCTGAAGATAAAGACCTCTCTGAGGAACTGAAGATAGCTTTCCTCCGTGCCCAGAGATACACACCAAGGCTCTGCAAAAGCTACTGAGTGGTATGCCTCTGTGGGGAGGGACCATTAGCCTGTCTTCCACTGCTGACTCCGCAGTAGAATTCTGTCAGCAAACCCTTTGATCAATTCCGCTACAAATTGAGCAGGGGCAAGGAGTCACTTCCCTAGGTAAAAGAAGAAGTCATCTTTAATGTGTGGATATACTGCTGATACTTAAAAGGCTTTTTTTTTGCATACTAATATGAAATTAGTCTTGAGTATCTCCCAAACAATTCTAATCAACACATGATTAAAGGGCATGGAAGCTGGGAAACAGAGATCTGTTCTTCTTTAAATATCTCAGGAGACAGCCACATTACAGAATGAGAGAAGAGGTTTTGCTCCATTTGCTTTCATCTAAGTATCCTTTAACAATAAAACTTGCACTAACTCAGCAAAAAAAAAATTTTTTTTTTAAAAAGCACATCCCTTTATCTCATCTCATGCATTGTTTTAACTCTAGTGTTTAGAGCTCAACAAACTTCTGGCTTTCCCCTGAGATCTTTCCATTGAACTCTCTGAACTGAGTACTTAAACTTTAGAAAGGATGCAGAAAACAAATTGCTTCAGAGGGCAGACCTTTGGTCTGCACTAGAAGAGCTAGATTCGAGGACAATCGCACCTTAGAGACCAACAAGATTTCCAAATCTGATGAAAGGAGCTTTCGAAAGCTTATATGTTGAAAACATGGTTGGTCTCCAAGGTTCTACTGGACTCGAATCTAGCTTAGAAAACAAATACAGTGAGATCACCTGCTCCTCTATGTGATTTCACTGTGTTAGTTGAAGCTATATGGATTGATGAGGGCAAAGAATTTGGCTACGATAGCACTCTTTGGACTATACATGAATAACTTCTGAAGAATGCTATTCCCTCATCCTAGGTAATTTTAATTAATGATTTTCCTTTTTTTTTCATTTGTTCAATTGAATGTGACAGAAATGTTCCTAAACTGAATATGATGTGAGAGCTAAATTGATGTAACAGTTCTGTGACTGCAAATGTGACTATCAGCTGACTTATCTGGTCTGTATAGAGATGGTACAAAACAGGGGTGTGTACAAAAAAAAAATCAGTATTTTTCAGGTTCAGGTATACCAAACCTGAAAAATATCATTTTTTCCTTCTCAGCTGTAGAACCAAAATTATGGAATTCCCTCCCCATGGAAATTCATCCATCCTTCTGTATCATAAACTTCCATCAGCAGGAGAAGATTTTTCTGTTTTATTCAGCATTCCCTTACTGACTTTCCTTTCCATTTCTGTTCTGTTTAATTGCTTTTAACTGTTGCTATATAGGCTGCTTTCACACACACTAAACAACGCACTTTCAATCCAGTCTGCAGTTGGATTTTACTGTGTGAAACAGGGAAATCCTCTCGCAAATTATCGCTAAGGTGCAAAGAAAATTGATCGAAAGTGCATTATTCCACATGTATGAAAGGCAGTTTGATATTTTTAATATTCACCAACTTGGGGAACTTCAGTTGGGTGGGAAGGCAGCATAAATATGTTTTAAATAAAATAAATAAAAATAAAACAAGATTTAATCTTGTTAATGTTACTACTATTTATGTTAATATTATCTTTCCATGTTCGTGTTTTTGGTCTTATTATTGATAAAAAATAAAAATTTCTAGTTAAAAAAATAAAACGACATACACATGCGAAATGGCAATAAGAAAAAACTGAAAATCAACTATTTTAAGGACACATCAACAGCTTTGAGGGGACCGTAATCCAGAGACTGATGTGCCGAATAGCAGCAGAAGGATGTGCTTGGCATTGCTTTCATATCAATATATGCTAACCTGCCTAGGGAGAAACAGTGAACACAGCCCAGCTATGCTTCCATAACCCCAGCCAATCCTCAGTCACGGAGAAGGAAGCATGTCCAGTACAACTGTGTTTTCATAAATGAGAAATTCCATGTGGTGTTATATTACATATATGTTAATGCCAGCAGACATCTGGCAAGGTTGTACTGAACAGGGCAAGCCTGCATGCTTGGAGTGTTTGTGAGAATGCTCTTTCACATTTTTTACATAAAGGCTTTCCACATTATTTATGCAAGTTAGGAGGAAGGAAGAGACACAGAAGATCTGAAACACTGTGCATATAAACCTGCAGCCCAATTTTTTTTTACTAGAACGACAGTTCCACCAAATCCAATGGTATTTACTTCAGAGTAGGCCAGCTTGGGGTCAGGCTGGGAATCAGTCATCAACCTTTCCTGTGACTTCCGATCTCTTTTAGATGACATTGTTTCTTCTGTTACTGGCTGCTTGACCTTACCAAGCTTATACCAAGTCAGACCATTGGTCCATCTATCTCAGTACCGTCTTACTGACAGCAGCTCTCTGACAAATAAAGTTCTTCCTTGGTACCTGCTGTCCCTTTAAGTAGAGATGTCAGGGACTGAACTTGAGCCCTTCTGCATGCAAAGCATGTGCTTTACCACTGAGCCACAGCTCTTCCCCTGTGTGTCCAGAAACCATGCTGGGCTGCACTTACATAAAAAAACCCATAAAGCAGTAACATGTTTGGTGAAGGCAACAGAATTTTATTTTCCATGACATTAAGTCATCTGAGCTGATGTTTACTGAAAGCTAGAGCAGTAATCAGATACACTTACTAAGCTTATGTATTTTCAGTGACCCCCTTGACACTAAAAGAATTTCTGCATCTGTTGCTGTCTCCTCTGGGTATGTTTGGAGAGATATACCAATCCATTGGCCAAGGAATTATCATCTCACAAACTCATTTCTTTGCAGAGCTCAGATTGCACCGGATTTATTTACATTTGGGACGTTCCTTGCACCCAAATAGTGGGTATTCCCCCCCAATCTGTTTTGAATTATCTTCTCAGTGCAAAGGCCAAGTAGAATATTATGAAGAAGTTGGGACAAATTGCTAAAACCAAAAACGATCAGTTGTTACAGATAACAGAATCCATCAGCCCATAAAGCAGAAGGAAAAGAAAGGAAATGGGGAGGGGGGAAAGGATGCATCAAGCTTGTCAAGTCCAAAAGCTTCTGAAGTGTCTCTCTTAGGGCCAAACTAAATGTGCCTTGTGGCCACCCTGAGTTCACTGTTGCCATTTTAAAGTGACTTAAAATGCCGTGAGGGCCTGATCCCATGGTGTGGAGCTCTTCCCACCCCATACCCTTTCAAGAAGAAGGAGAAGGAGAAGGAGGAGGAGATTGGATTTATACCCTGCCCATCACTACTCGAAGGAGTCCCAGAGTGGCTTACAATCTCCTTTCCCTTCTCCCCACAACAGACACCCCTATGAGGTAGGTGGGGCTAAGAGAGCTCTTTTGAGAACTGCCCTTGAGAGAACAGCTCTGAAAGAACTTATGACTGACCCAAGATCACACCAGCAGCTGCATGTGGAGGAGTGGGGAATCAAACCCGGTTCTCCCAGATTAGAGTCTGTGGTCCTAACCACTACACCAAACTGGCTCTCAAGTACCGAAACAGCCACTGGGGATGTAGTGCAAGCCCCCTTGTGGCTTTTGTTAGAATCTGTAAAGGCCTGGGGTGGGGAAGAGTTCCACACTGCAGGCCCTGTTGGGATTCGGCCCTTGTGGTATTTTAGAACCACTTTTAAAATGGTGATGGCTTTCTTTTGGTGGCCGCAAGTTCTCTGTCATGTTGTTTGGCTCTTACAGGTAATTCATTCTGTCAATGGCAGCTGAAAGAATCACTGAGAAAGGAGGACTGAGGAGAGACTGTGAGTACTAAGGAACAGGGGGTCTGATTTCCATTTAATGGTATATTAAAGGGGGGGGGGGCTGAAATATACACAACACCTGCAAACCTAAATTTATTTTACTGCTTTAACAGCATACCATGCACACTGTATATAAAATTTACTATTTTTGGAGTTAGTTTTGCCTTAGTTTTCTTCAAGCAAAACTGTGAATATATCCAATACTTGAGAGTGAAAGCTGCAAACTACTGCAGCCTCTTCTAGCTCAGCACATGTATGTTTTTGCTTCCTGAAAGGCAAGGGGGGGGGGAATAAAAGGTGGAAATAGAAAACTACTTTTATAGTGGAAATTGTATAATTTGGATTTTAAAAGCCCCATACAATCACAATAGGACTACCAGCATACATTGAAAACAGTATTAAGATAACACTTCAAAGGTGTATTAACATTGTATACATTATAGCACATTAATTGTGGGCAAAATTGGCCACATTATTCTCTATAGCATACACATTTTTCTGCATTGTCTTCAATAGAAATGTTTATACTACACATTTGTCTTAAAAAGCATTTATTCATTCATTCAAAAGGAGAAAATATTTCAGAACGCTCCAAAATATTTTTTTGGAAAAATATCCCTGTCATGGTTTTAAATTGACAGGGTTCATTTAAGAAGAAGATGAAGAGTAGGTTTCTATACCCTGCTTTTCTCTACCCTAAGGAGTCTCAAAGCGGCTTACAATCACCTTCCCTTTCTCTCCCCACAACGGGCATCGGGGGGAGGGGGGGCTGAGAGAGTCCTGAAAGAACTGTGACTGGCCCAAGATCACCCAGCAGCCTTCCTGTGGAGGAGGAGTGGGGAATCAAACCCGGTTCTCCAGCTTAGAGTCTGCCACTCTTAACCACAACACCATGCTGGCTCTCTAAGGTTTGAGTTCTGCAATGCAGGAGGAAAGCAGAGTAAAAAAAATATTTAAATTAATGATTTAAATTAAAGATTTAAATTAAATTTAAATTAAATTAAATTTCCAAAAACTTTAAAGCCCCTGTAATTTTCAGCATCACAGGAACTTCATGAGGTAGGCCATCACCATTGCTTCTGTATTATTATGATTATCTTATTATAAAATTATAAAAATCATAGGAACACTGAATTGAGAGAATCTCTCTTCTTGATGTATTACTAGAACACAGAGTAAGGGGGTGGTAGAATCACAAAATATGTATGTCTTCATAAACTGCACAGTTGAGTTATGCAGTTGAATACCACAAGATAGGGTGATGGTCATTAGCTTAGATAAGTGTAAAGGGGGGGCAGGCAAAAGACAAGTCAATAATGTGCAAAATAGGGGTGCACACTTCTAAAAGTTTTAAAATTTCATTTTGGTACTTCAGAATGGGCATGATAACCATTGTCCTGAAATTTCGGGAGTCCTGGTATCTTTTTCAGAATCTGTTTTGCTTAATTTTTCAAGGCCATGAATATCAGGTATACTGCTACCTTTTCCAGTGGACAGTAGAACTGGATGTCAGGTCTATGGCCCTCTGGAAAGAGTGTTTAAAGGGTCCACAGCAGCTCGGCACGCTCGTTCTCTCTCTGCCTCCTTCCCTGCTTCCACTGCCTACAGCTGGGCTGGCTGCCACTACTTGGCTCCAGCCGACTTTCCTTCCTTCCCCACCAGCCTGTGAGGTCCCTGAAGCTGGAAGACTCCTGGACATTTTTTTTAGCTGAAGCAAGGGACTTCTGCTAAACAACTTTGCACTTCATTCACTTTGCCTTTCCTGTGTTTTCTTATTTTTGCTGTACCCCTAATTTGTTCTTTGCTTTTAAAAAAGGAGACAGGTTCACAAAGAGCTGTGTTTGGAGGCAAAAAATAGGAGAGGGCTGCCGTCTCCCAAAATTTCAATTCCTTCCCCCCCAACCCCCTGAAAAAACATTTTTTTCCCAGTGGCTTTAAATTTTCCAGAAATTTTACATCTCTACACATTCCTAAGCTGAGTGGAGAGAAGAGAGCAGGACAGAGACACTGGATGCATAAAAAGGCCCTTCCATCCCCCCTTTGGGCCTGGCATAAAACCTGTTCCCTGTGCACACACCATGGAGAGGGCAAGAAAAAATAGATCCATTCCCTTGCACACAGGTGCCTGTAGTAGACTGGATGGTGTGGGTGGGGAGGTCTTTGTGAATTTCCTGCATTGTGCAGGGGTTGGACTAGATGACCCTGGAGATCCCTTCCAACTCTATACTTCTACAGATCAATCCCATACTAAGCAACATCAAATAAGATATAAAAAATTGCATTATTCCCCTGGAAGTCTTACTTTGCTTCCTGAAAATCAGAAAAAAAGACAAGAACAATTTTGTATCCATCTTGCATGAGACATTAAACCTCAGATATTATATTGGGAATACAAAAATCAAAAGTGACCATGGCAACAGGGAGGGGGCACTGTTCAAAGCACATGCTTTGCATGCCAAAGGTCCCAACTTCAATCCCTAACATCCCCAGGTAAGGATCTTAGGTCTGGAATATGCAGCTGAATGAAGTAGCAGAGTGCTGGTACCTTAGAATGGCCTGTACCATTGCAGAATGACAATCACTTCTTTGAATTTTTTTCTGCTGTCACGTCATGGCGACCCCATAGGGTTTTCAAGGTAAGAAATGATCCGAGGTGGTTTGCCTTTGCCTGGCGCTGCAGAGTGACTCTGGTGCTTCCTGGTGGTCTCCTATCCAAATACTGACCAGGGCTAACCCTTCTTAACTTCTGAAATCAGACTATCATGGGCTATCCAGGTCAAGGCACCTGTTTGAACGCTCCCCTCCTATACAAATTCCTTGTAAATAGAAAACCAACATGTAAAAGTTCTCTACAAAGTCCTTGCCTTCCTCCCTTCTGAGCAAGTTTTCTATTTGTGAGGGGTTACATATTTTTACATGGAGAAGCATGCATAATCAGAATTCTACCACTTCAGCCTTCTACTACCTCATTCTTCTGCATGTGAAGGTAGCAGGTGCTGGAAAAGACCTTTCTTTGATCGAGTCCCTGAAGAGCTTCTGTCAGTCAGAATAGGCAATACTGACCTAGACCACCTCGTAGTCTGGTGGCTTAAGACAACTTTAAAGGCATTTGCCTGGGAGAACTTTCTGGTGGGGTATGTTCATTTTTTAAAGTTCCTTAAACAATTCTATGAACTAAAACAGGCAAGTAAAAATCCCATGTAATATATCTGTTGCTGTCTGTATTATTGCAGAGTTCAGATGGGCATTCAAATTCTAGATAGGATACTATTTATTTATCTACTTTATTTATACTCTGCTTTTCTCCCCAAAGGGGAACCAAAGTGGTTTATCTCATTCGCCTCTCCTCCATTTTATCCTCATGACCACCCCGTAAGGTAAGCCTGAGGGTGAGTGACTGGCCCAAGATCACCCACCAAGCTTCCACGGCAGAAGTGGAGATTCAAACCTGAGCTTCTTAGGTCCCAGTCCGACCCTCTATCCACCACACCACACTGGCTGTCTATACATGACAGATGACCATGCCAGGGAAAGAGTTCCAGGCTAGACTTGTCCCTGGCATGCTTTCTGCACATATTGCATATGTGGAGCATTCAAAATATTCGAGCCTTCCACCTGCCCAGTCTGGCAAGTGACCATTATGTGGGAAATTTGTTCATCCATGTTATCCCTACATTATCCCAGCAGTATGGGAGCCAGCACAGCACTGCCAAGTAATTTGAAAAGTCCCACACTCATATTTGGAGCCCTGGCCAGAAGCTCCAAGGTTCGCAGCAATCCCAAGAAAATGATATGCAAGAACCAGGTTTGCTTACAAGGAGATTGATAATCAAACTTACAGAAATAACAGGCTAAGCTTCCATCTGCTGGGCCTCAAACATATACACACAAACACACACACATGGAGAGGGGGAAAGAGAGACGGGGGGGCAGCCAGAAACTGAGACACGATACATAGCTAAAACTAAGCATCTTATATCTTAATTGCTGGCTACAAGTCAAGAATACTATCATCAAAGCTACATCCCTCCCTAAACACTGAGAGAAAAGCCAAGGCATATCTTGTACCTGGTACCTAGTGACAGAGGAAAACAACTCAGCTTTCTTAGATAAGAACTTTGGAAAGTGCTAATAAGAACATACAAAGACTATTCTCTCGGGAGTGGCCTGCTGGCCATCCTCCCAGGCAACTAGAGGTCAGGCACTAACAGAAAACCATAATGCAGTTACAGAGTCTACACAGCTCACACTGTGGGTCCTCCACAGGTCAGCATTAACCCACACTGCAAGCTCCTCCCATGAGACTCAGCAGTGCAGGAAGGCACAGTGACACAGTGGCTCCTACACAGCCAAGGTAATGTATTGTTTCAATGTTTAAACAAACAAAATAAACTAATGCTGACTTTCTATAATCAGTGGTGATGTAGCCATGTGGTGGAAGTGGTGTAAGACCTGGCATGCAAGGAAAATCCTGTTCTTGTAGTGGGAGAACAACAAACAGTGGATCCCAAGGCAGACAAGTCACTGCAAATGGTAGCTCAGTGCTTTACTCTGCTCTGGTTAGACCTCGCCTGGAGTATTGTGTTCAGTTTTGGGCACCACAATGTAAGAAGGATTTAGACAAGCTGGAACGTGTCCAGAGGAGGGCAACAAAGATGATGAGGGGTCTGGAGACCAAGTCCTATGAGGAAAGATTGAAGAACCTTGGTATGCATAGCCTGGAGAGTAGATGACTGAGAGGTGATATGATAACCATCTTCAAGTACTTGAAGGGCTGTCATATAGAGGATGGTGTGGAGTTGTTTTCTGTTGCCCCAAAAGGTCAGGCCAGAACCAACAGGTTGAAACTAAATCAGAAGAGTTTTTGGCTAAACATTAGGAAGAACTGCCTGACAGTTAAAGCGGTTCCTCAGCGGAACAGGTTTCCTCAAGAGATGGTGGGCTCTCCTTCTTTGGAGGTTTTCAAGCAGAGGCTAGCTGGCCATCTGACAGCAATGCTGATTGTGTGAACTTAGGCAGATCATGAGAGGGAGGGTAGGGAGGGTTGCACCAGTCTGTAGTTCTTGTGGCCCTTTCTTACATACCCAGGGAAATGCTGATCACCACTTTGGGTTCAGGAAGCAGTTTTCTCCAGGGATCCTGGTGGTTTGCTGCCTTCTTTTGGGTATGGAGGAGGGGTCACTGGGTGTGTGTGTGGGGAAGTGGTTGTGAATTTCCTTTATTGTGCCAGGGGTTGGACTAGATGACCTTGGAGATCCCTTCCAAGTCTGTGATTCTATAATTCTATGAGGGAGGGAGGGAGGGAGGGAGGGAGGGAGGGACACAGCAGGAATTTGCTAGAAAAGCAGCAACAAAGGTCATTGCTTAGCCACTAGGAGTCTTTTTTATGCACAGCTATTTGGCTGTCTTTTTTTTTTTTAAGGATACTCAATGATCTGATTTCTAGACAGCATTTTGAAGGGTAGATTTTCATCTGATGGTCCAATGTTTATAACACAACTTTTCTTGCAGCTCTGATACGGACTGCATGCATAAACAGAGAGACAGAGTCTTACCTTTTTATGGCTTTGTAGCAAATGATGAAAACTAGAAAGAGGAACACTGGTGTGGTGCAGCATGCTGCAATAATTAGAACTGGGCTTGGCCACCAGGTCTCTGCAGGGGGACAGGAGGGAGATGTGGGAGCTGTAAAAGACAATGTGGAAAATAAACAACAACCCACACTCAGTTGAGTTTTGCCAGACAAGACGGTTTGTGATCTGATAAGAAGCACCATTCACCAGAAATGTAGGGCTGCAGACATGACCAGAGAGGTTACTTGATCCTCTAGGTGATAAAACTCTGCGACGTCTTCCCCTTAAAACACTGTGGCCCAATCTGCATCTAGCATTTGCTCCGCTGTCTTACCAAACCCACACTGGAACAGAAATTCCCCTCTGCATTGCATGCCACTTTCACTTTGATTGATTGTCGGATTTTATGGCAGTGTCCAGACTGCATGCCGCGTGGCCTGGGGTATTTGAAAGTGGTTTTGAGCCACCTCTTCTTCTGTTCCAGTATGGGTTTGGTAGAACAACGGAACAAATGCTAGATGCAGACTGGGCCACTGTCATGAGGGGGCAGATCGGGTGCCAATGACCCCTGCTGCTTTTGCTGCAATGGTTCTGAGATGGGGCCAGAAATGAAACTGGCTCGTCATTGCTGGCGGTCACGATCTCTTGGTGGCTGCCCATCAGATGCAGCCGTTTGCTTTTACAAACTTAATGACATGCTGCTATGTCCGGCTTTTAAACTAAATTAGGGAAGATCGATCTCGAAGAACTGGCAGGGCCTGTAATCAGAGGCAGGGTCACTATTGTAATAACCTTGGGTGGAGAGTAAGTTTAAAAGTGGGTAGGGGGAAGAAACTCCCCACAACCTGAAAACTCAGTTTGTTGAGGGGCCTTTTCCCAATCGTCTGGTCTAATCGCTGCATCTAACCAGATGTTTCTGTCGAAAAAACGACAACAACCCAGCCCAAGTCTTGTTTCTGAGTAGCTTAGGATAACAACTAAGCCAAACAATAGCCTGATACTGAGAAATACCAACATGCCTCCAAGCAATGCTAGCACCATGCCAATGCCAGGCTGGTTTAGCCCCAGAACTGGCACACAACTGGGAGGCGTTAGGAAGATTTGGGGGATACAGTCAGTATCCTAAGCCTTTCCACCTTGGACCCCACATAATATTATGCCAGTGTCAACCCTGGCCTCACTGGCAAACTTCCCACAGAATTCAGAGAATGGAAACAATTTGCCCCATATTTCCTCCTGTGCACCCAAACCACAGCACAGCTTACAGGCCCAAACAACACATTACAACTACCACGTGATTGCCATGGAGACTTGTATCAGGACACTACAAGCTGAGCATCCAGTGCAGCTCCCCCAAGGGCAAATAATGTCCCCAGACTGCTTTGAGTCAGGAAAAGGGTGCAGGGTGAAGGCAGGAGCCCTGTCTCTAACCACACCTTGGTCCTGAGCCGAACTGGCCCCTGTGGCACTTCTGAATGGACTTCCCTCGGGGGAACTCACAGCCGGCATCTTGTTGCAAGTCTCTGGTGTTCAAGTGGTAGATGGAATAAAATGAGATGCCAAAGAGTGAGATACCATCCACTGTTTTCTCTTATGCCGATAGGACACTTTGCCATCTCATGACCGTTGTATTTTAAATGATTTAATGATTTTAATTGTTTTATCGTTATGAAGCCAAATGGCCTGTTAGCTGCCCTGAGCCTGCTTTGGCAGGGAAGGCGGGATATAAATCGAATAAATAAATAAATAATGTGTTATTGGGAGGATTCTAGCTAAGACAGCAGCCAAGACACCTGTATCAGTGTGGGGCTATGTATCTTTGCCTCATGTCAGACACACTGAGAAGCTACACAGAGGAACTTTGATGAAGTAAACTCTGGAGAAAGGGCACTTTGAACAAAAAGGGAGCACAAGCAGCAAGGGGAGTCACCTAGGGTTGCCAAGTAGGGTCAACTTACCAGGGGGGGGAGTTGTTCTCCCCCCGGAAGCTCTTCTGGTGCGTGCGCTTTGCGTGTGCGCGCCACAGTGACGTCATCATGTTGTGGGCATTGCCAGGGCAACGCCCCCAACGTAATGACGTCACCTCTGGGTGATGTCATTACACGGGGGAAGTCGTCCTCACCGGACGACTTCTGGGGCGGGGTTCCCCCCGCTAGCCGAATGCCGGCCGGCGGATCGGGAACCCCTATAGCGGGGCATCCCCCGCCCCCCGGGCTGACTTGGCAGCCCTAAAGTCACCACAAAACAAATCAACCAACAAACGGTAGCATATTTATAACTCTACTTTGCTTAGAAGAACTCTACCTCAGGACACAAACACAAAAGAGGAGCTTCTGCTTCCCCAACTGGGGCCGCACGGAAAATGCACCCCATGCAGGTCAGTCAGAAAAGAAGAATCCTGTGCCTCAGGCCATGACTATTGCAAACAGTTCTCCACATCCACGTGAACTTGCTCTGCTTATCCTTATCAGAACACTTCCTTCCTTAAACGTAGCCAGTATGCACAGTACAGAAGGCGGCGGCGGCAGGGGAGGGGGTGGACTGCAGATATACTGGCAGTATATCTCCGTATGAGAGGGAGGGCAGCACAGTATAGCCCGATCTCATCAGATCTTGGCAGCTAAGCAGTGTCGGTACTTGGAAGGGAGACCATTGAGGAAGACTCTGCAGAGGAAGGCACTGGCAAACCACCTCTGCTTCTCACTTGCCATAAGTCAGCTGCAACTTAACAACACTCTATACACGTTTCACTGTACAGGCAGTGCTGTGTTATGCTAGTATAATGCACACAGACACCCTGCACAGAGGGCACAACCACAGTCCTGAGCGAATACCAGCCACTGCTCTCTTTCTTACTACTGCCAGACAGACACCATTATCTTGCAGGGTCAGGGCCCCAAGGAGCAGCTCCAGTAGACCGCGGAGACACCTTACAATGCCACTTCCTACAACGAATGGGTAAGTATTAGCTCAGTGGTTACACTCTGTCTGTCTCCCAAGGGGCTCATCTAGGGCTGCCAAGTTGAACTCACCTACTGGCGGGGGGGGAGTCCTTCTTCGCCCGGGAGCTGCCCGGGAGCCTCCCTGGCGCGCGTGCCCGATGACGTCACCCGGAAGTGACGTCACCATGTTGGGGGCATTGCCAGGGCGACGCTCTGGCAACGTCTCCAACGTGGTGAAGTCACTTCCAGGTGACGTCACTACGCTGGGGAAGTCGACCACGCTGGATGACTTCAGGGGCGGGGATCCCCCCGCCGGCCGAATGCCGGCCGGCGGATCGGGAACCCCTATAGCGGGGGATCCCCCGCCCCCCGGGCTGACTTGGCAGCCCTAGGCTCATCCCAGCATTACGAACCTCAAGCTGGGCCCGAGGGGGTGGGGTGGACTAAGGGAACTGTTAGAGCACCATGTATCAGTTTTGGAGCCTACTTGCTTTTTTTTTGCTACTGCAGTATGTGACTGTGTCTCTTTTGACCCTTTCCAGACAGCCATGCAGCAGGGACACAGGTCAGTGCCAACCACGTAATAAAGCTATAATATGAACTACAGTTGCGGTTACCAGTGTGCATCTAGAGATGTGACCCGAGGTCCACACAGAATCTTGGAAAGAGAACAAAGATTTGAATGCAGGTCTCCCTGATCCAAGGTCTAATAACATTCCAGTCACTGCCCCACACTAACAGACTTAACCCTTGCCATAAGAACCCTATTGGATCAAACCAGTGATCCTGACCAAACAGCGGCGCTACCGGTGGGGAAAGACCTGACCCAGGAAATGGGTTATCTCCTGTTATGAATGGGGTTGGACTCCTCCTAAAGGAACAGGTTTGTAGCTTGGGAGTGCTGCTGGCCCCGGCCCTCCGGGTTGATAAACATGAGGCAGCATTGGCTGGTGATGCCTTTCAGCAGCTTTGGCTGGTGAACCACCTGTGGCCCTTCGTGGGTGGGAAAGACTTTCCACTGTGGTGCGGGCCCAGACTCCACCCTGAAAAATCAAGCCAAGGGTTTGGAGGCCGTGGTGGGATGGTTGAAGCAAAGCCTGTTGAAGCTGAATCCAACCAAGACGGAGGTTCTGTGGTAGAATGAGTGTGATTCGGGGATTGGGGAGACAATGCCCAGCCCCTAATGGGGTGCTTCTGACACCGGCACCTACCGTCTGGGGGTGATCTTGCACCCTGCTCTATCTATGGAGGCCCAGATCACCAACGTTGTCCGGAAGACATTTTTTCAGCTCCAAGTTGGACAACTGGCCCCCTATCTGTCTCGCCCCAACCTTGCCACAGTAATCCATGAAATGGTCACCTCCAGGCTAGATTACCGTAACTCACTTTACGTAGGGCTACCCTTGAGACTGACACAGAAGCTCCAACTGCTACAAAATGCAGTGGCACGGGTCCTCCCAGGGATCCCACTGAGGGCACACACACATCCAGTGCTGCACGAACTGCATTGGTTGCCAGGGGAGCACCAGATCAGATTCAAGGTTTTGATGCTTAACTTCAAAGGCTTTAATGGTCAGGGACCTACGTACCTTTGGGACTGCCTCTCCCGATATGTCCCCTGAAGGGCATTAAGATCTGCAGATAAAAATCTTCTGGTGGTCCCCAGCCTCAAAGATATCCGGCTGGCCTCAACCAGGGCCAGGGCTTTTTCTGCCCTAGCCCCAGCCTGGTGGAACTCTCTGCCAAATGACATCTGTGCCCTGCTCAACTTATTAAAGTTTCTCAGGGCATGTAAGGCAGAGATGTTCCGTCAGGCTTTTTGTTGAGGCCAGCGACGGTTCCTTACATCTGCCAGGCATCCCCACCCCCTCCTCCATGACTGAATGCTAGCACTGCCAGCTTGTTTTAAAATGCTTTCAATGTTTAAATGTTTCTGGATGTTTTAATATTGGGATTTTATAGTTTTAATTGATTTTATAATGTACTGAATTAACTGTTGTAAACCGCCCTGAGCCCCGCATAAGAGGGAAAGGGTGGTTAAGAAATTGAATTTAATAAACAAAGAAACTCTCACTCTAGATTAGATTACTGCAATGCAGTCTATAAATATGGCTCCTAATTTGCTTCTGGGCCCAATGTTCCGGCTCCGAATATCAGGAAAAATATTACAGAATTACGCTTTAAACACTGGTATCAGTGAAGATTCATTTCAAATACATATCTTTAAAATGGCTTATATAGTATTCATGATTGCACTTCAGTGACTTCTTGGCATATCCGGAATGTCACCATATCAGCTTCACTTCACAGCTCCTGACCCTTAGAAATGCATCCGGCAACGCTTGATCAGCCATGGACAACACGGTAAATTGCATCAAATCTCAAGCAAGAAGAGATATGCTGATAATGGCATGCAGCCCTTCCTCAGGTGTGTCAGAACCTGAAGTTTTTCCACAGGCTGTTGGACTGAGGGTGTAAGTTGCAAAACCCCAGGTAACTATTAAAATAGAACAACTACATCCAGCATGGAGCTAAGACTATTTGAATAAGGGGACTTATACTGGCTCCATTTTGTGTTGGACTGTAGCCAGCGAGAGAAACGATAGCTTGTTCAGGTGTTCAAAATCACCCCCACTGATCTAGCCACAGAACTGATGCACAGAGCTGACCATCTACAATAGTGGACTTCAACACATGGTTAGGGACCACCAGGCCACCAAAGAGCTGCCATTTTGTGAAAGGGTCTCTTGCTAGTTCACAAGCAGAGAGAGAAAGGGCACTCAGCTTCTTGCCTCTCTTTGCATGTGTGCTGTCAGAAACAACACTATGGTGAGGCAAGGCTGCTTTTTCAAGTAAGCAGGTTTACAGTCCTCCTCCCAACCCCCTTCATCTGTCTCCTTTTCTCCCTTTTCCCTGTCATCACTGTCTGGCCCGGTGATTTCTGCCCTGCCCCCCAAAACAAGCTGGTCCTCCAGTGCTCCACATATCTGGATCCCCTCCACCAGTAAATTACAACTCATGCCTCCCACTTCTTGTCGCATGTTTGCAGCTCAGTCTGTCAGTTACATTTTACTACTCCAGCCAACCACCCCAAAACAAACTATCTTCAAGGTTTAATATTTCTGAACTGATCCCCTGTTCTTTTGAAATTCTTTACAGAATCTCAACCCACAGGTGTCAACTATGGGGGGGGCTCAAGCCACCCCCGAAATTTCCCGGGGGGGACTGAGCCTCCCCGGGAAAATGGAGCGCACGCCACCATGCATCCCCAGGCCCTTCCTAGGGCTGCTGCCGCCGTCTCTCTCTCTCTCCCTCCCCCCGGCCTGGCTGCCTCCGTCCCTCCATCCCTCCGTCCGTCCAGGGGCCAGCTAAGCAAATGCCTAGCTGGCCCCTGGACGGATGGAGGGAGGGATCCCCAGGCCAGGGTGGGGAGGCAGCGGCGGCGGGGACATGGTCGCACGAGCCCCCGCCCCCCCTGGGGATTTTAAAACTTGACACCCCTGTCTCACCCTAAACGACAGAAGACTTAAAAAAAAATTCTAGCCTGTGTAACTCCTTTGCACAGCCACTTTCAAAAAATGAAAATTACACACAAAGCAGGCAGAGGTCTACTTTATGAAGTGGAAGGCTACAACTGCTTCAATATGTTTATTAGTGTTCTGATCCTATGTTTGCAATTCTATGTACTCTAATGTGCCCTGACCTGAATAGCCCAGGCTAGCCGGATTTTGTCAGATCTCAGAAGCTAAGCAGGGCCAGCCCTGGCCAGTATTTGGATGGGAGACCTCCAAGGAACACCAGGGGTGTGACATGGCCAATGGCAAACCACCTCTGAATGTCTCTTGCCTTGAAAACTGTGGGGTTGCCATAAGTCAGCTGTGACTTGACAGCACTTTCCACCACTAATGTGAAAGTAAGCTGCACTGGACACAATGGGACTTTCTGTTGTGTAAACACGCAAAGGACAGGTGCGCAGATAGAAGAGGGGAAGAAGAAGAGAAGAGATTGGATTTATACCCCGCCCTTCACTACCCAAGGGAGTCTCAGAGCGGCTTACAAATTCCTTTCCCTTCCCCTCCCCACTACAGACACCCTGTGAGGTAGGTGTCTTATGTCCTATCGCTTCCAAATAAAGGATGCCATAAGCTTCTCTTACCTTTCTTTTGTCTACTGTCTGAGTTGCTTTAAAAAATGTTATTCTGTAATACTCAGATGTATTCTATTCTGCAGCTGGCTGATTTGTTTAGAGTAAATGGAAGTCAGAGGAAAATTAAGAGAGGAACAAAATGAGTCAGGAGATAAAGAAATTGACAGGAATGTTTTCCAGTCAGTAGAGCTGCACAGATCTCTTGCCTTTCTCTTCAGTCGCAGAATGGTACCTTTGCTTGAAACCACAAATCCATAATCCCCAAGCTGTGTGCCAGGGCACACAAGCAGGCAAGATAAATTATGCCTTGAAAAATTAAACCATATGGGATTTACCCACTGCACTGCCCACTGCTCTCCAATGCTTTCTGCCAGTATTGGACAGTGACATCATTGCAAGATTCCCAGAGATAGCCTGTTGAGTGTAGGGGAATCCCCAAAGCGTCATCATTCAATAAAAAGTACAGAATAAAAAGAGGTTGGGAGGCCAGGAGACAGCATTCGCAGGGCTATCTTATAACCACAAGGAAGATGCCTACTCATTGCTCCAAAAGCTGATGTGCATAGTTTTCTCTATATTTGTGGATTAAGTAAAATGTGCCTCCAGAAAATAAGTTCAGCTTTACTCCAGGTTCAAAAGTTTGAGAACACTGCTGATGTAAATGCTCTGACAGCTGTAACACTCTAAGCAAACATAGGCTTTAAACTGAACATACAAAGCTGTCTTCTGCTACGTCATGTAATTGATCCATTTAATCCAGGGTTGTCACCTCTTAGCAGGCAGCAACTATCCATGATCTTGTGCAGGAAAAGATCTTTGCTGCTGCCTGCTCTCAACCAGGAACCTTCCACATGCAAACTATATGCTCTGCCACTGTGCCACACACCCTCACACTTACAATACCCCACAACCAGAAAGCTAAGCTCAACATGCCAGAACAATTAAATTTAAAGCAACAAAACCATTTATTCATCATTAATGCCACATCTTCCCAGTGACTTGAGTATACAAAAATGACAAGGGAATGCTACCTAGCAGACCTGCTATTGCATCAAATGCAGAGTGTAACTATCTTTGGCCAAAGTGATGGTGTGCCCAAGGGTAATGTGAACCAACAATTGCAATATTTTTAAAGACGCTAATGAGCAGGAGTATTACACTTTCAAATCTACACATTTTCTGAATTATTAAGTATTTACTCGTTTGATCGATCTATAAGTGTCTTTTTTTAACTTAAGAAACATGAAGTGGTTTTTAAAAGGCTTTTCATTGAGGATGTACCTTCTGTACGGAGACCGCACATGGTGAATGCCAAAGAACTGCAGGTTTTACATACAGCATGGTCTGAAGGTCATTCGGAGTTACATAATTAATCACAGGTAACACATAATGAGTCCTGACCTGGATAGCCCAGGCTAGCTCAATCTTGTCAGATTTTGGAAACTAAGCAGAGTTGGCCCTGGATAGTATTTGGATGGGGAACCTCTAAGGAATACCTGGGTCACGACACAGAGGCAGGCAGTGGCAAACTGCCTCTGAACGTCTCTTGCCTCAAAAACCTTAAGGGGTCACCAAAAGTCAGCTGTGACTTGAAGACACTTTCCACCACCAGCAGCACATAATTATAACTCCTTTCTATCTGAATCAGGAGAGAAAGTGAATGTCCTATAGCACCATGTCTGCAGGCAGTAATGAGAGAGGTGACAGGCAATAAACTGAAGCTCTGTCCAAATGAGACCGAGGCACTGTTGGTTGGTAGAGGTGCTGGTAATGGAACTGGCACACAGCCTACTCTGGATAGCATTGTAACCCTGAAAGAGCAGTTTCTGCAGCTCTGGAGTACTGATAAAATCATTTTGTGTATGGATGGATTTAATACTTTTTATACTATAAACAGCTGCCTGTTTGTTTTGGAGTTTGATGGACAGTTCACTCCCAATCACTCCTCCATGGATCTTATGGTAATCATCTCAGGCCCTGCTTTAAGCTCCTCTGTCTTCAAAGGTACAACAGGTGGTTGTGAAGGATCTTTTCAGAAAGGCTGACTATAAATGAAGTAAATAAATACACTTCTGAAATGCCCTTCCCTTTTCTCTGTGCCTGACTCCACTGCTGATTCACATGAAATGCTCCAGTCCCTTGACCATATCTGCCATCCCTCATGCTGTTCTCAACACCATGAGCTTTAACCTTGATTGATGTAACTATGGTTTTGAAACAATCTTTAAATGATGGCTTCAAACCTTGGCTATCCTTAAATATTGGCGGGATAAGTGATGTCGTAAGTCATAAGTGCCATAGGGTAGAGGGAGGATAATTCATGCAAAAAAGGTGAGATTTTGGGGCGAAGACTGGTCACAATCCATCATGTTGTGCCTGTCCAGAGCATGAGGAGACCAGATGTCTCGCTAGCCCAATCCCTACCAGAAAGGCAGACTCACCTATCCACCAATTCCCTTTCCTCAAAAGATCGATTTATACAATCCAGCTAATAAGCCACAAATGTTGCTCGTTGAACAAACAGCACCAGACATCTTAAACACTCAAGCCATGATACAATGGCTAAATGAGGATCCAGAGCAGGGAAATGATTGCCATACCCCAAACAGGGCAAGCAGACAAACTCTGATCTTGAGCAAAAATTATCTGAAAAGCAATTTTTTACAAGGGCCAGAACAAGGATTTTTGGTGTCCTGGGCTACTGACCTTGTCCCCTGCCCCACCACTGTGGGAAGTGGCCACCCATCCTCCTCCCTTCACACTGGCCAAATTTTGGTTGAAATGAAACAAGTCTTGATCACCCCTGATGAAAACAGAGAGCTGCCACATACATCTCTGGCTGGCCTGAAGAAGCGGGTTTGTCTCTGGTCAGTGCCCAGATTGGAGAGATCTCCTAGAATCATTATGTACACTATTATGCTGGATTTCCTCACATCCTTATATTGCCTCCCAAGTCAGAGGAAAGAGATGGACAACAGGTCAGGTTTAACTACAGGCCACTTTATTTACAGCTTTTTGCGGCAAGGGACAAAGCCCCAAGTGTGGGAACTGGCCAAGGCCAGGGCTAATTCCAGACCACCTCCTTGCCATATGTTGGGCGAGCCACCATTGCCCCAGATGTGAGCCATCCCTCTGGCTCACCACCAGCCTGCACAGCAAATGGGATACCACCATGTAGCTCCTCCCCTCAAGCTGAAAGAGGGGAGGCCTAGCCAGGGCAGTCCTGAAGGCAGCCCTCATGTATTTTCTTGGTTCTACAAACAATTTGATAACAGCAAACAGAAGTTGACGAGAACCTCTTCATTTTTGCCTCTGTTGTTCAGAGTAGTAATAATCATTCCAGTACACAGCATCCATCACATATAGAAGTACTGGAACAAAGTCTGAGCCCACCTTTAAGCTCAACGAAGTTTAATTCAAGGTATGCTTGGGGGGGAAACCTCAACCCATCTGGACATGGAAAGGACTGACAGATTGATCGTTCCTTCTCGATTCTGTGGGTGGTGGTGCATGGCCGTTCTTAGCTGGTGAGCGATTTGCCTGGTTAATTCCAATAATGAACGAGACTCTGGCATACTAACTAGTTATGCAACCCCCAAGCATACCTCGAATTAAACTTTTTTGGCTTAAAGGTGCCACTGGACTCAAAATTTGTTCTGCTGCTTCAGACCAACATGGCTACCCACCTGAATACAGAAGTACTATTCAGTATGTTGCACACGGGAATACAGATGACCACACAGAAAGCTACGCCAGCCTCACACTATTAAAGAACATATATCCTCTCTCAAGTGTGAATCAATGCACAGCAGTGTCTGCCACAATGAACTATGGGTAGCATTCATTCCACAGCCATAGAGAGGAGAGAACAGGGAAGGCAAAAATCTATAGATTCTGTCAGCTAAGCACAATGTTAGCTTTGCCTCCTCCGTTTCCCATTGTGTGGCAATACGGTGCTACAATGTTGCTACAAATCTGTAGTCCTTGAAAAAAAGAGAGAGAGTACTGGTTTTATTTCCCTTGGTTTCATTTCTGCCAGCATAAGCCCCCACGGCAGGTTCTAAAAATAAATATAATGAATGATACATGGAGTTGCACTCACCATTTTAAAAGATAAATGTTAGGCTTGCAGAAGGTGCCAGACTGACAGCCTTGGAAGGGGGGGGGGGAACCCTTACTGTTCACAAAAGAGACAGTGCCTGGGTAACAAGGGCACAAGCAGCTTGGAGAAACAAAACAAAACAAAACAAAACACTCATCCAGCATGAATACAAGCAGATCCCAGAACAGAGTTGCCAGGTCTCTTTGAGGTGCCAAGGGGGGCTGAGGGGATGCTCCAGGAGCCCGAAGCATCACCCCCAACATACCAACTTCACCAGAAGTGACACTGCATGCCACCTGGAAGTGATGTAGGCACATTGGGGGTGGCACTCTGTTTTTTGGGCAAAACTCCATGGTAAAATCATCCTCAAACCACAGAGTTTTGCCCAAAACCCAGAGTGTCACCTCCCCAATGTCACTGATATGCTTACAACACTTCTGGGTGATGTTGGGACGTCACGTGACATTGCTCTTGAGGGGGAATTTCCTCCCAGTGGCTAGTTGGCCGGCAGCAGGCAGTAGTCTCTAAAAGTGGGGGATTCCCCATCCCAAACTGGGGAATGGTAACCCTATCCCAGAACTACAGACTCCGAGGCTGTTTCCTTTCGTATCAGGCCAGGTGGTCAGATGTCCTAATTCCAAAAACCATGTGCCAAAATCTTTGAATGGTTTCCAAGTCACAACTTCCGTGACTTATATAAAACATGATCAGAACTGGCTGTTGCCATTGACATTCTTCTAGTCACTTGTGAATCCATCCTGGACATTTAGCGAAACTGCTGGGATACACAGGAATACTCATAAACATTCCAACTGATGAATACAAAGAGGGGAAACCAAATGATGGAATACTGATAAATGTGTCAGGTTCTTTGGAGAGAACCTGTGGAGTTCAGAAAAGCTATGCCTGAGCCTGGGAGCAGGAGAGAGCTGTATGAAGTCTGCTGGAAGTAAGAACAGAAGAGAAGAAGGCAGGGTTGCTAATTCCTGGTTACCTGGAGATTTTGGGGGCGAAGCCTGGGGAGGGCAAAGGCTGGGCCAGGGAAGGACCTCAGCAAGGTATAATGCCATAGGCCGAGGACAGACTGGCAGTCTGGCCCGCTCTGCCTCCTCTTTGAAAGCGGAGGCAGAGCGGCAGTCCAGACTGCCACATCTGCCTGGAGGAGGTGGGCCGGATGCAAGTGGTGTCCCAGCTGCTGCGGCGCACGTTCTACCCACTTCCAGCCGGGGGAGCCGTGCTTCCTTCCGGCAGCGTGCGAACGCCACGCGGCGGGGGCAATTCCCCCGCCTTGTTCTGCTGCGCCACGGAGGCGCGGCCGAACTCAAGTCTGTCCTCGGCCATAGAGTCCACCCTCCAAAGCAGCCATTTTCTCCAGGGGAACTGGAGACCAGTTGTAATACCAGGAGATTTCCAGGACCCACCTGGAGGTTGGCACCCTAGAAAAACAGGCCCAGTCACTGAAGGCTGAAACCAGAGTTGGTAGTGTGCTTGGAAACCAAGGCCTAAGGGAGTAGGGTGAGGGAGAAGGCACACAGAAAGAGAAATGGGAAGAGAAGGAGTTGAAACGAAAATGTAACACTGGGAAAAATCGACTTGTACGAGGCTGAGCCGAAAAGTCCAGGGACAGGAGAGGCTGCAGTGACAGTACGGACTGAAAAACTGAGTGTAGCAAGCTCAGGAAAGGTGGAAGATGAAGTCCAGGGACAGGAGAGGCTGCAGTGACAGTACGGACTGAAAAACTGGGTGTAGCAAGCTCAGGAAAGGTGGAAGATGAAGAGAGTGATTAAAATATTTATATCTTGCCTGTCCTGTTAAAAAGGGACTGGAGTACAGAACAGGCAATCACATTAAAGAAACAAGGTCTGAAGAGGATGAAACAGAGGGCACAACTCTTATCGGTTGACAAGAGCTCTGTGATGGGATAAAAAGTGAACTCTCTCTCCTTGCCCACCTCCCTGGTCTTGATCTGAGTTAGGGCTTTGTACAACTACTGTTAAGCTTTTCTTTTTTTAAAAAAAAATCACAGATCATGAGCTATCTTTTCTAGTTTGACCCAGAGAAGACAGGGAGCCGAGAGAAGAAGAGAATAGTCAGCGGCACAGTAAGTTATCTCACATAACTGAGCACTGGTAATTCCTCTTTCAGATTCTGGAAGGAGGAGGTGGAGACTAGATTTATATCCCACCCTTCACTACCCAAAGCAGTCTCAGAGTGGCTTACAAACTCCTTTCCCTTCCCCTCCCCACAACAGACACCCTGTGAGGTAGGTGGGGCTGAGAGAGCTCTCCTGAGAACTGCCCTTGAAAGAACAGCTCTGAAAGAACTCACAACTGACCCAAGGTCACACCAACAGCTGCATGTGGAAGAGTGGGGAATCAAACCCAGTTCTCTCAGATTAGGATCCACGCTCTTAACCACTACACCAAATGCAAAGGCAGCAGTAGTGACATATTAAACATGTACCAAAAAGCAGCTAGGGAGCCATCCCTATAAGGTATCAACCCTCAATTTCATTATTACAGAACACAGAATACCTGTTTACCTGAAGTACTTTCATGCATTATCGAAGTATCTTTAAACGTTAGGTGGAAGGCCTCCTTACAAATTGCTAGGAATGTATGGAACCACACTGCGGACGAGGTGCTGTGTGAGTGGAAGACTGTGAACAGAATGTGTTATTCTTACACTGAACTTCTTGAGTCTTTCTCTCTGCCAAGAGTTCTGGCCCAGGATATAGAAAAATGCACAAAAGTGCTGAAATGCATAAATCATGACTGGTCCCACTAAAAGCTTACTATACGTTGTTTGCAGACTGCTTAGTACGATCAAAAGATTGATTAATATGAAAGCAAGGACATCACCGAGTCTCCTCAAATAAACTCTATTTTTCTTGCTTAAAACTGGTTACATCCATAAACCCAGCAAGGTCAAAGAACACTGAACTGCCCCCGGGCTTTGGAAGAAAGAATACAATCAGAGGGTTTTTTTCATTTTTGTTTTCCAGCTGTGCCAAGCCTCAAACATATGTCCTAACAGCTCTTTTATAAGGCATGAGTATTCTCCCGGCAGAACGGAGCTGCTGATACCACACTACTAGTGAATTCTGAAGGCTTCTAAAAGTACAGTCCTAAGGTTGTGTCCCATGGTATACTCGTTCACCAGAAGACATACATTAATCAAACAAGCAAAGCCGGTGGTAGAAAGTGCCATCAAGCCATAGCTGACTCGTGGAAATCCCATAGGGTTTTTAAAACAAGAAACCTTCAGAGGAGGTTTGCCATTGCCTGCTTCTGCATCACAACCTTGGAATTCCTTGGAGGTCACCCATCCATTTACTTGTCCTGCTTAGTTTCTGAGATCTGATGAGTTCGGGCTAGTCTGGGCATGCAAAGCTGTGCTATACTAAGTCAAACCATTAGTTCCAATGGTTTGCTCAGTACTGTCTACTCCGACTGGCAGAGGCTCTCTGGGACCTCAGGCGGAGAACGGTCTTTCCCAACGTTTCTCAAGGGTCCTCTAACTCAAGGGGTTGACAGATCCCAAGTTCCAATTCACCCTGGTGCATAGGAATTTCATTGGGGTGCCTAGTATTTCCAGCAATGTCTCTCAGCAATCCCCAGGAGAAGTACAAAGTTAGTTTATCATTTTACATTAGATATTTTGCAGTACAGGATATAAATACATGTGCATTTTTGCCATCGCTTGTTTATACGTTAACTTTACGCCATCCAGTGGTGAGAGATTGGTTCATTTCTATAACCAATTGCTTTAAACACAGGGTCAAATGTTCAATTAAACAAAGATTTTTTAAAGCCATAATGGAATTATGAGAAATAGGTGAGATTAGGCTAGAGACAGATTTTCTGTTATGGTGACGACACAATATGCAGTGATAGGCGATCCCTAACTTTATTTCTATGCAACACTTTTGTGATAGCTTTAATAAAATCATGAGAAGAGGTTAGGATTAGGTTTTGAAAGCAGGGAATCCATAAGGACTTGCACAGGGCACCTCATTTCCCCCTTCCTCCACTATTTTCTCTTTCTCTTCCCTGAAATCCTCCATAGGCTCTCTCCTTCCCCTCGACTTCCCTTCTTTCTATCCACCAGCCAACTTACCTTTATCTCCTCCACCCGCTTTTCAGCTTTCCCTCCTTTCCTCCCCCCTCGCAAAAGTTTTGTACTTGGGAAATACTATTCCAAGGGTGTCAAACTCACTTGTTATGAGGGCCGGATCTGACATAAATGAGACCTTGTTGGGCTGGGCCGTGTGTGTCATAAAATGTAATGCCAGGTAGTGGAGATATAAACTTTATAAAGAAGACAAACAAAGATTTTTTAAAACTTTAAATAAAACATGCTTAAAACACTAGCAATCTTGCAATATTTTGTCTATTTAACAGTCTCTGATAACTGACACCTCTGCTCTGAATTATTGCATCAAAATGTCTGTGCTGTAGCAATCTTGAGTATGCTGTTCAGGTGTGTATCTGTAAGCTGCAAACCTACTTTTAATTTATTGACATTTATTACAGAAATCTCATGCTCAGTGTTCCTAGCCTAGGACCCAGAGGAAAGCATGAAATGGCTGGGCATTGCAACTTTTTGTACATAAGTTGCTTCATGTGCTGGTCAAGAACATGAGAAGGCATCCTAACATGAGGGGCCATGTGTTTGTCTACAAAACTATACTCTTCCCCAGAGAAATAACTACAACTTCCTACAAAGTGTGTGAACTTGGTCTGGACACACACTCTCAGCCTGATCCACCTCACTGACTTGTTGTTATTCCTCCTCTACAATAATTCACACTGCTTTCTTACTGAGAAAGACTGGATCATGAGGGCATGAATACGGTGAAAAAGCAGAGGGAACTCAGTTGTACCTAAGAGAGCCCTGGCATAAAGTAGGAAGTAGGAAACAGCCAGGGCCTTGCGTGCCTGATTGGGGCCCTCTGAGGACCTGATCTGGCCCGCGGGCCGCATGTTTGACACCCCAGGACTATTCCATCTCTCTATACCATGTATAATTTGATAACAGTTTATCATGGCCCCAATTGAATTTCCTGTAAATGGAAAGCCTCCAAACCCCTCAGTTTTTCCTTGTAAGGGTGATTTTACTTGCTGTTTCCAGCACTTTCCCCAGCTCTGTGATGTCCAGAACGACATGCAATATTCCAAATGTGGCCACAATGTAGATCTAGACAAGAGCACTTAAATACTGGCTGTTTTCTTTTCAATCATTTCCCTATTAATTCCTAGCACAGAATTTGTCTTTTCCTCCATTATCACAGACAGAGTAGACCTATTCATTCAGCTATCAATCACAACATCCAAGATTTCTTTCCTGATGAGTCACTACAACTCCAGACCCCATCAGGCTGAAGTCAGATGTGTCTTTAGATCCGACACGGCTGCAAAGCCTGATGGATCTAGAGGACACAATCAGACAACAACATCTGGGAAATGTCTCACAGTCGTCGGCAACCCATGGTGCCCTGCCAGAGAAATGGAGATAATAGACACCGGGGAAAGTCTGGTCCTAACACTTGCCGATGGGCCACAGATGGATTTTCCCTAGTCTGATAGCTCAAGCATGTTTTCAACCTGTCAGGATGGTCTGTTCATTCCCTCCTGACTCGGTGCCATTTTTTTCCTCACTTAGCAGCATGCGCATAACTGCATACCCCATGGGGAACTCTCCGTGCAGAGGTGCAATTCCTTGTTTATGCACATGGGAAACAAAAGGCAAAAAGAAACCCCCACTCGCCCAAGGTGGCATCTGATCATGCAGTGGTGGGCTTAGCCCGCAGCAAAAAGGGATATGTGATCACGTGACTGTGAGTCAAATTCCTCTGGAGGAAATAGGGGTGTTTCCCCCTCCACACTAAATGGCACATCTGACCGCAGCCTCGATGTACATGTGAAGCTGGGAAAGGGGGTTGCCCTAGTATGCTCTTTACATTTACTTATACTGAACCTTATTTGCCATACTGTTGCTTTTTAACCTAATTTAGAAAGATCTGACTAAGAACTCCTCACAACCCATTTCATTTTTCATGACCATTAACAGTTTGGTGTCATCCACATACTTGATCACTTCACTATTCTACTCCAGTTCTAACATTTACAAGCAACCTAAATAACATCAGTTCTAATACAGGTCTTTAGTAGACCCCACTGCTTGATTCTCTCCACTGTGAGAGCTATTTATTCCTGCCATCCGTTTTCTATTTAACCACACCATGAGAGAACCAATCCACTCTTTTTGCTTTCAAGTTATAGCTGACTCAAGGTGACCCCGTGGGGTTTTCAAGGCAAAAGACGTTCAGAGGTGGTTTGCCATTGCCTGCTTCTGCATAGCAACCCTAGACTTCCTTGGATATCTTCCATTCGAGTACTAACCTTGCTTAGTTTTCTAAGCTCTGACGAGACTGGGCTATCCTGGGCTATCCAGGTAAGGCCAGTTTGCTTTACCCAGTGTACCCAGGAACCTTTAGTGAGGAACTTTTGCAAAAGTATTTTGGAATGTCCTGAGATCACCCTGATCCTTCCTGTCAGTACTCCCCAAAGACTCCAAAAAGCTAGTGAAGTACAAAAGGCATACTGATACTTCTTCAGTAGAGTTTGTTCTTCTCTGTGCTTGATACATCTTGAATAACTATTTCTACCCAGAACAGACAATAGACCAATTGATTTGTAATTTGCCCTAAAAAATCATTTACCAATTTCTAACCCAACAGTAGGCAGGCCAATTTTAGCAATGTTCTATATTATCAACAATTTTACATTTGGGTTCCTTAGAAACCTCAGGAGTATGCTATTTGGACACAATGACTTGTTAACTTTTAATTTGGCAATTAGAATTTTACCCCTTCTCACTTGATTCAGCTGCCCGCCCCCTATAGTTGGTTCCAAGACAAACTGTTCCAAGGCACAATTATTTACAGGAAAATACAATCTTGTGGTAGTGAAAATTCTGATGTTAAGGAGTCTGTGACATCACAGCAGCACAGCCAATAGGCAGGGATTGCAAATTTAGATAACTGCCATTCTTGGGAGTTGAGGTTTATTTATTTTTATTTATTTAGAAAATCAATTGTTTGGGACAAGGGCAAAACAGATACCATGTGGACTGCAAAGTTCAAGGGAAAAAAAGTCTCAGGAAGCATGTAAGATCAAGGAAGCCAGAACCAGGGCAGCTGGAAGAAAGGGCTAGAGCAAGCAGTGGTCTGAAAAGCAAGGGTCTGAAGAATGACTGTAAGAGAAAACATGATGCTGGGGTGGAAAGCTCTGGTGAATGTATGTTGTTGGCAGGAAGGGGGATAAAGGAATAGGAGTACTAGCATGCACAGAATCGGCATGGCTAAAGGAATGGAAAAATGGTAAGGAAAACTAATACCAAAAACAAGTAGGGGAGGGCCCCAAGGAACAGGCATGAAGTTGGTGGAAGGAGTGACACAAGAGAAAGCCGCACTTGAGCAAAACCCCTTATGAACTCAGGGACATGAGAAGCACTGAGCACACATTATTTATTTATTTACATTATTTATAGTCCGCCTTTCTCTCTGGGACTTTAGGCAGATTACATAGGATCAGTATACTCAACAGAGTGCGGTATCCAATAGATAACACAGTAGGATTTGACTTGTAGAAATCTGGAAACCAACCAGAGGTGAATGTAGGAAGTGGGCATGGAATGAAAGCTGGAGTAATGTGTGCCATAAACTCAAGGAACTGGTGGTTAGACTATCTGGCTATGGAGGTGGACCAGGGTTAAATGCCACACTCTGCCGTCACTCTCTCTCAGGAGCTATCAAGCCACTGGAGAAAGATGTGGGTGGGCAGAGCTGCTACCACACAAAGATGGTGGCTGAGCCAAAGAGCAACTTCTGCCCTCCCTTCCTCCTTCCTTCAGAGCTATGGACTGCAAATGGATGGTAATGGCAACCTCAGACTCCTAGAAGGGCATTATACCGGCCCTGAAATGACCAAGCTCTTTAAGTTTCCTTTGATGCCATCTGCACAAACATTTAAAATCCCACAATCCAAACTGCACAATTTGTGCTGACATCACTGCCAAACAGATACTCCCCCACCATTGCTTCTGCTTTTATTATTATTAACATTGGCACTTGCTCAAGTACAAATCACTAACAAATTAGGGTCCATTATCATGGCCAAGACCCAAGGCCTTGGAGTTCTGGAGAGAAAAAGATTTACTTCTGAAAAACAAAACAGTACAATTACAGCCTGAAGAGCAGAAATCTCGATCAATGATGTAACTCCCTTGGGACCGTAACAACTTGGTTATATTAGGTGTGAGTCAGGGGCAGCCTTGAACTCACTGAACTTGAAAGAGCTAAAAAAATACCAAAAAGAGGCACCCAGCAAACCAAGCTCTAATGTACATGGCTTTCATTCACACATTATTTCAGATGCAGTTAAATCCTGAAGCTGTGGTCCAGAATGTGTGTGCGTTGCACCTGTTTAAAATTAAGAAATTATATGCCCTGAGCTGGATGGCCTAGGCTAGCCTAATTTCATCAGGGTCAGCCCTGGTTAGTACTTGGATGGCAGACCAAGTTGGCTATGCAGAGGCAGGCAATGGCAAACCACCTCTGTTCCTCTGTTGCCTTAAAAGCATATGGGGTCACCATAAGTTGTCTGCAACTTGACGGAACTTTCCACCACCAAGATACTTTTATTCTACCTGACTGTCAGAGACTAATATATTTGAGCTTGGGCTCTTTAATTGTTTCATACCTGGTTGTTTTAATTTTGATTTTAGTGTTTTAATTGTAAGCCACCTTGAGCACATTCAAAGTAACAGCAAGAGCACTGTAATAAGACACTTAATAAAATTAAATTCTAATTAAACTAATCCATATTTTGTGATATATATATATATATATGCTAAGGTGTAAAAAATATACAAAAATATATTTTTGTACAATTTTCAAAAGGTAATTACAATTTTGTACAATTATAATTCAAAAGGTAATTACAAGTACCATTTTCAAAAGGTAATTACAATGTGAATCAACATGGAAAGAAGAATCATTTGAAAGAAGAATCAATAATTTGAAAGAAGAATCACACAAGGATCCCAGGTATAAATTCATTTGTTTTGTTAAACTTCTTCAGTGAACCAGTATCAAAAATGATACAAATATTTTTTTTCTCTCTCAAGGTATGTGAATGTCAGAGAAGTAACAATCATTCCAAAGTAGTTCAATAGTTGTTTGCAAAATCTTGTCCATGGGGCACCAGTTCAAAGTTTAACAGAACAGCTGGAAATTAACCAAAGAATTCTAATGCTGGTATAGCCTCCAGTCATTATAGGAAACTCAAAATCTATCAAGACTTTGCAAACAACTATTGAACTACTTTAGTGATTTTAACTAGAATTTAATTTTAATTAACATCTTATTACAGTGCTTTTACTGTTACTTTGCATTCCTTATACACTGTAATCCACCTTGAGCGCACTGGCAGAAAGGTGGTTTACAAAAGCAATCAATAATTTCTAAACATCAGGTTAGTTATTTACACATGAATATATGAATCTGCCTAACACTGAGTCAGATATGAACACATGAAGCTGTGTTATATTAACTCAGGCCATTGGTCCATCAAGGTCAGAACTGTCTATTCAGATCGGCAGCAGCTAAGAACAGCGCCCCACTGGATCAGACCAGTGGCCCAACCAGTCCAGCATCCTGTCTCACACAATGGCCAACCAGTTCTTCTGAACAGTCAACAATGGGGCATAGCCAAGGCCTTCCCTTGATGCTGCCTCCTGGCTCTGGGGTTCAGCAGTTTAGTGCCTCTGAATGTGGAGGTTCCCCTCAGTCACCATGGCAAGTAGCAATCAACAGACTTATCCTCCATTAATCTAGCTAATCCCCTTTCAAAGCTGTTTATTCCTGTGACCATCACTCCCTCCTCTGGCAGTGAATTCCACATTTTAATCACTCTCTGTGTAACGTAGTACTTTAATTGTTCTGAACCTACTGCTCATCAGTTTCATTAGATGCCCTCGGGATCCAGAATTTTGGGAGAGGGAGAAAAAATTCTCTTTGTCAACTCTTTCCAACGCATGCATAATTTTACAAACCTCCATCATGTCCCCGCCCAGTCATCTCTTTTCTAAACTGAAAACGGACATTGGTACTCACCGTGAAGGGTCCTTCTCCTCTGAGGTCAGGAGGACATCTGCATGGGTTATTCCCACCGTGCCAATAGGGAGGCAGGAAGTAAATCATTTCCCCTTCCTGTTGGTGCCTCTGGAATAGCCCATCCTTAGTTTTGGGACTCCGGAAGCCGTATCTGCAATGCAGTCTAACTAGTCTTGCCCTATAGAAAAAACATAACTATGAACCAACAACGGTAACTTGAGCTAGTTAACGATAACCCTGAAAGAACTCAGTAGCCGGAGTGAGGGCACTCCAGAGAGAAAAGGAGAAGGAATGTAACACAGAATAGAAGAAGATGATCAAGGGAGGGCCCAGATGTCCTCCTGACCTCAGAGGAGAAGGACCCTTCACGGTGAGTACCAATGTCCGTTCTCCCTCTGAGGTGGAGGACATCTGCATGGGACCTCCCCGAGCAGTGTCCCTTCAGTTGGGTGGGTCGTCATCTTCCTCCAATGACACGACGTGCTGAAGAATCCTTCTCCCGAAGGCGGCATCGGCAGATGCAACAGTGTTGATCTTGTAATGTCGCACAAAGGTCGAAATAGAGGACCAGGTGGCAGCCCTACATACTTCCTCCACTGAAGCCCGGTTGGCGAAGGCTGCATTCGTGGCTGCACTCCTGAGAGAGTGTGCTGTGATGCCTTTGGAAATTTCCAGACCGGAAACCTTGTATGCCTCTGAAATACAAGACCTCAGAACCGAACTGATGTTGGATTTGGACATTCTATCTCCCTTGCGTGGAGGGGCGATGTTTATGAACAGAGATTCGGACTTCCTCCAGGACTCAGTTCTTGCGAGGTAGATATTGAGTGCGCGTTTGACGTCCAAAGTGTGCCAAAGTCGTTCCTTAGGATGCTGTGGATGAGGGCAGAAGGTAGGAAGACACAGTTCCTGTGAACGATGAAAGGACGAGGACACCTTGGGCTGAAAGGTAGGGTCGGTGTGCAGAACTACTTTGTCCTTGTGAAATACACATAGGGAAGGTTTGGCGGATAACGCACCAAGTTCCGACACTCTCCTGGCCGATGTGATGGCTATCAGGAATAGTACTTTCATTCTCAACCATCTGAACTCCACCTCTCAGAGAGGTTCGAAGGGTGATTTGGTGAGGGCATTCAATACAACATTGAGCCGCCACGTGGGGAACCGATGCACCTGAGGGGGAGACTTGACTAGGGCCCCCTGTAGGAAAAGTTGACAGTGTGGATGTTTGGTGAGTTTAAAGCCCTCAAGTGAAGGTAAAATGGTAGACAAAGCTGCTATCTGTCTGCGGAGGGTTGCCGCCTTCAGACCCGTCTCCAGGCCGTCCTGAAGAAAGGATAAGATGGAAGCTGCAGAAGGAGACAGGGGAGGAACCTTCTTACGCCGACACCATCTCACAAATGCCTTCCAGGTGGTATTATAAATGCGGACAGTAGAGTGCCGTCTGGATGACAGAAGAGTGTCCAGGACCTGCGGAGAGTAACCTAATGTTGCTAATTGGCCCCGCTCAATCTCCACGTGGTCAAACATAGCCAGGCCGGGTCCGGGTGCCAGATCGGTCCCTGTAGCAACATGTCCAGAGACACTGGGAACACAAGAGGGGGTAGGGTCGCCATCTGTTTGAGGGCCGAGAACCAAGGACGGCGGGCCCAGCCCGGGGTCACCAGGATCACCTCCGCTCGAAGTTCCCGGATTCTGCGAATTGTCTTGGATATCAGGACAAATGGCGGGAATGCATAGAGGAGCCCGAGGGGCCATGGTGACGTGAGAGCATCCGTTGCCTCTGCTCTGTGATGATGGTAGCGGGTGAAGAATCTTGGTAACTTGTGATTGCTTGGAGATGCAAACAGGTCCACTAAGGGTTGACCGAACCGGCTCTGCAAAAGGTTGAAGAGTCTTGGGTGAAGAGACCATTCTCCCTCCTGGATGATCTCCCTGCTGAGCCAGTCCGCCTCGATGTTTTCGATGCCCCTGATGTGTTCGGCTCTCAGCGAAAGCACTGTCTTCTCCGCCCAGGAAAGGATCCTCATCGCCTCCTTGTGCAGACGTGACGATCGAGAGCCACCCTGCTTGTTGAGGTGTGCTTTGGCAGAGATGTTGTCCGTTCGGACCAGGACGTTTTGCAGATGCAGACAGGGGCCGAAGTGAAGTAAGGCAAGACGGATCGCCCTGAGTTCCAGAAGATTGATAGGAAGCTTCTGTTCGGTCGGGGACCAGATCCCTTGGACAGGAGATCCCTCCAATGTCGCTCCCCAACCTAGGAGGCTGGCATCTGTGAACAGTTCTTTGGTCAGGTGAACATAATACTCCTTGCCGGTTGACAGGTTGTCCATCCTCGTCCACCAGCGTAGGCTCGTCTTGACCGAAAGAGGTACCATGAGATTGATCTGTTTCTTTTCCATGATGGAAAACTGATGGGGCCGCAAAAAAGTCTGCAGAGGTCTGGCATGTAGGCGCGCCCATTGTAGTATGTCGATGCTTGCAATCATGGATCCCAATAGACTGGCCAGATCCATGAGGGTTGAAGATCTGCTGCGGAGGACGCGCAGGGCAGAGTCCTTTATCTTCTGAGCCTTGGAGGTCGGTAGAAACAGGGCATTGCGAGATGTGTCTATGATCGCCCCTAGATGTTCGAGGTGTTGAGTCGGTGTCAGAGAGCTCTTCCGGAAATTTATGAGGAACCCATGGTCCTGAAGGCACTGGATGGTCCTCAGGGTGTGTCGGGCCGACTCTGCCCGAGTGCTGGCTCGGACCAACAGGTCGTCCAGGTAGGGATGAACATGGATCCCCTGGTTGCGTAGATGTACAACCGGGTTGACCAGAAGCTTGGAGAACAGGCGTGGAGCAGTGGAGAGACCAAATGGGAGCGCCCTGTACTGGAAATGCAGATTGTATACGCAGAAACGGAGATAACGTTTGTGTGCTGGAAGAATGGGCACATGGAGGTATGCCTCTGTGAGGTCTATGGAGGTCAAAAATTCGTTGGGTGACAAAGAGTCGGCTATGGCCTTCAGAGTTTCCATGCGGAAGCGCCGCAGCTTGATGTACCGATTCAGGAACTTGAGATCCAGGATCGCCCTCCAGTCTCCGTTTTTCTTCGGGACCATGAATAATATGGAGTAGACACCCCGGCCCTTCTCGTCCGCGGGGACCGGTTCTATGGCCCGAATGTCGAGCAGATGTTGTACCGCTGCTAGGATGATGGATCTCTTGTTCACCGAGTTGCTTGCAGGGGATTTGAGGAATCTCTCTGGAGGTGACTGCCGAAACTCTATCGCGTATCCCCGAGACACGACTTCTACTGCCCAAGCATCTGCTTGAGACTCCGACCAGGAATGAGCGAAGCATAAAAGTCGTGCCCCCACAGGGATGGGAACACCGTCATGACTGTTTGGTCTTAGCGTCTCTGTCCCCTCTGTTGAAAGGAGGCTTGTTGAACCTGGCCGGGAAGGAGCCACGTTTGTTGTAGTGCTTGGACATCTCCCAGGACGGGCGCCTGTTGTCTTGGCGGTATCTGGGCAAGGCGTGCTGCGAACGAAAGGACTGAGGAGTCCGTCGATCTGGACGCTTCAAAGATCTGGGCATGGCTTTTTTCTTGTCCCTGGTTTCCACCAGGATGTTGTCCAAGGACTCTCCAAACAGTTGGTCGCCCTGGAAAGGATAGGCAGTCACAATAGATTTGGACTGGGTATCTGCTTGCCAAGCCCTCAGCCAAAGGAGACGTCTGGCCACGGCGGTGGAAGCGGTAGCCTTGGATGCAAATGAAATGATGTCTAGAGTGGCATCAGCTGTGAAAGAATTGGATTTGAGGACTCTAGAAACTCCCTCCAGTAGAGCGCGATTGTCCTCTGGTATTAGCTGGAGCAATTTGCGCAGCCAGACTATGGCTGCCCTAGACGCGATAGAAGCAGTAGCCGCTGCTCTTACCATCATCGCGACGGCCTCGTGAATTCGTCTGAGTGTTGCTTCAACCTTCCTGTCCGTCTGGTCCTTGATGACGCCTAGACCATCTTCGGATACCAGGCCAGATGTCTGCAGGGCTGCGACGGCACCATCCACGGGAGACACCTGTAACAACTCCTCTGCATAGTTAGGTAGAGCGTACAATTTTTTAGCAAATGCGGGGAACTGTCTGTTAGCAACAGGCTTGTCCCACCCGGCCCTGAGCTGGCGTTCAAAATACTCAGGGAATGGAAACACCTTCTCAGTGTGCTCTTCAGGAGGGAAAAATTCACGGTTTCCCCCTGATTTGGACTTAAATTTGGTTCTGGCCGCCTTCTGATACTCAGAGGAAGGCAGGTCATGTAATTCTAGAGCCTTAATGGCCTTGGTCAAGAAAAACTGGTAGTCTTCCAACTTGAAGAAGCGGTTAGGCTGCTCAGGAAGCTTTAACTCTTCACCCTCCTCTTCAGACAAAAATTCACCCTCTTCCCTTTCCTCCAGTGAAGAGGCAATGGAAGCTGTGTCCTCCCCACCTGGATCTCTGGGAAGTCCCTGGTGGCGGGGGGAAGGGGTATTTTTGGGGGGATTGGTTGGCCAACCCGGTAGGGAAGGCAACAGGGAACTCTGATGGGTGAAGTCCCTGGACGATGAGGCCGAGGGTCTGGGATTAAATAAGGCCATTTGCTGCTGCACAGTCTGTGAGATCATGGCCATAAGATCCGCAGAGTTAATCAAGACCCCTTGTTCGGGGAGCTTACCCCTCGAAGGATCAGGAGCGCTGACATCCGGGAGAGCCGGGGAGATGACTGTCTGGCTTCCATTAGTCGCCTCCAACATGCCCGGGGAAGCTCCTTGGAGGGTACCCAGACACGAGGTTGGACCCTCAAAATGGCCACCGCCACTCCTCCCGCGCGCGGGGAAAAAGGCGGGCTGATCCTCTTCGGGCTGTCGGTGGCGCTTCTGGCCCCGCGCGGCCGTTGCCGAGCCAGCCGCAGCCAATGGGAGTGCACGATCATGCCGAGGTGGCAGATCGGCTCCGGCGTTGCGTCCTGCCGCCGCAGCGGCGTGCGGTTCTCCCTCCTCGGAGGAGGAAAAAGCCTCCTTGGCTTGCTTCGCCGCCATAGCGGCCGGTGCGGAGCTCCTCTTCGGGTCGGAGACCCTATGCAGCTGGGCTCCAAGAGGAGCGGAAGGGAGAGGAGGAGAAAGAGAAAGACAAAAACGCCAGAAGGCAGAAGACAGGGCAAGACACAGAAGGGAAAGAAGAGAAAAGATCTCTCTAAGGTAGACCTAACTAGGTTTTCAGCTGAGCTGGCTAGCCTTGCTGCTGCTCCCTGAAGAGGCAGGAACAAAACTAAGGATGGGCTATTCCGGAGGCACCAACAGGAAGGGGAAATGATTTACTTCCTGCCTCCCTATTGGCACGGTGGGAATAACCCATGCAGATGTCCTCCACCTCAGAGGGAGAAGCCCCAGACTCTTCAGCCTTTCCTCATAGTGAAGGTGCTCCAACCCCCTAATCACCTTGGTTGCCTCCCTCTGTATTTTTCCCAGCTCTGCAATGCCGTTTTTGAGAAACAGTGACTAAAACTATACACAATATTCCAAGTGTGGCCACACCATAGATCAAGAATTACAATATTGGCTGTTTTATTCTCAGTCCCTTTCCTAATAATCCCTATTCCCTAACACAGAGTTTGCCTTTTTCACCACTGCTAACTCTTTGGCTGGCTCTGTGATCAACTGTTCCAGAGCACAGTTATTTATGCCTAGGAATCTCATTTCTACAGCATGACTCGAGCACATGTTTACCCACTCAGTGTGAGGGTAGTTAAAGTTTCCCAGTATCATAACATTATCTGCTTTAGTCACCTCTCTTATTTCCTTCACCATCTCAAGATTAGCCTCAAGGGCTTGATCAACTGGGTGATAGTACATTCTCACTTTTAAGTAACCATTAGAGCCCGGTATTTCCACCCATATCACTTCTGTTGGGGAGTTAATTCCCATGATGTTTTCTAATTTATTTGATTCTATGCCCTCCTCGACGTACAACGAAACACCTCCCCCAACCTGTCCCTCCCTGTCCTATCTACAGAACTTATACCCAGAAATGACTGCATCCCATAGATTTTTTCCCATTTCACCATATTCTGAGATACCTACTATATCTAAATTGTCATTGATCACAAAGCACTCCAGCTCCCCCATTTTGGCGCGTAGTCTTAGCTAGCACTGGCCTACAGATACTTATAATGTGTTTCCCTCTCCAGTAACCCTTGCCTCCCTTGGTTTTCCATGGTTTTAGTCATAGTTCTTTTACATCACCTACTGCCTGGTCCTTTTAAATGGAGAAACCAGAGCCTGAGCCTGGGACCTTCTGCATGACAAACAGATGATCTGCCACTCACCCATAGCCCTTCACTTGGTCTATCGAGGGCAGTGCTGTCTACAATGACTGGCACCAACTGTCCCAAGTTCCTTCACATGTTAAAGGATCATGTCCTAATCCTTTCAGCTGGAAATGGCAGGCATTGAATCTGGGACCTTCTATGTGTGCACAGTAGATGAGCTATCACTGAGCCACAATTTGCCCTATCTAAATGATTTTAAAATCTAATCTAATAGAAATGGGCCCCAGTTAAGCAGGGTTTTTTTAAAGTGGTATAAATTACTTTTAAGTCAAGTGCTTACAAAAACTGTTGTAAAGAAACACTACCCTGATGACTCACAGAAGGGGGAATGCATCTGTGCCTGACATGTGTGAATATCACTTTAAAACAAATAATAGTTTTCCTTAGAACTGCTGTTTATTGATATGCAAATATAAGCAGATTTGATCCATCAATGAACTGATTAAAAGTCATATGGCTAATCAGCTAAGCTTTCTTTAATTGTCTGTAAGCCCCACAGCTCACACAATACTTTGAATAAGCAGGGCTTCCCTTTTTATTTTCATATGGGGAGATGTCCACCCATGTGCACATTTCCATTGAATGTTTACAACTCCAGTGACTTCGAAGTGAGTTGGAAGCATCTCCGGCTTCTGTGCAGTTCTCTGTGCAAAGCACATCTACTTGATAAGAGTGCAGAAAAAAGAGCCCCGGTGAGGGGGAGGGAGGGAGGGAGGGAGACAGAGAGAGATCTAATATAATCAGATTGGTATTGGAACAAATTGTAAAAGGTGGTTCACTACAGTGACCTCCTAAGTGCTGATATTAGAGATGATTTGTTTTGGAAAAACTATCAACATATACTATCTCTGCCAAATGACTCAAAATACTGTTATTTTGTACCTCATTTTACACCCCTTTGGTGTGGCACGGATACAGACAAATAGGAGACATTTGAAAAACAATGAAAAAGAAAACAAATGGAAAGGAAAATAGGTGTCTTACATTCTCTTGCAGCACAAACCTTGCAAAGTATATTTTCCCCACAGACTCAATAGCTGCCCGTCTGCAACCCTTGAACCCAAGAATTGATCACCCTTTTTAATTTGGAAAATAAGAATGACCCTACAACTCAGGAAATAAAAGCTTGAGCAAGAAATAGATCGAAGGACAACACTAGATTAATGTCTGCAGTATCATAAATATTGCATTCTCATAATGATTTATAAAGTGGTATTTATTTTAACACTGGTAGGAACAAATAGCACAGGCTGTTTCTCATAGGCAACTTTTGAAGGTTTGCAGTAATTTGGTATCATTTCTGACTTGGCAGGCACTTCCATTAATTGCAGGTTGTTCCATTGTACACAGAGTCAACTTTATGCAAGGTAAGAACAGAGTAGCCCCTGGTCATAATATTTTAAATTTTAGAAAATTTGTACCTACCAGTTAGAACACACCACTTTTGTGGCCTAAAGACAGTCACAGCATATCCAGTGCAGAGTTTCTCTAGTACAAACCAGATGAAATCAATTAGCTTAAACTGGAGTGATTCTGCATAGGATTGGACCCTACCTTGCACCCTATCTTGACTCGGTCAATCTGGTCATGTGCATCCATGCCATGGTGACCTCAAGGCTAGACCATTGTAATGCACTCTACATGGGTCCACCCTTGAAGTCACCTGAGAAATTCCATTTGGCACAGAATACCACAGCTTGGTTACAACCAGGAGCGAGGCGGAACATGCATATTAACACATTTTGCCAGTTACTCCATTATATACATCAGTTTCCAGGGTCATTTCAATGTACCAGCTATCACCTACAAAGCCCTTAATGGCTTTGGACCCATGTACCTATAGGACTGCCTCCCCTGCTGTGTTCCACCATGACAGCTTTGCTCATCTCAGCAAAGCCTTCTGAAGGTGCCACACTGCAAATGGGTAAGATGCACATACATGGGCACGTACATGGGCATTCTTGGTGGTGACTCTGCCTTGCAGAACAGTTTCTCAGAGGTTAGAAGGGCTCCCATATGTCTGTCATTCCACAAACTATGTAAAAAAGTGTTCAGGAGAGCATTTAAGGAAAGGTAACAGGGCAATACTATAACGGAACGGTTCGGGAATGTATTTTCATAATGAGAACAAGACTGTAATCTATGCCACTGCATATGCTACATACCATCTATATACACCAGAAGAATTTATAGTATATAGCCAAAGGCTGTCACAATACAGAACTAGGATAATAAAAAGAAAATAATTCTAATCATACATGGATAAAACAGCAATTAAAAAAAAATCTGCACAGTTAAATACGGACCAGCTATTAATGTTATAAACAGTATAATTGTAAGATAATAAATCCCATTAATCATAAAAAGTTTATTTTCTGAAGCTACAGTCTTAGCCCTGATTTTTTTTGGCAGTCAAGGCATCCACTCTATAACTGACTAGAGGACCAGTGTCAGATAATAAAAAGACCAGCCTGTTAATGTCAGAGGAAAATTTTTGTCCTATTAGCAGATTATCAAGAAATGTGGATCTAGCTGCTATATACATAGGACAAAATAATATATACTGAAGAATGTCCTTTGGGACTGAGGCACCGCATATACAAGAACATAAAGCCAGCAGTGTTTGAGAGTATCTCCCCGTGAGTAAAGCCGTCAGCACTGTCTGAAAATGCAAGGAAGTTAGTGCCTTTCTGAGATTTTGAGATGTAGTATTCACTAAATAAGGAGATCTATTGTGATCTCTTTTGAATAACTTGAGCAGGAACACACATGAACGGAGTTCCGTCTGGCTCCTGAGTTGGCCACACCCAGCAGGAACTCATTAGCATAATAGGTTGCACCCAACAGCAGAAACTCATTAGGACTGGCTACATTAGGGGAATGTGGCCTAACATGCAAATTAATTCCTGCCACAAAAAAAGCCCTGGGTTTTGACAACAAACAAGGTAAACAGAATAAGAAGCAAAAGGTGGGTGTGGCTGGATGACCACTTTTCTGGTAACATGGGGGTGTGGCCTAATATGCTAATAAGCTGTGCTGTCAGTGCTGTGGCCTAATATGCTAATGAGTTTCTGCTGTTGGGTGTGGCCTATTATGCTAACGAGTTACTGCTGGGCTTTTTCTACAAAAAAGGCCCTGACTTAAACCAAGGGGAGAATTTAGACCTAGAGATTATAAAACTGTCCAATTAAGTGTCACATCTATAGATCCAGTTTCGTAAATTGGTGCCAATATTAAGAACCCCCAACAAATCTTCTGGGATGGAATAATAGGCAAGTATGTTGTTGTAATATGTAAACCAGTATGTATCTATAACTGACATTAGTTGAAAGCATTGTTTACTAAATATGTTGGTAGTGGCAGTGTTACCTTTATTCCAGGATTTGAGTAAAGCAAAGTAGACGCGAACCCTAACTGAGGACGTACCAAGTTCTGCCCTCATTAGGGCTGCAGGAGTCCCCTTGAGCAAGGCAAGGAGTTGTCTAATGAATAAATTTTGAATTGATTCCAGGCTGGAGATTATATAGTCCTTCCAGCCCCAGACCTCTATGCCATAAAGGAGATGGGGGATTGCCTTACGAGTAAATACTTCTACTGCTGGATCTACAAGGAATCCACCTTTGGTGTGATAAAATCTCAGCATATCATCTATATGTTGTACGTGTTATTCAGCCGTTACTGCATTTTTTTCTACTTCCGCACAGCTTGACATATCAGGTCTGATACTTTTTTTGCACTGTTCCTAAGTTTTGTAACCCTAGTCCTACTGCAGTGGCCTAAATAGCTCAGACCAGCCTGAGCTTGTCAGAGCTCTGAAGCTAGGTAGGGTTATTCAAGGTCAGTACTTGGAAGGGACACCACCAAGAAAGACCAGCGTTGCTATGCAAAAAAAAAGCAGTGGCCAACCACCTCTGCTCTTCTTTTGCCTTGAAAACCGCAAGAGGGGTCGCCTTCTCAGTTGCGACTTGATGGCATTTAATTATTATTATTATTAATCCTATTGCATTGCTTATCAGATCTCCCATGCTATTTGTTTACATTGTTTTACACCACGTAGTCCATACTTATTCTCAGTGAGAAAGGCAGACTCTAAATAAAGCAGATAAATAAATAAATACTTTCTATAGTAGAAAAGACAGAATCAGGCTCATCTGAATTCCATATAAAACAGATTTGTCAATACATCCATGTTCAGCAGTTTCATACTGGAGCCTCCCTTCGAAGTCTTTTAGTTGAAGTGTGACTTGGAGGTCAACAGTTGAGCCCCGGAAAAGTGACACATTTCTCCCCTGTGATGCTGAATGCTGCCATTTTCGATGTGTCTATTTATCCTCTTGCACAGAGACTGGTGAAGAGGGCTCTCGTTGACGAAAGCATGTGTTTCTAACACTAGTGCCACAGAGACAGAGGCTACAGCCAAAATAACGGAGTCTTGTAAGCACCGAAAAAAATAAAAATTGTGCCATAAGCTTTGTGGAGCCAGAGCCCACTGGATTAGAGGCATGCACTTCTTTTGCTTTTTTTGGCATGTAATTCATAAATCCCCCAGTCCTGAAAGTGATACTTTCAGATTTGCAATTATGAAGGCAATTGTCACAAGTACTGTGACAAAATCAGGACAGTTGCCAGTGCTGTTCTTACGAAGGTGAAGGATACAAATATTACAAAAGGGGCAGTGGCAGGGGGTGGGAGAGCTGTACTGATATTTCACAATATGTCTGGCTACAGCAGCTGCGTAAATGCATCACTCCCAGCATATCCATTACCCAACAGTGAGGTTCCAGCTCAGCAATGGGAACTTGCCCCCAGTGCTTTCCTTAAGAAGTCAACCCTAAAGCTCAGCTGATGGCTCTGGTATTCAGAACATCTGCAAAGCGCCTAGCCTCCTCCCTCCCACTGGCTGAGGGGAAGGCTAGCAAAAGAGCTGTAACTAGAATCATAGAATCACAGAGTTGGAAGGGGCCATACATGCCATCTAGTCCAACCCCCTGCTCAACGCAGGATCAGCCTAGAGCATCCATGACAAGTGTTTGTCCAGTCGCTGCTTAAAGACTGCCAGTGAAGGGGAGATTATTCCACTGTTGCTCAACTGATACTGTAAGAAAGTTTTTCCTAATATCCAGCCGGTACCTTCCCGCACTTAATTTAAACACATATCGTGAGTCCTATCCTCTGCTGCCAACAGAACAGCTCCCTATCCTCCTCTAAGTGACAGCCCTTCAGATACATAAAGAAAGCAATCATGTCCCCCCTCAGCCTCCTCTTCTCCAGACTGAACATTCCCAAGTCCTTCAGCCTTTCCTCATAGGACTTGGTCTCCAGGACCCCGATCATGTTCCCCAGCGAGCACTACGGTCCAGGTCCCAACACCGTCTGGCTCTTCCCGGATTGAAGGAGGCACGGCTGGCCACAAGATGGGCCAGGGCTTTTTCAGTGGCGGCCCCGTACTGGTGGAATGAGCTCCCGGAGAACATCAGGGCCCTGCGGGATTTGATGCAGTTCCGCAGGGCCTGTAAAACGGAGCTCTTTCACCAGGCCATTGGGTAGGGGCCGCCCAAGGTAAACATCTCAGCCCTGGCCCAGTTTCATCTGCTAGCCCATCTGTTGGCACCGCCATCTGCCAATATGTGTGTGGTCATACAGAGATCTATAGGAATGCCTTTCGGACCCACCTGCAGGTTGCATTGTAATGCCGCCAATCTTGTATGAATAGTATAGTATTTTAATGTTAGTGTGGAATGTTTTTTAATTGGATTGTGATTTTTAACTTATGTTGTGAGCCGCTCTGAGTCTGCCTTGGTGGAGAGAGAGGGATATAAATTTAAGAAATAAATAAATAAATAAATCATTGCACCCGCTCCATTCTGTCCACATCCTTCTTGAAATGAGGCCTCCAGAACTGCGCATACCCAACTAGGGAACCTGTGTCAGTCGTGAGTCACTGGTTGCAGCAGAACCACCAGAGCCTCCTTCCTAGACTGGTAGGAGAGTCTAATGGACTGGATCCTCCTGAGGCTTGCATATGGCAACCCAAGGAAAGTGGGTACCAAGGCAAAGCAAGTAATCAGAAGTTTTTATTTCTCAGAGAAAGCAAATAATAGAGCTGGAAAAGTTTGCTGAAGGTAGCATCTAGCATGGAGGCGATGTTGTCAGGGAACACTCTTTGCCAAGCAGTCGGCTTCCCTTTGCCAAGCAGTCGGCTATTTGCCCCCAACGTTCTTTCCAAGAGTCAGGAGAGTCTCCCAAACAAAATCCCCCAAAATACAGGACACCACAGCAACAATTCGGTGAAGTCACTTCCTCCTTCTCCTCCCTCTCCCTCTGGAAGCTCCAGTCTCCAAGACATATGTGATGAGATGAGGTAGGGGGAGTATGCAGAACTCATTCTCATAAAGACATGACTAGTCATTATAGCTGAATGGAACCTAAGGGGTAAATGCATCTATTGTTACTCTTCAGATTTACTCTAAGACAACTCTGTATTTAAAATATCTGTGCCTACATTGAGAGTGTCAGATAGCGTTGCCAGCCCAATTGCCAGCCTACCCCTCCACTGCAGATCAACTGGCCAGCCGGGGGGGGGGGGAATTACCCCAAAAATGAGGGAGGCACACCCTCATTTCAGTGATGTGCCTACATGATTTCAATGTGACCCAGAAGTGATGCAGGCATGTCAGGGATGTTGGGGCAATGTCCTGTTTTTTGGGCAAAAACTCTACAGCAGAGTTTTCTCTGGTAATTCTACCATAGAGTGTTTGTCCCAAAACCAGAGCATCACCCTAACATGCCTATGTCACTTCCGAGTTACACTGGAAGTCACATGGGCACGGTGCTGAAACATATAAACAAACTCCCAGCTCCCAGTGAGTTTACCCCCCCATCCCCTGCTGGCTGTCCAGAGGGACCTGGCAACCCTAATTTCAGTGCAAACCTGGAAATGACATCACCATATTAGCATGATGCTGTAGGATTCATCCAAAACTCTATGGTAGAGCCACAGAGCTTCAGGTGAATCCTAGGATGTTGCGCTAACCCAGTAATGTTCCTTTTGGGTTTGTGACAGAGATAACGAAGCAGTGCAACACCAATTCCCCCCTCTCCATTTTGCTTCCACTGCTCCACCAAGAAACAGTAGGAGAAGCAGGGCCCAGAACAAAGCAAAGCAAGAGACTTGGCAAACCTGGTATCAGACTAGATAGAACCTGGGAGCCTGGGATTCAAATCCCCATTCCGCCATGAAGTTTCCTGGGTGCTAGGGCCACTCACTCTCTTAAGTATTTCTACTGCACTCTTTTCCCTGATGGGGACTCAGTGTCGTCCTAAGCAGACTTAAACCCTATTACATCCACCAGTGGATTTAGAAGGATGTAACTCTACTAAGGATGGCACTGAAAGTGGCTTACACGATGGGAAAATGCAATTTCAATAAATAAACAGCATAAAAAGACAATATTCCAAATCCCAGACTGATCCTGGATCCACTGGTCTGGCTCACTTCAGAGCCACCGGCAGTGAGCCAGAGGCTAAAAGTCCTTTGTTTTGCCCTGTGGCTCATGCCTAAAGCTCGCACCTCTAGCCTCAATATCTTTAACACAAGACGAAGAGCAACTCAACCCAGATCTCAGCCAGACACCTTAAAGATGTTCCCAACATCCCTCCCCTGCTCTCTCTCATCCTAATCCACTTTATCATGGTGTTGTGAGGACAGATGAAGGAAAGGGAGCACATATGCCATTCTGACATATTTGGAGAAATGATGTGATAGAAAATGGACTGAATGATCAATGTTCCCCAAGAAAGCCATCCCCTCCCTTAGTAGACACCTCCAATCCATCCAGCATCAAACCCGCAACTTTCTACAATCATGAATCACAATCAAGGGCTGGTCCATGGAAACCCAATCCTGTACCACCAGGCAGAACATCTCCATGCAGCCCCTAACATAGATTTCAAGGACTATGTAACTACTCACTCTGTGTAAGCCTATGAAGAGGGTGGTGGAAAGTGCTGTCAAGCAATGCTCCCTCTAAGCTGTGGAGTCTTGTGAGCAAAAATTCTACTTTGTGAGCTTCTGGCATTCAAGTTGTGAGTGAGTGATTTGGCTACTGCATAAACTAGTTTGCTCTGGAGCCATCCTTCCTGATCTAAGACAAAAATGTGTGAGCTGGAGGCTAAAAAAACTGTGAGCTAGCTCACACTAGCTCAGCTTAGAGGGAACACTGCTGTCAAGTTGCAGCTGACTTATGGTAACCCTGTAGGGTTTTCCAGGTAAGGGTCTAATAAAGGTGGCTTGCCAGTTCCTGCTTCTGCCTAGCTACCCCGACCTCCCAACCAAGTACTAACCAGAGCTGATCCTGCTCAGCTTCCAAGATCTGAGGAGATCGTGCTAGCCTAGGCGATTTATTTATTAATTCATTTCATTAGATTTCTTGACTGCCCTTCCCCACTTAACGCAGGGCTCAGGGAGGTTTACAACAAGATAATTCAATACACCATAAAACCAATTAGAACCATAAAATTCAATATTAAAAACATTCAAACACAAATATCTGAATACATTTTAAGAACAAGATGGCATACCTAGCATTCAGTTTTGGGGGAGGGTGCCGGGCAGATGTAAGGAACCACCACTGGCCTCAACCAAAGGCCCGGCAGAACGTCTCTGCCTTACATGCCCTGCAAAACTTTAATACGTTAGACAGGGCACAGACATCATTCGGCAGAGAGTTCCACCAGGTTGAGGCCAGCCAGATATCTCTGGTCAGGGCATCCATGTCAGGGCATAGGAAAACCATACTCTTTACCAGGAGTCCTTTCATAGAAAAAGAGCTGCAGGAGCTCATTAGCATAACTCATTAGCATATGCCACATCCCTTGACATCACTGGAAGAGTGTCAGAAAGGGAATGTCAGTTTCAGCCCCATTATACCCTATGGGCCATTGAAATCAATGGCAAAAACTCATAGGGTATATGAGGGGCTGGAGGAAAGGGGGTTTGAGGGAGAGGCTCCAAACTTGCAGGGTAGCTGCTGGGGCCTCTCCTTGAAATACCCACCAAGTTTCAAAAGGATTGGACCACGGGGTCCAATTCTATGGGCCCCCAAACAGGTTGTCCCATCCCCTCCATTGTTCTCTATGGTGGGAAAAAATGTTACCTTTTTTTCTACCATAGAGAACAATGGAGGGAATGGGGGCAACCTGTTTGGGGGCCCGTAGAATTGGATCCCCTGGTCTAATCTTCTTGAAACTTGGTGGGTATTTGGGGGAGAGGTCCCAGCAGCTGCCCTGCAAGTTTGGAGCCTCTCTCTCAAACCCCCTACCCTCCAATCGCTTTTAAAGTTGCTGTCGAATTTCGGCGGCAATTTGGCAGCAGGCTGAATCAGATCAGAGAATCTGATTCGGCCCATGGCTGCCCTAGTGGCCACTCCGGCCCCAACAGACCCCTGCTCTTTACACAGGAATAACTGGGGCACACTCTGTGCTGATATAAACCAATACTGCTGTTTATATTTCACCAGGAGAAGCCCAGGCATCACAGTTTTCTTTTTTTGTAGGTTAGAGGTGAGCTTGTTGAAGAACACTATAAATCCATCTAAATACTGGATCATAAAATATTTATGTAAATCATAAGGCAACATAGGAAATTATCTTCTCTGGGGCTCCAGAGCTAATGAGTTGCTTTGAGAAAGGAACCATATGGTTTCGAACACAGAGGGAATTTGCCTGGCCAGAAATCCCTGTTCAATGAGCAAAGACACTTTCTGTCTTTAGTTAGAGTATTTATCCCATTGCCCAATGGAAAATGCAAGTTGAGTTAAATTGGCTTTCTCTCTTCTACTTTTCCTTTTAACAATATATACTAGCATCCTCTACTTACGTGGTGGGACCCCAAGCAACCTTGGTGGTGGAGGAGGAGGTGGTGGGGGTGGTAATGGAGGTGGTCTACATTGGCAGATCTCTTGGCAACTGTCTGTAATTTTTTCTGCTACAGGCTTGAAGCATGATTTTTGAGGTTCACCCTGAGTGATCTGCAAAGGGAAAGAAGACAAAAATTATTTAGTGAATGCACGTACAATGTTTAAAAACATTAACAAATACCATCAGCATCTGATAGCAAAGATGATTAATCTCTCTTTCGACGCACAGTCTTTGTGGCCAGACCAAGAGATATCCCTTCCCAAATACCGACACTGACATTCCACCCTCTTCCATGTCAAACATGAACTTCTCACCCTTATTTATGAATTTTTCTACAGTTACCCAGCAGTTTCTTTCCCCCTTATTTTCCATGAAGCCCTTGCCTTTGCTCTTCCAACTTCCACCCTCCCTTCCAAGTCTCCTGCTCTCTTTAATATCTTTGCTCATTCCTAAGGTTGTCATCCTGCAGGTGGGGCCTGGGGATCTCCCACTTTTACAACTGATCCCCAGCTGAAAGAGATCAGCTCCCCAGGAGAAAATGGCTGTTTTGAAGGGTGGACTCTATGGCATTGAACCATGCTGAGGGCCCTCCCCTCCCCAAACCCTGCCCTCTCCTGGCTCCACCCCCAAAGTCTCCAGGTATTTTCCTACCCAGACTTGGCAACCCTACTCATTCCTCTTATGAATTTCCATTCAGGGAACCTGCTTCCTGAATCTGCATGTGATGCCGTCTCACTCAGCCTTCCAGAATCCAGTTCTTTCTTAAAACCCAGCTTTGCAATGGAAGCTTTTAGTCCATCGCTATAACCCCTGTCCCCACATATAAGCAAGCTGAAGTATACAAAACCATATTTGCTCATATTCATCCCTTATTATCCTGATCATTCCCTCCCTTGCCCTCCCCTTGTCAAATTCACATTACATAAGACCTTTCGTTTCTCCGGACTGATGGTGCTGCATAAACAAAATGGTCTGCAAGGTTTGTTCACTTAATCGGTTAGATTAATTGATTTAAAATATTATGGTTGATTAAATATGTGGCTTTAATGAACCAAGCAGGATTTTAGAAATACTGTGGACTGTTTTTAATATAGGTATCTACAAAGACTGCAAGTGGCAGGTATCTTCTTGGAAGAGGCATTCTTCTTTTCTCACCCGGGATGGAATGCCTCTTCAAAGACACAGGCATACATAATCTAAAAACAAAACAAAAAAGTGCTTTTGTCCTTCCAAATTTTGCATGGAAATGTTTACATATTAAATAAATTAATTGATAAACTGCAATACATATGATTGACTGTGGTTCCCTTATTTCACATGACAGACCCGTACATAAAATGAAATAACAGCTTCATTGCATATTGTTCTCTGTTGGATAACCAGAACTATAACCAGAACTACTAGTGAGAAAGAACTTGCAAGCTGTCAAAACATTTGGATGAACTGTTCAGTGTAGTTTCTTCAAAGCCCCATTAAATATACAGAAATTCTTGTTGACAAAGGCAGATCTTGAGATAGTTTCATTCATTCATCTACATGGAAATTATGTCATTTTTGTTAGAGAAATGAGTATGAAAGACAAGACCTGGGATTTCAGTCATTATAGGGTTAACCTATGCAGCTTGTTGTGTTTCTTAGTTTAACCTGGAAGTGCCTGGCAGCTGGCCAATTAACTCTAAGCCCGGGAAACCTAAAGGTGTACTGTTTTGCTAATTGGTCAATGATATCAGGTGTTTCCTTTCAGGGGTCAAGAAGAAGGAGAGATCCTCCATTGTAATCTCTCTCTCTCTGTAGTAGGATGTCTTAGTGTGCAGACGCAGCACAACGCTGCTTAGTAAGCATGTTTTGTTTATTTGTAGCTAATCCCGTTTCCCTTTTTCCTTTAATAATAAAGTTTCTTTTAAACTAAAAGAAGCAATCTCTTCTTTCCAGAAAAGCAAGATCCATTACTTTGAATTTTCTTGAATACTGGACAAAAGTTCTATCAGTTTTGCCTTCACAAATAAGTGTCATTCTACAAATATTTAAAACCATTGGCTCCCTTAGCTGTGAAGGAAAAGGGGGTTTACAAGAGGAGAGGAGGAAGAAGAGGAAGAGGGGAAAGGAGGAGGAGGAATTGGTTTTATATCCTGCTCTTTACTACCTGAAGGAATCTCCAAGCAGCTTACAATCACTTTCCCTTCCTCTCCCCACTACAGACACCCTATGAGGTAGGTGGGGCTTAGAGAGCTCTGAGAGAACTGTGACTGACCCAAGGTCACCCAGCTGGCTTCATGCGGAGGAGTGGGGAATCAAACCCGGTTCTCCAGATTAGAGTCCACCACTCTTAACCCCTACACCAAGGGGCACATTTCTCTTTGACTCTTCCTAACCAGATCTTTGGCTGAACAAAAATTCTGAGCATTGAGGCTGTGCCTTCACTATGGACATCAGACAGACAGCTTAGTATTTTGCATACACCATTTTATAGTAATGACTGTTCATGCAGGAGGTCAATGGAGACTACTTTTTTTGTTTCCCTGAATTCCCTAGATAACTTGTACTATATTATGTATGACATACCCAACGGCCTCTCTAAACCTTTACCCAGTTCTGAGATCACCAAAGATCACTCAGCACACTCATACTCTTCTAGGGTTGTCAAGCCATGCAGGAGGTTTGGTAGGGTTGCCAGGTCTGGGTTGGAAAATACCTGGAGACTTTGGGGGTGGATCCGGGAGAGGGTGGGGTTTGGGGAGGGGAGGGGCCTCAGCATGGTACAATGCCACAAAGTCCACCCTCCAAAGCAGCCATTTTCTCCAGGGGAGCTGATCTCTGTCAGCTGGAAATCGGTTGTAAAAGCAGGAGATCTCCAGGCCCCACCTGGAGGCTGAGAACCCTAAGGTTTGGGGGCAGAGACATGGCAGGCTGCAACATCATGTACCCCATTAAGTCACTTACAGTGAAAACCTGAAAGCAATATACAGTAGATCTAGGAACTGCTGGAAACAATATGGTAAAATCATAGTTTCAGTGATTCCTAGAGCAACTCTCTTATCACTTCCGGATTTTCCGTGCAAGCAATTTAACAGGGCCAGTTTTTAAATTCCCCCCTCCCCCACTGCTGCTTGGAGCGGCAATAGGAGCTGAGGTCAGGGAATCCCCACCATGACCAGGGGACTAGAAAGCCCAGACTGTCTTCCCCACCCCTGTGAGATGTTTCAGGTCATCAGAGGACCCAGAATATTTATCTACTCAGTAGCCTGCCCCAAAGGCCCAGGCCTCCATGTAAAGTAAAATGTTTATTCAAAACACTAAGGTAAAGGTAAAGGTTTCCCTTGCTTGAAAGCCAGTTGACTCCAACTCTAGGGGGCAGTGCTCATCTCTGTTCCCAAGCTGAAGAGCCAACACTGCCCAAAGACTTCTCCATGGTCATGTGGCCGGCATGACTAAACGCCGAGGCACATGGAATGCTGTTACCTCCCAACCGAAGTGGTACCTATTTATCTATTTGCAATTTCTTGCTTTCAAACTGCTAGGTTGGCAGGAGCTGGGGCCAGAGATGGGAGCTCACTCCGTCACATGGCACAAGGGTCTCAAACTGCCGAGCTACTGACCTTCCAGTATGCAGCTCAACATCTTAACCTCTGAGCCACCGCAGCCCGAGAACATATAATAAACATTCAAAATCTACGGAAAATGAAAATGGAATCTCTTTTAACTACACATGCCACAGCTGAATCCAAAGAAGCCCAATAGCTACCGAACAGAAAGAAAATATCCCAGTCATTAGTGAGACTCTAAGCTGAATGTAAGGCTGAACTTGATTTATTTCTACAGCCTTTTCCTGCAAGACTAGGAAACTGTATTGTTAAAAAGCTATCAACTGCTCCACCATCTCTCAAACACTTCTCAGTTTCACCTACCCTTCTCCAACATTCTGACTACTCCATGGATCTCAAATCATATTAGCCCTGTTCGTAAGTTACAGTGAATGCACACAGAATCCGTTTTCAGCATACAGTTGATTTTTTCTTTGTATATGCAACGAGTAATTCTTATGTTACAGTAAAGGCATGTATAACTCAGTGTGTGATACAAACCCCACATTTATCTAGGGACCAATCCTTGGTTTCACTTGTAAAAAGAAGGCACATTGGCTGTCTCTTGCAAACAGGATAAGTGCAAATAGGCAGGATGTATGTGAGTTCACAGTAACATGTGAGCAAAGCTACTGGCTCATTCAGATGTAGGGTTGTCAACCCCCAGGTGGGATCTGGAGATCCCTTGGAATTAAAACTGATCTCCAGACAACAGAGATCAGTTCTCCTGTTGAAAATGGCAACTTCAGAATGTAGTACTTTTGGCACCACATCTCCACTGAGCTCCCTTCCCCTCCTCAGGTTCCAACCCCAAATCTCCAGGAATTCCCTGACCCAGAATTGGCAACCCTATATCAGATATCAAGAAGAAAAAGAAGATTTCTGACTGCAAACAGATAAACACTTGGAGCATAACACCCTGTCAAAAATTTTGGTTCATTCAAAATGGAGTTCTGTTCTAAAAAGTTTGGTTCAGTCTGGCTGAGGCCTTTTTGCTGAAGTTGTTTGTCTCTGTCTCCAGAGTTTCACAGAGTCTGTGCTCAGAAGAGAATAGTGTGGCCTTGCACCTGCCAAGATAAGATGTTCTTCTCCCGCTTATTTCTCCAATTAACATTCCATTCAATTAGCCCTGTGGGAGGCAGGAGTAGAGTGAGCTGCAGATCACCCCACTGCCCTTCTGAGATGGACAGAGAACCAGTGAAGTCATCAAGTTACTGATTGAACTACCTGTAACTATAGGATATTGCCTGGACCCTGATTGGTGTAAAGGCCTAGCAACAATCTAGGATTCAGACACTAAATCCTCCATATTGAAGGGTATTCTGGGGGCCTGATCGTGCCTGCATGTTGTGCTGACATGTTGGCATTTTCTTGCTCACTTTGGCCATCTTGAGACTTTGCTGCTAAAGCTAACTAGCCTGGCTTTTGGGATCCTGGAGAATAATTGCTTTGGACTCAGAACTCTGAATGGGCAACTTCTTGTCTTTTGGAAACCAAGGTTTTAAAGTGTCTAGTTAACCTCTTAATCTCTAGTTTTATTGTTTTCTTCCTCACATTATTTTAAGTAACTCTTTGGCCCTTAATAAAATGATACTTTAAATATTAAACTCTGGTTCTTTGTCTCTACAGCTGCAATAAGAAATCTAGTGCCTAAACTGGCTGTCAACTACTGTAACAGTAACTTTGGTGGGTTTCCTACTGTAAGCCAACCTCACAGGGAGGACTCCCTAGGTCAGTGATGGTGAACCTTTTAGAGACCGAGTGCCCAAACTGCAACCCAAAACCCACTTATTTATCGCAAAGTGCCAACACGGCAATTTAACCTGAATACTGAGGTTTTCGTTTTAGAAAAAACAACTCATACATTAACATCTTTTGTCTTAAAAGAAAAACACAATAACAGAACTTTCAATGATACAAACAACTTTTTATTGAAAGGTAAAAGTTTGCATTTGGCTTTTGAACAATTAATGTGCTTTTTGCTGTCCAATCTTGCGAACTCTGTGCTGGGACGATGCCGTGCGTGCCCACAGAGAGGGCTCTGAGTGCCACCTCTGGCACGTGTGCCACAGGTTTGCCACCACTGCCCTAGGTAATCCTGGGAAGGTCAGGAGTTTGTCCTTTAGCTTCTAGCTGGAGCGACATAGGACTGGTGGCAGACTACCTATATTGGAGGTTCCTAGGTGCTTCGAACACCTTTTGTAATTTGCAGCTAGCCAGCCTCTTGGTGAAAAGGTCTCTAGCTCTGGTAGGGCAGAGAGACCTTTTTGACACATCTCTGATATCACAATTGTAGAAAAAATGAGAAATAGTGTTTGGATCATTGATATTGCAAGTCCAGGAGCCAGTAGGATTTGTCATTGCCCTAATACTACTCACCATCATTCTCAACAGCACAGGCCTAGGATACCAGCTTTCAAAGAAAGGACCAAAGATTTCACATATCTATATATATAAAAGAAAGTCCCCTCACAGTAAAATCAATGCCCAGGCCAAACCCCTGGACCTAGAAGCATAAAATTCAGGGAGAGCACTCCTACCATGATGTAGATGCTCACTAAGAAGGGATTTTTAGAAATCCAACCCCTAAGGGGCTCAAAAGGGGTAAAATGTGCTCCCCCATTGCTTCCTATGTGGCTGCCAGGCTGCTGCCTCCTTGCACCCCCCACTCTCTGATTGGTCAGCTGCAGAGCTCAGTGTTCTGAGGTCAAAACCATTACAGGAGATTGCAGAGAGCTAACAACAGTTGAGGAAATCAGGAATGGCCAACCACCTGTGAGGTGCAGCAATGCTGCTGGCCCAGCCTGCCTGACGGCTTCAAACATGCTCCCCCTACAACAGGTGGCTGTCTGTCAGGTGCAGCAGTGGGTGCTTAAAGCCATCAGGGAGCCTGCCCCAGCAGTAACGCCTTAGCAATCCTGCCAGCCCAGCCTCCACAATGGCTTGCAATACCCCTCCCCCTTCTACACTGGACAGGCAAGTGCCTGTCAGGTGTAGGAGAGGGGGTGGGATGCTTACAGCCGTCAGGGAGGCTTGCTCAGCAAGATTGCCTTAGGGCTGCTGCTGGCCAAGCCTTCCTGATGCCTTTAAACATACTCCCCCCCAACATCGGACAGGCAGGTGTCTGTCAGGTGAAGGAGCAGGGCCAGGGTACTTTAATACATCAGGGAGGTCACCCAAGCAGAAACACCTTAGCAATGCTGCTGGGCCAACCTCCCCAATGGCTTTAGGCACACTCCCACCCACCCCTCCTCCACCTGACAGGTGGTTGTCTGTCAGAGTGTTGAAAGCCATTGGGGAGGCCGCCCAAGCAGCATTGCCTGCTGGCCCAGACTCTCTGATGCCTTCAGACATGCTACCTGCCTGCTTGTACCCACCTCCCTCTGATCCTCAGCTGTGGATCTCAATGTTGTGAGGTAAAAAAAGTTAAAAGAGACTGCAGATAGTTGAGGACAGTTACAGAAATCAGCAATTCAAGACTCCTGAATAGACATTTCTCATAACAGCCAGCATGGCAATTGAGTTCATGGGGAGATTGTAAAGGACCTCTCTAGGAGTCATTTTGATGCATGGCTCCCTCATGAACCTGAAGAAATGTCCACCACATCACCACTCCCTCAGACTAACTCCCCCTCACACCCCTCACTTCCCACCGCCCCCAAGACAGCTCCTGACAAACGTTGAGCCAGATACACCAACATTATAATGAGGAGGCAATTTAGGAATGCAGAAAAGTTCAAGAGGCTGCAGTTCCCCCTCAAGGTCTGCTTTGCTACCACCATCAACAAGTCCCAAGGCCAGACACTGAAGGTGGCAGGAATTCACTTAACAGACTACTCCTTCTCACATGGATAGTTCTATGTGGCCTGCTCCAGAGTGAGCTCACCAAGCAGCCTGGTGATTCTAGCACCTGAGGGCAGAACTACCAATGTGGTCTATAGAGAGATCCTTCAGTAGAGAAAAAAAAACCCCAGTATGTATGTCTCACTTCATTTTTTACACTACAGTCTTCTCCATTAGAATTCCTACAACAAATGTTACATTTCAAACTTCACATAATTAGTCTTATAACTGGATTTACTGAACTTAAATACTGTAGCGAAGCACGGGTATCAGACTAGTATTGTACATGGATGACTTGAAAATGTATGGGTAGTCATAATCAGAGACTGATTTTTTACTAAATATAGTTCGAATATTCAGCAAAGATATAGCAATGGAACTTGGCCTTGACAAAGTGCAGCATTAGCACTGAACAGAGGAAAGATCTTGCACTGAAATCCTTGCAAGAAGTATGGCTTACCATCAGCCAGAAATTCATGGGTGCACAAACCAGACAAGATAATGATGGAACAAAGATAATGATGGAACAAGATAATGATGGAACAAAGATTCTTCAGGACTTCTGACTGCAAACAGATAAACACCTGGAGCATAAAACCCCTGATATAGCAGTTGTAGGGGAAAAAAATGAAAAATAGGGTTTGGATCATTGACATTGCAATCCCAGGAGACAGCGAAATATAAAAGAAAGAACCAGAAGATCACAAGACCTACGTATAGAGTTAATGTGCCTCTCGGAGAAGAAGGTTACCATCATGCCAGTGGTCATTGGAGCTCTTGGAGCATTGCCTAGAAGTCTGAAGAAACACCAGGACGTTCTGGGCATTGAACAAATAACATCAGCTGAGCTCCAGAAGACAGTATTGCCTGGAACAGCAAGAATTCTGTGCAGATAGCGCTCGAATTGCAGAACATTATCTACCAGTCAAATATCTATGACAATAATAATATTTCCATCATACTCTGGAGAAACATGAACATTTTCCCTTAATGGAAACTGAATTTCAACATCTTAGCTTTCTTAGGATGAAAGGAAGAGACTGTAGCACAGGGGAAGAACACATTTTCCATGCCAAAGGAGCCACATTAAGCTCTTGGCATCTCTTACTAAACAATCTCACACAGCAATAGGAAAGACCATTTTCAGTTTCAGAGGTAGATGGTCCAATAGTCTTTGTATAAGACAGCTCCCTCTCTCTCCCCTTGCCCCAAGATGCCTTTTTAGTCATTTCATGGAAAAATACATGTTGAATTAAGTCTTTCAAAGCTTCAACATATGCTTGATTTCCTCAGCTATACTACCATGACTTCTACTGGTATTCTCAAAGGAGCAGTACGTTTTTTCTTCTCTTAACTAGGATTTCAATCTGGTTTCAAATCTCATAGTAATTGTAATGATATTTATTTATTTATTGGATTTATTAAACACTCCGTTCCTGCTAGCAATGTACAGTATCCATAAAACACAATCAAATAAAATCATTAAAACAGTAAAAGCACAGGTGGACAGCCACATTGGCCGGCAGCCTTGCTCTATCTTTAATGTTGCCGCAGTGCAACTCAACTAGAACACATAACCATGTTTAAGGGGGAAATTCATACCTGAGAGGCAATGGACAAGAAAAAGAGTACACCCAATCCCACCCTATGCTCTTGCCATTAAGAAATCAACCAATGTTACATCGCAGCAGGAATAACTCAGAAAGAGATCCTCAGGGGTATTTGATGTGACAACTTGAAATCTCCCTTTCTAAAACAAGGAAATGAAAACAGTGTGTGTGTGTGTGTGTGTGTGTGTGTGTGTGTGCACGCTTTGTGCGTAATGTGACAGAGAGCTAGTTTGGTGTTAGTTGTTAAAGAGCGTCAGCAGCAGTAGACATGTACATTTCTGCTGTGCTTGCAGTTCCCAGGAATATTTATTTATCTATTTATTTATTACATTTTTATACTTCACCCTCTCCTGTATGGTCTTGGAGTGGAATATGGCAATGGATGTGGTTTAAAAGATGCTGAGCATACTTTCACCCATTGAAATCAGTACAGCTTAACTGTACACAGGAATGCTTGAGTTTCAGTATGCTTCAGGCACATTTAAATTATTTTGGATTATGCCCAGTAACTAAAATCATTTACGCTTGTGTTGAAATTTATCCCAAGGCAGCCCATTATTATATCATTAAATTTAGGTATAAAATTAATTGCTGTTCTCAGCAGGGACTTTTTTTTTTGTACTCACACCCAAGGAATGGTATGAGTGGTGACCTCCCAGGTCATTTTAGTTCATGCAATTATTATATAATGTTAATCTTTTGAAAAGTAAACTGTGGTTTCTTTGACCTTCATGCTAACAGCATCAAAATGACTTCCATAGTATGTACACCCCTCTCATCAAGTTGGGAAGAAAAGCAGAAAGCTAACAAATCCACTCTTCATGTGTAAGCACAATGTGCATCATCACATGCCTAGATGCAGAAATGTAAAGCATTCTTTCTCTGATGCCTTGAAGACAGCACTTTGCATCTCAAAAGACCTAAGGGTAAGGGGCTGGAAAGGGGTAAGAGAATGGGAAAAGCTGTGCCTAGATGAACTGAAAAGAACTTCCAAACAACACACACACACACACACACACACACACACACACACCGTTGAGTGTTTTAAATAGCTGGTCAACATCTATGACCAAAGTGGGGAGAGAGACAATGACATCCACATTTATCGACATAAAGTATAACAACATTCCTCTTGTGCCGAAGTGGTAATTTTTTAATCCCTTGAACACCAAGGACTCAATGCAGATGTAACGCCAAGTATATATTACTGACTCATTAGATTTGGATCCTGCTGTACCTCTTGATTCAGAGAGGCTTACCGTAGTCCCCCCCATGCAAATATTTCTCTCCCAAAGAGGATCACAAGGGGATAAAGAAGGAAATTTTTTAAAAGTGACAATTTACAGGCATTTTTATTTATTTATTTATTTAGATTTTCATCCCGTCCTCCTCGCCACTCGGGGACATGAAGCCTTGATACTATCAAAAACCAAAAATGAACAAATAACAATAATCCAGTGTGGTGCAGTGGTTAAGTGTATCAAGCTGTAGCTGGGGAGACCCGGGTTCAAGTTCCCACTAGGCTATGAAGGTCTCTGCAGAGACCCTTGAGTTTCGAAACAGTCACATTTTCGGTCTAAACTGCAGCACAAAATGGTTGTAAGTATAAAATGGAGAAAAGGGGGGGGGGTCAATGCTCCCTCTAAGCTGTGGAGTCTTGTGAGCAAAAATTCCACTTTGTGAGCTACTGGCATTCAAGCTGTGAGTGAGTGATTTGGCTACTGGATAAATTAGTTTGTTCTGGAGCCATCCTTCCTGAGCTAAGACAAAAATGTGTGAGCCTGAGGCTAGAAAACTGTGAGCTAGCTCACGCTAACTCAGCTTACAGGGAACACTGGGTGCCACCCTTGGCCCTACCTCCATAAAGAGGGAGAAAGAGAGAGAGAAAGAGCCAGCCCTCCCACCTGTCTGTCCAGCCAGCTGTGTGGAGCTTGGCTGGGTGGGTGCCTCCCCCCCCCCTCAACTTTAGGCTACAGGCTTGTGTGTCCCCCTCTCACCATGCAGCTGATTGCCTCCCTCTATTTCCTCCATCTCAGACAGGGCAGGGGATCCTCACCTGTCACCTGAGTGGAACTGCCACCGCTGTAACTTCACGATAAGGCCCCCCCACACACACGAAGCCTGGGGCTACTGCCCTAGCTGCCCTGTGCCTAAGGCCGCCTCTGGCACTGGCGTCAAAGCCAGCATCACTTCTGCATCTCGACTCTGGAAATAATAGCAATTTTAACTTACAAAACGGGCATGCTTCCACACTCCCACAGTATTGACGCAGTTCCCTCTTTCATTTAATCCCAGGAATCAAAACAATATTTCTCTGAAGCTATTGCATTCCTGTATGTTATTTTAGGTGCTGCCCCATTTAAAAAAAACATATTTGTAGTTATTTTAGAGTTTCCATTACAACTGTAGTTCAGTCCCTTCAGGAGTGAAATGATGTCGTTCTGTTGTCTATTCGTAATGTGGCTGCTAATCCCCAAACATTTGATAGAAAATAACAGCCATATGTGTGTAACACCCCTTTTCTCACACCAAGAAGTACCTCACATATTTCTGGCATTAAAGTTGAGATCGAGCGATTTGGCTACTGTGTCAATTAGCTTGCTCTGGAGCCATCCTTCCTGAGTTAAGACAAAAATGTGTGAGCTGGAGGCTAAAAAACTGTGAGCTAGCTCACACTAATTCAGCTTAGAGGGAACACTAGACTCGCATGTACTTTGAGCTTCTTGAAGGAAAGGTAAGAGAAAAAAATAACCAAAAATTTGGGACACCATTTGAAGTACTGTAGTCGTCCCATACATTTGCTTGATCGCTGTTTGATATGCTTGATCGCTGTTTGATAATTGCCCTGAAGTAACGCCATCTATGTGGTATGTGACAGGATGTTTTTATGGTTGTTTAATTTTTAATCAAATAATGTATTGTGCCATAATGGCTGTTGTTAGCCGCCCTGAGCCCGCCGTATGGCGAGGAGGGCGGGATACAAATTTCAATAAATAAATAAATAAATAAAATTTCCCCTCCTCCGTCAGGTGTTATGTCTGTTCTGATGGGAGGCAATCCAGACTAACCTTTGTTTATTAATTTGTGTATTTATTTTTCTTTTCAGGATGAGGAATGGTAGAGGAGGCTATCCCAGAGAGACTATAAATTGTGTCTGACTAAGAAGGCGGTAAGAAAGGAATGGGGGGGGGGGGGTCTGCATGCACGGACTTGGAGCATGCACGGTAGATGCAGGCTGGTGAGGAAAGAGGCGGACCCCAGCTAGAAGAGGTTATATTTGAAGCTTTTTAGGCTTCCGACGAGGGACTGACGTAGGTGTAAGAGCCCAGTGTGTGACTGGCACAGAGACCATGAAGAAGATCCAGGAGTGCACTTAAAGTGGATTCAGAGTGGATTATTTAGTTTGTGTAACCACAGCTGAAGTCACTACACAATGAGAACTAACACAGTTGAGAGAAACATTGCTTGCTACACTGGTTTTCTACCTGCACGGAGTTTTTTTCTTTTTAATTCAGAAATGCAATCCTCTTCCTAGAGGACTGTAGTAGAGGAACACCTGTGTTGTAAACTAATGCTGAAATATAAACACACTTCGAAGGAAGGAAGTTCATTGAACTCAGTGAGGACTAATTATGAGTAAACATGTCTAGAATCTGGGACACGGAAACTGCATGGATGTTGATAGAGAAGTCACTTATTTCTGGTCACTTTTATCAACAGACTTTATAATTTTGTGGTGTTGTTCTGCCCTGCTGCAAATTAATATCAGAGAATTCCTACTCTCTTCACAAAATACATTCACTCATGAATCAAAAAGATTAAGGGATTAATGTGTTATTGACCGTATTTAAGTTCAGAGTAGATTCAGCTGAAATGCTTTCTTTTTTAGGCCTGGTCTACACATGCAACAGAGCTAGGTGATAGACTCCTGAAGCATTAAAATGGACTTTGGTGGGTCACATTTTGAGTGCTCCCTTATGTAATAATTCCATGTAAATAAAAAAAGTGGCATTGCAGCGGGAAAAAAGTTTTATCCTAGGCCTTTACACGTCTCGTCCCGCCCCCCTTATTATCAATGTAGGGAACTTCTAACAATGTAATCTTTCCGCTACAGTCCAAATTGCACAGTCTGTGTTCTATCACCTCAGTTCCCTGCCATGTCATTCTGCTCATGTGCAGACTAGGCCTCTAGGAGGGTCACGGGACAAAAGTTCACAGAGAACTGTCAGGAGTTGGCACTAAAAAAGCTGACAGTACCTTCCAGGCAGCAAAGTCCAGTAATAATCCCGCCCCCACAATTGTTGTGAACAACTTTACACCAAAGAAGTCTTTTTTGGTGTAAGAAGCTAAATGAAAACTAGTCTAATATTAGTTTGGTAAGTCCTTACAAGGTAAAATGAACTGGGAAATGTGTGACAGACCTATATTTAGCCAGTTCTTTCATTGGAGGGCAAAGCTTTGTTGCCTCGTGAATCCGCCAAGCTGAAAGGCAGCTTGTACGTTCACTACTAGAGAAAGAAAAAAAGCAATTGCCTGTCGTGTGAGTCATCACATTTTGTGAGAGCAGCAGATTTTCCCCATATTTTGTAATTATATCAGATGTTCAGTTTTGTTTTAAGAGCCTCATTTCTTAAACAGTCCTTTCCCCTGTGAAAACATTAATGAGAGCTCTTTCATGTATTTTGAGGCAACTTGGAACATTTTCAAGGTCTTAGTCAGGTTGGGCTGAATTCTAATTGTTCTAATTGCCTTCAGTTCCAGCGCCCCTTTCAAGATCAGTTTGGATTCATTTTCCTGTGTCCTACACTTTATCTCACTGAAACCCCTGCTGTGCCCATTTTTCCATTTCTTGGAATATTACAGTATGAAAGCTTCCACAATTCCCATCATGGTCTTTTCTGAGTCCTCCATTTCTAAGAATTTTATTCTGGTAGACCTTGGGTTAGTTCATGTTTTCTGCCATTGATGTTCTTAGCTGCTTGGCTTCCAATTCAGTAAAGGCTAAAGTAGTCTAGTGGCTGACACTGCAGTCCTAAGCAGAATGTAACCCTTCAAAGTCCACTGACTCTGTTTAGGATTGCATTAATCTCTAACAGGGAAATGTGGCCACCATCTGTAGATACCTAAATCCATGGATTTGGGCCACACTGAAACTAAACAGGTTTTCCTGCAAGCTTGCCCCTTTCCCCAGGTTTGCAGAAAAATCTGAAATCTTAAAAAAAATGGGTGTTTGTTTTAAAAATTCCTCCCAAAATAAAAGATTGCTCTCTGCAAAGGGCAGAGAAATACCTACCTGCCTTGGAACCCAGGAGCCAGGCCAGGCCCAGCAAGAAAGTGGTTGGGAAGATGGGCCTGGCACAGCTTTCAAGTCTCACAGGTCCATACTTGTATATTCTAAACTAGCCTGATATCCGTGCTTTGCTATGGTATTTAAATTCTGTAAATCCAGTTATAATACTGATGATGGGAAGTTTGAAATGTAACATTTGTTGTAGGAATTCTAATGGAGAAGGTTGTGGTATAAAAAATGAAGTGAGACATAACGTACTGTTTTTTCTCTCTCTACTGAAGGACCTCTCTGTAGACCACATTGGTGGTTCTGCCCTCAGGTGCTAAGATCACCAGGCTGCTTGGTGACCTCACTCTGGAGCAGGCCACATAGAACTGTCCATTTAAGAAGCAGTCGTCTGTTAACTCCTGCCACCTTCCATAAAAGTGATGGCCTTTCTACTGGTGTTCCTGGATTGTTTTGCTCATATGGAGACTGTGTTGTTCTGAGTACTTGGCCTGCGCAGCTCAGTGCCCCGCAGGAGTACTATGTGAAAATGTCTTTGCTGCATTCCTAAGTTGCTTCCTCCTTGTAGCGTTAAAGTACCCTGGCCCTGCTCCAACACATGACAGACGCCCACCTGTTTGGTGTGTGTGTGGGAATTACGTTTAAAGGCATCCAGGAGGCTGGGCCAGCAGCAGGGCTAAGGCAATCCTGCTGAGCAAACCTCCCCAGCGGCTGTAAGCATCCCACCTCCTCTCCTATACCTGACAGGCAGCTGCCTGTCCAGTGTAGGGGGGGGGAGGGAGAGGGGAAGTAGTATTAGAAGCCACTATGGAGGTGGGCCCAGCAGGATCACTAAGGTGTTACTGCTGGGGCAGGCTCCCTCATGGCTTTAAGCACCCTGCAACCGCTGCTGCACCTGACAAACAAATCTGCCTGTTAGGTGTAGGAGGTGAGGGGGAGTGTGTTGGAAGCCATCAGAGAGGCTGGGCCAGCAGCATCACTGCACCTCACAGATGGTTGTTGGCCATTCCTAATTTCCTCAACTGCCGTTAGCTCTCTGCAGTCTCCTGTAACTGTTTTTTTAACTTCAGAATGCTGAGCTCTGCAGCTGACCAATCAGAGAGAAGGGGGTGCAAGGAGGCAGCCACATAGGAATCAATGGGGGAGCACATTTTCCCCCTTTTGACCCACTTAGGGGTCGAGTTTCTAAAAACTAGTGAGCACCTATGCCATGGTAGGAGTGCTCTCCCCAAATTTGGTGCTTCTAGGTCCAGCGGTTTGGCCTGGGCATTGATTTTACAGTGAGGGGACTTTCTTTGATATAGATATAGAAGTGAAGTCAGCTAAATCTAAGGATACTTAAGTCTGGAGACTGGACCCATGAACTCTATGGTAACCATCGAGTTTTACCCAAAATACCAGAGTGTCACCACACAGCATCACCTATGTGATGACTTCACTTCCATGTGACGTCATTACATCATGTTTGGGGGTGGGATTCTCCCCCAGCCAGCTGGTTGGCAGCAGGGAAGAGGCCCAAAAATTGGGGATCCCCTGCCTCCAGCTGGGGAATGGCATCCCTAATCTTTCTAGATACCTGAAAAACAACCCAGGTTTGCAAAAAAATCCAGAATATTTTTTAAAAAACCATTGGGGATTAAAACCCCTCAAAATGATAAAAGGAGCACCTGTAGCTTTAAGGAATCAATGCTCTTAGTGGTCATTGCTAGGCAACCACAGCATTCAAAGCTTGGTTCTGTTAGTAAAAGGGAGGGGGGAAGGCCTTTGCGGGAGGATTTATTGGGGTAGGCATGGCAACAATGACTGGGTGACTTGATTCCTCCTGACTGCATGACTCATGCTTGCTACTGTACAACAGAAACCATCCTCTGGTGTATTGGCTAGAGCTTCAGGGCAGGGTCTGGGACATCCAGGTTCAAATCACCACTCTGCTGTGGAAGCTCACTAGGTGATGTTGGTCACATACTTTCAGTCTAACTTGCATCACAGAGTTCTGAGGATAAAAAGGAGGAGTGGAGATTGATGTAAGCTGCTTTGTTCCCTACTATGGAGAAAGGTAGGGTATAAATGAAACAAATAAATAATAAATATAGCTGAGAATGAAAGGCAGGTAAAAGGTAGGTTGATGAATGGCTAAGAAAGAGGCAGGGACGAGGAGAGACAATATGGGGGTGGCCAGAAGGAGGGAAAGAAGATATAGGGTGGGAAGGGGGATACAGGGAAAGCATGTTGCCCCTCCATGTCTCTTAGAGGGTTTCCTACCATGCATGTGGGCCTTGCCTAGCTGCCAACCCCACATGTGGGCCATGGTTTTGCTAGGTAGAGGCTGCTGGGAGGGAGTGAAAGCCAAAGACAGAGAGTCAGATGATAAAGATATGTTGGCTGTTGGGTGGGAAGGAGAGAAGGAAGCAGGAAAAGGGGAAAGGCTATGAGGGCTTTTAGGGAAGGGAAAGATGAAATATTGAGGGAGGGGGAAATGAGATGCCCCCTGCAGGTCCTTGTGAGTTCTGCCTTGCACCATCTAATCCCTAGTTCAGAACCTGTCACTGCTATGAACAAAGGCTCAATTTAAATCTGAAACTCAGAGGGAAAATACGTTACATCATGGACACATTATACATTTCTGTAAGTATAGGCTAGGGGAGAAGATATCAGAATTTTCACTGGCAATGACGTGTTTGGCATAGGGTTGCCAGGTTTCCCACTACGGCATCCCTCATTGCCCACTACAACTCTGAGCAGGAGGAGGAGAAAAATAAAAAAAATCTGCTGGCATGGTGTGTGCTGTGACGTCACTTTCAAGGAATCCCAGAAACAACATCACATCATTCTAGGTTTTACCATAGAGTTTACGCCAATTCCTAGAGTGACATAACACCACTTAAAGGTTTGTATGGCTTGGCCATTCTGGTTTGGCATCACCCCTCATTCCACCAATTGTTGTAGTGGTTAACAGCGGTGGACTCTAATCTGGAGAACCGGGTTTGATTCCCCACTCCTCCGCATACAGCCAGCTGGGTGACCTTGGGTCAGTCACAGCTCTCTCAGAGCTGTTCTCACAAGAGCTCTCTTAACCCCACCTATCTCACAGGGTGTCTGTTGTGGGGAGGGGAGAGGAAAGAGACTGTAAGCCGTGCTGAGACTCCAAGAGAAGGACAGGGTATAAATTCAGCTCTTCTTATTCTTCAATCCTGTGTTCACTTACTGGGAATTAGATCCCTATTGATATCACTGGGACTTACTTTATAAGCATTCACAGCGTTAGGCTACATGTTGCCTAAAATGGTCATTATTGCATTGCATCTCATGTCAAGCGATTATATCCTTACATTTACTGAAAGGATAGTACCTTATTATTTAGTAGCCAAGGGGCACTGGAAGCATGTAATCCTCATCCCCTGTGATGGCTGTATTGTTATCACTGCCAGCCTAAATCACATCAGAGTGGTATCCAGAACAATATGGATCATTGGTGCTCAAGCACTGCAGCAAGTTGGTATTTTAACCATTGAAATATTGCGGAAACTGCCCTCAGAACAACAATATTGGCTAACAATGATTAGAATGATTCGAATGAGTTATTTCTGGCTTCTCCTTAGCCTTGTGAACCGAATGAGCTACTACAAAGAGAAATTTAAGTATGCCTCTATGGGAAAGCGAGACTTATTGTTAGAATTTGCAACAACAGAGTCAGTTCAGTGAGTGAGAACCAGTGTAGATGTAACACTGCCAATCTTATAGCAATGCATACGAGACTGGGATCAGACTGCAAGCCCGCATATTCCCTTCCCTTCCTGCCTCGCCTCTTCTTTATGAATCCCCCTTTCTAAATAGTCCAGAGTTCTATCTACAGGGATGCACAACATACATAAAGATGTGAGACCCAGATTGAAAGGAAATTTGCAAATCTTGGATAAGAGGGTGTCTGTTTAGTGCAGTCCTGCACTACTTGTGACTGACCAACCTGAACATAGCCCACTGACCATATAGGATGACCTGTCATGGACCTGATAAGCTTCCTCATTTTCTGCCTGCCTGGGGACCGGTGAGCACCTGTCAGGCTGCAATACTTGGCCGGAGGGCTAGCTTCATATAGCACGGTGAGTTACAAGTTACATGACCCTATTTTAGTCTTAACTCTGGTTAACGTATGTAATCCCAAGCCAACAAGGGAAAGGGGGGGCTTTTCAGTGGGAAATGGGGGGGCTGCCCAATGGTATATGATTATAATTTGCATAGTGTACACTACTACAATGAACCTGTGCATTGTTCTTGTATGTATGTACACACGTTTTGTACCTTCACAGAGTGCAAGGATATCCTCAGACCTGGAAACTTGACAGTACTAATGCCAAAGACTATTATAGTGTTATAGTTAAGCTTTATGCAAAAGGTATCACAAATTCCAACAAAAGTTTATTTGGAGTGAGAGATATGAAAACACTCTAAATTTGTTCTACTGCTTCAGACCAACACAGCTGGTCTATTACTGGATCATACCACCAGTGATACCATCCATCACGAACGATATCCGTGATGCATCTGGCCCTAGTGTAACCCAGGCTTGGCGGCAAGGGGGCTCGGACCTACCATTGGGTAGTCATCTGAATATATGATATCTGGAAACATTTTTATGGCAAATTACATTATTCATTGGAATTTTTTTTTAGTCTGATTTTATCTGTTTTAATGTACTGAATTGGCCTTGTGCCCTTGTAAGCCGCCCTGAGCCCGTTCGTGGGGAGGGCGGGATATAAGTTTGAAAAATAAATAATAAATAAATAAATAAACACTAGACCAACACTACCTGGATCTATTAAAAAATCCCGTAAGGGGAAAACCAAACACAAAATATTTCATGTAGATTTGCCCGAGTAAGGTCCCTGTTTACTGTTGCCAGGTACATGCCAAGCACCCTCCCTCTGCCCCGGAGATATGGGGGGCATGGGGGGGGGGAAAGACTTTGCCACGTTGACATAGCTTCTGGCTAAAAGCCAAAACTGATGTTAGCAATTCTCTAGGATTTCACTGATCTCTACAGAAAGAGATGTCATGTTGACAACGCCACTTCCAGATTTTAGCTGGAAGTGACATTGATGCACTGACAGCATTTTGCCTCTGCCAATCATTTTAGCAGCAGCAAGAGCTGGGAGGGAGGTGGTGGCGGGAGACTGCCCGCCATAGCAAGTAAGTTGCCAGCCCTTCTGTTAAATACAGAAATACAAAATGCAAGGGTAGACCATCAAAAAATTCACAAGTTTCATAAGTTACCAGTAGACATCAGTCTATTGCAACATAATTACAATAAATCAATTAGTAAATTAGAATTGATGGTCACAATTCAAAAACCAAAGTTGCAATACAAAATATTTGACAAGATAAAGTATAACAATTCAGTGGCAGTAAAAGAATCCATCAACAGATTCCTCTATATCCTTTCAATACAATAGTGTCTAAAAGACCTCAAAGTCCACAAACAAGGCAGAAGATGTCCCATAGCACAAAGAAACTTCTGCAGCCAAAAACGTCCTTCCTAGGTATGCCAGATGTTTCAAAGCATTCTTCCTCAGTTATACGTCTGAAAAATGGAACTACAATATAACAACATAACAATGAGACACAAGAAACCAAAGACAGATTCAAAATACATATTCAAAATGGGTGGGGAAGTCTGTGACACACTGACGTCTCCTCTGGAAGCGCTGTCATCATGTCGGCGATGTCAGGGCAACACTCTATTTTTGAGGCAAAACTTTATGGTAAAAATGACTACAAACCATAGAGTTTTGCCCAAATAGTAGAGTGTCGCCCCCAATATTGCCGATGTGATGATGTCTCTTCTGGAAGCAACATCAGCGCGTTGCCAACATTGCACTGAGATGTCTGTTTGGGGATTCCAGGAACCTGGCAAGCCTAGCTAACAAAATACAACTTTTGACAGCTTGAAGCCTAAATGAAACAGCAACACACAACTGCAGATAAGACGCCTAATAAAGACATAATCCCTGCTTGTAACTACACACATCAACCCCTTTAACAGATTAACCCACCTCACGTGCACACTTGTGTGCCATGAGCAGAAAAAGAAGCACCACTCCAGGGGGTCCCTGGTCTGCCCACATTGAAGTGAGTCATGCCATTTCTGCACCGCATTATCTTAGCACCAACTATCATTTCAGCAGCACACTGGCAAGCAGGTGTGCTTGTGTGAGAAGGAAAGCAGCGAGACATGCAATAATCCATCTGCGCACTTCACAGCTGAAGTTTATCTCAGTATGTGCATGACAGGGCGATTACTCTTCAATGTACATGAATAGTCTCAATGGCATATTTCCAATCCTGTGCAAATAAGATAAGTGTGTGTGACAGATTTAATGTCTTCTTGTGGGTTCAAGAAAGCCTCTGCCCAGTGGTGTGACGGTAACTCCCTGATACAATTCACACTGCCCAATGAGACCTGAATTTGGTATTGTTCTCAATTCACTCCACTTATAAGTCAGAAGCCGAACCTTCAGTCTGGTCCTATTATATTGTAGCTATTGTTAAAAGAAACAGAACCTTACAAACATTCAATGATGCACTCGCTTTGTTTGCAAAATATCTTCTCGGTGCCCATTCATATCACACACACAGTGCATGCGTACGCCATTCATATACATCAGTCTCAGATCCCATCCACATATACACCATTTCAACCATTCATTCACCCACACAGCCTCCTGCTGCCTTCTCCTCACATTCCTGCTCCTTTCCCCATCAACGGCTCACATCACCATTTCTATCCCTAAGCATTTTCTTGTAACAAATGTAACCAGATAACTAGGGAGGCAAGTCCTAGTACATTCAGTAAAGCATGCACAGCACCATACTGTTACAACTTAGGAGCCATGAATGTTTACAAAAAAAATCATGATAATACAGTTATAGGGTTAGCTTTGGACCAGGGAGGCAGAAGTTCAAACCCCCACTCTGCCGTGATGCTCACTGGGTGAGCTTGGGATAGTCACTCTCTCTCAGCCTAACCTACCTCACAGAGTTGTTGTGAGAATAAAGGGATGGGGCATCTGCGCGCATGCAGTGCTGAGTTCTTAAATGGAAGGTTGGTTTTAATATATAATGAATAAACAATGCAACAGCTTTAGGACAGAACTCTTGTTAAATGATGCAGCAACCCTGGCAACTCCGATCTACAAGGCTATTGCAACAGCTCACTTGAAGGGGTGGGAAGGTATCAAATGCTGTCGTCTGCGTCCATCTCAGTGTTTGTTCATTTTCTGCCCCTTTTCAAGCCCTGGGCCCCAAAGCGGGGGTGGGGAACCGCCGCTGCCAGTCTGAGTAGACAATATTGATCTTGGACCAACAGTCATAAAACAACTTCACAGGTGGGCCGTCCCTGTCTTCCTGTGGAGGGCACGCCATAATGCTGGAGCCGCCACCCAAAAAGAATGCACCCTTGCTGTGGCCAAGCAGACAGTTCCAAAGGAGGGTTTAACCAGGAGGCAATCCTGAGAAGATCCTGAGGTGCCAGACAGGTGTATAAGAAAGAAAGAAGCAAAAAAGCAAAAGGCATATGGACAGTCTTCTGGCGAGGCAACTTTACATCTCTGTGTTTCTTTTTTTTCCTTTTTTTTTTTTAATCTCAAGGGAACACTCCATAAAACCCTTGCACCTGATGGCTTCATATTCACTGTGTGCAGTATCACTTTTCTCTTCATGATATCAGAAGCCACTGCCAATGAGGAGAACAAGCTGTATATAATCCTAAAATCCCCAATGCCCTCCATTTACCTCCAAGGTTCTGAATGCTTTCAAAGATCTGTAGATTGCCTCCTAATGGACCATGTTCCCCCATTAAAAATCACTGTACTCCACCACAAACAAAATGCTTAAAGTTCCCTTGACACTAACAAGTGTGGATACAAAGACTGGACAAATAATTGAGAAAAAGCACAAAGGTTATCTGTGTGGATCAGCTAACAATTACCGTGAAGAGTGATGATGTCTGTCTTTAATGAAAATAATTTTATTCCTTTTTTTTGCTCCAGTACTTACATGTGCCACTACAGATAACTCAGAACCGAAGGAGAGAGGCAGCTACTTTTCATCCCAACATCGCTGCCAAAAAAGACACAGTGAGCCAGATGCTTATTCTCTTCTTCTGCCTGTATTTGATTTCAAAGCTAAGCAAGAATAGTTACAGACTGTCGGAGAAGTTCTTAATTCCACAGTAGCATTTCTGCTCTTCCTGATGTGAAACTACAGATGTGAAAAGCGAGATTCAAGTTCAGTAGCACCTTTAAAGACCAACAAGATTTCCGGGGTATAGCCCAGGCAAGCCCAATCTCGTCAGATCTCAGAAGCTAAGCAATACTTGGATGGGAGACCTCCTTGAAATATCAGAGGTGGGAGGCAGGGGCAGGCCTTATTCAGCCACCTCTCTGAATATCCTCTAGGCTCCCAATAGGGGTCAGTCACCAGAGGTTGCCATGACTTCCAGGTATACACACACACACACACACAAGCACAGATAAAAAATACAAACAAACAAAAAAGATTTCCAGGGCATAAGCTTTCAAGAGTCAAAGCTCCCTTGGTTGGATACAAGTAGGAATGTAGATCCCTGTGGCCTTTTATCCCAGTTTATGTATTTATTTATTTGTTCGACTTATATCTTGCCTTCCCTGCCAAGGCAGGCTCAGGGCAGCTTACATAAAAAGTATAAAAAACATAAAACCACACATAAAACATCATAATCTATCATATAGTTATAACAGACATAAAGGGCAAGGTGCTAGAGCTAGACTCAATGGTAATAATAACATTATAAAATTGTATAGCGGTCACAGCAGGACATGCTAGTTAAACAAAAGGGAATGGTCAGTATTGGAATTCAGTTTATCTTTAATACTTTTGCTGGCGGGCACAGGCTGCTGATGGAACATCCGGTGGGAGGGCCTAAACACAGTGCAGTAGTTATGTGCGGCTCCTAATTAAAAGCCTTGTGGAAGAGCTCCGTCTTGCAGGCCCTGCTGAACTGTAAGAGGTCCCGCAGTGCCCTGATGTCTTCCGGGAGCTCATTCCACCAGTATGGAGCCACCACTGAGAAGGCCCCAGCCCTGGTTGAGGCCAGCCTGGCCTCTTTCGAACCAGGGAGGACCAGTGATTTTGAAGCCCTGAACGCAGTGCTCTCCAAGGAGCGTGTGGGGAAAGGCGGTCCCTCAGTTAGAAGTTGGGAGCAGTGTCACAAAGAAGTGAGTCAGGATTCAAAGGTGCAATGTAAAATGTAATCAGCTTGATCAGAGCAGGGAAGAAATGCTTTGGAGCAGATGCGTAGAAGTCACGGAAGCAGTCATAGGACTTCTGTGCACTGGAGGAATTATGATAGAAACAGGCTCAATGACAAGAGACCACTTCGGCTCCCGGGAGCAGGGACACCTTCCATCCACCTGAGAGGCTATTTACACAAACCAATAGTATTCTTCCTCCTAGAGCTTCTGATCGTCAGTAACTCATTGATAACTTACTGACCATGTCTGAGTTATAATTAGCCTCCTGTTTTCTTGAGAGTGAACAAAAATTTGCTAAATCTTGGCAGGAAAGAGGGCCCCTTTAAAAGTGATGCAAAACACGCTGATTCCAACAAGAAAATGCATCATCTGCTCAAAAAACTCTCCATAATTTACAACAGAAAGACCCACTCTCTAATTGCAAAATCAGACTGACAAAATGATAAGATGAGGCATGCCTAAGCTAGGTAGGACAATGGGATGGTAGAATGCTGGGGTGGTACGAATGGACTGCAGCCCTTCAGACAGCATGGAGGGGGATCCCAGCTTTCTTCTGTTACATACATTCAACACACAGAGAAAACAAACACAGCAAGAAGAAATGTCCTGCTCATTCTCTTTGCATGCTGTCCTGAATCTTGAAAACACAGGGGAATGTTCCCAGGTATCCTCCACTCACAATCTAAAAGCGAGAGGTCTGCCATCCTCATTCCCCTTCCTATGCACACTGTGCCTTTTCCCATGAAATCCTGGGAACTCTCATCCTGTGTGAAAGGAATGGGGTGGACAGAGAGGGGAAGAGCATGTGGGAACTCTGAAAATTCTTTCAGTGGTCTGCCATTCCCAAGATTTTCATGATAGTCCAAGTGACATTACACTGACAAAAGGTCTGTGATTTGAAAGGTGTTCCTGTATCCCAGAAAATATTATAGAGTAGAAGAGGGTAGATGAGAGCGGCAGAAGCAGACAAAGCTGTGAAGAACAATGATGGCATGCAAAAAGTGCAGAAAAGGGCAACTACAATGATAAAAGGGTTGGAACACTTTCCCTGCGAAGAAAGGTTGAAGCGCTTGGGACTTTTTAGCTTGGAGAAACGACAGCTGAGGGGTAACCTGACCGAGGTTTACAAGATTATACATGGGCTAGAGCGGGTAGAGAAAGAAGTACTTTTCTCCCTTTCTCACAATACAAGAACTCATGGGCACTCCATGAAATTGCTGAGCAGTCGGGTTAGAACAGATAAAAGGAACTATTTCTTCACCCAAGGAGCGATTAACACATGGAATTCACTGCCACAGGAGGTGGTGGCAGCTACAAGCATGGAGGGCTTCAAGAGGGAATTAGATAAACATATGGAGCAGAAGTCCATCAGTGGCTATTAGCCACAAGGTATAGATAGGAACTCTCAGTCTGGGGCAAGTGATGCTCTGTATTCTTGGTGCTGGGGGGGGGGAGGCAACAGTGGGAGGGCCTCTAGTGTCCTGGCCCCACTGCTGGACCTCCTGAGGGCACCTGGTGTTTTTGGCCACTGTGTGACAGAGTGTTGGACTAGATGGGCCACTGGGCTGATCCAATATTGGCTTCTCTTGTGATCTTATGTTCTAAAGCTTTACTAGCGTGACTGGGTTTACATCCATACTTTCAAGCTAGGCCCTCAGTCCTCAAGTCTGCTAGAGTTTCATGGCCTGAGTGGGAACTGTGCCAGTACAGGTAGGGGAGCCACAAGGACTCGCAGGGGGCATCTCATTTTCCTCTCCCTATTTCCCTCACCATAGTCTTTTCCTTTCTCTTGCTTCCTTCTCTCCTTCCTACCCACCAGCCAACCTAACTTTATCCACCCCCACCCCCCCGGCAACATCTTCAACTTTCTTTGACTCCCTCCCCCTGGCATCTTTTCCCTGGATAATGTCCAGCCCAGTTGTATGGTACTAGCCAGCCCAGGGCCAGCTGCACAGGGGAGAACCCATAAGGACTTGCCCCTGTATCCCTCTCTCCATGCACTTTCTCTCCTGCTGCCAGGCCCCATGTCCTTAGTTTTCCCTGTTTCCTTCTCTCCACCCACTTTCTGTACGCCCCCATCTTCAACTATTTTTATTATTTATTTACCTCATTTGTAGCCCGCCTTTCTTTCCAGCAGCTCTCTCCTCCATTTTATCCTCACAACAACAACCCTATGAAGTAGGTTAAGCTGAGAATGTGTGACTGGCCCAAAGTCACCCAGTGACCTTCCACGACAGAATGGGGATTCCACCCTGTGTCTCCCAGCCCATAGTCTAACCATTACAATAGACTGGATTTCCTGGGATGGCTGCTGTTGGACAAAAGTAAGCCATCTGGCTGCCTAGCATCAGCCACTGAGGGCATTTGCTTCTTAAAACAACAGGTACGGCTTCTATTATTTGTGAGGGGGCTCCCTATTTTTTTTAAGATATAAGATTTGCCTGCAAACCTGGGGCATTGGTCAGGTTTGAAGAGGGAGAGAAAGAAAGAGACTTGAGGTGTTTTTCAGGTTTGGAAATGAGTGAGCTCCCATCTCTGGTCCCAGCTCCAGCCAACCCAGCAGTTTGAAAGCAAGAAACTGCAAGTCAAAAAATAGGTACTGCTTTGGTGGGAAGGTAACAGCATTCCGTGTGCCTCAGCATCTAGTCATACTGGCCACACGACCATGGAGAAGTCTTTGGACAGCGCTGGCTCTTTGGCTTGGAAACGGAGATGAGCACCGCCTCCCCTAGAGTCAGATTCAACTGGCAAGGCAGCATGGCAGTTGAAATCATTCAGGAACTAGCTTTGCTAAACCAACTAGCAAAGAAGGGTGGTTTGTCTTGAAAGTCTACTGAAAGTTGCCAGCTGACTTGGAATAAAACTTCTCCCTTTAACAGGAGTTTAATGGGACGTTATCTATCAGGAGATGTTATCTATCTCCACACCATGACAAGCTACAGCTCCCCATTCCCACATATTAAACCTCTATTAAAGGGGCAGGAAATTTTCTCCAGGCCAGTTGGCAACACACAGTCAACTATGAAAGGGAACTGTTTTTCATCTGGATAATGCTTGATGCTAGCATGGTATACGGAAGATCCAAAAAAATTCTCTCAGAGTATAATGCACAAAAAGGCCCACGTCCTGTCTAATTAACAACTCTTTACAACACAGTTATGCATAACTTCTATATACTTAGAGGCATGTGTAAATACTACACATTTTGAGGACCAAAGGGAAAATATATAATACCTCCTGGCAGATTAATGTAGTTTCCTGTGCTATAAAATGATGCAATTCAACCATCTAATTTAATGTGTTATTGACTTTTACATATATCACCTACAAAGCTTGCATAAAGGGTGCTTATGTAAGTTGTGGCGACCGACTGATTGATTGGAGGGTGTAGGTTTCAAAACGCAGCTCTTTTCACATAATTACATTTGCTTTTAAACGTGCACAGTTTCAATTACACAAGCTAGTTTAGCCACCCGGATTCCAGAACGAGGCGGGCGGCAGAATGAGATCCTGATTTTGCAATTGGATGGCTGGCAGATCTTAAGGCGAGAGGCACAAAAGAAAGTTAAGCCAAGAAAGCATCAACAACAAAATGTGGAAACTGCCAAGTTTAGCACAGAGGGAAAGGGCAGCATTTCCCCTTTGTACATACAGTACTCAGGTTATCAATTACTCCCTTCGACACCCAAGTTATAAGAAAGCACAGTTCTCAAAAGGGTACATTTGATTAGGGATTTTACTGACTGCAGTCGCTTGGATTGGAAGACACCCGGCCTTGTTTACTGGACGTGTATTCTTGAACAACATTAGACAGCAGAAATCAGACAGATTTAGTAGTAGTGCAATTGCTAGCCTGTGCTATTTATTATCCCTGGATGTATCTGCAGAATGATCGCTGGTTCTCCATATATTACAACACTGCACAGCAATTCAAGAGTCTGAGAGTTGGCGAAGCGGATCCCACCCACATACAGTGGATTCATAGTAACAACAGACACAATGCCAAATTGCTAACAACATTAGGCTATTGGAGAGCCCTTGCTTCGCCTACATACAGTCTTTGGACTTTGAAGCCAACGCATTAGAAAAGACTGACGCCCTGTCCTGTATGGGAAAGCTGTTTTTTTATATAGGCACCAAGTTCAACAGTGTGTGTTGAATGGAATGGGAAAGGCTCAAACTCCTTAGCACATGAACTTGATTGTCATTGGTAGAGCAGTTACAGATATTGTAGAAGACCATCCTCTGCAAAGGAGAAATCTCTAATAAACATATTTGCATGTCAAAATACTAAAAACATGAAGGGACATCACACACATATAGTAAGCATGCCAAATGATCATAAACGCACATCTGTCACTGCTCGCTGTGTACTAATTCATGCATCACAAAATGCTGCCTCCCCAAAGTGCCAGGTTGGTTTGTTATGTCTCTGGGGTCTAGAATGCTGGCACTGAGTTAATCTGTGCTTGACTCGTAAATGGCATATCTGTTTGGAAAAAAGAGCCATAGAGCTGTAAGATGTACAACACAACCATGTGCTAGGATTTCTGTTGCAATTGCAAAAGGTCTCCGAAGTATACAAGGAAAAGGACACTTCTATGGACTCATGGACAATCCTTCACCAACATAAAACCATGTGAGCCCTTTTATCAAGAAAAAATGATATTGATCAGCAAGCGAAAGAGCCATCTCCAAACAGTCACTAGCAGTCAGCTTGACAGGAAAACAGAAACAACTAAAGATGAGGGATTTTGACTTACTGGTGCAATATCTGAAACTCTAAATTGTACACTGTGCCTGAACAAGGAAATCCTAAAAGCTCTAAACTGCTCTGGACCACAAAGGGACACTATGCATCATCCTCAGCCAACAGTCTCCAATGGCAAAATACCCTAGATTATAAACATCCTTGTGAAAACATCTCTCCTAGGGAACGCAGCTCCCTGGGCCCCTCACTTCACAGCTGAAGTGGAAGGGATCCTCCTGAGAGCCATCCTAAACCTACTCCACTCTACCTTGCTCCCATTGCTTCTTCTCCTGCCCTCCAGTGGGTTCTTTATGGTAGCCTTTTAGATGCTTGGAAACCATTAGCAAGGCTCTCGATCCTAAACTGACTGAATACTGAAATACTGAAATTATTTTATATTATTTTTTATTCCTCAGCAAACACAAAGGTACTTGAGCAGCAGATCTCCCCCCCCCCCCAGTAGTAAGATCTAGTTATTTAGGCCTAAACCACATTCCAAAATGCCTTTTCTATCCTAGTTTTTTTTTTTAAAACTCTGCTTTAAAAGAAATTTCTGATCTTTACCAGAAATATTTCTGAATAAAAAGAAGAGACTGGATTTATATCCTGCCCTTCACTCGAAGTCTCCAAGCGGCTTAAAAACTCCTTTCCCTTCCCCTCCCCACAACAGACATCCTGTGAGGTAGGTGGGGCTGAGAGAGCTCTTTCAAGGACTGCTCTTTCAAGAACAGCTGTGCCAGAACTATGGCTTGCCCAAGGTCATCCAGCAGCTGCAAGTGGAGGAGTGGGGAATCAAACCTGGTTCTCCCAGATTAGAGTCCGTGCACTTAACCACTACACTTAATCACTACAAGAAAGCTTGGTTTCCAAATGAGCAGCCGCATGTGATGGTAGCAAAGTGCCAATATGGTCAGAATGCTGGACTAGGATCTGGTAGACCTGGGTTCGAATCCCGACTCTGCCACGGATGTTACTGGGAGCACTGTTGAGAGGGAAAAGTGGAGGTGCAGAGAATTACGTTGTGAGGTGCTTTTGGTCCCCATTAGGGAGAAAAGCGATGGTATCAATACCCAAATAAAAAAAAATTTAAGTGCAAAAGGACTGTGGGAGCTCAGGCCCTAAATTACACTCTAGAGCAGTGTTCCCTCTAAGCTGAATTAGTGTGAGCTAACACAGTTTTTTAGCCTCCGGCTCACACATTTCTGTCTCAGCTCAGGAAGGATGGCTCCAGAGCAGACTAATTTATGCAGTAGCCAAATCACTCACTCACAACTTTAATGCCAATAGCTCACAAAGTAGAATTTTTGCTCACAAGACTCCACAGCTTAGAGGGAGCATTGCTCAAGAGCATCTCTGTAAACATATCTGCCTTATTCTGCTCACATAAAAGGTGGTGGATATTAATTCAGATGGCAAAGGGGCACACAAAGAGAGACCTTCCCTCCAACTGTGACTTTCACCCTTGCAGTTCCCACTCAAGTGCTTTCCCCTGCAAGACAGGCTCACTTCTGATACCAAAACACAGCAAGAAGTAAAGTCCCAGAAGAAACAACTAAAAAGTAAGAGAGTTCCACTCCCACCCCCCCCCCCCGCATACCTCCTTTCGCCCTTTGGATTGCACTATGTATTCCCCCCCCCCCCCGCTTTACACATAAATTGAGAAGATGCAGATTAAAAAAAACATGGGCCGCCTGCCCTTGTCACATATAGTTTGTGCCGCAGCTAACAACTATGGCAGCAGGAGCTCTGGTACTCAACTGACAACTCACAACAACAACCCTGTGAGATAGGTCAGGCTGAGAGTTTGTGACAGGCCCCAGGTCATCCAGACAGCTCCCATGCTAGAAGTGGGGATTCGGACCTAAGCCTCCCAGGATCCTGGTCTGACACTCCATCTCCTGCGCCACACCGACTCTGGAGATACATACAATCCTAAACCATCCAGTGCTTATTTCTGCAACACCATCAGAAGCACCAAGCGTCCTTAACACGAGCACTAATCATACATCGAAACTAGCAGTTTTCTTTTCTTGATGAGCCCATTTCCCAAACCCGCAGTCACTGCTTCCAGGAGACTACATCTCCCTCCAAAACCATCCACACTGAGCATCTCAAGCCAAGCCATCACTGCGGCGGCTGTGTTCACTTGACCAGGCAAATTCCCCCACCCACCCCGGGTATGTTCACATTTTACACTGTCAGCCAGCAACACTTGACGCCAGTGGCGGCAATCATTTCTTCACTTCACTTCTGGCCTGCCCCAAGGGTCGGCCTGTTTTACTCCAGAAGTGAGGCCGTTTATTGCAAAAAGTTGCTGGTGCCTCAGCCGGCAGGTACATGATGGTCCTGCTTGTCAAGAATAACAACAGAACGGCAAGAACTTCCACGGGAGAAAACTAGTTCTCGTCTTCTGTATTCTCCAGGGAAGAAGAGCAAACCGAACGCAGACAGGAGGCGCAAACGGGGGGGGGGGAGCGTTACCTGAATGAAGCCCCAGATGGGATGGAGGGTCCAGTGCAGCAGCAAAGAAGGCCAGAAGCAGTGGAGGAAGAGCAGGACTTCTCGGATGAGCATCACTCCTCCTGGCGCAGGGGGGGCTCCTTCTCCTCGCAACCTGTGTCACTGACGGGGGGTGGGGAGAAAGAGAGAGAGAGAGACGGAGAGAAATCGGACAGCAACGGCGCCGGATCGCACCCCATTCCCAGGGCGCCCGGTGCCTCCCCTCCCGTCCCCTCCCTTCCCGGAAATCGTGAGCCCGGCTTGGATATGATCGGGTGGGGGGGAGGAGAGCTCAGCGCGGCATCTGCCTCCACGCAAAACGAAACAAACAAGCGACCCCCGTCCACACACGCGCGGACGCATACACCATAAGATTATTTTTGTTTGATTGTGGTCTTTCCTGAATGTTGGAGACAAGCCTAGCCCCCCCCCCCCCCCCCAACAGCCAAGACCCTCCGGGCTGCAGGCGCGGGTGGGAGCTCAGCTGACGCTGCAGAGCGATGAACGATCGCGCGCCATCCAGAGCCGAGAAGAACCCAGTTTGCTGCTGCTGCAGTTGCAGTTTGGGGTGCTTAAACAAATGGGCGGGGGGGGGGGTCCGTCTTACCCTTCGGGGAGGCAGGGGCCACGTCTCAGCAGAAAAAGGCCGGCGCCGGCGCTTCCTTTTTTAACATGCTGAATGGAACAGCTTCTGGGTACAGGCTTTTTAATTTAAAAAAAAAAAAAGTTTGCAGCAATCTGTGTGGCTGAGCCGGTTGCTCCTATTCCGGGCTGAAGTTTCCCCTCCTGCTGCTCCTCCTAGCGCTGGGGGAGCCCACTCATCGGGGAAGGGGGGGAAGTCCGCGCTGGGGAGAGGTTCCCCTCCGACCCGATGACCGGTGGTGAAAAGCCAATCCTCTCATATGTATCCCTGGGTCGGAGGGAGGGAGGGCTGGATTTAAAAAGAAAATCTGCTGGGCGAAGGGCGGGCGCACCAATGGATCCGAAGATCCAGCCCGCAGCCAGGGCTCCTGCTGGCAGTCCGAGCCCTCCCCAAAGGGGTATTCCAAGTCCGATGCCTCCTTGGCTCTTTCCCTCTCTGCAACGGCAGCGACAGCGGAGAAGCCGCTTTGCAAGAGACCAAAAAAATAAAAAAAAAGTGCCAAGCAAGGAACCGGAGCAAAAGCAACTCCTCCCCCAGCCGTGAGTCTCCCTCCAAAAGCGAGAGAGAGAGGCGAAGTGTGCTCCAGTCCGCGCAAAGCTTCCCTTCCTCCTGCAAGAAGTAGCCTTGTTTAGTTCCCCCCCACCCCACTCTCTTTCTACAGCTCGCTTGAGCATCGGATCCTCAGCTGTCGATCATCCTGCAGAGCCCAGAAACAGCAGCGGCCCGGGGAGGGGGGGGGGGAGGGGGACCGGCGGCTTTAGAACTCCTGGGGAAGAGTGGGGAGGGAGGAAGAGGAGGAGGCCGAAGCGGCTGGAGAGGACCAGAAGAGCTGCACATGCAAAACTACTGGGGGGGGGGGGGAGTAGAAAGCGTATTTGAGCCAAGCCAAAAGGCTCCCCGGCTCGCCTGTGGATTTAATCTCTCTCTCGCCTGCTGCTGCTTCTGCAGTGATTTTTCATACCCGTCTCGAGAGGCCATCGTGTCACTGGCACTAGACCTGAGGTTTCCTAACTCCACTCCCACCACCGCCCCCTAATCTCAGCCGGTGACATTTGATATGGGGAGGGGAATAGCTCTGCTGGGACATTCCGACGCCAGCCCCTCTCCTGGGAAGGCGGAGTACAATTTTGTCGCCGCTAGGGACTGCCAGCTGGCTGTTTAGGCCGGCGCTCCACAAGGGGCAGCGGTGGTCAAGCAGCCCTGGAAGGAAGTGCTTTGCTGGGTCCAGGCCAGGCTAGCGCTTCTGACCACTTATAAGCTGGACAAGAAGGTGATGGCCTTTCCCTTCTGTTTGTACCCAGTATCTGGTATACTGCTTCGCTCCATGGAGGTTCCATATCATTATAATGGCTAAATTCGGGGTCCCTGGCAGCTATGAATTTGTTAGACATTTTTTACTATTACACTTTCCCATTACAGCGTTGCCTTTCCACCTGTGGTTCGGAACAGCAGAACTAAAATCTGGAAGTCTGATGGTATACAGGAGCCTCAGGTAACAGGCAAGGGGGTGGAGTGTCAAAGAGAAAATAGATGAGGTATCTAGAGGGTCTAATTGAGAGTGGATATGAAGCATGTCAAGGTGAGCTGCAATGGGCTGAGCTAGGATTCCCCGCCACCATAACCAAGTGCTCTCTTCCGTATATCTTAATCCTACCTCCCTTCAGAACTCCTGAGCAGTGAGTTCAAGATTGAGTTGGGTTCAGTGACCCCTTCAGCCATCTATGGAGCTTGGCAGCTGCCTGAATTCTACACAAGTAGGCCCCTGAGGCTGCAGTCCTCTCTGCTGCTCCAACTGGCAGCAGCTCTCCAGGGTCTCTTTCACATCCCCTACTATCTGAGGCTGCGGCCACACACACCAAATAATCCACTTTCAGTCTGTTTTCCAACTGGATTTTGCCAGTTCACACAGTAAAATCCAGTTGGAAAGTGCACTGAAAGTAAATTATTTCATGAGTGTGACCGCAGCCTGAGCCTTTTAACTGGAGATGTCAAGGTTTGAATCAAGGACCTTCTGCATGTAAAGGAGATGTTCTGCCACTGTGCCACAGCCCTGATATTTAGTCTAATGGTGCTTACTTCTGAATAGACTTGCTTTAGCTTACTCCATGCGCCTCTCCTCTATGACTATATAGAGTTATGTCATCTTAATCTTTTGTCCCAAGTGCCAAAATGCTTATAGCCACAAGAGAGACGTGAGTTCCAACCAACGTTCCCTCTAAGCTGAGTTAGTGTGAGCTAGATCACAGTTTTTTAGCCTCCGGCTCACACATTTTTGTCTTAGCTCAGGAAGAATGGTTGCAGAGCAGACTAATTTATGCAGTAGCCAAATCGCTCGCTCACAACTTTAATGCCAGTAGCTCACAAAGTAGAATTTTTGCTCACACATTTTGTACTCCGCTTAGAGGGAACATTCCTCGCTGGTTAAATCAGTTCTCTCAATACTACCTGTGAAAAGAGAATAATGCAGTGATGACCTCCCTCAAAAAGTTGATAGATGGCTGAAGGGTGTCACTGAGCCAAGCATTGGGTCCAACCCAATCTCGAACTCACTGCTCTGGAGACCTAAAGGGAGATTGGAAGTTAAAGGAAGATGAATGCTGTAATTGAGTTTTCACACTCTTAAGTGTCTCATCAACTATCAGCAGTCATTCAGGTTGTCCAGTCTGCATTATAAATAATATCCCCCCTCCCATCTCCATTTTGTTCTCTTAATATAGACAAATGGATCCTAGCAAAACATTTAAATGCACATCCCCATTTGGTGCATAATTTTAACAAAACAGAACTCCAAAGAATAAGGGAGGATGGTAAATATCCAACACAAATCTTACCCTAGCCGTGAACTCTCCCTGGATGGATAACAAGATACGGGGCGTCTAAGAAAGAAGGTGGCAGCAGATTTGCTTGTAATCTGGGTACTGCGGAAATGACAAGAAAGGCAGACAGATCAGAGGAATTTTCTCAGTTCCAGGACAGCACAGAGCTGGTTTATGCCACACTTGTTTGAAAAACTCCCACCTGCGCTTGTATTGCAAAATGCCTTTTCACATTTGTAACGGAAGCACAGTATGATCTAGCAAAAACAAAGCCACACTCACAATAAGTTGGAGGACTGAGAGGAGACAAGAAACACCAAATCTTATCCCCCCCCCCCCCAAATATTCCTCCAAAATAATAGTACCGGTGTTTTATTCTTAAGGTCTGAACTGACATGGCAGACAAATTTTAACAAACAAAATCTTCACCACCTTACATGATTTTCTATGAACACCTAACCTGCAGCATGTGACACCAGAAGAGAGGAATTTATGATAGACCAATGGCAAGAAAAAGTAAGTGGGTAGGTCCATGGTTAGAGTTGGCCTGCTCCTCTGGGTGTACATGGATCCTCCCTTTACCTCTGAGACTGGGCGGGGGGGGGGGGGGATTGTAGTCCCTGAGTGGAAGAGCCTCTGCTTTGCATGCAGAAGTCCCAGGTTCAGTTCTTGGCATCTCCAGTTAAAAAAACCAGGCTCTCTCCTGTAATGTGACAGGGCAGAGCACTCCATTTTTTTAATTTAGGTCAGTGGTCCCCAAGAAGAGGGACTGTGGTCCAGAATAGGAAGACATGATTCAGTGGCGGAGCACCTGTTTGGCATGCAGAAGTTCCCAGGTTCAATCCCCGGCATCTTCAGTTGAAAGGATCTGGCAGTAGGTGATGTGAAAAACCTCCACCTGGGATGCTAGCGACATACTGCCAGTCTGAGTAAACAATTCTGACCTTGATGGACCAACGATCTGATTCTGTACAAGGCAGCTTCGTGTGTGCTCATGTGTGGAAAGGAACAAGAAACACACATCAAACTCTTATAACTCAACAGATCGTCAAGGGACTGGCTGAAGACGGGAAGCCTGGACCGTGCTCAGCTGACTTTCCAACAGTCTGCAGTCCAAGGGTGGACGGAACCATAATGCCCCAGTGCTGTACAATAGATGGGATGGAAGTGGGGGCCAATGAAATAGCCATGTTGTGAATAGGGAGTCTGGCTGCCATGAATGGGGCTAATGTACCGCCAGGGTGGCATGCCAGGGGTGGTGGGCAGCCAGAGCCCATGGCAAAATAAATGCTTGTTCATCTTAAGTGATGGTTGATGTTTCCTCAGTGATCCTTCCTCGGTAGGATATGTCTTTGTCCAAGCACCCCTTGGGGACAGAAAGAAGCAGCCCCTCCCTAACTAAAGGGAGGGGGCAGTGGTGTGTGTATAAACAAACAGCAGCTTACATTCTGGAAGAAGCACACAGATAGGACTGTAAGATGACTGAAGCACCAGGAGGGTTGCCAGATCCCACTTTCTCTCTGAGAATCTCATGTAAGGGAAGGGAGCAGCTTTGCTGCACTGTAGGAGTTCCTGTGTAAAGCAAATACCACAAAATACCATTAGAAAGTCTCCAGTGCTCTGACCTCCAAAGGAAACCTGTCCTGGAAAGGGCCTCCACAATGCTGGAAACTGGGATTTTTCAAGGTCTATGTCCTGTGTGATTTGTCTTATGTAAGCTTTTTTTAATGCAGGCTTTTTCGAGATTTGCAATACACGCATGTGGTTCTTGTAAATCTGGAGATAGGTCTCCTTACCAATTTGTTTAGATTATACTGGTTCTGAAGGATAGATTTGATTTCTACTTATATATTTGCTCCTCAACCTTTTCTGGTTTAGTTTAATACTTTAACCACTAGACCAGATACTATCTGTGCGCTGGACAGTGATGCTGTCTCATACTTTGGGCCTGATCCATGGCTGACTTGCCAAAGAGGCTGGTTCTGTTGATAAATGCAAACTATTCCTTTTCTTGACTCTTCGTCTCTCCCTCCCATGTACTTTTATTTGTTTTCTGAAAAGCCACTTTGTGATACTGGTTTGCATGGCTGTGCTGTAATGCTGCAAACATTGGAGCATTTAACAGGGTTTGCTGGGAAGTGAATAGCGGTCTTTTGTTGCTAAAGTGTCACCAGTCTTGCCTCATTACAATCACCAAACAGAGCAAATGTAGAAAGGGAAAACAAGCTGAGTTTTTAAGCCAGCTTGCTAATGAGCAAATTGCAGGGAAGGCTGCCTTGTGTGAATGGTGGCTGCTACTGTAAGTTAAATTTATCTCATTTTACAGATGATAACAAATAGCTTACGATGCTGACAGCTGGAGTAGCAGTTTTCATGGCACTTCCTCTGCTGACATTAAACATACAAACTGTGTAGCCAAATCCTGGTTATGCTTACTTTTAAGCAAGTCCCACTGAGCTGCATGGTGCTTGCTGTCAAGTAAATGTGTGCAGGATCACAATGTGAATCTGGAACACAAATCATGTTGTGTCTGTGAACTCTGTCTCTGTGAAGACTCAGTGCAAATATGGCCTGTGAAGGAACAGTCTTGCAAGTCCTATTCCCTCTTTGGACCAGAGATTGGAAAACCTCTGCGGCTGTTCCAGGTTTCCACCTGATAAGGTGACAACTTTTCCATACTCCCAGGAGGACAGCAGCTTCTCTCTGTATAGTAACAGCTGCCACCAACAAATCAGAAAGAATATTTTCTGCTAGATGGATTTCTACTGGTGAAATATGCATGCACACAGAAGCTTGCACCCAGAATTAAACTTTGTAGGTCTTAAAGGTGCCACTGGACTCAAACTTTGTTCTAAACAAATTAGGATAGGCTCATCACTCTTATACTTGTAGCATTTAAAATTCCTCCATTACCTTGGTTTTTCAAGGTGGGGGAACGCTCCCCATTGTCCTTCAACACATGGTCAAGATGGAATCCCTAGGTAAAGGCTTAGTCCTCATGGCTAGAGCCAATAGTCAGTGTAAGAGTAAGAGCAAGAGAGCTACTTCCTCATGGCCCAAGAATTTATAATCTTCCCTGGGGACTCCGTCCTCCTCCTGATCTTCCTGCCCCCAAAGGAAAAAACTACCCTTTTGGAGGTAAGTCTTCCATGCATAGCCCTTTGGCTTTCCTAGTCTCTGTTCTTTAGGGGTGATGTTCTGGCATGATGTTAGATCGTCAGCCTTGTGTCTCAAACCAGCCAGAGCTGTTTGCATCTGTAAGCCCTGAAGTGCTCTGTGATTGGAGTTTGATTACTCATCCCCCTTTACTTTTTGCTAACTATGAGTTTGCATTCAGGCTACAGTTCATAGTCAGAGTGCAGTCTCAATTTTTGGAATATCAGTGTGATTTCTTGGGCGGAGGGCATTTCTTCACACAACCCTTTTCAGATACTATATCCATGTGTACCAACATTCTGGCAACTGTACATGTGAGGAATGCATGCAACCTGCAGTGTTCCCAATATGTGCAATTGTCATGTCTGGAGAGGGACAACATGCATATTTTCCATGTGCATAAGCTTTCCTACATGCACTAGATTTTTCAAGGTTCTGGTTTGAATGTATGGAAGTCATACTGAAATGCAAAATATGCACATTCAGTAAACATGGGGATCACATATCTTAAACTTGTTAAAACAAATTCTAACAGCCAGTATGTGGGGGATGGAGTTGTCCTTTGAACAATCAACTATGGTTCCTATGAAGCAGTGCAAGAATGTGTACGTGCAAATTGATCCAGATCTGCATAGTTTGTCCATTTTTGTTATTTACAATCATTGAGTCAGGCAGCAAGAAGGGAAAGACACTGAGACACTACACAATTGTGATGTGTTAATGTTTTGTGCATGAGGACAAAGAGCAGTGTAGCATGTTTTGTGCACTGTGGCAAAGATTATGGCAGATTGCAGACAGGAGTCAGTGGTAACAGCAAATGGGAGCATAGGGTAGCTGTGGGGAAACAATATGTAGTTACATGTGTGCAGTTGTCTTTTTTGCATGATCAAATATATGTGGACTGTTCAAAAATAACAATAGTTCATGAAATCTTTGTGCTGACTGCACATGGTGAACAGGCCATGAGTTAAACTGGTGGGTGATTGATCATTCCTGCTTCCCTCTCCATAATGGCAGCAGGTGAGTCCTCCGATCTGCCACATTACACAGACTGACAACCCCAAGTAACCTGTTCTGAGCTTTCCAGTAGACGAGAATAAATATAATGGAGTGTGTTGAATACATAATCCAGATCTGGAAGAGCTGTCCAAGGTGGTCTTTGTGATTCTGGGAGTCTGGGCAGCACTTGAGAATGAGGCCTCAGAATTATTGTGGGGGCCCCACCCTTGGCCCTACCTCCATAAAGAGGGAGAGAGAGAAATAAAAAGAGCCAACCCTCCCACCTGCCTGTCCAGCCAGCTGTGTGGAGCTTGGCTGGGTGGGTGCCTCCTCAACTTTAGGCTACCAGCTTGTGTGTCCCCCTCCCACCGAACAGCTGATTGCCTCCCTATATTTCCTCCCTCTCAGGGCAGGGGATCCTCACCTGTCACCGGAGTGGAACTGTCACCGCTGTGACTTCACGGCAATGCCCCCCCCCCCATGCAAAGCCTGGGGCTACTGCCCTAGCTGCCCTGTGCCTAAGGCCGCCTCTGGCACTGGCATCAAAGCCAGCATCACTTCTGCATCTCGACTCTGAAAATAATAGCAATTTTAATTTACAAAATGGGCATGCTTCCACACTCCCACAGTATTGACGCAGTTCCCTCTTTCATTTAATCCCAGGAATCAAAACAATATTTCTCCAAAGCTATTGCATTCCTGTGTGTTATTTTAGGTGCTGCCCCATTTTTAAAAGCATATTTATAGTTATTTTAGAGTTTCCATTACAGCTGTAGTACAGTCCCTTCAGGTGTGAAATGATGTCGTTCTGTTGTCTATTTGTAATGTGGCTGCTAATCCCCAAACATTTGACAGAAAAAGATAGCCACATGTGTGTAACACCCCATTTCTCACACCAAGAAGTACCTCACATATTTCTTCACTATTACACACTGTCGAAAGCCTTTCACTTATGCTGTCACACCCATCCTTCACTGATCTGAAAGCTAAGCCAGGAGACTTGTGGCACCTTAAAAAATTAACACACTGCAAAATAATAGGCTCTTCAATTCAGGAAATTCAAGAAAAGGTCCTGTAGTAAAGGCCCCCTCTAAGCTGTGGAAATTTGTGAGCAAAAATCCTACTTCATGAGCTACTGGCATTAAAGTTGTGGGCGAGCGTTTTGGCTACTGCATCAGTTAGTTTGCTCTGGAGCCATCCTTCCTGAGCCAAGACAAAAGTGTGTGAGCCAGAGGCTAAAAAACTGTGAGCTAGCTCACAATAACTCAGCTTAGAGGGACAGGATATGAGAAGGATTGGAAAACAAAACAGAGAGAAAGGCTCATGGACTAACAGGGAAGAGAGATATTTATGGCCAGGCTAAATGATACTGTCCCTAAGTCTGTCACACAGTCATTTTGGCTCTTGAAAATGGTGTGGGAGGGGGAGACAGGAGCCCCTCCCTGCACCACAATCCCCAGCCAGATTGGGCCCCTGTGGCATTCTGAAAAGTTAAAAAACAAGCTCCTGAATGGTGCTGTGTCCCTGTGGCAGACTCAGGGACATGGTAACATTTAGTTTAGCCCACAGATTGAGCCTGCCTGCCTGCCTTCTTTTGTAAATACACAATTTAAACATGGCTATTGTGGTGGCTATGGGGTGGTGTTCTGTGGCAACTGCCTTCTGGACTGACGAATGCCCATTCCTCCACTCTGACCTCTCCTATGTGTGCTTTAAGTCCCCAGCCTGCCACAATGAAATAAAAAGGGGGAACACAACCTTTGAATAAAGGATGGGTGGCAGCTATGTCCTTCTTAAAGGTCCCTTATTTGGAAACCTTCTAGACCAAGGCTGGACCTTTATGTGTGGTAAACTGTGATTACTTTCCCTTAGATATATGACTTGACAGACAAGACATGGATGGAGATGAACAACAAAGATTAGTTTAACAGAAAATAAAATATTTAATGTTAAATATTATATGGGGATGACTTCAATATATATTGTAAAACTGTCTCTCACGGAAAGTAAATAAACCCCGAAGGGTGATTTTATTCCCCCTGTCCTGTCAGGTTACCTCAGTAGGTTCAAGGCTGCTCTTTTTCTCTCACAGAGCACCTTACAGCAGAACCTACACACACCAGTTAGGTATGATGGGTCCTTAACAGGATGCTTATTTACCACACCAAAATAAGCTTTCTTCCCTAAGCAGACCCCCCAAACCCTAACTAAAAGCCAAATAAAAGCCTGGCTAAGCTGACGCTCCTTTCCAGAGCCACAAAATCCCTGTCCAAAGGGGGGGGGGGATTCTTGCCCCACTTCAGTTGAGGCTGACTCCTCCCTCTGTCCAATGGGGTTCCATGGGCTCTGATTGGCTGGCAATCATTTGGATTTATATGAAGCCAAAATCACAAGGATTGGTTCATAGCCTTGGAGGACAAGTGGGACTTTCAAGGATGATTGCCACACTATCTTGGACCCCAAATTTCCCTGTCAGAACAAGTCTTCATGCTTGAATGGTTCTCTTTCTAGCTCTGAAGTTTAGCAGGTAAAGCCAAGGTGGCCTTCTGCAGAAGGCCTATAAATGACAAACAGTTCAAGACATATCTGAGCACTTGTACATGATGTAGCAGATACTGTACCATGGTTTACTATTTATGCACTTGTGGCTCTCATGGCCACACCCCCTCCACGAAACGAACATTCAAGCCTCCAGCAGCATCTACCTTGCAATTTTCACTCTGCTCGGGCAGTTCCTTCCACTTTCAAGCATACACTCAAAAAAGGGGGGGGAGCCAGCAGAAAATAAACATCTGAGTCTGCCCTTCAAGCAGGCGAGAGAAGTTCCCAATGCCTCAGCTCTTCCCTCTTTCCCATCCTCCTTAGAGTTTGCATCTCTGGGTTGGGAAGTACCTGGAGATTTTGGGGATGGAGCCTGAGGAGGGCAGGGTTGGAGGACGGGAGGGCCTTCAGTGCCATAGAATCCACCTTCCAAAGTGGCCATTTTCTCCAGGTGAACTGATCTCTGTCAGCTGGAGATAGTTGTCATAGCAGGAGATCTCCAGCCACCACTGGAAGTTGGCAGCCCTAATTTACCTACATGTGTATTAGAGACACATCTTCTAGACCCCAGGGAGGCAGAACAATGACTACAGTACCACCTCATGCTAAGAAAAATGTTTCCAAAACAAAAGAAGTATCAGAAAATACAGACTGTACCTCATAAGCAGGGATTTTTGAAGGGAGTGTGGAATCTAGTTGCTGTGGCGCAGTGGCAGTGCATTTGTTTGGCATGCAAGAAGTCCTGGGTTCAATCCCTACCATTTCCGCTTAAAAAGGATCAGGAATCAGGTGACATGAAAAACTTTGTCCCTGAGACTTTAGAGAGCTGCCACCAGGCAGAGCAGTGGACCAGGGGGTCTACCTTCATGTGTTCATTACCAGGTCGGTGAAAGTGCAAAATCCAGTCTTGAGTTGCCTGTACTTCTACCGTCATCCCTTCTAGAATGAATCACTAATGACAAGCTTTATTCCACTCCCCAACACCATCCAGTTATTCTCTGGTTATTTTAAAGTAAAATATGTATTCTGCACTTTGGTGCTGGTATGCATACATGTGCCCTTTTGAAAAGAAAAAGAAAACACCCACTCTCTGTAGAACAGCAGCAACGATGACAGAAGGAATTCTTTATGAGAAAAGGGGTGGGCAGGTGAAGTTCTCAGAGCAGCAACTGCAGAAGCACTAGGCCTGGTCTCTATCGGCAGTAGAATGAGGTGGTGGAATCCTATGGTGGTAGAATGGACATTGCTTCAGGCTGAAGGTGGAGGATACCGTTTTGAAGGCTCCTCCACAGAAAACAACCCCTACCAGTAAACAAACAAAATCGAGAACATCAGAGAGAACATTTTTGGCTCCTCTTGTGCCTGTTAGGTTTTTACGCAGGGTAACATTTAACACCTACTCGCATTCTGAAGTGGTGCGGTCCATTCTACCACCTCAGAACATTGTTAATTCATTCTGTTCCCTGTGTAGGCCAAGCCAATAACGTGACAAGGGTGAGTCAATTACCCAGGCCAGCAACTGTAATAACGTACCTCCTTGTTAAGGAAAGAAGGATGAGCAGGGGAATGTCTATCCCCCCTGATGACAGCTACCCTTTGGGGATTAGCTATTATGTAATTAGTGCTGAATAGGGCTGGTGCTAATAATAGCACCAAAAACACACATACTCACACAATTTGATCACTGTTTTGCTGTTGCCTCGAAGCACACTTAGTGTAAGGATAAAGGTTTTAATACTGCGTAAGGCTCAGCATGAATGCGGGAATGCAATCCAAAACGATAAATCAATTTGGACGCTTGAAGTGCTGTATAACTGATGGTAATAAAATAAGACAAATATTTGCAGTACAGAGAGTAATGGGGAATGGAATGGAATTACAAAAGGAACCAGTTTAGTCAAATATACAAATGTGCTTCTGAGCAAACATTTTTGGTGTGAGGACAGAATAACTGAAGGGGCACAGCTAGTATGATTATCTTGGTTATAAATGTTGTTTATCTATCTATCATGATGCTGTAAAAGTAGAACTCTCTCCCCCCCCCCCCCCCAGGCTCAGATGCCCACACACAGCACTTAATAGACTGTGGTTGATTCAATTACAATCTTAAGAAGCCAAGAGAAGCATTACTTTCTGAGCTTTCTGGTGATTTCCTGAAGGTATTTCTGCACTTGGTCACAGTACAATAATAACAAATTGTACTTTCTGTGTACATCGCCCTTGATTCCTAACCGAACGAGAGATAAAGCTTTAGGGCAAGTCAAAAACTGCAGCACTGATTCCTTCTTTCAGGGTTTACAGTGACTTAATGTCATAAGAGCTGCGGGTCTTCTTGCTTTTAGAAATTGTCCAAGTCTTGTTTAGGAGTCTCCCAGAGGCACCCTAAGCAGACTTACACCGTCCTAAGTGCACTGAAATCAATGGGCTCAGGTTATAACTCTGTTTAGTGTTTTACTATCTGTGTTCTTCCTTTGCTTCAAAAAACCCAACAGCATCAGGGAACTGAGTGGGTTGAAGCTCTGTCTCTATATAGAATGTTGCAAAACTAGAGCTGGCAAAACTGTGAGTGGGTTTTTGAAAATGTGGCCTGCTTTAGGATAGCTGACAAACTTTAAAATAGCAGTAAAATCAATATGCCTCTATAATTTGTAATATAGATTTATGGTCTGCCTTTTGAATTTTTCCCCAGAAGTGAGTTATTGTTGTTTATATTGTGTTGCTGGACTTCTGAGAACTTCTGAGGTAGTATTATAAATATGTGGTGTTTTATTCGAATATAGTTTTGAATATGAAAGGACTGGTCATTACACAGCAAACTTGGAAGTGATACCACTGTACTTGGTCAATGCTCTAGGGTTCACCCAAAACACCATAGAGTTTTGATGAACCCTAGAGCATTACCATGACACAGTGACATCACTTCCTGGTTCCCACTTGAAGTGATGCCACAGCATTGACATCATGCCGCTTTCATTGTCCCAGCCACCCACCCGCGGCATCTCCTGCCAGCGCTTGGCTGGCAGCCCTAAATCCAAGCCAGTATCACAGTTCACCTCCCCTCTATGCTTGTGCAGTCAGATGTATCATTTAAATAGTGTACAACAGAGGCAGTGTGCATGATCGCACCTACACAAATTTATCCCAGTTGGAACAGTTCCGCTGCCTTTCCTGTTAGTTTTCAACAGAGGCATAGTGTGTCAGCCATACTGCACCAGAAAAAAGCCCCCAGCACATCTTTTTTATTAGCCTAAAAGTGTGAAAAATTTGCCATGACCTGGATAGCCCAGGCTAGCCCAGTCTTATCAGACCTCAGAAACTAAGCAGGGTCGGCCCTGATTAGTATTTGGATTGGAAGAGCTGCAAGGAATGCCAGGGATGTGACGTGGAGGCAGGCAATGGCAAACCACCTCTGAACATTTTGTGCCTTGAAAATCCCATGGGGTCACCGTAAGTCAGCTGTGACCTGAGGACAACGACAAAGCTTGAAATGTTTGCATGTCTGAATGCCAACTTACCTCCCCTTTCATATGGAGAGGGGAAGAGCGAAAGAGGCAAACACACCATAATGTGGTTCTGAAGTGCAGTCTCTCAAGCACTGAGACTTTGTTTAAATATCATACGCAACCACAAAAATGTGAATGCATTAGAAATGTGTACTGTCAACTATACAGAATGCAAGATGGGCTTTTTAAAGATTTGTAATTTTTTTACATAGGAGAGCATCAAAAATACTATTATCCCTTAGTAATTTAGTTCATTTTTATCCCACCCTTCTTCCAAAGAGTTCCAGCGCAGTGCACATGGCTTTCTCCTCCTCCATTTTATCTACACAATGACCCAGTGACATAGGTTGTACTGGGAGTTACTGGCCCAAGGTCAGGAAGTTAGTTTTATGGCAAGCAGGGCTTTGAACCCAGATCTCTTCAGTCCCAGTCCAGCAACCACCACACCACACTGGTGGACAAGGTGTGGTCCATTCTGTCACTTATTACCTCTGCTGCTTGTGGGAGGAGACCAAGCCTGAAGAGGAGTGTTTTCATATCCTGGCTCAGTGAAAAGGACAAGTGAGATGGCCATGGGCGTAGACTTTCCAATTTCCCCGGGGGGGGGGGGGGGCTGGGGCTGGGGCTGGGCCAGAGACATTACAGGCCATTGTCTCCGGGGGAGGCTCAGCACATCCTGGAAAAGTTCAAGGGGGGCTCCAGCTCTCCATCCCCCATGAAGTTGACGCCTTGTTTGCAAGTCATAGTCAGTAACAGCTATCCATGTTCTTAAACTATATGTTCCCCATATATTCCCCAGCGAGCACTACGGTCTGGTTCGCAAAATCGCCTGACCCTCCCAGGGCCAAGGGAGGCCCGGCTGGCGGGTACAAGGTCCAGGGCCTTCTCTGTGGCAGCCCCGTACTGGTGGAATGAGCTCCCGGATGACATCAGGGCCGTGCGGGACTATTTACAGTTCCACAGGGCCTGCAAGACGGAGCTCTTCCACCAGGCCTCGGGTAGAGGCCGCCCAGTATTGAGATCTACATCTGGCCCTGGACCGATTTCACCCGCCAGTTTGTAGCTGTTTTAAGGTGGTATTCGGGTGCTGCGCTGAATTTGATGATACACCATCTGTATGGTATTATGTTGGATTATATGTTTTAATGTTTTTAATATTTTAAATTATGGATGGATGGATTTGTTGTTAGCCGCCCTGAGCCCGCCTTATGACGGGGAGGGCGGGATATAAATCACATTAAATAACTAAATAAATAAAAAACAGCTTTATGTACTTAGATTTCCCTTCTGGGAAATGGTTCATGTGCACCGAAGGGTTTAGAGTGGGGAGAAGAATCCAGCTTTCAGCTCCCCGGGATTCTTGCCCAGTGCTTCTTGATCATATGTGCGCTGCTGAACAAATGCTTGAAGCTGGGGATCCTGTTGCTATTTTTATTTAAGAGGCGGGGTAATGATTCCGGGCTTCCCTCCTGACATAGGAAAGCAGCCATGGTCCAAGCTGACAGTACCAACCATCTGCTTGAAGGAAAAAATGCTCATGCTCAGCAGGAACTCTGGATTGGGGTCACCCTCTCTAAGCTTCAGGGTTTTTTTAAAAAAAAAATCTGTAAAATGCAATTGATAGTGGTAAGCTTTTTTAAAAAAAAATGTGGGTTGTGGCGTGCTTAGGAAATTAAAACCGGTTTAGGTTACAAATAACAATGCATTTGTCATTCTGAATGATGATCTTGTGAGCACACAGGAGGTGGTTGGCTGAAAACTGGGGAGATGTGCTAAGTTTTTATACAAAATGATTACCTGGGCTGAGACCGTGGAGTAGTTTCATGAGTAAAACCAAAAATAGGGGGGGGGGGGGGGGGCAAAAACACAACTCTGCACAAGAAAGGTAATCAAAAAGGTTGGAATAATGAAAAAGAAAGTAAAATATAACTACATGTAGTGCAAATGTACAAAACATGATATATAATTTAATGATACATGCAGAAGTGCTAAAATATCATTTAAAAATAACAGTCCTGCAGTTCAGCATATAAATAACTAATCCTAATATAAAGACAAATGCTTATTTACATAAATAGAGGTTTAAAAGTATATACTGCCTCCTTTTTTGTTTATGTGATTGATTTATCTCCCGCCCTCCCCTGCAAGTGAGCTCAGGGCAGGGTACAGTGCACCACAGACACATAAAAACAATTTATATAATTCAAGTTAAAATCAAAAACCCTACTAAACCTACATGATGGTGAAATGGTAAACCTCAGGCTTTATATGCAACAACCAGTACCAAACAGTTCCAGCACCTGGCCCTCTATTAAGAAACAAAACTATTTCAAAAATGTAAAGTTTATTTCTTAACAGACATATAGATAATTATTACTTCCCTTGGAGGGCCAGTGTGGTGCAGTGGTTAAGAGCGGCAGGCTCTAATCTGGAGAACCGGGTTTGATTCACCTCTTCTCCACAGGAAGCCTGCTTGGTGGCTTTGGGTCAGTCACAAGTTCTCTAAGAACTCTCTCAGCCCCACCTGCCTCAAAGGGTGCCTGTTGTAAGGAGAGGAAGGGAAGGTAATTGTAAGCCACCCTGAGACTCCTTAAGGCAGAGAAAAGTGGGGTATAAAAACCAACTCTTCTTCTTCTAAAATGGTTTTAAGAATTTGGAGCACCTTTCACATGAAGAAAGACTGCACAGCCTGAGACTTTTCTGTTTAGAAAAAAGATGACTATGGGAGGGCATGATAGAGGTTTATAAAATTATGCATGGGATGGAGGCAGTAAATCAAGACATCTTTGCCTCCCTTTCCCATATAGTAGAACCTGGGGCACCCAATAACTTTTTTTGTGCAATAGAATCAGGACAAACAAAATGAAGTACTTGTTTACTCAATGAGTGATTAAATTGTGGGATTCACTGCCTTTGGATATGATAATGGTCACTAGCATGGATGGTTTTAAAATGTGATTAGACAAATTAATGAGGGAGAGGTCCCTCAACGGCTGCTAGCCATGGTGACTAAAAAAGAACTCCTATACCCAGAGGCAGGAAACATCTGAACCCAGTGCTAGGAGGCAGTGTTTAGGCATCAGCTTCTATGCCTTGTTTTGTTGGTCTTTTGGGGCAACTGGTTGGTCACTTTGTGTGAAACAGGATACCTGACCAGATAGACCACTGGTCTGATCCTGCAGGGCTCTTCTTATGTTCTTTTTACCTGCTGTGAGTGTATGTTCTAAAATACAAACTTTAAAAATAGTCCTTGTATTTCATGTCAATCTTGCTATGGAATAGCCGATGGCCACTACAATGAAACACGGTTCCAGAGAAACTCCACATTTGGGGTGCCTTAATCCTGAAGAAAATACAGATGAATTTCCCCCTTGGCAGCTGGGTGCTTAGAAAGAAGGATTAAGTAAGAAAGTGTGGAGACAGCTTTTCACGTTAACTCCATAATGAAAGCTGGCGGAATCATATTTCGGTGTTCCATAGGCAGACTGTGATGATTTAGCATTTTATTTTTCCAAGCAAGATAAGGAGTAGTACTACGTTGGCTGATTATGCTGAGAGACCTGCTTCAGGCAGGACTGAAGAGTCAAGTAAATGAAAGAGAAATGTCTCGATCAGGGAGTCCCCAAACTGTCGGTGTTCCACAAGAGAGGTTGAATAGTGAGCTCTACCAAGGTAATAATCCCAAGTACAAATACAGATAGAGTTCGTCAAATAGTACACACATATTAAACCTAATCCACTTTCTTTAATAACATATCTGTATGAAGACACTTTGAAAAGTAAATAACCCTTATCCAAATATTGAAGAAAGATTTACATATATAAACCTAGTTCAGTATTGTCTACTGTGACAAGCAATAGCTCTCCAGGCAGAGGAAATCCTCTGCTAGCTCCTGTTGTGGGAGCCACACTCTCACCCATCAACACAATTATACCAACTGTTCTATCATGCAAATCAGTCTCAAAGATAAACATCCTATCACTCCACTCAGATAAAGGTGGTATGTTCATAAGAGAATGTAAGAACATAAGAGAAGCCAATGTTGGATCAGGCCAATAGCCCATCCAGTCCAACACTCTATCACACAATGGCCAAAAATACCGGGTGCCATCAGGAGGTCCAGCAGTGGGGCCAGGACACTAGAAACCCTCCACTGTTGCCCCTCCCCCCAAGCACCAAGAATACAGAGCACCACTTGCCCCAGACTGAGAGTTCCTATCTATACTTTGTGGCTAATAGCCACTGATGGACCTCTGCTCCATATGTTTATCCAATCCCCTCTTGAAGCCGTCCATGCTTGTAGCTGCCGCCACCTCCTGTGGCAGTGAATTCCATGGGGGTTAATCACTCTTTGGGTGAAGTACTTCCTTTTATCCATTCTAACCTGACTGCTCAGCAATTTCATTGAGTGCCTACAAGTTCTTGTATTGTGAGAAAGGAGGGAAAGTACTTCTTTCTCGACCTGCTCTATCCCATGCATAATCCCATGCATAATAATGTCACCCCCAGTCGTCGTTTCTCCCCCAGTCGTCGTTTCTCGTTTAAGAGCCTCCAAGCTAAAGAGCCTCTTTTGAGGAAGCAAAACATCTATCTGCACCCAGTAAATAGGAGTTGCTAAGTGCTCGATCTCCTTGCCGTGACTGATTTTAGGATGTGCTGAATTTCATATCTGCTCACTTGGGTTCCATCAACACAAGGTGTGATTTGTCGTCACAGGAAGCTGGTCCACTATGGTGTGTGCCTATAGTGCAGTCCAAAGAAGAATTACCCCCTTCTAAGCCCATAGACTTCAATGGACTTAGAAGAGTGTAACTTGGTTTAGGATTGCACTGCCACTCCAGTCAGAAATGCCAAATAATTACATGCAAGTCAGCACTCTAGACTGCACTGTTGAAGTCCCAGGCTAATATAAGTGGTGATGGTTTTATTAGTGAACCCATGACACTGTGGAAGAATAGAGCCCCTCTCCTTCGCTGTAGCCCTTTTCCAAATATGGGCCTCATGCTGCTACTATTGCTGTGCTAAAAATGGTGGAAAGATCCTGCCACAGACCATCAACCATTAAGATACCACCATTACTTCATAGGCTTTGGGAGGGAGGCTAGCCCAATCTCATTAAGATCTCAGAAGCTAAGCAGGGTCAGCCCTGGCTAGTACTTGGATGGGAGGCCACCAAGGAATTCCAGGATCAATATATGGAGGCAGGCATTGGCAAGCCACTTCTGCTCATCTTGTGACCCTGAAAACCCTACAGAGTCACAATAAGTTGGCTGTGACCAGCATTGATTCCTCTTTCTCTACCAATAGGTGAGCAACAGTGCTGTTCTACCAATCAAGTAGAATGCACCAAGATTCCCCCAAGTAACCTGTGCTATAACTGAAAGGCATTGGAAATCCCTGAAGCATCCCTATTGTCCAGAAAGCATGATCTCATTTCTAAGACCTTATTAGTTTTTTGTTTTAGGGGCAAAAGGGGGTGGAAAGGAGACCAGGATGCAATATCGATAAAGAGGATGTGTGTTTGTTGTTCTGAGAGCTGATCAAATGATAACAGATACTGGGTAACCACTGAGTGAAATTATTACAGACTGGATTTGCAATAAAATTCCTTCTCTGGCCCTATAGGATGCTCAATATATGGGAGGCAAACCCACAGTGTGGTAGCTGATTGATTCCACAGCTTAAAGATGTGTTTTTAATGATACTTTAAATGGCAAGGAAAGCTTGAATAATACATGAAATTATTCAATAATTAATAACGCTCATCAAAAACCCTCAGCTGAGTTACAGCATTACAAACAGGATCTAGCATTCCCATTACTGCTTTTAATAACAGTGCTGATCTGTGCTTGTGTAGCCTTTGCATGAGAGGGTTGAAGGAGTTGTAAAAGTGCATTATGCACTTTGAAAGTCTTTGAGACCTGAGGGTTGTCCAGCGACACTGATTGGCAGCAGGCAAGGGCCATGAAAAAGACTTTACTCAACAGATAAATGGCTTATGGAATTCTTTGCCACTAGCACAGGTAGGTGGGTTTTTTTAAGGATTAGAGAAACCTGTGGAGAAAAGGTCAATTATTGACAATTTCTAAGGATGGATCCTCCATTTTCTGAGGCAGTAAATCTCTGATTTATTTTAATTTGTGGACAGAGCAATTCAAAAAGATCTAAGACACAGGTCACACTTTATGGCTGTGTTTCCAAGAGCAGATGTCCAATGAACTCAAGAGGCCTTTCTGCTTCTCTTTCTCAAACAGATGTTCCCAGTGCCACTTTTGAAACTGAAGGGATTTCCCAGATATGACAGTGGATAAGTGTGTGTGTATGAGAGGGAGAGACATTCTGTTATTCATCAATCAATCAGATTAAAATTCCCACAAGTAATTGTGACACAAGATGCCAGCAGCCAGATACAAGACCTAAGTCATGTGTTTTTGGTTTCTTGTATGCACAGAGTCAACTTTTCTTGGTGGAAACAGCTCCCGTTACATTTATGCCTTCAAAGGATGGTCACACAGATGTCACTGCTGAATTGCTTTTGCAGGATATATAATGTCCTTCAACATTATTTAGAGGCAGTTTAAAAAAAAAAAGCTTAATTCAGAGCCCAAGGTGGAAGCTTGTTCAAAGTATACATTATATTTGATCCTTGGTTAAAAGTCAGATATTTCAATGATAATGGTCATGAACCTACATTTATGAGTGTGATCGATCTTTAGTACTCCTTATTTGATTCTCGAAGCCAAAAACTATACAGTGACCCAAATGTTGTGATCAAGCATAATTGCATTCTTTGGTCTAGGCTAATTTTGTTGGTTACTGTAGGAAGCACCAACCAGCTGGCCTTTAATATACAAGAAGATGTCTATTTGTGTTATGTGTGTGTCTGGCAGAAAGAACTGTTCAAGTGTACACAGAGTGCTTGAAAAGAAATGGCAAAGATATTTTGACATTTTTCATTTCAAGCAAACAGCCTGCAGAAATCAAACAGATTTTCCTATTTAAAAGAACCCCTGTCAAAGACATTCAGTAAAAATAATATTTGCATTGACTGTCAAATATTGAAATAGCTGCTTGTATTTCTTTCCTGTGGAAGGAATGTCGAGGGAAGCAATCTGGCATAGTGAAGTCTGCAGGAGACAAAATGTCAAGTTTGCGGTAGCTGCCTTGAAAATTGTCCAGGGGTGACGACCCCACTCCCACAATGACCCACTCTGGATGAATTTTCAGGGCAGGTGGAGGAGACTTTGGTGGTGGGGAGCCTTGCCCAGACACCACAAGTCCTTGCCCAGACACCACAAGTCCAGCCTGGGGCCATAGAGAAAGGAATGGTGGTGAGGCCACACCCAGAGAAATGCCATCAGTGGCCTCAGAGCCTGATGGGCCCAGAGCGCATCTCAAAATGGAGGCAGGGTTCAGATAGCAGTCCACAGCCAGAATGGACGCACATTTCAGGAAGGTTTCCCATGGTCTCATACACAAAATGCATCCAGGGCATTTTGGGATTATGGGAATTGTAAATCTTCAAACGGACTAAAAACTGAGCTGAAAGGCGTAGATCCTACAAATTTAGTGGGCTGTTCCAATCCCAGTCCAGACAGTGATAACCAGTTTGGTGTAGTGGTTAAGAGTTCAGACTCTAATCTGGGAGAACCGGGTTTTATTCCCCACTCCTCCACGTGCAACTCTTCTTCTTCTTCTTCCTCCTCCTCCTATCATTATTGTGAACCAGCCCACTGACTTGCTTATGGCTGCCCAGTTCACCTGATGTAGCTACAATACATAGGCAGGAAAAAAATGCTTTAAATACATTACGCTAAGTCAATGTTATCCAAAGACAGAAAAGGGATTCCCAAAGGATACAGCTCCTGAAAATTCTGACCACCAGTTTGTTGATGGAAGTATGTAAAAAGCAGAACACGGGAGTCACTTTATTTCCCCATCTTTCTAATCTTGTAATAGGCAATCCATCTTCTGAAACCACTGATAATATCCTGAAGAAGTGGTTTCTATAAGTTTGTTCCGGGGATACACTCCATCACTAGATTCAAGCCAGTTAGTTCATTGCAAAAGTGGGATTCACAGTTAGGACTTCAGGATCCAGTCAATGGCTTGGATCTACCAGAAGATAGCTGTACGTACTAGGGTCATTGCACAAGCTAAAGTGTGAAAAAACCCTCATGGTAGTCCATTGCACTAATTTATATATAGTGTAGCCTGAATTATTTTCTGCTCATGCAAAATGTTGTGTGACTGCAGGGTTGCCAATCTCCAGGTGGTGGTTGGCGATATCCTGGAATTAGAACAGGTCTCCAGGTTACAGAGATCAGATCCCCTGGAGGAAATGGCCACTTTTGGAGAGTGGACTCTATGGGATTACAATGTCCTGAAATCCCTCCCCTTCAGAGTTGACATTCCTATGTGCAAGCAGTTTCTCTCCATTCTGCATTTCTGCTTCCACACTGCCAGATACAAGCCCATCTCTTTGTCCATTGGAGCATGTTGTTTCATTTGAGTTGTCATCAAAATCTCATCCAAAGAGAAATTAAATGCAAATTCCTTCTCAGGAAAAGCAGCCAAATAATTTTGAAGGACTTGGAGTTTCAGTGAGTGATGGAAGTATGCAATAGACTCACTGCATCCTTTAGTTGCCTCTGTGTTCCTAATGTGAGTTTGGAAGTCCCTCCTCACAAGTAACATCTGGAGTGTTTTGAGGGAAGCCAACGCTGTGGATAAGACTAGTGCAATTTCTCAGCCAGTTTTCATACACCCGTGTATTGTTACTGAACTCTCTTGGCCACTTATTAAAAAATCTTCGCAGTCCTTGTGGTGTTCATTTTGTACTAGCCCTGTGACTTAAATGGCTACTTAGCTCTCCTTTCATAAGCGGAAACTTGTGGTTCTAGCCATTGTCAAAATGTCTTAAACTCTCACCATCATCATGGATCTACATGCTAGGGTTGCCAGCCTCCAGCTTGAATGTGGAAATCCACCAGAATTACAACTATTCTCCAGATGACAAAAAAAAACAGTTCCCCTAGAGAAAACGGCTGCTTTGGAGGGTGGTCTCTATGGCATTATATCCTGCTGAGCTCCCTCCCCTCCCCAAACCCCATCCTCCCCAGACTCCACCCCCCAAATCTCCAGGACTTTCCCAACCTGGAGTTGGCAATCCTACTCCAGGCCAGCTTTCATTGAAATAGAAGAGGATCAACTAATTTGCAGAACAGTCATTTTCACTTGCCCCATCCATTCTGAATGTGGTACTCTGTAATGACCTGCTTCTGTTGTTGTGCTTTCAAAACATTAAGCCTTTCAGTTCCATTCAGAAAATATATTACAGTTCTGCCTGCAGCCCAGAAGGGAGACCCATCTGTTTTCCAGTTGTTAGTAATGCAAGCTGCCAGAAGGTGTTACCTCTCTGGAAGCCACTGTGTGATCTATGTTTGGAGTTGTCAGTGCTGACACAACAGAATGTATTTCAGTTTAGTTGGCCACGGTCACAATTTCAAGGGTATATTTTTCAGACATTCTGTTCCTGTCTTTAAAGAAAAATAGGGAAAACTTCTAGGGATCTAGATTTAAAAAAATAATATGTTGAAGCCCACATCTGGAAATAGCTCGATGGCTTTGTTAAGATGTTACATGATATTTAATTAAGCTATGATTAACAGTATCATCCAGATGCAGTCCAGTCCACTAACTATGGTTATTTTGAAACCATGATTTGGAATTGGCTTATTAACCCACAATTGCCCCAACCTATGGTTTTATGTGATGTATAAACTAGGGTTGCCAACTCCCAGGGATGGTGGGAATTGGGAAGGCGAGGGACCTCAGTAGGGTAAAATGCCATAGAGTCTGCCCTCCAAAGTGGCCCTTTTTCCTGGCCTGTAATTCTGGGAGATCTCTAGGCCCTGCCTGGAGCTTGACAATCTTAACACAGATATCTGGGTTGAATTCTGGCTCCATTCTAACTTTTTCCTCAGTGTTGCCTTATTGCAGTACAGGCCAAAATACTGATTGGGGCTCGGGGGGGGGGGGGGGGAGAGACCAAAAGTAGTGCAACCACCATTTATTGATGCACAACGAAATGTGAATGATTGTCTGCAATGCTTTTTTGTAACAAAAAAAGTGCCAGTACTCACATATGAGATTACACTGATTTCTACCAATGAGCCCCTCAGGACTTTGGAGAGCTCCCGGAAAAGGTGCTGGTACACAGTATTGGGGAGTATGCCACAAAAAGGCCCTGGCCACTTCCACGCTGTTACTTTTGTCACTCGTTTGTCCATATTGCTTCAGGGCATTTCCCCCCCAGTGTGTTTTGCCCTCTCTAGTAGTCCCAGAGGGAGCAAAACACATGTGGAAAAGGGAGCGGGACCCAAAGCAGTAGGGACAAACGAGTGACAAAAACGACAGTGCAGCAATCTGTGAGTTGAATCTTTGTCTCGCAGGCTACTCTAAAATAAACCATGTTTTATAAGTTGGTACAAGCAAGGAGACGACACAGACCGGGTTTTGTAATGCAACGTTTTGTTCTTTTACCTTTCTTAGAGTCTGCGGTCTATGTTCTCTTTCATTTTTCTTCTCTCCCTGTGCTGCTTTCTCTTTTAGTTTAGAAGGGTCTAGTCCGCCCAGCAAACTTCTGAATTCAAGCAACGAAGGCTACAGCTATTAAAATACAGCACCATGGCGTTATGTCTCATCTGAGCCAAATATTGTGTCAGGTTTCTCAAGGAATATTTTAGAGTTTTAAGATGAACATATGAAGCTCTGACTTGGATGGCCCAGGCTTCCCCAATCTCATCAGATCTCAGACGCCAAGCAGGGTCAGCCCTGGTTAGTATTTGGGTGGGAGACCACCAGGGAAGTCCAGAGTTGCTACACAGATGCAGGAAATGGCAAACCACCTCTGAATGTCTCTTGCCTTGAAAACCAGGGTTGCCATAAGTCAGCTGCAACTTGATGGCTCTTTCCACCACCATATGAAACCACCTTCTTCTAAGTCAGATGTAGGGTAGCTGACACTGGCTTGGAAAATTCCTGAGGATTTTGGGCTGGTACCTAGGGACAATGGAGTTTATGGAGGGGAGGGTGCTCACTGGAATGCAACATTACATCCCATGATGTCACATCATATGCTGTTGTCAACGTACAGTGTTAACATTTCCAATTCCTGGAGTTTTGGAGTGGCTTAAAATAGTCCTTCCTTCCTCTCCCCACAACAGATACCCTTTGAGGTAGTTGGGGGTGAGAGAGCCCTGAGAGAACTGTGACTGACACAAGGTGGATATGCTTATAGTCATGAATACCTCAGTATATATATATTTTACTTTTAATTTGTTTCTGATAGGAACAGCACCCAAGCCCTGTCTAATCTACCTGCCTATCTTACCAGTAGCTTTTTGTTGAGCAAAATATGTGGTCTCTTTCTACCAATATCTGTCAATGACTCCATTCGTGAATTGCACTGATAGGATTTGCTTTGTTAAGTAACCACAGGATTGCATTCAATACAGCGGCTATTGCTCAGTCTTGGATTCCTGGCATCTAAAAAGCAAAACTAAGAAGGAACCAAACCAGAAAATTGAAGGTAGACTTTCAAAACTGCTTGATACTCCTGACCTACTTTGTCTGACAACTCCTTATACCTATAAAGGCATGGATTCACCATAGTAACACAATGGGCTGTGTTCTGTTGTGACCCCATATTCCATCATCACTGCAAGATCAGGTTGTGCCTAGCGCTTCCCAGAATAAAACCTTCTGTGGCATAATCTGATTGTGTACTAGCAAGCATAACACAGTACACTGCTGTGCATTGCCATACCTTGTAGCAAATGATATGCTTTGCACATCACTTATCCCTATTTATATCCTAAACATGTAAGCAGGAGACGAAGACCTTCATACATAATAATTCCAAGGGTTCAAACAGAGGCAAACATACCACTTTTAGAAGCGCACCAAGTCTTTAATATGTCAGAGAGGATGAGTATAGCCCAAACCAGTCCTGATATTCCTGTTGTTTCAGTCTAAGAATGTCCTCCCCTTACCTCGGTGTGTTAAAGGATACATATTCTTGTCACATTTACATGGTTAATCATTAGTAGTGCAAAGTCCCATCAAGTCACAGTTGACTTACAGTGACCCCAGGGGGTTTTCAAGGCAAGAGACATTCAGAGGTGGTTTGCCTCCACATTATGTCTCCGATATTCCTTGGAGGTTTCCCATCCAAATACTAGCCACAGCCAACCCTGCTTAGCTGTGGAGAGCTGATGAGATTGGGCTGGCCTGGGCTATCCAGGTCAGGTGGTTAATTATTACATACTGTAATATCTGAATTAATGTGAGTGTAATCTTTTGTTTTTCATTATACCATGAGCACTCTCAAAACTGCTTTGAGAGCCTCCATTGGAAAATAGGATAAAATTTGCAAATTTGTGAGTAAAGTACATTCAATGCTCTTTAGCAATGATTTGCAAGTGGATTTTGTTGTCTCCCACAGTAAAATCCAGTTACAAAGTGGATTGAAAGTGCATTATTCAGCATGTGCGATAGTGTAGACTGAAAATACTTTCGTTACAGACTCTCAGTGATGGCACTATAGTTATTAATTCAAGATCAGGGGTCAGAATATACCCCTCTGTATCTAACAGAGCCTCAGGCAATAAGGTTGTAATCATAGCTGTTACATTAAAAAATGCAAGAACAGTTTGTTTTCTTCCAGAGTGGGACTTTAGACTACTCTCTCGTATTACTAGATGTCAGCTTATACTTAGTTAGCACTCTTATGATTCCTAAATTTGTCATCTTCTCCATTTGCATTTCATATTTTATGTTTTGAGTATGAAATCCTTGCTCAACTGAAATTGACAGCTAAAAATTTCATCCTGAATCTCTAAGGTACTGTCTGAAGCATCCTTTTGATGCTGGCATTTATCCCAGGGTATTCCTAAGCATTTTAAGGTTTTTCTGGTGACAAGCGTTTCGAAAATGCAAAGTATTAGAATGTGAGACCTTTAAGTCAGGATCAGGTTTAGAATTTCTGTGTGTGCTTTTTTTAAAAAATTGGTCATGAATAATAAAATATTGTCTGCCTCAGTGGGGGAGGCAACATGGGACGATACACAGAAGAACCATGCAACTTTCTCCCCCACCTCCCCAAGACAACCAAAAAAACCATTCATGCAGAAAACTGATAACGTTGTTTTGTTTCTGCACACTGTCTTGTGCATTGTCCTGTGGAAAGGCAGCATACATATGTTTGAACAATACAAATAAATTCTATATCATTCATCCAGTCCAATTTGGTTACATAATCAACAATCATGTCCATAAACGCATTGAGCACTGATCTACAGAATTTTACAGGTCAAGGAAAAATTCAGAACATGAATGTGTATGTAGTCCAAAATATATACAAGGGAGCAGCAGAAAAGACCTTTTTTCCTGCTCAGAGATGCCAGAGAACCAGCATAGCCAATACCGAGCAAGATGGACCAAGGCTCTGATTCAGTATAAAAAAGCTTCCTGCATAAAAGGGCTGAGTCACCAACACATCATCCTAGCTGTAGCTCCAAGTGGAGACCTGCCCAGATCTACCACCACATGCAGAACTTCCAGGATGTAAACACCCATTCTGCCATGAAGCTTGCTAGGTGAGCTTGGGCCAGTCACACTCTCTGTCTAGCCCTCCTTACAAGATTGTTGTGAGCTAAAATGGAAGAGGGGAGGCCAGTGTACACTGCCCTGAACTCCTTGGAGGGAGGGAGGAGGAAAATGTACAGCACGTAGGAAATAAGAACATAAAATGCAATGTTTCTCTGCGAAGTCCATTCCATTCAACTCTTAGAGCTAAAAAAGCCTGAGATAAGAGATCATCATGTACTTCAATGGGTGAGCCAGCCTCAGATTGCTATTTTTAGAAATAAGCAAACATAAACATTGAGATGCTTGCTTGCTTGCTCTGTAACCTATTCAGGACGTGTCTTGGGCTTTCCAGTTCACTATTCTTCCCCCCCCCCCCCCCCAGGTTCCACTCATCGATTTTTATAGACTCAGCCTCAATGCCACTCACTGGCCCAAAACAACTTTTTTTGCTTGAAGAGATTATTATTGACCTATTACCCAAGAGAGGCAAATTAATGTTGGTTATTTATAGAAGACTTAAATGATGCAATGCTCTCAAAGACTGGCTGCACAGAGACAGAGCGAGCATCACTCTTCCAGACTAACCTTATGCACACCTATGACTCATGCACATCAGACAGACTGAGGGAATTCATTGGGCTTTAGTGACCTGTAAGGACCTCAAGTACCTTGTGCTTAAAATTTAAAGCCACTGCTTTGTTTTCTTGGCCTCCTGTCTTCCTGGAATGCTTAGCTCTTTGCCCTGAGATGACCAAAAGGTTTATGCTTTTCTACAAATCTTCCCAGAATGAAAAATGCTGATGTTTATTCCTCACTTAATCAGCCAGTAGTCCAGTGGAGGTCTGAAATATTGCACCTTGTCAGTCAAATGGGACCCCTTCTGGAACATTCTCCATAGTGGCTCAGCAGCAGTGACTAAGAGCAGGTTTGCTGTGACTTTTGGATCAGGGGCATGTCTACTGTGAAGTCACTGTTCTCCGCTCCCATGCAATTTACAGCCGTCTCCTCCACTTAAGATTTATATGGTCAGTATTTTATGGGTGAATATAAAGTTTGCAGATATATTTCAGTGGCAGCTCACAGAGTAATATTTTTCCCAGTTTGGGAACACAGTGTCCTATTGCTTGCTACCCATTACGTTTGTATGAGTACTTAAAAGAAAGCCTTGATAGCTAGATAACTCTTTCCACATTTAGTTTAACCGCTAAAAAAACTATCTACCCAATGAGACTACCGCTGTGAGACTGTATTCTCAGACATGTTGTTGTTGTTGTTACTACTTTACTATGACATGAAAGTCAACCAGATTAATGTAGCTGTTAGGGTGTTGAATTATGACCTGAGAGACCTAGGTTCAAACTTATACTTTGCTGTGAAGTTTCCTTTATGACTATGAGCCGGTCACATTCTGGTCACAAGCAGAAGACAGCCTTTTTGTAGTTCAGACACAAACATTTTGGCAATCAGCTGCTAATGGATTTTATTTCCCTGTTCATACAAAGCTTCTTGCATCCCATTGGCAAAGTAGGGCTGAACCGTTTTTGAGGGAAACTGCTTTCTTCCATTTTCACTTCTCCATTGCACTTCTGAATCGCTGTGGTATGCTGTTTAAGTGGTTAAGTACACGGACTCTAATCTGGGAGAACCGGGTTTGATTCCCCACTGCTCCACTTGCAGCTGCTGGATGACCTTGGGCAAACCATAGTTCTGGCACAGCTGTTCTTGAAAAAGAGCAGTTTCTGTCAGAGCTCTCTCAGCCCCACCTACCCCACAGGGTGTCTATTGTGGGGAGGGGAAGGGAATTGTAAGCCGCTCTGAGACTCTCTTGGGTAGTGAAGGGCAGGGTATAAATCCAATCCCTTTTTCTCTTCTTCCTACAATGCCGCCTTTTCCCCTGTCCTTTTTCACTGTGCAATCTTTCTCGCCTTCCCCAGTTGAGCGCTATAGCACTAAACCAATATAACACCTGCTTCCCCCCCCCCCATACAGCTGCAGTGGCAGCGGCAGCTCTCCAGGAATCACAAAGAATCTCCCAACTACCAAGATCAGTTCCCCTCAGGGTTGCTGAGTCTGCCCTCCAAAGCAGCCATTTTCTCCATTGGAACTGGTCTCTGCCATCTGTAGAGCGGTTGTAATTCTGGGCGATCTCCAGCCCTCACCTGGACATTATCAAAGACAGTAGGGAATGCTTAGTGTACAAGTATAGCCACAAATAACACCCATCAAAGGAAGACCATCCATAATTCACAACTATATATGCTCAAAACTGTATATTACATTCATTGAAGTACAAATAAGGGTTAGTGGTCATAACTCAATAGAATATATAGGCACATATCCAACAGATTGCTCATAACAATTAAGTATATTTTACCAAAAGAACAGGTTCAAAACCAACAGTAGGCTCTTCTGTAATTCCATACATAGATAGTATCCATAGCCCTCCAAACAAAAAGTAACTGCAGCAGAAGATAGCCACTGTGGAAAGAATAACAGCCATACGCCTCTCCCAGGTATAAATCAAGACGTTTCAGTGATCAACAGAAAACCCTAGGATTCCATTGAAGCTATTGAGTTGTGCCTATGATATTCTGGAAATCGAGGTGAGATTCATTTTTTCTATGTTTTTGAAATGATATATGCATTATGCAGTCAACCTTGTCTTTCTATGTATATTTATTATTGCATTTTACCAGCCACTGTTGAAGATCATTGAAAGCCACCAAGAGAGACAAATTCCTGTTGTAATTGGCATTGTCATGCTTATGATTTTTTCCACCCCTTTTTTGTGTATTAAATGTAATTCCTTCATATTGCAGTTTTATCAATGAATAATTCTGGGCCAATCTGGAGCCCCTTTTTAAAACTCTTAGAAAGTAACAAGCATACCGAAGCAGAACATATCTTTCTTTTCTTTTAGCCCAAGGTATTCTAATACCGTGGAAAAAGTAAATTGTCCATCTGAATCTAGTTTGAGGTGTTCACATGATGTACAGCAGGGATCAGATTGCCCTATGGCCTGATTCTTGTGGGTTTTGCGGCAATTTAGAAAACATTAGGGCATACTTATGGAGCTGCCACTGGCTATAACTATAGTTGCCTGAAACAGTCTTTGCACTGCCACTATGGATATGTATTTGTGGGCTATCAGTGCAGCTCCCATGTAAAGCCAAGCATCTGTGGGCCTCTTGGAGCTGGGTCTCAGCCTGTTTCCTCATCTATAAGGGAGGAAGTGAACCATGCAATCCTAAACAGTATTACAGGGCTTTTTTTCTGGGGGAACAGACCAGAACAGAGATCCGGAACTTATTTGACAAAATTATTTTTAAAATGTTTAAAAGTTCATGAGTTTTCAGTACACAGACTGAAAACTTCATTCCCTTCTTGAGAGTCCCAGCACCTCTTTTAGAAAGAAAGAAAGAAAGAAAGAAAGAAAGAAAGAAAGAAAGAAAGAAAGAAAGAAAGAAAGAAAGAAACCCTGATTACACCCTTCTAAGCTCATTGACGTCAAGGGATTTAGAAGTGTATAATTCAGTTTACATCACAGCGACCATTAAGCAGGGATGCAATGACTGTGCATGTTTTGTTGCAGAAGTGGTCTGGAGAGATGTTGCCCCCTCACTTTTGAGGGGGAGTGCTGTTTCAGGGCCACTTTTTTTGGTGCTGCATTTTGTTTCTCTTGAAACGGGCTTTTCTTCCTGGGAAGATGATAATATGCTGAAGATAAATTTAGAGCAAGAATTCTGCTTCCTGAGCTCTCCCTGAATAGGTGAACACTTTCAGGGCCAGTTTGGTGTAGTGGTTAGGTGTGCGGAGAACCGGGTTTGATTCCCCTCTCCTCCACTTGCACCTGCTGGATGACCTTGGGCAAGCCACAGTTCTGGCACAGCTGTTCTTGAAAAAAGATCAGTTTCTATCAGAGCTCTCTCAGCCCCACCTACCTCACAGGGTGTCTGTTGTGGGGAGGGGAAGGGGAAGGGAGTTTGTAAGCCGCTCTGAAACTCCCTTGGGTAGTGAAGGGTGGAGTATAAATCCAATCTCTTCCTCTTCCTCCTCTTCTTCTTCCTCTTCTTCAGCCCTTTTTGCAGCCCTCCCCAACCCCAGACAACCTCAAAGGGGGTGTTTTCCACAGCTGATGAGCCCTAGCATGAAAAGCACTCTCCCCCCACCCCAGCTCAGTCTTTGATTTGAATGAGTCGAAGACTAATGGTCTATGGGGGATTCAGATTGGTGTTATAGCATTCAGGTTTCCAAACATATCAAAAGGTTAGTAATTAATCCAAACATCTTTGAGGTTTCAGAACATCTTAATCTGTAGAAAGCTTTTTGTCAGACAAACAACTCCATATTTGTTCCAAATTTTCCAGTAGCTTAAAGGGTTGAATGAACTCCAAAGATTAACTTTCTAAAAATGCTTACTTGGAACACGTCTATTTCTAGAACACAGCCAATGATGTATCTCCTGATAAGGACAGCCTCTGACAAAGCCAGAGACCCATGGGAGATTTTTCATGTACGGCAAATTGTTATTAATCCAGATGAACATGTTGTAATCACACTGAGCAGAATTAGGAGAACAGATGTTGGTACCTTTATATGGCAAAAAAAAAGATAATAATGGAAATAATCTCCTCCTCTGATTTGAATACTATTCAGCTCTATCCAATAGAGAACATACTAGCAAGGCGGTAAAGGCATCATTTGAAAATAAAACATGGAAAACATAAGAAGTGGGAACTGAAATGATAAATTATGGAGGATGTCATGTGGATGTAGCACATCAATCTCTCCAAATATTTTTAGCACAGAATCCCCCTCCCCCCTCAGCAGCTTGATAGGAGGTTCTCCCCTGGCAGCTTATTAATACTGTATTAAAGTAGTGATAATAAATGACTAAAAGGAAAATAGACACTTGTGTTGATCAGTTTCTTTGGATAATCTTGAAATGACATCAGAGAAGTCATTCAAAGATCAGGCCCTTTGTCAGGGCCACAGAGAACCTTGAATGAGTGATCTGAGAAATGTCAATTTGGCACCCTGCATCAAACATATGGACAAGATCAGCTAATGTAGCCTTTAAGGTGATTGGATGATATAACTACCCAATGATCCCAGACAGATGAAGAGCTGAGAGAGAGTGACTTGCCTAAGACCATCTACTGAATTAATGGCGGAGTTCATGGGGAGGGGGCATTGTTCAGTGGAAGAGTCTCTGCTTTGCATGCGGTTCAATCCCCACTCTCACCAGTTAAAAGGAACAATTAGTAAGTGATGTAAAACTCATCCACCTGAGACCCTGGAGAGCTACTTACCAGTCAGAGTAGACAATATTGGCCTTGATAGACTAGAGTTGCCAGCCAGCAGCTAACAACTGGCAGGAGTCTAGGAGGGCAGGGACTTGAGGGGGGGGGGGTACCATCAGCATAATGACATTGTGTCACTTCTGGGGCAAAGCCAGAAGTGATGTCACACCTCTCTAGGAATCGTCAGGAACTATGGAAAAACCCAGAAGTGGTATAATGCCATTGTGCTGACAGCAATTTTTAAATTTATTTCTGGCTGTCAGAGCATTGGTGGTGTCCAAGGGTCTAAGAACAAAGCAGTTTCATGTGTTCATGTATTCAGTATTTGAACATGCTCATTCACAGGCCAGACTTTTAGCCTCACACAGGGTTGCCAACCCCAGCTTGGAAAAATCCCTGAAAGTTTGGGGCAATGCTTGGAGAGGGTGAAGTCTGTGGAGGAGAGGGACTCAGTATGGATATGTTGGCCAGAGAGTTCACACACTCCAAAGCTGCCATTTTCCCCAGGGGAACTGATCTCTATAATCTGGAGATCAGTTGAAACTGTGATAGAACCCCAGGCCCCACCTGGAGGTTATTATTATTTACAAAAATGGTATCCCATCTTTCTGCCCTTACAAGGGCCACCACATACAGGATAAAATGACATTTTAAAACTATTAAAGTCAACCCTAGCCTCACACCAGCTACAAATGTGCTCTGATAGTTCACATGGCTACTCCCAAATCTGCAAGTGACTCTCCAAAAGCAATATGCCAACTCCAAAAGCATCCATGATAAGCCTCTTCTGCCAAGTGAGGGGACTCATACAACCTCCTGTGATTTTTGAAGAACGAGGTTTGTTTGGAACTGTAAACCCTCCCCTCAGTTCCCAGATGTTCTTAAATTAGCAAGTATAAAGGCTTTGGGTTTGCTGCTGTGAGGTAAGTTTTGCAGTGAGCAAGTAGAACATGGAGATCACTGAGACAGAGTTTGTATAGAAGAAGAAGAAGAGATTGGATTTATACCCTGCCCTTCACTGGGAGTCTCAGAGCAGCTTACAAACTGCTTTCCCTTCCCTCCCCACAACAGACACCCTGTGAGGTAGGTGGGGCTGAGAGAGCACTGACAGAAACTGCTCTTTTTCAAGAACAGCTGTGACAGAACTATGGCTTTCCCAAGATCATCCAGCAGGTTCAAGTGGAGGAGCGGGGAATCAAACCCAGTACCCCCAGATTAGAGTCAGTGCACTTAACCACAAATAACCATGCACTTACAAATAACAAGGAAGATTTATTTATTTATAGGTTGGTTTCTAGGAACAGATGAGCAGTACAATTCTCCAGATAGTGAGAGGAAAAACCTGTCTGCGGCTGCGGTCAAACATGCCTTTAGATCCAACTCGGCTGCAAATGCTTGATGGATCTAAAGGGCATGATCAAACTGCAACATCTGGGAAAGGTCCTGCAGTCTTCGGCACCCTGTGCTGCTCCGCCACAGAAATGAAGTTAAAAGACATCAGGGAAAGTCCGGTCCTAATGCTTGCCAATGGGCTACAGATGGACTTTTCCCTGTCTGATCATTCAAGCACACTCTCATGCCATTGGGATGGTCTGTTCATTCCATCCCAACTCTGCACTGTTTTTTCCCTCACTTAGCAGTATGCACATAACTGCATACTCCATGGGGAACCCACATCGTGGAGGTGTGATTCCTTGTTTATGTGCATGGGAAACATAAGGCAACCCCCCTCCCACTCACCCGAACAAGCCATCTGATTGGGCAGTGATGGGCTGAGCCCGCAGCTACAAATTATGTGTGATCTTGCAACACCATGTCAATTTCCACCGGGGAAATAGGCTCACTTCCCCTCTGCACCAAATGGCGCCTGTGATCACAACCTGAGGCACATAAGTTTAAACTAGTTATGGCTTCAGAGCATGATTTTACATGTACAAACAGGCTTTTATTGACCAGCCAGTAGGCTGGATCCTCTCACATGCACAGGATTCCACCCACACTAGTCTGCCCTTTCCCACTAAATGGTACAAGGTCTGCTCATTACCAGAGATAGGCCTAACAACTGGGACTGGGTACTCTATTCTCCTCCAGAGGGAGAATTAAACCACTCTGCCTTGCTACCAATCAGAGCCACCCGTTACACTGCCTGCTCTGTTGCTGAGACAGACCTGAGCTATCACTGCCCTCTCCCTGAGGCAGATCTGAACCACACTTCCATAGGCTCAGCTGAGTGGCTGTTTTTTCCTTCAGGGGCAGGACAGCATCCTTTTCAGAAAGAGAGCATTTTTGCATCAGTATGCAGAGGTGGCTAGAAATCACCCATCCTGGGAAAATGCTGTCGATTACATTTCATATCCAGATGTGAGCATGCTGAATTCTAGTGTAACCCGGTTAACTGACTATAGTTTACACCCAGACCATCCTGACTAGCAAGCTTCCACATTGCAGAAGCAGAGCAGATAATTCAAAATTATATTTACCTTTTAGTTTCTATAATAAATTGGCAGTTGTATGCTTTTACCCCTTTGGGTTTAGCCGGTAAATCTGCCTTGTTTGTGTACAAATGTGCTACAATGGTAATTTCATAAACTCAGTAGATGCCTAGAGATAGTTTACTGGCTTAGTGTGGAGACTGCAAAAAGTTAAGAAGACCCCATGGGTTGGGAGAGGGTCAGAGATTTACCCCCAGAGCAACATATCTAAGCACTGTGTCCCATGGAGTTCCTACATTTGGGCAGAAATAGGCCTTCAGGATCTGGTGGCAATGAAATAATTTTTTGATAAATTCTTTATGCCAATAAAGGTATTGTAATTGTAATTGTAATTGATAAATTCCAGAAGAATGGCTTCATATGCAGGCCTTGTGATCCCGTGTGTCGAAGATAAACTCCCTTGGGTGAGCAGATTCATGACACTGGGCTTATGGGGCAGTATCTTAACAGCTGATGGGAGGCAAATCTTTGGCAGTATATCTTAAAATTTCCTTGCTCCCTTAGCATAAATGTACCTAATTCTTTTTTCCAGTGTTGAAAGGTTTGTGGGTGTTTTTATTCCTCACTCCCTTAACTTGCTTTCCATTCCTAGCTCCTTATAGAAGGCTTGCCTCTTTGCAATGTGCACTATACTCACCGTTTTTCTTCTTCCTCCTTCTTCCATAAGATTAGCCTGTGTTGTAAATAAAGGACTCCTGTCATGCTTAGTCAGTGCTGACCCCACTAAAACACTGCCTGTCAGGTCACGGGGTTTTATTCTGTCACCGCTTTGCTTTGCAGCCATGAGACAACAGTAATGCAAGTAGCTGTCAAAATATAAGCTAGCTCATATTTCCTAAGAGTAGCCTAAGGTGACCATATATAAAGTGGGATCTGTTGAATGGCTGCTAGCTTAACAGCCTTGCCAGGAATAAGGCGGTGGCATAAACAAGGAGAAGACAATGGTCTGTCTGGAGTACAAAGAGCTGACCTGGAAGTCTTTGGTGTGGTGAACAAACCCCTTCAAACCTTTATATAGGTCCAAATTGGTTGTGTGTGGTAAATGTAAGACTATGAATGAACTCTCTTTGTGGACCCATAATCAGTTTAGAAACCTGATGATTTAGAATTCACTTTCTGTTTCTCCTATGTGCAGTCAAAGAGCAAGAGAGGGGCTGCAAACTCATTTTTAAATTTATTTAAATATTTATATTCAGCTTCTCTACCCAATGGAAACCCAAAGCAATGTTCTCCCGCACTCCAGTTTACCCTCACACAAGAAGTCTATGAGGTAGGTTAGGCTGGGACAGCATGGCTGGCCCACGGTCATCCAGAGATTTTTCCATGGCAGGGTGGGGACCAAGGGTATGCAAAGAAAAAATGTTCGGTATTATTTGAATTTGGGGTTCTCTAATCCAAATATATTTGCTACACCCCAATATTCCCGAATATTAAGATCTGTATGGATACCTTATTTGGGGAATATTTGGGATTCCTGAATATATTTGGCTCCATTATAACCTATGGGGCCATTGCAGTCAATGGTAAATCTCTCCTAGAGTATATGCAGGGGCCTGGGGGGGGGAGGTTTGTGGTAGAGGCACCACATTTGCAATGTAGCTGCTGGAGCTGCTTCCCAAAAGAACCCCCAGGTCTCAAAAAGATTGGACCAGGATGTCCAATTCTAGGAGCACCCAAAGATGGTGCCTTCATCCCGCCATTGTTTCCAGTGGTAGGGAAAATAGCACAACAAAGCCCAGCAGAGAAGAGATTCTCCACAGAATCTCTGCAGTAGAAAGTGAAGTGTGGGAGGCGTATTGTTTGCTTTGCAAGGAAGCTTTCTGGATCCATAGATTAAGAACACATTCTCCATTTGGTTTAAATCAATCAATTGAATATTCTTGCTTTCTGTAAAAAGATTTAAATATGTTTATACTTACCCATCTACTACATAGCTTTGCTTTTTACAAATAGTTTTTTTTCTTTAAAAATACTTAGTAAGAGTATAGCTGTGATTTCTATACTTACTGGGTTAGGATGGTTCCTTTAGAAGAGTTGGTAGCAATAAGTCATCCATGATTTACGCTGATTTAAGTTTGTGCTCAACACATTTAAGCTCAAATTGAAGAATAAACATTTGAAGGCTATACCATCATTACAATGTTCCAATTGATTCTGAACTAACACTGTGTAATGGTGCCCAGGTTTTGAAGTAACATAAACTAAATGATGAGGCAATTGTGTTAAGAGAAAATATATTTTTCAGTATAATTGTCTGTTTCACATTACTATAGTATTATTTGTGGTCTGTATATTACCAGAAGGGGCCACAGTGGCTCAGAGGTTAAGACGCTGAGCTGCAGACCAGAAGGTTGGTAGCTTGGCAGTTTGAGACCGTAGTGCCACGTGACAGAGTGAGCTCCCGTCTCTGGCCCCAGCTCCAACCAACCTAGCAGTTTGAAAGCAAGAAATTGCAAGTAGATAAATAGGTACCACCTCAGTAGGAAGGTAGCAGCATTCCATGTGCCTCAGCGTTTAAGTCATGCCAGCCACATGACCAAGGAAAAAGTCTTCAGACAGAGCTGGCTCTTTGGCTTTGAAACGGAGATGTGCACCACCCCCTAGAGTCAGGTTTGACTGGCTTTCAAGCAAGGGAAACCTTTACCTTTATATTTATTACCATATGATTTTATAGCCTAATTGCCATCTTCCCGTATGGAATTGAAAGAAGGTGCAGAAATCACTATTCATGAATTGTAATTTATTGCTGTTAGGTAAGACATTTTTTATGAATTCCTTTCTCTTACATAATTTTTTGTATGGCAAAATAGTAAACAGTTTGAGTTTATTTTTGGCATCACTGAAGAAGACATTTGAAACGAGAACAACATACCCGGGATTCTCGTGTGAATCCTTAAATTCTTTTTGCTTAAATTCTGCTATATTTAGATTTTCATTTTTGTTTCTCTCTCTTTCTACCTCTTTAATTCTTTCCTTCCACCTCTCTTTCTCTCTCTCTTTCTTAGACAAATAAATATCATTGGCAAACAAATATCATTACCAATATCTGTCTTTACCCCTTTTGTTTTTATTTTTGGCAGTCTCGTTTAATGTTAATAAAAAGCAAATCTGCATATTTTTCAATAAAACATTTGTGTAGTATTTGTTATTTTGCAGCTCTCAAACATCTGACGTTTATTCTATGTGGCTCTCATGTTATGCAAGTGTTGCCACCAATAGTCTAGCCAATAGTCCCAGTGTATTTTACTGTGCTTAGACTTCCTTGTGCCCCTAGTGGCTGTAGCTAGAACTGCATTATAAGTAAAAAACAGAAAGGCATTTAGCTGGATGTAGCATGACGTAAGCTTCAGGAGACTTTCAGGTGGGATGGGAACACTGAATTTTGGTCCCCCCCCCCCCCACAAACCTGCCTTCAGCGACCCTGGATAGTCCTAATACTGTGACTCTATGAAGATTGTTCCTAAATCCAAATAATCTCCTAAATCCCTCAAAAATTATGGTTTTACTCCCCCACTTCTTCTCAGATGCCAGATGCATTGTTATGTTCCTAAAGCAGTAAAATAAGTGCACAGTTGATAAGTAAATAAGTACTGTCTACATTTCACTGTTTCTCTACATTTCTGTTTCTTTCTGTGGGGAAAAACTGTTCTTTTCTAATGGTTTCAAAATTTTCAGAAAATTTACATCTTTAACTTCGGATTAAGTTGGTTGTTAAATTTAGTGCTTAGCTAGAAACTCAGTTTTGTTGTTTTAGAACTATCTCTACAGCTCCTTTCCCCTGTACCTTCTAACAGTCATTATTCTAATTTTAAAAATGTCATGGTGTGGTGCTCAGTGAGACATTAAAATGGGGCCATCCATAGGTTAAGGTAGGACTGAGCGTATTCATTGGATGCTGAAAGGCCCAGAATGTTGGGAGAAGTTGATTATCTGACAAAAAATATGAAGAAAGACAGTGCCAGGGGAGAAAAATTAGCCAGGTCAAGTTCCTAATAGTTTGTAGTACCATGCACAAGGAGAAGGGAATAATCGTTGTTAGGTATGCTATGAGGTGTTCATCTCACTTTGGGCCCTGTTCACAAGCTACCTTCCCCCCAGCTCAAGCCACAAACCCCAAGCTAGAAAGGATCCAGAGGCCAAGAACGGCTTCAGAATCCTGGCACTGTCGGGCTGATAATTCCCTCAGGGCACCAGAAAGTTCCAAGGAAGACCAGGCATGAGGGGAGAAAGCAGAAGAGGAGGAAGACAAAGTTGCAGACAACACGATAAAGGTAAGGTAAAGGATTCCAGACAGGAGGATTATTGAGGATCAGAGAGAAACAGCCCCCCCCCCCCCCGACTATTAAACTGCAAAAGAGGCAAAGCCGCTAGCAATTTTAAGTTTCCCAAAATAGAAAGGGAGATGAAAATAGAATTTGATAATGTACTTTTACCATGTAAGTTTGGGATTCCCCAGATATTCTGGAAAGGACTGGGCATGCTCATGGACCTCCGTGAAACACAGAATGTATAGGGCAACTTAGAAAGGGGAAAAAAAGAAAATAGAGTAGAAACATGGGAAGACTGCCATGATCTGGTGGCCCAGGCTAACCTGATCTCATCAGATCTTGGAAGCTAAGCAGGGTTGGCCCTGGTTAGTACTTGAACGGGAGACCTCCAAGGAACACTCAGGTTGCTATGGAGAGGCAGGCAATGGCAAACCACCTCTGAACGTCTCTTGCCTTGAAAACCCTATTGGGTTGCCAAAGTCAGCTGCAACTTGATGGCATTTTCCACCAGCATAGGTTTACAGTTCCCTGAAGGGGACATTTGGATCTGGAGATAATTTCCAAATACTTTATTCCCCATACTGCATCTAATTCCTCATGTGCCACAACCTTTAAAATATAAGGGCAAAGCTAAGAGATTCCTGCAGTGCAGCTCATAAAAATGGCATTATATTTGCAGGTCTACTTAATGAGGATGTAAAATAAGCAAATGTTACATGGGTTACATTATAATTAACCACAGAATGCAGTGTGTGGGGGGTTGTTGTTTTTTTGGAGGAGGGATTTGATTCACTACAGTCATCTTTGAACTGGCGGATAATATTTTATAGGGAATGGGTAAGGAGGACAGTTTTATGGGCATCTGAAACCTTTCTGAATTGGTTGTGCTGCTTGTCGCAAAGTGGTCTGCCGCTGCATTAGGAAGCAAGATATATTTTTGTAATTGCCCTCAGTTACATCTTACCAATTCTATTTCAAGAAGCATTACAGTGCAGCTAGAATTGATGTGCAATAAACAGATTGCCCCTAAATCACACTGGTCAGACACCCGCACATCAATGCACAGAAGGCATTTCATACTGTTCATTCTTTTATTTAATGATTTGGTCATTTGACTCTCCTCCCTTGTTTGGTACATTTGAAGCTCTGCACATTTTAATTCCCTACCAGTTTGCTTTCAAATCCACACCAAAGGATGTTGCTGTTTAAGAGATAATCACCCTCCTGTAGAGATATGAAGTGTGAGGCACAGATGATTCGCTTAGGCCCCTGCAGTGGAATGAACAGCAGTCACCACTTCTGTGGAGAAGTCTGTGTTATTTTAAAGTCTGGTGGTTGTTTCCATATAAATAAACTGAGCAAAATTAGCACAAAGGCTGAAAACTCCAAATCAATACTTTAGAACTAAATCCATAGACAGCCTTAGTATGAAACAAGGTAAGGTAGGTGAGAGCAACCAAGTAGCAGACACACATATGTGATCCGCGGGGGCAGAATGCGCCAGGAAGTCCTTCTTTTCAAGCTGGTATTACCATGGGTTCAGACAGCTCTCGGTCATTATAATACACGGATCCCCAGCCTTTTTTTGAGACTGCAGGCACTTTGGGAATTTTGAGAGGGAATGGTGAGTGCCACCCCGAAATGGCTGCCGTGAGATACAGAGCCAAACTCAAAATGGCTGTTGCATGAAGTGGAGCCCGACGGAATCCCTTCTTCTTCACACCTCCTGGCAGGGCTCATTTCGTAGCAGGAGCTCCTCTGCATATTAGGCCACACACCCCTGATGTAGCCAATCCTTCAAGAGCTTACAGTAGCCCCTGTAAGAAGAACTCTGTAAACTCTTGGAGGATTGGCTACATTAGGGGTGTGTGGCCTAATATGCAGAGGAGCTCCTGCTACGAAATGAGCCCTGCCTCCTGGGAAGGAGGATATGCTGAAGGGGGAAGGGAGCCATACTCTGGTTAAGGGAAGACCAGGTGCTTACCAGTCCTCCTGATGAACCAGTGGAAAACAAGCCCTGGTGGACAATGATCGCACCTCTTTCTGAAAAGCCTGGCAGGTGCCAAGGGAAGTACCACTGGGTGCCACAGCAGCCATGGGCACCATGTTGGGGTGTGAGTGGTGCGTTGGGGTGTGAGTGGTGCGTGAGTGTAAATGTGAGTGGTGCAGTTTTCCATGTGAATTGTGAGCTGTATAACAACCATTCTTGGTGGCTTCTATTAGCTACCAGGAGTGATTCAAGGTGCAAGTGATTAATAAACAGTTCAGGACAAAGGTTGCCAGCCTCCAGGTGGGGCCTGGAGATCTCCTGCTTTTACACCTGATCTCCAGCTGACAGAGATCAGCTCCCCTGGAGAAAATGGCTGCTTTGGAGGGTGGGCTCTGTGGCATTGTACCATGCTGAGGCCCCTCCTCTCCCCTCCCCAAACCCCACCCTCTCCTGGATCCACCCCCAAAGTCTCCAGGTATTTTCCAACTTAGACCTGGCAACCCTATCTGGGACTTAGGGTATCTGCTTCCTTATGAGCCTGCCCACATACTTAGGTAATCATCTAATGCCCCGCTATATGTCAGAGGACAGCTACCTAGTGTTGCCAACTGGCCTGGAGGAAAAAATGTCCTGCCCCTTTGATAGAGCTTTAATAGGAAGCTATTTACAGGATGATATTATTTATCTCAGTTCCATGAAAAGCTTCAACTGCCCATTACCACACATTAAGCCTCTATCAGGACATTGTTTTTCCTCCGGGTAGGTTGGCAACCTCATGCAATAAGCACAGATTTCATTTTATAGCTCTTGTTCTGAAGGTGTTTTTAAATCTGAGTATGATACATGTGTATGGGTAATGCCGAGAATAACTGAGGCTTTTTAAATGGGTGGGACTGTGTACAGAAGCTGCGGCTGAGCTGGTTCTTTTTGTTCAAGGAAACTCATTTGGGATGACAGTTTCTGTTTTCCATCTCATTTATTTAACAAGATGCCCCTGTTTGATACAGAACCAAAGATAAGGCAGCCAACCCGATGTTGTTCTTGCATGTGAAGTTGCAAGGCTGGGGTTTCAGTCCGTAACCCGATATGTCATCACTGGTGGCAATCATTCTTTAATGAAAGTCTTGCTTTGTGCCTCACAGACTCTGACTTGCGTTCAACAAAAATATACCATAATTAGAGAGTGCTCCCCCCAAAGTTGTTATTTTGTAAGGGGAATGGAGGGGAGAGGGCCTTTAAAAGGAGGGGATAGACAGATCAGAGAGATGGTTCTGTGAAAGGAGGGGGAAAGCCAGCGATGCTATTGACTGGGCAATGAGCACACAGTAAAGATAAACAAATCAGAAACTGATACCTTTCAGTGCCTGGATTAAGCTATTTTTGTCCTTCTAATTTTCCCCAACTGTGGCCTAGATGGCCCAATCTTGTCAGATCATGGAAACTAAGCAAGGCTGGCCCTGATTAGTACTTGGATGGGAGACCTCCAAGGGAGTCCAGGGTCACTACGCAGAGGCAGGCAATGGTAAATCACCTCTGCCCAACTCTTGCCTTGAAAGCCCTGCAGGGTTGCCATAAATCAGCTGCAACCTGATGGCACTTTCCACCACCGGTTTTCCCCAGAGGAGTAGCCACAGTTAGTCTGCTGCAACAAAACTAACATTCTTGTGACGAATACATTTTTGTGCAATTTAGGCATTCGATTGCATGCGTAAAAGGGCAAAGGTTACCAGATGTCCTCTTTTTTTCGGGGGTGCGGGTCCGACCCCTTTTGGGCTCTTTTTAAGAAACTGATGAAAATGTCCTCTTTTTGAGTTGGCAAGTTAGGGATATTCCTAGTTAGTAGCAATTATCACAGCTTAAATAGTAAGGGTATTTAAAATGAGATTTGTCGCGGTGATCTCTTGTTTGAAGTAGTCAGTCGGGAAATACGTCCTCTTTTTTGCTTTTCAAAATATGGTAACCCTAAAATGGGGGAATAATTTATTGATTACATTTTATCTTGCTTATATTCTGAGGAGCTCAGGGCAACGTGCACAGGTCTCTCCCCCATATTACCCACATACCAGTCCTGCAGGTTAGGTGAGGCTGAAAGAGAGTGACCAGCTCAAGGTCACCAAGCCAACTTTGTGGCTGAGTGGGTAACTGAACCCACATACCTTCCAAGCATAATCTTCAAATGTTAACCATTCCATCACTCTGGCTTGCCAACAGATGCACTAAATGACCAGCAAGTCCTTAATCTGCCATGTTGAAAGGCGGTGACTCTTAGCTGTACAAAGCACTTTTTCCCTTTAGCTTTTTCCCCTTGGGCGATACTGACTTGCCAAAATCTGTGGGTGAAGAAGTTAAAAGTGCCCTCAGGCAATTCTCCCTTGCCCAGGCATTACTTACTCAGCAGAACAGAGCTCAGTTGGTCGTGCTGACCTTAGCAGTGTCAGTGGAAATAGAATTCCTCATGGATGAATGCCTCTGGAACAATTTCTCCTTACAAACAAAGCACCAGTGGTCTCCTCTGTGGTGCTGCAGAACCTTCAGTGATGTACTTTCCATGACATGAGAGCAGTGGTACACTGGAACATGCAGGAGTTTCTAGTTATTTTGAAACAAGACGGACAAGGCCTTGATCAGATCTGCTGGGTCTGAAAGCTGCTTTCAAACAACTCTTTCACCTTCTCTAGTCCTGCAGCAGAACGAATCCAATCTCTTCTCTTCTTCTGGTAGAAGCCTGAGCTAAGAGAATGGACTGTACCACTTCAAGATGCAGGTGTGGGATACTATTTATGAATGCTTCCCCCAATATCAAACATCTCCTGACTACAAAAATCGAGCACACCAAGGATATTGTTATTGTTAAGAATATATTTTAAACTGTTTTTAATTGTTTGATTCTGACCTGGCACTGGGTGCCATACCGTAAGCCGCCCTGAGCCCGCTCGCGGGGAGGGTGGGGTAAAAATGTGAAATAATAAATAATAAATTGTTTCCTGTGCTGCTAGTTTTCTGCTTGCACCTTTTTTTTTTTTACATAGAGAAGCATTCAAAAATGTAATCCCCCCCCCAATGTGCACATTCTGAATTTGTAAAATCCATTCTACCACCTTCACTAGCACATCTGGGTAGACAAAGTTTGTCTTTGTCAGTGCTGGGCGGTTCAGAGCAAAGTAAAACAGTGCAGTTCCAAATTTTTATGCTTAAAGCGGAAAATCCAAATAATGTCCTCTACAAAACCAGCGGTGCCCACAAATCCACATAGTAAGGACATATTACATTCCTTTGTTTACACTGGATGCTTTCTCCATTAATTTAATATATCAAAAATCATTACTGCTTTCCGAACGCAGCACACACAGAGGAATATGTTATTAAATTTAGTGGTAACAAGATCACTATCCTGTAATGTAGTGCAAATACTGCCTTTTGAGGTACCTGCTTCATTTTACCTCACAATCAGTCCAACCAAAGAAATCTAAATGAACATTCCACTTACTGGGCAATCAAATGAACACTGTAGAAATAAAAATGGACAAGCTCTTCAGTAACCCTCCTCATTCCAATCAAGGCAGCTACAGAAGACCAGAGCCAACAAATATGGACAATCTGGAAGCCAGTTAATGCCAAGCTTCCCTTCCAGCCACTGCTGCAGTGTGGCCAGCCTGTCTATTGGGGGTGATGGGACTCTTATCTTCCCCCTGCCCCTGCAGCACTAGCGAATGTGCCAGCAATGAGGCAAATATGAGGGATGGGTATGGAGCAATGGAGCAGAAGGTGGGTTAGAGATACATGTTTGCTGGATCACAGAGTTTATTATTTACTTTTATATTCTGATTTTCTTCTGTTGTGGCATTCCAGGCAGCATGCAGGGTCTCCTATGGGAGTGTGGGTCTTCTTTGGCCCTACTCAGCACTCCCAGAGTGGGTGGTACAGTGACTCAAGCTGCTCTGCCTTGCTGTGCTGCCAGAGGTAGGCATGCCATCACACAAGAAGGCCAGGGCTGAGCCTAGCCCAGTCCCTTGTGGGAGTCACATACAACCAGTGCAGGAAGGGCCATCTTTGCTGGGGAGGCCACCTGAAGCAAAGGAGTGACCACTTTTGCTGTTACTGCCTATCCAGAGTGGGCAGTGCTGGCATGCAGAGCCAGCTGTCGAGGGTGACTGTGCATGTGTGCTGATGGCACTCTAGCTTTCCATCCCTTCTCTTAGGGTTGCCATCCTCCAGTTATTATATCCTGTTATTATAATAGATCTCCAAATGGCCAAGATCAGTTTCCCTGGAGAAAATGGCTGCTTTGGAGGGTGGAATCTATGGCATTATACCATGCTGAGGTCCCTCCCCTCCCCAAACCCCATCCTGCCCAGGCCCCATCCACAAAATTTCCAGATATCTCCCAAGCCAGACCTGGCAACCCTGCCTCCTCTCAGTGGTACCATAAAGTATCTAACCTCCAACACAGCCACCATTTTCCTTCTGGGGGCCCAGTTTCTCCAGAGTGGTAGGGTGAGAGACTCAGCATGCCTGGACATTGGGGGCCCTACATCACTCTAAGTGTGTATAGGTGTTATCTCCTTGAATAGGATGCCTCTCTTTGTCTTTGGGAGCTGCCCTTTGACCCCTCCCCTCTCTCCCTTTGTCCTCTCACTGTGTTACATGGCTTTCCATGGAGACAGGTCTCTCCCATAGATACTGTGCCCTCATACTCCCACACACATGATGCCAGATTAGCTGGCTATTTGTGATAGGGAAAGTATGCTTTAGATTAGGTTTCTTTTGACTGCAACCTGCATGTGACCTGGATCTACTAGAATGAAGGTAAGTTTACCTTTTTTGCAATATACTTCTTGGGAGATTTATTTACTGCACTCAGTATCAGGATTCTATGACTGGGCAAACTCTGCTGTTTTAACCACATATCCCAGTAGGAAGGTGGTCTCGTTGTCAGAAGAACTCCTCCCCCAGCTGACTGCTGGGAGCCATATCAGGAGGTGGCTCCTCCTGAGGTGATGGCAAGGTGCTGCTATTCAGCACAGGTGGTAAAGGGGGTGAGGAGGGCTGGGAGAGGGGAAAGGAGAGAGTGGTGGGCAGCAGCTACACAGCTCAGGGAGACATGCTGCCTCTGGCACATCTCCTCCAGCCTCCTCCTCCTCCTCTTGTGAGGCCTGAGGTGAGAGTGGATTGTGTACTGGTGCCACCATCACAGCCCCCTGCTTGTCTCACCACTTCTTTTGTCCCATGGCTGCTTCCCCCTGCTGGCTCCAACAACAGCAGCAGCCACAGGAAGCTCCATCCCCACCCCCACCCCACTCTCCCAGTTGGGCTCTCAGGTGGTGGCAGCAGAGCAGCAGTGTCTGGCAGAGACAACTGGCACTTGGGCAGGGTCAGGAGGAAGAAGGGAAGGAAGGATGGTGGGTGGCAGCTTCCCTTTGGCCTCCACAGGGAGGCACACAGGGGAAAGAAGGCTCCTATCTCCTTCTTGGGACCCCTCAAAATCTGTTGCCCTTGGCGATTGGTTTGCCTAGTGGCTGGGCAGGCCACTGCAATATCTCTTTCTCTCTTTGTTCACAGAGATGAACCATTATACTTGCCCGTATTTTATTACTTTACTCATCTATTTCTAACTTGCCTTCCCTGCCATCTAGGGTGACTCAAGGCAACTTTTGCACCAGCACCCTGGGAGAAAGGCACTAAAACCAAGACGTTACAGTGACTAAATGCCCCTGAACATCCTTCACAAGCATGCCATAGACTTTAATTCCTTTCGAAGACATGTCTGAATAACACCGTGTTTGCTGAAGCAGGCCAAGGCAGCAGCCCTCCTTACATCCTCCAGGAGACCATTCCAGAGGGCTGAAGCCACCACCAGGTAACAGACCAAAGCAACCTACCCAGGAGTGGAAGAGAAGCCATTGATGTTGGTCCCCACTGTCAGGCAAGGCATTGGCATTGCTTCTTTGAACCTTTCAGGGCTCTGCAGGAACAGTCGACTTGAAGACAAGTCTTGACACTGTGGAAGAAAGCTTTCTGGGCCCAGCTTTTGAATTTCTCCCAGTGTCCTTTTTCATGCCTTCTTCTGCACATTTGACATTGCACCCATTTGAGGGGGGCACATGGTAATGGTTTTGTATACTTTTAACTTGGAACAGGCCTGGACCTATATATGCACCAGAATAAGGTACTGTACAACTTCCATGTGAATGAAACTGATTCTCATCTCATTCTTTACCGCAATGGAGTTTATCTCAACTAACAAAGGATATAATAATTTTAAAAAACTATAAAACTTTACTCCAGTGCTATACGATATCATCAGATAGAGAGATATACAGTATCCCAAGGTATTTTTTCTCATGTGAGAATTCTATAAATTACCAGTTCCCAAATGGAACCATACTCCAGGCAATGAAGAAAGCCATGATATCTAAAGGTCAAAACATTTCCTTCTCTTGTCAAAATCTTCACCTTGCCAACATTTTGGAGCATTTTGTATTAATGTATGTTCCTGTACTGCTTGAACTCTTCAGACCTCTGAAGACACTGTGGATTAAGATATAATTGAAAAATGGGTCGGTGCCTAAGAAATGAAATGTAACCAATACTCCAGGTCTGCTGACTTAATAGAGAAGCTTAACATCATTATATGTATTAATAACAAGGCCAGTCAGCCATTAGCAAGAGATGTTCATTCATTGCCTCTCCCTGATAGCTTCCAGCCAGGTTCCCCCCCCCCACTCTTGGCAAATGAATTCTGCTTGTGCTCATTTCCCATTCAGCTAATTCCCATTAGTAAGATAAACATATGGGTGAAATATCTTACTTTTCTCTCCTTCTAAATGACTGCCGTTAACTGGATGCCATGGAAAATGACATTATGCTAGAAAACTGGAGGCAATGAACAGAGACATGAAGGAACCTTGGAGAAATTAGCAGGCTGAACATAGAAGGTTACATAATCTGACTAATGTGCCGGGGGGGGGGGGGGGGAACCAGCTGAAACATTTGAAACACCTGCTACAAACTGTCATGTAGTGTTTGTTCTTAGTGAACAGTTTTTGATGCCAAAGTCATGGGATAAACTGGCTGTCTCCCAGGAACTAAAGTTGAAAATTAACACAGCACCAGCTCAGACCATATTGTTTTGTGCATGCAAGACTTACCGCTTTGCAGTCAGATCCCAAAGGTGACAGTTTCTATCAGCAGGACAGTGACACAGATATGTTCTTGCCCAGTTCTACAACCATACCTAAGAACATGAGAAGAATCCTCCTGGACCAAAAGCCCTTCTAATCCTGCAGCCTGTTTTCACAACAGCCTCAGGAAGGTCCACAAACAAGACATGCAGTCGGCCCAAATCGCCTTGTTGCCGCCTGTGGTATTAAGATACACATTGCCATTGGACACATTGGACACATTGCCCTGTCCTCCATCAATTTCTTGAATCCTTACTTCAAGCCATCAGAACTAGTGGCCATCACCACATTTCATAGCACTGAATTCTGTACAACTTCAGCTGTGTCACATGATGGAATGAATGTTCTCTACTAAAAGGATTTTCTCTGCTTAGAAAACTAAATTTCAAAAGGGATCCTACTTCCTGATATTCTAGTTCACTATTAGCATGGTTTTACCCCATGGGAGAACATTTGCAAAGGAAATTCCTCCCCCGTTGTTTGAAAGGGTACCATCCAGGCATGATTTCACCATATAATAACTGCGCTGTCAAGTCACAGCTGATTCATGCCAACCCCAAGATCATGAGGTTTTCAAGGTAAGAAATGGCTGGAGGTGGTTCGCCATTGCCTTCCTCTGTCTATCTACTCCAGTCTTCCTTGGTGGTCTCCCATTCCAGTACTAATCATGGCCAACCCTGCTTAGCTTCTCAGATCTGGCAATATCAAGCTAGTCAAGACAATTTAGGTTGCTACTAAGGTTGTGCAATATGAATGACCTCAGATCTTTTCAACTGGATGGCTTCCATCTATGCTCCTTCCCAGACAAGCAGTCTGATGCCATGGGTACCACACCCTCTGCCTATTGAAAGCAACGAAGCATCTTACAGGCACCCAACAAGATCCAGACAAAGAAGCTTCAATATTATGGCAGCAAGTTGTGTTTCTGTCTGCCCCTTCCCAAACATGAAGCCTGACAATAACAAGTTTATTTACCTGGCTGGAGTAACAGAGTAACTGTGAGCTGGACCTGAAGAGTGTACACATTTACAGTTTGAAATCTTGGAGAGGCTAACAGTCACGAATACCACAGTAGATAAACTTTTTAGTTTAAACATTTTTAGAAGAACAGCACCCAAACACTACCTTATCTACTAATTCACCGAAATCTCTGCTGGACTCCCTGCCTAATCAGGACACTTCCTAAACCCTCCTCCACAAAACTGACTCCTCCCCCAACTCCACAATTGGTCAACAGTTAAACTGTTTTTTTCTAACATTCCATTCATCCTCCCACCCCCACCCAAAGGTGATTGGCTAAAGCCAGAGGAGGCAAACTCTTCCTTGTCCATCACATGGCTACTCACTTTTTCTGGTCATATGAATAGCTTGTCTACAAAGGGGGTGGTTTTCACCTAAGTACCATAATTTAAAATGGCACTTTAAGGCATTATGAGGAGATGAGTCACTAGAAAAGATAATAATGCTAGGAAAAGTTGAAGGCAGCAGGAAAAGTGGAAGAAGAAGAAAAAGAACATGAAGAGGAGGAGGAGGAGATTGGATTTATACCCTGCCCTTCACTACCCAAAGGAGTCTCAGAGTGGCTTACAATCTCCTTTCCCTTCCCCTCCCCCGACAGACACCCTGTGAGGTAGGTGGGGCTCAGAGAGCTGTCTTGAGAACTGCCCTTGAGAGAACAGCCCTGAAAGAACTTATGACTAACCCAAGGTCACACCAGCAGTTGCACATGGAGGAGTGGGGAATCAAACCCAGTTCTCCCAGATTGGAGTCCATGCTCCTAACCCCTAGACCCAGCATAAATTGGATTGACTCAGTCAAGGACACCACAGACTCAATTTGCAAGATCTGAACGAGGCTCTAGATGACAGGACATTTTGGAGAACATTAATTCATAGAGTTGCCATAAGTCGGAAGCAGTTTGATGGCACTTAGCACACATACTTTAAGGTGGAATGAAGTCAGGGAATGTTCTGTATGCTCCAAGGCCTCATGAATGCTGGTAAGTCCTTAACACTAAAAGGAAGCAATGAACCTCCCATGCTCCTATGCACGAAGGGCTCCATTTATAGACTGGTGCATTCATAGGCCAAACAGGCTTGTTCAAATGGGCCAATCATGTATTCAGGACTGAGGTCCTAAAGAAACAAAATTACTTTCCCATGCCCTGTCTTTCAGCATGGTTATGATGAGACAGGCAAGCTTTAGAAGTGCAGCAAACAACATAATCACACTGACTAAATCATAGGCAGCTACTATATTTGGCAGGTCAGATCCTCAACTGGTATGAAGCAATTTGACTTAAAAGGCTTCTGAGTAGTTATGCTAATCTAGACTGATCTTCTGTTCTGCGGGAGACAGACTGTTCCAAAACACACAGGAAATCAGTGGTGGCTGTTAAGAGTTTGAAGTTCAGGATCTGACATGAAAAAAAAATACACATGCAACAAATATCCTTTTTCGAGTAAAGGGTTCAGTACAACCTGCAGAGAATAAGATTGTCAATGTCTTCTGTATACAAATCAATATTCTAGCTTGGAAAAGCAAGTATGCACATGCTGAATACAGTGATTCATGTCCTTGTCAATTTTTTTAACAAGCACTGTAACTTTTCTTCAATGGAAATTCTACAGATGCCGTTCTATAATATACAGTTGCATTAAGCACGCGCGCGTGCACACACACGATTTCTCCACAGCAGATTCTGTTTGACTAAAGGTACCACTGCTTCCCAAGAGGAACACGAACTATTGCTCATTTGGATGTCTCACTTCATTTACATAAATGCAAATGCATAATAGTAAATTACCTAACTTGGAATCTGAGCAGGGAGAAAAAGAAAAGGAGGCAGTAAAAATAAAGCAACCCAACAGTAACAGCACCAAAAGGTTTAAACCTGTAATTCTGTAACCTGCTATTCAAGGCCTAATAAGGAAATGTGGAGGACAGATTCTCCGTGTACTGTTCATCTGGCATTAATGAGTTATTTTTGAATACTGAGAAGAACAATGGCAGAACCCTGAACCATAACATTCCTCCTCATGTTTCTCATGTATGAAAAAATAAATGAAACCTGGCCTGCAGCTTATTTGACAGTTCTTGAACAGCCTCTCACAAATACAAAGAAAACAACCTGTCTAAAGAGTCTGAAAATAACCAGCATGTAGAAATATTATTTACCCAGCTGGTGCCAAGCTATGAATAAAAAGGTAATGAGTGAGGAATTCATGGTTTTACAGGGCATTCACTGAAAATACTGCCACATTTTAATGGGCACTGAGTGACTATCACTGTTAAGCTTGATTGCTTGCTAATGGTCAGGGATGATTGCCCGGGAGCTAATGATTTTGAGAGGCTTTCATTAATGGGACATCTACCTGTAGGGTGGGGTATGAGATCAGTATTTTGCTTCTCTGAAACAGGAAAGAAGCTGATTGGGGAACACTGAATTTTAGGAAGATTGGGCTGGATGTGGCTGAGACTGTTATGTAGCCTTGCTGCTGTGAGGGCTGCCGCTACTGTTGCTCTTAGGGATTGGATCAAGGATTCCTCGAGTAGTGGTCATGTTGCCTGCTTTAGGCAGGGCTTTTTTTTCTGGGGGAACATTCTGGAACTGAGTTCCGGAACCTCTTTGACAAAATTCTTTTAAAAATGTTTAAAAGTTCATGAGTTTTTAATATACAGACTGAAAACTTCATTTCCCTCTTGAGAGTTCCGGCACCTCTTTTTCCAAAAAAAGAAGAAAAAAAGAAAGAAGCCCTGGCTTTAGGTATGCATTTATTTAGATATCCCTGGCAGCTTGACAAAGTTTACTTCTCTAGCTTCACTGTCTACTCCTTTGAGGCATTAAAAAAAAACCCAAACAAGATCTCCCCTCTGCAGGAATTATCTGTTTGAGCTGTACTAGTTTATTGGTCAGTGTTACCAATAAACTGCTGCTTTTGGTATCCATACACAGATGATATCCCTACACACATCCTCAACCCCTGCTGACTCTTGCTTTCCAGGAAAATGAAAAGAGACACCAAGGAACCTAAATTAGCCTTCCAGAAGCTCTTCAATGTCCAAAACAATTCTGATCAGTTGATGAAACTTTCTGACATTTCTGAATGAGTCAAGGTTTGGGTTGAGCCTTCATTAGGAAATTTCTTCCTGAATAGCCTTCAGATTCTATTCAGAGTTGGAATTAAAAGACATGAACTGGAGAATTCCATAGTGCAGCTCTCCTAGGAGTGTACTGCTTCAGAGAGCAAAACGGGGAGTGCATGTTTTAACATATTTTTGGCTGGAAAAGGTTGGATCCAGACAAAAATGGCAGTTTCCACCAATCTCCTTTCTTGGAGTTCTCTGAGCAGGTAACAAGCATGTGGATAAGGGAGATCTGGTAGACATCATACACTTGGACTTCCACAAGGCTTTTGACAAGGAACCTCAACAAATACTCCTGAGCAAGCTTAGCAATCATGGGATAAGAGGACCAGTCCTCTCATGGATTAAAAGTTAGTTAAATTGCAAGAAGTAGAGAGTAGGAACAGATGGGCAGTCACAGTTTTTGAAATGGAGGAAAGTGAGCAGTGGGGTCCCACAAGGATTGGCATTGGAACCAGCGCTACTTACTTTGGGGCTTTTCCGCATGCTTGATTTACCCCCCGTTTTCTTGGCAGTCAATCCACAAGCATTGGAATTAGTTTAGGCTTTGCTCTTCCGTTTGTCTGCCCTCTCTCTGCTTTTTCATAGTTGTGAAGTCAGTTTATTTTCTTCTGTATGTGCCTTAAACAGTCAGGATTTCTAAGAGAGGGTGCTGTCATTATTGGTGACATCATTGGTGGAGTCACAGAACACCTCATCTGTATTTTTTTTTGCATGTGCTTGCATCAATAGATCAATATTTTTGTTCCTTAAAAAATCAAATATGAAACCACTTGTCTTCAGGGTGGGGGGATAAGGGAGCAGTTTGGTGATGATGACAATGACAATGACAACAGTCCATCAAAAGTGGGCTAGAGGTGGGTGGAAGTGGGCAGGACAAAGAAAACCAACAGAAATGTTACACATGAGGAAAAAAGCAACCCTAAATTGGCTTCCATAAAAAGGTTAAAGTAGTTTTTAAAGAACTGGGGTGGGGGGGGGCGGAACTGGGAGGAAAGCAAAACCAACCAAACAAGCAAAAGAAGAAGTGAGAACTAAAGGTACAAAAAATGCATGCGGAAATCAGGGGATAAACTGAAGCAGTATGAGGCCAGAACAGATGGGGGGGGAACATGTGAAAAGGCCCCTGGTCATAAATGATTTGGAATTGGGGCTGAGCAGGGTAGTAGCCAAGTTTGCAGATGACACCGAATTATTCAGCAAGGTGAAAACCAAGACAGATTGTGAAGAGCTACAGGATGACCTTTCTACATTGGGTGAGTGGGCAACCATGTGGCAAATTAAGTTCGATGTGGGTAAGTGTAAGGTGATATATATTAGGCAATCTTTATTTTAAATACATGCTGATTGGGTATGAACTGCTTGAGACTGAGGTCTTAGGATTGTTGTAGAAAGTTCAATGAAAATGTCAACCCAGTGTGTGGCAGTGGGCAAAAAAAGGCAAACCCCATGCTAGGAATTATTAGGAAGGGGATTAAAAATAAAACATCCAATTCTGTAATGTCCTTGTAGAAACCTATGGTGTGACCTCATTTGGATTATTATGTGCCCTTCTGGTCTCTGGACATTGCAGAACTGGAAAATAGTTCAAAGGAGAACAACCAAGATGATTAGGGGGTTGGAGCATCTTTTCTATGAGGAAAGGCTGGAGGGTCTGGGCCTTTCCAGTCCAGAAAACAGGCTAAGGGGAGACATGATAGAGGTTTATGCGGGGGAGGTGGGAATGGAGAAAGTAGGTAAAGGGGCCTTTTTTCTCCTGTCCCATAATACTAGAACTTGGGAGAACCCAATGAAATTGTTGGGAAATAGGTTCAGAAGAGACAAAAGGAAATATTTCTTTACTTGATGAGTAATTAAACTGTGGGATACACTGCCAGGAAACTTTAAAAGAGGGTTAGTCATCTTCATGGAGGAGAGTTCCATCAGTTACTTAAGGGAACCTCCATATCCAGAGGCAGCAAATCTCTGAAAACTGGTTCTGAGAGGCAGCATTGGGGAGGGCCTTGGTCTCCATGCCCTGTTTCTCCTCCAGGGCAACTGGCTGGCTGCTCTGTGGAACAGGATGCTGCACTAGATGGACCACTGGTCTGATCCAGCAAGTTCTTCTGTTCTAAGAAAGTATGCAAACAGGCTCATTTGCATCATTTCTGCAGATTGCGGAAGGCATCTTTTCTTGGCACAGAAGTGCCTGACTGCAGAATTTTTAATTTTACAGAGCAAAGAGGCCCACCGGGATTAGTCGGTATTACTGCACTGCAGATCATTTGCCAGTTTTGCTAAATGACTTCCTCCCTCTTCTAGAAGTCTTCCTTGCTCATCCCCACATAAGCTACCTATTTGCCTTTCCACTAGCACATTACTTTTGCACCTTACTTGCACATCTTCCTTTTTAGGAAAAGCTGTATCATTGCAGAAACACACTCTCTCCTCTCCCCATTTCCTGAAGCCTTTCCCAATCCAATTGCCAGTGCCAGCACTTTTCTGGATGCTGGTATCTGTGTTTATTTGGATGGGTCTCTGACAGCCCACGAGTTATTGGTGCATGAGAAGCTGACGATTGGTTTTTAATATTTCCAGTGAATATAGTCTCAGTTTCATTGCCACATAAATCTTTGAAAATGTTTGTGGGAGAAGTTCCTTCCATGGACAATCTTCCACCCTCCCACCCTCCGATTTGCATTATTTATTCCGTCCCCCTTCTATTGCTGAGATGCATTTATTGGGGTGGGGGGGAAGGAGAAAGATTGCTTGCTATAATAGCTTTTTCATGTTATGCGAGAGCCATCTGTATTATGCAGAGTTAGGTAGGACAGCCTTTTGGCTGGAGACAAGAAACATTTCTCCTCTGTCACAAATCACCTCTGGAGTTTGTCAGGGTGATATATCCTCATAGAGCTGCAGTACTGTACATGTTCATTGCGCATCTGCACCTTCTTCAGTAAAGCTGCACGACTGCGAAAAAGCTACCAGTCTACAGATTCAGACCTTGGACTACCCAGTGTGCTGTGGTTGTTAATGCAATGGAACTTATATCAAGTAAGAATGTGCAAGATCCACACTTTGTTCCTTGTTAAATAGGAAGAACAAACTGGTAGAAGCCCATCCCCCCAAAACAGAATGGACCCAACTAGGGAACAACATTCTTTTCCTCTTCTTTACCCTCGCAGTCAATGTCTTCATGTCCCCACATTATTGTTTAATACAATAGGCTGGAGTGATCCATGTAATTTTGCCAAACACAATAACTTCTCCTCTACTGGCAAATAGTTACGGGCACAGACTGGCTCACAAAGTAAAGTTCATCATGAATTTTGGCCGGTTTGTGGTTCATGAAGCAATGTTCATGGAAGGGCGATCTGCACAAACATTCCATGAACTTTGGTGCTGTCTCCACTCATTTAAACTGTTTACAAAACTCCAAAGCAATGGGTTTTTTTGGAATTCTCCAGCCTTGGAAATTCCAGTAGGAGCCTTCTGAAGCTTAACAGGCACTGCTGGCTGCCAATAACAGAGATCCCATCCTGCTTTATGGGATCAAAATGCTATATATATATATGCTCAGCTCAGCTCCACACCCTCTTCTCTGTTGGCTGTTGGCAGTTATGCAGAGGCAGGGTACTTGTTAAAAGCAGACTAGAAGAGTGTGCACAAGAGCTTGTGCAAGTGGAAATGGATGTGGGGAAACAATAAGTTTGACTTACTGTAAGCAGCTACACAAGCTTGTTTTTTCTTTGCATTTCTATTTGTGCAAGAGCTCCAGCACAAGTAGGAATTTTGCACTATATCCAACCCAGCATCTAGATCTAAGTTAATGTGCCTTGGAACACTTAAGTCTTGACACTATTATTTATTTGTTCACAAAATGCATGTCCCACCTTTCTGCCTTGATCAAGGCCACCAAAGAGGCTAGAGAAAAGGTAAATCTGGATTAATCTTGAATGATGCTCAGGAACAAGTATGAAGAAACGCCTTTTGTCCTGTGGGAGGATTGAAAGGAGCCAAACCTCCACATTACTTTTTAAAAGTCCTCCACCCCTCTGGGCATGGGGGGGTGGGATCTTTGCAATTGCTTTCTAGACAGCTCACTTTCATTCACATGCTAATTAATCTAGCAGGAGAGATAATGGTTGGGTCAAGTTCTCCCTGCCCCTGTTTATCCAAGCTGGGAACATAGATTTGGAGGACTTTAAGCTAGCAAGGTGCCAGGGATAATCTCTGTGCTTCTCTGACCTGATGTGACCTGGTCAAAGGGATGGGAAACTGTTGTGATAGAAACTCCTCGCAGGTGGAAGGGTTTTCCTTGGGTGCTGAGGGTACGATCACACACAGACCTCTCCACTGAGAAGGCAGCCATTTTGACTGCGTGCTGACCTAAAAGAGCTGGAGGAATCTTCAAGGTAATGGAAATTCTTCAGAGACATAGAACTTCTAAGCTAAAGAGCCTGTCCTATTTTAACATTTGATAGAGCACGTATAGTGAAAGGGACAGAGGATTTGCATTTTACCTATTTCTTTTTTGTTTCCCTTGCTCAGTTTGGTGTGGTGCTAAAAGTATGCCTGTAAACATTTTCTTTTTAATAAATACTTTATAACTTTTGTGGCTGGCCATGGTTCTCTATACCACATAGACCTCCACTGTCTCAGACATGCTATTTTAAAAGGCATGCCTGGGGGCGGGCAGGCAGTTGGCAAGTGGCTATTCCTCCAGGGACGTGCAAGGCAGTAAATTGTCCCCATGGTGACCAAGTGCTGGGCAGCAGGAGACACAGAGGCAAGGCCTCAGAACTTGGAAAGGAAGCTGGGGGTCCTGACCCTCCCAGTGGGCAATTCCTGCAAAAGGTCAGGTAGTGGTGGTGGACTACCCTGAGAGAGAAATAAAAGCCTCTCCATGTGTGGAGAAGCACCTAGGAGGGCAGGGCGGAATAGGGGCTGCAGGCCAGAGCAGGCACGTTCTGCCACAACAGGTGTGACATATGGTGCTGAATCTTTCGGGAACAGTGTCATAGTGCTATTAAGTTCAGCATTTGTGTAAATTGACAGTCTCCCCAATACTTCAGTAATGCCATATTTGATTTCAAAAGAGAAAACTTCTCAAAATGAGAGGATTATACAAAAGGAAGTTGAAAGGGGAGGAAAGAAGTTCAAAGCTCTTCAAGATACTAAGAAACTATTTAAAATCTGCAATAATTTAAGCTTAAATGGACTGTTTACCTCAGTCTAGAAAAGATAACATCAGACCTCAGAGGATGTCGGCATGGTTCACAGCAGAGTGGAGGAAGCTGGCTGTCTTCCTTTAAAAAGTAGAACTACTGCCCTAATGAGGAATACAAGAATAATGGAGTCTTGCAAAACAAACATAAGTTGATAGCAAGGTAAATGTTGCCTTACCCATGATCCCCCATTTTGTGGGCTTTGTCTCTGCCTCTTTTTATCCTGAGTTTGCTACCAGCCAGTCCTTTGCTCCACTCAAAGCTCCGAGAGCCTAATTTGGAGTTAGTTTACAGAACAAAGGGGAAGCTGGCAGAGCAGAAATGCCCAGCCTGAGTGCATGGCAGCCACGGTGGCACCATGGCCAGCCTACCGGGTGCATGATCTCAGAGAGAAGCACCCTGGCACAATGGAAGTCCAGATCGAAATCTGACTCAGTTGTGCACTGAAGGCTCTTAGAGACCTGGATGATGTTACCATTTAATTAATAAAAGTGCTATGTTTTATCTCTACCATTTGCTTTCACCTAATTTCTGGTTATGTAACTAAGATTCCCTCTAACATACCCACTCCGGGCTTTCCCTCCTTTTCTTATTTGGAGAAGTTGCAAAAGCATTCACATGCTTTTCCCACAGACTCCCACACTGGGGTCTTTTCTCAGGGGCGTTTACTGAAACTCTTGCTGGACTCCCCACTTGACCCTGGCCAGCTGTCATCAGGAAACTCTGAGACTCCTGTTTGCACAGGTCCAAAGGTTGTCTCTGTGCTCAGATGCTTGACGTTTCCCCAGATAAATCTGCCCCCCCCCCTTCAGGACAGATAATCTAACTCTCTGCTTTTCCTCCTGCTTTCTGTCTCTCAGCCTTTCTCTTGAGCTTCCGCACTGAATGATGAGTAAGTGGGCATTTTGAATTTCTACATGTATTGCAGGGTGCTCTGTTGTTTGGTGCTCAATATGACTGCTTATTACATACTCTATATCCTGCTCAAATAAACTATTTCTTGTCAACAAATATTCCAGATCTTAGTGCTGCGGCTTCTATACTTGACTAGGAGCATCATCCCTTCATTTAAACAACCCCTTAGAATTGCATGTGCATCACACCTTTTTATGCCAGATGTTAAAACTGAAACTCACTGCTCCTTTAGAACAGGACTGAGAAATCTTGGAAGAGTGCTTTATTTTTTTCATATGCTTGGCTTCTCTAGAGTGCGTTTGGACCCAGATAAGTGATTGAAGAGACTTGCTCACACATACTATATGTCTATCTTCCACACGGAAAAACAGACTGAGAATTTAAAGCAAATAACACTGAACCATTAAGACAATTTTTTAAATCTTCTAAATAGATCCAAGAAGGGAGAAACTATTCAGTGAGGCAGTTGGGTTGTTGGACAATACCAGATTGAAAGGATTGCTAAGGAAGACAAGCCAATCACAGAGAAACTGGATGTGTTGGCCTTTGTGGAAAAGGGATGGGGGACCTTGGCCAATTACTCTCCTTTGCAGCCTAAAGTGCTTCATTGGGCTGTTGTGAGGGGGGAGACTGTAAGGAGGTGCCATGTTTTCCCTCAGCTCTCCAGAGGAAGACAGCATAAAAATCTAAGATAGATTATCTTCACTGAGTCAGTTATCCACCCAAAAACCATTATTTTCAAGGGAAAATGTCTGAAAAACTGATTCAGACAGAGCTGACAGGAGAAGTTCTAGCTCTGACAAATTAAAAACTAACAAGCCACCCCGTCCAGATGACATACACCAGAGAATTCAAAAGGAATTTATATGTGAAATGCCTGCATATCCACATTATCAGGGATCTCTGAGTCTTCCAGTTTGTGCAAGTCCAAAGGTGTCGGCTGGCTGCTCAAATGTTTGGCATTTCCCTGTATGAACTCATTGGGAACTCTGAGGTTTTCCATATGTGCAGTGTTTGTCATTTCTGGACCCAAAGTGCTTCATTTTTAAAGAGCACTGGACTCAGAGGCTGTTGAAGTGATTTTCAGCATAGCTCAGTTTATTATGTTGGTTCAGATCAAGCATACCAGAGGTGGCCCGGGGGTCGGCTTTTATGCACAGATAAGCCTCACCCCCTCTGCACCCATATATCGTGATAGGACACCCTTCCTGCCAGAGACCCTAGTTGGTACATTCAAATATTCCAAGTCCCTGGTTGGTGGGTGTCTAGGATCCTTGGGAGCTTTTGTTCTCATACCTCAAGCTCAGACCTTTACCTGGCCATGCACTCGGACCGCGTGGTCACCTCCTTTATGCGAGTGCCTGGCCGCCATCTCGTATGTGTGCAAATGGGTTAACATTAAAGAAGCCCTTTAGTTAAAACTAGAGAATCTCCTACAGAACATAACAATTTCCCCCATATGTGTTCATGTGTTTTGATGCCTATGGAGGCGGCTTCAGTTTTTCAGCACTTTTTCTCTGGGAGGGGTTTTTTTAGTGGGAGGAGCACTTTTATCCCATCCCCCCCCCCCCGAGCTGATTTGGAGTCAGCATCAGTCCTCATGCATAATGCTTCATTTGCTGGTTTTTTTCCACCACCCACTGACACCCATCCACATTTCACCTCCCCCCAGATCCATGCCACCTTCCTCTCCAACCTTCCCTCCCCTCCACCTTGGACTAATGACCTTTTAAAAAAATTAACAGGAATAGTGATAGAGCACTGATGGAAACCTGATCAGCGCTGCCCCTATTTTTAAAAAGTTTTAAAAGTTTCTGCAAAACCATGCTCCATTACTGCTCTCCTCCCTCATTGGCTATGTCCTCCACCACTTGAAAAAATCCTAACATTTTTAATTGTACTGGTGATAGTGCATTAACAGAAGGAGTGCCAATGAATAGTATGGTTTCAGGGTTTGGCTTTTCATTTGGCTAAGCCAAATAGCTTCCTCGGAGGAGGTGCACAGGTTAACCCACATCACGCCTTATCTTTTCCATTTTTTACAGTCTATTGATCTAGCACCAGGGGTCATTTCGTAGAAAAAGAGGTGCAGGAGCTCATTAGCATAACTCATTAACATAACTTATTTACATATGCTACACCACCTGACATCACCGGAGGTATGTCAGAAGGCAAGAAAGAGAGACATAGAGAGAGAAGGAAAGAGAGGGAACAGCTACTAATCCAAGCCTCAGAAATACGACTATTCTGGGAGGATAGCTTCAGTGGTGGCTGAAGCCTTCAGAAGGCTGTCGGAGGAACAAGGACCTTTCCAGGGGTGGGCTCATTTTGCTGCAGCCCCAGGGCTCATTTTGTAGCAGGAGCTCCTCTGCATATTAGGCCACACACCCCTGATGTAGCCAATCCTCCAAGAGCTTACAGTAGCCCCTGTAAGAAGAGCTCTGTAAGCTCTTGGAGGATTGGCTACATTAGGGGTGTGTGGCCTAATATGCAAGGACCTCCTGCTACAAAATGAGCCCTGGCCATGACACAAGCAGGCATTCCCCCGTGGGGGGGGGGCTGGTACCAGCTCCTGGAGCTGCGCTCCCCCGAGCTCCTGCTCGAAATGACCCCTGTCTAGCACAATTGCTCTGTATTGCAAAGTTTCTTAATACTGCTTGCATATTGAGCAACATTCCTCAATGGGCTGCTTGTGTTTATTGCTATGATGTGAAATGGTTTTTATTCACATTATTGGCTTAAAATGGCAATGGTTGATGTATATTCAGGAGCCATTTTGTTTCTGAAACATTATTCCAGCATTCTGTTCTCCAGTGGAGAAAACCAAACAGAGAATTGCCTGATGGCCACCATTCAGCCAATCCTAAATTAATGATCCAATTAAATATCCAATAGCAACAAGTCTGGCTGTGGGTGGTAACTTTGAATATGAGGAAACAATGCTGTACAAGTAGGGATGGGCATGAACCGGCTCTCAGGATGAATTTTGGCTGGTTCATGGTTCATGAAATGAAGTTCATGGCAGGTCAACTGGCACAAACTTTCCATGAACTTTCAAGGGGTTCATGAATAGATACATTTCCAGAGAGACTGTCTCTGCTCAATCTAAATGTTTACCAAACTTCAAAGCAACAGGGGGGCAGAACTTGGAGCGCATGTAGAGGAGCATCTGGGGGAGGTCTGCTGCAAGTTTGTTGTCTCTAATTTTCACAGGATCTATTCCATACATTCCTGAACCTTCGCCTGTTGTTTTCTCAGAAAGCACTTTCCTGGGGGCACCTTCTTTGGGGGGGGGTGTAACTTGAATTCGATACACCCAATCTTCACCAGACATAGAGGGCAGCTAGAGGAGAGTCAGCCAGAGATCCCCTGTGAATTTGATGTCTCTAGCATACCGGGGAGGGATATTCTACCACATCATGATTTTCATGAACTGAACTAGTTCATTTGACAGCTAAAATTTCATGACAGTCCATGGTTCGCGAACCAGGCATGCCACGAACCAAACTGCTTTTTCCCGGTTCAGGCCCATCCCAAGCTGTCATTTTCTAGTTTTGCTTCTCCCTGCTGTTTTGTACAGTGCTTGTTCAATATTTAGAGGCAGGGGTCATTTCATAGAAAAAGAGGTGCAAGAGCTCATTAGCATAACCCATTAGGATAACTTATTTATTTATTATATTTATATCCCGCCTTGCCAGCGAACATTTGCATATGCTACACCACCTGACATCACCAGAAGTATGTCAGAAGGCAAGGCAAGGCAATTCCGGTTACGGAATTTACTTCAGGGGGCATTGGTGTGCCGGGGACTGGCCTAAGGATTGGTTTCGGGCTGGGTGGGTCAAGGACCTCACCTTCCTGGAGTTTTTTCCAATTGTCGCAGCAGTGTGGATTTGGTCCGTAGAGCTAGCTAATAGGACTGTCCACTTTTGGTGCGACAACCAGTCCACGGTTCATGTCATCAGTGCCCTTACATCCAAATCCCCCAGGGTCATGGCTTTGGTTCGGGCTTTTACTTTGCAGTGCCTTAAATTTAACATCTTGTTTAAAGCCAGACACGTCCCGGGGGTCGCTAATGGGATCGCTGACGCTCTCTCTCGCAAACAGATGGAGAGGTTTCGTCAGCTGGCTCCAGAGGCCGACCCGCTCCCGGCACGGATGCCCGACGAGGTGTGGGGGATTGGAGGGCTGAGGCCGACAGGGCAATGAGCCTGGCACTCGCCCCTTCTACCAGGAGAGCTTACCTGAAGGCTGGTAAGCAGCTTCTGTCCTTCAGGGCTGGAGTGGGTTTGCAAAAGGTCTGGCCTATTCCTGTGTCACACTTGATGCAATTTTGGGGCAAGGCTCTGGCGGAGAGGGGACAGCTACTAATCCAAGCCTCAGAAATACCACTATTCTGGGAGGATAGCTTTAGTTGTACATGCTGTATTCCTAGAGCACATGGGCAGAAAATTTGTTTACAGTGAGGCAAGAGCTGTGACGACAAGAACAGTGATGGCACTGGACTGGTCTCTTCACATTACAACACTATGTCACTATACACATGCACACAAAAAAAGGAGTTACACCACCAGTGACGACAGCCCCCTTGCTGGATATTTCTGATTATTTGGCCACATGCAGAAGAAATAAACTGACTCTACAGCAGAAGTAATTGAGAGAAAGGGCAGACGTGTGGAATGACTGTACCCAAGCTGATTCCGATAACGGTGTATTGAATGCCAAGAAAGTCAGGAGTAAGTCGAACATGCGGTAAAGCCATTTGTTGGGAAAGTCAAAGTCAGTTTGAATGGATCTGCTTTAGCATCAGTACTGTGGGATTGATTTGTGCTGCTTGTCCCTTGGTGAAGTGATGATGTCTAATCCTCCAGGGAACAGAGCATTCACATTCAGCTGACCTAGTTTTTTGGGGTGGGGGGCATTAATTTTAATTTATGTAAAATGCTATGACTTGGCAAGCGAGCAGAGAGGCAATGCCCATTTGCATTCCCTTCCTGCTGAAAGTAAAGCCCAACTTTTAAAATAAGGCTTCTGGAAATGCAAACTAAAGTATAGTTTGTTCATGTAAATCTACTTACTGATTCCTCTGCTCCTCTTCAGCTGCTTGAGGCTATGATATTCTTAAAATTTCCATCAGCTTGACACCTCGTTGACATCTGGATATCCTTTCTACTCCTCTAGACTTAAGGGCAGAATGCGTGTTTTTGTGGAAAGGATCCAACAGGATCTCATCTGTTTATAAATGGTTTCCATTTCATGTCAGAGTTCCTGAAGTTAGATAGGATCTCCTTTCTTTGCCCTCTGACATACATGGAATTAATTCATAAAACAGGCCAGAAATCTCCCTTGCGCTCACAGAACCAGAGAAGAAAAATATTGTCATTTAAATAATCAGGCTATTTCCCCTAACAATTGGACACCTTCTAGAAAGGGCAAGATAAGATTCCCAAGATCATGAAGGACATTTTATAATTTAGGTTAAACGTGGTCATCGTTCAGTCTGAGTCAGATTGGAAAAGACTTCAGATGCAGCTGTGTGATTCATGGATCTGCTATGGAGCTAGCCATGCATATGACCGTGTTTTTCTCTTGTATGTTCTTTGTCCTTTCTGCATTGCCTGACTTAGCATTCCTGATAGAGAACTGGAATTTATGCAATATCAAGAGACTGGGCAAGCAGATTACATAGGGTGGCCACTTTGTGGTCCTGCTCTTTTTTCCCTGTCGAGAAACAGGTAAAAAACACCTAAAGCTTTCTGGTGTGTTGCCTATTTTTTGTACCTCAGGATTCTTGACCACTAAATATATGCACTGTCCTATGCAAGCATGTTTTTTGGGGGGAAGGGGGAGGTAGAGTCTCCTTGAAAAGACACATATGAAGACTCCTTATGCTACATCTAGTTCAGTGCTCTCTACTCAGTGAGGTGCTATTCAAAATCTCATGGAGAGGTACGTCTTTCCCAGCACCTGCTAGCAGAGACCCTTTACTATAGACAGTAAGGACTGAACCTGGGACCTTCTGCATTCCAAGTATGTGCTGCCTGGCCAAGCCACTGGCTGTCTTCCACATTTCCCTGTCTTTTGATGCCATTGTCCCACCCTGCATGAAATGAGAAACAAAAATGCCCAAAGCCACTAAGGGCACTGGAACAAACACCCATCCTATGAGAAGTCTCCCTAAGAAATAACTTTAATGGGAAATTTGCCTCAGGCTCCGTAGGTCTGGCCTTTCGAACCAGAAGAGAAGTTTGGACTTTGAAGAACTCCCACAGAGACTCTTCACATCATGGCTCATTATTGGAAGTTGCTGAAAAATAAATAAATAAAACCAAGCCAAAAACTCCCTCTACTGGTAGCAGATATGATTCATTGACTTCAGATAGTTGATGAGGATCTTTTAAGGGTACATGCATCTTATAAATGCTGCTGCTGGAAGGAGGAAACAATGCATGTTTCCACTGTGGTAGTTTATGAATGCATAGAACAGCATCCACACACCCACATTCCCATGCTGCTTGCAGCTGCATCTGTCCCCAACTCAGCTCCTCCCCCTTTTCCCAGAAGCACAGGCATGATGGTCATCCCATCAGTACCTCCTGCAGCCCAGAACTTTCTCCCCCTTTCTCTCACTTACCTTTTCCCTACTGAGCTGCACTGTATGAATTGTGCTTGGAATGAGCCCAATGTCATGTGGAAGTTCACTTTCAATAGGGCCCCTCTTGCTTTCTGTATGGGCAAAAATCCTCAAGCGGAAGCAGCCAAACTTAATAGGCACCCCCTTTGCACAGGGAACTCTGGAAACTGTAGTTCTTTGAAGGGGTAGGTAGGGTGTCTAACAAAGCATTATCAGCACTCCCCACTAAAGTATAACTTTCACTTCTTTGAGAGAGCAGTATAAAATCAATATATGTTTGTACTGTAGAAATGCTCAAAGTATACACTGAATTGGAATGTGAACCCCCCCCCCCAAAAAAGAAACCCTGAAATGAGTGATTCATTGTATGTGTATCCTCCCACATGGAGCTACACAGTTGATGCTAACTTAATGGGTGCTCCCACAATGCAACAGATTATATGATGTTGTTTTTGCTTTCATATTCAGGAAGGACCGTGTAGTTACACACCATGTTGGCAGTGTCCACATCCACCAACATGTGACTCTTTATCTGCTTGAACCACATAGCCAAAAAAACCCTTATTTGGGGCAGCCTAGGAGTCCTACAAAGGAGATGACAACCACGTGTGGAGGTAACATTTAAGCTGTGGTCACACTGGAGGTTAGGTGCAGTCTGGGCACATCTCTAAGTGCGCTGGTTCAAATTGTTACAGGAAGAGCTGACCAGACAGCATAACCTGCAGTGGTTTTCCCACACGCTCATCTGGTGGTGAGGCATCCATATTACTGCAGTGCCTCAACAACAGAGCGCATTGCCAGCTGGTTTCTTTTAAAAACAGGCAGGCACATGTGCATATGCACTCGTGACTATTGGCAGCTACTAAAAAAAAACCCCAAACCAAACCACTCAGCAGAAACGGATCTGCCAGTTCAGACTTCCCCTCTGGCTTCAGTTCGCAACAGGGGTGTTCAGACAATCGGAAAAATGGAGTGGAGGTGCTGGCATTGGCAAAGAACAGACTTTCCCCAGTGCCTTGCTTCCAACGCAGGCAAAATGGGGTGGCCACGACTGGGCCATGGAATGCAGATGTCATCATCTGATTGTGCTCTTTAAACCCACAAAGGCACCGCAACAATATCACTGCAAACTGCTCATGTGACCACACCCTTAATGTGGCTATAATGACAACCTGATTATAAACCACGTTTTAATCTGTTGTATGGCAGCAGTCAAAGCAGGAATTGCAGTTAGCCATTGTGATGGGTGAGCACTACTTGGATCAATTTCAGATTGGTTTGTGCCTCTTCCCTGAGCTGGTTCTATCTCTGAGAATACCATTACAGTGGGCCAGGTCACTGCCTCTCAGCTGAACCCATCTCACGGGGTTGTTGTGAGGGTAAATGAGAAGAGAGGAGAACCATGTATGCAGGCTTTTCAGAGGAAGGAGGAGATTCAATAGATAAACAGATTCAGTACAAACAGACTCAATATGGTTCTTACACTGCACTCTAGTGGTGTATCATCTTCAGACTGTCAAAGAATCAGAAGTACTAAATAGAACTATACTAAACAAAAGAGAGAAAGTTTTCTCTTGCCCTTTTTCTGATGAAGAAAATAACTATCCTTCTTGAAGTGAATGCTAGACACTCTCTAGGGACCAGTTCACACCATCAGGGCTGCCAAGGGATACCATGGGTCCCTGGATAAAGATCCGTCTATTCCCCCCCCATGTGACCAGGATCAAAACCGAACACTATGGGCTTGCTGTTACCATCCATAAACAAAATATTAGCCCCAACATAGGTGCGAATGCCAGGTGGATTAAAGGAATGCAATCAGACAACATCTGGGAAGTGCCCCGCAGCTGTCGGCAACCCGTTTTGCTCCGCCACACAAGTGGATTTAAAAGATACCTCAGAAAATCCGGTAGCAAATGGGTTGCTACAGGCAAGAGATGGACTTTTCCACATCTGATCGCTCCAGTGCACTCTCATGGCGTCGGGATGGTCTGATCAGGCTGTCCCGACTCCATGCCGTTGGTTTTTTGCCGCTCTCAGTATGCGCATCATCGCACACTCCATAGGGAGCCCTCAGGGCTGAGGTGCGAATCATCGATCCCTTGTTTAAGCGCTTTGGAGACAAACAGCAAAAAACCCCACCCCAACTCATCTGCAGTTCCGTCTGATCACGTAGTGGCAGCAACTTCAAAAAACTGTGTGATCGCGCAACTGCGGGTCAACTTCCGCCAGAGGAAATAGCCTCTCTTCCCCCCTGCTTTATCTCGCGCATGTGACCGCAACCAATAACTGTTTACTAGGTAAGAAACATGAAATGAAAAGGATGATCATCATTTTACTCATTTACACAGTGCTCATTGCAAATAACTATCATCTACCACAGGTCAAGATTAAAGGGGAAGAGATAAATTGGAAGAAATCTAGCTCCTTCCTGAAAAGTATCTCTTCTCTAAAACAAAGAACGATCCTTTGTTTCCCCGACCTCCAGGAGCAGGTTCTTTAAAACAGCCCAGGAGGTGTCTCCTCTGTGCCTGCAGGGAGCACTCTTTTGGAGCACCCACACTTACAAATGTGAGCAACAGAAAAAGTGACAGTGTGTATTCACAGGGGGCAAACGAGCAATCAGAATGAGCAATCAGAATCAGTAAGACTGCCCAGCCAAGAGACCTTGTCAGAACACTGCCATGATCTATAAATTAAATGTAGGTGAGACTTAAGTTACCACTGGGAATGAGCCCCATTGGAATATAATGTGGCACATCAATGTAAATATGCTTAATAGGGGAAGGGAAATAGGGAACATGTTGGAAAAGGCAATGTCCAGCATACAAAGAAGAGATGAAGACCTTGGAGGGGGTAGCAAGAAGAGAATTAGAAGAGTGAGGTCAGCCCCTTCTCTTCTGCTAAGTGTAATTCCTTCCTGCTTCTTCTTGGCTCATTACTGGAAGGTGCTGAAAAAAATAAATAAAACCAAGCCAAAAACTCCCTCTACTGGTAGCAGATATTATTAATTTACTTTGTATAGTTGATGAGGATCTTTTAAGAGTATATGTATCTTATAAATGCTGCTGCTGGAAGGAGGAAACAATGCGTGCTCCCACTGTGGTAGCCACAACAAACAGTTTACGAATGTGTAGAACAGCATCCACACATCCACATTTGGTGTGTGTGGTCACACTTGGGTGGCTTGGCACGATACAGTGCCACCTCTAATTGAACCGGTTTAAAGTGTTGCAGGATATATCAGCTACACAGCACACCCTGCTGCGGGTTACCCACACAGACACTTTTAGGTCAAATCTACATCTGACTTTCCCGCTGGAATCATTCTAGTTTCCCAAAAAAACCCCGTCTATACCTGTTTCTAGTTCCAAACCATACTTGTTCTAGTTTAAAAATCACTGTCTACATTCGTTAATTGCCCTCTTGCAGTCAAGCTGGCATTATACTGCTTTAAACAGATCCTATTGCTTACTGCTCTTCAGACCCAGGGGGAAAAGTCAAAGTGAAATCTGAAACCAGCATGAAATGAGTGTAGGAAAAGACAGCAGTCAAACTGCTTCAGAGGGGAGGTGTAGATTTGGCCTTAGGCCCAATTTACACCTCCCCTCTGAAGTAGTTTGACTGCTGTCTTTTCCTACACTCATTTCACACTGGTTTCAAATTTCACTCCCTGGGTCTGAAGAGTACAAAGCAACAGGATCTGTTTAAAGCAGTAAAATGCTAGCTTGACCACAGGAGGGCAATTAACAAATGTAAACAGTAATTTTTAAACTAGAACAAGTATGGTTTGAAACTAGAAACAGGTATAAAGGGGTTTTTTTTGAAACTAGAATGATTCCAGTGGGAAAGTCAGATGTAGATTTGACCTTAGTCTCTCTCCCTCTCACTCAGATAGAGATGTAGTTAGGAAATGATGTCTCTCCTCTTTACTATCAAGCAGTTTTTAAATACACCTTATATCTACTCTTTAATCAGGTTATGTTAATTATTCTGTCAACAGAAAGTTCATTTTATCCTCCATGGGAAAAAGTCAAGTGATCACAGTCCCACATTTGCACTAACTTTAGAGAGGAATTCTAGTCCCTGGATACTGAAATCCAACTGGCTCCAGTTCTCCTTCACTTCCTTTTCCCTCCTGCTGCTGTCACCACCTCTTTAAACAGAAAGAAGATAGCAGGAGACAGCAGAGAGAGAATACCCCATCCTGCTCTCCCAGCCAGAGTGTACGATTTCTGCTTTTTAAAAAAAATCAAAATCAAAAATCAGACTTCCCTATTCATAGGCCTTGCTCCAGATTCTGTCCTTTTTATTCCAAGTGCAACTGTGGTGGGATTTACTTGGATTTAATTGTGCACAGGAGGCCTGCGGCCTTATATCCCTCCCTCACATCTTCTCCACAGTTTCCCCACCCCCAGATCCATCCTGCATCCATCCCTTTCCACTCACCAGTATCAACCCCCCCCCCCCAATGCAATTATTCCAACGTAGATCTAGGGTTTATCAACTTTTTTCGTCCTGGCTCCTAGCCCTGTGCCTCTCACAGCAGCTTGAACTGCAGGAATGAGCCAGTGATAAGTGTTTGCTCTGTTTTGTTAGAAGTTCCACTTGGTGATTTCTATTAGGGTTGCCAGCTCTGGCTGAGGGAATATCTGGAGATTTTCTGGGTGGAACCTGGGGAGGGTGGAGTTTGGGGAAGGGAGGGACCTCAGCAGGGCACAATGCCACCCTCCAAAGCTGCCATTTTCTTCAGGGGAACTGACCTCTGTTGTTTTCCTTTATTTCTTCTTCCAGGGAGTTTATTTATTCACTTTATTTCTAGCTCTCCTTCTCCAACGTGGGACCAAAAGCAGCTTATGCTGTTCTCCTCTCCTCCATTTTATCCTCACAACCACCTGATGAGGTAGGTTTTTGCTGTAAGTGGGACTGGCCCAAGGTCACCCAGTAAGCTTCCATGGGAGAATAAGGATACAAACCTGGGTCTCCCAAATCATAAGAGCATGATGGGCTCTTCCCACATACGTTGTCCTCACAGCCACCCTGTGGTTAGACTGAGAACTGGTCCAAGGTCCTCTGAGCATCATGAATGAGGGAGGGTGTGAACCCAGGATGAGGTGCATAGTGGCTAGAGCATGGGTCTGTTCACATTAAACTGAATGCATTATGTTCCACTGAACAAGCTGAAAAAGTTCCTGTCACACGTTGCAATTGGTTTAAGAGTATGTATTCGTTTAAGACGTGTATTTCTTATCTCACCCTTCCTCCGGGGAGCTCAAGGTCATCTACCCCCTTACATTTTATCCTCAACCTTGTGAAGTAGGGTTAGGTTTTGAGTGTGTGTGATTGGTCCAACATCACCGAGCAAGCCTCCATGCCAGTGGGGAGTAGATCCTGGGTCTTCCAAGTCCGCATCTGACACTCTACTAACTACACCAAAATTATATTTGGAAAGTTTTAAAATAATTTTTTTAAGAAACTGTTTGCTTTGCAAAGTCTCTTTTTGTCCCTAGCTACAACTCTTTGTTTCAGTATCAAACACCTTTTGTTATCCCTCTGATAGAAGGTGAAAAATGACAGGGGGTATAATTACAAGGGTTAGTCACTAGAGGGAGTCCCGAATATAGGTATGCAAGCAGTCAGTACTCTTGTTGCTGCTAGAGGCATGGGACCTCAGCAGCTGAATTATGTACCAGTTCAAGCTCCAACTGAGATACGTCCTCCTCTACGAAGTATCTGTTAGGTCCATAGTAATCCTGTGGTGCACGGACATGTGGAATTTGGTGTCCTGCCTTTGTTGCAACACCTTTAAAAAAGGGTAACCTGCAGCATCAGATTGACTTTGATTATGGTAGGTTAAGATATAGACAAATATATGATTTGTATAGAAGTGATAAAAAACACGGTTTCAGGGAAAAAAATAATGAAATAGAACAAGTTTGGGAGGAAGGCGGAAAAAAATGATTTCTAAAATGTATAAAGTCTTGCTAAAATGGTTTAATGCAGATGAAATGGTAAAAGAACAAATGGTAAAATGGGCGATAAACTTTAACAAAGACATTGAAATGGAATCTTGGGAATTTTTATGGAAAAATGCTGAGTATATCTACGTGTTATAACTTAAAAGAAAATTGTTTTAAAATGATGTATAGATGGTATATGACACCAAAAAAAATTGCAAATATTGGTCAGAATATGTCTAACAAATGTTGGAAGTGTAAAAAGAAAGAAGGTTCTTTTTATCATATGTGGTGGACTTGTGATAAAGCAAAGATTTATTGGTCCAAAATACATGCAGAAATGGAAAAAATCTTGAAATGTACATTTAAGAAGTTGCCTGAAATGTTATTGCTAGGACTTAAACTAGAAGAGATAAATGTAAAGAAAAGGACAATAATATGGTATATGATTACAACAGCAAGAATGGTGTATGCACAAAATTGGAAAAATGAAAAAATACCAGAGGTGTGGGAATGGTTGAAAAAACTGTTATATATGGCTGAAATGGATAAATGGACTAGAAAATTGAATAATCTCTACTCAGAGACCTTTCTAGAAGACTGGAAAGATTTGAAAGAATATGTTGAAAAATACTGGGATATGAAAAACTACATTTATACACGGTTATAATAGCATAAAGGAATAGAAATATATTATATGAAGGTTTTAGTTAAAATTAGACAATGAAGCTGTTTTTATTTAGAAATATATAAGAATATAGAAAATAAGAATTGGTGTATAAGTATTTTAAAGATATATAACCGTTACCAGAAATGAAACATAGATATAGTATTACTATTTTGAATAAAATGGAAAATGTGTTATGCTTCAGAGGTGGTGGGAAACCACCAAAACAAGATAAAAATAGAATGTACAAATAGAACAAAATGTTATATAATATGGAAAAAGGGATTTGTATAAGGTAAATGTATTATTTTTGATGGGTTTTTTTTTGAAAAATAAAAATTTCTTTACAAAAAATAAAAATAAAAAAGGGTAACCTGAAAAAGGCAACTAGGATCAGAAGTCAAAGCAGCTTCCTAAAGAATTCCTACGCTGTTATTTTATATCGGTCTTATTGTTGTATTTTTGTTTTAAGGGCTTGACTGGTTGATAGTCTAATGATTTTGTAAGCCACCCTTTCCCCCTTGTGGTAGAGGGTAAAGGTGGGATAAAAATATTCTATTTTTTTAAAAGCTATATAAATGTAGGCTTATACAGCTGGGGCTTTTCAGAGACATGGAAGGGGAGGCAAGATGATAGTCGTTTATAAAACTGTGAAGTCAAGGGAGAAATCTTCCCCCATCATTAGGACTTGGAGTTATTCAAAGAAACTGACTAGTATTAGGATTCAAGTCGAACAAAAATAAAATCTTCACCATACGAAGCTGCTTTACATCAGGCCAGACTAGCTCTCCTTCTAGTTCAGTACTGTTGTGTCCAAGAGGCAAAGGCTCTACAGGGATTCAAGCAGATCCAGGTCTATCCCGACACCTGCTACTTGAGATCCTACAAGTGGAGATTCCCGTACTTGAAACTGGGTCTGTCTACATGGGAAGCAGATTTGACTCATGCCTTGGGCAATGCTTTGTCAGACATGAAAATACGACGAATGATTACAAACAGCACAGTATCAAAGAGGCGTATATAGACTTGTTGGTCCTGCTTAAGTGTAATGGGCAAGGGGTGTGTACGTGCAAGGGAATGTTATTGGAAAACCACTGAGTCTGACCCCTGCCAGGAGGAAGGATACTTTTCACAACAACACATTCTTGTAAAACCCTCCAGCAGCACACAGCTGAGAACAGATTCCTGTTTACAGTCCCGAACATCAGCAGGTAGGGAAACTTACACATAAGTTTCTTCAGTGGAGCAAACAGCACCCCAGGGCCATTTTAGGTGAGGAAGGTTTAAGGAAGGTTTAAGCTTCAGCCCTCCAATTAAGTTTGGATCATGGAACTCTCCCACACTTCAGGTCAAGAGGACTTGGAGCTGTCAGGAGGACAATGACTTGCGTAGGTAGGCTCTGAACATATGTTTAGAAATGGCACCCTTTCAACACATCGGGCCACTGAGCACAAAGGATTCCAGTTGACCCTGGTTGTATTCCAGGTCAACAGGAAGCAACATCATTACAATGGCCTTTGCCCTGGTCTGATGCACAGCATGATACAAGTCAGGCACAGCCTTTTCTGCTTCATTTCCTGATGGAGGTTAACCTGTAGGGGTAGTGAATTATCTATAGTGGGGGTAAGGACTAGTGAGTGGAGATTCCTGCTTTAAGGTTGCAAGACAGACAAGAAAACCATCAGACATCTTACAGCTAAATCAGCAACAAAAATCTTTGGCTAAGATAAGGTGTTAAACACATCTCTCTTGTTTTGGCCATCAAGTCACAGCTGATTTATGGCAACCCTGTGGGGTTCAAGGCAAGAGACATTCAGGGGTGGTTTGCTATCGCCTGCCTCTGTGCTGCAACCCTGGACTTCTTTGGTGGTCTCTCATCCAAATACTAACCAGGGCCAAAACTTGCTTAGCTTCCAAGATCTCAGGAAATCAGGCTAGCCTAGGCTGTCCAGATCAGGTGAACATGTCCTGATGTGTCCAACTAGTCCAGTTATTCTTAACAGGGGTAATATGGCCCCAGGGGGTGATCTACAAATCTTGAAGGGCATTCAACACTCGTGGGGAGTAAGTGTGGGCATTCAGGATTTTGGGCGCCCACATCTCCTCACTAGTAAGTTTTTCTCACAGGTCATGGAGGAAAATTGTTTTATACTGCTCACCTCACCCTGAAGATAAAAATCCTACATCCTAGACTTCTTTCTTAGGTCGTTAAACATTTGCATACAGCAAACAAGAATCAATCATAACATTAAAGAGCTGACTGATGGCCATTGGGCGGAAGGGTTTCATTGAATGAACATCTGAGATCTGTGTATCGTACATAAGTATCACAAAAAAACCTATGAAGTTACCTGGTCCAAAGCATAACTTCTACGTCCTGTTTTCCCCCCATGCGATCTGAGGGGGCATTTGATGATAATGTTCCATACTTCACAGGTGGTGGTGGTTTAAGGACAAAAGTGCTGTCAAACGTGGCCAGCTATATGATATTTTCTCTCACACACAGGGCAGTAGCTGGAACACATGTAAGGGAAGTGGGAGCAGCACTTGGCCCAATGAAATTGATCCAGTACAGCAGACAAAAGGAAAGGGAGGGCAGACTGAGAGGGTTAGGAAGACGCTGCTACCAGCTGCAACATCCAAGCTGTGATTTTGCTTGCTCTTTCTGTCTCAAGTATAATCCTTGGGCATAGCCAAAGGGATGAGCACTTGGATACAAGATGAAGGTAAAGACCCAAAGGGATCTCGGCCCTTAGCCTGTGGCTCATACATGCCCTGTGGCCTTGGAGAAGCTGGAGCAGTGGGTTCAGGACCAACCCAATATACTTTGTTAATTTCTGTATTTAAAGCGTATTTTTTTCTTTCACTGGATTTTTATTGTTGTAAGCAGTTTTAGTTCCTTTCAGGAAGAAAAACAGCGAACAAAATGCTCTGAGTCCATCTTCACTGAGGGACTGAAATTGTGCAGTTCAGTGGATGTTGTGATGGCCACTAGTACAGATGGCTTTCAAAAGGGATTAGGCTGATTCATGGAGGATAAGTCCATGAATAACTCCTAGGATGACTAAAGGGAGGAACCTCCACATCCAGAGACCGTAAATTTCTGAATGTCAGTGCTAGGAGAAGACATCAGGAAAAGGCCTTGGCATCTATGCCCCATTTTGTTGGTCTTCCAGAGCAACTGGTTGGCTACTGTGTAAAACAGGATGCTGGTCTAGATGGACCACTGCTCTGATCCAGCAGGGCTCGTCTTATGCTGTAAGTCACTCTGTCCCTGCTTTTATATTTTGTCTTTGCCATGAACTCATGAGGCAGCCTTAGGAAAACCCTTCTTTCTCATCACTCCCTACTGCATAATACTGGCCTACCCTACAGGGCTGTTGCAAAGCACACCAAGGTAATGTAAATGATTTTTAAAAACTGAAAGCACTATATAATTGTTTAACACCATTATTTATGGCACAAAAATGTATTTTCAAACCAGCCAACTAAGCTTACTGTTTCTTCAAGAAGGGCAGCTGCAGGTTCCTGTTGGGTTTATTACGTAAATCCCGATAAGCTGCTGAATTCCACAGAAGAGGTTAGCATTGGTCTAGTATAGTGTCACAAGGCAAGGACAATCCTTTCGTATGTTCCAATAATCGTACATAAACCCACATAATCCATACCATAGTGTGACAAAAGCCGACTGACTGGAGAAAGGGAGATGCCTGCAATCCAGTAAGGTCAGATGGAAAGGAGGCTTGGGTCTGCCTATACTTGCAGTAACCGCGGCTGCCGCGTTCAAGGAAGCCACCTGCAGCAACGTGCCCATTCCAATCCCCACTCCATCTTTTGGCACATGCTCTCCCAGGAAAAGTTGATAGATGGTTGTTTCATAGTGAAAATGTGATCTGCTTTTCTAGAATAGTGCTGCTCTTTTGGAGAAAACATAACCCCTCAAGAATTGATAATGGACTGGAGGAAGGGGGATGATCCACATAAAGTTATTTTAAGTGGCCTACATACACCGTCTCTTTGCTGACAACCAAAACTGCATTTTTGTGTGTCATTATTGACACAGGTGTATGAACAGATAACTTAAACCTGCAAAGCTGAAGCAAGCTCGGTCCCTTCCTCCCCCCACTGCTTTAGAGAAGCAAAAGAATCAGTTACAGCCATGATGATGGGATTTGGTCGGATCTCATTATATGGTGCAGTGTTGGCCTTTGCACATTTCCTCAAATGATTTAACCATAAATTTTCTGTCCATTAGGAAAACCAGTCCCTTTCTTAAAGAAACAGCTGTGTCCCGCCTGCAGCCTGCAAAAGAATGGCGTTAGTCACATGCTGTCCGACACGTAGCACAATTGAAAAGTTCGCTGTATGAGACTGACAGCGGCTATTCATATCAAATCATTCCACCATCTGTCTGAATGGCAGGCTTCTGGGTAGCAGCTCCCCCTCCCCCTGCACATCGCCCATACCAGTTTCAAAATTTCACTCATAACTTAAAAGCCCAACACAGAGCAGAACAAGCCAAAGGAAAGGAGAGGATTGTGCAACCAGTCCTTCCCGACCTTCCAAACTGCAATAGAAAGTTTTGGTTCCAAAAACCCGGGTTACAACTGAGTTATTTTTTGGCATATATTATAACTTTTGTTTCGTGGAAAAAAGAAGTCTTTCGAGTGGATCTGATCTCTCTAGGAATATGTGAAACCCCTCTGAGAAATTTCTCAAATCTCACCTTTGGTTTTCCAGAAAACTCTCAACTTCACCGGAAAAGATGCCTCCATATTCACTTTTCACCTTAAGAGAAATTCAGTGTCAACTCAAGAGATCAGCAGAACCTACCTTCCACTTACAGCCCTTCTGTAATCTGAATTCCTCAGAGGTTCTGCTTAAAAAGGAACCCACCCACCCCAAATTAGCTCTGCCTATTGCTTTAGTTGAAATGTCAGTATCCACTTCATATTCTCCAAAGTAAGAATTACTTGGGGAAATAAGAACTGCTGTCTAGTAATGTTCACACACACACACACACATAAAACCAGTTTACCATATGTAAAGAGCTTTTATCGGGAACAGCATTAAAAATGTGGCTCCATGACCGTCTCCAGATGTTTGAAGATGGTAAAATAAACATGCATGTGGGGAGTGGGATCACAGTGGCAAACTCTGCCACTGACCTATGGACCGTCATTTTAACAGATGTAAACAGCCCAGGTGCACAGAGACGTATGAATGTACAACTTTCTCCACAAAACCAGTGACCTTAATTTTTAGGGTTCCCAGCCATACAGAAAAAGCTCATGCATGTTCACATTCACAGTCAATACATTTGTTCAAATGAACATATATATAGGTCAGGGCAAAGTTTATAGATCCCACTGCTTGGTACATTAATTCTGTCTGTCCTCTGAAAAGCTCATACTTGCAGTCTGAAGTAGGTCTACTGTGCTGATCTACCACACTCTATACATGAGTCTACATAATGTGTGAAATGGCTCTAAAACTTTGATCTGGTTCCTTCTTTGTTTACAAGCAAGACTGTCCTCTTTACCAGTCAGGGCCATAGCCCATTGGAGGTGGGGGGAGAGACGTAGCAGGCAGTGTCCCCTATTGCATGAGGGTTGCCCCTATCAAAATGCCCCCCCCCCGAAAAAATCCCCAACTCCCATGCTGCCACAGTCCAGACACAGCGGCTGGAGAAGACAGAGAGGTTGCCTGGCTCATGGCTGCTGCTGAGGCTTCCGCAGCAGCTATGCTGGGCAAGGCTAGTGTGGGCAGGCGCCCGCTGGTGCTCTAAAAGGGGAAGGGATGGAGGGGAGCCAGGGCGGCAGGGGAGGAGCTCCCTCCTGGGAGAGGACAGGACACATTTTCCCTTCGTCTGCAGCACTGTTAATTAAATTAGCTCTATTAACTAAATGTGTGTCCCTGGCGCACCCCCCCCCCCAAAAAAAATACCTGTTACCAGCCAGTCTCCAAATTCTCCTCTTTCGTCTCTTGCAAGGAGAGACTTTTATCAATCCTTCCTGCAATTGCAGACAAGGTAGTATTTATTTAAACCATTCATTAGCTGCCTGTCGCTCATGCGGAACTCAAGGCAGCTTACACTATTAATAAAACACTATAAAAACAACAGTTATAAAACTCATATAAGTCCTAGTTTAAAAACTCAAATTAAGACTGCCAATAATAAAACTTAAATCAATCAAAAGGCAGTCCTAAATAAAACTGTCTTCAGCTGCCTCCTGGAGATTGAAAGTGAGAGGGCCAGGCGCACCTCCCTGGGGAGGTTGTTCCGTAATTATGGGGCTGCCACTGAAAAGGCCCTCTCTCATATACCCACCAAATACGCATCTTTAATTAGTGGGATAGTCAGGAGGGCATCTCCCTGCAATCGTAATTCCTGGGCAGAAACGGATGGGAATCTTTCAGGAATGCTCCTCAGTTAAAACTAGAAGGTATGAAAATGTCCCCTACCATTCACATTTTAGTAAATAATATACTCCTTACTCCTAAGACTACATATGTGCATACAATTTCTCTATTTTGTGTAATGATTACTAAAACCAGACTGCATTTAAAACAGGTTTTTGGGGGTTTTGTTTTTTTAAGAAAAACCCTGCTATCAATATACCCGGAAGACCCTTCCATTTCCCTCTGCTTTCTCCCCTGCCCAGTATGGAATTTTGAAAGAAAGGACTGCTGCATTTTTGAAGCATTAAATGTATTTGCTCTTGTGGAATAGCCCCTTCCCTTCAAACCTTTGCACACCAAAACTCTCTGGAAGCCAGCTGTCAGAGGAGAGACATGTCAGATATGAGGTGGTTCTACAGCTGGTCACTGTCTGCATGCTGGGAAGGCATGTGGAGACATTTTCCCCCCATTGCTGTATGGCTTTGACAGTCTCACAGTTAAAATGATGTATCATTCTTATGCCTTTCCCCAGTGGACACTTCAAAGTGCATTAGAAACTCCAAGAGGAGTGCCCTATTGTTAATTGTTCCTTTCAGATGTACATTGAGATAAACACGGCTAAAGCAGAGAGGAACAAAAGGGTTCCGGTGGCCTCTCTGGGGAAACCCCTGTGCAGCCCAACCTGAGTCTGACCTTGAAAGGGCTTCCTTTGTTCAGAAAGCTGTGCTCCTCACTCCATCGCCCTATTGTCATCCAACGGCAGGGGGACAGGGACACCAAAGGAGGGAATGTCAGGGCAACATCCAGAACTACTCTCTGCAGCAGCATGGAGCATTTTGCTGGTGGTTTCAAAGCCTCAAAGGGAATACTCTGCAGCCTAAATAAAAATGCAAGTAGGAATACAGGCTGAAAATGTCATTTGGAAGGCATCTCTTTTGGTGGCTTTTTCACATTATCTACTACTCAGAAAGCTGGCACAGGCAAACCACTTACTGCAGTCTGTCATCCCGTGTCCTCTTTAGGAAGGAGAAGGTGGGTGGTACAAAAGCTTGTACTTCATTAAACTTTCCTGTAATTGCTTTGGACTGGGGCTGAACTGAAATTACTAATTGTTGATTTTCGAAAGTTCTTTGAGTTTTGAGTAACTGAATTGTAAGTATTCAGCTATTCAGAAAGTGTTGCCCTTACTCTGAATTGACTTTGCCCTAAGTACCCATGGTGCAGCCAAATCAGATTGACTAGACAACACCCTAACATGATCATGTGCTAGGTGAACTCTAATTGGCTAGAATCACACATGTGAAGAATACAGCATAATTAGAGAAAGAATTGGCACCACAATGGCAGCCAACAGAGGAGGCAAGGGTGATGGACAGTAATAAACAATTAAGAGGACTGTCAGGACCCCTTTACTCAAAAGCACTATTGTGACTCAAAAATGGGTGAGCAGTTACCACAGACCTAGCCTGGACAAATATTGTACACGGGGTTTCTTCCTGACCTCTTCCCATCCTACATCTCCTTCTTCCATCCTTTTTTAAGAAGAAAAAACCTGTTTCCCCAATAAATTTGTACCATTTCATTTAGGTAGGAAAAGATTTCGCTTCTTCGAAAGCCAGTCGAATACGACTCTAGGGATGTGGTGTTCATCTTCATTTCCAAGCCGAAGAGCCAGTGCTGTCCAAAGATGTCTTCCATGGTCATGTGGACAACATGAGTAGATGCCGAGGCACACAGAACGCTGTTACCTTCCCACCAAAGCTTTACACCATTATCAGCTGGTTCATGCACTCATCTGTTATGGAAATTCTGCAGACAATATGTGAGCCAGCTACTCTGTCTGCATTTCACCCAAGCGTTTTCAAAATCAGAATTTTTACGGAACAAAGAAGCCGTTAACCAGTTATTTCTAAATTTTCTTTCCAAATGTGCCAACACACCATCTCAGAAATCTCCACATTTTTACAGCAATACTGTAACATCTTTGAGATCATCTGCAGTCTGCAATGGGAACACTGAAGGGATCGCCTCATCTAGCTAGTCATGGAGCCTACTGTGTTGATGCCCATGGTAACATCAGATGGTTAATCACACACTATTGGGACTACAGTGGGCACAGATTGGGTTAACACAGCAATATTGTGGGATTTTTTGAAGTTACCCGTAAACTGAAAAGCTTGGTTCTCCACCTTCCTCCCCAGGGTTAGGGTGCTGTGGAGTGTGCCACACCGGCTCCTCCCCTTCACCCCCATAGTCAGAAGGCAGTGAGTTGTGACAAGCAGTAAGGCTTCGTTTCATATTATGTTGATTATACTACCATGTGCAAAGCAAATATTTTACAAATCAAGACAGCCAGGTAGACAGACACTTCTCCTTTTATTCTTATAAATTCATTTATATCCTACCTTCTCCCCAACGTGGACCCAAAGCAGCTCATACCATTCTCCTCTCCTCTTTCATCTGAAGTTTATTTTGTAGATAAAGCTGGCTTTATCTACAAGGAATTTACAAGCAGCCTTTCCAGCTCACACAACACAGCTTTGGCTGTATTACCATTAACACATTTCTGTCAGTTAAAGCCTTGATTACAGCCCCTCTTGCCTTTTCATTGTTGGAAGTCCCAGGTTCTCTGTTTTGCTGGGTCATCATCTTCTGATCAGGTATCCTGGATAATGTCCCATAATCCTGTTTCAGGAAGGTGACTCTTCATTCGTTCTCTCCAAATGAGTTAATTATTTTCCGCAAGCCTATCTATCAAGTGACTATGCTGTGCACCACAGGAGATCACCATCATTGTTCCTTTGTTCTAGCTTGCTCATGCTAAGAGCCTCTGGTGATCTATCTTTAATCAGAAATGCACTTAATCTGGGCCCATAACCCCTGTTGGCAAAGTAATTAACATAGCAATTGTGTACAACCTGATTAAACAGTAGAAAAAGGGTTATTTAGGAATTAACATACCTGATAGGAAACAGCAGAGACAGAGATAGGTTCCTAACTACTTCTCTTGCTGAGAGAGCAGGGAAGTCTCAGTGTGGGACTTCCAAGAAGGGGGAAATTGCCCTAAGAGTAGCAGTCTGGAGACAGATGAGGAATGACCTCACTATCCTAATTGTCTTCATGATGCCACCTGCAGGGTCTTCTTCTTTGTACACCAGACATTGCCTTTTCCAACAGTATATTTATCTGAATTTCTGCAGGCCATATTGGGGTGAAGTATGGTTGCTAAATTTGGCCCCCAATGGCATTCTTGCACATATGCATACAGAACTCACAAATATGTACTTCAATGCCATTTTCAAACCTGGCACTGGCAGATGCAAAGGACTCATTAAATACTTACTTGCAGGATGAATGGCAACAAATACTTTGGAAAATCCCTCCCCTTATAATGCAACTCAGCTACTTACTATCCTGTACAAATTAATCCACCATGAGAAGCTGAGAGACTTAGAGGAAGTACTCTTCCTAAATCTCTTTTCCTGTTTGCAGTTGCAGGCTTTTCCAGATATCATGTTGAGAAGGTCTGCCCTAAACAGATCAGCAAAAATAGCAATCTCTTGTCTGCACATCTCCTGGTGAAGGGTCACTGCTGTCGAAAGAAATGCTTTAAAGATTACAAAAAAATCTGTTTTTGAGCAACATAATAGTTTCTTTATTTAAAGTATATTTTATAGCATCTCAATTCTTCTCCATCCAATTCAGGTGAAAATGCCAGAATCTAATTACAGGACAAAGCTGAAAAGTTCTTGTAAGCAAAATGAACCTACTGGCGACAACACATCCCTGCAGTTAAACTTGTTGCCAGCACAATTTAGTACAATCTCAGAGTTCACTCAAGTTACTATGACTTCCAGCATCTTCCACCAGCTGCTATGTTGGCAGCTGCCAGATTCACAAGGAATGCTCCAGGCATTCATCTTCCACACAACTTACCTTCACTACAGCAGGAACTAAAATGAGAACGTGGGTGTGGGGGAGATCCCTGTACTTTACATCTTGTGTGTTTCAAGGTCTTTCGCACAAGCCAGAACATAAAATCTCTGAAGACAGTTTCTGATTCCTGTTAACAAACTCAGGTGTTGCTTAGCAGAATTCTGCTACACTAATGAGACTAATGAAATACTGAATTACACTAATGAGACTAATGAAAACATACATTTTTGTTTTGACTTTGCATATGTGGAAGATCTAAGCTAAAGAAGATCTGAGCAAAATGTGAATAAATAATCACTCCAGAACCTTGAAGGCTGAAAAAAATCTGAGGTGTTCTTCAAAAAGCACCTGACTGAAATCAAGCTAATCTATTTTGGAACATTTCCCCCCTCATTCTTTAGTTTAAGTTAGATCATATTTATAAGTAATTACATGTAATCTCCAGAGTTACAAACTTGGTGGAGGGCAGAAATCATTTAAAAAGCCAATTACATGTATGTTTGCAAACTTTCTTTTTTTATCAGAATAATTTCCAAATATCAAGAATTAGAAATAAAATCCAAAACACTCAAATTTCAGTGGAAGAGATATGAAGTGATCCATTACTTTTTCTCCCAAGGTCAGGCAAGGGACTAAATGCCTCATCATAAACACCAATCTCAGGTAAGCATTCCATTGCACAAATCACCTTCTTATACCTCAAGAGAGTTGCATGAATTATTCCTTAACCATACTTAACTTGAAAGTGCTCAGATCTCAGTAATACCATCCTTAGAGTATAACAATGCTCTTTTGCATCCGATGAAGTGATGAAGTGACTCGAATTTTGTTCTGCCATCATCTAAGAGGACACGTATTGAATAATAACATTAAAAAGAAAGTATATGGTAGATCTTAAACATCCAAAGTATATGTCTTTGGGATCCCATCTACTAGGCATAATGTTTAATTTTAAAAAAAAAATCAGTTAGTGCAATTCTGTGTACAGTTGGCAGCAATTCCACTGGACAGGATTAGGTTCTGACAGATTCCTGATATGTCCTCTAATAGATTTGATCACAGTACGACAATGCTTACACTGCACTTAATGTACCTTGAAGACACTGGATAGTGCTTAAGACTGGAAACACTTGTAATTGTGTCTGCTCCGGCCAAGTTTTGACCAGAGGTACTCTTTTTACAAACTGTCTTTAATCCTGAATGTCTAGCATTTCTGAAATTCACTCCAAGCCAACTTTCCCCTCCTTTCTTGTTCTGAAAGATCTCTGCGTGGATAACACACAGTGTGGAACTCCTGGCTTTAGCATGCTATTAAGCGACTGCCACCCCTAAGGGCAGCCCTGCGATGAGGACTCACATAACTCTGGATCAATAAAGGAAGTAGCTCAATTAGCATTTCACATGCTTTTCTTCCCTCTCTCCTTACCTTCCCTGCAGTGGGCATGCTTTCCCCTTAAAGGATTGTCCTGTTTCTGCTCCTTGCCAGCGTTGGCAGGGTGACAGTAGTCGAGTGTGCAAACTTGTGCTATTGTCCCCAGGCCAGGGGGAGTCATGGAGACCCACTAATATGACACAGGAAAATGTTTGCTGATGGCAATTCTATGGGCTTTGTCTAACTCTTTCTCCATCATGACGACTCGATTTAAGTCTCTAACTGTTTGACTACAGATGCAAGAGTACTATCCAACTCCATCCCTTTGTCCGGGTGGTTTGAATGGGTAATTCAGCTTTTGTGTGGCTCAATTGAGGGGGCAAACATAAAGACAAGATTCTTGAGCGCTCAAGCTCCTTTTCCATGGATATCTGCACATCTCTTTAGAGATTTGTTCCTTTCCTACCTTTTTCTGACATCACCCTCCCTTTAAGGGGGGGGGGGGGGGGGGGAATGCCCTGATCAAGAACAGTTTTTAAAAAGCAGGCTAGCCTGGTCTTCCAAACTAGCATTGTCCAGTGTTACTCAAGCATGGTTACTGCCAGCCTTCAGACAGCTTTGGAGTAGTTTAGAGAAAAGGGCCTCTAAACTTTCTTTACTCATCCTCAGCATATCATGTTTGATTGTATTTAAGAAAAAGGGAGGAGGAGGCTGGAAAGGGAAGAATGGCAGGAATCACAGGGAAATGATCGTATTTATTAGCTGTCTTTCTGTGGCTGTCCCCATGGTGACAATTTGTGATGGCAAAGAATGTGAGAACGGGGAGCCTAATGCCTGATTGGGATGCTTTGTATTTGGCAAAGTGGCTTCTGATTGGCCTGAGAAAGCCTCCTAACTAGAAGGACTTGATATTCATTCAGCTTGTTCAAGTGCTGCAAAACACTCACAGGGTCCGGCTGCTTCTCTAAAGGTTGGTAGAGTCTAACCTATGTAACAAGATTAGCTGGTGAGCGTCTTCTCTACCCCAGAGTTACAGTAACACTCAATATTTGACAGACAATCTAGCTGGGAGGGGTGTATGTGTTGGACTGCAGCGTCATGAAAACGATGTATAGATTTCTACTCAAGGGTTAAATGCTACCTGTCTAACAAGATTAACTAGTAGGGCCATAGTGGTAGCAAGTGATGCTTTTAAAACGGGGGGGGGGGGGGGGGAGTCATTTGGGAGGATGGATGTGGATATGAGAGTGTACACATGGTGCAGTGTGCACTGTCTAGCTTGTAATTTGTAGACAGTTGTTAAGGAAGTGTGTGTGTATAATAAGCTTAACATTTGCTGCAGAAACATCCACATGGGATCCTGTTTGGAACTGCTAGCTGTTTATACCCAGTGCTCGTTCATTCTACTAAAGTTGTCTCCTTGGGACTTTATCTTTGTGCATAATGTTAATCTGACTATGCAAGCACAAGAGACTATGGGTATGATGTAATTGTGCAAGTATGTGAGCACCTTCATGAAGCTGTAAGAGCGATGAATAATTATGTGAAACTTCTCAATACTGATAAGAATGTATGTTTGTATACAAAATGTGTATGATAACATGTCAGCAAATGTGTGAGAAGGGTTGTGTGGTTTCTTTGCAGTTTCTCACATGACAGTTAAAGTCTTTGAGTTGCTGCTGCCCTATTTGTGCGCACATGTGGATGACAGAAATTAGGATAGAATGCAGAAGAGAGCCTTTCTTACAATGAATCTACATTTTAAGTAATAGGTATTATGTCCAGATATGGCAATGCAACATGCATTCTTATAAATGCTTCACTTACAACATTATTAGCAGGTACGTGTTATAGTAACATGCAAAGCAAGTCAAGGCAACTCTGCATTCCTTAACTCTTTTTTTTTCTTTTAGAAAGCATCAGGCTCTGTAAATATTACAATTCAATCAGTTCTTAAGAGTTACTTTACACTAAGAAAAGCAAATACATTTACGGAAAGGCATGTATACTGTAGCGGGCTCCAGGTGGTTTCACTAGTTGTTTTTTCACCCACATTATACCTTTCTCTATTTTTGTTTTGAGTGTATGGAAATGTCAAGGGTGCGAGCGCTCTCTAGTGAACTGGCAGAAACGTGTGGCACATTCATTCATTAACATTTTCCCCTCCTCTCCCTCGGGGAAGAGACTAGGATAGGGTTGGGTTGCCAGCTCTGGGTTGGGAAATACCTGGAGATTTTGGGGGCGGTGCCTGAGGACAGCAAGGTTTGGGGAGGGGAGGGACTTCAACGTGGTATACTGCCCTAGAATCCACCTTCCTTCCTCCCGAAGTGGTCATCTTCTCCAGGGGATCTGATCTCTATTGCCTAGAGATCAGCTGTAATAGCGGGAGGTCTCCAGCCACCACCTGGAGGGCTGGCAGTCCTAGGACAGGAGGGTGATTGTTTTTCTCATCCCACCCTGGGCTTAATTTAAACAAACGGACGAACCTCCCCCAAACCACCTGTTGCTTTTGCGTGTCCCCTCCAGGCTCGGCCCAGCGAGATAGCTGCTCTTCATGGACGGCCCTTCCGGCGACGTCCCCCCTCCTCCGCGGCGGCTCCCCTGGTGAGAGATGGCCTCGGCGGACAGCGAGGTGAAGACCCTCCTCAACTTCGTCAACCTGGCCTCGAGCGACATCAAGGCCGCCCTGGACAAGTCGGCCCCCTGCCGCCGCTCCGTCGACCACCGGAAGTACCTGCAGAAGCAGCTCAAGCGCTTCTCGCAGAAGTACGCCCGCCTGCCCCGAGGCGCCCACCCCCACCCCTTGCCCCCGCCGCCGCCCGCCAGGGAGCGGAGGGCGCCCGAGGAGAGAGCGCGAGGCCCGAGCGCCGACGCCGCGGAGACCTCTGCCGGCCAAAGCAGCAGCAGCAGCAGCGGCGCCGCCGCCGCCGCCCTCCTCAACGGCAACGGCGAGCACAGGGCCTGCCCCAAGGCCGCGGCGGAACCCGGCGACGAGCGGCAGCAGGGCGCCTGCGAGGCAGCCTCCAGGCCCGACCAGGTGCCCATGCGGAAAAGGCAGCTGCCCGCTTCCTTTTGGGAAGAGCCCCGGCCGGCTCCGGGTCCGCTCGGCGTCAGCGCAGGGGCCTTCCCAGCGGCCGCCCCCTCTTCCTCCTCCTCCTCCTCCTCCAAGGACCTGCCCCTCTATGAGGGAAAGAAAAGTAAAAAAGCGCCCGACGGCGGCCAGGCCGCTGCCCCTGACAGCCCCCCGAGCGGGCCGGACAAGGAGGCCGCCGTCACGGTGCTGAGCGCCTGGAGCTGCTGCCCTTTCCCGTACCACGGACTACAGGCCTCCCCCGGCCTCTACCCGCAGCCGGCCCTCCCCCCCGCAGCCCCTTTCCCGGCCTTGGGGCTGTGGAGGAAAAGCGCGGCCTCCTCCTCGGCAGATGGGGAAGGGTTCTGCAAGCCGGGCGGCGGCGGCGGCGGGACGGGCCTGAAGGTGCACCGGCCCGTGGTGTGGAAGCCCATCCCCACCAAGCCAGCCGCGCCGCCCCCCCTCTTCAGTGTCTTCGGGTATATTTAGGCCGGGGGGGGGGGGGGAATCGCGTGGTCCAGTGGACCCCACCGGGATCCTCCTCTGCCTCCCTTGCTGCTGGAGTCGCTGTTCGAGGCGCAGAGAAAAAGGGAGGGAAAGAGAGAAGAGCCGGAGGATCCTCTGAGGAGCATTCAGACTCTGCCCCTGGAATAAAGATATCTGCCCGACAGGTTGGCAGCAGGGGCCGACCCAGGAAGCGAGAACAAATAAGGCTCACTTTGCCTTGTACAGTGTTAGAAAGGACCTGTAAGACACTTCTTTTTTTTGGGGGTCGACAAGAACTTAGTTCTTTCTGGCATGTGAATGTGAAGGGGGTTAAAACAAATAAAACAATGAAGGAAAGAAAAAGATTTGGAGTCTCCACAGTTCAAATTACCTTCAGGCAGGAAAGTGACTTCTGGTCAGCGAAAAGAAAAACACGGTGTATTCAAAATTAAACAGAAGTTCAGCACCACCTTAAAGTCTAACAACTTTGTTAGTCTTTAAGATGCCTCTAGGCTCCTGTTTAATCTTGCTGCAAAAAAGCAAAAACTAAAAACCCCTAACAGGGATGGAAGTTTATCTACAGGTTCTGCAGTTGCAGTTTTTAACCTGAGAGTAGCTGGTCAGGAATCAGGCAGATTTTTTTTTGGGGGGGGGGGGGGGGGCTTGGTGCTTTTTAAAACATTTTTTTCTCTTTTAGAAGAAAGCAGCTTTCACTTCACTTTTGTTTGGCATATGCCTACAATGGCACAGGAGATAAATGGGATTTATTTAAGTGACATATTTGCTGTTGGGATGGACAGCTAATGGTTCCTATTGCAGGAAGGGTCAGAGGCACAGCACATGTTCTGCTTGCTTAAGGTCTTAAGTTCAATCCCCAGCTCTTCTCAGGTAGCAGGGCTGGCAAACATCTCTCTACTCATGATCCTAGAGAGCCACTCCCCATTAGCTCTGATAGTATAAAACAGCTTCAAATGTGCGTGCATAGGCCAGGCAAATGGGGGTGGCTGGGAGAGCGGCAGCGATTTACACAGTGTTTCATTGCAAGATATCTTTGTTATCATGAAAGGTGTCACATGCACAAATGTTCACTCTTTTTGCTGATCAGTCAGATGCCATGTTCTGAATCCCTTTTGAAAACAGGACAAATATGTACTTGTACAAAAGCAATAGTAAAGTAAAGGAGATCTCTTAGTACCTTTACAATTACCTTAGTTTGGCCTGCATGCTTTGTGATATGAACAAGACTGGCTTGAGAAGATTGATGGAGTAAGGTGTGAGGGACCTGCAAAGAATCTGCAGGTTTATTGCAGGAATTAAAGGCCTCTAGTAGACACAGGGCTCAGGGATCTTTTTCCATACTGATCACTGCACATTCTACCTCTGGATTCTTTTATTCTGCTAATATGGAAAGGGGTTAACAGAAGAAGCTTGAGGGCTACTGTGGGGCAGCCCCCCTCCATTTTTCAGGACATGTGTTCCTCAGCAGCATTTTACTGGTTATATGGTATAAAAAGTAACCACAACAAGTAGTCATAAAACACACTGCTGTTTTGGAGTTTAATATTTAAACGATTCGAAGAGAATATATTTTGAACCTTGTGTGACCAGTCTCTCCCCCCCCCCCTCCTGAAATGGTGATCTTGGGTAAACATTTCTGGTTCAGGGGCACAGGGTGCTTTTCTGTAAAGTTAGCTTGCATCTGTCTGGGAGGGGAATTCATGCCTTTGGCTTTTGTTTATTTTAAATAATATATTGTGATCCCCAATTATGGAAAAAATAAATATTAAGAATCAGGCTGTATAACACCCCTCTCCTACTCAGGCTTTTACAAATACAGTGAATAGAGAGCTTTGTTTCAGCTACTTGAATTTATAGAACTGGACAGCTGATCTGTGAATGCAGCCAGCCATTCCTCATCCAGGGGGTTTGTTCATTGTTGCGTGTGTCCTTGACCTCACAGATGTTAAAACATTCCCTCCAACTGCGGCAGGTACAGAAATGCCTTGTCCTTTTAATGCTCCTGCCTGAACCCTTTGTGATGCTGCAGATGTGGACAAAACATGAGTAAAACAGTAACCCAGAACAGGCTTATAAATAGCTGCTCCTGGTTACCTGTGGCAAGGAAGAGTAAACTAAGCAGCTGAGCCCGCTTGCAGGGAGGGCGGGGTATAAAAATGAAGTATAAATAAATAAATAAATAAATATGCAGGGAAGCTTTTGCAAATTGGAAGATGTCTGCCTGTCTTTCAGTCTGTCAATGTGCCGCAAATGGTGAACAGGAATATTTGTGGGCAAATGGGGGGTGGGGGTGGGCTAGTAACTTCTGTGAATTTATTCACAAATTTGTATGAGAGTGAATGGAGAATTCAGTGTCATTTTATGCTGACTTTCCAATGCTTCACATGACTAGGGCCGTGGTCACACGGCCCCTTAATGCGGGAGGAAGGGCTGCTTCCTCCCGCATTTAAAGGGGCCGTCTACATAGCCCCGCAGTGAGTCCTGCAGCGAAGCGGGCTCCAATGCGGGTTGCTCCCGCTTTTACCGACCCCGGGAAAAACTAGTGTTTTCCCGGGAGTCACGGGAGGAACCTGCATTGGAGGTTATCTGGACAGCCCTCTCTCGCAAGCATTGCGAGAGCAGGGCTGTCCAGATGGCCTCCCCCCTCCATTTCCCCCCCCCCCTTTTTACACTTGGGCGCATGGCTACTCATGCGCCCAAGTGTAAAAGGGGAAACCCCCCCCCCCACAACTTACCCAGGCGGCTGGCGGTCCTTGGCCGCCACAGCCGCCTCTCCTGCTGCTGGGGCCGCCGTGGCCGCCGTTCGCTCCGCGGCTGCCGCCTCTTCAGCAGCCGCCGCCTCTTCAGCGGCCTCCGCCGCGGCCACAGCTGCCGCGGCAGTCGTTCCCGCCGCGGCCACCTCTTCAGCGGCCGCTGCTTTTGCTGCTGGTGCTGCCGCAGGGGTTGGGATGTATGGACATCCCAACCCGTGGTTGAAAAATGCGGCCCCTTTAAATCCGGGAGCCCTCCCGGATTTAAAGGGGCCGTGTGACCGCGGCCTAGGATTGCTTGGACATGGGATTGATATGTAGGTAGGGGCCATGTGAGAAGTTCCAAAGACCACAGGCAGCTTACGTATCTTTCTGCAACCATTGTGATTCATGTTCCCATAACCAACTACACTAAATTTAGTCTAATCTATCTAGTAATATGTATATGAGCACAAGGTCTCCAGTGCACACATAGACCTGCTCTGCCCTCGAGAGCATCCCCTGCTTACTTGGAGAAAAGGAGCAGCTTTATATGCTCATTTCTTTGTGCATGTGGGGCTGGCTCTCTCTGTTGACACAGTTCTAGCTTGAATCCAGTGATGCAAAAGTAGAAGCATAGACTAAGCATAGCTTCACGTGCACAAGATCTTGTGCAACACCTAGTGCACTCATCCTTATATATTATGGTGCCCAGAAATTAGTTGCACAACATACTGTGCAAGTGGAAATGCAATTGAGGATATTAGATTTAGCACAAGAGGCTACCTTAGTCCTCTTCTTGCATTTCCACTCGTGCAAGAGCTGTAATGCAGGCAAAAATTTTGAGTTGGATCCAACCCCTCTATGTATACATAAGATGCATGTAGAACACAGCACACAGTGTTACATGTTCAAGTTAAGAGGAAAAACTGCCTTCAGAAATGAAATTTTCTACAATGGTTATCACAATTTAGGCTGGTTCAAACTTTCCCAGCTGTTGTATATTTGTATCAGGCCGCTTCATAAAATTGCTTGAGTTATTATAAATCATCTTACAAAACAGCCACGTAGTATCTGAAAAGTAATTTTTAGTCACATTTAATGCAAACAGTGAAAACTTAAAAACAATACTTTCATAAATACTGCACATGCCCATGCCCCCAATTTTTTAAAAAAGTCATTGTAACAAAACCAAAACATTAGAAGTGCATTATAACATAAAATGAATTGCACACATGCCTGTGGAAATTATACATTATCAATTACTACTATCCCTAGAATATCCCCAGAATATTTGATATTATGATAAAAGTTTTCCTATCATCACAATACATGCAAATGTTCTATGTGCTGGAACAGCAAGATGCATATGAAGTCCTGCATTTTTTTCAAGTTTACAACCACAGTTTTATAGTAAAAAGTAGCATTATTACAGATTTGTTATTACTGGTGAAATACTTTATACAAATTCAGTTGCCGCTGGATCCAAGAAATCACTGGAGCAGTGGAAGGTTGCATAACTCCTCACGTGCATATGGTTCCCCAGAACAGGCTGCTGTAGGGGACTTTTAGTAGTAAACTGCTGCATGCAGTTTGACACACGTTCATCCATTGTTCATGCAGTCGCCTGTTCCAAATGACCTCTGCATGAAAATGTTCTTCTTTATGTGAATTGCAATTGCTGGATCAGGGTGAACGAAGTAAAGAGGTAGGAAGCTCCGCATGAAAATAAACATAAACCAAGTATGGGGGGGGGGGGGGAAATAGCAAAATGAATCAAGTGACAGCACAGTTATCAGTGGAGTGATCTCCCCACTCCCGTTTATGCACACAGCTGCACTTGAATCTCCTGAGGTTTGCAGGTTTATGGACAAATCTGCAGGTTACCAGTGCATGCATGATGGGAGAAGAACTAGGAAGGCCTTTCTCAGCTTGTTCTTCTCCAACACCCTGAATAAACAAGTCTTCCCTAATGGGCGCAAGCTGACTCGTCTCCTCAGTGCCTATATCATAATGAACACTGGACTTAAGTTCAAGAACTACCACCTCACTGCTCCATCCTCAACCAGTTAAACATTTCCATTTTTTAAAAAACACACAAAGAAAACTGCAACCTTGTTAATAATACTGTACAAAGGATTTTTTTTTACTCAGTAGTAATTATTATACCTCGTTTCTATATTATGAAAGCTTCAGATGGTTCTACCCAGTAAGTGTCCTGCAGTCTACTTTGAACACCCCCATGATGCACTGAGACACAAATATTAGTTTAAATCTCCTTGATTTAATATTGCTAAACTGCCTTTAGTACAGGGGTCCCTACCCTTCTTGAGCCTGCGGGTACCCTTGGAATTTGATTCAGTCTGGTGGGTGCAGCCACAAAATGGGTACAACATTGCCACAGGATGCAAACCAGCCACAAAATGTCTGCCACAGCTTACTTTCAGTTTTGTGCTGTAGTAAAAGCTGCTGCCGAAACATTTTTTTTTTAAAATCTGCAGTTAAATCTCCAGTGGCCAATCAGAAGTCTTGCTGGGTGAAAGTTCACCTTGCCATGCCCACTATTCTAACACCACCTGGTGGGCACTAGGAATGGTGTCAGTAGGTGCCATGGCACCCAGGGGCACCACGTTGGGGACATTTGCTTTAGTGCCCCAGGGTTCATTGGTATCCTCAACGTTCTAAAAAACAACATAAAATCCATATTCTAGAACTGAAACATCTCACCATGAGCTGTACCAGTCATTGGCTTCAGTGATATCAGAACTACAAGCAAATGAACTACAGTACATTAATGGCTTTGTTTCTTATGCTTATTTAACATATGTACATTCATTTCCTATGGATTAAACCCTTGGTAAGGTCTTTATTTTGTGTTTATTGGCATAATGAATTCTTCATTAGATCCATTATTAACCATTATGTGTTCTGCTGGAAGATAAAAGTACATTTGTAAAGATCCAGGGCCTTTCATCACTCAGAAGTTGTCACTACATATTCAAGAAGAAAGGCCAAATAAATTAGAAATTAAATGAATGAGATGCTGTCAAATGAGGCAGAATTAGCATCCCAAAAGTTGACAGCCTTGCAAACTAAACTGAAATAAAGGGCAACCAATGAAATGAAATGTGATGCTGAATTTTAAATGCAACTGGGATTTTTAAAGATCTTTTCATAAGATCAAGATGGTTTCTATGGAAAAATTCCCAGAATACATGAGTTGCTTACAGCAGCAATCCTGATCGTCCCTCGACACACAGTCAAGTACTTAATTATGTGCAAACTGGATTAGTACAGATATAGTTGGCAGCAATTTTCATAACTGTAAAGCTGGGGAAAGTGCCATCATAACAATGCAAACAGCATGATCACGTTCATGTTACATTTGTCCATACAAGTGTGCCTAGAGATAATCATACACACAAAAAATGTTTTTTCTGAATTGGTCTGTTCTCTCTTTCATCATCTCCTTACAGACCTAGTACTCATTTGTGTGTGTGTGTGTGTGTTTATAAAACAGCATCATTATTTTTCTGCTGCTTGCTGTCAGTGTATTTTACCCTAATTCTCTCACTTCTTTCCCATCTTCTGAACAGTGTCAGATAAGCTCTTTCTGTGATTGTGATTGGTAGGTATCTTTTCTCTCCTTTCGTAGAAATGCCAGTGTTTCCTTGTTTTGCATGAGTCCATTCCCATCTGTTCTGTCATAAACATAGATGTCCCTCCAGGATACTTTTGATGGCCAGATTCATCTCAGGTCACTGAGTAAAGTCATATTGTAAATAGCGGATCAGTCTTCCTGGCAGAGGCAAACTATCAATAAGTGGTATACGGTCCTTTCCAATCACAGTTCGAACTTTGATCCGGCAAAGGTGTGCAAGTGGCCTTGGAAGCTCTGGGAAAAACAACAACAACAAAGTGTGTGTGAGTCATTAGAGCACTTTAGAAGTCTCTTCACAGAAGTGCCTATTCTGAGAGGGAACCATTTCACGTATTGTGTCATGTGCTGGGGTTTCCCTTGGGATTTTTGAGAACCAGCAAATCTTAACTGCTAGAACATGTTTCCTACACATTATGCTTCCATGCACAGGAAACATTCAAATATGAACATATTTGATTCAATGCATGAGCATTCAAATATGAGATCACAGCCCAAAGTCTGACATGATACAATCCAGCAATAGCTACACCCTGATTTTGTTGATAGTTTAGTTTTGTCTCTGACTATCAGAAACATAACATTTTAGCACAGTGTTTCTGTGGGAACAAAGAACTGCATTAGGTTCTACTTAGAGCAGAATAAATTTGTTCAGAATATTATTTAGTATACCTCACAGGTGACCTAGGCTGGGGGTAATGGCATGATATTACTGTTTTCCACACTTAGGTAGTGAGGGAATTGAATATTCAAGATTTCCTTTATTTCCATGTGTACTTTCAGTGGCAAAGTTCCGACAGGCTCTGTTCAGCCTTCACATGAAAACATAGTTTATTTATTCATTTTATTTATAGTCCACCTTTCTCAATGAGATTCAAGGTGGATTACACAGTGTATGCCAATACAATCAACAGGATAGGCCATCCAATAAACATTACAATAGGGTTGCAGAAATCTGAAACAGAGCTGAAACAAAGTATAAGCATGAGCGCAAAGCAGAAATTACACAGCAGAAGCATACTACAGCAACAGCTGATATGTGCTATACACCCAGGCCCGATCTCTTTACCAAAGCACCTTTCTGAACCACTTCATTACAGTATCATCCTATTACCTGAGTAAAAAATACTCATCCTGATTCATTCAGTTTTGTACAGTTGGGGTGTTGCCAGAGGTGCTGCCTTTACTCTCGGGTAGCCCCAACAGCAAGGGGGCACCCCACTTCTAACCTGAACCAGAGACCCACAAAACTCAGGCCAAGGAAGACACTCCTGGTTCTGAAACACAGAGCAAGTCATAGCTCTGGAAACAGGGTTTCCATATTCAGGTGACAAACCAAGACAGTCCTCAGCAAACCTCCAGTCTTCCCCCTCCACCCAGCAGAGATATGCTTATGGAATAACAATGGGCTCCACCAGGTGAAGTATCTAATTTCTAAAGGCTATTCAGAGGCCATCTGGCAAATAGTCCTTCTATCTCCAGAACCTCACCCAGCCCTTTTTGTGTCATCTCATGTCTATATTCGTTGTTTCTCCTTGCCCCATCCCTCAGGATACCAAGATAAACCAATCAAACATTCAAATTATTAATGATCCTTCCTGACACTAATCAGGGACTCATCTCCCATCTTTTGTCTGTATCTAGGAACCTATTCAACCACCTTGGCAAAATCGTTAGTGGTCATAAAATCCATTCAGCTAGCCCCAGTACAGACATCCAACACCTGGCTTCTATTGTTAAAGCCTGACTCTGCCTCTCTGAGAGCTCATTGGTCACATCTAGGCCTTGCCCATCCTGAGGCCACACACCCCTGAGACTCATCATTGGTCCAGGTAATCTATTGTTCTCACCTGAGACCGACCCCCAAGACCTTCAATTGGTCTGCATTGTTTTCCAGTGCTGTGAGCACATGGCCCCCACCCCTAAGCCTCTGGGTTTAGGCCATAATCCTTTCTTCATGGACCTCTGCACATCTGGACAAGTAGTATCACCCCATAACTGACCCCCCAAGCTATCAATCACCTCTGCTTCCTTAGTTCTGTATTGTGTGTATGAATGCTTGATTTTGTGTTTGTATGTTTAAGAATCCTTCAGTAAAGAAATCATTATTTTAGCCACCCAGTATCTGTGTCTGTTCCTGGGTTCTTGGGAATCCTAACTCTGGTATACACAGGTCTGATCCTATAGTTACACCAGTTTCTCATTAATATCATAATTCCCTGTCTTTATTAAAGAACAGAGCAATTTGGCTAACAGGGGAAAGCAGAGAGAGTGGGTGCCTTCCCAACCTCAGGCTAATCCATAAGGTGGGGGCGGTTAACAGAGAATGCATGTTGTACGGGCAGTTACTGATTTTGGCCAGTTGCAGGATGGCTCCTGCACAAGGCCCTGCTCAGATGACTGCAGCTGGCATAGCAGAGCATATTTTGAACTGAGCTCAGTACCTGAGGGGCAGCCAGTGCAGCGAGTACACCTAGATCCTGATAATAACCAAGCTGTGGTGGAGTCTCCAAATGGACTCCAAGTCTCCAACTGGAGTCTCCAAGGGGACTTTGGGGGAAGACCTATATGGAGTACATTGCAGTGGTCTAGGCTTTTTGTTATGATGGCATGAATCCAAGTGCCCACATTGGCCATGTCAAGAGAGGGGCCGTCTTGCAAGCTAGACAGAAGGGGAAGATAATGTTTTTTTGCAGCAGCATTAACTTGTTTACCCAGCAGTAATACTAGAACCACCATGACCCCATGGCTCTTAACCAGGTCAGCAAGGACCAGCTGAGCCCCACTGAAAGTGGTAAACACAATGTCCTTCACAATCTCCAACTTCCCAGTCAGCATCATTTCCATCTTGTCTGGGTTCAGTTTCAATTTGTTCACATTCAGCTATTTAACCACAGAAGTCAGGCAGTGGCTCCAGAACTCTACCGCCTCATCAGGGGATTTGGATAGGGAGATCTATCATCAGCACACTGATGGCATTCAGTTCCAAAGCTATTAATAATTTCTACTAAAGGCTTTACATAGAGGCTGAATAACATGGGACAGAAGATTATGCCCTGTGGAACCCTGCAAGACAACTCACTCACCGAAGACAGCTGGTCTCTGATGACAACTCTTTTGAGTCTGATCTGTGAGGAATGATTTAAACCAGCTGAAGGTACGTCCTCTGATACCTACTTCTGCCTCCAAATGCCGCAACAGGATGGCATGATCTACTGTACCAAAAGCTGCAGATAGATCTAGTAAGAGCAACAAGCCTTACCTGAGTGCCATGGATGGAAATTGGGAAGCTGACTTGTATGCCTGAGGAATTAAGTACTAGCACTTTATATACGTTATATTTATGGTTTTAAATTTGTGTATTACATGATTTTATATTGTATGTGGTACTGTCTTGTTGTACTGTATTATATTGTTGTAAGCCGCCCTGAGCCAGCTATGCTGGAAGGGCGGGGTAAAAGTTTAACAAATAAATAATAATAAAGAAATAAGGAAGCATGACCTTTGTCTTCATTCAGATGGAGGTCATCAACTAAAGCCACCAGAGCTGTCTCTGTACCATAGTCCAGCCTGAAACCAGACTGAAACGGTCCCTGAGCAGATGGGTTATCAAAGACCACCTGCAGCTGGATCTCTACTCCTGGATTCTAGTCTGATGAACTCTAATGAACCATAGTGGAGTGGCCTAAAATCCCTAAGAGCATCCTGGAATCCAGTGGGATCCATGAATCTCCATGGGAAGACCATTTTAACTGCCCCCCCTTGGAGCCATATTCATGCTTGCCTTGAGTAGACAGTGGTCAGACCAAGTTTCAGGCTAAATCTTCAGGCCTGAATTAAGACCTCCCCTCAAAAAAAAAAAGTCTCAGTGCAAAAAATTAAGTCAGCAAAGTGTGGCCTCTTCAATTAACTAACTACAGTATGATGGTCACTTTGACTCAGGCCACTCCACTATGGTTCATTAGAGTTCATCAAACTAGGATGTGAAACCATGGTTGAAAATCGGTTTATTAACCACAGTTATGAATCCAGTAATTATCCAGTATCCAGTAATTATGAATCCAGTAATTATGAATCCAGTGGCACCTTTAAGATCAACAAAGTTTTATTCACAGTACAAGCTTTTGTGTGCAAGCACACTTTATCAGATAAGATGATGGTATCTGATGAAGTGTGCTTACACACAAAAGCTTATACCATGAATAAAACTTTGTTGGTCTTAAAGGTGCCACTGGACTCAAACTTTGTTCTGCTGCTTCAGTCCAACACGGCTACCCCACCTGAATCAGTCTTAACTATGGTTCCACAGGATGTGAACCTGGCTTAATCCTCGCTTCTTCCCTTGCAGTGACCTCCCTGGCTACAGAATAAAGGCAAACCAGCTTTTGTTGAGGCAGATCAGGATTTGAGTGGTCATCTGCGAATAGAATCCTGGATTCACAAACTAATCATAGTTAAAACTAAACCAGACATAACCCAGAATTTTGCAGTTATGTCTGAATCAAGACATGCTGTTTCACCTTTTGGTTGTCTGTGTTAAGCAACTGATCATAATAACTCACCTGCTTTCTTTTTAATATTAGCCCAGCCTTCATAGCTGTCAATATGCTCCTTCAGCCGGGAACAAAGTTGTACATTGCCCACATAATCCAGCAGAACATCAATGATTGGCCCTGCCCAACGACTCATCTCTGGGGTAGAAACCATTTCACAAAACTGTAATATTAAAATAGTGATACACTTCAGATATATTGTCAGAGAGTCAAATCCAGTTCTTGAAGAATGACTACTGCTTTTGTACTCATGTGAGGGAAGAATAAAAGGCATGATATAAGCATAATTTTCAACCGCATTTAGATATTTTATCGTGGTGTGTACCAGTTGCTGATATATACCAAATTTGAGCCTAATAACTATAATACAATATCAGAAAAAATACCTGCTATGATATGGGTGCGAACACACAAGCAGTTTGGCAAGACATGGCCACCCCTCCCCTCTGGATCAAATGGGCGCAGACACACAGCCACATCTGTTGGGCGTTCCCCAGGCACACTCACCATGTCATAGGACGACTTGGAGCTGGGTTAAAAAGGCACCACATCACAAGTGGTGTTTTCGGTTCCCCGCACATTCATTGGGCATGGCTGGATGTCTGAATGTGGTGGAGCGCATGCAGAACGGATTGGCGGTCGAACCTGTAGATCTGTTTCTGCTGCTGGGATTCTTAATAAAGGTTTTGCCTATATGAATTTGTGTATATGTGCATGCACCTACCTGCATTTTTTTTTTTAAATGACCAGGCAGCACACGCTGTGGGTGCAGCACTTCAGTAACTTGCATGCTTGACCACAGAATGGCTGCGCGGGTAACCTGCAGCAGGGTGTGCTGTCTGGATGATATGCCCCACAACATTTTAAACTGGTACAATTAGAAGTGACACCATATTGCACCAAGCTTCCAGTGTAATCACACCCTATTTTGAGCAAAAATCTACCAAATTTGCTACTGCATATTAAGAGTTAAGACTTTATACACCACAAGCTCAGTATTACTTGCAGAACAGACACACACCCCTTCCCCTTGCTGCCACAGTTTTCTGTGCTCCTAAAATCCTGCGGCTGGGAGTTGGCAAACCTTTGGAAAACTCAAAAAATGCCATTTTTGTATTGCATTCTATATTTTAGGAACCTGCACCCCATTCCTAAGGCAGCTCTCTCTTTTGCTTTCTGTGAAATAGCTTAAATGCCCTCTAGTGGCATGTGGATAAATTACTTCTTGAGGTTACATTTCTTATAATTTTATTTCCAATGCACTAAGTATTCTTTGAAACATTTGTCCTGCCCTTTCATTGGCATGGAAGATTGAATGAGTATTCATAATTCCTTTAGTACTTATCAGTTTACAAAGTTCTTTACACTGCTTTACATCACTGTCTTATGATGTGCTGGCAGCTGTGGGTCGCCCAAAAAAGCACAGCAAGTTTCATGGCTGAGAAGGATTTTGTTTTTACCCAAGAGAAAGCATGGGATGATATCAACACATATATACAAAACTGCAGCAAAAAGTGATCCAATCTTAAATATTAATAGAACTTTGGAGACCACTGGAGTATGATCAGCTCTTGTCAACTTGTTTCCCGTAAGATTAAGCTAAGCCAGCCCAATGTTTCATCTACTGTCACACTGACTGGTGCCCTTCCCTAGATAGCCCAGGCTAGCCCGATCTCATCAGATCTTGGAAGTTAAGCAGGGTCAGCCTTGACTAGTATTTGGAAGGGTGACCTACAAGGAATACCAGGATCGTGACACAGAGGCAGCCAATGGCAGACCACCTCTGAAATGTAAAAAAACCAAGTCCAGCTCACCACCTAGTGGCGCATAACGCTAAAGAGCTAGAACTTCTGGCTGCCAGACAATCTTAGGATCTCTTGGCTATTCTACACACAATGTCATACGATGATTAATTCATTAACCCTGACTGGTAGTGGTTCTCTGTGAGATCAAACTTTCTCAGTCCTGTTACTTGCTATACCTTAAACTACAATAGAAGTTTTCTAAGGAAAGACTGTACTGCCACTATGCTGCACTTGTTTCTCCAAGAAGTAAGCATACCTGTACTGGATTTGGCTGTTTCTCCACCAGGGGATCATTATACCTGTCCCTCCTAACTTCTATGGCAGGATGGGGGCCACACCCATACTGACACTGGAAACAGGAGTAGGCATCACAGCCCATATCCATCAGGAATTTCAGCAGAGCAAGGTACTTCATAGAGAACATGATGGTAGCAGGGAAAGTAGTAGGGTGGGAAGAAATATAAGGATTGATATTGGCACCATAATCCAGAAGCAACTTCATTGTCTTCACGCAGCCATGGCGGATGGAGACGAGCAGTGGGTTGATGAGATCTACATTGGGATTTGCCCCAGCCTCAAGCAGCAGCTCAGCAGCATAGACATTGTTGTTAACAACAGCAAAGTAGAGAACAGTGGTGCGCCGATCCTCATAGAGGCGGGCACGCTCAGCAGAGAGGGTGGAGTTCACGTCAAAGCCGGCATCGATCAGCTCTTCCAAGACGTCGTCGCGGTTGCACTCGGCTGCCAAATGCAGAGGGCTGATGCCGCTGCGCTTGATCCGAGTGCGGCTGCTTACCGGGAGCAGCATTCTGACAATCCTAGCAGAAAGGAATCAGAGCACAGGCATGACTTTTAGTTTCCTTTCCTAGCAGAACTACTACTGTTGTCATCACAGCATCTAAGAGCTGGGAAGACTTTGTAATGTATGGGTTGGCCCTTAGCCCCCTAGCTTCAATCCAGATCCGAGACTATATTCTGCTCGTCAAAAGCCACTGGACTGGCATCTTTATCTAGATCTAGGAACAAAACGTCTCCATCAGTACTCCTTAACACGCAATCAAGTTATATAAAAGATAAGTTCCCTTTCCACTAATGGCATACAATTCCATAGAATTTATAATATCTATAGACTCAATCAACAGCAAGTAATTTAATACATAGTTGCTGGGAAAGACTGAAGGTAAGAGAAGAAAGGATGAGATGATTAGACAGTGTTATTGATGCAATGAACATGAAGTTGAGCAGACTCTGGAGGATGGCAGAGGACAGGAGGGCCTGGTGTGATGCAGTCCATGGGGTTGCAAAGTGTCAGACTTGACTGTGCGACTGAACAACAACAAAATTATAAAGAGCTCTGATCAAGATGGCCTAGGCTATCTTGATCTCATAAAGAACTTGAAAGTGAAGCATGGTCAGTTCTGGTAATTACTCGGATGGGAGACCACTGAGGAAATCCAAGGTTTCTATGGAGAGGCAGGCAATAGCAAATAACCTGTGTTTGTCTCCTCCTTTGGAAACCCGATGCGGTCACCATACATCGGCTACAACCTGATGGCACTTTCCACCACCAAATTATAAAGAAGGCAGCATCTTTTGCACACAGTGAAGTGCCTGAGCACCAAAAAGAAGTTTAGGATAAATCTCTGCAGTACAAAACCAAGGCACTCGCCAGTGATGTTCCCTGGAAGGCAGGAGACCTGGGTACTATTGAGCTGGCAGCTGTCCACCAACAACAAATACTTCTGCTGACAAGAGAATATATTAAGCCTCATCATTAGCCATCCCCTGATCTACTGGGGTTCATTAAAACTAAAGGGGTTGGGCTTATTCTCCAAAAGTCTCCTGGAAGAAGAGTTAAAGAGACATTGCAAGACTTGCTTCCGACAAGGGAGGGCACTTCTGCAATACAAAAAGCATAAGCCCTGCAGGGTAGGGCTGAGACCCCTGGTCAAATCATAAGAACATAAGAGAAGCCAATGTTGGATCAGGCCAATGGCCCATCTAGTCCAACACTTTGTCACACAGTGGCCAAAAATACCAAGTGCCATCAGGAGGTCTACCAATGAGGCCAGGACACTAGAAGTCCTCCCACTGTTGTCCCCCCCCCACCGAGAATACAGAGCATCACTTGCCCCAGACTGAGAGTTCCTATCTATACTTTGCAGCTAATAGCCACTGATGGACCTCTGCTCCATATGTTTATCCAATTCCCTCTTGAAGCCGTCCATGCCTGTAGCCGCCACCACCTTCTGTGGCAGTGAATTCCATGTGTTAATCACTCTTTCAGTGAAGAAGTACTTCCTTTTATCCATTCTAACCCAACTGCTCAGCAATTTCATTGAGTGCCCACAAGTTCCAGCCATTACAATTGGGCTCTTACAATGAACAGGCCAAGCTATGTCCTTCCGGATCTACATACACACTAAAAACTGGCAGGCAACTAGACAGGGTAGGATGGAGGAGGTAAAGATATCATCTCACAGCTTCCTGAATGCCTTCCCATATCTTCCATCTAAAGGGAGAGATCTGTGTGGGAAAGCTTCAGTAACTGGTTGCTCCTTATGCAAACGTTTGCTTCTGATGAGAAGATCTGTTATAGAGAGGAACTTGCAGTGCAAACTTCAGTGTTATACCCTGAAAAGCCTTCAGTGGTCTTAAAAAGGCAGAACTTTGCTTAGCAACTCATTTGTTAAACTACTGTTCAATTAGGGTTGCCAGCCTCCAGGTGGTAGTTGGAGATCTGCTGGGATTACAACTGATCACCAGGTGACAGAGATCAATTCACCTGGAGAAAATGGCTGCTTTGGAAGTTGGACTCTATGGCATTATACCCCGCTGAAGTCCCTCCTTTCCCCAAATCCTGCCTTCCTCAGGCTCCACTCCAAAATCTCCTGGTATTTCCCAAACCAGAACTGGCAACCGTACTGTTCAGGCAACTCCTAGAAAAGTGAAGGAGAAATACTACATTAATAGTCCAAGTAAAACCATTCAGGAATATGAAGGGAAGAAGAAGAGTAGGTTTTTATACCCTACTTTTCTCTACCTTAAGTGGCTTACATTTGCCTCCCCAAAAAGTAGAGCCATCACCCTGCCAACAAAAGTCCGTACGGTCAAAGCAACGGTATTCCCAGTAGTAATGTATGGTTGTGAGAGTTGGACCATAAGGAAGGCTGAGCGCCGAAGAATAGATGCTTTTGAATTATGCTGCTGGAGAAGACTCTTGAGAGTCCCTTGGACTGCAAAGAGATCAAATCAGTCAATCCTAAAAGAAATTAACCCTGACTGTTCCCTGGAAGGCCAGATACTGAAGCTGAAGCTCAAATACTTTGGCCACCAAATGAGAAGGGAGCACTCACTGGAGAAGACCCTGATGCTGGGAAAGATTGAAGGTCAAAGAAGAAGGGGACGACAAAGGATGAGATGGTTAGACAGTGTTGTTGATGCAATAAGCATGGAGTTGAGCAAACTCTGGAGGATGATGGAGGACTGGAAGGTTTGGCGTGATGTGGTCCATGGGGTCGCGAAGAGTCGGACTTGACTGTGCGACTGAACAACAACACACAACAGGCACCTTGTGAGGTAGGTGGGGTTAAGAGTATTCTGAGAGAACTGTGACTGTTCCACTAAAGTCTATCTACGCCAAGTGCAGCACATTGTAGGCACACAGTGATCTTGTGAATCAGCCTAATAAATGTTTGGGTATGACTGGCGGGATCCTCTTTTTACCATGAACCTTTAAACTATTTTCCCCTTTGCTATCTCCCGTCATCATATCCTGGCACCCAGTCTCCCAGCCTTCATGTCAACATTGCTGACAACATAAAAGGAGCTTCTACTGTATGAAGTTCATATGAATGCATCCACAAATGAATGCACAATCAGAAATAAATTTAACCACAGCTACAGATATTCAGGATTGTGGGAGTTAAAGAATATTTCACAAGGGTCGTGGAGTTGACAAGACACAGTATCAACATAAACCTTCCCCAAAAGGGAGGAATCACCATATAAAAACATGCAAATACCTGGTAACAAAAGTTTAAAAAAGAAAAGAAATATCTTCTTGGCTCCTTTTTGTTTAATGTTGTGGAGCCTTAGCGTCCTGGCAGAAAGTCCAAGTGTGGAATTCCTGCAGAATTACGTATTAAATCCACAAGCTTAACTGAGAGAGGTCACTGTGAAGAATATTGTTATGCAGAATACCACAGGGATTAAAAAACAAGCAGCCACCTGGGGGCCAAGTTTGTAGTTTGGATAACATTTTTGTTCTAGCTTGCTAAAGAAGGGGAGATTTTTAGTGCTTTCACCTTGAAACTTATGAAAGTACTTGATAAGGCAATATTAAGAAGTGTTGGACTGAGTTCAAAGAAGAGCTAGGTACAACGTTTCTTAACATTTACAATCCCGTTTGTTTGTTTGTTTTAAATTCCACTTTTGCACAGATTGGTTAAGAGTGAGTCATAGCAATATATGAAACCAGACTCTGAACTAATTCCATATATTGTTGTGAATCATTCTTAACCAATCTGTAAACAGTAAAAATCTGGGCTGTTTTTTTTAAAAAAATAATCCAAGAACAGCTCTGCTAACATAGGTTCTGACTTATAAAACTGCTATCGGTCTGTTCAGTTTTGTTAACAAATTTACTGGTTCCTGTTTAAATACTAGTACCAATCCTATTTAAATACTAATACCAATCCTATTTAAATACTAATACCAATAAATAAATAAATAAATAATCCATTAACTAAGAACCTATGACATTTCCTCTTTGGTGCCCTCTCATTAGTATAATCTCTTTTGCTTTTGTTGCAGTTTGGTAATCCATCCACAATGATGCCTTTTATTTACGCCACAATCCTGAGTGTATTCGCTTGGAAAGGTTCCATTGAAAATAACAGGAATAGTTAGGAAGTAGTTAGGACCAGGCAATCTGATTCAGAATGCAACTCCAAACTGTTACACTGCAATCCTAAATAGGGTTACCCTCTTCTAAATCAATTGAAGTCAGTAGGTTTAGAACACTGTAGCTCTGTTTAGGATAGCACTGTTAGGCCCCAATGTTAAGAACACTTTCCTGAGAATAAGACCCACTGAATAAATGGGACTCCCTTCTGAGATGATAGGCTTTTTTCTGAAGTAGGGTTGTTAGCTTCTAGGTGGGGTCTGGAGATTTTCTGGAATTACAACTGATCTCCAGACTACAAAGATCAGTTCTACTGGATCAAATGGTTGCTCTAGAGTGTAGACTGTATGGCATTACACCCCAGTGAGTTCCTTCCTCTCCCCTAGGGTCCCCTCATTGCACCATTGGGGAATTTTGGGGGTGTTCTGAGATGTCCCCAATATGATGACATCACCCGGATATTATGTCATCATGTCGGTGATGCTGGGGGGTGATGCTCTGGTTTTTGGGCAATATTCTACAGTAAAACTGGCTTCAACCCATAGAGTTTTGCCCTCAAACCATGTGATGCCCGTCGTGATAATGTCACTTCCGTGTGACATCATCATGTTGGGGACATTGCATAGTGACATCACTGTTTGGGGGTGGGGTTTCTGCCACTGGTCAGCTGGTCAACTGGCAGGTAGAAGCCCTGGAAACTGTGATGTCATCACATCAGCGATATTGCAGGGGTGACATTCTGGTTTTTGGGCAATACTCTATGGAATTATATTATATATTCTTATATAGTCTTATATTCTTTAAGCCACCCTGAGCCTGCTTTGGCAGGGAGAGCAAATAAAATAAATAAAACAATAAAACTGGCTTCAAACGCTAGAGTTTTGCCCTCAAATCAAAGTGTCACCACGCAATGCCCCTATCATGATGATGTCACTTCTGGGTGATGTCATTGTGTCAGGGATGTCATGCAGTGACGTTACTGTTTTGGGGTGGGGTTTACCCAGCAGTTAACTGGGCCAAGCCTGGGGAAACCCCTGCCCAGACCTGGGGATTGGCAACCCTCCCCTCCCCCAACCTTGCCCTCTCCAAACTCCATCCACTAATCTCCAGGAATTTCCCAATTCAGAGGTGGCAATCCTATCCTTAAGACTCTCACCCTAGTTATCTGCCTCAGCATGAATTTATTTATTTATTTATTTAATTTATACCCTGCCCTTCCTGCTAGCAGGCTCAATTTACACTGCATTCTTTTAATATGTTACTGTGTAACAGCCTTTTGAGGTACATTAGGCTGAATGATTTAAATTCATGTAATGATATCATATGGGAGCCATTTTGAGGCCATAGCCCTTCTGGCCCCATCCTCTGCACCAGTCAAAGTAACACGGAACACTCCGTGAAATTACCATTTTGCAAGGTGAATGAATTGGTGAAAAAAATCAGCATAAAAATGGCTAACCTGGCCCTGACCTGGATAGCCCAGGCAAGCCCAATCTTGTCAGATCTCGGAAGGGAAGCAGGGTTGATTCTGGCAAGTACTTGGATGGGAGACCTCCTTGAAATACCAGAGGTGGGAGGTGGGGGCAGACTTTATTCAGCCACCTCCAGGCCCCCAGTAGGGTTCAGTCACCAGAGGTCGCCATGACTTCCAGGTGCACACATACACACATGCACATATGAAAACTATTTAAAAATTACTAAACTGAAGCCACTAATTGTACCGTGCAGCAACGTTGAGATATTTTGAAACATTAATGGAAGCACTGCATTGGAAGGGCCAAAAGAATGTCTATTTCGATGTCTTGCCAAATGAAAGAGCCACCTGCTCTCTCACCAGCTCCCTGGGGGATCCAGCCACAAAGTCTAGACTACAAGGTACAAGAAGAAGAAGAAGGGGGGGGGGGAAGCATTTCACTGTTGCTTCTAGAGAAGCTACCTACACTGCAGTCCTGCCTCACCAACCTTTTGGAGTTCTTTGAGAAAGTGAACAAGCACAAAGACAACAGCGACCCAGTAGACATTATATCACTGTTGGTATAATGCTGGTATGTTGGTATGATGCACTGTTGGTATGATGCACTGGTATGATGCACTGTTGGTATGATGCACACTGGGACAAAAAAACCCAGCTTCAAGTATAGGCTAACGGGGATCTGAACTTGCTGAGGCTGAGATGGAAAAAGACCTTGGGACTGTAGTTGATAGCTTAATGAACGTGTAAACCCAGTGTGCTGCAGTGGTGAAAAAGGCAACTCTGTGTCGGGGATTATTAGGAAATGGATTGAAAGTACAATGGCCTCATTTGGAATATTGAGTACAGCTCTGGTCAGTGTACAGAACTGTGTACAGATACAGAACTGTGCATCTCAAAAAGGACATTACAGAGTTGGAAAAAGTACAGGAGAAAGGCATCCAGGTGATTAGAGGGTTGGAGCACCTTCCCTATGAGGAAAGGCTGAAGAGTCTGGGACTTTTCAGTTTAGAAAAGAGAGAACTAAGGGAGGACATGACAGAGGTTTATAAAGTTATGCATGGGATGGAGAGAGTTGACAAAGAGAACTTATTTTCCCACTACCAAAATATTTTTCTTATATAAATAACAATAAATGATAGTTATAGTTCCAGTCACAGAGAAAACACACATTAGGTATGAAAATACAGAAATACAGGAAGGAGAATATGGTGGTCACGAAAATGTGATCTAAGCCAAGTCACATACCCACAGCACAAAGGCAGGTCACATAAATATGATTCAATCTTTCAGATATCCTGCAGTAGAAACACTGCAGAACTTCAGTTTATGTATCCCACTGCTTGATAGTCAAAGGTAAAAAAAGACTGATTTTTAAATGAAGTTCATTGTTAGAAACTCACACAGAGATAATTCTCACATACCCCAAATTCACCTGTGGGGCTGAAGAATAAAGCAACTTACTCCAAATAGCCTTTTTTTGAGGCCACATGAATGGGTAACAGTCCATCCTTGTTGGTTTTGTTAGCATCCGCACCTTGAGACAAGAGAAACTTCACAATACTTTCATGCCCATTTTTACAAGCTTCATAGAGAGCAGAGGCCTTATCACTGGCTTGGGTATTGATTTCAGCACCTGAGAAAACAGAAAAGATGTGCAAAAGTCAGCCTTTGAGTAACAAAGGGGAAACGGAGATACGCTGCTTATAAACTGGTATATACGAAGGATGAACACAAACCGAGAAACAAACCGCAGTTTGAGCACGAACCATGCCGGTTCGTGGTTTGTTTGAACCGGTTCATTTAGTCATGTTGTTCCCGAATCCAAAAACAAACTGCCTTTTCCCCATGGAGATTCCTTTGGTTCGTTAGAGTGGTTCATTCTCCAGGACAGCCTGGCGCTGATTCAGTCAATTCTTAGGCAATGTTGGGAGTGAACTTGTGAAGAGCTCTAGAAACATTAATGGCAGTTCTCCACAGTTTGGCAGCTCTGGGAGCCAACCATAGAGCTCCCATTCTGCTCTATGGGAGCAGACTGTATATATGTACCACACCCTGACTCAGCTGCTTTCATTTTGCAGCAGGAAGAAAGGGGAGTTAGTGATTGCGTGAGAGTGAGTTAGGAAGAATTGCTTGCTGCGTGGCTGATTTTAGGGGAGGCTAGGGAGAAGAAGAAGAGAAGAGATTGGATTTATACCCCGCCCTTCACTACCCAAGGGAGTCTCAGAGCGGCTTACAATCCCTTTCCCTTCCCCCCCCCAAAAAAAAAAGACACCCTGTGAGGCAGGTGGGGCTGAGAGCTCTGACAGAAGCTGCTCTTTTTCAAGAACAGCTGTGCCAGAACTATGGGTTGCCTAAGGTGAAAGTGGAGGAGTGGGGAGTCAAACGCGGTTCTTCCAGACTAGAGTCCATGCACTTAACCACTACACCAAATTGGCTGAACTTTCCTGGGGGCACCTGTTTTGGGGGGGGCTACAACTCAGACACTCCAAATACAGTCTTTGCCAAACTTGGAGGGTTGGTGGAGGAGAGCTTGCTGAAGACTCCCTGTGAGTTTTGCATCTCTAACTCTCAAGGAGGCTGTTCTACCACCTCCCAAACTCACAAACTGAATGAACCATGAACCAGTTAGGGAAATGGGAAGTTTGTGAAAGTTCGTGGTTTGTGTAATCAAATTAATCACGAACCACCATTTTCCCGGTTTGTGCCCATCCCTAACTCCACATGGGTTCCACTGTGTAGAAAGAATTCTAGCATACACTGGCAGTATAATGGAGGCAAATCAGCATATATCTTAAAAGGAGCAACACTACTTTCCCCTCTGCTTATGTAAACGAAGCAGCCCTTGTGGGCAGGGCTCCATGCGCTCATAAGAATATTTCTGCTTCAGCAAATCCCTGGATCACAGCATTATAAAATGGCCATAGAAGGACTCCCTTTTAGGTGCTCTTTAGATATTTTTCTAATGTTGTTGTGGGAGCCTCTGCACCATGAACAGCTGGACAGCATTTAAATGGCCTCCCCACAAGTGGAAGTTGAATGTGTCAGTCTTTCCCACAGAACTAGAGCTAATGGGTGTTGATTCATGATGAAGACACACACAGGACTGGTCCTGCCCAGGTAGTTTGGAGGGTAATTTAAATGTTCTCTCAAATGTGCAGAAGCTATAAACTGATAAGTGCCTCTCCTTGCCAGCTAGGAAAATACCCAAAGAGCGCCTGAATGAAAGTAATAAATCTTACCGTAAGCTGATCTGACAAGCCAGTTGCTTCTCTTGATTACAAAGGCTGTGCTAATTTGGGAACAACTCTGACTGAAGAGACTGAGATTTCCTTTCTAGTAAATATTCATAGATTTGGGATGCCCTCTTCTGTGCCAAAGCAAAGACACTCCCTTTGCACACAGCTGAAATCTCTTTATTGGCAATTTTAAGGAAGACAATTACAAGGGAATCACACTGAGATTCTTCTTAATGAGAAAGAAATGGAATCTTCATTTTACGGCAAAGCTTGCACATTGCATACATGCAATGAAGTTATAGAGGTTCTCACAGGAGCTTTTACAGCTTGGAATGGCTGGAAAGTTTTATTGGATTTTCCTCTTGTGTTCTTTGGTTGATGTTCATAATTGGACTTTGGGATTGAGAACCTAATTTCAGTTACTCTTTCGATTTACCTTTAGTGTTTTAGATACAGAGCTTGACGATAATTAAACCAAACCACAAAATGAAAAGTACGGCATTATACAGTTAAATAATTGGATGGAAGTGATTTGGCCTCAACATTTTCTGAAACAATACTTGTAAAAGTATACACTGTCAAGTGCATCTTCCCCCACCCCATTACATCCTGTACACTGGGAGAAAAGCAGGCTGGGAATGTTTTAAATGTTATAGAGTTGCTAATAGGGCTGCCAACCTCCAGGGAGCACCTGGAGATCTCCCACTATTACAACTAGGGTTGCCAGGCCCTACCTCCCCAAACTGTACCCTCCCCAGGCTCCATCCCAAATCTCCAGGAAATTCCTATCCTGGAGCTGGCAACTCTACTTCTCACTGTCCACTATTATTTAGTAAGGGAAGGATACAAACCAATACAACTGCAGGCATACTTGCTAATTTTGCACAAACAGTCAGAGCCATGTGTCATCATGCAGGTGGCTACCAGAGGGTCCCTTCCCTTCCCGTTTTGTACTCAGGCATGTGAAAAAGACTCTGTGGCGTAGTCACAGCCTTACCCTGGCAGAACCACAGCCAGCCTCAAGACATCTGCCTAATAGTGCACATGCAGTTCCCCACCCAAGGTCAAATAATAGCCCTTTCCCAGGCTGTTTTGCCATGGGAAATGACACAGGGTGAAGACCGAAGCCCCAGCCCCCATGCTGAGGTTCTGATCTGAATCAGGCCCCTGTTCTGCTGGAAGGGTGCCAATCTCCAGGTGGGGCCTGCAGATCTCCTGGAATTACAACTGATCATCTCCGGACTACAAGAGATCACTAACCCTGGAGAAAGTGGTCATTTTGGAGAGTGGAGGGTTATACCCCATTGAGATCCCTCCCCAGGCTCCACCCCCAGATTTACAGGAATTTCCCAACCCAGTGTCAGCAACCCTATTTTCTTTGAACCTTAGTTCTTGTTGTAACTCAAATCAGGCAGCTCTTTCTTTAATCAGTGATTTCAGTCTATTAGAACAGAACACAGAACAACACAGAACACACGGAACAACCCCAACGTATATACAGTTTGGAACTGGCTAAACCACACCCCTAGAACAATAAGGTTCAATCATAAGTGAGTGCTTCGGACCAATAGGGTTTGTTCCGACCGAAAGCCATAGTCTTCCCTGACTGGTTCATTGCACAACGGCAGCCAATCAGGCTGTTGATTTCAGGATACTGAGAGTCTATGGAGCTTGTGACTGAAGCTCAGGCTCATTCTACAATTCAGGCTATTCCCATAACTGCTATCTCAACAGCTGCTATCTGACTATGGCATTATGAGAACTGGGTCAGGGAACCGAGACCCAACTCATGGCAAAAGCTCACATCTAGTTTGGCCCCAGGGGCAAAGACTTGCAGGGCAAATATGGTCACTTCCGAGCAGCACCTCTCATTTTCTACCATGTCTATAGATCACACCAAAGATTGCTCCTTTATTTTTTTTCTCTGTTCATGGATATTCATGACATAAAGCACAATTTTGATTTTTCTGAGCTATTTGGATGAAGGGTGGAATAATATTAAAAATAATCACATCAAATGCACTGAAAATACTGCTTTTGTTCACGTTATTCTTAAACAGATCCAAGAGAAGACCCTAAACCCTTGCTAAGAATTTGAGCACTCGCTACAGAAACCAGTAAAGGCACCCAGTCTTTTAAGGAGTACAAGCAGCTTGTTAGATGGGGAGGGGGGTCATGTTGTTACCTTAAATGTGCAGCTACTGAGACTAGTATTTGAACTGTCTTCCTCTGGAAAGATGCACAAATATAACCAATAAAAGGCAAACAGAAAGATGACTGGAAAAGTCAATTTACTCTGAACGCACAGTGTTATGTCCCAACCGTTAAGCCGCACATGCGGTTGGCCATACATATGGCCAGATGAAGCTGTTGAGCTTCGTTCCCAGGACAATAGACCCGGAGGATCCTAGTCAGGGACCAATGGGGAAGTCCACATCCATAGGTAGTCCTATAGGTGACAAGGGCATTGTAAATAACTAATCACGGGTGTTGGGTGTGTGTGTGGGTGCGGCCAAGAACAGGAATATAAGCGGACCTGCGAGTCCGACTCAGTAGCCGTGTTCCAGCCTCTAAATAAACTATGAGCTTTAATCACTCAATGCGTCTCCAAAGTCAGTACTTTACACACAGTTCCTTTTTTTGCACATTTAAGCCATGTGCATGAAATACGCCTTCTTTTACCTACCACACTTGGCCAGGTATCTCAAGGCTTCCAAGTGGCCACTCTCAGCTGCCACAAATAAAGAGGTGATCCCGTAGCAATTTGCAGATTCAACCTTGGCACCTCCTTTGACCAAAAGATCTATTATTTCCAAGTCATTCCGGCCAACGGCTTCATGAAGAGCAGTCCATCCCCGATTGCATCGGTGGTTCGCATCAGCATTGTACTGCAGCAATATCCGTACAGCTTCAACATTTTTGCGTTCACAGGCTTTGAAGACAAAAAAGGGAACGGAAGTGGAGATTAGGAGGCATCTTGAAAACATTTCTATCACTGAGAAGTTGCCTATGGGGTACAGTACGGTTCATGTGATAGGCGTGGGACAACCTGGGTCCACAATCCCACTCTGCCATGAAGCTTGCTGGGCAACCACAGGTGAATCATACTTTCTCAGACTAACCTACTTCAAATGATAGTTCTGAGGGTGAAATGAGGAGAACCGTGTATGTTCCTCTTACCTTGTAAGAGAAAGGTCCAAACAAAATAATATGGTACAAATTCACCCCAGGGACACATATCCATTTTGCAGCGTTTCCACTGGGGAACTCCTTTTAACAGCGTTGTGGAGCCCCAGTTCTGTTTGGGACCATTGCAGCATGGAGAGAGGAGTCTTCTGCCTTTCCCCACACTGTTTTTCCAACCCAAAACAGTGTTGGCACCTTGGTGCCATTTTGGGTCAGAAAAATATGGATGGGGGGAAGCAGGACCACTCCTCCTCTGCACCTTGGTGGTCCTGATCAGAATTGGGCTCCCACAGTACTGCTGGAGTTCCCTCATGGGAATTCACTGTATAAAATAGAGGTGTGTCCCTGGAGTGAACTTGGGGGTACTTTCACATCTAGTCTGGCCCAAAGAGCAGGATACAAATGAGGCAGATAACAGAAATCCATAGATTACGTTTTGCTTTTGTGGTATCAAATCGTTTCTACCATATTTTCCTCACACACGTGGCTTGTTGATGCAAAGTAAATGTTTAAACCTATGGAATATACAGAATATATATACTGTAGCATTGTGTAGCATAACATAGTATAAACAAACTTTGACTGGTTTGCTAGCTGCTGCCCTTCCAGACTCCAGTTACCCATGCGTTGGTAATATACAGGGTAGATTACTGTAATGCATTGTGGGGGAGGGCCTGCCTATGTTCAAAAACTGATTTTTCCCCCATGCAGTTGATTCAGATAAGGTTGCCAACCTCCAGGGGGAGCCTGGAGCTCTCCCAAAATTACGGCTGATCTCCAGGCTACAGAGATTAGTTCCCCTGGAGAAAATGTCTGCTTCGTCAGGGTGTACTCTAAGGCATTTCACCCTGCAGAGGTCCTTCCCCTACCCAAACCCTGCCCTCACCAGGCTTCACCCTAAATCTCCTGGAATTTCCCTACCAGGATTCAGAAGAAACAACACATTTTAGTGTGTTTCTCTTACAAAAGATAATTTCGAACAAGGATTTTTGAATCACAATTTGTAAGCAAGAAACAAACATTTTCTTCTTACATTCAGTTTGGATGCTACACAAATCACAGTATTGTTTATTTAAAGAAAAACTGGAAGTCTTCAGTCTACAAGCTGCACAGAAGGAAACAAACCCAAGGATTTCTGAGGCTGGTTCCCTGTTTGGACAGATGAGTACAATGTGACAATGCAATCCTAAATCAAGTTACACCATTCTAAATCCCACTGAAGTCACCAGGCTGCATGAGGTGTAAGGGTTGGACTGATGGTTAGTTAGCACCCATTCTTCCTGGTGTTGGCTCACAACCTGTGGGATCCAAGAGACTTACCTTTATAGAGTGGGGTCTCTCTAGCCTTGTTTGCAATGTCAGGTTCTGCTCCAGCCTGCAGCAAAGAATGCACACACTCAAGGTGCCCTTTGTTTGTTGCCAAGTAGAGTGGTGTTTCCTCTTGGAGCGTTCGCTGATCGATTGTCCCAGGGAATGCTAGAGAAAGGATTGGGCCACATTAGCAAGGCTTACAGCTCCAGTGGCAAATATTTGCCAGTTATCTGTGATAAATGTTGTTTTATTTATTTATTTATTTATTAATTAATTACACTTTTACCCCGGCTTCCTCGCGAATAGGCTCAACATGGTAAGACCTGACTTCCTAATATATGAGAGTACCTAAGAGATAAAGGTTTACTCAGAATCCTACTAAAACCTATTCAGTGGGGATTATTCCCACTTCCCTGGAAGTGACTGATCAGGTTTTAAGATGAAGAAGCTAAAAGAGCATTGTTAGAATAAGTAAAACTGTTGCTAAACAGAGCTTACTTCCAAATAAACATATAGTAAGATCTTATCTATGGGAACAGACGTTGCTGGGTTTTTATTTATGGGGAACATAGGATTATATGAAGTACCAGAGTTTCTGTTCTGCTTGCAGATAATCACAGAAAAGGTGCTACAGATCAGCGTCTAACTGTGGAAGCAGCCCCAGAAAACTTTGAGAAAACCACAAGGTTCCCTAAAGCTCCCCAAAGAGTAGCTCTCATGTTTTTTTAATCCCAAGATTTTTGGTTCGGCTATTCTCTTGCTTATAATGTGTGATCCACCAGAGAGAAAATATAAGAACCACTGAAAACATTACATGTGGGTAATATTTCAATCTGTCCTTGAAAAAGTGGTTTCCAGATGCTCCAACTGTAATTTTCATTTGCAAAAACTTGATTGATTGAATGAATGATTGAATATTTCACAATGTAATAGGACCTAATGGTATGGTTGTCAGGTCCCTCCTGGTCACCAGTGGAAGGGGGTGGGGTTAGGGTTGCCAGTTCCAAATTGGGAAACTCCTGGAGATTTGAGAAAGGGCCCTGGGGAGGACAGGGACCTTAGTGGAGTACAATGCCATCGACCCACCCTTCAAAGCATCCATTTTCTCCAGGTGAACTGATCTCTGTAGTCTAGAGATGAGCTGTAATTCCAGGAGATCCCCAAGTCCCACCTGGAGGCTGGCATCCCTACCTAATGGGTTCACCTGTATCCAGAGAGGACCTGTTTTTTTTACCCTGTGCAAACCCTGGTACTTACATTTCTGGAGCAGTTTCAAGCAGCCATCTTGTCCATAATAAGCAGCTTCATGGAGTGGCAGCCATCCATCTTTGTTAGGTTCTGCAAGGTTTTTTCCTGACTTTATCATGGCAAGCAGGGTCTCTTCATCTCCTTCCCTAATCGCTGATACAACAGGATCCAGCACTCTTTAAAGCAAAGTTGCAAGTGGGTTACTTTCTGAAGAACTGCCTCTGATGCCTGTAATAATACCATAAAATTTCCCTAGAAATAGCCAGCGCAGGGGGCACTCAGATTAAATCAGGGTTCAGCAACCTTTGACGGTTAAAGAGCCAACCAATATCAAAATTCAAAGCAAGAGATCAACAAAGAGCTGGTATTAAGAAAGTCCACTCAGATAACTGAAAACATGCCACTTAATTTTAGTGATAATTGACAGGCTGATTAAATTTCTGCAGCCCAAACAGTTGTGGTTGCAAGTACTTTATGAGGAAGTGGCACACAGGAGTTCTCACAATGAGTAATAAATATATACAGGAGCACACTGTCATTGGTTTTAGTCCACTGGCATAAATCTGTGCATGGTTTGCCTCTTGAATTACCAGCAACAGCTCACCACTATCATTTCCCTTTCTGTAAAGCATCTCTAAGAAGCCTTATAGCCTCACAAACATATTTGCCTGCCATTTGAGTTCCCAAATTTCCACTGGGGGAGGGGGTGGCTAGCATCCAGACACACTGACGTCACTTCCAGTGTGTCCAGAAGTGACATCAGCATGTCACTGGCAATGCTCTAGCATTCAGTCAAAACTCTATGGTTGAGCTTTGGCCAAATGGTAGAGCATTGCCAGCAACACAGGCTCTACATAAGACTACCCCTGAGAACACTTCAGAGACTGCAGGTGGTCCAGAATGCAGCAGTCAAAACATCATGGTGTTGTAGCACACAGGCAGGCAGTGGTGCAGGGCAAGCAGTTAGCTGAAGCACATGGTCAGGGCCGAGTTCAAGGGCCAAGCACCAGGTCAGAATATCAACACAGAGCAGGTTAATGGGCAATCCAAAGGCAGAGCCTGCCAAGAATTGTAGTCAGACAGTCCAAGAAGTCACTGAGCCTGGTTCAAAAGTTATCAGGCTACAAGGCAGGATCAGTGGTAAAGCAACTTGTTGCTTCCACACCTAACAGCCTCTCTTGGCTGATTTTTATAGGCATATGTCTAAGGATCATGCTTGCAGCCAGCTGCATGCAGGGGCATAGACTTTTTAAATCCCTGGGGGGGGGGCGGGGGCTCTCTCGTGCGCGTGCGCAAAGCGCATGCTCGGGACCATGTCCCCGCTGCTCTCCCCCCCGCCCCAGGGAGCCACCGCCGCCGCTTCCCTCCCCCGGGCCGTGCCCGCCCACTCGGCCGGCCACTGTGCTCCCCGCCCCCCTCCCTCCCTCTCCCCGCTCACCTCGGATTGCTGCTGCTGCTGCCTGCAGCCGGGGGCCGGTGTGTCGCCCTTGCGGGCCCCTGGCTCCCGCTCCGCCTCGCGCGCCGAAATTTCCCGGGGGGGGGCTCAGCCACCCCCGGCAAAATGGAGTGCCCGCCGGTGGCCAGTCAGCCGGCCGTCGCCGCCTCTCTCCCCCCCCCGCCCCAGGGTGGCAGGAGGGCAGGCTGGGGGTGGGGGGGAAGGAGAGGCGGCAACGGCCGGCTGACTGGCCACCGGCGGGCACTCCATTTTGCCGGGGGTGGCTGAGCCCCCCCCCGGGAAATTTCGGGGGGGGGGGCTCGAGCCCTCGAGCCCCCCCGTAGTTGACGCCCATGGCTGCATGGGAATAATCCTGCAACTACTCAAGCAGCTGGCATCGGGCCAGGAGGCAAGCACTTTGTCATTTCTCCTGTAGTTCTGCTCATAGCCTTTGTCTGCGGCATTCTAAGGGTATGAGTGATATTGGAGGGCTGGGAACAATTAACTTAGGTCCTTTCCATACTTGGATCTCATCCCTGGTTTTTATCAGAGTTCAACTTGTGACACAAAGGTCCTTTCTGCACAAGACCTTACATCCTGGTTCAACCCTGTCCCCGAACTTACATTCTACATTACATGTGAGTTCACCCTGTAATTATCTCAGGGTATTTTTATATTCTACACTACAATTGAGTTCACGCCTGTAATTATTTTGGGGTATTTTTTGTTTCCACATTACACTGAGGTCACTCCAGTTTCACCCCACACTTGTCCCAGGATAAACTGATGCTGTTATAACCAGGGATAAATGCAAGGTATTGTGCCACAAGTTGAACTCTGATAAAACCAGGGATGAAATCCAAGTGCGGAAAGAACCAATGCCTTGCATCCATCAGCTGTTGGTGGTGAATCTTGACAAGCCTGCAGTTCGTCTTCCTCCTTGCTGGCTTTTGCTGACTCAAGGCTGACTACATGAGGCTCCTCTTCTCCTGAGGAGTCCTCGCTGAGCCCTGGATGACCCATGGCACTTGGTCAGCTCATATTACTCCAATTTTGCAGCAGCTGCACTGGCTACCAATTAGTCTCTGGATCCAATTCAAGGAGTTGGTGTTAACCTTGAAAGCCCTTAACAGTCTGGAACTCTCATACTTACAGGACCACAGCATCCATTACAACCCCCCATGCTCCCTTCAGTCAACCTCTAGGGGCCTTTTGCAGGTGCCTGGCCCCGGGATGGCTTGGTTAGCTGTCACCACAGGAAGGGCCTCCTCAGTTGTGGCCCCTACCCTGTGGAAAGCACTCTGTGATGACACCCATGCCCTGCCAGACTTGCTTAGTTTCCACAGGGCATGCAAGGCTGAATTGTTCAGGTTGGCCTTTGGAGTGTAAACCACATGGTTATTTTGGGGGGGGGGGGTTGTTAGTGGTATGGTGCTGGACACATGTTGTTTTTAACTTATTTATATGGTCTTCATGTTGTAAGTCATGGCAAGACGATTTGGGTGAGTGGCGAGTGGTGACTAAAATATCGAATGGATGGATGAATGTACTGACTTCACTTAAGGTTGCACTGGAAGTGACATCAGCACATTGTCAGCAATGTCATAACATCACCAGCGAGCCCCCCCCCCCCCCCCCCCCCGCAGCAGTGTCTCCCACTGGTTGGCAACCCTACTGCCATTCCCTTCACATACCAGCATCCCACCCCCCACTCCAAAATAACCACTTTTGATTTTCTTTTTTCAAAGAGCCATATTTGTTTCCCTACTGAGCCATATTTGGCTCTAAAGCCACAGGTTGTAGACTAGAGTATTTATTGAATCTGGCAATATTCAGTGAGTCCTGACTGCAGTGGAGTGCAGCATACAATCACAAAACAAAAATACCCTGTGGAAATAACAAAGAGCTCAAGGTCTAATAACACAAAGTTTTACTTAAAAGCATATGGCTCAGTATAACTTATAAAGCCCTAATGCTTAAAGCAAATATACATATCCAAAACCCTTCCTAAGCAAGACCTAAATAAATAGGCATTACACAGACCTTGTATACACTGTAGTCTTCTTGGCTGTTTCTGAGTTGCCAACTTCCAGGTCTCCAGGGAGGCTAAACACCAGGCTGACGTCTCCTGTCGGCCGAGAGAGTTTCGATTCACTTCTTCAGAGCCAATATTCTATGCAACCACACAGCCTGGTGTTTTGCCTTCCTGCAGACCTGGAAGTTGGCAACTTGCTTGGGAAGGGGTTTGGATATGTATATTTGGTTTAAGCATTAGTGCTTTAATAAGTTATACTGAGACATATGCTTTTAAGAAAAACTTAGTGTTATTAGACCTTGAGCTCTTTGTTATTTCCACAGGGTATTTTTGTTTTGTGATTGTATTTGGTGTCTCCATGGTCCCGCTGTGTTTAGTGGAGTCCAGCATGGCAGTTCAACCTCTTGGGGATACTTTTGCCTGATGGCTCATCATTCACCCACAAAAGCTTTTGACACTTGCCTCCCTCTACCTAGGAAATACCTAAGAAATGAAAGTAGAATTCCTTGCCAAATTATGGGGGAAGCAGGAAATGACCAAAAATTCACATGGAAATATCTCATGGCAGGGAAGTCAGTTTATTTGACAAGAAAGAAGGGATGAAATTGGACCTTAAAATACCACAATTGAATTTTTAAAAATATAATTATAAAAAAAAAATAGAAAGTGAGCAATCTCAAAAGACGCATGTAGCCTTTGCAAAAATGCAATTGTCCAATCCATTTAGTCTGAAGTAGAAATACCTACCATTCGACTGAGGCTACTTTATTCCGAACAGCTACTTTATTTACACTTAAGGTTTATGTTCTGGGAATTTGTGAGATTTAAAAAACAACAACAACAACAAATGTCCATGCCTCAAAATAACATTAATTGGGTCAGATCTGTATACTGTTTTGAAACAGGATCTGGTCTGTCTAAATAAATCACTGGACAAGCATCCTGTTTCCTCTGCCCTGCAAGGTAATTTCAGTGCAATCAGGCATCCTAAAAGAACACAGCTACTTTACATGGGATTAGAGAGGTTGCTTTAAGGTTCCTTAGGACAAAAGGAAGTAGGGTGAATGGGATGTTAAGGGGCAGAGAGAAGGGAGAAAGTTAGTGCAGTTTCCCACAGGCAGTTATATGAATTCCTCATGAAGTGCATCGTACCCCCAACCGCCCCACCCATAAAAGCAACCAGCTGCCTAGACAGCAACCAAGCAGAACAAAAAAATATTCAACAGAAGTAAAAAGAGAGGAACATGGAGGGGGGACTTACTCTGGCTGACGTTTTTTGAAGAGGGTGCCATCGTATCTCCGCCAGACCCCACTAGGTGACCCTGAGCTGGAAGTCTGAGTTTGGCCTCCAGACTGTGCAGCATGCCTGAGGTGATGACAGCACGAATGAAACAGAGAGAAATACTCTGAATAAGAAAAGCGAGTCATCATAGGAACCTTTAAAGGAGGTCCCGGAGACCATGGAGAGAGACACAGCCAGGGCCTCTGGGGCTCGAAACAAAAGCAGATGGCCTCCACTCGCTCTGGCCCTGCTCTCAGCTGCTCTCCAGATTATTTTTGGCCCTCTGAGGAAGTGCTAGGGGATTCAAATGACCAAATAAGACAACAGGAATCCCACCATCACCACACAGAATGAGGAAAAGGGGCTTGAAGGCGTTCTTCACCTCATGGAGAAAAAATGTGTGTGAGTATTGTTATGAAACAGCTGAGGGAACAAAGTCTTCAGAGGACATGTATGCATAAGGAGACCAGTGAAGGGATCGCCTCTGAACCTGTGAAACTTTTCAGGCTCGCTTTGAAGTTAGACTTCCATAGGATATATGATTCCCATCACAATTTTGCAATGATGGGAGAAGCTGTACTTGATGGAATTCTCCTTTTTTGTGCAACTGGGGGGGGGGGAAGACTGTTGATGCCCCCTACACACACACTTGTAGCTGTTTTTATGGCCCGCCTCTAGCCTGAGTATTATTTTACAGTTTGTGTTTTTATGGCTCATGTTATGATTTTGGTTTATTTTTCCTTTGTAAGCTGCCTCAAGCAGGCCTCTGGAGAGGCTGCACAGCCGCCCTGAGCCCGCCATTGGCGAGGAGGGCGGGATATAAATCTCATGAAATAAATAATAAATAATAAATTTCCCAAGGAAATAGACAGATGGGAGGGTACATCTTGGTTTTTCTTAGATCAACAATCAAAATAGAGACAAATGATAGAGTGCTACATAGGATTGCCAGCCTCCAGTTGGGACCTGGAAATCTCCCAGAATTACAACTGATCTCCAGACTACAGAGATCAGTTCCCCTGGAGAAAATGGCTGCTTTGGAAAGCAGACTTTATGGCATTATCTCCCACAGAGGTCCCTCCCATCCCCAAACTCCACCCTCCCCAGGCTCCAACCCAATATCTCCAGGAATTCTCCAAACCAGGGCTGGCAACCATAGCTGATGCGAAATCTCTATTGGGTCTCAATTTTGTATTTATTTATTAAAATATTTGACACCTTAGATAAAAGCAGAAAAGCTCAGTACAGCTATATTGCTGCATACTTCTTTAGGTTTTAGCTAGAGTTACCACATGTCCTCTTTTTAGAGGACATGTCCTCTCTTTTTTTTCCACCCTCTTTTGAGCTATTTTTTAAAAAACTGATGACAATGTCTTCTTTTGGGGTTGGGAGGCTGAGCCTCTTTTGCCCTATAGTCCCCCAGTGGAGGCAAGCTTCAGCTTAAACAGAAGGGGCATTTAAAATGAGATTTGTCATAGTGCTCAGTTGTTTGAAATAGACAGTTGGGAAATATGTCCTCTTTTTTGCTTCTCAAAATATGGTAACCCTGTTTTAGTCCTATCAGATGCAAGAGGGTCCCCCCTGGCCTTGACCGCAGCAACATCCTCAACACCACTGCTGATGATCCAGAGTAATGGGATACTGTTTGTAGCTTAAAATGGATGGCAGGCTAGGGGAGGGTTGCATAAACTTAACACTCCCTCAGAGTATTGGGCAAGAGAATTTAAATGTCTTCTGAATGTCCTCTTCTTGTTGTGCTCCGAATAAACTGAAGATATGTTTCATGAACTGATTTCCAAAACTGTGTAGAACATATATCTTGACAGTGAAAAAGATTCTTGCAAAACTAATTTAAGTGATACTGAGACAAGTGTTCAGATGCATGTGTGAAGAACTTTTTCAAAAAGTGTCTCAGACCTCCCCTAAAGATTAATTAAGGTCAGAGAAATTCAGAGCAACACATATGATTTCCCCAGGTAATCTCAAAATGGCAGTTCCCAGGCAATCTCCATTCCCTTTTTACTTAGTTTCAGAGACCATCATATAGGGAAGTTCCTAGAGATTTGGGGGGTGGAGCTTGGGGAGGGTGGAGCTTAAGGAAGGGAGGGAATCTGTCCTCCAAAGCACCCATTTTCTCCTGGGGAACTTGTCTCTATAATCTGGAGATTATGGCGGTATTGTTATTTTGAATCCTAAAATACCCACCCTTCAGCCACACCTCCTTATTAAGTTACTCTTTGCTTCCACACTTTAGTATAGGATTTCCCCCTCATAGTTACGTATTCATATGTTGCTTTTCTCCCCAGTGGAGACCCAAGTAGCATATCTAGGGTCACCATCCTCCAGGTCGTGGCTGGAGATCTCCTGCTAATACAACAGATCTCCAGACAACAGAGATCAGTTCACCTGGAGAAAATGACTGCTTTGGAAGGTGGACTCTATGGCAGTGTACCCCACTGAGTTCCCTCCCCTACCCAAACCCCGCCCACCTCAAACTCCACCCCCAAAATCCCCAGGTATTTCCCAACCGGGATCTGGCAACCCTACATAACAACATAGTTTTTCTCCTCTGCTCCATTTTATCCTCACAACAACAACAATGCTGTGAGGTGGGTTAGTCTGAAAGAGAGTGATTGGCCGAAGGTTGCCCAGCAAGCTTTCATGACAGACTGGGGACGCAAACTTGGTCTCTCAGATCCCAGCCCCACACTCTAACCAGAATACCACACTGGCTTCACATTCTTCCTTACCTTTGCCAAGGGTAAAGGTAAAAATTCTGGCTGTAGTAAGGTTCACTGGGCGCAGCCTGCGCCTGCTCTCTGGCTGCCGTCTTTGCTGCTGTTTGCTCTGCTGACCCTTCTGTTAGGCTCTGCTCTATGGCCATCTCAATGAGCTCCTGTTCACTCATACTACTGTAGAGACTGTAGTCCTCATGGTTTATTGTCCCTGTTTGTGAATTTCTGGCCACTGTGACCTGCGTCGTCATCTTCTGCTGTCCTGCTCACAAGAAGTCAGAGGAGACGGTAGAAAAGGAAAACCTAGAATACAACATGCAAATAAAGTTTAAACATCTGCATATATGTTCCCAATGGCATTACACTTTATGCCAAGATGAGATTTGAGCACATACTTGGCAGCTTCTGGTCAGTGAGAAACTTTGGAAATACAAGACCAGCACCCCCTCTCTGGACAATCTTGTAGATCGATTTATTGTTTTTTTTTTCAGAAATAAAATTAATCCCCCCCCCCCCCCGATTCATGTGATGATATGTACAGGACAGAATTTTGAGTGGGGCCCAATTTAAAAATTGGTACTAGATTCATAGAAATGATATTTTGGTCCTGTTTGAGATAAGACCTTCCTTTCCTTTACACAACAGGCCGAAATATTTCTTTTTACCCAGGCTTGAGGGGATTTCCATATTGTTTAACTATTTTTATGGTCTGCCTCTAGCCTGAGGACTATTTTATGAATATCACTTAGGTTGCTCAGTGTTTATTCTATCCAGTTTTAATGGATTTTTAATGCCTCGTTATGGTTTTGTTGTATTGTTTTAGGTCTGAGCTGCCTTGAGCAGTTCTCTGGAGAGGCAGCACATACATTTCCTAGTTAAATAAATACTAAATTGACATGACCCAGAGAATTCACTGCTGTGTGGCCATTCCAGTTTCTCTGTAACTGTGTTCTGCAGGAACATTAGTATTTTAAGACCACTGTACTATTTTAAGGTGATTTTTTTTAAAAAATAAACCTGATTGTAAGCAGATTTAGGGCCCGTTTAGGCAAACTGCAAGCTATTGAATGTTGACAGCACCATATAAATAAATAAAGGCGACTTGCTAGGGCTTTTTAAAACATATAGTTGGACTGCTTGTTAGTCATATGAGCCCCCTACAGAATGAACTCTGGTCCTAAACCAGTTAGCTATTTCAATTGTACTGCACAACACCAAACACCAGCACATAGGATTGCCAGCCCAGCGATGGGGGCAGGGGTTCTCCTGATTTTGGGGCCCTCAATTTGCCGCCAGTCAGATGGCCAGTGGGAGGAACCCCACCCCTGAAGTCCCCTACCGTGCCCGACATCACCTGGCACAATGGCAGCACGTCATGCAGGGGGATGCACTAGCATTTGGCTAAAACCTCTATAGTGACCATAAAGTTTTTAGCCAAATGCTAAATGCTAGAGTGTCCCCTGTACAACATGCCCAGCACAATGATGTCACTTCTGGGAAGACTCTGGGACCAAGTCAGGAGTCCCCCACCAACAGATGGGTAAGACCTGGCAACCCTACCAGCACATAAGAGAAGCCAATGTTGGATTAGGCCAATGGTCCATCCAGTCCAACACTCTGTCACACAGTGGCCAAAAATACCAGGTGCCATCAGAAGGTCCATAAGTGGGGCTAGGACACTTGAAGCTCTCCCATGGCCCCCCCCCCCCCCAAGAATACAGTGCATCACTTCTAGGTCTAGGGATCTGATACGTTCAGCCATATCTGTAGCCTAGCCCTCTGAACTATTATAATGTTAGAGGTACTACTAAACGTCTCCTAAAGTGAGAACCAGTGTGTTGTAGTGGTTAAAGTGTCAGGCTAGGATCTGGGAGACCCAGGTTTGAATCCTTGCTCTCCCATGAAAGCTCACTGGGTGACCTTGATTGAAGGAGAACGTAAGACATTTGGGGGGCCCATTGGGGAGAAAGGCAGGATATAAATGAAGTCTGATGATTTGCTCTGTCTTATAAGAACATAAGAGAAGCCAGTGTTAGATCAGGCCAGTGGCCCATCATGTCACACAGTGGCCAAAAACACCAGGTGCCCTCAGGAGGTCCAGCAGTGGGACACTAGAAGCCCTCCCACTGTTGCCCCCCCCCCCATCAAGCCCCAAGAATACAGAGCACCACTTGCCCCAGACTGAGAGTTCTTATCTATACTTTGTGGCTAATAGTCTTGACTTTCTTACAGCAGCACCCTTTTCAAGAGACTGCCCATGACTACATCTTCTATTTGTGCTACTTCTCTGTTTTCTTCCCATTTTGCTGAAATTTTTCCCAAAGCTGGTTTGGTACAGTCTTTTTGGGAAGCTCAATATCAAAGTGTCACTGGACATTGTGTGGCTGGAAAGCTGCTTTTTTTTTTTTGCAGGTTCCACTAGTAGTGGCACCTTAGCCCTCATAACCACAATCTCCCCCATCACCACCATCTATTGCTAGATTATGGTAGTGTTTATTTAAAGAAGTAAAGAAAATGTGTGTGTGTTTTAAGCACCAAGTTTTTAGCCCCCAAAGGGCTTTCTTAAAAAGTGAAAATCAGAAACTAGTAGATCATGGGTTATTACAGGAGTCCCCAACGTGGTGCCTCTGGGCACCATGGCACCCACTGACACCTTTCCTGCTGGTCATCAAGTATTTTTAGAAAGTGGGCAGGGCCAGTTGGGGCTTTTGTTCAACAAGGCTTCTGATTGGCCCCTGGGGATTTGTGCAGATTTTTTTTTAAAGGTTGCTTTGGCAGCAGCTGCCACTACAGCACAAGGATCTTCACTGTGTGACTGAAGGTAAACTGAAGCAGCCATTTTGTGGTTGGCTCTGCCTCTTGTGGCAGCCATTTTGTGGCTGTGCCCACCATGCTATGTCAGGATTCCAAAGGTGCCTGCAAGCTCAAAAAGACTGAGGGCCCCTGAATTATTATAACTTTATAGCACCATCGCAATCTATCAGTTCCCGGGGGTTTTTTTAAGCCTTCTGGTGGATGAGGGGAAATGATGGCTGCAAGTGGCAGAGCAAGGCAAAGTGTGGGGCAAACTGCTGGGTGGACAATCTGCTTCTTCTGCCTTCACAGCAGCAATGAGAGAACTATCGTGAGAATTGCCACTGTGTGGAAGCAGTTTCTCTCTCTCTCTCTCTCTCTCTCTCTCTCTCTCACACACACACACACACACACACACACACCAAGTCAGTGTTAATAAATGCATGTTTATTTGAGGAAGTAAACTTTTGTTGAAGGAACAAGTACAAAAACCCAGAGGGATTTCTTTTTTATGATGGAAGACGACAGCACATTTTTATCAACAATTGCTAGGGTAGATTATTCCCAGTAGTTTGTGTTAAGTTTCAGGTTGCTGTGCTTTCTACAAAATTAAAACAGGGGCCTCTTGTTAGAGCTGTCACATGTCAGCTGTTAACTCCCCCTCCCCTTTCTGAGTTGTGTCACTTTTTAAAAATACTCCGCTCGGGTCAGGTTGCAGCTGATATTTGCCAAGTATTTTGTATGACACATAAAGAAAAACAAACAGCTTACAGGAGGTCACTGTGTGAGAAAAACAGTATTGCAAAGCAAGAACAGTCCCTTCAGTGGGACACAGGGTGACTCGTGATGGGTTGGTGGATCTGCTCTGAAATAACTGTCTGGCAGTACTGGAAGGGAATGACCATCTGCAGCTGGAGACTACACAAACACAATTTCCCATATAATTGTAGAGGTGGCATAGTTAAGGTCATATGCAGCTAGAGCCACCAACCTCCAGGTGAGGCCTGGAGTCCTCCTGGAATTACAGACTGATCTCCATAGTACAAAGAGCAGTTCTCCTGAAGGAAATGCCAGTTTTGGAGGGCGGACTCTACTGTATCGCAACCTTTCAATGAGCTCCCTCTCTTTATCAAATTCTGCCCTGCCCAGGCACTGCTCCCAAATATTCAGTAATTTCTCAGTCTGGGGTTGGGAACCTTATATATAACCACTATGCAACCGTAAGCTTCCTTGGTGCTTAGGATTAAGAACCAAAGTTGCCTTTTAGCCTAAAGACTATCCCTTGCTTCAAGTCTTCAGAAGCTGCTATAAGGCTGTGGTCACATGTGCCAGTTGAAGCGCAGGGGAAGAGGGGCTATTTCCTCTGGAGAAATTTGACACGCAGTTGTGAGATCACACAGCCCCTTGAAGCTGCGGATGCAGCCCGTCACTGTGTGATCAGACACAACTGTGGGTGGGTCATAGTTTTTTTGCCGTTTGTTTCCCTTGCGCATAAATGAGCAATTGAGGAATCGCACCTCCCCACCGAGGGCCCCCTTTGGAGTATGCAATGATATGCATACTGCGAGGGGGGGGAACATGGCATGGAGTCAGGATGGCATGATCAGACCATCCCGACAGCATGAGCGTGTGCTTGAGCAATCAGACAGGGGGAAGTCCATCTGTGGCCCGTCAGCAAGCAGGGCCGGCTCTATCACTAGGCAGCTGCCTAGGGGCACAGCTGGCAAACGGGACAGCAGAGAGACTGAGAGAGACTCAAACCAGGAGATAGTGTGCTTTATGCAAACCATGATTTACCATTATGTCTGAATGCAGCTTTCCATTCAGGCTGAACCAAACTTAGCCTTGGGCCAATGCAGGTAGACTTGTAGGTGCTGCGGCCAGCTGGTGCAGGTGGCTGCTGGTGGGGCTGGAGAGCTTGTGAGCCGTGGCAGGTGGGCAGGCACTGGGGCCGGGGGGGTATCCCTTGCAGGCGGGTCTCCAGCGGTGGAGAGGGCAGCTCTGCAGTGGGGGGGCGCTACAAGGCAGCTTCACCTGGGAGGGCGCCACAAGGTAGCCTCGCCTAGTGCGCAAAAAAACCTGGGGCCGGCCCTGTCAGCAAGCATTAGGACTGGACTTTCCCTGATGTCTTTTAACTTACATGGCAGAGCAGCATGGGTTGCTGACGACTGCAGGACGCTTCCCAGATGTTGCTGTCTGATTGCTCCCTTTAGCTCCATTAGGCATTTGCGCCCAGGTTGGATCTAAAAGAGCGTGTGATCACAGTGTAATATTACTTTGTAAGTCAGCAACCAAAAGACAGGCTGATAATGTAGATTTCAACTGGTGATGGTAGAAATCACTGTCAAGTCACAGCTGACTTAAATCAATCCTGCCAGATGTTCAAGGCAAGAGACAAAAAGAGGTGGTTTGCCATTGCCTGCCTCTGTGTAGCAGCCATGGACTTCCTTGGTGATCTCTGTAGCCAGGGGCTGGGCTGACCCTACTTAGCTTCTGAGATCTGATGAGATCAGGCTAGCCTGGGCCATCTGGTTCAGGGCAGGGTATAACTTACTGGCAAATATAACAAGTCCCAGTTAGGTCCATCTGCACTGAGTTCCCCTCCAGTTAGTTTCCAGTGATGTGTCTCTTGCTAAAGGCCTTCTGGGGACTGGCCTTGAAGCAACCATGTGATATAAGTGCCATAGATTTATAATATATATAGTTTGCTTCTAGTCTCATGTGTGCAATTGCTTTGACTACATCACTGTTCTCGTTGGGCACTTGCAAGTCCCATTGATATCACTGGCACTTGCATCTCTTTACCAGAGTAGAGGCTTGAAACCTTGATCCAGCAGTTGTATTTGGGGCATGGGAACTCTAGCACATCTGTTCACATTTGGCACAGTACACTAGAAGTACTAAAAGCACACACATGCACAAAGTGATGAAATGCACATATGTTTTTTTGAGACTACAGATTGGCAATACAAGGGTGCAAGGTATTTGTACATATTCAAGGTCCATATATATATTTATGAGTCATATGGAGTTCTGGAGTCAGCAGAAATGAGCCTGAAGAAAGTAAAAAAAACTGTAAAACCATCTTCTGTGTAAGTGGTGAGTTTCGGTTCTTTTAATCCTTTTCCTGGATCAGCTCCCAGTTCATTACTTTGCAAAAACCTGCTATTTATTGACCAGGACTGGGCACTGCAAGACCTGGATCTTTCTGGGCATCTGACTTCAAAACAAGTAGATGACCATGCATACTTTCCAAGCTAATATTTTTAGATCCAACCTCACGTAATATAGACCAGGAGCAGAGAACTATATGTTTACCCCAATGGTTGCAGCAAACTAGTAAAGACAGCGAATGAAGTTTCCAGCTGACGAAACATTTCTGAGTAAACAAATCCCATCAGGCTACAGCTGCCTAGATGCATCAGATTGCTAATGAATTTAGTTTGGCACATCACACACGCCACCATTGGTTCCTGAGTCTGCTCAAACCCTTTTGATGCAGTCAGTTTTCACTCTTGCACTATATTACGCTTCAGTATTGCTTCCATCTGTGTCATTGGTAGCATTTTGATACAGCTGCTGAAACAAGCTGAATAAAGGAAATTGTTACTTAAAATTTCTTGACCATTTCCTCTAAAAACAAAAATCTCTTCAGTGCCAGAAACTGTAGTTGTGGATAGTGCTATCTTAAGCAGAGTTAATATCCTTCAGAGCACATTGGATACAACTTTGCATAGGATGGCACTAAATGAGAGCAATCCTAAGCAGTTCTATGCAGACTCCTTCGCAGGTCTATTCAGTGGGGTTACCCTGAAGAAAGAGTTCATAAGATTGCACTGTTAAGCTTCCTATATTAACATCTACCAGTCTGGCACATTACATTTTGAAAGAAAAGGCATAAAACATTCCATCCATATGTCTGCATATATGAATTGGGGGTGGGGGAGTGGAAACCCATAGACCACATGTTTATATTTTAGCAATCAAAATAAATTCTGCTTGCAAATTCCTCTGTTTTCCAAGATACTGTTATGTGTCTGATCTCTCTGTGCCTAATTCAATGCAATGTAACATTTGGAGAGAGGAACAACTATGTATAATGTAAACATATTTCAGGTTCTGGACCAAATCAATACATATAAAGCAAGTATAAATGTATTACCTTGTTTTTTTTTCTGCTCGAAAGTTTATCCAGGGTTATTTTTCTTGGTGAAATCTTAATTCAGAAAATCCCCTTGGATGCATTTCTCTCCCGTCTGTGTGTGCTGATAAACTGCAGAGCAGCTCTGAACTCGCTGCCTCTTTGAAGTCTGGAGTTTATTTCTGGATCACCCCATGATCACCGATTACAAGCCAAAATATAAGTTGCTTTGGATCTCAGATTTCCTGTGTGAAGCTTATGGCAAAGTGACTTTTACTGTTCTGGAGGCTTCTCTCGCCTTCAGGATCTGTAGAACGTCACTGTATTCAAGCATCCCTTTGTGACATTACAGAAAACTGACCCCTTTTTGGGTTACATCATTATTTATTTACTGTCCTGGACAAGTAACCCATATATGGCCATATTGCTGAAATTTAAAGGGACAGGAGGGGGGGAACTCTATTGACCTGAAATGGCTGATCTGAACAATTTCAAGGGTTTTTCTCTTCAGAACATCAACTCAGTTTTTATCCCATGCTTCCTACGAAGAGCTCAGGGAGCCACACATGCTTTGATTCCATTTTATCATCACAGCAACTCTGTGAGGTATGTCAAGCTGGTAGGCTGTGATTAGCTCAAGGTCACCCACACTTGGGATAACCAGCCTCCAGGTGGGGTCTGGAGTTCTCCCAGAATTACAGCTGAACTCCAGATGATAGAGATCAGTTCCCCTGGAGGAAATGTCAGCTTTAGAGGGTGGACTCTGTCGGGAGATCACCTGTCCCACAGGCCTTCTGCCTGCCGCTACTCAGTTCAGTGAGGGAAGGGGGAAATGCTGAGGAAATGGGGAGGGGTTATCAGAGGCACATCAGTGGCATGATGTCACATGAATTCCACATTACACATTCCAAGAAGAAGTTCATCCTGTGAGCAAATACTAGTGGACAAGTGACACTTCTAATATCAGATACATCACAGCACACCCATGAAAATAGCATAGAAGCAAACAGAAACCTTCTTTATTTGTTGATATTTCTGGGGCATATAGACTCCCAAGTAATACTGAAAGACAAAATAATGAAAGCAATCCAACAAATGGAAATGGATAGCATCGGTACCAAAGTGACAGAACTAATCAAATTGATAAGCCACACGGTAATGATAGAGAAACCCGGTAATTTTTACTACTGCATAGACTTAAACTACTTGAATAAAGTATTGAAAGCTCACTGACAATGCTCACCATGAAAGAAAACTAAAGTGACCTTGCCAAGGCAAAAATATTTTCAGTGTAAGGTGCAAAAGTTGTGTATTGGCCAGTCTTACTAGGCTTAACGCCTTTTGGATCGCTGAAGGTCATTACAGGTGACTACGGATACCTTTCGGAATAAAGCCAGCAGCTGAAGAGTATCAGCACAACCAACAAGATGCATTGCCAGATCTCAAAGGGATAAATGTGAGGGCTGATCATATTATAGGGTATGGCTACAGAGCAGCTAATGCAGACCTTGGCTGTAGTCTCATCTATCTCCTGGAAAGGAACAGAAAAGTCAATCTGAAAATAATAATAATAATAACAACAACAACAATAACAATTAGTTACAACTGATTATCAGTATTCTATATGGGTCATCTGTAAAGATAGTTTCATTGAATTTATATCCTGTAATCACTGCAGCAGTTACTAAGATTTGTTAACTACCTGGCCAAATTTCTTGCTCATCTATCTGATATATATGATCCTCTAAGATAGCTACTGGATACAAATGCAGCTGGATGTGTTTACCTCAGCATGATGTAGTTCTTCCCATGCACTGCACACACAGAACACATTGGGCTCTTACTGGGAACGGGAGACCTACGCGCCATATACCCATCCAGTTCTCTCTTTCACTTGGGTGCATCAAGATGTGCTCTGCCTTTGGCCTCCAAGTTCTCTCTCTCCCCCCCCCCGCCTCTCATATCTATCTATCTATCTATCTATCTATCTATCTATCTATCTATCTATCTATCTATCATCTATCTATCTAGATTAAATTTCAGCTCGTTCACCCTCATTCATCCCGTTACTGACTCCAAGCATGGATTCAGACCATCAGCAACATCCTTGGAATTAGATGGAAAGAAAGGTAGAGTTGGGTGTTATCTGCATATTGGTGACATCACAGCCTATACTTCCTGATGACCTCTACCAGTGGCTTCATATAGATATTAAATAGCATGGGGGATGAGATCGAACTCTGTGGCACCCCCAGCACTATCTTCTGTGGAAGAACTCAAACCACTGTGATGCAGAGCCCCTTTGTCCCAGTGTCAAGAGAAGGCTCAGTAGGATACTGCAGTTGATAGTAACAAAGGCTGCTGAGAGATCCAGCAGGACTAGCAGGGTCACATTCTCCCTATCTAGTTCATGACAGAGGTCATCAACCAAGGTGACCAAAGCACTCTCTGGCTGAGGACAGACCAGGGATCTGGAGCTCAGTGCGAGCGGGCAAAAAAGCCCCGGGGCCAACCCGTCCCATGGCTGCCCGTTCGCACTGGCTTCAGTGCTGTGGGACCTTACCGGGAAGGAAGTGGAACAGCACGTCCACTCTGCCAGACGGCCCCTGGAGCCTCCACTGGGGCAGCGAGCGGCACGCGGCTGTTCCAGCGAGGCACAGCTATCAGCGTAGCCACAGTAGCCGGAACAGCCGGTTCACACTTCCGGCGCCGCTTCCTGAGCACTGTAGACGTGTCCACACTGCCAGGAAGCAGCAGGGATGCGCACCCAGACAGCCGGAGACCAGATCCAAGGGGTCTCCGGCTGCAGCGCACGGACAGTGCCTCGCAGATGGGTGAGTGTGGCCGGCCGATGGGGGACAGCTGCGGCTGTCTGGACGGCCTCTCTGTCTCCGCTTCTAAGGCGGAGGCACAGTGGGCCACATATCCAGTCTGTCTTCAGCCTCTGTTCCAAATCCTGGCCTGAAGCCAGATTGAAATGTGTCCAGAAAATCTGTTTCTTCCAAGAGCCCCTGCCACTAAGAAGCAACAACTTGCTCTGGCTGGTCGTAGTACCTTGCTTTAGATGAAGGCTTGATGAAGTACAGACATGCATGAATCTCCTGTTCACAGTATTGTCTAAGCACATTCCTGCACACATGTGCTGAGAGAGGATAAGAGCCTCATATAGGGATAGATCTTACATTTAGGGTGTTTTTTTTAAAAAAAAATAATTAAAATGTACTTGAAAACTGTCCCCTCACACCTCATTGAATGATAGTTTCCTACGCTTTATTTTCAGTTTATATATGAAATAAATAAAATTAGCTCTACAGTTAAAGAGACAAAGGTTTGCTAAAAATGTATATTACTAAATCATTTTCTTTCTCAATACCTAGCATTGCCATCTTCTAAACTGGTCCCTCTTGCTGTTCCTTGAATACCAGCTTGATCTGCAACCAATTCTCAGCCAATATTATTTAACTTCATGCCACAAAAAGCTTCTACTGCCCATTTCCACTCATTAAATTCTTACTAAATTTCCCCTGTCCAGTTGGCAATCTATGTGATTTCAAATATGCTTTCAGTCTCATCATAAATTCATCAAAATATGAGTCTATAAAATGATTCTGCACCGTGGACCAGAGAAATATTAAACATAACATGTATTTAACAAATTTCTTTCATTCACCATTCATATTACCTGCCTCAATAATTCTCCCCATATGCATACAATTCTTATATGCCTAAACTGAAGTGGGCAAAGGAGAACAGAAGTTCCAACAGAGCCCTACCATGCTGTGAACATTTTGGTTAATTTCATTTTTAAAAAGTCCCATCTCCTGAACTGGATACATTTCTTTGAACATCATGGTGGTGGAATGTGCGGTTAATTTGCAGCTGTATTTTGGCAGCCCCATAGAGTTTTCAAGGCAAGAGACAAACAGAGGTGGGTTGCCATGGCCTGCCTCTGCATAGAAACCCTGGACTGCCTTGGTGATTTCCCATCCAAGCCCTAATCAAGGCTGACCCTGTTCACCTTCTGAGCTCTAATGAGATCTGGCTAGAAATGTGGAAAGGCAATTGGAGTACACTTTGATCTCATAGAAAGGCCTTTGGTCAGAGATGGAGTTCATTCATTCAGAAGCTGCCATGTGTGGGAAGAATTATACAATATGAAACTGATACCAGCCCAGTCTTCCTCCTTGGAAGATCTTGGAAGCTCAGCAAGGTTGGTCCTGGTTAGTACTGGGATGAGAAACCACTAGGGTTGCCAACTTCCAGGTGGTAGCTGGAGATCCAAATGACAAAGATCAGCTCACCTGGAGAAAATGGCTGCTTTGAAAGGTGGACTCTATGGCATTATACCTCACTGAAGTCCCTCCCCTACCAAACCCCACCCTCCTCAGGCTCCACCCCCAAAATCTCCAGGTGTTTCCCAACTTGGAACTGACAACCCTAGAGACTGCCAAGGAAGTCCAGGGTTGCTACACAGATGCAGGCCTTGGCAAACCTCCTGTGTTCGTTTCTTGCCTTGAAAACCCTATGGGGTCACAGTAAGTCAGCTGTTCCTTGACGGCACTTAACTACCATGGTTTAGTGAGGCTGTGTTGTTGTGGCATGTTGCCACAGAGATTTCCTCAACATGAGCATGTGTGACATGGCCCATAACAGCAGAGAAGTTTGGAATGTGTCAGACTCCTGTACTTCGTAATATCATTTGAATTATACCTTTTGGAAAGGAACAACATTAAGAAAATCCACACTGCCTGTTCGCATGTTTGAACGGATGTCCCATGGAAGCTCAAATCCTTAAGCTAAACATAGGTGGGAATGCTAAGTTAACAATTAATTAGTATTTATTATTAGCACTGCAACTGCGGTAATAGTAATTTCCTCCGGGACTATGTCTACTGGCAGCTCTTAATTTGGCTCTTAATTTAATCTCCAAGCATTAGCAAAAGATTACAAAATGTCATCTGCAAAAATAAATTCATGGGGTCTTGTCACTTCAGGGGTGCCTCTGAAGAATCAGGTGCTATATTTTATTAGCTGCCTGATGTGCTGTCTGCCTGATAGAAGTGTGTTGTCATCACACAAGAGAGCTGACCAGGTTCTTGCAAATTTGGTCTACAAAAGGGAAGCCAGTCTAGCAAAAGGGAAATATAACAGAGAACATGAAAGCAGCCTTGCAAAACGACAAACACAAGTTCTCAAGCACTGCTTCTGCATTCTCACGCAATGGATGAAAAAGCTACATTATCTTCTGCTTGCACTCTAGCCACAAGTTTGTTTATAACAAGTTGGGCTGTTAATTACTTTGAAGATCTGATATCGCCCTTGTATGGACCCAATAAATTGGCTTTCTTACTAGCGCTCTTTAATATGTCTGCAATGGTAGTTGTTCTGTAGTAATTAACATATGGTAAAAAAATGGAATAGCCATATTAGAACTCCTATATCGGTCAGGAATTTTATGTGATAACAATACAGTGGTTTCTTTTTCAACACTCTGCAGGTCCATACCAAAATTTTAATTATTCATAATTTCTTGGATTTAAAAAGCAAATACATACACTGTGTTTCATGTGGTGTCTGTAAAGAGATGAGAGTCAAGCAAGAGTAATATGGAGAAGACTTTTATAAAACAAATCTGCTAGTAATACCTCACCTTTCTGCCTCTCCTCTTTCCTGTGCTTCCCTCTAGTGCCTTTCTGTACCTGTTCTGATATTGGTCCTTTCCACACTTGGATCTCATCCCTGGTTTTATCAGAGTTCAACTTGTGACACAATACCTTGCATTTATCCCTGGTTATAACAGCATCCGTTTATCCCGGGAAAAGTGTGGGTTGAAACCAGGGTGACCTCAATGTAACGTGGAAGCAAAAAATACCCCGAGATAATTACAGGGGTGAACTCGCATGTAGTGTAGAATGTAAGTTCGGGGACAGGGTTGAATTAGGATTTAAGGTCTAGTGTGGTAAGGACCATTGTCTTGCCCTGTGCCTGCTTTAACAGTTCACTTACTCAGTTCCACAGACACTGAGAAGCATAACATACCTTTATATGATATGGGCTTGTCTGTAACTATGAGAAAATACTTGTCAAATATAAGCTTACCCATATATATATCAGGATATCTATATAAGGGAACCATTGTGGTATATCGGTTAGGATGCTGGAGAAAGCCTAAGGAATCTCTGGTTCAAATCCCCACTCAGATGAAACTCTTTGGGTAAGCCAGTTATTCTCTTTCAGTCTGCCTCATAGATATTGTAAAGATAAAATGGTAGGTTGGAGAACCGTGTATGTTTATTTACCTGAGCTCCTTAGAAGAAGAGCAGGATAACAAATGTAATAAATAAAATCCTCCTCAGAAGCCCTGCCCTATAGATTTTCCTCCCAAAGGAAGCATACCTCATACCTTCCTTGGTGCATTTAGGACCCAAGCCAAGACTGCTCTTTCTCAATGAACTTTTGTGATATCTTGATTGAAGGGCTGCCAAGCCCTCTGTGGGGCAGGAGATACTTGACCCCCAGCTTCTGTTTCCTGCCACTACTTAGAGCAATGATGGGAAGGAAAAAGAAAAAAATGGCCATCGGCCCAATGATGTTACATACTTTCTGGGAAAACTTGGAAGTGATGTCAGTCCTCTGGAGGAATTGCCAGAAACTCTGTTGTTTTACCATAAAGTTTCTGGCAATTCTTAGAGAGGGCTAACATCACTTCCAGGTTTTCCCCAGAAGGGACATCACAACATTGCCACAAGTGCCCCCATGTTCCCACCCCCTGTCTCCCACTGGTTGCCTGGCAACCCTACTTGAGTGCCTTCATCTGAACCTTTTGTTGTTGTTGTTTTATTCTATTAAACAAATCTTCTAGTAACCCCTGGTGGTGGCAGCAGTGAGTAGGAGGGCTAGCACCAGCAGTTTCCCAGCTGACATGAGTTCCTGGGGATTTGGCTTGAATACATCATCCTGCTACCTGCCTTCCACCCAGTGTCTTCTCCATTTCAGGGTCAAAGCATGGCTGCTCACTCATCTGAATTCTGTCCCTCTAGGGGACCCTCTTTCTCTCACACACATATTTCTATACTTCAGTGTCAGACACCAAAGCTTCGTAAGTGTTAGAGTTTCCAACCTTCCAGGTGGGGCCCACAGATCTCCTGGAATTACAGCTGATCGCCAGACTACAGAGGCTACTTTGGAGGGCAGAACCTATGGCATTATACCCCACTGAGGTGTCTCCTCTCTCCAAAACCATCCCTTGGCTTCACCCCCCAATCTCCAGAAATTTCCCAGCTAGGAGATGGCAACCCTATGAGTGAAGGGAAGAAAAACAATTACTATGGAACTGCTGTCGACAGGATAAAAAAAATACATTTAAGCCAGGGTAATTGGATTGTGTAAAAGGGCCATGCAAATTTAGTTCAGCAGTGGTAAATTCTTTTGCTATATTCACCTCAGGAGGACCACCATTTGTCCTTCTCCTGAGAATTACTTCTGTTTTCCGTTGAGAGTACACTTGGAATCATGAATACACACCTTCTTCCCAAATCAGTGTCTTCTATTTGTATTTTTTGTTTCACTCTGCACAGAGCTAATAGCTTTAGGGTCACCAGCCTCCAGGTCATGGCTGGAGACCTCCTGCTAATACAACTGATCTCCAGACAACAGAGATCAGTTCACCTGGAGAAAATGACTGCTTTGGAAGGTGGACTCTATGGCAGTGTACCCCACTGAGTTCCCTCCCCTACCCAAACCCCGCCCACCTCAAACTCCACCCCCAAAATCCCCAGGTATTTCCCAACCAGGAGCTGGCAACCCTAAATAGCTTGGATCTCATCATAAATCTCTATTGACAGAAAGATTTCTGTCAGCAGAGCAGAATGGGTCTTCCTTGCCTCCCGCTTCATGCTACAGCCCCAAATCCCCCCCCTTGGGACTCCCAAGAACAGTGTGAGGGGGAGAAGTCAGAGGTCTGCAGCAGGAGGGAGAAATCAGTGGAAATTGCTCTCCTTCTGTTAGTGGAAATTTTTTGTCTGAAAACATTTCTTGCCTGAGGAGGAATCCCTCATCTATGATTGTCAGAGAGTCACACACTCCCACTCCCACCCCCACCCTGGCCAAGCAACAAAGTTATCTGAGCTTCTCAGCACCATTTTAGTCGCTTGCTGACTCAGGCTGGCGAGCCAAACCTTAAGGGAACTCACTGTGATTACTGTCTCAGCTGCACTCTGTGTAAATATCACGAGAAGGTCGTGTGCACAGTTTCAAAAGGAAGGAGGAGACAAAGTGGGCTGGGGATGAAATTACTAAAGAAACCTCAATTTTATACACACACACACACACACACACAAACATACACTCCTTTGATGAGTAAAAACCACCCTCTAGCTATTCTTTGCTTTTAACGTGAGGTTTAAATGGGAATTTTAATTAAAGTATTCTTCTTGAATTTTAAGAAATACAGTGAAAGCGCCTCTACTTAACTGCAGGCTTACAGGCTTGATGTGGGGGGGGGGAGGCATAAATAAGAAGATGACTCTCCCCTACCATGTGCCAGAGAGAACTTCAGTCTCAGTTCCAAAGGACTCCACTACTGAACTAACTTTCAGACCTAGGGCCTGGATCCACCAGAGCTTTTCCAGGGATGAAAGGATTTCTGCTTAGAGAGCATTCTCACTCCCCCCGCCCAAGGTGATTCCCCTGCATGGTGCCACCAACGCCTTTCGTGGCATTCACCAAGTGTTTTTGGAAAGTAGTCGGGCCCAGGCAGGGCTTTTGCCCAAGAAGGCTTCTAATTGGCCACAGGAAATGCAATGGGCTATGCAGATTTTTTAAAAGCAGCCAGTGCCACCACAGGACAAGGGTCTTCACTGTGTGATTGAAAGTAAATTGTGGCAGCCATTTTGTGGATGGCTCCACCTTCTACAGCAGCTACTGTATGGCAGCCATTTGGGGGCTGCGCCCACCACACTGTTCCAGAATTCCAAAGGTGCTCACAGGCTCAAAAAGGTTGGGGACCCTGTCCTAGGGATTCTTTGTCCCCTAGGAGAAGCATATTGGGGGGGTTGGCATGAATGTAAACTCGGGGATCAAGGCTATATTGTAACTCCTCAGCTGAAGGTGGGGATAGTGCTTCTGCGGTAGGTGAATTTTTGGTTCCCAGGTCCTGGAATGCCCTGGTGGGTTCAGTCCCTGGCTTTTCCAGTTATAGGATCTCAGATAGCAGGTGGAAATACCCTTTTCTGCCTGGAACACTGGAGAACCACAGGACAATTTAGAGCTATGCAGATGAACAGTTTTTAAATTTGCCATCCTCCAGTTTGTTTATGCTACAAACTTGTTTTGAAAACCTGACATGGAGTCATTTGTCGTATCTCTCTCTTGAGAAGTTAAATTTAACACAAGTGTCTGGACAAAATGTCAGATGACACTAGAGGATATCTCTTGCACAACATACCCCTGAAGCGTGTAGCAGTTAACTCAGTTAAAAATAGCCATTTACTTAACAAATGTGGCAGGTTCCTGGATTGTATCTATCAGCAGGATAAACACACTGTACAGCAATAATAGAAGTGTAAGTGGAGAAGGACAGATGAGTGGGGAAAACAGTTCTATTTACTGATCATATTTGGATTCTTTTAAAAACTCTTATTTGTAATTGTAGCAATAAATGCATGTAATTTTAAATAAGGAGAACAGGATAAAAATATCACTGCACACATTTTAGAAAGGGAAGTTGTAATGGAAGCTTAGTTGTAGGGCTGTGATTGCATCACTCAGTGTTCTCCATTGGAAGGAGATATAAGGTACCACTTTGTATCAGGTTCATAATGCGGGGGGGGGGGGGGCGGGTTAACCAACCCACATAACTGTTTCCTTGACAGGAATCATACATACCTTCCAAAGCTGGTGTTAGCTGCAGTGAGAAAAAAGACAGGTACCTTTTAAAAATGTTACTTTTTTCCCCCACCATAGAGAACAATGGAGGGAATGGGGGCAACCTGTTTGGAGGCCCGTAGAATTGGACCCCCTGGTCCAAACTTCTTGAAACTTGGTGGGTATTTGGGGGAGGGGTCCCAGAAGCTACCCTACAAGTTTGGAGCCTCTCCCTCAAACCCCCTCCCCTCCAGCTGCTTTTAAAGCCACCACTGAATTTCAGCAGCAATTCGGCAGCGGGCCGGATCAGATCAGAGAATCTGATTCGGCCCGTGGCTGCCCTACTGCCCACTCCTGGGCTGGTGGAGCGGCGCTCCGCCTCGCTCCGGCCCCAAAGGATCCCTGCTGATGACAGACATGCACAGAATTGTACCGGAAATGCTTTGCTTACGAGAAATGTGTAAAATGTGCAAAAATGACACTCCTTCTCTTTTGTAACTCCTGCCCCTTGGTATAAAAAGCCTAGCCCCAGTAGAAACGGGGCTCAGCATTTGATTCTTGGAATACTTTTTCTAAGGCCAAGTCTGACGTCATAAAATTGGTTTCTCCTATTCCTGTTGTCCGTGTTTCTTTAGCTTTTGGTTAGTACCTTTATTTTCTGGTCATAGTGCTTCACTGGAAGCATAACTGGTGGTAGCTCTTGATCACCAGAAACTCTATGGTTTTGTCACAGAGATTCCAGTGACTCCTAGAACTAAACCCATCACCTCCCTATAAGTGACATCATTGCATGGGCAGCAACACCCCCACAAACCATGTCCCCACCCCCCTGCCCTCCCATCAGTTGCCAAACTCAGCCTAGCAACTCTAGGCTGAGAGTGTGTGATGGTGCCTAAGGTCACCCAACAAGAGGAGAGATTCAAACCTGGGTCTCCCAGGTCCAGCACTATGACCAGTATACCACACTAGCTTTCACACGGGTTTTATGAAGAGATGTTGAAAAGCAAAAAACAAAACAAAACCGTGACACTACCTCCCCCAAATATACTTAAATATTTGGAACTTTGTTTTTGCTTAAATGTTTCTCAAGTTGCTTTTTACAAAACAAACTTGCTATGCATCCTTTCTAACGGGTAATGAACAGGCATTCCACACCATAACTTTTTGTTTCATCAAGACTGCAGTCACACAGGGTGCGGGCACACGGCTCTTTAAAGCGGGAGGAACTGCTGTTTCTTCCTGCATTTAAAGGGACTGTTCATACAAGCCGGGACCACTCCCATGCTGAAGCGGGCTCAATCGTGCTTTCCTTGTGCTGTTTCTGAACCCCAGGGAAATCAGGTATTTTCCAGGAGGTCGTGTGAGGAACCCATGATTGAGCAGATCTGGACAGCCCTCTCTCACAATGATTGCGAGAGAGAGGGCTGTCTGATCATCCCTCCCAGTTTTTTTTTCCTGGTTTTGCACTTGGGCGTTTGGGCACTCAAGCACCCAAGTGCAAAACGGGGGGGGGGGGGGGGGAAGCTGCCCCATGCTCCGCTCCTGGCTCCGAGCCCTGCCGGCCACCGCCTGGCACCCCCCCCCCCCCCGCATGCTCTAACCCAAAAACTTACCAGGCGATGACTGGTGGGGCTCGGGGCCCGGAGCCCGGAGCACAGGGCGAGCCAGGGAGCCAGGATGGGTCCGCCAGCGGCGGCTGGTGGCAGTGGCTGGCGGTGGTGGCTGGTGGTGGCGACTGGTGGCAGCAGCTGGTGGTGGCGGAGGGGGGTGTAGAGCACTCTCCTGTGAGCAGGAAGGGTGCCACCAGCTGCTGCTGCCAGCCACCGCCGGGGTTAGAATGTATGAACATCCCAACCCGAAAGGAAAAAAAATGGATAAAATCCCAGCAGGATTTTATCCAGGAATCAGGTGCTGTGGGACCATGGCCACACACTAAATAATCCACTTTCAGTGCACTTTCCAACTGGATTTTACTGTGTGACCTGGCAAAATCCAGTTGGAAAGTGCATTGAAAGTGGATTATTTAGAGTGTGTGACCACAGTTTGTGTAACTAGAACAGTTTGTGTATAACTATGCTGCAGCAATAACTCTCTCTAGAGAACAGCAAGGGCAGGTTTCACTTTGTGCTCAAGGCCCTGAGCCACACTCTGTGTGCCAGGGGGGTTGCTAGGGGAAACAGGGAAAGCAACCCAGTGCAGAAAGGTAACTGTAGCAACCCTGAAAACTCACCTCTCACATTGAAGCCTGTGTTGTGCTTCAAAGTTTGCAACTAGATCTTGGTGTGCTGCTGCTCATACACAAGGCACTGTAACGCAGCATTAAAACAACAACACAGTTGCACTGAGAATTCTTCCCCAAAAGAAAATTCTCAGCCTCCTTTTCCTCCAACTTATTTTTGCAAGGGAGATTGTTGCAGATAACAGTGCCTCTTGGAAGGCAGGAAAAGTTGCTTCCTTTCTTCATTCTTAAAGGAATAAGAAGTTCTCTGATGATGGCAAGGGACGGTGATCCCAAATACATTTTGCAGGTGGAAAACAGGAGGAAGAATGTCTTTGTGACCCAACTAGGAGAGCACAGGTAAGGCGATCACTACTAATGTTTCTCTTGAATATCTCTAAATGCCAAAAGGATAACTGCATTCATGGTACGTTAGGGGTCAGTGCCAAATTGATGTAACATACAGCAAGTTTACATATAGCCATAAAACATCTGAACAATGGGGATATGCTGTGTAGTATGAATTTGAGGCACAGCATGCTAATTTATTTAGCCTCCTACGGTTGCCATGTCCCTCCCCAGCCATCTGCGGGGTAGGGTTACCAGATCCAGGATGGGAAACTCCTGGAGATCTGGGGTTGGAGCCTGGGGAGGACAGGGACCTCAGCGGGGTACAGCACCATAGAGTCCACTCTCCAAAGCATCCATTTTCTCTAGGGGAACTGATGTCTGTAGTTTGGAGATGAGATGTAATTCCGAGAGATCCCCAGGTCCCACCTGGAGGCTGGCATCCCTAACTGGCCTCTGTAGTGGAATACATGCTTTGTATGTAGAAGTTTCCAGGTGAATGTACAAAATTACTGTGAAATGTTACTGGCTGGGCAGCCCTGTTGTATCCATCTTCACTCAGAAGTAAATTCCGTTGAGTTCAAGAGGACTTATTCTCAAGTAAATGTAAATATTCCTAGCATCAGAGCTTTAATATCAAAGGAATTTTGAAGGAGGTTTTGCCCAAACTGGCATCTTCAAATTCATCTGAATTTTTTGCATCAAGCAAGATGAATTGGCAATATTAAATACTGAGACGAGGCAGCTCTTTTCACAATAACTTGCTTCTTTATTGAACTTCCAAACCAAAAACACAGGCTCAACAGGAATCCATTTATACTTGTAGAAACCACATTCACCTTAAACAACAACCAATACCAAGTAGGCAGCTAGGATCCTTTATTTGCATGAACCATATACAAAGTAACTATTGACAGTGCAGCTATTGGATTATAAGCAACTAATATGATTGGCCATCACAGGCAACACAACCAATAGTCTAGAAGGCCTTTTGAGCCTTTGCTCAGACCCAAGCTCCACCAGACCCAGTACTTAACAGGCAACCTTAAGTTGTATCAGTGTTTCTTAAGAACTGAAAACTCCTGAGGTGTTTTGCTCAAGTAGGTAGAAACCTCCAAATTTGTTCCTGATTTTGTCTTTGGTAAGAATTCGGTGGCAACTGAAAATCATAGTTTCTTCACTTGTGAAAGCTTCAAGACTGAGAAAGACCTGCCCTGTCCTGGATAGCCCAGGCAAGCCCAATCTTGTCAGATCTCAGAAGCTAAGTAGTGCCCGACCCTGGCAAGTATTTGGATGGGAGACCTCCAATGAATACCAGGGTCGAGAGGTCAGATGCAGGCTATCAAGCCACTTCTCTGAATGTTCTCTGTGCCCTTGCCGGAGGGTGCCATGACTTCCAGCCATGGGCACACACATGCTCAAACACATACACAAATGCAAAAAATCAGCCCCCCAAAAAGACTGAGGTCGTATTCAGACGGCTCTTTTGAGCTGCGCCAGGCATGAGTGCCTGGTGGATTTAAAGGGCACATCCAGACAGCAACATCTAGGAAACATGTTGCTTTCATGATCAGCCCATTGATCCCCGTCGGGGAGTCATACTTAAAAGATAGTGGTGAAAGTCTGGTCCTAAGCTTGCTGAAGGGCCAATGGTGGCCTTTCTCCTGTCTGGTCACTCCACCAGCGCGCAGTCAGCCCGTAGGGATGGTCTCAAGACCATACCAAACAGACACCATTTTTAAAAAGTCTTAGTGATATGCGCATAACCGCTTAATCATGTGACGTCCACAGAGCTCCACAATCCAACATTTAACGTTTCTGAAGGTCCTGTGATATTTATGAACTTTGTTTTTTGGAATGGTACCTAGAGGAAAGTACTGCTGGTGATGTTTTTACCACTTTAGTCTGCGCATGCGTGGAATAATAAGTACACGGTGAGGCACGTATGCACATGTGCAAACAGGATTTTAAAAAAACCATCCAACTGCATGGCTCCTTAAGGTGGATGCCATCTAGACAATCCACTGCAGAGTCACGTGCGGCAAAGTGATTCACGGGGGAGCTGTCTGGTCATGCAACATTGGATAAAAAGATCTAGATCAGATTAGAGCTGGGTCAATGGATGGATTAGCTGCCCGTCTGAACACACCCTGAGAAAGACTTGCTTCTTATCAGGTGAAAGGGTTGGCGAGCTGATGGGGGCAGCCAATTTTTCATTTCGGTGGGATGGTGAGGGGCAAGAGATGAAGCCTTGTAGACTCCAGAGAGGAAGAGCAAAAGCCTTCTACTTGATCGTGTGACAGACGCTGGCAGATCTGGAGGGACGTGGGTGTGAGAAGAGTTCTCACAGCTGCTGCTGAGAGCTAAATTATACATGGCTTTGGGATCCCAGCATTAGACCCCCTCCAACGTCTACTGTTGCCTCAAAAAGTGACCAAAAGGAAATATAGTGACTTGATGGCAAAAAAGAGACTTTTGTAACTAAGCTAAAATTATCAGTCATTGCGCTGTCATCTAAGGAGTGTGGGATACTCAGAGATGTTGCCATACTGAAGACTGGCACGCTGGCTTGAAAAGCAAGCATTTTCGCAGGCACAAGGACTTCTGCTGATGAAGTGTGATTTATTTTCCCACCACTCCCCCTTCGGCATCAGCCTTAAATGTCCCTTCAAATCCTGTTCCCACCAGAAAATCCAGGAAGGGACAAGTTTCATGTGCAAAAAAAATCTGCTCGCCATAGCTCTGCCCTGTGCTTTTAATTCTCTAGCTGCATTCATCCGTTTCCCCTTAGCATGAAGACTGGCACACATAATCAAGTGAGTTTATCTTCCACCCAATTTGTTGTGTTTCCATCATTTTTGCCATAGTTTTGTGAAATCTATCCAAGGGCAAGGGTGGCTTGAAAGTCAGCAACCCAGAGCCTTCCGGCATCAGGCAAGGAACATTCGGTCTTGGGTCAAATTAGTTGCTGGCATGCACCAATGGATCCCATCAGAATGTATCCAGAGATGATTTCACTGCTGCTGCTTTCCACAGTGTAGGAGTCAGACCACAATGGCATAAAAAACCATTCTCACACTCTCTCTCCCCCCCCCCCCCCCCCGATTAAACTTTATGCAGTGAAGGGAGAGAAAATTTTCATACTGTAAAGCTGAGCTGTGCCCTGGAACGTCTTCACATTTCACTGTGCAAATGGACAGTTGGCATCATTTAAGCTCTCTTTCATGAGAAAGTATAAAGCATGGTTTTGCCAAATGCGGCAGAACATGTGGACTCAAACACTGATCTTACGGCAGATCATGTGAGGTCTTTCTACAAATCCACCATGCAAAATAGGAAGCATATAATTCCAGCTGGTAGAGTGAGCTCTGGAAGGACTAAAAGGTTTGGAGAACTATGTGCAGCTGCTATATGTGGGTGTCTGCTTAAATAGCTGCCTATAAGGTATCCATCAGTCTCCCAAACTATGCTGTGTTAAACTTGACAGATCTCTCCCTAAACCTCAGCTATGTCTATTTTCCATATTTATCTTGTTTTCTCATGTTGTGTAACGTCTCCTTCTTTGGTTTCCCTGGGTACCCTGCCATTCCAGAGAAAATGAGCCATCTACCTTCCTATATGGAAGGGCAGGGGTCCCTAACCATTCTCTAACATGGCACCCATTGATACTTTTTCTGGCATCTGCCAAGTATTTTTAGGAAGTGGGTGGGTGAACTTACCGGGAGCAGGGAGGAACTTTGATGCCAGTAGCTCACAGAGTAGAATTTTTACTCACAGGACTCCACAGCTTAGAGGGAACATTGGATAAGCTTTTTAAAAATAAAAATATTATTTTCCCCAAAAAGTGGGATACAAAAGGAAAGAAGGGGTGGGGGAAAGTATCGATTCATCAGGTTTATAAAAAATTATCAATTGTTACGTACAACAAGTAAAGTTAGATGTATAAAAGAATAAACAAGAACTTTTCAAAAGTTAGTGATAAGCTACAACAATAAAATGATTAGATCTTTAACAGTTGAGCAAACTTCTACACTAAAATTAATTCATTGTAAAAACCTGAATATTATCTTACATGTTTGTCTAAATCTAAATTTTGTTCTTGCTAATTATTAAATACTGATGAAATAAAAAATAAAATATTGAAACTATAATCAATATCTTCATCACCTTTAATATGGTGTTCAGATAATTCCAAAACTCAGGAAAGAAAAAAAAACTATTATATATTAACTATTCCCATAATATGAATAATAAGCTTGCCATTTCTGCTGAAATTCTTTCAATGGTCTTTTGTTTATATAATGTTAGTTCTGCTAATGTTGCATAATAAGCTAGGTTTTTCCCAGATCTCTATTGTAGGACAATCTCCTGTCTTCCATTTCATTGCAAACATTGTTCTGGCAGCTGTCAACATGTATCTAAATAAGTCTTGTGAGGTTCTATCTATATTATCTGGTAGGATTCCCAGTAACATAATCTCTGGTTTCATCGGGAATTTGGTTTTTAAAATATTTTTAATCTCGTCATGTATATTTTTCCAGTTTTTCTTTGCCTTGATGCAAGTCCACCCCATATGGTAAAAAGTGCCATCTACTTCTTTACATTTCCAGCAAGCCCCTTTGTAATGCTTGTCCATCTTTCCAATATCTTTTGGTGTGACATACCATTGGTAAAACATCTTATACCAGTTTTCTCTTAATGCTTGGCAAGGTGTAAATCTAAAGACCATTTATTAGGAGAAATGTACAAGTTATTGCTTTAATGCGATTCTGAAGAAAAACAGGTCAAACCCTGCATGATCAAATGGATGCAACATTTTGGTGAGGAAATACAGTTCCAATGCTGGGAAAACCTATGGACTAAAAGTTTTTTCTTGGGTGGGTGGGTGGGAGGGAAGGAGGATGGATTCCTTTGACAAGCACAATGTACATTGAGGACATTATTTTGGCTTATTCTGGAAAGTTAAAAAAAATGGATTTCTCTGTTCTTATCTGGATTTATTTTCTTCCAAAAAGACCATGATTAGCAGTTAAACATGTGAGTTGGTCCTTATATCTTGGAAAGTGGAGTGATTTCAGATGCCAAATGATAATAGTACTCATTGGTAATGAGACAGGAAAACTAGGTCTCAGTTCAGTCCAGAAAGGTGCATTGTCTCGAGCTTCATTATCAGCTGCAATTCAGCAGTCTTTCTTTCTAACCTCCCTTTGAAATTCCTTTGTAAGAGCATTGCTACTCTTAGGTCAGCAACTGAATATTGTAGTTTCTAATGTCAGACTTGTGTCCATTTATTCTTTGCATCCTCCTGGACTGAATCCTCCTGGATGGAATTGAGACCTAGGTTTCCAGTCTCATTACCAACACTGGTATCTCCACGCCTACTACCCCTCTGCATATCCCACCTAATCCAACCAAGCCTGCTACTTTCACCTGCTATTGCCATTCAACATCTGAAATCACCTTTATAAAACTTTATATCTCTGATACCTCATGTTACATTTTATAGCACACATGGCCTGGCCCAACATAGTGACATTTATGTCAGATCTGGCCCTCGTAACAAATGAGTTTGACACCTCTGCTGTAGAGTCTGCTTCAGTTTTTCTGCTTTTCTTCCATGGTTTTCAGATTTCACAATACCATGAGGGTGTTTATGTAAAGCGAAAGATATTTTAAAAACCATTTTCATGAGGTAATGTTTGTTATTTTAACTGCCATTTAAGTATTTGTGTGTTTATTGCTTTCGATTTACTGAGAAACTGCACCCTGATATCTCTGATTATGTACCTTGTGTGGTGGTGGTGGTGGGGTTGTCAGACTTTTTAATATGGGGGGCCATGGCTCATTGATAGAGCATCCACTTGGCACAGAGAAGGTCCCATGCTGAAATCCCAGATCAGGTATTGGTGATGTGAAAGACCTTGGAAAGCAGAGCCACTGCCAGTTACACAGCTCCCTCATCTATTCACCCCAGAATATGGATCTGCCATGGGGTTATTGTCTAGCCACAAATCTACTTCTTTGGGTATATCACTAAAAAGTTCCTACTAAGTTGACTGATGTACTGTATATGATTGCTACCACTCCCCTGTCTCCCAGAATGAAGTGATAACATTGCCATAACCAGCATGATCCCTGTGTGCACCTACTCCCTGGATGGGTCTTCTGAGTTTAAATGGAGGCAATTCAATAAGCAACAAACTACACGTATTTTAAACTTCGCCTGTGTTTGATTTGTGCATCTGATGAAGTGGGCTCTAGTCCATGAAAAGTGTGCTAGAATAAAAATTACAGAGTGATGGCCAGCTGCTACGTTAAATGCCTTTGAAAGGGGATTAGTCAAATATTCATGGAAGATAGCCATGAAGGCTAAATGAACATTAAAAACAAAGTCAGTTGACCTCAGCAAGAGCATGGTGTTGTAAGGGTCTACAAAAAGAGGGAGAAATCGACAAAAAATATCTTCTTCCTTCCTTTACCAGCAGATGTGCTCTTCTGCTAGTGGAAAACAAGATATAGATAGATCTGGACCATTCTCTCCTTGAACTGAAAGGGGAAAGTCCTCTGTTTGTACATGTAATGTTTTTGCTCTTTTCTTTGTGACTACTTTATGTGTAAAGGTACCTCGTGTGTTACACTGCTTCCTTGCCTTGCTTATTTTTGCTGCAACCAAAGGGTCTTGCTTTAGAATTCATAGTTGGACCCAAATAAGAGGATGCTTTAGTTGCATACAGTAGACTGACAGAACAGTCAGTTCATGGGGTTTGGCTGTGAGGTTAAAAAGGATCCTTTATTCTAAAATAAAAAGCTGTTTTCCTTAAACATAAATAGAGTTTATTTATAAGTATAACAACATAATGGTTTCTGTAGCTTAATGGTTTCAGATAGTTACAAAAGCATAACAGTTCCTTAAATAAGCCGAATCATACAGACTTGTTTTCTTTGCTTGCTGCTTAGGCCAATAACCTCCACAAACCTTAACTTTCCAACTTTCCACCCAAGCGGATAACTTCCACACAGATTTATGTTCTTCACTTGCCACTTAGGCTAATAACTTCCACAGAGAGTTATTTTTCTCACTTGCCACTTAGGCTAATAACTTCCACAAAGCTTAACTTCCTAGCTTGCCAGTGCCACTCAGGCTAGCAACTTCCACACAGAACATGGATTTCTCTCACACCCCACAGCACCTCACTCAAACTCCTTCCTCCACACACACACTGCTCAGCACTAAGTCCCACACAAAGCCTCTGAACAGAACAGTCAACTCCACCCCGACAGAACAGCTACAGAACATAGGGTTGACAAGTCTGGGTTGGAAAATACCTGGAGACTTTGGGGGTGGAGCCAGGAGAGGGTGCGGTTTGGGGAGGGAAGGGGCCTCAGTATGGTACAGTGCCATAGAGTCCACCCTCCAAAGCAGCCATTTTCTCCAGGGGAGCTGATCTCTGTCAACTGGGGATCAGTTGTAAAAGCAGGAGATCCCCAGGCCCCACCTGGAGGCTGGCAACCCTAACAGAACACCCTGCACTCACCCATCCAGTCCCCGTCTTTTTTTACTCTACAGGCCTACATTTTAGTCACAGCAACATAAATTTAAAACTCCACACTGAAACACAGAAATAAAACACACAAGCAGTATTTACACGGCAAAACACCACAGTACGCTTGCTTTGCCAAGGATTTTTTTTAGTCCACAAGGATGCTAAAGGCTGAAGCAGAGAGATGCCATTGTGATGCTTCTTGCTGCCACCACTCGCTGGCACTCTTGGTTGCTGTTGTCAGCCTTAAAAGAGTTTTTGCAAAGGGGCTGGCCAAGGGACTCTAAGGAGCATGTGGTAATTACACTGGTTATTTTGTTTGTACTCTGATCTGTGTTCGGTAATCCAGCAGCCATGTATTGCGTGCTTTTCTCTATAATATAATATTTGCTGCTACAAACTTTGTATATTATTTAAACAAGACCAGAGGGTGCAAGGCAAGTATTTTACTTACACACAGGACTTTTTTTTGTAGAAAAATCCCAGCAGGAACTCGTTAGCATAATAGGCCACACCCAACAGCAGAAACTAATTAGCATACTAGGCCACAGCACTGACAGCACAGCCTATTAGCATATTAGGCCACACCCCCATGTTACCAGAAGAGTGGTCATCCAGCCACACCCACCTTTTGCTTCTTATTCTGTTTACCTTGTTTGTTTACCTTGTCAAAACCCAGGGCTTTTTTTGTAGCAGGAATTAATTTGAATGTTAGGCCACATACCCCTAATGTAGCCAGTCCTAATGAGTTTCTGCTGTTAGGTGTGGCCTATTATGCTAATGAACTCCTGCTGGGTGTGGCCAACTCAAGAGCCAGCCAGAACTCCGTTCCTGTACGTTCCTGCCCCAAAATAGCCCTGCTTACACAACAAGCAACTCTTAGCTCTTAGCAAGGCTCAGCTCTACTAACTTTAAATGCAGCTATGTCTGATTCAGAACGTCTGTTCTATGTAGGACCACAACCCCACAATATTATCTAAAATGGTGGTTGCATTTGCTTTCTTTTATTTACATGGCATTGTCAAGAATTGCTCTAATTATAGAACAAAGTTTGAGTCCACTGGCATTTTTAAGACCAGCTAAGTTTAATTCTGGGTATAAACTTTTGTAGGCATACACACTTCTTTAGATACATTGAAACAGACTTCTTCAAGCCTTTTATATAGGTAGAGTGGGAAGTGGGGGTTCGTTGTCAAGAAGGGCTAGTTAGAGTCAGAATGCACAAATTGTTGGAATATGCAAAGTCTACAGTGCAGCCTTATGAAGACGATCTGAAGATCACCCTATAGGGGAACAGTTGAAGGACTGGTAGTTAGCATAGCTAGATTAGAGACTGCCCACAATTTCAAATTATGTCCTTGCTGTCTCCTGATTGGCTCTTCTGAAGACTTCCTGCACCTGCAGATCTTCCTTATTCTTGTTGTTCCTCTCACGGAAGTTAGACTAGAGCTAAGACTCTCTCTCTTCTATGTTCTGTAACAGTTTGTTTTTCTTTAATAAACCTAATTATTTTCCCTCTGGACAGTCCGTGCTCCACTTCCTTGCATATTTAAACTCTGCCAACATAAGCAACTGAATGAGAAGTATAGCTAAGATTGGATTAAAGCAGTTGGCTAGGCTATTCACAGGTTTTACCTGCTTTGATACAATTTTAGCTATACTTATCGCTCAGTTACATATGCATCTTGACTCTAACTAGCCCTTCCTGGCAACTAACCCCCACCCCACCCCCTCTACCTATATGTAAGGCTTGAGAAAGTCTGTTTCAATGGATCTGAAGAAGTGTGCATGCCCACGAAAGCTTATACCTAGAATTAAACTCTGTATTTTGTAAAAGTACCACTGGACTCAAACTTTATAAAGCATTATTTGCCCCAACAGGGGACCGTATGTGCAGCTCAGTCAAGACTAGGGTTGCCAGCCCCAGGTCTGGGTGGGGATTTTCCCCGCTTCTGGGGGCTTCAATCCGCCCCCGGCCAGCTGGCCAGCAGGGTAAGCCCTGCCCCCAAGCGTGATCACCTACCCGGCCACCCATCTCCCTCCCCTTCTGCCTGATTTAAAGGGCTTGGGGGCATCCCCGCCCATCCCCGGAACACACTCACAAAATTGGAGTGACGAGGCAACCTGGCAACCGTAGTCAAGACTGCAGCTGCCTCCATAGCTGGGCCCCCTTTTGCATTCCATTTCTTGGTCATGCTAGAGTGTGACAATGCTGGGAACTGGTGTTTGTTCTATGCATGATAATAATAATTCTGCCATTGTTATGTTACAGGGAAGAAGAGGATGAAGATGTCCACTACATCCCTGTCATTCATGAGGTTAGCTGCATTTGTTATACATTGTGAGCAGGGCTAAATTCAAGGGTAGGTGACCCAAGCGGGGGGGGGGGGGGGAGGGGGGAGGGACACCTGTTGTGTCACTGTCTACACAACTATCTACTCAGCAACTGAAGCAAACAGTATAAAATGTAGGATTGATATTCTAAGTGGTCACTGGCTGTAGCACTGTTTTAGTGCTGATTTTAGTACATTTCAAAGTCTGAGTCCAGTGGCACCTTGAAGATCAACAAAGTTTAATTTTGGGTATATGGTTTTGTGTGCATGTATACGAAAGCTTATATCTTGAGTAAAACTTTATTGGTCTTCAAGGTGCCACTGGACTCAAACTTTGTTCTGCTGCTTCAGACCAACATGGCTACCCACCTGGATCTATCTTAGTACAGTTATTCTTAACGTTTAAGTTATTCTTAATGTTTCAGTTATTCTTAATGTTTAAAAGAATTCAGTAAGGTTGGAGGAAAGACTTTGGCTTTCATCTGCATGTTTATGTAACAAACAAATACAGACCTGGGTCTCAGCATGCAAATTTATCGTGAGAGCCAGTGTGATGTAGTGGTTAGACTGCTAGACTACGGTCTGGGAAAGCCAGGTCCAAATCCCTGCCCGGTCATGAAGCTCACTGGATGGCCTTCTGCAAGACCTCTTTTAGCCTAACCTAACCCTGTTTTTATTTAATTAATTTATTTATTAGATTTTTTTTATGCCACTGCTTACCCAAAGGGTCTCGCAGCAACTTACAACAGTAAAACCATATAAATAAGATTAAAACAACATGAAAACAGATAACAAATATAAAATATTGGCACTGAAATATTAAACTATTAAAATATGTGGCTAGCACCATACCACTAATAAAAACAGCCCAAACATGTGGATTATCATCTAAAGGCTAACCTAAACTATTCAGCCTTGCATGACCTGTGGAAACTAAACATGTCCGGCTGGGAATGGGTGTCATCCAAGAGTGCATTCCACAGAGTAGGGGCCACAGCTGAGAAGACCCTTCCCCTGGTGACAGCTAACTGAACCGTCTGGGGGCCAGGCGCCTGCAAAAGGCCCCTAGACAATGACTGAAGGGAGTGTGGGGGGGGTTGTCCAGTAGGTATGAGGGACCCAGACACCTTGAATTGCGTCCTGAGACTAATTGGAAGCCAGTGCAGCTGCCACAGAATTGGAGTGATTTGAGCTGACCATGATGTTCCAGTCAGCAATTTGGCAGCCACCTGCCGTTTCTGAAGCATTTTCAAGAGTAGCCCTACGTACAGCAAATTGCAGCAGTCCAGTCTGGAGGAGACAATTGCAGGGATCAATGTGGCAAGATCTGACCCAGACAAATATGGAGCCAGCTGGCAGGCCTGGCATAGGTGAAAAAACGCTGACCGTGCTACCATGTGAAGATAAAATGTGAAGATAAAACGGAGGAGAGGAAAACAATCCATGTCATCCTGAGCTCGTTGGAGGAAGGGCGAGATAAAAAATGTGCTAAATAAATCTTATACGGCAGGGACAAATCATATCTGCAAGTTTTGCAAGTAAACTGTGCAACAAGGCTGCTTAGAAGCCAAACAAAGAGAAAGGGGAGTATCCTAGAGGCTCCTGGCCTCTGGCACCATTTGGTCTATGGCAGCTGGCCCTGCTTGTGAATCTTTCCCCCATACTAATTATAAGGTGTCAGTGTTTTCAGGAGGTGAACAGAGACTAAAATTTGGATAAGGGTTGAGCCATTGCAGCTTCAATAATAATTCTGTCACTGGTATTGAACCCGGAAACCAGGGAAGATAATTTTTTGTAACAACAGAAAACCCTAAGGGCGCATTTGCAGCAATTTGTTTCCTGGTAACAGTTTGTGCTGTCAGCGTCAGATCCCATGCAGAGGCACTGCTCTGTTTCAGGGGTGGTTACTAGGGTTGCCAGGTCTGGGTTGGAAAACACCTGGAGACTTTGGGGGTGGATCTGGGAGAGGGAGGGGTTTGGGGAGGGGCCTCAGCATGGTACAGTGCCACAGAGTCCACTCTTCAATGCAGCCATTTTCTCCAGGGGAGCTGATCTCTGTCAGCAGGAGATTAGTTTTTAAAGTGGGGGATCTCCAGGCCCCACCTGGGGGCTGGCAACCCTAGTGGTTACAGGAACAGACTGACCAGTTTCTGCCTTTTGCCAATTTATTCCATGATGTCTGAAGAGAAGGTCTGATCAGTTGACTCAGGTTAAAGTGAGAACTTGAAATTGATCTTCCTTACGGCTGGAGCAGTGTAGTGGTTAGAATGTTGGACAAGGACTTGGGAAACCTGGGTTCAAGTTCTCACTCAAGGCCAAACTAGATGATACTGGGTCCCTAAGTCCATCATAGGGACATGGTGCCATTTTAGAACCTGTTTTCTTATTTTTAAAGGCAGCGTGGAGTATGGTAGCCAGGTCTATCTAAAACGCTGGGGGTGAGGTGGGGGGACATTCTGGGAGCGGGAAGTGACCAAGGCACATTGGTGATGTCAGGAACAATGCCCTGGTTTTTGGGCAAAACTCTATGGTAAAATCAGCCTCATACCATAGAGTTTTGCCCAAAAACCAGAGCATCACCTCCACCCAATGTCACCAATGTGACTACGTTACTTCTGGGTGACGTAGGCACATCACGTTTATTTCTGGTGACATTGCTTTTGGGGAGGGGGAATTTTCTCCCACCAGCCAGCTGGCTGGCAGCAGGCAGGAGCCCCAAAACCCGGGCAATCTCCTGCCCTTGACTGGAGAATGGTAACCCTAGCATGGAGGCCTGATCTTGCCAGGGATTGCAGTGCCGGAGGGATGAAAGTCTCCCCCATCCCTTCCCTCGTGCCATTTTCAAGAGCAAAAATAGCCACTGTTTCAGGTCTTGAAAGTGACATCAGTGGAGGGTAGGGTTGCCAGCTCTAGGTTGGGAAATACCTGGAGATTTTGGGGGTGGAGTCTGGGGAGGGTGGGGTTTGGGGACGGGAGGGGCCTCAGCATGGTATAATGCAATAGAGGTGGCACCTGGAGATCTCCCACTATTACAACTAATCTCCAGACAACCAAGATCAATTTCCCTGGAGAAAGTGGCTGTTTTGGAGGGTGACCGCTATAGCTTTATACCCTTCTGAGTTCTCTCCCCTCCCCAAACCCTCCCCTCTGAGTAGCTGCCCAGCAGGAAAGTGGTACCAACCACTAAACCGAATACAGGAAGTCAGGGTCAGTATTGTCTACTCTGACCAGCAGTGGCTCTCAAAACTCTCAAGTGGAAGTCTTTCAAATCACCTACTGCCTGATTTCTGCTAACTAGCTAGTTTGGTGTAGTGGTTAAGTGCATGGACTTTAATCTGGGAGAACCAGGTTTGATTCCCCACTCTTCCACATGCAGGTGCTGGGTGACCTTGGGTCAGTCATAAATTCTTTCAGAGCTGTTCTCTCACAAGCTGTTCTCTGAGAGCTCTCTCAGCCCCACCTATCTCACAGGATGTCTGTTGTGTGGAAAGGAAGGGAAGAAGATTGTAAGCCACTTTGAGACTCTGAGTGAAGGGTGGGATATAAATCTAATCTCTTCTTCTCTTCTTCCTCTTCTAACTGGAGATGTCAGGGATTGAACCTGAGACCTTCTGTGTGCAAAGAAGATGCTCTATCAGCTGCATGAGTTGGGTTGTTGTCAACCTCAGGTTGGGAAATTCCTGGAGCTTTGGGGGCAGAGAATGGGGAAGGGAAGGAGCCCAGTAAGATGTAATGCCATGGAGTCCACCCTCAGAAGCTGGAGATTGGCAACCTGAGTGTTACAAAGATCTATATGGTGCTGCAGTGAGCAGGTTCAGTCTCATGGTGGAGGAAACAATTTTGGGCTGGTTGTAAGGTACAGAGAAGGATCCTAAGCCTGGGTTGGTTGGTTTTTGTTCTGCTGCTTCTTGTGAAAGTAGAGAGGACGAGGACTGAGCTCCAGTTTTCCAGACCTATATAGGGACCAAGCATAGCGCTTTCCCCCATCTGTTTCTACCTCCTGAAGAACAAAATAGCAGGTATTGGAGAACTCCACTAATCCTGCTGAGAGCATCAAGAAAATTCAAGAACCTGCTTTGAGTGGGTCGGCACTTTGGTGGCACCAACGTCTGTTTCAAGGAATAATTATATTCTTGGCTTAAGGTGGGAATATTTAATAGCAGATTTCAGGTTTTAATAATGAGGGAAGCAAGGATATTTCCACGACAGAAACAGAGCAGTCTTGCTCTTGGATATACAACTGGGTTGAAATTGCAAAAAAAAAACCACCAAAAAACCCAACCCCCCCCCCCCCCCCCAGAAAATGCATTTGAATTCAATTTACTGTGGTTACTATTTTACAATTCACAGTAACTAGAAACATAAGTGCTCATATGCAGAGCTCTACTTTCCCTAAATGGTGCCCCCTGCTAAGCATGGGACTTCAGTGACCTAACACAATTTATTCTGCAGGCCCCAAGCAAGATTCTTCAGCATCATGGAAAAACACTACAGAAGACCTTGCTCCTGCAAAAAGAAGTCGAACACGACCAAGTGACTGCGGAACTGGTTGCTAAGAGGCAGGAATTCAAAAAACAGATGGAAATGCTGGCCAAACGGAGTGCAGAGTTTGCACTGAAAGAAGAGGCTGTAAGTATCACGTCACATTTGTGAGAGGGGCACTTCTAAGATGGGCAGAAGGCCAAGAGAGATGCAGGGGAGTTAATTTCCTGGATGTTTTGATTTTAATTTTAAGACAGCCACAGATAGCTATGTATCAGTGAAGAACATTGGGAGTGTCTGACCAGTTTGGTGTAGTGGTTAAGTGCGTGGACTCTAATCTGGGAGAAGCAGGTTTGATTCCCCACTCCTCCATTTGCAGCTGCTGGATGACCTTGGACACGCAATAGTTCTGTCAGAGCTGTTCTCTCAAGGACAGTTGTTGGAAGAGCTCTCTCAGCCCCACCTACCTCACAGAGTGTCTGTTGTGGGGAGGGGAAGGGAAAGGAGTTTGTAAGCCACTCTAAGACTCCTTTGGGTAGTGAAGGGTGGGGTATAAATCCAATCTCTTCTTCTCTTCCTCTGACCTGTCCTCCCCACAGTTTTCCTGATTTCAGTTGTGAACAGCAAAGCTGCTATTAGCCCTGTTGGGAGTGTCAAGGGAGTGTAATTTCAATCAGGAAAATAGTTCAACTTTCCCCCCTTCAGCATTGCTGTGCCATTCTTGTTTTCGATTAGAATTAATCTGATCATGGATATGTCATATCACGTTAGGTTTTGGCCATCAGCCCATGGCTTCTCCCATGCAGCCTTGGCAAAGTGATCTCCATGTTCTGTGTGCATGCTAGAGCTCATAGGAAAGGAAGTGTGATTATCTTTTTTGGTAATGTTCAGGTATTCTGTTTTGACCCCTAATGAGCCTGTCCCTATCCCAGAATCACATCTGGATCTCTCTTTTCTCCTCAGTAGAATAAGTAAATCTTGATTACTCCCATGTTTATAGGGTTACCACCTCAAGGCAGGCCCTGAAATCCTCCCAGTCAATGGAGATCAGCTCCCCTGCAGGTAGGGGAAATTCCTGGGGGTTGGGGGGGGGGAAGTGTCTGGGGAGGGCAAAATATGTGGAAGGGAGGGAGCTCGGAAGGGAAGGTGATGCCATAGAGGCAACCCTCTGAAGCTGCCATTTCCTCCAGGGGAACTGACCTCTGTGGTCTGGAGATCAGTTATAACCCTGGGAGGACCCTGGGCCTCACTTGGAGGTTGGTAACCATAACTGGGGGAAACGACAGCTCCGGAGGGCAGCCTAAGGCATCTCCTTCACACTGAGATCCTCTCTTTCCCCAAACTCCCCCCCTCCCCAGGCACCTGCTCCAAATCACCAAGAATTTCCCAAGCTGGATTTTGCAACCCTACCTAGAATCATAGAATTGGAAGGGACCTCCAGGGTCATCTAGTCCAACTTCCTGCGCAAAGCAGGAAATTCACAAATACCTCCCCCCCACCCCCACTGATCCCTGTCTGATGCCCAGAAGATGACAAGAAACCTCCAGGATCCCCAGCCAAACTGGCCAGGAGAAAAATTGCTTCCTGACCCCAAAGTGGTGATCATCATTTCCCTGGGCATGTAAGAAAGGGCCTCAAGAACTAAGCACTGATGCAACCCTTCCTGCCCTCCCTCTCACGATCTGCCTAAGTTCACAGAATCACATGGTCACATGTCTGTTTGCTTCCAGTGTTGTTTTTCTAGTGTTGGTTCTCACACCCACCATATTCAAAATGTGAATGCTTGTTTTTACTATAGATTCAGGTGGGTAACTGTGTTGGTTTGAAGAAACAGAACAAAGTTTGAGTCCAGTGGCATCTTTAAGCCCTACAAAGTTTAATTCTGGGTATAAGCTTTCGTGTGCATGCACTTTGTTAGTCTTAAAGGTGCCACTGGAGTCAAATTTTGTTCTTACTTTAGTTTCAGTAAAGTTGGTGTGTTCAGTTAGCTTTCTCTCTCCTTCTTTGGTCAGAGCAGGGCTCGAGCTCTTAAATTTGACAGATATCTTAAAGAGTGTGAGCAGAAGAAGGAACGTGCAATGAAGAAATACCAGGATGAACGAAAACTCAATAAAATAAAGAAGAATGAGATACATAAATTGAAAGAAGAACTTAAAGAACTCAGAATGAGGTATGCAGCTGTCTTTTTTAAAGTAATGGGTCGTGTGTAGTTGGGCATGTTATTCTTCAAACGGCATGCAGTGTTGATACTCTCGATCTGGGAGCTCCTTGACATAGCAAGAAAGAGTAATCTTGGGTTCAAACAAAATAGTATTTCACTTAGGATGGGGACTTGGCAGGAATCAAATCAGGAGTCATGTTGTGTGTATTTATGTATTTTAATGTTTTTTATCTCACTTATTTCCTATGCAGTGGACACAAAGGGGCATTCAAAGTAAAATACATCTCAACAATACAAATCTAAGCAACAATATAGAACCTAACAACCCCTCCCCGAGTGCAAACTTAAAACAGAGTTGCTAACTCCAGGTTGGGGAATTCCCAGAGATTTGGGAATGGAGGCAGGGGGGAGGGAGGGACCTCAGTGGAGCATAATGCCGTAGAGTCCACCCTCCAAAGTTGCCATTTTCTCCATGGGGAATGGACCTCTGGAGATCAGTTAAAATTCTGGGAGGTCTCCAGGCCCAGCATGGACAATGAGCCACCCTGGTGATGAGCCACACGGAACATTCTGGGCTGATATCTTTTTCAGCCTTATCTGTAGTCTTTCATTACATTTGTATTCTACTCTTCCTCCAAGGATGTCAGAGTGACGTGCAGTGGGGGTTGCTCCGTTTCATCCTCACAACAGCCTTTTGAGGCAGATTAGGCCAGCAGAGACAGAGACTACCCCATGTTTATGGAGGGAGCGTCACAGCTAAGCTGGGATTTGGACCCAGTTCTCCCTAGTTCAGTGCTCTGTCTGTGACATCACACTGATGCATGCTCTGCCTGGGCTGGAGAAGATGTGATGTTTGTCACCTGTCCACCGTGGGGAGTGGCAGTCATGGGCCAGCTGCTGGTTCCTGTGGTGACTGGGTCTGGTTGAGACTGTGGTGTGGGGGAGGAGGGGCTCCTGCCTCTCCTTCGTACTGTTTTGCCAACCTGAAATGGTGCCAGGGGGTGTTATTTGTGTTTTGGGTCAGGAAAATAGTCCAAGGGGAGGCAGCCCCAACCAGAACCAAAGCCTAGTGGCAACTCCACACCACAGACCCAACCAGAATCAAAGCCTAGTGGCACTTTGAGAGGGAATTTGCCTAGGGGACTAGCAGCTGGGATGCCAGTCCCTGTGGAGAATGCATGACAAACGTCACTTCTAGTTCAGCACTCTCTGTGTTATAAACAAATATGTTCATGGACATGAAGCAGCTTTATATGAGTTGGACAACTGGTCATTCAAAGTTGGTCTTGTGTGTTCTGACTTTCAGTTAGGGTTGTCAGGTCTGGGTTGGGAAATACCTGGAGATTTTGTGGTTGGAGCCTGAAGAGGGTGGGATTTGGGGAGGGGAGAGACTTCAGTGGGCTATAATGCCATAAAGTCCGCCTGCCAAAGCAGCCATTTTCTTCAGGGGAACTGATCTCTGTTGCCTGGAGATCAGTTGTAATCCCAGGAGATCTCCAGCCACCACCTGGAGGTTGACAACTCTACTTTCAGTGGCTCTCCAAGATCTCAGGTAGAGGTCTTCCACATTGCCGCCTACTGGAACCTTTGAGCTGGAGATGCTGGGGACTGACCATCTTTGTATAAGGCAGATGCTCTACTATTGAGCCATGGCCCCTACCCTGTACAAACAGATTGTTATTTGTTATCTTGTCACAAGACTGACCCCTACTGGGGGCCTGGAGGAAATTCAGGTGGCTGAATAAAGCCTGCCCCCGCCTCCCGACTGCTAGTATTGTAAGGAGGTCTCCCATCCAAATACTTGCCAGGGTAGATCATACTTGGCTTCTGAGATCTGACAAGATCAGGCTTGCCTGGACTATCCAGGTCAGCGTGGAATGATGCCATTTTTGATGTCTGCCTTTATGCCTGAGACATTCTGAACCTTTATGGTATATTTCTGCAGGCAACAGAAGTTACAGGAAAAGGTGACCAAATGCAAAATATATGAGGATTTCTTGCTGAAACTGATTGAAGTGTTGCCTGCCAGTGAGTACAATCATTAAGCAATGAACCACATTTCCTTTGGTTTCCCAATTGCTTCTCAGATGTTTGTGAGATTATTTAGGGTTTTCTACCCTTACCTTTCAAAAAGCATCCACAAATGGCTTATTTTTGGCTCATGTATGTAAGTAGAGGCTAAATGGCTATCTGACAGCAATGCAAATTTTGTGAATTTAGGCAGATCAAGAGAGGGACAGCAAGGCATGAGCCAATGTACATCTCTTGTGGTCCTTTCTTACATGTCCAGCGTAATGCTGATTGCCCCTTTGGGACCAAGAAGGAATTTCCTTCAGGTTAGATTGGCCCAGGGATCCTGGAGGTTTTTTGCCTTCCTCTGGGCACAGAGCAGGGGACACTGGGGAAGTGAGGTGGGAAGGTCGTTGTGAATTTCCTGCATTGTTCAGGTGGTTGTCCTAGAAGATAACTCTTGAGATACTGTCCAGTTCTATGTTTCTATGTTTTCTTTCTATATTCTTGTCTCAAATTATATTTAATGCTATTAAAATAGGGCTGCCAAGTCAGCCTCGGGGGGGCGGGGGATCCCCCGCTACAGGGGTTCCCGATCCACCGGCCAGCATTCGGCCGGCAGGGGGAACCCCACCCCCGAGGTCGTCCAGCCTGGATGACCTCCCTCACGTAATGACATCACCCGGAAGTGACACCATCACGTTGGGGGCGTTGCCAGGGCAACGCTCTGGCAACGCCCCCAGCGTGCTGACATCACTTCCGGTGACGCTGCCAAAGCGTGCGTGCTGGGGAAGCTCCCGACCAGCAGAGCTTCCCCCCTCGCCGGTAAGTTTAATACACTTGGCAACCCTATATTAAAATTAGCAAAGAATGAGACAGACATAAAACAAATGTCTGAAGAGGCAGCGAGATTCACATGCCTTTTTCATCCATGACAAACAGCACAGCTCTAAGCAGAGCTGCACACTTCTAAGTACATTGAAGTCAATGGGCTTTGAAGGACGGAACTCTCCTTAGGACTGGTGTGTAAACGTATCTGTTCAATCATTTTTCTGTTTCCCAAGGTCTTTTATAATAAATGAGTCTCAACTTATTCCTCTGCCAGTCTGCTGTAGGGCAAAAATATATATAGATAAGATGCTGGTAGATCTGTGATTGGATCTTCCCAGTATTTTTTAAATAGAAATTGTAGCCACATGAGGCCTCTGTTTGGGTTAGGGCCATGTTGGGGGGTTAACTGTTCCACCTCTGCACAGTTTCTCATTCTAATCTAAACGGAACTACACACACTTATATTCTATTACTAGTCTTGAAAGGGAAAAAGACTGGCACCTGTCTTTTTTCTTTTTAGAATCAAACAACACTGTGGGGAGGTTGTTAGTTTCAGTTGGAGAAGCCATGGAGAAGAGTGAACTCTCCTCTTCCCTCATGGAACACCAGTCTGAATAGGTCCCCCAGGTGGCTGTTATGTCTTTTTAAAGAAAGCCTGGGAAGTTCTATTTATAGATCTCCACTGTCTTCTATAGAAGACAATTCAAGTCCAGTGGCACCTTTAAGACCAACAAAGTTTAATTCAAAGTGTAAGCTTTCGTGTGCCCACACACTTCTTCAGATACACTGAAATGGAAGTTACCAGTTCATATATACAGGCAGAGGGTGAGCAGCAGATTAGCATAAGCATAATAAAGGTTGTTTAACAGATGCAAAGACCAAACTGAAATAACAAGCTTGGTTTATATGGTCACCATTTGTTTGGGTTTGATTTGGGGGGTGGGGGAACACTGTGAAGGAAATAAATATGTCAAAACTGATGTGCAAGTGTACCCTTGATGTGCAAGTGTACCCTGTGGGATGCTGAGTGTAATCAACTGAGACCCTGTTGTTATGAAAAGCTTATACTTTGAATAATACTTTGTGGGTCTTTAAAGTGCCACTGGACTCAAATTTTGTTCTGTTGCTTCAGACCAACACGGCTACCCACCTGAATCTCACTGTCTTCCATAGTTAGACTTTAAGACTTTTATGAGTCACTAGTGCAGGGAGGTAGGCCAGGTAAACGCCTGGTGGAGGATACATTCACTATACTCAGTGATTTTTAAAAAAATAAAGTAAATTAATTTATCTGTGGCTTAAACCCAGTTCCGATTTAGCGTTTCTGGTAGGATCCTCCGTGATTTTATCTGCCACAGCTCACCTTTTCTCCTTTCATCTACCAGCCTCTCTCTCCTCACCCCCAAGTTTGGCCAATAATTTCCATACACTTCAGCACTTCCAGAACAAGACTTACATTTAGAATGAGAACCTGCTAGGGAGACTGGGCTGTATTTTATGGCAGCATATCTTTTGTTCCTCAAATAGCACCTCTCTCCAAATATTCACAGTCCAGCATCTGGAGCAACGCTCCCTCTAAGCTGTGGACTCTTGTGAGCAAAAATTCTACTTTGTGAGCTACTGGCATTAAAGTAGTGAGCGAGCAATTTGGCTCCTGCAGAAATCAGTTTGCTCTGGAGCCATCCTTCCTGAGCTGAGACAAAAATGTGTGAGCCGGAGGCTAAAGAACTGTGGGCTAGCTCACACTAACTCAGCTTAGAGGGAACATTGATCTGGAGAGCGGTACTTTGGAGTACACACCAGAAAACTAGATAAAACAGATGTAATATCAATCATGTCCCACCAGCACTGGTGGAGAGTTAACTGGTTCCCTTAAAAACACCATGATAAATCCCTTATTGGAAATGACACTCTGGGTTACTTTGTCCTGGTATGGTAGAGGACACCCTATGTTATCCCTATTTTCTTCCCCCAGTACCAGGGCTAAAAGTAGTCAAGGGTGTTTAGATTATTTAGGTAGGTCTCCCCCCCCCCCACGCCCCAGTCAGTTCTTAACACCAGGACTGCCATGAGCTACCAGGGTCCCCACAGAGATTCCCTTTGGGGAGTCCTTGCACCACTCAAACCCAATCCAAGTTCCATAGGAAAACCAGTCACATGAAATGTCTGGTTCTTTGGGCCCTCGATGTCCTAAGGTCCCTCCCTCTCAGTGGCCTTGTCTAGAGCCTCAACTCTAGGCAACTCTAGATTGGGTCTCTCCATGGCAGTATGGTGTAGTGGTTAAGTGCGTAAACTCTAATATGGGAGAACTGGGTTTGATTCCCCACTCCTCCACTTGCACCTGCTGGATGACCTTGGGCAAGCCATAGTTCTGTCAGAGCTGTCACTGAAAGGGTAGTTTCTCTCAGCTCTCTCAGCCCCACCTACCTCACAGGGCAAGGACGTAGACTTTTCAATTTCCCGGAGTGGAGGCTGGGCCAGAGGGGGGGAGGGGGAGGGAAAAAGAGAGAGAAAGAGAGAGAGTAGGATTGTCACGCCTTACTGTTGAGAGAGGAGTTCCTTGCGTGCGTGCACCGGGATGATGCCACTGCAAAAGGCTCCCCTGCACCCACTCCTCCCTCTCTGGGCGACTGCCCAGCGTGATGACATCACCCAGAAGTGATGTCATCACGCTGGGCACGTTGCCGAGGCGACACTCTGGCAATTGCCCTGAAATTCTATGGTGCCATAGAGTTTTCCGGGAGATTGCTAGAGTGTCACACTGGCAACGTGCCCAGCGTGATGATGTCACTTCCAGGTGACATCATCATGCTGGGCAGTCGCTCGGAGAGGGAGGAGTGGGTGCGGGGGAGCCTTGCGAGGGAGCCGTGTGTGGGGGGGAGGCTCTTGCAGCTGTGGCTTCTTGCGGCAGGCAGCAGGTGGCGGCTGGGGACCTGGAGAGCTGGGAGGCACGGTGGTGGGCAGGTGCTCCATTTCACCCGGGGGCGGCTCAATCCCCCCTGGAAAATTTCAGGAGTGGCCTGAGCCCCCACGTAGTTGATGCCTATGTCACAGGGTGTCTCCTGTGGGGAGGGGAAGGGAAAGGAGTTTGTAAGCTGTTTTGAGACGCTGAGTGAAGGGCGGGGTATAAATCCAATCTCTTCTTCTTCTCTTCTTTAAGGCCACACAAGTAAATAGCCTCTAATGCAGACCTTATATCTACATTTCGGTCAATTCTGAAATTATTTATTTACTTATAATAATTCTATGCCACTTCTTCAGAGTCCTGCTGGAGGTGTCTTCAAATTAAAAAAACACTGCATAAAACACAAGCCATTAAAAACATACCCTTATATTTGTTCTCCGTGTTTAACTATCTTCCCTGCTTTATATTGCAGACTACCTGGAATGCGGGGAAGATTCTTTGATTAGAGCCCTCATTAAAAGACATGAGACGTTGGTGACTGCAAACCAGAGCTTGACAAAGAATTTGTCCATGCTGCAACATAATCTTGAGAAAACCCGACTTGAATTTGGGACCTTGCAAGAGGAACATGACACCACGAAAATTGTAAATGATACCAAGCGTGTAGCTTTATGACATTTGCATCCCACTTCAGAAACCTGATTGTACATTACACTGAGACCTTATATCAGGCATCCCCAACCTTTTTAATTCTCTGGACACCTTTCAAATTCTGACATGTGGTGGTGTGCACAACCACAAAATGGCTGCCTCGGAAGGCAGAGCCAACCACAAAATCTCAGGGAGTGAGGCTGTGCATGTCTCTGATAACAGAGTTTGAGTCCAGTGGCACCTTTAAGTCCAACAAAGTTTTATTCTGGGTATAAGCTCTCATGTGCATGCACACTTCTTCAAATGTCCCACTGGACTCAGACTTTGTTCTGCTGCTTTAGACCAACAGGGCTTCCCCCGCCCCGTACATAACTCTGATAGTAGTTCTTCAACATTTCAGGAAGAAGCTCTGTTTAACAGGATGCCTTTTAAAATGAACGTTTTGTTTAAATATACTTTCTGGCATATGCACAGCTTACCTTCATACAGTGAAGATCCTTGGGGGCGGCTGCTGCCGAAGCAAGTTTAAAAAAAATCTGCACAGCCAGTCAGAACCCCTGCGGGGCAAAAGCCCCACCTGACATCACCATTTTTTTTTAAGAAGAAGAAGAAGAAGAAGAGATTGGATTTATATCCCGCCCTTCACTCACTTAAGAGTCTCAGAGCGGCTTACAAACTCCTTTCCCTTCCCCTCCCCACAACAGACACCCTGTGAGGTAGGTGGGGCTGAGAGAGCTTTTTCCCAAGCTGTCCTTGAGGGAACAGCTGGTCCAGAGCTATGGCTTGCCCAAGGTCATCCAGCCAGGTGCAAGTGGAGGAGTGGGGAATCAAACCCGGTTCTCCCAGATTAGAGTCCGCGCACTTAACCACTACACCAGACTGGCGGGTACTTTAAAAAAGTACTGGCGGGTGCCAATGTTCCCTCTAAGCTGTGAAGTCTTGTGAGCAGTGTTCCCTCTAAGATGAGTTAGTTTGAGCTAGCTCACAGTTTTTTAGCCTCTGGCTCACACATTTTTGCCTTAGGTCAGGAAGGATGGCTCCAGAGCAAACTAATTTATGCAGCAGCCAAATCGCTCACTCACTCACTCACCCCTCTGTGTATCTTGGGCCTAAATTATCCTGGGTCCTTTGATAGCAACTGGCTGTTCATGAAAGTAGCATATATATTGACTCACAGTGTTGCAAAATGGCTGTCAAGCTGCCATAAAGCACACAGCAGAAAGGTGCAAAAAGATGACAGTGGTTAGGCTATGAATGAACAGGGCTAGTGTAGTGGTTAAGAGCGGCAGACTCTAAAATCTGGAGAACCTGGTTTGATTCCCCCACTCCCCCCACATGGAGTCTGCTGGGTGCCCTTGGGCCAGTCACAGTTCTCTCAGAACTCTCTCAGCCCCACCCACCTCACAAGGTGCCTGTTGTGGGGAAAGGAAGGGAAGGAGATTTTAAGCCGCTTTGAGACTTCCTTTGGGTAGAAAAAGGCAGGGTATAAAAATCAACTCCTTTTCATCATCATCATCAACATGAGGGAGGCATTATTTGGCTTTTCTGCCTCAGGTGTCAAAATAGGCCAGTTAGGGTTGCCAAGTCCCCCCGGGGGGTGGGAAATACCCCACTCAATCAGCCCGTTCCCCGCCGGCCCAGATTGGGCTGCCGGGGGGAACCCCACCTCCAAATTGCCAGGCTGCGGAGACGTGCTTGGAGTGATGACATCACCCAGAAACTCTATGGTTTTCCCTCGAATTATAGAGCCCTCACCCCCAAGGTGCCCAATGCGATGGTGTCACTTCTGGGTGATGTCACTGCGGCGTGTGTGCCAGAAGACTTCCAAAGAGGACCGGACTCCCCCCGCTATAAGATAAGTTAGACTTGGCAACCCTAAGGCCAGTTCTATTACCACAACACCACATTTGTGAAATGTTTCGGTATGTGTAGGGTTGCCAGGTCCATGTTGGGGAACTCCTGGAGATTTGGAGTTGAAGTCTGAAGAGAACAGGGACCTCAGTGGGGTACAGTGCCATAGAGTCCACCCTCCAAAACATCCATTTTCTCTAAGGAAACTGATCTCTGTAGTCTGGAGATGAGCTGTAATTCCGGGGGATTCCCAGGACCTACCTGGAGGCTGGCATCCCTAGTTGGTTCTGTGGGGGTGGTGGGGTGGAGAGGAGAATCCCACACAAAAGCTAGATTTCCTCTAACATCAGTAAATTTTCCTTTTTATATTTTTACTTAGATGCTGATTAGCAAACTTTCAGAGCTTCAGTCAAAAGGCAGTGCATTACAAGGGAAAAATACACAGCTGGAGCAGTACATTAGCCGCAAAAAAGGCCACTTCAGAAATCAGGTAGGTGTCTACTTCGGTTTGCCCCCACCCCCCACCCTCTCGGTTCCTTCCAGCAGCGTTTCAATCAAAATGGAGTGGGGGACAAAGAATGATTTCCACTTAAAGATGTGACCTTTGATTATGGAAGAATATTCTATAAATCCGTCTTCCTCGCTTCCTTGAAATTAGTTAAAGGCAAACGCTGGCAGCCTTTTCTTGTGCTCCTGACTAAATGCAGGGGTACGCGGCTGGGAACATGGGGGGCTGTCCTTCAGAAAACAGCTGCCACCTCGCTCAGTGGGGGAACTTAATGTGGCACTTAATGTGGACAGAAGCCACTTAATGGGACAGAAGAAGAAGCAGTATGGGCAGTGCTAGAACTATTTGGTGCCCGGGGCGGATAATTTTTTAACACCCCCTTCCTCTATTTCTTTAAAATTTGCAGTCAACTCACAGCTAACTTATGGCAACCCCACAGGGTTTTCAAGGCAAGAGACATTTGGAGGTGGTTTGTCATTGATTGCCTCCGTGTCGGCTCTGCTTAGCTTCTGATGACATCAAGTTAGGCTGGGGCTACACAGGTCAGGGCCACTCCTCTACATGACAAAATTATTTTCAGCAATAATAATGAGATAAAACAAATAGTAATAATAATGGCCAGAAGATAGATTCAGGTGGGTAGTCGTGTTGGTCTGAAGCGTGCTGGCTCGGTTGTTGGTAAGGAAATTTGCTTCAGTCTCAGCGAAAGGGAAGTCTAGCTGATCAATCCTAGAGTGCTTTTTGCTGTGCTATCACTTTCCTTTGCCCCTAGTGGCTGCAGCCAGAACTGCACTTTAAAAATAAAAGGGAAAAAACATTCCGCTTGATGCAGCAAGAGGCTGGCTTCGAGGGCCACCTTTGAGCCTTCCTCAAGCTGCACCCAGGGCAGACGCACACACCCCTTGGTACACCACTGAGTATGGGAAAAAGCACTGATGTTCCTCGGTCATGAGTGTCCACTGAACCAAGGCATGTCACCTCAGTAGTGCTGCCACCATTTTCTTTTCTTCTAATGTCAAGGAAGAAGCAAGGATAGAAAAACAGAAGCCATGTAGGGTGGTGGAGTCAGTTCTAAAATGTTTGCCTGGCAACATCTAGTGCACGAATTCCAGCATGGGTCCATGAGAAGGGCAATTTTGGTAATACAATAACGTAGACATGTGACATGTAAAATGTAATAATTTCTCAGCATTCTGAAAGCTGAGCTGATAAATACTGGAGTCGGGAGGCCAGTAATGGTGAAAACAGCATGGTGATTTATTGTGGGTTCAGATGGTACAAAGAAAATCCCGGGCTTCACGCCCACTTTTATGCCAGTCGGAGATAATCCCCCGACCTCGCCCAAATGTCCGGATAGGACTTTAAGTTCATAGTTGCAGTTCATAGGTCCCCCTGAGGAAACCTAGGCCCAGGATTGGTGGCCGTTCAGGATCCGACCATCTATTGTTCTACCTGGCCGAAGCTCAGGTAGGTTCAGACCACGTGCGAAGTGCCACGTGGCGGTTGCCATTGCGGGCGCACATGGCGACCACAGCGTCAATACAGAACACGAGCCAAGCCCAATCTCATCAGAGCTTGAAAACTATGCAGGGTCGGCCATGGTTAGGACTTGGATGGGAAACCACCAAGGAAGTCCTGGGTTGCTATGAAGGGGGAGGCAATGGCAAACCACCTCTGCTCATCTCTTGCCTTGAAAACCCCATGGTCCTGGGGTCGTCATGAGTTTGTTGCCACTTGGTGGCACACAATTATAATTATGATTAACAGTCTCTAACTTTCCTGCATTAGTGCTAAAGTGGAGACCTCCCCATCCTGAAGTTCACAGATGCTCAGTAGAGTGCCAAAAGAGAAATGGGCAGGGGGGAGGTAGGCATTGGAGCATCACTTCCTGTACAAACCAGGAAGTGATGTCAGCATGTTGGCATGATTCTCTAGGATTCTACCAAACTCTATAGTGATGTTGCGGTGTTCTGGTGACACCTGTTTTGCATGTCCTCGCCCCCTACAACTCACAAGAAAAAATATTTTATGGATTATTATGTGATAATTTCCCCTCTAATGACAGGTAAATACCTCTGGCCTGATCTACCCAGGTGGTGGAATGAGATAGTAGATTGGACTGTACTACTGCTACACATGGGAGGGGATGAGTCATATTAATAAGGCTCACCTATGTCAGAATTCTCTGCAAATAAAAATTAGCACATTACGGATAAATTTTTTATTCTGTGCAGTTTTCCTCCTAGAGGGAATTATTACTCTAGTCTAGACATACTTTGAAAAAATCTGCAATGGTAGAGTCAATTCTAGCATCTCTGTACTTTGTTAACACATCACCATCTCATTCTGCTGCTGTGTGCACACAGAAGACCTTAAATGCTTAAGTAGCAATATGATTATTTTGAGACCAGTGGTATATTGTTGCGAATGAATACCACGCAGCATAATACTCGCTATCAACCATACTGTTCATAAGAAGGTTGTGGCTATGGTGGAATTACAACTCAGTCCCACAAGTATTTGTTTAAAGATTACAACTTTGCAAGTAAATGTTTAATTTGCATTCTGTTGATGCTCAGAGGTTTACCTAAAAGCACCACCACAAGTAGGCAAAATGTTTCAGATCAAGTTTTGCCAGTTAACCTCTAAGTCTGCCAGATTGTGGGCAGTGGCCTTTCATATGCTAGGAACAGCAGTTTAACACTACAAGAATTTTTCCCTGTGGTCTCAGGACACATGAGTAAGGAACACATAGAAGTCTCTGAAGGGAAGCCTAGCAATTCTGCATCTGGCAAGATGGGAGGGGTCTGAAGCTGCTTAAAGGGGCAACATGTTTTGCTGGGTACTTGGAAAGCAGAGGATGAAAACTTGATTTTGCAATGGGAAAACTTTAGGAAGAAGAGACTTCCGATTGTCAAGAATGGCTGGGAAAGAAGCTAGGGTGTGATTTGCCCAGGAAACAAGTAGATTCATAAGAAAGCCTAGAGTGGGGATGAATCAGAAATGTTGCAATTTTTAGATTATTCTTCCTGCCTCTGAACATAGGGAAAGAGGGTTATGTTTGGTGTAGTGGTTAGTTTGGTGTAGTGGTTAGGAGTGCGGACTCTAATCTGGGAGAACCAGCTTTGATCCCCCACGCCTCCACATGCAGATGCTGATGTGACCTTGGGTTAGTCACAAGTTCTTTCAGAGCTGTTCTCGCAAGAGCGGTTCTCTCAGAGCTCTCTCAGCCCCACCTACCTCACAGGATGTCTGTTGTAGGGAGGGGAAGGGAAAGGAGATTATAAACCACCCTGAGACTCCTTCGGGTAGTGAAGGGCGGGGTATAAATCCAATCCCCTCCTCCTCCTCCTCCTCCTCCTCCTCCTTTTCTCCCCCCCAAGACAATTTTAACTCAAATACGTGTCTTTCCTATTTTTAATCAATGATTGCAAATATGAACATTTAAATATTTTGTTTTCTGAAAGTGGTGTTGTCATGGCTTGTCTGCACCCACCTAAAAGCTTATTTTGGCCCATGCTTACTGAGGAACAAAGGAAAAGTTGGCAGACACCTGCCAGGATCTGAATTACTCTAATTAGCAAGGCTTCCCCTGTGTCCAGGATAATTTGGTGTAGGTGGCCAGAAAAGGCCTGTTTTTCTTCCTCTGAAGAAAAGTCCCTTAAGACTTTCTGTTTCCAGAACACTAAACAAGCATATCGTTTAAGTCCCATGGTGGGAGTGTTAAAGGAATCTTACTTCTGTGGGGAGCGATGGAATGAAGTTGAGGAAGTGAGCTTCTTGTTAGAGTCTAGCAGCTTAGAGACCTGAGCCAGCTGCTTAAATCCCTTATCCATTTTATGTGAAACCTGTTTCTGGACCAGATGGACTAGATTGGATTAATTAGGACTCTTCCTACATTTTAATGTCAGTCAAAACATGTTCAGGGTGATTGACAGCTACATTTGATGACTGACCATCTCTGAAGACTGTGGAAGTCAAGAGTTATAAATGTAAACTGCTGCAGAAAATTTGCACGCAGAGTGAAAGCAAAGAGAAAAGCTTAGCTGAGATAAAAGAAATAGTACAGGTGTGTAGAATAGGGTTGCCAAGTCCAGGTTGGAAAACACCTGGGGACTTTGGGGGTGGAGCCAGGAGAAGGTGGGGTTTGGGGAGGGGAGGGGCCTCAGCATGGTACAATGCCATAGAGTCCACCCTTCAAAGCAGCCATTTTTTCCAGGGGAGCTGATTTCTGTCAGCTGGGGATCCGTTGTAAAAGCGGGAGATTCCCAGGCCCCACCTGGAGGCTGGCAACCCTGATGTAGAAGATTGCACTAAATAGCAGAATCACCAGACACAGGGGCTAGCATGGAACTGCGTTCATCACATTCAGCCCAAATGTACCTTTTCCTCCTAACGGCTCAGCAGGGGTGGGTCTGCATATTTACAGCAAAAGCTGGTTATGCACAGTACTGATTGGCTAAGGGTTATGTCATTACATCCAATCAACAGAGAACTGTATTTTTAAAAAAATCAGTGGGCACTTGATAGGTGAACCAGTGCTATGATATGTTAAGTACATATGTTCACTGTACATACACAGTGAACGCCACAATTTAATTACTGTTTGAGTGAAGATTGAATTTTGTCTGGTTTTTACCTTGATTTTCTTCTAGATCTTTATAATACTGTACTAGTTTTATTGTTGAGGATTGTAAAGCTTGTTAGACTGCTTGCTGCTTCAGTTCTGTTGTTAAATTGCATTATGGCTCTGATTGGACAGAAATTGGTGGCTCTGATTGGACAGGAATTGCAAAGATGGAAGAAAGCCAAAAATAAAGAGCCTGCTGCATTTATTCTCTGATTGGTTTGACTGGTTGTGAGGACTGTTTGGTCTTTTCATTTTTTTTTATATCTTTGCAGAAAGAAGAACTAGGCAGGATGTTGTTAGCAATCTCTGACCTAGCAGCGCAGTGTTACATGTGGCATTACGGCTCTTTGAAAGAAATGCCATTGCTTTCCAAGCTGGACATGATCCAAGTAAATACAAATACTGGTGCTGAGATTTTCTTGAAATCAGAATTGTCCAAGATGAATTACAGCTTCTCACCCATGATTTTTGCAAGAACCTTGGACTGTCAGCCAAGTTCTAGCAACCTGTGGGTGTTTGGGGGGATGGGAACATTAAAATTCACTTCTGCCACAAACCTGGAAGTGAAGTCAGCATGTTGGCATGATGCTCTAGGATTCTACTCACAGGCTCTAGAATTCTACCTATCATTTTACCATAGAGTTTGGGTGGAATCCAAGAACATTGTGCCAATGCGTTGCTGTCAATTCCAGGTTTGCACTGGAAGTGACATCATGGCATTGCTGCGCCATTAATTTCCCCACCATTTCCCACTGTATCTAATTTTGAGGTGTTATGCAGATAGAAAGAAGTTTTGAGGCCTTACGCAGATAGAAAGAACAGTTCCGGGCATGCAGGATGGAGAGGGCTCTGCATACCTGGAGGAACCTCCAAGTAGGCAGAAAAATATAACTTTCTCCCTTAATCCCAAACAGAAGAAACCCCTTCAAAAGAGGGTTCCAGCAGTATGTTGCAAAGGCAACAGAAATAACATCAGAACTTTCATAGACTTCAGATTCCATTTTTGGGTGCCTTAGCAGGCCTGCATTATGTGTAGCCTATTGAGGCTTGGGTCCTTGCCTCACACTACAGTGCCCTCAAACAAGGATCAGACAGGACACCCAGTGTTTGGCTGACAGCACTGTACTCTTTTGGACGGGCCATGCAGCACAACAGGACTCAGAAACCGCAGTCTCCACTCAGGTTGCTATGGGAACTCAAGATGGCACCTAAAGTTAAGACAACTTCATGAGACTTTAAAGGTCCCTGTGGGTTGCCATAGCGATCTGGCTGGAGGCTGAGGCAGTATATCTCTACTTACCAGACGCTGGAATCAAAGGGTTGGATCCAGGACAAAATTCCCACTTGTGCCAGAGCTCTTGAGCGAGCGGAAATGCAAGAAAAAGACAGCGGTAACTGCTTGCCCCAAGTCAGACTCATTGTAACCCCACTTGTGCTTCTGCAAGATCTTGTGCAACCAACTTCTGGGCGCTATAATTTATCAGGAAGAAGTCCCCTTCCCCCTACCACTTCACAGTGCAGCCCCCAGTCCATGTGGCTATAAGTCTATGCAGAACCCTGAGGCTCCAAGAAACAAGCTTCCTGGGATCAGATGGGACTGCTGTGGGAAGGGGAACATGCAAAAAGATCCACAACTATCAATTCCTTCTGCTGTTCGATGGCAGGACACAACCAAAAGAGCTATCACTACGAAATCATTTTTGTTAGCTTCCCACAATCATCTGGTTGGCTACTGGAAGAGGCAGAGTGCCAGTCAGATGTCATTTCCACTGTGACCTTGCAAGGCAGTTATTGGGTTCTTTGTTTTCAGTGCTAGGGATTTTAGAAACTAATTATAACACAGTCAGTCTAGGCAATATTAAGAAATCTTTCTCTTTCTATGACTAGGAGTTCATTTTGGAAAAACAGGATATCAGACAGCAAACAGTGCAATTGGATGAACATGAAACATCATCCTGTAGTCTGAAGGAACGACCGCACAAGAGCAAAAAGCGGTGACAATTCAGAACAGGTGATAAAAGAAGATTCTGCAAGGTGGGATGGCTTAAGACACATGCTTTGGAAAATGCCATCTGTTTTGAAGTGCAATGCTGCATGGAAATGTGCAATATTTTTACCCTCTTGTATGGGCAGCTTGGCACAGATGGATCTCGATACACATGCCAAACTTGTCATTGTTGGATTTTACTACTTTTGTGCTAATTTCCTTTGCGCAACCATGTATTGTAAATAGGAATTATCCTTGATATCAATACTGTCTCAGTTCAGATATAACGCACAATGATGGTTGAATGGTGCTTCGTTTGTGAAACCAGAATTTGGCTCACAGCCCGTGCTCCCTCTAAACTGCAGAGTCTTGTGGGCAAAAATTCTACTTTGTGAGCCCCTGGCATTAAAGTTGTGAGTGATTTGGCCATTGCATAAATTAGCTTGCTCTGGAGCCATCCTTCCTGAACCAAGGCAAAATTGTGTGAGCCAGAGGCTAAAAAACTGAGCTAGCTCACACTAACTCAGTTTAGAGGGAACACTGCTCACAGCTGATCTTTCTAAGCTTGCCTTGATTGACAAATGCTGGTTTCATCACCTTTACTCCCTCCATCCCACAGTGATTCAGCTGGGTTGTTGTGAGGATAAAATGGAGAAAAGGAGAATGGTGTAAGCTGCTTTGGGGCCCCACTGGGGAGAAAGCTGAGGTGTAAATGAAGCAAATAAATAAATCATGAAACCGGTAGCCCACAGATTACTATGCTCATTGTAGGTTTAATTAATCTGAACCAAACTGCTTTTTCTTAAGTATATATTTCCCTTATTGTGTTTTTCTTCTTTTGACACGCATTTGTGTATGGAACCTAGGGTTGCCAGCCTCCAGGTGGTGGCTGGAGATCTCCTGGTATTTACAACTGATCTCCAGAAGACAGAGGTTAGATTGCCTGGAGAAAATGGCCACTTTGGAAGGTGGGCTCTTTGGCATTATACCTCATTGAAGTCCCTCCCTCCCCAAACCCCGCTCTCCTCAGGCTCCACCCTCAGAATCTCCAGATATTTCCAAACCCAGAGCTGGGAACCCTAAAGGAACTGGGGACAAACTTCAGTTTTCCACAGCAACTGTTTGATTACTATTGGATGCAGAATGGCAGCCCAGGTAGATGTTTAGCCTGCAGGTCCAGAACTCTTCTCATTTTCAATAACTGGCACCTTTCACACATCTGGAATTTTTGCAGCAGCAGAATAATTTTACCAGCAAGTAGAAGAACTGTGTTAATCTTTCTACCTGTGTCTGGAGCTCATCCATCTAATCCTTGATCCCATAGAATATTTGTAAGAAAATGAATAAGAAAATGTTAATTACCTCATGCTCCACGAGGGGGGGGAAGGACACTGTGAATATGTATACTGTTGGGAAAAACCTGGAACTGATTATGCAACTTACTTAAATTCATTTTTATAGGACACTAACCTTCCTGGACAAACACACACACACACCCTTTCCTTCAGGTGCTCTCTGAAAGCTGCCCTGGTTTCTCATGCATTTGATGGGCTCTAATGATGAAACTATTTGTGTGGGTTTTTAAACCTGTTGTTACTGCTGATACATTGTAGATTTAGCCTTTTACTGCTGACACATTTCTGCCGTTGATTTAATTTTTTTATTTTGCATTGTATTCTGTATTGCTTTGATTTTGTATGGAAGACACCCTGAAAACTGTTGGTGAAAAAGTGGGGTCTACAGACGGTAGGTTTTGTATTTATCTACATCTCTATAATAAAATTATGGTGATTTCCTGAAATAGACTACAGCTACTGTATATCCACTGTTGTGCCATTTACAGTGGTATTTTATTCTTATTGCTATATTCCTTTTTTTTGAAAGTTCAGAGCAGTATATTTAAGTGTTAAAATATAATAAAGTCTATGGATGATTTCTGTTGAGCTAGTCAAGGCTGCAGGAGAGTGAGCTGTACACAGTCACCTATTGGAAGACCCATCTCTTGTTGAAAGAGCTCAGGTGACATCTTAGATCTTCCCAGGGCTTCCTCTTAAGTGTCTCATCTCTGAAGTCCTCTTAAAATCTACCATGGTTCAAACACATCTCTTCTCAGCTGCTGCACCTCTTTAGAACAGTCACCCAGAGGAGTTCAGAAGGATACCTGTCCACCTCCTGGGTATGAGCTGTAGCTTAGTGGCAGAGCGTCTGTTTTGGATGCTGAAGGCCCCAGGTACCCCAGTGTCCAGTTAAAATGATCGCATGCAAGATCTCCACCGGAGACTCTGAAAAGCTGCTTCCTGTCCGAGTACACATTACTGACCTTGACAGGTTGAATGGCCTGATCCAGTATTAGCTAGTGGTACATCTCACATATTAATTAGGTAATTTGCACATCCGGCCACGCCCCTGTTATGTCATTGGAAGTGCCATGGGTAGACCACAGCCTCTGCCATACCACTGGCTGTGTATCACCAGAATTGACATGTGTAGGCCACACACACACACACACACACACACACACACACACACCCTTCCACTAGTTGGGTTACAATGGATGAAAGGAAGTACTACTTCACCCAAAGAGTGACAAACACACGGAATTCACTGCCACGGGAGGTGGTGGCGGCTACAAGCATGGACGGCTTCAAGAACCAATAAATAAATAAGGGAATTAGATAAACATATGGAGCTGAGGTCCATTAGTGGCTATTAGCCACAAGGTATAGATAGGATCTCTCAGTCTGGGACAAGTGATGGTCTGTATTCTTGGTGCTTTTCGGGGGGGACAGTGGGAGAGCTTCTAGTGTCCTGGCCCCACTGCTGGTCCTTCAGATGGCACCTGGTATTTTTGGCCACTGTATGATAGAGTGTTGGACTTGATGGGCCATTGGCCTGATCCAACATTGGCTTCGCTTATGTTCTCATGTTTACCTGAAGAGACATGAGTAGTTCATGCCCTCCCCCACTCCCTCACTGGAAATGATGGGTATGCTTTACACATTAAGTGAAACCCCACCCCACCATGCCATCACCAGTTGTTGCGTGACTAGCTCTGCCCCTTTTGCTCTCACCAGATGTTGTGCCCTCGTGTGCCAGATATCCCTTCTCCAATGCTACTCACTGCATCATCATTGAATTTCGGACTGGAACATAAAACAACTACACCTTCCATTCATGGAGTGGTGTGAGTCTAGTATTAATAAACCCATCATTAATAAACCAATACTAATAAACTAGGTCCTGGAGAACTGACTGTGAGTCCCCGCATCAGAAAGGGTGACAGGTTGGGAAATCCTTGGTGATTTGGGGTTGGAGCCTAAGAGGGTGGAGTTTGGGGAAGGGCTCAGCAGAGATGTGATGCCCAAATCCACCCTCTGATGCTGTCCATTTTCTCCAGGGGAATTGATCCCTGTAATCTGGGATCAGTTGGCAACCCTAGGACTGAATAGGTGAATTGACCAGACTTACTATTAAGGTATTATTTATTTTCTTCAAGGCATTCACCAGCTCTGCTGTGATTTTATTTTTTGGCATCACAGAGCTATACTTCGATATGTATCCCCTAACATTTAGACTGCAGGAATCAGTCTTCGTTCCCTGTCTTCTCTGTTTGAGCTCTCGTTTAATATGCTTGTGTGTCCTCCAACTATGATTGTGAAATGAAGTCTCACTGGGTCTGTTGCATAAATTTTATTTATGTATTCACCTTTTTTTTCTGCTGCTGTAAAATAAATGATGTAAACTTGATTGCTTTGCTTCTCAAAATTAACTCTTTTACAAAGGCGATGTCTGTGCCTCTGGGGCTATTAAAGTACATGAGTCATTCCCAAAATATTGTCTTTGCCAATTTTTAACTTTTGACCAACAGTGATAATTTTATTTATTTATGCATGGTTACCAATAAAAGAATCTCCTTCCCCTATTTTGCTCTGCCGGTTGCAGTAAAGAGACTATCTAACTGCTGTTTTCATCTACAAAATAGTCACTTCAATTGGCATAGGGGGCAATTTTCACTGAAAGCCAGTTTGGTGTAGTGGTTAGGAGCACAGACTCAAATCTGGGAGAACCGGGTTTGATTCCCCACTCCTCCACATGCAGCCAGCTGGTGGGCCCTTGGGTCAGTCACAAATTCTTTCAGAGCTGTTCTCTCACAAGCAGTTCTCGAAAGAGCTGTCTTAGCCCTGCTTACCTCACAGGGTGACTGTTGTGGGGAGGGGAAGGGAAAGGAGATTGTAAGCTGCTCTGAGACTCCTTCAGGTAGTGAAGGGTGGGATATAAATCTAATCTCCTCCTCCTCCCCGACTTTCCTCCCTGTTCTGTTTGTGAAGGTCCCCTGACCTCATTGTGAGGCCAAGTGGCAAAAGTCCTGCTTCACTTGAAGTTCATTGTAGACACCCCCATAGGGCTGTACATGATCCCCCCACCCCACAAATCACTGGAAAGTCCTTCTTCATATATACGCTATGCACTTATATCACCCATTGAACCGTCATTACTTCCTCTTAAAACTCCTAGATTCCTGAGGATACTTTGCTGCAGGGTTATCACAAGCAGATTTTACATCATTTAAAACCTTCAAAGGACCCACTTGGGGGGGGGGGGGCACGTCATCTGAGACTGGACATGTGGCAACTCGAGAATGGGCCTTCTTAATCATGGCACCAAAGTAATGGGATTCCCTCCCCAGGAAGATTCGTCTGCCCCCTTCTTTCATTGTCTTCCACCAACAGGTAGAGTTTTTTTCTGTTTTGTCTGAACATTCCTTCACTTATTTGGAAAGAACAACCACCCAAGAAAGATCCAGACGGTACACCTAATTAGGTACACCTAATTCACCCTCTACCTATGTGAATGAACTGTTACCTTTCATTTCAATGTGTCTGAGGAAGTGTGCACGCATACAAAAGTTCATACCTTTAATAATACTTCGTTGGTCTTAAAAGGTGCCACTGGACTCAAATTTGGTCCACCCAAGAAAGGTAATGTGAGAATTTGGCTAAGTATATACATAGTGTGGAAGTATGATCCAGTCTCATTTAGAATACAAGCTCTCATCCTTTCTTCCATGTATCAGATTATGAAAAATGTCTGATTTTATGAAAAATGTCTGCTAATTAGAAACGAACAGAACTGCTCTGCTAATGGAAAAACCAATACTGCCTCAGTGCTGGAATGAAAGGCAATCTATCCCAGATATTGGAGGTCAGTGCCCCGAAGATCACTGAGAAATGCCACAGCAAGAAAGCTGATTACTCTGCTCATATCAGTGGCCTCTTCTACTCCCCAAGGTGGCATGCTTAATAAATCCCATTTATTTATATTGCAGGAAGTGAATAAATGGTAAGCTTAATTAATTGCAGTAATGTAAAGTGCCCAAGATGGGCATGCAATAATGGATGGCCCAGGCTAGCCTGATCTTGTCAAATATCAGAAACTAAGCAGGGTTGGCCCTGGTTAGTATTTGGATGGGAAACCACCATGGAAGTCCAGGGTCACGACCCAGAGACAGGCAATGGCAAGCCACCTTTGCTTAATCACTTGTCTTGAAAACCCTATGGGGTACCTATAAGTCAGCTGTGATTTGACCGTACTTTACACACCCACACACAATGTAAAGCAATCTGTTTTAGGGTGGATGGCCAACACCCACCCACCCCAATCCCTCTGTAATATCTTAAACATAAGAACATAAGAGAAGAGGTGTTGGATCAGGCCAATGGCCCGTCCAGTCCAACACTCTGTGTCACACAGTGGCCAGAAACAAAGGTGCCATCAGGAGGTCCACCAGCAGGGCCAGAACTCCAGAAGCCTTCCCACTGTTGTCCCCCAAGCACCAAGAATACAGTGCATAACTGCCACAGACATCTATACCTTACGACTAATAGCCATTGATGGACCTCTGCTTCATATGTTTATCTAATCTCCTCTTGAAGCTGTCTCTGCTTGTAACCACCACCACTTCCTGCAGCAGTGAATTCCACTTGTTAATTACTCTTCGGGTGAAGAAGTACTTCCTTTTATCTGTTTGAAACCTACTGCTCATTAATTTCACTGAGTGCCCATGAGTTCTTGTATTGTGAGAAAGGGAGAAAAGGACTTCTTTCTCTGCGTTCTCTATCTCATGCATAAGTTAATCTTGCAGCAGCCTGGTAAGAGTCATGTTTTATATTTAATTAGCAGTTTCTTTACACAGAAATAATCTCATTGTAGAAGAAGCCCTGAATGTATTCATGTGACTGTTTTGCCATAAACAGGCCCTGTTGTTCTTCTTCCACGTACAAAGAAGGCCCAGATAGGAGGTACATTCCCTGATCGTATGCCTTTGTTTTGCATACTCTCTTCCAAGAGGGAGAAAATGGGATCCTTGCCTTGATCTGGTTTGGTGCACTGCAAGAATTAGCTGTGGTGGCTCAGAGGTTAAGATGCTGAGCTGCAGACTGGAAAGTCTGTAGTTTGTCAGTTTGAGACCCTAGTGCCACGTGACGGAGTGAGCTGCCGTCTCTGGCCCCAGCTCCTGCCAACCTGGCATTTCAAAAGCAAGAAACTGCAAGTAGATAAATAGGTACTGCTTTGGTGGGAAGGTAACAGCGTTCCGTGTGCCTCAGCGCTTATTGATGCTGGTCACATGACCACAGAAATGTCTTTTGACAGCTCTGGCTCTTTGGCTTGGAAACAGAGATGAGCACTGCCTCCTAGAGTCGGATTTGACTGGCTTTGGGGCGAGGGAAACCTTTACCTTTAAGAATGAATGAGGTCTCTACTTGAAAGACATTCAAAAGCATCCCTACCTGGGACTGCAGAAGCAGGAGGGATGTCTAAACACCTGGGAAGCTGGAATACCATGTACCTGGTCAGCTGCACTTGGCTTGTCTGGTCTCAAGTAGTCTGGTCAAATCCAGAGCCCTGTCTGTAGGAAGGGGCACAGGACCTTCTAGCCAAGGAAATAAGGTGGCACGTAAACATTTTAAATAGATTAATTCAATAAATAAAGGCATGATGGCATTTTGTTTGCTTCCAGTTCTTTCCCAGCCAATGGTGGCTGGGAAAGGCATTATCTGTCTTGGTAACTGTTAATAATGACAATAAATAGTTCATTCCTTCTGGCAGGAGTGAATGGATGCCTCTGCACCAGTGCTGAAAATAGAGCACAGGCAACGGCTTTTGGAAGGATATTTTCACAGTGGCATCCTAAGCAGGAGTATGCTGTTCTGAGCCCGTTGACTCAAATGGACTTGGAAACATTTGAAGATTGCGTTCTGCCTCCAAATACTGAAAGAAACCTCAGAATAACATGACCGTCTGCCCTGGCTGGATAGCCCAGGCAAGCCTGACCTCGTCAGATCTCGGAAGCTAAGCAAGGCCAGACTTGGCTAGTATATGGATGGGAGATCTCCAAGGAATACCAGGGTCATGATGCAGAGCCAGGCGATGGCGAGCCACCTCTGAACACCTCTTGCCTTCAAGCCCCACTAGGGGCTGGCTCATAGCCCCAGCGGGGCATTTGGGGGAGGAGCCCCACCACACATGAACCCTGCCCCACCATTTGGTGATGCCAGACACCCCCACCCCAGTGCGCCTAGCCTGGCAGCAGCAGCGAGCCTGGGAAAAGAAAAGCTGCCCTGCAGCTTCTGGTCAGTTTCACTCTGGGCTGATCAGCTGTTAGGTTTAACAGCTGATCTGAGGGGGGAGTGAAACTGACCAGAAGTGGCAGAGCAGCTTTCCTGGCCTTGCCTAGCCTCCCTGCTTGGGGGGGGGGTGAGGAAGGAAAGAGAGAGAGAGAGAGAAGGCATGGCCATGGTGGTGGGGAAGTCAATCTCTCTCTCATAACTTTCCATGGCAGGGGTGTGTGTGTGTGGGGGGGGGGATTGGTGATGGTGGGGGAAGCCAATCTCTCTCTCTTAGGGTGGCTGGAGATCCCCTGGCATTACACCTCATCTCCAGGTGGACTCTATGGCATTATACTCCATTGAAGCACCTCCCCTCCCCAACCCCATCCTCCTCAGGCTCCACTCCCCAAATCTCCAGTTATTTTTAAGTATACGTATAAGCATAACAGGAGCCCCACAAGAAAAAAAAAATTGCCCCACAACACGAAAAATCCTCTACAGCCAGAAGTCAGCTTGAATTGATGGCAAAAAAAACGAGAGAACAACTTGAATGTCTGCCTGAGTCATGTCTTATTAAAGTATTAGGTGGAAGCTTCAGAAATCACTAATTTTTGCTTCTTTCACATGGTAGAACAACCTTGAGCCTCTGCCAATTATCCGTTAAAGGATTACAGCGTTGTAAGGAGCAGGTAGTGCAGAATCACAACAGATGCCTGATAAATTCCACAGTAGGAAACAAACGAAGCCGAAAGGCCAACTGATGATGGATCCTGTAATTCATCAGGCTCCACTGGAATGGCGCACATTCAGGCAAGGCAGAAAGCCCTGGCTCCATTTCCTCAGCGAAAATGAGTATTTCCAGACGTTTATTTTTCTTTCCTGTGAAACGAACAGTGCAGTGGATGTACTTTGAAATCCTACAGCTGCGTGTGCTTGCAAAAGAAATTTATACCTAAGAAAGGCTGAATTTAATCTTCTAAGGATGATGCAAATCTGTCCTATTTACATAATTTCTCATGATACTGCCAGTCTGGGGAGAAACAGGGAAGTATGGTAGACCAATGGAATCTCATCCTATGATGCTACAGATCCTAGACTCCCTCTTGCTTTTATGATTTCACCAGGCACTGGGCTGGATCCAGAACAAAACTTCCACTTCTGGTAGAGCTCTTGCGTGAACAGAAGTACAAGAAAAAGACAGCTGTACCTGCTTGCGCTTAATCAAACTGATAACATTCCTAGTATTGTTTCTGCTTATGCAAGACCTTGTGCAGCCAGTGTTTGAGCACTATAATATACAAGCTGGAAAGCTCGAGGCGTTTGTGTATTTAGTAGAGGTGCCTGCAAGCCACAAAGTTCTACAAGCCAGCTGCAAAGCTCTCTGCAAGAGTGATAGTTAACACTAATTTGAAGACTTGTGAATGAGAAGTTTTGCCTCCTGCCAAAATAGCCACAGCAATACTTGATGCAGCAACAGAAAGGACAACTGTCTTGGCTGCAAACTGCAGTAAAAGTTAGATACCCGGCCTTCTTCCCAAGAAGGAACCCAAAGCGGCTTATATTGTTCTCTCCTTCATTCTATCCTCATATTTTACCCTCATTTTATCCGGGTGTGGGTGGGAGGGGAAAGTACAGAGCTAGGCAGACCAGTGTATGGCCTAGATTAGAACATGACAGCATTGCTATTTGAGGATTTTAAAAGGTAAAATCCTCTCTATTACTAAGCCATCTTTTAAAACCATGTAAAAGTTTTTAAGCTACTCGGGGTGGGTTCTTCATCAGTATAGTGAATCAAGTAATGTCTCTGATAAAAATGGACATTGGACACAAAGGTATTAATGTTATTTTTACCTCTTTGTCTGTCTTGCCTATGCAAATTCTCAGCGCATTATAGAACAGCTGTTTTTTTGCATTGCATTTACTCAGCCTTCCTCCCACTTAATTCAAACTGGTGCCCTGAAACCCACCACCTTGTTTGCTAAACCTAACACCCTAAAGTAGGACTCCTGCCAGCAGAGAAGTCCGAAACCTTTGTTCCACTCTTGTATGGAAGCCTAATTCCAGAGGATCATCTGTTGATATTTGTAAAATAAACGGAGCTGTGAAACACCTCCTGTTAATTATTTTAAAAGTAACATAGGCTTTATTAAATTCAAAACAGATTCTGACGAAGCACTTTAAAAATGCAGCAAGGGTCTTTGGTGTGTCGACCTAATCTTATTAATGACTAGATGGCAGAGGAAGCTAATGTGGTCTTCTAGAGTAATAAATGGAAGAGGTCGGCCAAGCTTATTATCAGTATCATAAATCAGGCACTCAATTACATTTTCTTCTGGGCTTTTTAAAAAGCTACAGGATAAATAGTGGTCACTGCTCATTAACCCAAGATCTTCCTGTTGGGTAGAAGCTTTTCCTTGATAGTCAGAAAGGCACTTGAATACAGTGTCTCCACATCATTCCTCTGGGCCCCATTTGTAACGTGGGCTTCCTGTACGCACAGTCCTGTCCCATACGTACAATCTCTCAAACCATTAAACAAAATGGCCTCCTACCTGGACTCGGCTGACCTGGCCACCTGGATCCATGCCATGGTGACACTGAAAGTAGACCACTGCACTGCACTCTGCATAGGTTTCCCCTTGGAATCAAATCTGAGACTCTGTGTGCAGAATGACACAGCTTGGCTACTATTGGGAGTGAGGCAGAGTGAACCTATGACACCCATTCTGCAGTCACCCCAATGACTGAGAGCCAGTCTGCTGTAGTGGTTAGGTTCTGGGAGAACTGGGTTTGATTCCCCACTCCTCCACTTGCACCTGCTGGATGACCTTGGGCAAGCCATAGCTCTGTACCAGCTGTTCTTTCAAGGACAGTTGTCTCAGAGCTCTCTCAGCCCCACCCACCTCACAGGGTGTCTGTTGTGGCGAGGGGTAGGGAAAGGAGTTTGTAAGCCGCTCTGAGACTCCCTTGGGGAGTGAAGGGCGGGGTATAAACGCACTCTCTTCTTCTACTGAACTCAGCTCAAGGTATTATACATAACCAGAGAGATTCATGGGAAAATATTGAAACCTAAGCAAAAATGCCATGGACAGTAGTGAAAACCAACTCACATCCTTATATTGGCAAGAACTACACACAGAACTCCACAGAAACAGACTTAAAAGACACCAAGGAAAGTCTGCTCCTAATGCTTGCGGATGGGTCATGGATGGACTGTCCCCTGTCTGATTGCTCAAGCACTCTCTTATGCCATCAAGATGGTCTGCTCATTCCATCCTGACTTGATGCCATTTTTTCCCCTCGCTCAGTACACACATAACCACTTACTCCATGGGGAACTCTCAGTGCGGAGGTGCAATTCCTCATTTATGCGCATGGGAAACAAAAGGCAAAACAACAACAAACCACTCGGCCAAACGAGCCATCTGATTGGGTAGTGATGGGCTGAGCCTGCAGGTACAAAGGATGTGTGATCATGCAATGCCATGTCAATTTCAACCAGGGGGAAATAGGCTCACTTCCCCTCCACACCAAATGGCACATCTGACTGCGGCCAGAGTTAGTCTTAACCATAGTTTTACACGATGCATTAATCTTGGCTTGTCCCCTAGTACAGCCTGGGGTTGCCAGCTCTGAGCAGGGGAGTTCTTGGGAGATTTGGGAGCAGACCCTGGGAAGAGTGAAATTAGGGAAGGGGAGGGACCTTAGCAGGAAAGTGATGCCTCAGGCTCCACCCTCTGAAGTTGCCATTTTCTCCAGAACTGATTTCTGTAGTCTGGAGATCAATTGTAATTCTGGGAGATGGCAACCCTTTGGAGTTCCCTCCTGTGGCATTTTTACCATGAAAATGGTGCTGAGGGCTCTTGTGTGCCTCTTCCTCTGGCTGCACATGTGTTGGAATGGACATGTAGTGCCAGAGGAAAGGGCAAACAGGGCACCTCCAGTGCAGTTTTCAGTGGCAAAAATACCATGGGAGGGAACCCCAAAGCCCTCCTTCTCCCATGCCTTGTTTGAAGTCAAATGGAGAGCGTTTAAAAGGTTAGTTCCCACTTGAACATACAAACATGAGTCAGTTCAGGAATCCATGTCCTGACTCATGGCCTGTATATTGTACATTTTGGCCCTGATAATGTCAGAGAAATCAGAGAGGGAATTTGGAATTTCTTTCACTCATAACGCTATGAAATTTCGGCAGGGAAGGAATCAAAAGTTTGTTCTGGCAAGTCTGAAAAATAGTGGTCCTTGAGTGTCATCTAGTGTTGGTTCTTGGTATCTATCAAAATACCATGCATAAAGAATTTCCCTCCTTTAGTCTGACTGCACAGAATCACAGAGTGGGAAGGGGCCATCTAGTCCAACCTACTGCTCCATGCAGGATCAGGCTAGAGCATCCCTGACCAGTGTTTGTCCAGCTGCTGCTTAAAGACTGCCAGTAAGGGGAAGCTCACCACCTCCCTAGGCAGCCGATTACATGGTTGAACAACTCCTACTGTAAAAAAGTTTTTCCTAAGATCCAGCCGGTACCTTCCTGCCCTTAATTTAAATCTAGTATTGCGAGTCCTATCCCCTGGTGCCAACAGGAACAGCACCCTGGCATCCTCTAAGTGACAGCCCTTCAAATACTTAAAGAGAGCCATCATGTCCCTCCTCAGTCTCCTCTTCTAAACATTCCCAAGTCACTCACCCTTTCCTCATAGGGATTGGTCTTCAGGCCCCTGATTATCCTTGTCACTCTCCTCTGCACCCACTTCCTTTTTGAAGTGAGGCCTCCAGAACTGCACACAATACACCAGGTACAGCCTGATAAATGCAGTGTACATAGGACCATGACATCTTGTGATTGGGATGTTATGCAGCTATTGATACACCCCAAGATTGCATTAGCCTTTTTTGTTGCTGCATCACACTAGCTGCTCATATTTGACTTGTGGTCCACCCAAGATCTTGTTCAGACGACTGTTTAAATTACAAAAAGTTGTAGAAAGTAAACATAGATGGATCTACCTCTCTTAAAGATCTGAGTCATACCTATCCAGCTGCATTGTAATGCATGAACACTCGCCACACTGTTGCCCCCTCATCTAATTTGAAGAGATCCACTTGCAGCTTTGCTTCTCACCATCCTGAATAATTCGATGTCATCCATGATCTTACCCATTTCTCTAGCTGTCCCTAATTCCATATGTGCTGCATGATTCCAATATGCTGATGGTACTACACCGTGTCGCTTAGTGGACAAACTGAAACTAAATCCCAACAAGGCAGAAATGGTGTTGGTTGGGAAGACTGAGTTCTCTTGAAGGACACTGTGCTTCCTACTTTTGATAGGGTCCATTTGGCACATTCTGACTCTGGGGGCTTTATTGCTGGAGAAGCGATTACTGCAGCTGCACAAATGCTTTCCCCCAGTTTAATTGATCCTGGAAGATCGCTTCCTACCTTACCGTGGCTGACCTGGCCATGCGGATCCATGCTATGGTTACTTTGAGGCTAGACTATTGTAGTGAGCTTTACATAGGACTACCCTTCAAGACAACTTGGAAATTCCAGTTGGTTCAGAATGTACCAGGTTGCTAGTGGGTGCTAGGTGGAAAGTGAATGTCACACACATTCTGCAGATGCTCCATTGTGTACTGATCAGTGACTGGGTTCAATTCAAGGTTCTGGTTATCACCTACAAAGCCATTCACGGCCTTGGACCCACATAACTACCCGACCACCTATCCTGCTTTATTCCACCATGTCAGCTTTGCTCTTCTGAGCATTCTGAAGGTGTGACCCTGCAAAATGGTAGGATTTGGCAGTTGTCCTTTCACATGCACTCTCTCTGGTGGCCCCTACCTGGTGAATGCCCCTTCGGAGGAGGTCAGGAAGGCCCCCATACTTCAGTCATTCTGCAGAATGTACAAAACAGAAAAGTTCAGGAGGGCCTTTTTAGAGAGAGATTAGAACTGTGATAGAATGGAACGGCTCAGGAGGTCCATTTTATGAGGTAACAGGACTGTAGCCTATTGAGATGTTTCTTGTATGTGTCACCTTCCTTTTATTGCACAGGTCTTCGACTTTTGTAACCCACTTTCTGCATTATGGCATGTCATGCCTGAAATTATTTCTGTTGCCTTAGACAACTTTTGTTCACATTGTTTTCCAGTTCTGTAATCTTAGTCCTACTGTACTGTTCATCGGAGGCCTTTGCTGTTTCACTGAACTGATTTGTGTATTTTGTCATCTGCCTTGAATCTCAGCAAGAAAAGCGGGGTATAAATGAAGTAAATTTTTAAAAAAATCCAGATCATTATATCTAATTCTCAGCGTGGCACCATCTGTGGATACTTAAATGTGGAGCCTGGAGCCAGGGACAGACAAGACAGATCTTTCTATAAACCTGGAAAAAGGCCCAGCTTTGCAGAAAAATCTGAAATCTTTAAAAAGCAACCCCTCCCCTGGTAATAGAAGCAGCACCTGTAACAAATGCCCTCTGTAGCCATAGCTAGGCAACCACAACAGTATTGCGTAGCCTTCCAGCCTAGATTTCTGTCAGTAAACGGCTGGGGAAGGGAGCAAGGCCTTTCCCCCAGGACTGTTTTGGGCTTTGAGGGAGGACTCATCAGGACCAGGCCAGGTAGCAACCAGTGGGTAACTTGCTGCATCCTGACTAGGATAACTCACCCAGGCCTGCTCTTCGCTGCCATTTAACAGCTGCCACCTACTGTTTATTTCCTGCCACTATGCCAACAGTCCATTTACTCCTTCCTACCTTCTGCTTCCAGTCATTTCAAGAGTTCCCACTGACAGTTTCTTTCTATTTATTTATTTAATTCAATTTGTATCCTGCCCTATCCCCCAGGCGGGCTCCGGGTGGCTCACAACATGGTAAAACAATAAATATAATTCATAAAAAGCAACAACCAGGTCATCTAAAGAGAACATTTAAAATCTCTGATGGCACCTGCAGGTGGGGAAATTTCTGGAGATTTGTGGGTGGAGCCTAGGGAGGCCAGGGTTTGAGGAAAGAAGGTCCCTCAGGAGGGTAACATTCCATAGAGCCGTCCTTCCCCCAATAGCCATTTTCTCCAGGGGAACTGATCTGGGAGAACCGGGTTTGATTCCCACTCCTCCACTTGCACCTGCTGGATGACCTTGGGCAAGCCATAGCTCTGTACCAGCTGTTCTCTCAAGGACCGTTGTCTCAGGGCTCTCTCAGCCCCACCTACCTCACAGGGTGTCTGTTGTGGGGAGGGGAAGGGAAAGGAGTTTGTAAGCCGCTCTGAGACTACAATTGAAGGGCGGGGTATAAATCCAATCTCCTCCTCCTCTGCCCTAATATTGTCAGAGTATTGTAAGAGTGTGAGAGAAAAAAGCTGACAGAAATCTGAATTAAAGATTTAACTGAGCAAAATATAATAAAGATTGGACAAGGTAGATTCTGAAAAGAAGGAATTGTTTAAGGAGGAGGAGTGATTGTGAAGTGAGAGAATGACAACTCAGTGGCTGTGGTCACACACTTTCAATGCACTTTCCAACTGGATTTTGCCAGTTCACACAGTAAAATCCAGTTGGAAAGTGAATTGAAAGTGGATTATTTAGTGTGTGTGACTGCAGCCAGTCAGAAGTTATTAATATACAGTGTTTTATTCACTGAATTGATAGGCTACAAACATCTTGAAACCAATACGCCTCTTGTACAAATAAAGTTTTATTTTATAAAAACTTAGCGTTATATGCTATTACAATACAACAGTTTCATCGACCACTTCCGCACTGTCATTTTGGTCACTTGTTTGTCCCTATTGCTTTGGGTCCCCCCCTCCCCCTTTCCCACATGTGTTTTGCTCCGTCTGGGACTACTAGAGAGCGCAAAACACATGGAGGGGACGACACCCTGAAGCAATAGGGACAGTCAAGAGACAAAATGACATAGTCCAACGAAAGAGCCTTAGAGCTTGGGCACAATACTGTGGGAAAGGTTGATAAATAAGGTTTGGAATTAAATTCCTGGTGGCAGTGTTACATATCCAAAGAGAGAGAGACATAACAAGGAAGTTAAAGACATACCCTATCTAACTACACAAATTAAAAGAGAAGCCATGACAGTCACCCATCCCAATTATGTCACCTCTCAGGTCATGCCAGAGTGGAGCTAGAGCAGGAGACTTGACAGCCCTACTGATTGCACCCATGCCACGTGATTCCTAATTTTATGCGCTACTGGACTAGCATATGATCAGACCACGCACCAGCTCCCAAATCATAAAAGCAATGTATGAAATAGGTCAGAGATGATCTGATAGCAAATGGAAGCAGATGCTGGAGGTGGTATTAAGAAGAGCTCTGCTGGATCAGTCCAATGGCTGGCTTTCATACTTCCTGTTTTCCATTGTGGCCAAACAGACACCCCCACAAGACCCATGAACATAGGCAAATGCTGAATCCCCCCCCCCCATATTTGCTGCTGCAAAACCCTATGTGGGTCATACCACATTTCCTACATGAGACTTTCATAATGTGCAAACCTAGCCTTAATGGCCCTCTTTTTGCCTCTTCTTTTCATAACTCCATGTAGTCATTTCTCCTTTTACAGATAGGTTTATTTTCCCTTTCTATGCATGAGCAGACGTGAGCTATTACCAGCTAAATTCCCTGTGTATCCTTGAAAGTCATGAATTCATTTTATTTATGATTATATTTTAAAATTGGTAGCCCCGGGGTGGCAACCGCATTGAATAAAATAATAATAATAAAATTACAAATACAAGAGTGGTATTTCTTTCGAGAGGCAACCCAGCAGCTGGAGTAGATTAATTCTGGTGAAACTATTCCCCATGCATGACAACATTCGTACCAAATTATCTTTAGAAGGTTGCAGAGTGAGGTGATTGTGTTCATTCTTCCCCTATGCATCTCATTCTGCCCCCCCAAGTCAAGTCATTCTCATTGTAATTATTATAACTCCTCAAAATTGATCTTCCCTGTGCAGTTTTATTTTAAGTTGTTGAGGGCAATGAATTCTGAAAACACAACTCACTGGCAAAACAACACCATGGAAATCACTCTGTTCCAGATCCTTTTGACTGCTTCCTCCAAAACAGGTTTTCACAGCTTGTGAGTACAGAAGACCTATCACAAGCTCTTGTTTTTTTCCCTACCTCCTGAACTAAAGGAAGGAAGAGAAAGGTATTTTTGTGTGTATAAAAAAAAAACCCTAGCAGGCAACAGGGCTATTGTGCTGTCACAAGTTGAACTGTGCTGGTTTAAAACATATCAAGAATCTGTTTGATAGACAGCACATTGAATGGCAATTTGTATAACACAGTTTGGTTAAACATCACTATAGTCCGATGCTCAAGGCCAGCCACCCCAGTAACTCTGTTTATTAGGAAGGCCACAAACTAGAATTCTTAAACCAGTGATATCCCTGCCTTGAATCCTGATTTCATAGAATCATAGAAAAATCACAGAGTTGGAAGGGACCTCCAGGGTCATCTAGTACAACCCCCTGCACAATGCAGGAAACTCACCTCTGCCCCCGCCCCCAGTGACTCCTGCTCCATGCCCCGAATATGACAAGAAACCTCCAGGATCTCCAGCCAAACTGGCCTGGAGAAAAAAATTGCTTCCAGACCCCAAAGTGGCAATCGGCGTTTCCCTGGGCATGTAAGAAAGGGCCACAAGAACTAAGCACTGATGCAACCCTTCCTGCCCTCCCTCTCATGAACTTCGTAAGTTCACAGAATCAGCATTGCTGTCAGATGGCCATCTAGCCACTGTTTGAAAACCTCCAAAGATGGAGAACCCACCACCTCCCAAGGAAGCCTTTGTCGTACGATTTGTCATAACTGTGTTCCCCCAAGAAATGGATTTCAAGTGCTCATTTTTGCACTGTTGTGGGAAGGGAGAAAGTTGTACTATGCAGGCCAGAAATCCCTGTTCCTCCAGAGACACCAGTCGGGATCCAAGCCACTCTTCCTCAGCCTGGCTTGCTTCACAGGTTGGTTGGAAAACTAAAACGGAGGAAGGGAGAACACTTCACATTGCCTTGAACTCCTTGAAGGCAGAGTAGGATGCCATTGTGCTAAATAAATAAAAATACCTCTCCGGCTCTCACTAGTAGCAGGCAAATTAGGCAGATAATAATGTAAATTACATATTTTTTTTGTTATGAGTGCAATGAGAAACTGGAGAATCAATTAGAACCAAAAGTTTAAGGGGGCTGACAGAAGTCAGGAGGAAAAAAACCAAGACGTTGCATAAGGGAATACATCCAACACTTCCCAGAACTATTTTTTTTCATGTTTGACACCTTCGCAGAGGATGTCAAGCATTTTCTGATAGTAAACATTCATATAAGCCCCATTCCAAAAATCAAAATATATAAAGTATTTTAATAAGGATTTCAGTGTGGCAAGCCCAAGAAAAAGGATAAAAGTACATTCTCAGCTTTTCTCAGTGAACACTTCAATTCCCCCCAATGATGTTTTAATTTCCTCTCCCTAAAAGAAAACATGACAGAAGCATTCTAAACCAACAACACATACAAAGATGAGGATGATGAAGAAGAAGAGATGGGATCTATACCCCGCCCTTCACTCGGAGTCTCAGGGTGGCTTACAAACTCCTTTCCCTTCCCCACAACAGACACCCTGTGAGGTGGGTGGGGCTGAGAGAGCTCTGACAGAAACTGCTCTTTTTCAAGAACACCTCGGACAGAACTCTGGCTTGCCCAAGGTCATCCAGCAGCTGCATGCGGAGGAGTGGGGAATCAAACCTGGTTCTCCCAGATAAGAGTCCGTGCACCTAACCACTACACCAAACTGGCTCTCATGTACTGACACGAGACTTCTCGATGTTCTTCAACAGTGAGATACAAAGCTCTACACTTCAAAGGAGTGATAGCCCTCTGAGACCCCTCCTTTACATATACCTGAGCTGGCTTGGTTTTGGCTGTCAGTCTGAGCAGATGTGAAGATTTCCACCCACTTATTCCTTTTGAATTATATGTTTATATGACATACAAGAATCATATTCACCAGAGGCTGGACATCCACAGCGGTATAATGGGCTGGATCCAACTTTCTGCAAATAAAGGGAATTTGCAGAATGGCAACTTTTCCTGCTTTCCCCCTGCACTCTGCAAAACAGCTGCCGAAGGGCAGGTGAATCTTGAAAACAACATGCCATCTAGCTTAAGAGGCTTCAGCAAGCAGGGGGTATTGGATCCCCCCCCCCCCCCCGAAAGAGCACAGCGGACTCAGGAATGGAGCAAAAGCCCTCACGAAAATGAGGAGCAACTTTAGCCATTCCCCACTTTATCCCCACCTGCTCGCTACAGTCCCCTGTGCAACGTTGTTTCGAAGGGTCCTCTGACCCTCGGCAACAGCTTTTATGGGAAGCACCAAGGGGTGTGTGTGTGTGTGTGTGTGTGGATGCTGGAGAAAGGTGGTAAAGATCCACTTTTGCAACCTTCTCTACCGATAGCAGCGAGGATCCAAACCGACAAACCAGGAAGAACCAAATAGGCAGAACTGTATTTGTATCTACTCAGAGTGGTACACAGGAGCAGAAACAGAGGTAGGGGTGGAAAGCATTGCAGGTCAGGTATGTTTATAAGGTAATCAGAGCACTGTGGGGGCCAGAAGTAGCCTCAAGAGAGAGGAATAAGGGCTCCTTATCTTGGCGCCACCTCTATCAGATGTCCACACTTTGCTTCATCTTCATCTTCTTCTTCTTCTTCTTCCTTTGTGCCTCTGACATGGCACCCAGCGCAGACTGGGAACTCGTATCCGAAAGGTCAGGCAAGAGCAGTCTTCCAGACTGGGTTGGGTATTTGGTCGTCATGAGATTTTTAAATACTGGCTGGGACAGGAAGTGCTTCAGGTGCTTCTTCATCCCTTTCAGCATCTTCTGCTTCTGGCTCTCTTCTTGCTCACTGGGCCGGCCGCCTACAGGCATACATTTAATTTTATTTTAAGAATTAAAAATGCCATTAAAAATCACACAACATTATCCTCTATTAAAGCATTAATACCCTGCCTTTCCTCAAGGTTCAAGGCAACTTACAATAATAGTTAAGAACATTTTCCATTAAAACCAAAATAATATACCAAGCCCCAAATCTCTCCCCCCTTAAAAGATGCCTGCCATTCAAACCCTCTCAAAAGCCCTGGCAAATAGGCCTTGCTGCACTTCCTGAAGATCACCAGGGACGGGTGGTGCCCCCCCCCCAACCTCTTCAAAGAAACCATCCCACAGAGTTGGACCATGATGGAAAAGGCCCAGAGGCTCAGGGCAGCCTGTCTGGCATCAATCTGAGTTGTAGGATAATCAACATAGTTGGCACATAGGGACATATGGAAAGTAGACTGTCTTTACTCGGAAGTACACAAAGTTTCATGTCACTGAAAAAAAAAATCAGATTCCTAACATAGTGGTGGGTATACTTTTCACCAATATGTAAAGATCAGCACATACCTAAGTGCGCAGCGGGGCTGACATTTTGCAAGTATGAGATCCTATGTCCAGTCCCCTACAGCTCTGGGTTAAAAACTGCACAGTTGGATTAGATGTTACTTCTGATCACAGAAGTAGGGGACGGCTATAGTTTTAAGGAAGTGTATATGCTTCACATACAGGAAGGTCCCTTAGCATCTCGAGTTAAAAAAGTATCTACAAGCAGGCCTTGAAAGACCTTTGCCTCAGAACTTGGAGAACTGCTGCCAACTGGAGTAGTCTATACTGGGTCAAGACAGACATCAGATCTGGCTTGACAGAAGAGGCGTTGTTCATAAGAGGAATACCCGGGCAGAGCAGTGCCACCCATGATCCAAGAGCCCAGAGATTTCAGACCAGACACAATCTGGGTTTCTGAATCTAGAATCCCTGAGCTCTCCATTTGTTTAGCAAAGCCTGTCCCTTTGGAAAACATTCAGATATGGGATTCCCTAAATTCTACAATTGGTACCCATGTGCTTTTTCTAAACATATGAACTGTCTCTTGTTGAGCCTGATCTTGATTAGAGTTCATGTTTTAAAGCCAAACATATACATTCCCAGAACGTTTTTTTTAGACCCACATATGGACACAGGCCAGAATTCCCATGCCAGAGTGACCTGGGTAACTGCACGCATCTCTGCATTTCGGGTGATGCCCATGTGACTCCTCCTTACTGGTAGCCCCCCCCCCGTTTCACATGACCGTGTAATGACCCCTACTTGCCTATGAGGGCCTCATCATCCAGATCCAGCTCAAGGGCATCGGCAGCTTGCTGCAGCCAAGAGTTCTGCTGTTTTGCTCGGTTACTGAAGTATTCCGCCTTCTCAATCTGTCGCGCCAAGTTCACCCGCTCCTGAAACAAAGCAAAGTAGCATTCTCTGGCAGTGGCAACCACTTCTTTGCGTGCCCTGCAGAGTCAGGCTGCTGGCGCTCAGGACGGCACAATTCAAAACCGCAGTCTTAGAGATTCACAGGAAAGTCTGAACAAGGCTAGGACAACTGAGCTCAGAACATAGGGACTCTGCTGGTCGTTAGAGGCAGGAAAGGCAGTTTCAGCCTCTTCCTCCTCCTCCTCCCCAGTGCAGCTCCTTGTTTTGCATGGTTCGTTGTCTGTCATAGAGACGCAGAGATATCCCAGCCTGTGTGGGAATGAGAAGACAGGGAAGATCTGCCTGTGCTAGCCCTGCCTTGGACTCAGCACAGTGCAGCACTTAAAATGTCTATGACAAGGCTTAGGATTCCCAGCTGTACTCCGCACTTGAGCAGATTCAAGGGCAGCCTCTAGTATTGCATTTCGTATACAAATATTGCAGCATCTTGGTTAACATTATACAAAAATTCCAGCCTCTGGCTTCCCTGTTGCATTCAGGGCATCATTCAAAGTGCCGGTTTCGGTCAACAAAGCCATAAACCAAGTAAATCCAACAAAAACCGATAGCTCCACAAGGAGTTACTGGACTGGTGTCACGGAAGTGGGGCCTCAGGATCCAAGTCTTTGTATTTTCGGTCAAACTGTTCAGCCCTAAGTTCTATCTGGATAAGTTTTCAAGGTATGAGGGGTCATACTAAGGAGCACCTGCAGTTAGTTAGCAGTTAGCTTAACAGTGGCCAGCTGTGAGCTGTCAAAACAACTACCCGACATTTTACCATCTTGACAGTTCAAGATCTAGATCAACTGCCTGAGGCTTGTGATTGGTTAGCCCATCACAAATTTGACAGCTGAGCTAGGATACAGATCAGGAGTTGGGAACCACAAAGAAGACAAGAAGGTACAGAGGATGTCGGAGATGACGGGGGAAGAACCTTCTGTGTAGATGGCTTGTGAGCCTGGAAGAAGAGGCTGTTACTCTCTTCAGTAAATTCTGCTTCTGCATCAATGCTGCTGGGAAGACTGCTGCACAGGGTCAGTGTTAGTGGCGAGAGAGTTAGGTGTGTTATGTTTGTCTTTGTTTCAGTGCACACACCCTTTCCCTTACTTGTATGTTTTATAGTAGTGTTCCCTTTTAGTGAAGTAAATTTTGATTCTGTTTTTAAGTAACTGGAGTGAGTTACTGGCCCAGAACTTAGATTTATAGTTAAAACCGTTGCCTAAAGATCACACTACCAGAAAAGTTTGATTTTACTTGAATATTACTTTAATTTTTTCATCACCAAGCTAACCTGAACAAATAAACACTAGGGGGCACACCCTGGGTTGTGACAACTGGGTACAATTTGAGGGGTGGGATCCAAACAACCTTTGAGGAAACCACCTCCAGCTTGAGTGGCTCTCCTTCCAACAGAAGAGGTGACTTCAATTGCAGGCAGTCTCCTTAGGTGGGAGGAAGGCTTCAAACTTTGCTCCGAGGAGTGGTAGGGCATAAGCAGAATCCATCATCCTGAAGATGAATGGCTGACCTCGTACCAGCGGCTATCACTTAATCTAGCTTACTTTACAGGTTTGCGGTGAAAATATGATCCACCTACCTAGCCCCAAAATCCTTGATTGCAAGGGCAAGTTTAAAATGTAATAATGCAATCATTATTATTAAAAAGCCTGTATGCCCACATATGCTTATTATGCTGAGCAATTTGCAGAACATCAATGCTCTTAATTTTAAAAGGAGGGGAGGAAAGAGAACCAGATTCCTATTCAGAAACACTTTCCTGCTTAGTCACCCAACAAAAATCTTCTTTCATCAGTCTACGTCCAACGCATCTAAGCTAGTATTACTCCAGGAGCAGGCTTAAGTACATAGCTGGGATCCCTTCATCAAGCCCCCAGAAGGGCTTTGCAGCCTTCTTATTTTATTTCGTGTTCCATCTGTTGGGTTCCATCTCAACAACAGGCTCCAGCTACTGGCTCCAAACTCCTGGGTGAACACGTGTCTTGGGGGAAGGTGCATGTGTCTTTGCATCAGCTCCACCATCCCAAAGCTGGCATCTCTTAAGAATGTGCTTCTCGATTCCACCCTGCTTTCATCTAGGTGGTTTCTTCCTCTCACCAGCAACCCTCACTGGACTTCAATCATTGGACTAGGCTTGTATGTTTCCCTTCCCTGTTCTCACCGACACACCGTTCATATTAGTAACATTTGCTTCCGTTAGGATTTAGTAGAATTTAGGATCTGTAGAACATTTCTTTAGAGTGTGTGTGTGCGCACGCGCATGCGTGCCCGTGTTTCGAACTCTGAATTCAATTTGCTACTTCCCTTGGCTATTATTCTATTCATTAATAAATCCTTAACTTTAAACCAATATCTGTTTATTGTAAGAATCTACACAAAGCATATACACCTCTGGCTCATTTGGATAATATCAGCAGAGATGTGGGGTACGCAACACTTGTTGCGAATCTGGACAAGTCAGAATGAACTTTTGGTGAAGTACAACAGGCTGTTTACAAAGGCCTCTATCCCTTTTTTTGGGCTATTGCTGCTCACCCAAAAAGTTCAGGACGGAACGCGCTGCAACCTTGAACAGTGCAGTCCCACACCCCAAACATGTTTTGCATGACTTGCAGTTGGAACACAGAAAACATACGGAGGAAACAGGCCTTGACCAAGGCTAATTGTTAGGTCAGCAGCAGAGACAGAAGATGAGCTCTGTTCTCTCTGCACCCTTAGTCACTGTGCAGACTATTATCTGTGTCGCTATGAGGAGGGGATTATGGTCCACAAAGGAACAGGTGTCATGGTGCAGAGCAGTTCATTAAAGCCTTCTGCTCTTCCTTTTCAAGACATATGCTAACAGGCTTGAACTTTTTAGATAAAAAAATAAAATCTGAAAACACGAACAGAGCAAGGAGCTGATCCCAGCCCTTAGCCAAAGAGACCCCTCAAAGGCTGCGTATATTGGGCATGCTGATTTAACTACTCTGACAGGTCACACAAAGGGATTAAATTATTAAAGCAGCGGGAACTGACAGCAGGGTGGTGCACGATCGGAATTCTTAAGCAGCCGAAGAAAGGAAAAATTAATCTCGGAAATCATTCATTACCTGCAATTAACTACTTAAAACTACGCATTCAACACAGCTTTAATTTTTATGTCCTCGTGTAATTCTCTCTTTTCCCTAATGAAGACTGCATAATGTCTTCGGGGGGACCTATGGCTCCCCAGCTTCTAAGAGCTAAAAAAAAGAGATACACATTTTTAAAAAAAAAATCCTTTATCCAACTTAACCGAACTAGTATTTGACAAAAGGAAAAGCCGATCTTCTATTCAGAACCAGCCTGTAGCAGTCTGCAGAGAGTAAAACGTTACTGCATTAACCCCATGAAGACACAAGCATACATCACTGAATTGGACAATTGGTTCCTCCAGCTCAATACTGTCTGCTTCGACTGGCAAGGAAAGTTTATTACAAGCTTTTGCAACCTGATATCCTTTGAACTGGAGACACCAGAGCTTCAACCTGGGATCCTCGCCATGCAATACATGTGCTCTACCACTGAGACATGTCACTTCCCCTACATGCTATTTTACACATTCATTTTTCAAAGCAAAGGGAAATGAGAGAGGCAATCCTAACCAGGTTTGCTTGGAAGTAAGCCCCATCAACCCTGACTTCCCTGGAAGGCCAGATACTGAAGCTGAAGCTCAGATACTCTGGCCACCAAATGAGAAGGGAGCACTCAATGGAGAAGACCCTGATGCTGGGGAAGACTGAAGGTCAAAGAAGAAGGGGATGGCAAAGGATGAGATGGTTAGATAGTGTTATCGATGCAATGAACGTGAAGTTGGGCAAACTCTGGAGGATGGTGGAAGAAAAGAGGGCCTGGCGTGATGTGGTCCATGGGGTCACGAGGAGTTGGACTCGACTGTGCGACTAAACAACAACAAAAGCCCCATTTTATCCAATAGGGTTTTTTTTGTTGTCAAGTCACAGCTGATTTATGGCAACCCTGTACGGTTTTCAGGGCAAGAGATCTTCAGAGATTGTTTGCCACTGCCTGCCTCTGCGCAGTGATTGTAATTTGTTGGTGGTCTCCCATCCAAATACTGACCAGGGCTGACCCTGCATAGCTTCCGAGATCTGACAAAACCAGCTAGCCTGTGCTATCCAGGTCAGGGTTCAACAAGGTTTATTTCCAGGAAAATGTTCTTAGGATTGCAGCTGACATGTACAAAGAGATCAACTTCAAGATGTACAGATATATTTGACCGAAATCTCAAACGCGCCGCGACTACATAATACTGAAGCATAATTCTGCCAAACTCCAATCAGGACGATGCCTCCCTACCAACCAGCTCTTCAACACCACAAAACTAATTTAGAAAAGCTCATAGTTTTGAAAAACTGATACGAACCCCCACCCCCCCTTCCTTTGCTTTATGTTCTAAACTTCCCAGGCCACCCTGCAGTCTAGAGCGGGTATTTTTAAAAACTGAAAGTCACCCTAAAAATTGCCACAGCCTCAGCTACTGCAGGCTGAAACACTGTTCTAGATCACAAATATTCTCTGATCAAGAGTCCAGTGGCACCTTAAAGACTAACAAGATCTTTTCCAGCATAAGCTTTTGACAGGCAATTGCATCCGATGAAATGAGACCTGGCTTCCCCCCCCAAAAGGCTTCTGTTGGAATACATTTTTGTTAGTCTTTTAAGGTGTCACTAGACTCTTGTTCTATTTTGTTGCGAACATGGCTATCTGGATAGAATTCTCTGACCAGGATTCCTGACTCACTAGTGTAACATCAATATTTTTCCTGAGGTCTCAAGGGACTGTGAAAAGCACTGTAGCCGACGTAAGGCACTGAGCTGAAAAAAGGCCATTTTTACCTTGATAGCAGTCATGTACTTCATTTCCACTGGAAAAAACGGAAGCTCTTCACTCTTTTCCAGTGTCTTGTAAATTCTTTTGAAATTCATCACATCGCCAGGGCCAATCAGCAGCAAGCTCAGGCCCTCACTGGCAGCCCTGGCCGTCCGGCCGCTCCTGTGCACGTAGACTTCAGAAGTTCGAGGAACCTGCAAAAGCACAAGAGATTAACACTTCCATGGAGACAGAACAGAGTCGACAAAGAAAGAACAGCATGTCAACTTCCCAGAAAGCACTTTCACGCCTTCTTTGGTAACTGCTTCAGCATCACAGGTTGCCTTTGTTCGGGGACAGAGCACTTTGCTTTAGAAGAAAAGCTGACACCCCTGAGGATCAGGGAATGTGTGTACGTCTACTGCAATTCCGTGCACACACAGAAAAAAACAAAGAATTCGTCCGGATTGCAAAATTCAACCTGCCACGAATCCTACCTTCTCAAATGTCACATTTTTTGTTTAGAATCAGTCGGGGCTGTGCGTTGTATGAAGGGACAGGACTGGAAAGGGAGATTGGGAAGGAGGATGGTTATAGACTAGAGACCAGGTGTACGGGGGCGGGGAGAAGAGTTGGTTTTTATACCCCGCTCTTCACTACCGGAAGGAGTCTCAGAGCAGCTTACAATCACCTTCCCTTCCTCTCCCCATAACAGACACCCTATGAGGTAGAGAGGGCTGAGAGAGCTTTGACAGAATGGTGACTGACCTAAGGTCCCGCAGCTGGCTGCATGTGGAGGAGTGGGGAATCAAACCCGGTTCTCCAGATTAGAGTCCCCTGCTCTTTAACCACTACACCAAACTGGCGCTGTAAGGTTGTCAGGCCTACTCTTGAGGATTAGGAGATGCATAGAAAGGAAAAATTCCACTATGTGTCACTTCTTTCACTGCAGCAGTACTAAAATGGGGGGAAGCTATTTATCCCCACTAAGCTCTTCTCTCTGGTTTCACTGTGCATGCCACTTGTCAAATGTCATCATAGAACTACACAAGAACTTAAGAAGAGCCCTCCTGGATTAGACTAGTGGCCCACCTAGTCCAGCATCCTGTTTCACATAGTGGCCAACCAGCTGTCCTGGAAGGCCATCAGCACACAGAGGCCGAAGGTGCCCTTAGATGTCCCTTCCTACCATTGGTATTCAGAGGCTTCCTGCCTACGACTATGACGGTTCCCTTTGGTCATCCTGGCCAGCAGCCATCGATGCCCATCCTCCATGAATCTGCCTAAACTCCTTTCAAAGCATTCTGGTTATCACGAGGTTCACTGTGATCATTTACTTCTTGTGTAAAGCCATATTTCCTCTTGTCTGTCCAGAAACCAGGGAAGGTGGGATATTTAGTGATGAATGATGTGTCCATCAACTTCACTGGCTGCCCTTGAATTCCAGTATTTTGGGAGATGTAGAAAAATGTTCTATATATCCTCTTTCTCCTCCTCATGCACGTTTTTATAATCCTCTATCCCAACCCTCCCACCATCTTTTTTTTTTCTAAATTAAAAAGTCCCTTTAGCTTTTCCTCATAGGAAAGGTGCTCCAGTCCCTTTAAACATCTTTGCTTCTTTGGAGGTGGAGTCTGGAGATCTCCTGCTATTACAACAGGTAGAGATCAGTTCCCCTGGAGAAAACAGCTGTTTTGGATGGTGGAGTCTATGGCATTGCATCCTGTGGAGGTCCCTCCCCTCCCCAAACTCCCCAGGCTCCACCCCCAAAACATCCAGGAATTTCCCAACCCAGAGCTGGCACCCCGACCCTCTGTTGGGCAAATCTGGCATGTAAAGAGGCACATGAGGGACAGCAAGAAACCTCAGCCCAGTTGAGGCCTTGCCTGAGACGCTTCCCCAGGGCCTGTTTCTGGGCAGCTGCTCACAGACATGCCCAGTGGAGTGGTTTGGTCTCCACCCATTCTACTTTTTCAGCTATTCACATTTTACTCAGTTAGCGAAACAGAGACAGAAAAAGTACATTTTGGGAGAATGGGAGTACCTGGTAATGAATGACGTGCTGCACATTAGGAATGTCAAGACCACGAGCGGCAACATCAGTCGTGAGGAGGACGCAGCTGAAAGGGCAGAAGTGGAGAGAGCTGAGTTGTCCGTTCCCCAAAGCCAGAAGTGCTCCTTTCACAAGGTAAGCCGAGCAGGCCATGTAAAAAATCACTAACTACGGAGCTTGTCAATACCTCACACATACGACGAAAATAAATTTTACAAGGATTCCGGAGGAAAGAGAAGAGAATCTACTCAAAGAAGACAACGCTTTATGTTGCCTCTTATCACAATCAACCCCAATGGGCTATTAAAAAACGACATTAAAAGAAGAAGAAGAGGAGATTGGATTTATACCCTGCCCTTCACTTGTAGTCTCAGAGAGGCTTACGAACTCCTTTCCCTTCCCCTCCCCACAACAGACACCTTGTGAGGTAGGTGGGGCTGAGAGAGCTCTCTTGAGAACTGCTCTTTTCAAGAACAGCTCTGACAGAACTATGGCTTGCCCAAGGTCATCCAGAAGCTGCAAGTGGAGGAGTGGGGAATCAAACCCATTAGAGTATGTGCTCCTAACCACTACACCAAACTGGAATAAAAAAGAAATCCCCTCACACTGCGCCACTTCATCTACTACATATGTCATCTGCAACTGGGATGTACATCTCAAAACAGTTCTGGCCTAGCATGGTCCCTGACCAGAGATATGTGGGCTGTACCAGGCTTTGCCCCACATGGTCATGATAAAAAAAAACCCCACCATTGGCTTCTCTTTCTCTTCTTGCCTTATGCCTCTAGATTAGGGGGAGATGACCTTTCTCACTTGACCGCTGAATAAAATGCAGCATCTACCTGTGAAGATGTTGGAGTGCTGGCAAACAAAGGGGGGGGGGAACTGATGGTTGCATCAGCCAGACAGGCAGCTCCATGGAGTGAAGGAGGCGGGGGGAAGCAGCAATGGTTCTTGCTTTTTCAAGGGGTGGCAGCACCATATACACAGCCAGCAACTTCCTGTACCTGCCTCACAATCTGAGTACACTTAGCAGCAATGCTATACCTGTACAGTGAAAGCACTGACCACTGAGGCAGGGCTATTGACCCTGACTGGAAACGGGACCGTGAAGTGCCCCGGCTGACAATGTCACTGCTCCAGGTCTCAAAGAAGCCCTGAACTGTGCTCCAGCCCAGCCTGGCTCAGCTACATCCCTGCTTTTGAGGGAGAGCAACGAAGCTGCAGTGACAAGCAAAACTATCTGATGTGCTGCCATTTGGCACACAGGCAGCAGGAGTGCCCACCCCTGCTCTATAATATACATTATTTTGCGATGCTTCAACTCCCCTCATACTAAAAGTGTATTGATGGTCATGTAGACCCCAATTAAAGGGAATGGGGGAAATAAAAAAATTGTGACAAAGGATCAGGAGGTCTGTATGGACTCAACGTGGCGACAACCACCGCCACCTTTCATTTAACACCAGAAAGGGTACACGACATGGCTGCAGCAGTTAAGATTAAAAGGTGTTAACTATTCAGTATTTTTACTGGGGGGGAGGGAAAGACTGCACAAGTAAGCAACCAGAAAAGACTATCCTTAGATCACCGCAGGCCTGCACTATAATCAATACTTTTGAACACCATCTCCGTAAGTCGAATTGGAGTCAATGTCAGATAGCTCCCATTTTTCTTGACAGCAACCACGGGGAAAGCAAGAGCTTTGTGCAGCAGAAAGTGGCGGGATTTGCTGTTTTTGCAAACCTGCACGATTTTAAACATCACAACACTGTCCCTGCATCACCTCCCAGCTGCACTCAGGGAGGACGATGCAAGTCAGATGTGCATTACAGCTGCCTCGAGCAGACACTGACTCAGAGGCAATGACTAATGCAAACATGCCCTGAGTTACAGGACAAACTGTGAAATCCCATGCTGAGTTCCTCCAGTCTGAGACGGCTGACACTGCCTGCTCTACGAAAATGCTAGAAACACTGTATTTTTGAGGAACAGAATCAGTGGTCTTCAGGAAACTGTGGGATCGAGATGCAGACTCGACAGCAGTATCCCACAAGTGCAACATCCCAGGTATTGGTGGGCACATTCCTATGGATCCATTTTAATTAATGGGGTCACTTTCCTACGGCATGAGAGATCTTCTGCTGATAGAGAAGGCCTTTCTCATGGTGGAAGAGCCTCTGGCATCTGTGGAAGGCTTCTCAAGAGAGAGGAAAACATTGCTGTTAACAGAATGGATCCGTAGGATTCAACTCAGTACTACCTTTGAATATACTGTGTCCCTCCAGATTGTGAGTAAGCCTTCAAAATACTTGGGGCAGCCCCAGGCAGTAATATTTCAGCTGTGGGGCCAAATTTCCAGCGAGGTTATGACATGATTTCAATAGTCAGGCTTGCTCTCTGGCTCTCTCAATAACTTGCAGGAAAAGGAAACAGCCTATAAAATAAGCAATGCCTCGACTTTCAATCAGTTTGTTTAGCAGATTTAAAAACATGTGGCTCACAGTAAATCAAGCAGGTTTGTAATAAGAGCTCCGATCTGGATGGCCCAGGCTAGCCTGATCTCACCAGATGTTGGAAGCTAAGCTGGGTTGGCCCTGGTCAGCACCTGGATGGAAGACCACCAAGGAAGGATAGGGGTTGCTACACAGAGACAGGGACCAGCAAACCATCTCTGAAGGTCCTGGTTTGAAAACCCTACAGGGTTGCCGTAAGTCAGCTAGATGGCACTTTTCAGCACCACTAATAAGAGCTGCAGGGAGAAAGCCGCATTCCTTTAGTTTTGCCATTCCTCCTCTGTCAGAACATAAGCTTTTTCTGTTATGGCACCAACCTTGTGGAACAGCTTGCCAAAGGATGTAAGGCGGACTCCCTGTCTGCAGACCTGTAGAGATGCACATCTGTTTTGCTTTCTGGGGCTTTTAATGATGCCTGAGTATCTCTTTTGGAGTTCTGAAATGGGTGCATCAATTTGACTGAGCCTGTTCAATGGATACTGACAGGGTTTCCTTGTTTCTTTTCTTGAAAGAAAGAACTGGAGTATAACTGGGAATTAACACTGTGCCAAAGAAGGGTTACTGATGAAACATCCATTTGTGGTCTGATAGTGAGAGTAACCTAAACCTTGAAAATGAGAAGCTGCCTTCTACTGGTCAGATCTTTGGTCTATCAAGGTCAGTGTTGTCTATTCTGACTGGTAGCAGCTCTCCAGGGTCTTGGGCAGAGGCCTTTCACATCATCTCCTACCTGATCCTTTTAACAGGAGATGCTGAGGACTGAACCTGGTCCCTTCTGCATGTAAAGAACATGAGCTGCCACTGAACCATGACATATAGTAGTCATGTTCACTCAAGATTTGTTACGTTGCTTCCTTGCCCACACAGAGATGGCATTCTACGTATTAGAGCGCAGTAACCAGAAGCTACTAGGTCGAAATCAGCCCCCCAGGGATACTGTCTGGCCTAGAGATGTAAAATTTCTAGAAATTCTGAAGCCGTGGGGGGGGGGGGGGGGGGAACCTCTTGTGTTTTTCCACAAAGAAACTTGGAAATTTTGCGGGGGAAGTGGAATAACTTTCCAGTCAAACCTAAGCCTATTTTGCAGCTCTAACAACACAAAATGCATCATTTATAACTTACTCAGCAGATAAAATTGCATTAGCTGACATATTTATGAAACGTAAAACTATAAGTGCCTTAGCTTTCTACAAGAACACCCAAAACCAAAACAAGAGAAGGCTGAAAACTGTTAGCACTCTATGCTGTCTTAGCATATTTAATTCAATCCAAAGGGGGAAAAATATATACATGTTTCCGAGGCATTCTTCCAGGGCTTCCCCAATTTTTCTGTCCCCCCCCCCCCCAAAAAAAAAATCTGAAAAAGTCCTCAGCCTTTCTCATACTATACATGTTATCTTGTTTTTAAAAGCATTTAACTCATTTCACATTAAAAATCTTATTTTTTTTCCACTGGAAAAATTGGGGGAGAAAAACCTCCTCAGGCTTCTTCATGCTATACATCTTGAGTGAGTAAAACCATATCTGAAAAAAGCATTTTACTCACTCCAAAAGAAAAAAAGAATTCACAGGAGGTCTCAGTGCTTCCCAAAATTTCCACTGGAAAAAAAAATCCTCCTGGGGGGGTGGGGGGGGGGAATTCCCCCTATTTTTTCACCCAGACCTCAACATCTCTAGCCTGGCGCCAACCTACAGTCAAAAATATATGGAAAAAGTACACTCTACAACAAATGCACATGTGCTGTGCCACTTTAGAGGTTGACATGGAGGCACAGGTTCACTACCCCCTCACTAGATCTTCAAGTAGCCGTCAAAGAAAACTAGTCAGTGATCAGCATATACTTAATCTACTGTTATGCACGAAACTTACTGCTCACGTTCCGCAAACCTCTCCAGGTTTTTCAGTCGTTGCTTCTGGTGCATATTTGCATGGAGAGGCAAAGGATTGCAGTCCAATATGGTCAAGAGTGCAGTTAGCCGTTTGATGCAGTCTATACTGTTTGCAAAAACCATGGTCCTGCCCGGGTACTGCAGCAGAAAGTAATAGAGGTAATAGTCTTTCTCTTCCACATTACAGTGGATCCTGGTCTCCGTGAGAGTCTCCACAGTGGCCTCTTTTCTTGTCAGGTCAATCACTTTGGGCTTGCTCTTGATACCCACTTTCTGCATCAGCATTTCCAGCTTGGTCTTCCTGTCTATTTTCATGGCGTTTTTCTTCTGGAGAACTCGAGTGGGAGTTTGATGGATCAGCGTCAGGGTGGCAGAAAAGACAAACGCCTGGCGCTTGGGGTTATAGTGTGAATCGTTCAGCATTTCCAGCAACTGGGAGAGTTCCAAGAAATGTCCTTTCTCAACCATCCGGTCAGCTTCATCGATCACCAGGCACCTGCCGGGGAGATGACAAGAGACAGTTGGCGGGTGTTCCCTCAAGATGCATGAGAATCAGTTATGCTTCAGGAGAGCAGGCTCACAAGGAAAAGGGTGACATCCCCTACTTGATGTTTTATAGTGAAGCACAGACACCCAAAATAGATGTGCTATGCATCACCCTCAACGCACCTTTTGAGATGCTGTGAAGAGATGCATAGGTTTTCTCATCAAGGACTCACGCTCAGGCACAAAACGTTGCGAGTAAGAACTGCCCTTATGGCTGATTTCACACATTCAGTGGGAAGGAGAAGGACAACTTTTTGGCACAATGAGTGCCAGACCTGACCACAGGTCACCACTCCCTTGAACTTCCTTTCAAACATAAACTGAGCCAGGAAGTGGAAGGCACTGAACTTGTACTGTTTGTTCAAGGAAAGTCAAAGCAATTATGCTGAGCGTCACTTTGCCAAAAACAAACTGCTCTGCGGTTGTTTTGCTACCTCAGTTGTTCAGCTAAATGAGACATGGGAGTGTACGGACATCTACAGGCGACCCGTTGGCTCTACCTAAAATAGCAAAGGCTGAAGCTCAGCACAATTTAGATTCGTTGCCATTTGCCACAAGTTCCACACATCAAGGTATTTTTCTGGAAAAATATAAAATCTAAGCAACCCTTGCCTACAAAGTAGTTCACCATATATGGTCTAATTAGAGATGGACTGTAAACTTGCCCTAGTGTGGGCTGTAAACTTGACCTCTCAATCTTTCCTACCTGCCAGTGTTCTCTCTAAGCAGCATGTGTGAGCGGCCGCTCATTACCACAGGAAGCCCCACTTGGCAGCAATCTGGAGCCATGCAGAGTCTTGCACTGCCCATTGCCCATTTGAAGATTACAGCAGTTCTATTTGGCTCAGGATGTGAACTGCCCTGCTCAGTGCGGGGGGAGGGGGGATTAGAGAGAACATTTCTGCCAGGGTTCTTATCGGGTAAAAATGGAAGAGGTGAGACCAATGCATACTGCTCTTAGCTCCTTAAAGGAATGGTGGGATAAAAATGCACTAAATCAACAAAAACTATATGACAGGGAACCTGACCAGAAGCAACAGACAGACTTTCATGCAGTGGGTAAATTGGATACAAATTAAAAATAAACAAGTGAGGGACCCACGAGGACTTGCGGGGGACATCTCATTTTCCCCTCCCCCAGTATTTCCTTTCTCGTCCCTGAAAGCCCCCATAGCCTCTCTCCTTTTCCTGCTTCTTTCTTTCCTTCCCACCCATCAGCCAACCTTCCATTACCTCATCTCCAGCTTTACCTCCCCCCCTTCATTTATTATAACTCCAAATGTTTCCAAAATGGGGCCCCAAAGTAGCTGTCCCCCATTTTATCCTCACAAAAACCCTGTGAGGTGGGTTAGGCTGAATGTGACTGCCCCAAGGTCACCCAGTGATATACCACCGCAGAGTGGAGATACAACCCTGGGCTCCACATTGTAGTCTGAAACTCTATTCACTACACCATATGGGCTTTTATGGAGTGGATGCTTTGAACAATAGCCAGAAGCCTATACTAAGTGAGTTATGCATGTCACATGGTATCAATCACCTGGTAGTTGCTGCCAGACCTGGCCCAATTAGTCCTCTTTCAAAGCCTAAAACATGCCTGGAAGGCGGCTTGCCACCTCCTCCTGACTCTTATTCACAAAAACCAAGGCTTGAAAGCTGGTAATACTGTTGCAGATTGCGTAGCAATGTCCACAACAGCCATTGAGAGTGTTTCTTAAAGCTACAGGCACTGCTTCTATTAATTTGGGGTTTTATACCTCATGTACTTTTTTGTCAGATTTCAGATTTTTGACTTTTTGAGGTTTGTAGAAAGATCTGTCTTGTTTGTGCATAGTCTCAGTCTCTGAATGAAGCATCCACAGATAGAATTACGTTGCTAATCAGATATACTGATGATAAATGCTATTTAAAACATACACACAATTCTCAAAGCAATTCTGCTTAAACATTTTCTCACCATCTCAATCAAGACAAATAAGAAATGAAGGAAACTCACTCTGCAGAAAGTCTCAGAAGAACACCTTAGCTAAGTGAGCGCCAGTGTGGAGCTCTCAGGACATTTACTCTCTCTCATTTTAACCTACCTCATGGGGTTGTTGTGAGAATAAAATCCCTTGTGCCCATTACTCTAAGTACAATGATCTAAGTACACTCATTGCAATCCCCAGTGCTCAGTGCAGTAAAGACAAATTTTGAGCAAAGGTGCCAATAATCCTGCACCATCCAGATATGCTCAGGCAGTGAACACCGCAGTACAGGCAAGGGTTCCACAGTCCTAAAGTAGCTCAGGCTTTGTTAGAAAAGGGTGCCATCTTTGAAAAGCCTCTGAATACCTGAGCTGCCGGAGGCTTGAGAGATGAGGATGCCTCTCCTGAATCAACTCCCACAGGCGCCCTGGGGTCGCAACAACGATCTCTGGTTTCCTCTTCAAGACTCGCTGCTGCTTCTGAGAAGCCATCCCACCAACAAGAAGGGCTGTCTTAATACCTGGAAAGAACAGTTTGGCATGACACTAATTTCTTTAAGCAGTTCTCTTGAGGGACGCTCCATCCTACAACGTGTAATATTTCACAGCACAAAAGCAACCTAATGACATGCTTCGCCACCCATGTGAGAAATTGCTGAACCAGCTCCTCAGAGAATGAGCCCTCAAGATCTGTCCTGCCACCAAGTATTCCTTTAATTCAAAGAAAGCCTTAAAGCAAGAGGCTTCCCAGAACTACGAGCACAGAAAGAGATCTATTTTGTTCCATGCTCACTGACAAGTACCAGGAGGAATAGTACAACCTGATACTAACAAATACTTCTGGAATGGAGGGTGTTCGTCATAGAGAAACATTCAGGAAGCCTTACAGCCAGGGCTGTTTTCTGGGGGAATGCACCGGAAGAGAGTTCCGGAACCTCTTTGACAAAATTCTTTTTAAAATGTTTAAAAGTTCACGAGTTGCCAGTATCCAGATTGAAAGCTTCATTTTCCTCGAGAATTCCGGCACCTCTTTTTCTAAAAGAGAAAGGGAAAAAAAGCCCTGCACAGCTGTTGCTCCACAGCCACCAATAAGCCCAAAGAGCCTCACACCAGAACTGGAAGTTCTAGAATTCAAGGTACACGCTATCCTATAAACATTTATTCACTAGAAATAAGGCCTGTTGTAGCAATATATACAATGGGCTCTTGCTTGGCCACCCGGCTGCGGCCCTCCTTGTCTACCCACACACCTCCGGCCACTAGAGTCCCCGTCGGGCCAAGCTGCCCAGCCTTGTCCTTCCCCTTGGCCGCTCTGTTCGATGCCCCGGCAGGCCAATCCGCCCAGGCTCGTCCCCCCCCCCCCAATCGAGGCAGGCCGGGCGAGGCACTGGGGAGGCACTGCTTTGGGCTGGATGAAGACAATAGGTGCGTTCAGCAGAGTGAAGCCACTGTCTTCTGAGGCAAGTTTGGGCCGACACTGCTTCTTTGGACAGGAGTCAGAGAATGCAGCCAGTGGCCAGGGTCCCCGTTCTGAGTGGCAGTTCTTGCAGCCAACTGATTAGGGAGCGCATCGAACATGGCCACCCCAAAACAGCTTTATTATATAGAGAGATTAGGTGAACTCTATAGGCACTTCCCAAAGAAATGTATATGGGATCAGGCTATGTGTTGATACAAATCAGACCACAGAAAAGACCTCTGTTGGCCAGTATCAATTAAAAAAACCCTTTTCTCTTGTATGGTAGGTATTTCTAGACCAGTCTCCCCAACCTTGTTGTGCTTGTGAACAACTTTTAGAATTTTTAAGTAGGGAATGGGTGCCATGACAAAATGGCTGCCATGGAGGGTTGGGGTGAGTCACAAAATGGCTGCCACAGAGTACTGTGGCCAATCACAAAATACTGGGAATTTGAAAGCCAAGCACCTCCTACTAGGAAGACAAAGAAAAGTTAATCTCAGAGCGGCTTACAATCATCTTCCCTTCCTCTCCCCACAATAGTCACCTTGTGAAGTAGGTGGGGCTGAGAGACTTCTGTGACTGACCCAATATCACCCAGTAGGCTTCATGTGGAGGAGGGGGGAATCAAACCCGGTTCTCCAGGTTAGAGTCCACCTCTCTTAACGACTACACCACGCTACCTCACAGTTGCATCTGGGTTCTGCTTTGGGAAAGAAACAAATGGGCACTAGGAAACCCCTTGGCAGATACCATGATACCCATGGGCTCCCCATTTAGTATCACTGCTCTTGATCAACAAAAAGCTTTGGTTCTCCACTTGGTTCCCTCTCTATTCATTGTTTATTTGCTTATTTATCTGTTTCTTGTGCTGCTGAAACACAACTGCTGCACATTAGGGTGAGGCTGACTGAGTTGGAAACTTTTGGATATCTCCCCCACCCCAAGACAGAGGAAATTCTGTACATTAATATATTCTCAAGCCCAGTTTTTAAAAGCTATAATTTTAAAAGGGGTTCTTTTAGCATATGTTTTAGTGTGTTCTTAGCCTGAAAACTGTTATTCATTTTAACCAGATAAATGATTTATGTTTTACACTGTTGAACAATTTTAATTAACAACTTTTAATATTTTATGCTTTCTTTCTGTTTTGTAAGTTGCTGCTTCTTGTCTGGGAAGGTTTTGTTTGCTGACCAGAAAATTCTCCAAATGCATTAAGGACTTAATTACCGCAAGTCTTAATCAAAGTAAAAACAAAACGAGACAAAAGCTGTCACCAAGAACACCATCCCCCACAGAAAGAGGGCACACAGAAATATCCCACATTAACACTCACCCTGTATTCAGTGCTCAAGAAATTCTGTTTCAGACATTCCTATGGATAGCAAGGCAGAACTTCCTGACCTTCATATATTATGCAAATGTACAGCATTGCTCTCACTTTGCATAATTTATTCTGATTTGGCTGGTCATGGGAAGGGGCTGAGCAGTCCCAACCACTAGAAATTTTAATTTACTTTGGCTTCAGAGAGTTTAGTATGCATTGTGTTTTTAAGACTCACAGCTTTTCTCATGCAGGATAGATCAATCAGTGGCTTCTACCTATGGTGACTGAGGGGAACCTCCATGTTCAGAGGCAGTTAACTCTGAATGCCAGAGCCAGGAGGCAACATCAGGGGAAGGGCTCGGCCTCTATGCCATTGTTGGCCCTGAAGAGGAACTGGCTGGCCACTGTCTGAGACAGGATGCCGGACTAGATGGGCCACTGATCTAATGCAGCAAGGTTCTTCTTATGGGAACTAGAAAACTCATTTTTCTAAAATGAAAAGTGAAATTCTGAGGAAGCTAAATCAGTGACCTTTATCACACCCTGTACTTCCTCTGTTAGCAACACACAGCTCTGAAACCGACATGCTATCAAAGCTGAAGCCTGCACAAAAATGGAGCCAAAGCAATTTCATATGCAGCTAGCAAATTAGGCAAAATGCAATGCCAGGAACGGACATACCTGTGTATTTGGCCACTGCATCAATATGATGCTTGACTTGGACTGCCAATTCCCTTGTAGGAGTTAGGACCAATCCCAGAAGAGGACTGCTTTTCTGTAAATCATGTTTCTTGGCACCCAAATCCGATTCTATATCCTCCGACACCTTCACGCAGCCTGTTGTCGGAGATTCGTCATCCTCAGCTATGGCACTGCTAGCTTCGCTCCCACCAGGGTTCAGGCCTTCTGCTTCCTCAGTCGCTTCCCGGCTTGGCACGTCATCCTCTCTACCTGCTGCTTCTCCAAGGGTACTGTCACTTCCACTTGCCAAACCTTTCGAGGCTTGCCACTGCAGGATGGAGTGGATCATGGGAATGGCAAAAGCGAGCGTCTTCCCACTTCCTAAAGCACACACATACACACGCGACATGAGAGGTCTGCTTTATCTGACTGTTTGCAGGAAAACAAAAAAGATAACAAAAGGAAACACAACCACAGCAGGTGCCGAAAGGAAAGCACCCCACTGCTGTACCTGCACACGCTCTCTCAGGATGCTGGGTCCCAAAGACCACCAGGCAGGCCTGGAAACGATCTGCCACTCTCGGAACCGACTCCCTAGTTTGTTTTTCAAAAGAGTGGCCATTTCAATCTGCTGAACACAGCAAAGGCTTCTAGTCTCTTCTGAGAGTTATAAAGAGAAGAGCATCAAGTTTTAGAAAGCCCAGCTATGTAGAATTTGTTTCTTTTATTCTTGTCAATAAGATACGAAGAAAAACTCTTTTTTAAAGAGAAGATCCAACTTCTTTTGCTAACCTTGCGTAGTAGATTTTAAAAAAACAAAACACCTGCAGTCAAAATTATCATGTTTGCTGTTTTAAACACCATCCTATGCCATTTTAACAGGAAAAAGTGTGCTCTGACTGCTCTGATCAACTTTCTCCTCCATGTAAAGACACTGAAAATCGGGACAAGGTCAAATTGAATCCTATTCGCCTCTCCTCTTGCGATGCAATTTCTCTTCCTGCCTTAACACCCAATCCACATCTTTTAACTCCTCGACTGGAGCATGGAATAGGGTTGGCAGCCTCCAAGTGGGGCCTGGAGGTTGCCTGGAATTACTACTGATCTCCGGACTACAGAGATCAGTTCCCCCGGATAAAATGGCTGCTTTGGAGAGTGGACTGCATGGCATTCGACCCCACTGAGGTCCCTCCCCTTCCAAAACCCTCCCCTCTCCAGGCTCCACCCCCCTCCAGTCTCCAGGAGTTTTCCACCTCAGAGTTGGCAACCCTGCCATGGAACTAGATGTTCTAAGAAAAGTAGGGGATTCCCCACTGTAAGGTTCCCTGTAGCACTAATCTGGGGCAGAAGGGGGGAAGGAACATTTGTGGGGAACAAGAAACTGCTCAGTGTGTGTGTCTGGATAGGGAGCTACTCTTTCCCCACCAGTGAATTTCTCCTTGCCAATGCTCCTCTAGGCGATTTGTAATTTTCCCTCTCCTAAAAAACTTGAAATTAAAAAACAAGCCTTGGAAGGAGGAAGGGCACAGCCCTGCAGGTACACATGGCACCAAGCCGCCCTCCACCTGCTTGTCAAGCCTCACACTCCTGTTCTCTTGCCAACTGAAGAAACAGAGACAATCTGGGCAGCAGTCGTCAGCTGGTCCCCAGCCTTCAGACAGAATACAAAGCCCACCAGAGGACATTCAGACAATTAGGCAAAAGTAAATGAACTTGATGATGATGTTTTAGATCAAATCAGCCCTTTACCTCTTCAAGTTCAGTACTGACTGGAAGCAGCTCCCCAAGGTTTCAGGCAGAGAAAGGCTTTCCAGAATTCCTTCCATCAGGGCCTGAATCCGGAGATTTCAACCTGCAAACCTCCACAATGGAGCTGCAGACCCTTGTTTTTACAAGCCAAAGCCGGTGGAAAAAGCTGTGCAGAACACATTGCTGGCCTACTCAGGAGACCTCACTAGGCCCTGACTCAACATTTTCAAGCTTATTTCCACACTCACTTCCACACTTATTTCCACTAATAATAACAAGGCTGATACGGTCAGTATGCTGGAATTTTGTACCTGATGAGCCCACTTTTGGGGGTATGCTTGCAAAAGACAGTAAGTTGGGGATCCCTCAACCTTCTTGAGACTGTAGGCCCCTTTGGAATTCTGGTACATTGTGGTAGGCACAGCCACAAAATAGATGCCACCACGAAATGGCTGCCACCACCTACCTTCAGCCACACTGGGCAGATCCTTGTGCTGTGGTGGCAGCTGCTGCCAAAGCAACTTCTAAAAATCTGCACTGCCAATCAAAACTCCAATGGCCAATGAGAAGCCTTGCTGGGCAAAAGTCCCACCTGGCCTCACCCACTTTCTAAAAACACCTGATGAGAGGCTAGGAAAAGTGTCAGTGGGGGCATAGTGCCCATGGGTACCATGCAGCTAACAGCATATTTTGTGTTGCTTTCTTACACGCTATTACCTCTTTAAGACATAACCAAGTGGCATGCTGGGAAAAGAGAGAGAAGAAGCAAATGCCATCACTGAAGCTCTGAAGATGCCGCAGTTTGTGCTTTGTGTGTTTTTAAGAAATGAATGTTGACGCTTACTACATTTTCCTGCCTCCCTCTCTGACCAGAGTGTAACATGCTCATGGACGTGTGGAATACATGCATACAATTTGCAAGGGACAGGGAAGCAGCGTGAGATTGTACCTGTCTCCGCAGCTCCAAGAACATCCATGCCATCTCGAATGGCAGAAGGCAGAGCCAGAGCCTGAATGGGAGTTGGGGCACTGAACCCTAATTCGCCCAGTGCCTGAAGAACAGGCTCAGGAACAAAGAGACCTTTCCAGGCGGACATGTCTACTAGGAGATCTGACGAGGCAGACAGAACTTCTGCTGTCCAGTTTTTCGCCTTCTTAGAAGACGTAGTGGGTACATCTTGAGTAGAACACACTTTCTTCTTTTGTTTTCTCTTCTTCTGTTTTCTTTTTAGGCTCGTCACAACTCCCGCATCACTCTCAGCTTGGCTAAGGACGGTGTCTTCCTGCTCGGTCGCCTGGTCCTCTGTGTTCAGTTCACTGCTTCCCCTGGCCTCCTCTCCCAGATTCTTTTCTTTCTTTCTCTTCTTTTTGGGAACGGTGCTTTCTGTCTTTGCCTCCTCGCAAACGAGTTTTCTCTTTTTGGTTTCTTCTCCTACTTTAGCGGAAGCCACCAATTTATAGTCTCTAAGTTCTTCAAAACATACTAAGCCACCAAGCTGCTCGTCGGCAAAGAGATTTGGGTCGATCTCTATGGGTTTCCATTGCCCTGTTACTTGGATGCCTTTTCGCTTCAATTTCCGTGGGGTCTTCATCAACTTCTTTCCTCTTTTGAACTTCATGGCTGACCTTCAAAAAAAGAACCCAGGAAACGACTATCAATACGGTATAAACTAACCGGTATCGACCAGATGCCTGTAGGCCAAGGATCAGCAGCCTTTTATACTTAAAAGGGTCAACCCACACCAAAATTCGGAGCAAGAGATCAACAAGGAGCCTGTATAAGAAAGCCCATTTGCCTAGCTGGAAATACACAATTTAACATTACTGATAAGCAGCATGTTGATTAATCCATCACATTTATGCAGCCCAAACAGTGGTACAAAAGAAGTTTCAATATACACTGTAGCACCCACACAATTGTTTTAGTGTACTAAAGGTTTGTGTGGTGCAGCCAAAGCTTTGGGTGGCTATTTCAGATGAATACAGAGTAATCATTGCTGCCTCAGACCACATGCACCTGTCCCTGATCCCACTCTCCTTTTATTCTGTGTTCAGACATTACAACAAATTGGGATTTGTTTAAACCACAATTCATGCAGCGAGATCAAGTATAGCCTACCAGAGCTAAGTAACAAATCCTGGCATGTGCCTAGGCCCCTGACTGTCTGCTGCTTGCCTCTCTCCCACCTCTCCAGAGGGAAGACATGCTGCTATCATGCTGCTATCAGGTAGCTGCAAGGGGCAGGTCTACTTAAGAAAGTGTAGAGGCAGGTTAGGCTGAAGGTGTTGGTATTGACCTTTAAGGGTCTTAACTGGTCTGGGACCAATGTATTTACAGGACTGTCTCCTCCGGTATGTCCCCTTCTCGGTCCTGGCCCTGACTTACTGGAACTCTCTGCCAAATGACATCAGGGCCCTGTGGGATCTTACGCAATTCCTCCAGGCCTGTAAGGCACTGATTTCCCTCCAGGATTTTTGTCTGAGGGCAGCAACTGTTTTTTCCTTGGCTGGCACCCTCCCTTCCCTTCCCCCTTTCTGAACTGCTGTTATAAGTTCCCTCTCCCCCTGCCCAGAAACTGGCCCGGTAGTCCACAGTTGGGGTGGAAATTTCCAGGATGCCATCATCATTGACTCTATTTGGGGTTTTAGTTATTAAATTGTTCTGTGGAATTTTAATGTTTTATATGTTTTTATGGCCTTATGCCCCCATGTACATCACCCAGAGCCTGGCGTAAACTGGGATATAGTGATTTTTTAATGATGATGATGTGTGTGACTGGCTCAGAGTAACCCAGCAAGCTGCCATGGCAGAGTGGGGACTTGAACCAGCTTCTTCCTCTAGAAATGGAATATTGGCCTAGACATACCTATAATTTCATCTAACCTACTCTATCTTCATTTGTTGTTGTTCTTTGAACATACTGCCAAACAGATCCAGCTGAACAAGGATTCTGGTTAGTTTATGTTAAAACGTAGCTGTTTTTTTCAATTGGACATTTGTTTATTTTTGTGGTTTTATATTCTCTATGGCCTTCATTTTTGTTAATGTAATAAGATCCTTGATGTAGTATTATAAAAAATAACAAAAGATGTACCTGCAATTTGACCCAGCAAGGCAACTCTTAGGAGAAACAAAATTAGCATTGTTCTCTTAATGGATGGGGGCGGGGGGGAGGGAGTGAATAAAACCTTGCTGCCCGCAGCTGCCAAGTTCCATCTGAGTTATATTTACAGCCTTCTTCTTGCAGGTGCCAGAAAGCTTGGACACGGCACCCCACCAAAGCTCCATGTGGCTGATCCAGGTATTGATTCCTGATCTGCTGCTCAAGCCGTCCTGTTATTTTGCTTGTGGTTCAGATATGTTGTATTTGTTCGCTTGCTGCAGTGACTTTTACTTGGAAATAAGTGCTATTGTTCTAATATGGGCCTGCTGGAAGAATGACCTTGGTGATCTCAAAGGTACAGACACCCAGAAGCCAGTGCCTGCAATCTACAACTTCCTTCTCCTTTGGATAGTCTTTCTCAGCCTGCTCAAGCCTTTTTTTTTTTTTTAAAGTAGCTGCTAGGACATTACCTGGACCAAACCAGTTTTTCTCTGAATAATTGAGGGGAAAAAATCACTCCTGTGAGCAACTCCCACTTCAAGTTGCTGCAATATGGCCTTCATATGCTTGTGTTCTCTTACTAGCTTTGAACATTTGGTTCCACACAATTTGTTCCAAGCAGCCATCCTCTCAAATTAGGTATTATTTGTAATATCCCCCCCCCCCCAATCTTTTCAGCAAGCCTGTCCAACTTATGTTACAATTGGCAACCACGCTATGAGAATCTATGGTCTCCAAAGTTGTTGTTTGTCATGATTCAAACTTTGATTGTAAAATTAAGTGAACCTGTTAAAGCAAAATAATTTCAGGCTCGAATCATGAAATTTGTGAGCAGGAGGTACAAGAAATCTTACTGTTACTTCCACTTAACAAAATAGTTTAGGGAGCCTAAACTGGAGAACCTGCTACTTTATGCAGAAAAATCTTGCTTCTGTTTTAAACAGGCAGGTGTGTAAATGATAGTGTCATTCCCACCCCCAGTGGGAAATCTGCATTTGACTTAAGCATAAAAGGCAAACATTGAACAGAGGCATCTTTCTCCACCAAACAGATGCAGCACTGGGGGCTTTACAACTGCTGAATTTGTTGCCCATTTGGAAAATGATTTGTATGGGGGAGAGGAGGAAGAAAGGAACAAACTCAGTTCCCATGCACTGACCTCCAAGGAACAGGAGAATTAGAGACTAGGAATATTCAAACACAGCAAAGAAGTGCAAAGAGATTTTTAAACAACAAAAAGTTGCGGGCTAGGAATGTAATACCCTGCAGATATACTAAAAATCAAGAGTGGGTCTTGTGCCAGGTTAAAGACTTAGCAGATATATACCAGGATAACTTTCCTTGGGAGTACAACACCCTTTATTAGAAGTTTCCTGTTCGTTTGCGCACTCCCAGAAAGCAACAGTCTCCCAATATGCCCGCCCGACAGCAAACAAACGTCCAAACTGCACCATTGTTAACTACAGCAATACCGGTATCAACACCGAAGGATGGGTGTTTCATTCGAACACTCATCCGACGCGACGGCACGTGTGAATAGTTCGTGCGGCCCCATCTCAACCATACCGGTCCAGGAAGAAGTACGATTGATGTCAATGGGGGTTTATACATTATTACAAAGTCAGTACGCTTAAACCCGCAACTTTATAAGTGACTTGGTAAAACTATTAAAGGTGGGGGCGGGGAAGATCCGGTAAACTGGGTGGGGGCTTCAGCGGACTCCCTTTTCTTTCTTCCCAGCCACCCCACACTGTCGCTCGAACTACCGCCCCGTGACTTCCTTTGCCCAGATTAGAGGCTACTTTTGCCTCTTGAGAAATAAGCAACCCATCAAGCCGCACTGGCATCCACCAAAAACCTCACCGCGAAGACACCAACCTCAGCTCGAGCACCAGCCGCTACGCCGACGCTTCCTGGATTATCCGTCCACGTGGGAGTATCACGGAGGCAGCCATGATAGGTTAACGTCATTCTCCTGCGCCAAAACAAAACTTTTGATAGAGCGGCTGCCTGTAAACGCTTAGCGCCGGCTGCGGTAGTGGGGTTGGGGTTTTTTTTTTATTTCAGCTGTGGATGAACTGAAGCAATATTGGTGGGAAGTCCGTTTCGGGGCGGGGAAGCAAAAATATCAAAGGAGTCTTCTGGCAACTTAACAGTTTTAATTACAAAATTGTAGTGAATGTTTTCGTGGGCTTCAGCCTATCCGAGGGAGTGGACAAGACAGAGGGAAAGAAAGGAATTGATCGACTAGGTCATACGATCAGATGTGCCTACGTGTTCGCTGTCTTTATCTCTGTGTCTGTCTTTCTCCAGTTATATTCTATCTGGTGACCAGGGCTGCCACGAGCCACCAAGTGCCCCTGGAAAAAGATTCCATCTCCCCCCCGTTACCTTGATCCAAACCAAGTATAACAAAAGAAATAACTCTGCTGGCTCTTCCCTCGCGTGTATAATAATAAAAGGATCCACATGTCCATCGGTGGCAGGCATAGCTTATCGGAAAATTAAACTAGGAATCTCAGAATTGGCCATCATCTAGCAAGATGATCGTGGGAGTTCCAGGGCCAAAAATGAAAGGAACTGGAATGTCCTGGTCTGGGTTATCTCCAGGCTGCCCCTCCTCTGCTATTTGCAATGGGAGCTAAGTTTGTGTAGTGGTTTAAGTGTTGGACTAGGATCTGGGAAACCCAGGTTCAAATCCACACTGCCATGGAAGCTTACTGGGTGACCTTGGGTTTGTCACATGCTCAGTAGGTGAGGCTGAGAGTGTGTGACAGGCCCAAGGTCACCCAGTAAGGTTCCATGGCAGAGTGTGGATTTGGTTTCCCAGATCCTAGTCCAACACTTTAACCACCACACAAACTTAGTATTTGAATATCAGGGTCGTGACACAGAGGCAGGCAATGGCAAACTACCTCTGAAACATCTTTTGCCTTAAAAACAAGTCTAGCTCACCACCTAGTGGTGCCCAATGCTAAAAGATCTAGAACTTCTAGCTGCCAGACAATGGGATCTCCTGGCTATACTACACACACTGCCACACAATAATTATAATTATAGCCTAACCTACTTCACAGGGTTGCTGTGAGGGTAAAATGGAGGAGACTAGAATGATGTAAGCCACTTTGGGTACCTGGTAGGAAGAAAGGTGGGATATAAATAAAGTAAACAGCCTTGACCTGGATAGCCCAGGCAAACCTGATCTTGTCAGATCTCAGAAGCTAAGCAGGGCCAACCCTGGCAAGTATTTGGATGGGAGACCTGCAGAGAATACCAGGGCCAGGAGGCCAGAGACAGGTGATCAAGCCACTTCTCTGAATGTTCTCTGTGCCCCAGTAGGAGTCACCAGAGGTCGCCATAACTTCCAGGTACAGGTGTGCACACACAAACAATAAATAAATAATCTAACTTCTGTTCTTCATTTGTTACCACTAAAGCAGATTAGATGATGATAATAATAATAATAATAGTAATGTAAATGGTGGAGGGAGGAGAAACATGATTTTACTACTTTGATAGATTATGGGGAAACCTTTATGAAGAGATGAATTCTGTCTGTGAAACATGACCTCATGTTGTATGTAGTGATTGTCCATCTATGAAGAAGCCTTGGTGAAACAGTGGTATTTAGGCTAGCAAATCCCATTGATGGACTATTGCTATCTACTCTTTGAAAATATTTGGATATAACTTCTTGGAAGCAAGCAACTACTTGAAAGCAGGAAGCATAAAACATTTTATATCTTATCTACAGAAGCACTTTAAAGCTTGTATATTACAACCAAAAATGACAACAGTCTACTATCTTTAAAGAAGCACTTTATTGATGGCACAGCGCTCTGTTTTTTCTTGTCTCTGAAGATAAGAATATTGAACTAATATATATATATATATATATATATATATATATATATATATATATATGACATTTACTGTGGTTTCCATTACAGTGTGATTGGAATGTATATTATTGGAGTTAATGTATATTTATAGTTTTGACTTGTTGAGATTGCATTCTTTATTATTGTTGAAATATATATTGTTAATCCAAGGTTCCCCTCCCCTGTATTATACAGCTTTATTCCTGTGGTTCTCTCTTTATATTGTACCCTTTGCAAGATCTGGCTGTGCAAGAGCTGGGGGAAATTCAGGAAAGAGGAAGCCATAGATAATTACTTTGTGACGAGCCTGCATCCTAGCTCGTCCTGGCTGGTCTTGCCTTGTACAAGTGGTGGCTTGGCTGATGGGTTTAGCAGGATCTGATCATCAGTTTCCCTCAGCCTGGCAGTAAACGTTGCTGAAAGGCTCTGCACCAGGAAATTTAAACACACACACACATACACACACACACGGTGAATATGGCCTGCTACCTGGGCTTGACCAATCTAGATCCAAGCCATGGTAACATCAAGACTAAATTACTATAATGCACCCTCCATAGGTGCAGAACTCCAGTTGGTGCAGAATGCTAGGTGGAGCATGCATATTACTCCCATTCGTCAGTCATTGCGTTGGCTGCCCATCAGTTTCAGGGCTCAGTTCAAGTTACTGAATATCACCTACAGACCCTTTCACACTCTTGGATCCTCATAGCTGCAGGACCACCTGTCCCCATGCTTTGCCATGACAGCATCAATTAGAGCCTTCCTCAGGTGCCACCATACAAATAGGCAAAGTTGCCCATACACAAGCATTCTCTGTTTCGTTCTGTCTTATAGAATGCCCTGCCTGATGAGATCAGAAAGGCTCCAACTCTCCTGGCATTCCACAAGCTATGCAGAATTATTTGGGGGAGGGTATTTTTACACAGGTAATTGTTGTTCAGTCACACAGTCAAGTCCAACTCTTCATGACGCCATGAACCACATCACGCCAGACCCTCCTGTCCTCCGCCGCCCTCTGAATCTTGCTCAACTCCATGCTCGTCGCATGCTCGTCGATAACACTGTCTTAACTATCTCATCCTTTGCCATCCCCGTCTTTTCCCTTCAGTCTTTCCCAACATCAGGGTTTTCTCCATTGAGTGCTCCCTTCTCATTTGGTGGCGAAAATATTTGAGCTTCTACACAGGTAATAGGGCTAGGTTCAGAAAGATGATTTTATGTATTATCTCTTGCTGCATGTATCATCCTACTGTAAAATTTCTGCATTGTTTAATATGTCAGTTTAATACTTATGCTTTGTTTCAGTTTTCAGATTAATGCAGTCCAAATCTTGTGTTTATTGGGTGTCCCATCCTTTTAACTGTAATTGACTTACAGTATGTAATCCTCTTCAAGTCTCAGTAAGAAAAGTGGACTATACATAATGTAAATAAAGAATAAAAACTAATCAAAACCATTTCCTTCCTTAGAAGAAAAATGCGTAGAGCACAGTTCTAGGTGTGCTTACTCAGAAGTAAATCTCACTGAATTCAGTGGGCCTTCTTCCAAAGTAATTCTGTGCTGGATTGCAGCCTAACTCTTTCAATGGACCTGATTATAAAATAGCTGCAAGGTCAATACATTCAGCTACCTTTCCAAATTGGATGGGGAAGTGGGAGAAAGGGCTTGAGTCAGGGTGCAGACATTTGCATACGTGTGCACTGGACTCTGCATCCTGATTTAAACATTTTTAAGGGTTAGAAATGTGTGTATGTGGAGGGGTGTCTCTAAAACCTGAAGAACTCTTGTGCACACTAACAGAATATGTAAAAGGCATCCATAATATCTTCCCCAAAGATAAAAGAAAGACAGTACTCCCCTAGAACAGGTACTAGAGATAGGGACTGATCATGGAAAACAGAGATAGTTACAGAGTATGAAGATAACATTTTTAAAGCAATCTTGATTCTCATTGACATAGGCCTGTGGGAAAAAAGGCATTGCTGCTATTTTTTTTTAACAATGTACAGTCAATAGAAATGGATATTAAAGTTTAAAAAAGAGTATCCATGCTAGCAGTTTTCTGCCGTAAATAGGTGGTACAGAGACTTATCTGTCACCTGTTATTTGTGCAAAGGTTCTTGTGATTGATAACTCTGGGCATTTCTCCATGGCCACTTTCCTGTCCCGCCTTCATTATCTTTCATTTTAGCTTTGTGTGTGCATCGCTGAACCTATTCACTGTCAACACTGTTTATTTTTTTCTGCTAACCTTCTGGGAGCTGATTCATATTCCCTCATCAGGTTTCCTTCCCCCGGGTTGTGTTTGCACAAGTTTACCTTTTTTAATGAGAATAAAAACATAAAAATTCAAGTTCCATGATTTGCGTATGCCGGGTGAAAAGTCACCTGTTGAATTTCTGTCTCCTTTGCACCAGACGCATAGAAACCCTTGCTGGGGAAAAAATGGGAGGGTGGGGAGATCTAATCACCAAGAGTTGATGGCTTCCTGATATTATCTTCTGAGCCAGTTTAGTGCAGCGGTTAAGAGCACCAGACTCTAATCTGGAGAACCGGGTTTGATTCCCCACTCCTCTATATGCAGCCAGCTGGGTGACCTTGGGTCAGTTACAGTTCTCTCTGAGCTGTTCTCCCAAGAGCAGTTCTCTCAAAGTGCTCTCAGCCTCAACCACCTCACAGGGTGTCTGTTGTGGGGAGAGGAAGAGAAGGAGATTGTAAACCACTCTGAGACTGTGAGCGAAGGGTGGGATATAAATCCAACTCTTCTTCTCCTCCTCCTTCCAACCAGTGGATGAATGGGTGATGATTTAGAAGAGGGCTGCTGTGGAGACAGATGGAACATACTGGTGAGTGGGAGAAATCTGATAGGAAGAGGGAGAAGAGGAGAAGGAGGAGACAACTTGTGAGGTAGGCAGTGCTGAGAGAGTGCTTTCCAGAACTGTCCTTGAGAGAACAGCTCTGACAGAACTATGGCTTGCCCAACGTCATCCAGCAGTTGCAAGTGGAGGAGTGGGGAATCAAACGCGGTTCTCCCAGATTAGAGTCTGCGCACTTAACCACTACACCCAACTGGCTCTGGTTCAATTGGTCTAGGTAGGGGTGTCGAACTCATTTGTTATGGAGGGCTGGATATGACATAAATTGGACTTTGTCGGGCCAAGCCATGTGTATCATAAAATGTAATGCCAGGTAGCAGAGATATAAACTTTATACAGGACACAAACACAAAGATTTTTTAAAAACTAAAATAAAAACATGCTTGAAATATTAGCATTCTTGCAATAGTTTATTTAACAGTCTCTGATAACTGACACTTCTTGCTCTGAATTATTGCGTCAAAATGTCTGTGCTGTAGCAATCTGGGAGGGGCCTCAGCCCATGGCAGGGAATAGAAGCTTGCCTGTCTCTCCTGAGAGTGTCTGGGAAAGCAAACTATGATGCAGCAGCAGCAGAACTGGAGAAAGAAGCAGGAGACAGCCAGTCCCTTGAGGGCCAGATAGAAGCCCTCTGGGGGCCTGATCTGGCCCCCGGGACACATGTTTGACACCCCTTGTCTAGGGTGACCTAGACCCATTGAACAGATATAGCTTTCCAAGGGGATACACAACTATTCGTTTTATGTGGGTGACAATAAACTGATTAGATGTTATGATATGTACATATCCATGAGAGCCAGTGTGGTGTAGTGGTTAGAAAGTGGGCTTAGGAACTGGGGAACCACAGGTTCAAATCCCACCTTTGAACTGTGAGCAGACTGTGCCAGATTTACTGTGGAGTTTATGTTCCTTTTTAAAAAAATGAAAGTCTTATTATCCCGGAAGGGAGACCGGGAGATTATCACCAAAAGGTCATTTTCTTGGGAGGCTTTAAAAGTTTTCCTCACTGTTTCATTCAACATAGATTCGTTCTCACTATAATAGCGACTGGAGAATTCTTATGGAAACAAGGAAAACCATACCCTGGACCTCGTATCGCTGTTATTGTCATCTCTGAATGTCATTGCTCCTTGCTGTTATTGTAAACTTTGAATGATTTTATTCCTAATTTTATAGGATGTCTCAGCTAGTAGTTGGTTTGATTGCTTTATTACATCCTATTTGATCATTTGGCAACTGTACCATTGTACTTTTGTGAGTTCAGTGGTACTGACTTTGTATTTGACTACAGTGGCGTACTGTTTTTAATAGAGCAGTATTTGTGAATTCTTATTGGTGGAACTTTTATATGATTTGGGAGCCTCTGTGGCGCAGCCCACTTTCAGAGTTTAATATTTTTTGGTTACAACTGCCATGAAGGTTTGCTGGGTGACCTTTGGGCAGTCAAACTCTCAGCCGGAACTCCCTCACATAATTGTTGTGAGGGTAAAATGGAGGAAAGGAGAACAATGTAAACCACTTTGGTGACCAACTGAGGAAGAAGGGGAGGTATAAACAAACTTTTATAAAAAGGTAAACATATCCTTGTATGTTTGTCTTCTGAGAATTGTCCAGCATTAGGACATCCAGATGTAATGGAGGACAGGGAAGTTGTAAATTGAATATCAAGAATCTTCACAGAAAAACAGTATATAAATTTAATAAGCATGTATAGAAGAGGCTAGCCTAATCTCATCAGATCTCAGAAAACTAAGCAGGCTTGGCCCTGGTTAGTATTTGGATAGGAGACCACCAGGGTTGTGACCCAGAAGCAGGCAATGGCAAATCACCTCCCCCCCCCCCCCATTTTTTTTTATTTTATAACAGACAAACATACCAACCAACATACCTACATAAAATTCGGGGGTTACAAATACATCTTTGTTGTATTTTTTATAATATCCCCTACAATAACTGCTTACAATATTGTCTGTTTTTAACACCATAAATTTTGCATAGATATTTTGCATTGTAATTTAAAGTACATTTTGCAGTTTCTTCATACATGAGTATTATGTCAATAATGTTCATTTATTGTATTTTTCCAACCATCTGTACAATCTTGCCCATGTATTTTCAAAACTTGATTCACCTCACCCTCTAAGAATTAGAGTTAGTTTATCCATCTCAGCAGTTTCAAGTATTTTATTTATTATTTCTTCTTTTGAAAGCACTTCTTCCTTCCTCCAGTATTTGAACATCTCTGGTCTTGAAAACCCCTGTAGGGTTGCCGCAAGTCAGCTGTGACTTGATGGCCAAGGAAGAAAAAGGAGGGGCGAACATTGGCAGGGCAGCTTTTCTCACCTCTGTAGCCCTGTCCTGCGAAAAGCTACACTTTGTCAAATTCACATTTCTGCACAACTACGATAGATTGAGAAATGACCCCACCCTCTATTGCATCCAGTTCCTCTGGAATAGTTCCCTCTGGCTGAGAACATCACACTGTCAGAGTTAATGAACAGGGCCCGGAATGTGCTCCTTTTTGTGCAACGATAGCTCAGGCCGTTTTCTTTTAAGTGTCTGCTGTTCCGACCCGGTAAGGCTGTTAATGTTCTGAACACAATAGCTGTATGGATTTAAATGTCACTTCACGCTTCACCTCAATACGAACCGTGTTATTTTCTCTCACTTTTCCTATTGTTCTGCTCCTCCCGCCCTCTCCCCCATGTTGTTGTTGTTTCCCCCCTCCGCCCCTTCATTGAGAGACGTAGCATGTGCAGAGTAACTTGACTGGGGGGAAGAAAGTTCCAAGAAGTTGTAGGTGGAAAGCACACCGCGAGAAGACACAGCGTGTTATTTTTCTCCCATGTGATCAAGAGCTCTTTGCGGGTTGATCTTGGCAAAGGAAAAGTGCTGTTTAAATTATGTATTAGGATAATGGAGGGCTTTGGAGTTACGCATTAAGACAGACAGATGGCCGGAACAGCTTCTCTTACAATGTGACATAAGGGCAGAGACAGCAGACAGGAGGTTTCTGGAAGAGAAAGGTTGGGGCCAGACAGTGAAATGCAATTATTGCAATAATGAGTGTGATTTCATCTTTCTCTGATCTGGAGTTGTTTCTTAGCCATGCTGAATAGACCTGGGTGCCAGGGAACAGTTTCTTCTTTTGCAAAGAGTCCAAAACCCAGCATTTAGAAGCTGCTCTGAGCCCGAGCAAATCAGTACTGTTGTACATTGCTAGAGATGCACAGACAAACCGATCTTTCTCTGGATGCGGCAGTGGAGAAGTGTAGCCTTGTTAGTCTGCCGCAGAAAACACAAAAAGAGCTTTGTAAGTAGGGCGGCCCTTTCTGGGTTGGGAAATTCCTGGAGGTTTTGAGGGCGGGGTTTGGGGAGGAGAGAGACCTCCACAGGTTATAATGCCAGAGTTCACCCTCCAAAGCAGCCATTTTCTGGAGGAGAGCTGAGATTTGTTGTCTGGATATCAGTTGGAATCCCAGGAGATCTCCAGGCCCCACCTGGAGGTTAGGAACTCTGTCTGTGGTACATTTAAAGACCTACAAATCAGCGGAGGCGCAAGCTTGCAAAGGGTCAGAACCTACTGTGTCAGGTGGTACTCCCTTTACTGGCAAAGAAGTAGTAGTGGCAGTATTGGATTTATACCCCTCCCTTCACTGGGAGTGTCAGAGCAATTTACAATCCCCTTCCCTTCCTCTCCCCACTACAGACACCCTGTGAGGTGGGTGGGGCTGAGGGAGCTCTGAGAGAGCTTCTCTTGAGAGAACAGCTCTGAGAATCATGAGCGACCCAAGGTCACCCAGCTTGCCTGCATGTGAAGGAGTAGGGAATTGAGCCCAGTTCTTCAGATTACAGTCTGCTGCTTTTAACCACTGCACCAAACTGGCCCTCACTCAATAATGAGCAGAAGGAATATAACAGGTGCATCTCCCTGCCCTGAGAAGCTTCATTTGCTAATTCCTGCAGATTAACCGTCAGTTAAGGGCACAGTTGCTGATCCGGATTGAATACTGGCAAAGAGGCCTGAAGAACTGAATGTATTATTTAAAACTTGACATTCTTCCAGTGCAATCATGCAAGGCAGTTTACAGTGGGTCCAATAAAAAAACACACACACACACAACAGTTAAAATCAATATGGTAAAAAAGAACCAGTCAAAAGAATAGCAGCCATAATAACAATGCACATCCCCCCCCCCCCCCCATAGCTGCCAATTACAGGCAACTGTGGCATGGTCATCCAATTCAACCCATAAAAGGGTGTGTTTCGTTTTGTGAAGCCTTCGCTGACTGTGTAGAAATGACAGCAACAAGTCTTACTTGCACCCCTGAAGATGCTACTTTTCATATTTGAGAGGTGCAGAGAAACACAACTTCCCATGGGTAGGAGCCACACATCACTGGAAGCTGGATCTGAGTCCACTAGAACCTTAAAGACCAACAAGATATCCAGGGTCTCTAAGGTGCTACTGGACTCAAATTCTTGCTCTTCTACTTCAAACCAAGGTGGCCACCCACCTGAAACTATTGTTAGATAATGAGACATCTGGGCTCAAGTCTCCTCTCAGCCATGGATCTCATGGAATGACTTTGGGTCTCCCCCTCTCCCCTTTCCTCCTCCCCCCCATGATGTGTCAGAATGGCCTAGGAGACCTGAAAGGGCTTGAGGGTGGTGGTGAGAGTCTAACAAAGAACATTATCCATGTTATTCCTTGTCCTCTAAGAGCAGGAGATGCTGAATTCTTAGCAAGGAACACATACACAGAAGGGCTTTTTTTGTGGTGGCACCCACTCTGTGGAATACCCTGCCTACGGAGATAATCTGTCATTGATCCAGAAAGATCCTGGGGATCCTCTTTATCTTCTCAGTTCCTCTGTTCATCGTTCTAGCCTTCAGTACCACCTTTCTTATCCTTTCTAAAGCAACAAGTGTCTTTTGCTTCCTTTGTTACCTCTTACTGACCGAGTGTCTGTTTTCTTACTGACCGAGTGTCTGCTGGTGTTTTTCTCCTGCTTCTTGACCTTTTTCAGCATTGCTTTCTTCTGTTCTGGATAATATTGCCATTCCTTCTTCTTCGCAAGTTCAAAATCCTGGAGATCTTGATTCTTTGTCTCCTTGCCAAGTCTTGTTATTTTTCAGTTGATCAGTGTGTTTAGAATCCTGTTTACTCTTTCTACTGACATTGCCAACTTTTTACTTCATTTTCTTATTGGGTTAGATCCAGCAATGCCTGAGGAATGTATTTTGCACAGTTTGCTGTGTGTAAGGGATAGCACAATGGCTACAGCAGCAGAGAATGCTTTAATATAATTTTTAAACAAAATAGCAGTGTGCACATGGAGCAACATATAACAGTGTAGGTGTGATGGGGTCACATGATTTCATTTCATTTGCTTTTGAAATTAATTCCGAAACAACTTGGCTTGGCTCCAAATGTGCTTGAGCAGAAATGGATTTAGCAAAATTCCACCTGTGCAACACTGTGGTTTTTTAATGGCCAGGATCCATAGCAATACTTTAGGTACACCTCAAGCCTTGTGTGCACCCAATGGAATGATTACCTTCTCTCTTTATAAGGCAGCCTCCTATGTCATATCACAAACTGCTTTTAACAACTCCCTTCCTTTTGGAAAGAAACTCACCATGTGGCATAGGGAACACAGTTCCAAGCTATTGTGGGGGCGGAGCAGCTGACACAATCTGAGATACTTCTTTGCTTAGGAAGGAACTATATGGACAATTTAGGACAATAGTTTGGATTTTTACTGGGTTTGATAGTCTGCTTTATGTTCTTATAAAGGGGGATTAGACAGATTCATGGAGGACAGGTCTGTCAGTGGCTACTAGTTATGGTAACCGAATTCCAGCGCCAGGAGAAAACACCAGGGGAAGGCCTCAGCTTTTATGCCTTGTTGTCGCCCCTCCAGAGGAACTGGTTAGCCACTGTGTGAGACAGGATGCGGGCCCAGATGGGCCACTGGTCTGATCTAGCAGCAGGGCTCTTCTTATATTCTTATAAACCACCTCGGGAACTTCACTGGGAGTGCTTTAGGCAAATATATTTTAATTAATTAATGAGACACTGAACTCATTCTTGTCTTTTGGGCATAACTCCTTCAGTGTTTGGATTGGGTATGGAAGGTGTGGAGGGGGAAGTGGACAGTAGAGGGAATCTTCTTCATCTGGGGGCTGTGACAGCTCTCAGCAGTTCTGAGAACAACTTGTGCAGCCCCCTCTCTCCCTTCCTTGGGGCTGCCTCCCCAGGTAAATCTAACCCCAGTTAAAAACTCTCTCAGCTGGCTCACTTTCTGCTTCTCTCTCCCTCTATTCAAATGCCTGGCTGCTGTTTCCAGGCTCATTCAAATGCCAGGCTGCTTCCAGGATCTCATTTCATCAGACACTACCTCTGGAAGTGACCTCTGGGGACCATCCACAGTCATTTAAGAAACATTAACATTCTCTGACCCCTCATTCGCAAGCCAGCCAAACTCACAATATGCTTCAGAGACTCCCCACTTCTAATACCTGCAGCAATCTGGCCTTTATTGAAGCATTCCACAGGAGTCCAATGCCTTCTGTGTAGAATATTACAGCGAATAAGCCTTAAATTGAAATCTACAGTAAGGTTTAATACTTACCAGTACCTTCTTCTATTGTTCTGAAATTTTATATTTGCATCTTCAAGTCCTTATTCTACTTTCTACATATTGGTTCCACTCGTTCAAGTACTGGTAGATAAATTTTGTCAGTTTGGAAAGGTATGTTTGTGGTTGATTTGGGAAGGTAAGCTGTTTTGATCTGTATAGGTTCTATGGAATGGCAGTTGGGTAGATGGGTTCTTATTCGGTTTAAAGCAAGTGAGGTAGGGACAGTGAAAGGAATGGACTGTTGTTTTCAGGGCCGACTTGTCCAGTAGGCACACAATACGTTTAGGGGCCCACGGAAATGTTTTAATTTATTTTAAAATCAGCAGAAACACAATGAACTTTTAGGGTCAAAGAAAATGTTTTAATTTTTCCTCACATAAGAAAAAAAATTAAAATTTAGGGCCCATGAAAATCTATTAAGCATGCATAGGGCCGACAAAAGTCATAATGCGGGCCCTGTTTGATATTACTAGAATGGTAAGAAACTTGTCCCAGATTACTGTGAAAGGAGTTTCTGTTCTCCATTCTTAAGAAGAAGAACAGATTGGATTTATACCCTGCCCTTCATTTTTTCCCCTTCCCCTCCCCACAACAGACACCCTGTGAGGTAGGTGGGGCTGAGAGAACTCTGAGAGAACTGCTCCTGAGATAATCAAACCCAGTTCTCCCAGATTAGAGTCCACACTCCTAACCACTGCACCAAACTGATGTATAGCCCGGACCTGGATAGCTCAGGCTAGCCTCATCTTGTCAGATCTCAAAAGATAAGCAGGGCTGGTCCAGGAAAGTATTTGGATGGGAGACCACCAAGGAATACCAGGGCTGCCAAACCAACTCTGAATGTCTCTTGCCTTAAAAACCATACAGTTAGCATGTTGGCTGTGATGTGATGGCTAAAACAAAAGTGTTTTGGGGTCCTGTTGTCTATGGAATATAGTGCCTGTTCTGGGTTTTGTAGTCCTTTCATAGCCACCATGAATGCAATAATAAAGTTTCTACATGGGAGTTCTATGTGTGTTTCCCTCTGTTGAGCCCTCATGGACACTATTTTCCCCTACCACTGGAGAACTTTTGGTTGGCCTAAAATACTGGTAATTGTTATAGCATTATAGTTTGAAAGCTACAGCTAGTACAGAATACTGCAGCCAGAATGCTGACTGATGTGGGTTGTAGGGAGGGACCACATACGGTTTTACCATAGAGCAGGGATGTCAACCATATGGCCCATGGGTCAGAACTGGCCCATGCAGGGTTATTATCCAGCCTGTGAGCAACTGATCATTATCTTTATTGCCAGATGACAGAGACATTATTTCCCTGTATACTGCCCCAGTGCTAATGAATAATGGGTAGTGGACGTAGGAGGGTGGACACCAGGGAGATACTGTAAGAGTGTTAATGTTTTAAGCATATTCATATTCTGAGGAAAAGATAATATCGTTAAATAGGTTTGCCTATGTCCTTTATAAAGTTTATATATCTGGTACCTAGCATTACATTTTATGGCACACATGGCCCAGCCTGACAAAGAGACGTTTATGTCAGATCTGGCCCTCATAACAAATAAGCTCGACACCTCTGCCTAGTTTCTGGCAGTTCTGAGAGAAGGGAGACATCACTTCTGGGTTGTCCCTTAGGGGAGGTGGGGAGGGCGGGATATAAGTCCAATAAATGAATGAATGAATGAATGACATCATGCTGTTGCTGACAGCTCCCTCCCCACCTCTTTCTCCCAGTCTCCCACTGATTGCTAGGCCATACCCTATTCACTTAGTGTTTCCTCACTGACTCTCCTCCCTGTGTATGTGCTTTTAAATTGTTGTTTTTAATTTCCCCCCCTTGTTTGTATTTTAAAGCTTGTTTCATTTTTGATTGTTTGCCTCCCGAAAATCCTAAACTGGGTGGAAAGATGGAACCAAAATGTTTTAAATAAATAAATAAATAGTGTTATACCACTATAGCAATTACCGATTTATTTATTTTTTAAAGCTGGTGCAATGGATAGGGGTGCCAAGTACTCACAGTCTAGTGGCGGGGGGAGGGGGGAGTCCCCTTGCTCCCGGGAAAAGCGCGCACGCCACAATGATGTCACCGGAAGTGACATCATCGCTTCGGGAACGTTGGGGGCAGGACCACTCAAATTTGAGGGAAAACAATGGAGTTTTCCATCAAATTCTAGAGTGTCCCCCCCCAAACTTGCCCGACGCGATGACGTCACCTCTGGGTGACTTCATTGCCCTGGGCACGTCTATGCAGCCCGGACGTTGGGGGGCGGGGTTCCCCCCGGTGGCCCAATCTGGGCCAGCGGGAAGCAGGCCTCTGGAGCCGGGGTTTCCCCATCCCCCGGGGGGACTTGGGAACCCTGGCAATGGAGAAAAAGATGTCTGGGAAGGGTGTGGACAAGAAGGCAGTGGCATGTAGCTGGGTCCTTTGCAGGGCAAGAAAGTGGACACCTTTCCTTCCTGATGGTGTATTAAGGCTGGTGGATTATGCTTTGAAAAGAATGGAACAAAGCAGATTTGGGAAGGAGTGCACTGAAGATGTGGAAAGGATTATTAGAATATGAGGTGGTATGGATTCGACATACACACACATGATACAGTCTGAAGGTGTTATGTATTGGGACTGAAACATTCCAGGACTGTTCTACCAGAGACTGGCTGAGCTTGAAGCCCAAGAACAATAGCCCACCAGTATTCTGGAAGTAACCAGTCAAGAAATAATGTTATGTAAATAGCCTGTCATTGGGAGTGGGGTATGTTTGGGTGTGGCAATTGCATGCTATTTAAACCCTACAGATCGTTCAACCAAAGCTAAAGGGTAGCCATTGTGTTTATTGGGGAAAAAATCCTGTTAATATTTTAAAGACAAACTAAAGGCACAGATGGAAAATATTTCATATTCCCAGTTTTAATTGCAGGGCCGGAATTAATTTTAACTTCCATATATAGATCAGAGACAAAGTGTCAAAAAAAATTAATACACTTTATAAAAGATATGATGTGCATGAGAAGGATGCCTCTAAAAATGGAAGGTTGTTGTGTTTTTTTAAAATGCTTCTCCATCCTGGTAATGAAAGGCAGGGCCAAGCCAGATGAAAGAACTGTGATGAGGAAATATCTTAAGGTTCCTCTGAGAATGCCGAATGGAGATTAAAATTCTGAGACAGTTCATGCATGTAAAAACAACAGTGCAATTTCTCTTGCCTCGGCACAAATCTTTTTTAAAATAGACACCCCCCCCAAGTTATTTAAGTTTTAGTGTTACCACATTTCTTTGTATTCACCCTGCAGGTAACAATTTTAATTGCTAATAAAATGGAAACTACGGCTTGGATCCTATGAATGAGTTATGTGCACACTCTCCCTAGATAGCCTCTGCATAGGGCTTGTTTCCTCTTTTAAGTGCAGGATTAATGGTATTCAATGGGACTTTGTGTAAGCACAAGTTTTAGTGGAAGAGGAAGTGGCATGGGAGTCTAGGATCCAAGCCACTATCTCCTATCTACTTGAAAACTGGTAGGCCCAATCCCATGGCTGAAAGCTACAATCACTTAGCATGCCATCTCACCTGAACTGAAGACAAAAAAGTGGTGTTGAGAAATAAGTTTCCCTTTGAAATCAATACAGGTAGAATAAAGAAGAAGGAAAAAAATTGTGCTTTTGTAGTAAATGAAACAAATACAACTTTAAAGAACAAAGTGATCTAACTTTCACTTACAGGGTTGCCAGCACCAGGTTGGGAAATTCCTAGCAATTGGGTGGAGCCTTAGGATGATGGGATTTGGGGAGAGGAGAGGAGGGACATTTGTGGGGTATAATGCCATACAGTCCACCCTCCAAAACAGCCAGTTTCTCCAGGGGGAACTGATATCTGTAGTCTGGAGATCAGCTGGAATTCCAAGAGATCTCCAGGTTGCACCTGGAGATTGGCAACACAACTTCCACATATGATGGGGATGTCCACAACGGCATACATGATCCCTGTGAAAATAACGCCATCGCTAATAACATCTGCCTGGCATATGACACCATGCAGATATTCTTGAGGGAGGCATCCCAAGTTTGATTGGACATTCCATAAAGATGAAATCCTATGCAAATGAATTTGTGGGTTAGCATCCATTGACTTCAGCGGTACTTCCTTGCTGCGTCTGAGCTATTTGAGGGTCATGGTGCAGTGTGATTAATCTAGCATGTGATTTGCAAGCTCTGTATGAGACATATAGCTGGTAGCTGGAAGTGAAATATGTTGGCCCTCCTGCTGCTAATCTCTTGCACTATAAGCACACAGCTTTCTTCCTTTGCATGCACCACAGTGATAGAAAGTACTATTCATCTTGAATATAGTCCTTTTTCAAATTGCTCAAAGGGGCAGGAGCCCTGACCCTTTGGAATACAAATATTCCTTAATCCAAAATACTTCACATCAATATTATGACAAAACACTTGAGTGGAAGCAATGCATGTTATGTGAAAAAAAGCATATGAGGTGATACATAGGGGGATTTTCCTGCATCACTATCACTAAGTCCTTTCCCCTGAAAAAGTAAAAGAAATTCCTTTTGTGTTATTTTTTGATGGAGTACCCTTAAAAGGCAGGAAATAAATCTGAACAGGTACAGCTTTTCCCCAACATTGTTTTTAAATGCACAAGAAAAGCTGCCCAGTTGTATTTCTACATATCATCCAGCTTTTCTTTAAATGTACAATAGGCCTATGCAGAAGACTCCTCCTCCCATTGACACTGGGGAGAGAGAGGATAAGAGTATGAGCCCCTCCCCTATGCAATTGCCAAGTTGTGTGGAGGAAGTGCTTGCACATCCACCCCTCTCCCCATGATCAGCAATGCTGCTTTCCAAGTGGGCACTTTAAGGTCCAAACCCTGTTTGCCTGGTATGGGGAATCTGAACTGTGATCGATGTACGCCCCCTCTGCATGATCAGCAATGCTGCCTTCTGAATGTTGCTGATCATGGGAAGGGGGCATACGTATGGGAACTTCTGTGCATATGTTCTGTTCAGATGATTTGGTGATCAGGTGGAGATGGGGGGGCAGGACCGGTGTGCCTATGCCTGCTCTCCCCCCCCCCCCACGTGCTCAGTCATCTGTACAGTCTTTCACACCAGAGGCGCCGACTTTTAAAATCCCCGGGGGGGCGGGGGGTTTTGTGCGTGCGTAGCGCGCGCGCACAGCGCTGAGACCATGTCCCCGCCCCCCCTGGACTGGCCTAGCCTGGCCACTCCTGCCTCTGTGGGGCCAGGTCAGTCCCGGGGGGGGGGGGAGGTGGCGGCCCAGGTCAGTCCGGGGGGGGGAGGCGGCGGCCCAGGTCAGTCCTGGCGGCCCAGTCCCGGCGGCCCAGGCGGCGGCCCGGTCCCAGGGGGGGAGGCGGTGGCGGCAGCAGGTCAGTCCCGGGGGGGAGGCGGCGGCCCAGGTCAGTCCCGGCGGCCCAGGCGGTGGCCTGGTCCCGGGGAGGGGAGGCGGCGGCGGCACCAGGTCAGTCCCGGGGGGGAGGCGGCGGCCCAGGCCAGTCCCGGCAGCTCAGGAGGCGGCCCGGTCCCAGGGGGGGAGGCGGCGGGGCAGCCGGCCAGCCAGCCGGCCTGGGCGCTCCATTTTCCCAGGGGTGGCTGAGCCCCCCCCCGGGAAATTTCGGGGGTGGCTCGAGCCCTCGAGCCCCCCCCGTAGTTTACGCCTATGTTTCACACAGATGTTTACTTGACGTGTGGTTGCCAAAATAACATAAGTAGACTCTCCTGGAACATAGGGCTGCCAACTCCCCCGTTGGGGATCCCCTCCAGCTCTTGCACTGCATCACTTTTGGTGAAAACCCAGAAGTGACAAAGAATAGCTCTTGGTATCACCTGAAACTGTATGGCTTTACTGGGTTTTCACTGGAAGTGACATCATCACACCTGCAATGATGCCCCCCCCCCCCCCTTGATGTCCTTGCCCCAACCCTCCCACCTGGCAATCCTGGTCCATGTAGTCCAGCATATTTCCTAGTCCAGCATACACAGTGGCCAATCAGTTGCCCTGGAGGGCCAAAAAAACGGAGGTTGAGGCCCCCCCCTATTGCTGCCTCTGAGCACTGGTATTCAGATGTTTGCTGCCTCTGTAGATGGAGGCTCCCTTCAGTCACATGGCTAGTAGACTTTCGTGTACCACTCCTCCATGAATCTGTCTAAGCCCCTTTTCAAGCGATCTATGTTTGGATCTATGTTCAGTTTAATATCAAAAGTTCCAAACTGTGTTTGGCCTGGGACCCTTTGGCTTACATGCTCCCCTACCACAGCATTGCTCTGCCATTTTGTGCATCTTCGTTTACATGTTAAAAAATATTTGGAAGCTTTGTGCACACATTTAATTTTCAGTGCAATCATCTTATACTGAATTACTCCAACCTAAACCCATTGGAATTGCAATGTCATTCTCCTAATTCAGCACTTGCCTTGTCATCTATGCTGAACAACAATTGCTCCTAGGCAACCATACTTCCCTACTGCTGCAGAAGGCCTTTCTCTTACACACACGCTGGACTGTGCCACTGCAGCTGCCTTTCTAAGAGTTTCCTTACAACATGGTTGCCCACTTATTGGCCGAGGACAGACTGGAGATCTGTCCAGGCACAGCCGCAGGGCCAAAAGCCCCGCAGGAAAAGCTGCCCAGGCCACCCCGTTCACACTGGCTGTGAGGGGCGGTGGATAGGGTTGCCAACCTCCAGGTGGGGCCTGGGGATCCCCTGCTTTTAAAACTGATCTCCAGCTGACAGAGATCAGTTCCCCTGGAGAAAATGGCTGCTTTGAAGGGTGGCCTCTATGGTATTGTACCATGCTGAGGCCCCTCCCCTCCCCAAACCCCGCCCTCTCCCGGCTCCACCCCCAAAGTCCCCAGGTATTTTCCAAGCCAGACTTGGCAACCCTAGCGGTGGAGTGTGGCTGCCTGGGCGAGCCGCGGCTATGCGCAGCCACGGCCGCCATTCAGACTTCCGGTGGTGTGTGCGACACGCCTTTGGCGCATTCACACCCGCCGGAAGTGCTGGGGACGCGCGCGGAGACGCCTGGGGACCAGTTCCCAGGCATCTCCGGCTGAAGCGGCATGCTGGCGCCTCGTGGACGGGTGTGTCCACGCTGGCGACGGGGGACAGCTGCGGCTGTCTGGATGCCCTCTCTGCCTCCGCTTCTAAAGCGGAGGCAGGGCGCTCCAGAAGCCCAGTCTGTCCTCGGCCATTGTCTTTACATGGGTTCCTCGTGGATCAAAGGTTAGTTGAGAGAACATGGAGAAAGAAGAAGGAAACCATGGAAAAACCACAAACGGGTAACGATGTTGTGAGGAAGTACTCTCTCTCTCTCTCTCTTTGAAAGCTGCAGTTCAGCACCAAATCTGAGGGAAAATCTCCACATGACACATCCCTTTGTAAAGAGAAGAAGACGCTACCTTCACTGTAATGATAACACCTTCTGTAAAATAATAGATATGAGGTGTGTATGCGTGTGTGGGGGGGAAACAGTGAAATATCTAACTGTATATAAATCCTTGGAATAGAGATGCCAATACACACAAGCCCTGATAAAAATAAGAACACTACTTAACACAGCTTGCAGTTTGTTGCTAAGAAACTGCTGCTTCATACTTTCATTATTGTCATTTGCAGAAACATTTCTGGTTGTTCCCTCGTCTCCTAGTGTCTGCTCAGTAAAAAAAAAAAAAGTATAATTAGAATGTTCATGAAGTCAAATCACGGGACACACAATTTAATCTCCTCCCCCTCTGCCGCCCAACAAGCCTTGTGGGGGTTAGGTGAGCTGCCATTTCCTGTTTCTGTAGCCGAGAGTTCTTCCAGCCCAACATGGAGGAGGGGAAGAGGTGCAGGAAAGGAATGGCTTTCATCACAAGCTGCTGCGTTGGCATAAACCTCTTGAAATAATTCCAATAAGCCTTTCAGACGCAGCAGAATGGTTTGAGGCATGTAGTCTTGGGCTGCAGCCCTAAATCCATTTATGTGAGGACTGACAATCAAGGCTCCATTTGCACAATACCACACAGAGCTTCTACATAGTGTGAGGGAGACGGTATCCCTCCCCCATTTGATGCTCTCATGTTGTCCTTGTTTAGTAGGAATAGTCCTTGTTTTCCAAGCACTGGCTTTAATTTACTGCTAGTTTTGCCTTCGGTAGGAAGGGTGTGTGTGTGTTTTGTCGAAATCTGGTCAGTGCCATCTGTAAGTGTTATCTTTTCAGGGTTCATCTCTCTAGAATTCAGATCTCTGAATGAGGGGGAATGGTCGCCTCTTGTCTCTTGCACACACCTGTGTAAACAGTCTGAAAGTATAGGGCTGCCAACCTCCTGGTAAGGCATGGAGATCTTCCAGAATAACAATTGATCTCCAGACTACAGAGATCAGTTCCCCTGGAGAAAAATGGATACTTTAGAGGGTGGACTCTATGACACTATATCCCACTGAGGGTAAATCCAATCCTCTTGAGGCTCCACCTCCAAATCTCCATGAATTTCCCAGCTCAGAGTTGGCAACCTTGTGAATGCACCATGTGATACACAGTCTGCCATTTTGCATGCTGCAGCTGCCCAGTTTTATTCTGAACAATTAATAACATGGTTAGGAAAATTATGGCCTATTATGCACAGGTGTTTTCCCTCGCTTTCACCATGCATATCCATCAGGTTTTCTTTTTCATTCTGCATTTTCCCTCACTTTCACTGTTCATGTTTGTTGGGTTTTCTTTTTCATCCTGCATTGATATTCCTCCCTTCTGCGCTCAGTTTGCATTCCGGTCGCTGTTTCTCTGAGTTTTCTGAGAGTGGTTCTGTAGTGGTTTTTCCCCTTGCTTTGCTTCAAAGCCTAAGGTAATTCAAAAGTATACAGATTCCTTCAGATCCCCCCACCCCCCCCAAACCCTTTTCCTGCCCCTCGGAGGCCACTCCACTGCCAAAATTGAGGTAGTTCCTCCCACTTTGCACCTTCCGCCATCCTCCCCCATTCATCACTGCAAGTACCACTATTGCTTAGGTTCTCCACCTTTTAAATTTTGGATGTTTTTTTTTTTTTCCCAGCAGGTAGACTCTAGTGATATGAGTTTATTGCTAATCTTGGATCACTGGAGAGGAAAAAAATCCTTGGACTGGGGTCCAATTTGGCGCTGGTGGCTGGGCAGGGGTGGGCTTTCCAGAGCTGCTGCGGACAGGCAGGTTTGCTAGCGGGGAAGGAGGAGGCTCAGTGCTGGGACACGGATGATAAACATCACATCCTCTGTGTCTTGGCCCTGAGCCTACTCCAATAGTGAACATGCCTGTCCACAGCAGCTCTGGAAAGCTCCCCCTTGCCACCCGGCCACCAGCACCAAGTGGGAGCCCCCCCAAGGGTGGGTGGCTACCAAGTCGTCAGAGTCTAGCTGCAGGGCTGGTGAGGGGGACAGGCCCAGGCAGTTGTTCACATGCTGGGCGAGGGGTGCTACCGGTGCAACACATGCCCAGCTGCTACCTCCCTCCCTTTGTGACATGTCCACTGTTGCCTCTCTAGCCACATGTTTGGCATCTCCTCCTGAGGGCAGGCATCTTTTAAAAGTTTTAACTACACACACAGATGTTACCTCTAGCCAAACTTTCAAAGCATTCCCTGCCTATGTTTTTTTTTCTCCAGTGATGCAAGATTATCGAGAAACTCATATTGCTAGACTCAACCTACTGGTAACCCCCCTTCCCCAAATTAAAAGATGGAAAACCTAAGTAATAGTGGAGCTTGCACACCAGTGAAGGGGGGAGAACCACTAATGATCTGCTAAGATGGCTACCTGAGAGTAAATACAGCTTAAATGCTGTCCTATTTCAAAAAACACACCCAGTGCAAAACTGACCAATAAGGAGAGACCAACCACGCCGCATACACAAAGAAGGAAGTTTCGGTGGCATGGCACTATCCGGGTTTTCTCATTGGTACACAGAATATATACTTCATGATTCCCAATAAAAAAATCAGAAGGGAAAAAAAGGGTGCAGAGTGCAGGCACAGCACTTGAAGTGAAGCCTTACCAACTCAACTTCAGTGAAAACTGGAAGTAAGCTATGTGTGCATAATAGGCCTATGTTGTCCTAGCACAGTTTTACCCCAAAGAACAAACACACTCATTGGCTTTTAAATCAGCAGAGATCACAGGTTCTTGCAAAGTAAATAAGTACAGTATAGTCTTCAGCAATATCTAAGGGTGGTGGTACCTTGGGCAATAAACCTTAGTGACGTTACAAGTACTGTATCTATTTTCACTTGTGAATTACTGGAATGCTATTTTAGGTTCTGCATAGTTCTAAAGGTTTGTCTTCAGCTCTACAATATCCCATTTATTTTCCTCCCTTAAAACAAAACTCACAAAAAACCTGACTAGGTAAGGTTATGCATTATCTCTTTAGGGAGGTCACCCATACAACCTGTTCCCTTATAGCATTCCTTCTTTCCCTCTTCCACAGTGGTTTCTATTACTTCTGACACCACTTATCCTCTTTCTTTATTGAAAAGTCTGAAACTGGCAGGAAATGAAGGCTGGATCAATATGTCACTGGGAACTTCACACTTGTAATCAGGGCTTTTTTTGTAAAAAAGAAAAAGAAAAAAAAGCTCAGCAGGAACTCATTAGCATAATAGGCCACACCCAACAGCAGGAACTCATTAGCATATTAGGCCACACCTGACAGGGCAGCTCCCTCCCAGATGCCCTGCGGCTTGCGGGGGCGCATGGAAAACCTGAGGAGGGGAGGCAGTTTAAACTGCCTTCCCTCCCTGGATCAGCTTGGCTTTCCCAGGTGCCCCGCAGCTTGCGAGGCGCCTGGGGAAACTAGGGGGGGGGGCTGTAGGTGTGGCCAACTTGGAAGCCAGCCAGAACTCCATGCCTGTGTGTTCCTGCCCCAAAACAGCCCTGCTTGTAATCCATTCACTTCCTAGGAGTCACCAACCTTTTTGAACCTGTGGGCTCCTCTGGAATTCTGACAGCATGGTGGACACAGCCAAAAAATGCTTGCTGCAGCTTACCTTCATGCACAGTGACTGTGTGCAGTGGTGGGAGATGCTACCAAAGCAACAGTTTTAAAACAATGGCCAATAAGAAGCTTTCCTGGGCAACACCCCCCCCCACCTACTTTTTAAAAAACACCTGGTGGGTGCCTGGGATGGTCAGAAGGCACCATGATGCCCAGTGGTACTATTAGGGTTGCAAGCCCCAGGTCTGGGCAGGTGTTTCCCCGCAATCTGCACTAGCCAGCTGGCTGGTGGGGGAAGCCCCGCCCTAAGCCCCGCCCCCAAGAGTGACTACCCACCCAGCCATCCTTCTCCCTCCCCTCCTGCTCAATTTAAAGGGCTTCAGCTGATCGGCGGGGACCACATGGCCCACTGACCAACTGGAGAGCACTTTAAATCTTGCGGGAGGGAGGGAGGGAGGGGGGCGGTTGCAAGTTTAACAGAGAACCACGTCACAAGTTTAACAGAGAAATGCTTCTCTATTTGAGAAGTATACTTTTGGACAGCAAAGAGTAGAGATAGGACAGAGTACTAACTTACTAGCTAAGGATGGAAGCAGATGGCAAGAGGGCCACCTGCCTCATGGTTCCAAGAGAGCACAGCATGTAGCCTCTTGGCCTGTGCAGGGAGGAAGGGGAGCTTCATCTGAGAGTGAACAGAAGGAAGTAAATTTGTCCCTGAGAACACAACCTACATTTCAAAGGGGACAGTGGCAGAAGAGTAAGCATAGGAAAGGAAGGTCAGTGCGCCTATCTAGCTATCTAGTCTCTCTTGCCACTTGCTTCTGGAGGTCTGAGACAGTGGACAACACCTTCACTTCCAATAAGATCTTCCTGTATGGACCGGAAATCCAGAAGGTAAATGAGGACAATAGTGCAGTAGTCAACAATGTGTGGACCTATTCTTTGTTGGCAGGAAAGGAAATGAGAAAGAGCCTGATAGTGGGTCTTGTTCTAGAGGTATTTAAGGCCTGGGCATGACCAGGTGTACCAGCAAAAGGGCCGTTGTCTGTAGTGAGAGAAAGACCTGCTTTCTCTGATTGCTGATTCTGTGAACTTGGGCAAATCATGAGAGGGAGGGCAGGAAGGGTTGCATCAGTGCTTAGTTCTTGTGGCCCTTTCTTACATGCCCAGGGAAATGCTGATTGCCACTTTGGGGCCAGGAAGCAATTTTTCTGCAGGCCAGTTTGGCTGGAGATACTGGAGGGTTTTTTTTGTCATCTTCTGGGCATGGAACAGCGGTCACTGGGGGTTTGGGGGGGAGGTATTTGTGGCTCTCCTGCATTATGCAGGGGGTTGGACTAGATGACCCTGGATATCCCTTCCAACTCTATGATTCCTTACTCATGAGCCTCCATTCCCAGTCTCTAGTTTATTTCTATTGTATCTCCTCTTTTATACTGTAACCTGTTTTGGGTCCCCATTGGGGAGGAAATCAGGGTACAAATAAGTACATCCTACCATAGAATACAGTCTGTACTGTCCCTAAAGCTGCTACTGTTTCTGATAGCTAACATATATAACCAGCAATCTCATAGGAAATATTGGTATTATTAGTATAGGTAGTTGGACTGTACTATAAGACTGCAGAGATGTATTGTGTGTGGAGGGTTAAATGCTTGCATGCTACTTCACACAAGTGATTTCTTGCACATCTAGCCTCTCTGGCAGAAATTAAAATTCTCCTTGATTTGCAAACTTTACATGTGGAGAAAACTCTTCCTTTTAATAACGGGGGAGGCATTTCAAACATTCAGTCCCCCTGCATCTGAAATTCTGCAGTCCAGTGTGCAAGAGAAAGGCTTTTTCACAGCAGTTGGGAAGTCTGATTGCCTGGGAGCAATTGTTATTCACCACATATGACTAAGGAAGTGCTGAATTATGAGGTTTACAATGAACTCCCAATGGATTTACACTGGAGTAAGTCAACATAAGATTATTGCAGCATAAATTAAATGTGTGCACAACACTTCCAAAGCATTTTAAAATACAGGAAACGAGGCACAAAATTGCAGAAAAATGCTCTGTTAGGAGAACATGTAAGCCAAACAGTCCCAGGCCCAATGCATATGGGTTTGGCACTTTTGGTATTAAACTGAACATAGATCAGAAGAAGAGATTGGATTTATACCCCGCTCTTCACTACCCGAAGGCATCTCTGAGTGGTTTACAATCCCTTCTTCTTCCCCTCCCCACAACAGACATCCTGTGAGGTAGGTGGGGCTGAGAGAGCTCTCTTGAGAACTGACCTTGAGAGAACAACTCTGAAAGAACTTATGATTGACCCAAGGTCACAGCAGCAGCTCTACGTGGAGGAATGGGGAATCAAACCGGGTTCTCCCAGATTTGAGTCCATGCTCTTAACCACTACATCCAACAGTTCAGATTACCTATAGCAGGCAAATTGAAATTGGACCATAAAGATGCAAGAGTACAGCAACACCCATTTGTTCAAAGGCATGCCCAATGTCTGTTTTCTGTTACATTCTGGAGATCCAGAACTTGTGTTACTAACCTTTATGATATAACTTAACTTTTATTCACCATTTTTTAAATAAAAGGCAGCGGAACACCTACTTAGAATGGGTATCAAGTAAATTCATGGAGAACTCATCCTCCATTTTAGAAGAATTGTTCCCCATATTTGCTTTTGACCTGTTTACATTTCTTGCTTTCATCATGAATCCCACATAACTCTTCTTCCCAAACTGATCTGAATCCAGTGAGGTAGTTGACCACACACAAGCCCCACACCTCTTGCTTCCAGGTCTTCCCGAGGATACAGCTGGCACAGAGGTTGCACTATTACCCCTCTGACTCAAACAAAAGAATTCCCAGCACTGAATTAGGAAAATCTGAGCTGCCTCAAACCACAGCAAGTTATGAGAACAAAGATGCAGCACAGGGACTGGGGGAAAAATACATGCATTTCTGTGTTAATGTCACTCCTAGATATGGGTTTCCTGCCTTCTTTCCAGCACAAGCAACTCAAATAACTGCTTGGGGCAAAATTATTTGTAAAGGTACCAGCTGGGGCTGGCATTAGAGGTTGGTATCTTTGGACAGGTGCCAAGGCCTTAGGGTCCCGTAACACCTATGGCCAGTTTTCTGCTCGGCTGCTGACTTGCTTGCTTGCCCAATGGTTATCTGGGACAACAAATGGGCAGCAGCAATGGCAGGAAGGAGGAGCTGCTGTGTAACTTGCTTGCAGCTTTCTGAATGAGTGAGATGGCAATGAGAAGGCCCCCACCAAATGTAAAGTTAGCCTTGGTACCATAGAAGCACCATATTATCTAGGAGATGTGTCAGAAAACACTGAAGGACTATCCTGGCAATGTATGTAGCCCCTGTGTGCACCATGTGGATTACAGACCTCCAGCATCCTCTAAAGTATCGTCAGGGGTCCTAGGGCACAAGAAGTGGCCTCTCCCACACTAGAAGTCTTGAAGGGCTTTGGGTTTCCAGTGCTGACCTTAAGGGTTGGACTAGATGGTCTGCAAAGCCCTTTCCAACTTGAGGAGCCTTTGTTTTGGCGGGTGGGGAGCCAGCATCTTGGGCAGCCATCAGCTGCAGCACTTACAGAAATGAGAAGAGTAACACCAACAATAGTAAATACAGTGATCTCATTGAGGGTGCAGCTAGTTTAAGAGGACTGTGTTTAAATGTATTAACCATGTAACCAAGATGGGTGTCTCATTAGAAGATTCCTTGGGAGGATTTTTCTTCCTCCAGTCATTCTTCCACAGTTCTGTAAATAATTGTATAAATAGATAACCACAATTACTCATCAAAGTTTATGAGAAACCTTGTTGGATCAGACCAATGGTCCATGTAGTCCAATATCCTGTTTCACACAGTGACCAACCAATTGCCTTAGATGGCCAACAAACAAGGTCTTACTCTAATGCTGGCTCCTAGCACTGGTGTCCCAAAGTTTACTGCCTTTGGTTAGGGTGGTTCCCTTTAGTCATCATGGCTAGTAGTCGTTGACGGGCCTGTTTCCCATAAATGATGTGTAATCCCCTTTTAAAACCATCTTTGCTAGTGGCCATTGATCCATCCAGAGTGGTTTTGGGCAGCTTGATTTATATGGACATAAGACGCTGACTTACACTGTCAGACACTTTAATCCACCATGCTTGGCATTGTCTCTTCTGATTGGCAGTGGTATTCTGAGATATCAGGAAAAGCAGGATGTTTCTCCACACCTGCTACTTGAGATCCTTCTGGATATGCCAGGAAGTGAATCTGGAGATATTCTGCATGGCAAGCAGGTGAATACTGAGCCCATCCCTTCCCTGATCTGCAGCACTGATGCTACATGAATGATACTTTTCAAATAGTGCTCCAAGGAGCCCTGGCATCCTGAGAAAATTATCAGAGGTTACTTAATGAAAAAAGTGGGACATGTTGGATTACTTTCTCTGAGAGTCCAACACTATAAATCTTACTTTGTAAGAAAGAACTGGTTGATGGTCCAGGCTACACTGTCAGATGCCATAGGGTGACAAGGAAGCCAGACATGAATGGTGCACTCTAGAACATGCCCAGAATCTTCAGTGGTACATAAAGGATTTTGTGGCAAAGTAGGAGTTTCTCTAACTTGGATAACCCAGGCTAGCCCAATCTCATCATATCTTGGAAACTAAGCAGAGTTGGCCCTGGTTAGTACTTGGATGGGAGACTACCAAGGAATATCAAAGTCGCTATGCAGAGGCAGGCAATGGCAAACCACTTCTGAAGGTCTATTGCCTTGAAAACCCCATGGGGTCTCAATTCAGTTTTATTATATTATGGTCCATCACCAGATCCAGTTAACATCATGGGGTCTCCATAAATTGTCTGTGACTTGACAGCAAACAGAAAAAGGGGAGGGCTGCTCAACACCTAGGCAGACATTTTCAATTCTGCTAAGACGAAATCACAAATGTTAATAGAGATAGCAGCTGTATCAGCAATGGGGCCTGGATATCTGGAATTGCAACTGATCTCTTGACTACAGGGATCACTTCTCCTGCAGAAAAGAGCAGCTTTAGAAGGTGGCCATTCTGCGCTGAGGTCTCACCCCTTCTCAAACCCTGCCCTCCCTGTCCCCACCCCCAAATCTTCAGGAATTTCCCCAGTTTTGAGTTGGCAACTGGTGGCATCTGAGGGTTGAGATGAAGATTTTCATCACCTCCGTTCTGCCCTTTCCCTCTGCAGCCTCAAAAAGAAGAAAAGGAAGACTTTGGACCAATGCTCCCTCTAAAGCTGTGGAGTCTTGTGAGCAAAAATCCTACTTTGTGAGCTACTGGCATTAAAGTTGTGAGTGAGCGATTTGGCTATTGCATACATTAGTTGGCTCTGAAGCCATCCTTCCTGAGTGAAGACAAAAATGTGTGAGCTGGAGGCTAAAAAACTGTGAGCTAGCTCACACTAACTCAGCTCAGAGGGAACACTGCTTTGGACTCATTTCAGCACCATTTTTTCGGTTTTGGTTTGGCAGGGAGGGTGGCAGGGAGGGAGGGGGCCTGAACATAAAGATTCCAGAGGGACATTAGTCTGTTACGAGCAAAATTTACAGGAGCCGAGTAGCGCTTTAAAAAACAATTGCATCCCTGTCTTAAAATTTCGTGACTCACAGCTCACTTTATCAGACTGTAATTCCTTTTAAACTGCTTTTTTTCTTTTTTAAAGCTTTGAGAGCCGCCTCGGTTTGCAGTATCGGGACGACAAAGAAGGGGGGTTGTGGTGGTGGTGTACAAATGCTCTAAACACGTACCTAAACAACAACGTTGACTTTACATCGGAAGCGTGGAGGGAAAGGCCTGGTGGTTTCACTAGCGATTCTCAGCCAGTCAACAGGAAATTATGGGCCGCCCGGGGAACCGTCAAGCACGGTGATCCCGTGACCCAAGGGTGGCGGGGTTAGGTGGGCATGCAGGGCACGACCGACAACCCTAGCGCCCCCCCCCCCCCCCCGGCCCGACTTTCTTGGCGCGTTCCGACAGCCCTTTTTGCCCCGCAGAGGCCGCTGTAGTGGCTCGTTGCCCTGGCGACGGGTTCCGCGCTGCTAATACCGGCGGAGGCTACAGCAGCCACTGCTGCTCCCCTCGCCGGCTTGCAAGGCGTCCTTTTTTGGGGGGGGGGGGGGTGCGCAGTCCGCCTGGGCCTCTGAAGCCGGATCCCTTGGAGGGCCCCTAAGAGGCCCCCCTCTGCTCGCCAAGGCTCGTGGTTCCTCCGATCATTCAGCTGGGATCCGGCCAGCCAAGAGGGGGCAGCTCGGCTCACAGTGGCCAGCCACCGTCCTCCCGAGGTTAGGGAAGGCAAGCGGCAGAGCCCTCTTCGGGGGAGGACTGCTCCCGGGGCAGGGGGCTCAAACGCGAGCGATTCCATTTTCTGCACCGGCTGCGTGTGTGGGGGGATTCGCCCCTGCAGCCCCTGTTTTAACCGTTCCAGCCACAAGACCAAAAATTGCACTTATCCATTGCCAAATCCCCCCATTCTACAAGCAGCCACGTCAGGACATTGCCTAACAGCTTCCCCCAGTCCAACCCCCCCCCCCCCCCCCCCCCCCCCACACACACACTGCCGCCGCCGCCGCCTTTAGGTTACAACCATTCCTATAAATCCTCCACAAGGTGATTTGCTCCCCCTCCCCGGGTCCCTTCGAGCCATTTGTCCCCAAGGAAGAAAACTTGATGATCGGCTTCCCGAGAGATCGGCTTGCCTCCGCGAGTAAGAGCCTCCCGTGAGTTGCTCCCGGTGGGGAAAGCGCTCCCCCCCCCCCCCCCCCCCCAATTCCCTTCAGTCCCTGGCCAAAAGCAGAAGAGCCGTGAAAGAGAAGAAAAGTTGCCGCCGGGGCGCCGTTCCCGCTCCACCTCCGAGCAAAGAGAAGGGAGGTGCGGTTGTGCGTGCGTTTGCTTGCTTGCTTGCAAGGGAGGAGGGGGAATGTTGCTGCTCGCCTTCTCCCTGGAAACGTTGGCGGGGCTGAGGCCAAAGTGAAGCTGCGGGCGGGAAAGTTTCCTTGCCCGCTCCTGGGCTGAGCGACCAGTGATGCTCCTTGAGAGGCAGCAGCAGCAACGGCGGCGGGCTGTGCTGGTGCCGCATTGTGTTTGCTGAGGCTCCTCCTGGGCGGTGGGGGCTCGGCAGCGTCCTACGAGGAGGAGGCGGCGGCGGCAGCAGCAGCAGCCTCCACTCGCCCACCTCCACCAGTGCATCCCCGAGAGAGTGCTGGCTGGTGCGTGCTCTCGCTCTTCCTCTCCTCTCCGGCCTCAGTGCAATGTGAAGCTTGCACAACCCTGGTTTGCCAAGGACTTGAAGCTTCAGGCTAGTAGTAGTACATGCATCCGATAATCATCTTCTCCTACAAAATGGATTTTAGCCAGAACAGTCTGTTTGGTTATATAGAAGATCTGCAGGAACTTACGATTATAGAAAGGCCGGTACGCAGGAGCCTAAAGGTATGTATGTCTATATGCAATGTGTGTGGGGGGGTGTCTATAGGTCTCTTGTCACCTAAAGGGGAGGTTATGTAAAATTCTTTCAAATCAAATAACATTTCAGATTGGGATCTGTTGCGCAGGCTAAGCTTGTTTTAATCTGAGTTTTAATAGATATTAGTAAGAAAAATTCTGTGTTTTCTCATAATGTTGCCCGAAATACAATTTTATATACAAGAGAAGTAGTCCAGATGCTGAGTGCTTGAACTTGAATAAGATTTTATGCTTATATAATTTTGGATCTTTGGTGTTCTTGTATGTCGTTCCTTAAAGAAAGTCAAATTCTCAGTTCAAGTAAATGGCCTGATGTTTTTGAAAGGTTATCAGACATGCCAAGGATTAAAAACCAAAGGCCTCAGAACATTCTGCCTTGGAACAGTTTTATAGATTTCCCGGAGATGGTTCCGGAGAAAGTGACTTAAAAATTACAGCCTGTCAGTCTGATTGAGGAAATGGGCAGGGGACACAGCTAAGTAGATTTGCAGGTATAAAGTCCTGGGTTCAGCCCTGACGTTGCTAGTTAAAGGGTCACAGCTTGTCTGAGAGACAATCTTGCTGCCAGTTGGAAAAGACAGGAAGACTGGAGTTGGTGGTTTGCTGGTTCTGTACAAGAGCAGCTTCATAACCAAAGAGCTCTTGAATTTTCTGTGGGCATCTACTTAATTGCAAATGCTCGGGTCTTTCAGGCTGTAAAGCATAATACCATCATGCTAGGTATGCTTACTTTAGGACAGATCACGCCAACCCCAGAGATAAAGGGGAAGCAAGTCTTAGCAGATCTACTCGGAAGTAAGTTGAGTTGTGTTCAATGGGGCTTACTCCTAGGAAAGTGTTTTTAGGATTGCTGCCCATGTTTATAACGGTATTGGGTAAAGAACTAGAGTGGAAAGATTATAACATGGATTTAAGAAGTTAAAAATTTGTGTTTCATACTTGACAGACACCAGAAGAAATAGAAAGACTCACAGTTGATGAAGAACTCAATGACATTGAAAGGGCTGTTTATCTGCTCAGGTACTTCTTAAGATGTTATTTTGGATATTTTTTTACATTGCCTTTTTAAAATGTAAACGTTTCCATCATCTTGCTTCCTTCATTCTTGATTTTTGTGTTAACGTAATAGTAGCTTTTTCAAAGTGTACAATACTAATGGCCCACTGAATTAACATGGAACAGTTGGATAGGGATGCTTTGTGCAAGTGCAGATGCTTTGCTACCTATTGGCTTTTTGTTTGCCCCTCCCCTTTGGTCAGCTGTCCTGCCACAGGGTTTTTAAGGGTTACCAAACTGTAGAAGTTTTGACAAGACTAATATCTTCATATTCATAGTACAGCTTTGCTTTGGAGACTTTAGAAGAAGGAACTTTTTAAGGGATCTGGAAGGCGGCAGATAACATTCATTGTCTTTCTAGGCCTTCCACTTGAAAGGGTGTAACTCTGTTTAGGATTGCAGTAATTGACACTTACCTATATAGGGTATTTTGTCACCTTCCTTCCCTATTTCCTTGAAACTCTACTTATAGATCTGTAACTGACTTGAGCGTTAATTGTTGGCAGCTTATTCCTTTTGCCTTGCCATAGATGTCATCTTTGAAGGAGGTGCTGTGCTGAAGGATTTTGATTAAAACACATTTTGATACAGTGATCAGTAATTGAAGTGCCAGCTGTAAGCTTCCTTTCAGTTTGATCAGCTATTTTTAGAGCTCTCTAGAGGCACGTTTGCCTCGATCTTTAAAATGTAGTTTGTGCTCTGCTAATATTATCGGTTTGTCACTCTTCAAGTCAGCATTTTAAGCCGCCGGTTATACATTTTGGTAACATTTGCAGAAGGGGCTGTGGCTCAGTGATCGAGCATCTGCTTGCAAAAGGGCCTGGGCTTACTCAGTGGTATCTCTTGGTTTGTTTGTTTTTTAAAGATGAGGCAGGAGGTGATGTGCAAGCCCTCTGCCAGTCTGACTAGATGAGGAGACAGTGCTGACCTTGATGGACCAGCGGTCTGATTCAGTACGAGGCAGCTTCATGTACGCGTCAGTCTAGCATAATCGCCCACTTTGCCCTGCCCTTTCAAATTTCTCACCCCCCAAATGTTATTTGAAAGAATTTGTAGTTTGAGTTCACCATATTGTTTTTTTTTCAATGCTCTGCGTAAGTGCTATATAATTTATTCAAATATCTGAGTATTCATAAAATCCGGGGTATTCTTCCATCTTGTTTGGATGTATGAAGCAATCTTTGTATATGGCTTCTCCTGCTTCCCCTAAATTCAGTTCAGTCTATGAATGTAAAACAGAATCTTGAGTAAAGAGTTAATTTCAACTGATCAGAGGAAGCCATTTTCTGTAACGTAGTCTTCCGTGTGTTGGGGACTCCATGAACAATGCTGGCTCATGACTTTGGCTTTCTTCGTGCACAGAAGGGAATAAGGGGTGTGAAACATCATCTCTTGTGATTAGCAGCCAATAAGAAACCGCTGGGTTGGATGGGCCTGGAGTAAGTACTAGGAGCTTGGCCTTCTGCCTTTGTCTAGTCATCAAAGCCGTATCTTCTGAGTGCTGCACTTCAGCAGCTGCTAACCTTAGGGACCCTGCGCCACAGCACTTTCCGAATATAGATTTGGGTACAGGTCTCTACGGATACTGGGTCCTGACACCACATTACCTGACATTTTTCATAGCGCTAAATGCCTTCTTTCCTTCCCTGGTTTGGGATCACATGTTCAGCAGTGTCATTACTAGAGCTTTGTCTCGCTCTGTGCCATTTTCAAAGTGGGAGCCATTAGCGCAGAGGCACCGTTGCTAGGGGCCCTCTCTGACCCCACAGAATCCAGTTTCTGTGTGTCTTGATTGTGTGGGCACAGACTGAAATAATGTCTGCTGACCAATCAGTGCAGAAAAAGCAACTCTGGAGGCAGTCATTAGTGACTCAGTAGAACTCCTTCCTTACTGTTGAAGTAGTCTGTGGGTGCAAGACAAAGGGTTTTTTCCTTTCTCCTCCAAGGACTAGAAACAGGTGACAGTCTGCCTGTTAGAAAAGAAGATTAATGTCTTTCCAGCGGATGCATGTGTGTGTTTCTGAGCGTGTCTGTAGGCTGCAATCGTTATTTCAAACATAAGGAGTCTGATTATGATGAGTTAGTAACTGCTTGTATAGCAAAAGAGCTGCTAAGATTTATCTACATAGCCATTAAATATTTGTTTTCCTGTTGCTTTTGTTCTTATTTACTTTTAAATTTCCTTCCGCCCCCACCACGCAACTTGTTCAGAGAATGGGTTGCATGGAGTACCAATGTGTTGTAGTGGTTAAAATGTCAGACTAGTATCTGGGAAATCCAGGTTTGCATTGCTCCTTGTGTCATGCTGGGTGGCCTTGGGCCAGTCAGTCTCAGCCTAACCTACCTCACAGGGTTGTTTGTGAGGATAAAATGGAGGCGAGGAGAATGATGTAAGCCACTTCGAGTCCCCACCGGGGTGAAAGGCAGGATATAAACAAAGTAAATAATTTTGGCGGGGCATTTTGGCCTTCAGCGGGAAGGGGGAGATGGAGAATTTGTGTTTCCATGGACCAAAGTGCTTCTGTCTGTGAAAATTTTTAGGTGGGATCTAAATACATAACTGTGTCCAGATGTAGCCCCACATATTGGAGGTATCTCCATTTGACTGTTCCTTTCACAGGATACACTCTTTCTTGGGAATTACGTATATATTTGATGTATATTTTTTTCCGTTTTGAGACAGATAGTGAAATGACTGTATTGTTTGGGGCCCAAGTAATTGTCCCAGTGTAGCAGCTCTATGCCTTGTTTGAGAAATATGATGACGTGGATCCAGTGAAGGATTTTTGCGAATAGAAGCTGGGTGGGTGGGGCGGAAGTGTAGAGCTGCAACTTCCCCTCATGTGCTGTCCCCCAGGACTGGTATTTTGGGAACATTTGGGGCTGCAGTGAGAAAGACGAAGTGGGGAAGTCAGTCTCTGATGAGGGAAGGCCCGCCCATCAGTGGGAATTACCACTGGATCCAAGCCGTCCGCTCCTCACGCATGGCCTTTTTTCTCGCCAGTGACACGGCCCTTATCTTCCACAGTGATAGTTTATCCTGTAGCGTTCTGTATAATGCACCTTTTGTAGGCTGCTGACCAAATTCTCCAGATAAACTTTTGCAGGAACCCTCTGAGTACGGTCCATCCTATTGAAATACATATACAACGTATTAACCTATACACAGAAGAAAAATATCCAACCCTTGTGTGTATTTTTGGATCAAGCACCTTATCATAGGGAAGCCCGTGCTTGAAGACCAATAAAATCCATTGGCATGTTGGTGTTATTCTTATCTAAACAATAATGTTAAGAGTTGTAGTAATTCCTTCTGCAGAGTGTCGCTTATTCTTATCTATGAACTGTGCCGTCATTCTTCAGTGACCTGTGTTTTTCCTAAAGACTAAATTTTTGCTTGTTCTTGAAATTCTGCTTTCTTCCTGTCTGCTAATACCCAATTAACATCTTTTGGCCCGTTTCTGGCAGGATATCACTATTGGCTTGTCAGAGCGAGGTACTGTTAAAGCAGACCACAGTGAGAAAATGGGCACTATCAGATAAGCACTGGAGATATAGCATGGAGAGGATTCTATAGCAAATACTATACGTCCAGTGCCCATTTGATAGTGCCCATTTTCACACTGTGGACTGATTTGTACTGTACTTGTGCACATAGGCCATACGTGTGGTAGATGCATTTAGTGGGCATGTGTGCTATATGTGTGTGGTGGAGGCAGGAGTTCTCACACATGTTTAATGTTTATAATGAATTGAATCTTATCTATGTGTTATTGAACACAAGTAGATCCTGCCTTCATGATTCATCTGCCACCCCCACCGCCCCTTTTTTTTTTGGTGGAAGGACAATGTGAGTGAGGCTTAATTGCATACAGATGTATGCGCTGTCAGGAATGTGCAAGTCTAAGGCTTGCTTCCTTGCTCAGTTGTACATAGAATTAAACTGGCATGGTGTTAATTGGCCCACAGGTAACAGATTATTTCTGTGTACTAAATTGGTGCCAAATGGTAGAGCTCAACTGTATTTATTTGGCAAGAAAAAGACTTGTTTGGAAACTGGGCCTCCCAACTTTGCTTGTGTATACTCCATTTGACATATTGCACCTTTACCTATGCATCCCTCTAAGCAGAGCTGCACCCCTCTGAGCCCACTGAAGTCAATGGGTTTAGCAGGGTGCCCACTCTCTTTATGAATACACTGCTAAATGTGCTAGATATGACTGGCAGAGCAATGAATGCCATTTCTTGTTTGTAGAGAAACCTATGTCTTGAAGGCAACACCGAAGTGATGGGTTTTCTTTGACATGGTGTCACGCCATGATTCTCTCGTGCATGTTGTATTTCTCTTCTGCGATAGTGTATTTTGTAATAAATAGGAGCAGAACTGGTTCAAACAACAACCTCTTCATTCCAGTATTATATCGTGTCAGTGGCCACATGTTAACATTTCAACAGCATGAGGCGCATTCTGTTCTCATTAAACCTCCTGTCCTTCATGAACCCATCCATCATTCGTCAAGAACTTTGGTATACCAGCCCCGTTGATACTATAAATATCGTCAGTGCTGCGTATCACAGGGCACACTGAGTACAGACTTCGTCAAAAAACTGCCGTAGGAAGAAATGTCACTTTTCCAAGGCAAGTGACTGATTTCAAGACTGGCTTGTACTCAGACCTGGGTGAAAACATGCTGTAGCCTAGAACTTCTAATTTAAAAATACAAAATACTCCACTAAATGATGTTTCACTGATGAAACAAAAATACTCTAATCGAGAAATACTTTAAATAAGAAATATTAACATTATTCATATAAATCCATAGTATGTTTCCACAATGAAATGCTAAATACATCCAGTTCAGAAGTTGTGCCTTGTAAGGCTTTTTTAGTATTTATTTCTGTTTATTTTTATTTGATTACATTTCTTTCCCTTCTGTCTTATTCAGGATCCCTAGAGTGTTTTACATCATCTTAAAGATAACTTCTGTTTGGCCCTGTGCGTCTGTTACGGTCATCAGAGAGCCATTGTAATGCATTTTTCCCTTCTAGAGTCTATTTCTTAAACTTTGGTTCAGACCAATGTTTGAGGCCTGGTGCAAAAGGCCTCTCCAGCAACAGCAAAGAAATATGGCCATGAGACTGTAAGTGTTTTCCTTGAGTTAGAATAACATACCACAGATAACGGGAGGCCATACTGACCTTGCCTCCCTAACGCTTGCTTATCAGTGAAGCTCCACTTTGCATTCCAACCCAATTAGAATGATTTACACCTGGATGGGGGAAGCAAGCTTGTTAACTGCAGTGACGAGCCCTCTTCCCATGAACAAAGAACGTGCTTGTTTTAGCAGCTAATTGATGAGTTACATCATGCATATGACTTCTGATTGGTTACTGGCCATGACCAGCTCAGAAGCCATATTGCCTATAATCTGGACATTAGATTCGGAGCTAGCAAATTCTACTTGGGCCTGGTAGGTCAAGTGGGATGCTGTTAGTCAGAATGATATCGTGACCAAAGGCCTGGATGGCCTGCCTGACCTTATGGATTACAAACTGTCTCTTGTCCTGTCTTGAACCTGTGAGTAACTGAACCTGACTGTGTTATAGCTAGGCTGGTTAAGCTTAAGAGTTTGTTGTTTTACCCCCTCCTTTCAAGTCTAGTCCTGTGTTTTATATATTCTTGCATTTATTACTTAATAAACAAACATTATATTTTACCTGAACTGTGCTTTGACTTCTTGCAACTGTAATAGGCTTTCTCCACGTGCCTTAGACCTAAGACCACATTGCTACCCTTTTAACTGTTTGACTTTGAGTGCCCTGAGAGGCTGGGAAGTTTGATTCTCTATTCTCAGCTGGTGGGGTGTAGACTGAGAGAATCTGGTGGCAGCATACCAATAACCTGTGAAGGCTGTAGGCTTTCTAGGTTGTTTGTTAACTTGTTTGTTTGACCCTGAAACCTGCCCCTGCTTACCTGGTCTAGGTGAGTTGGAGGTGGTGACAGCCATCTATTGGCTTCCTCACCATTCAGGGTGGACCGTCTGGCATTGACCAGAGCCCAGGCCTTTTCCATTTTGGCTCTGGTTCTCTGAAGTGATGAGCCCCACCCCCCTTTGGAGATCCTCTGGAGATGCTACAAGGCCTGTCTTTGGTTGTGGTCACACGGGCATTTTGATCAGGTTTCACCACTGTTCCCGCTCACATTTAAAATTGCTGATCACACACCTGCTTCTGTCTCCTGCACTGAAATGGGCTCACTCGCGCAATCCTCCTGGTTCCCTTGCAAGTTTTCCTACACCTGGAAAATCAAGTACTTTCCGAATATTTGCGCTTTGAATCTGTGATTTCACCAATCTGGACAGCCATCTCTTGCAATGATCGCGATTAGGTCGTCTGAATGCCCTTCTTACAATGTCCCCCCCCCCCCCAGGCTTCTGCCGTTGTGCACATGAGCAATCCTGCGTTGAATAAATTCAATGTATAAACATTCAAGCACAGATCTAGACTCCAGTGCTCAGTTGTATGTCGCCAGTTGATTTTGTTTGCTGTTGGGGGGGGGGGGGGAACCTGCAAAAACAAGGGAGTATGGCGAGTCCCAGTGGGAGTGGTGATTTGGCCATGTGCACATACACAAAGCCAATTTTTTTTAAAAAAACAAGCTGCACCACTACTTGGGAGGCACAGCTATCTGGACAGTGCCTGGAGCCTCATTGCACGATGCAAGCAGTTTGGGGAGGGATGTGTGATCATCCCAACCCAAAATAAAATATTCCCAATCAAATCTATAGCAGGAACAAATCAGGATAAACTTGCCGTGTGACCACAGCCTGCATGTCGGGGCTTTTGAGGGGTCTTTAATGGTAGGCATCTTTTAAGGGGGGAGGAAGGAGAGATTTGGGGTTTGCTAATTTTTTTTTTAACTGAAAATGTTTTTAACTATTACTGTAAGCCACCTTGAACCAAGAAAAAAGTTGAGATATAAATGTTTTAATAAACAGACAAATAAATAATGTATATAACCAGAAACTGCAAAATGATCACTATTCACAAGCCAAGTAGCCTGTATTTTAGCCATCAAAGACCTCCTTTTAAAAAGGACTGCTTAGCATGTATGAAAACATGGGTAGAGTCAGGAGAACCTTTCTTGTCAAGGCATTATAGAATCATGGCATTCCTGTTGAGAAGGCCTTTTCTCTTGTGACCACCCACTGTTCCTCCAATGATGGGGGTACCCAGACCTTTGAAGATGACCCTATTGTCTGGGTAAGTGCATATGGGAGAAGCTTCTTGTGGGGGACAACACTCACCCCTGGCCAGACACCTTTTGAGGCAGGACAACAGGGGCAGGCAAAGGCCCTCCTGGGAAACGAGAAAGGGATGATTGCAAGGGTCTGGCCATGTACAAGGCACCTGTGGCTAGCTGCGGGGGGAGGGGACCTGGAATGTGGAAACAAACCTTTGGCCAGGAAGGAGAGCTGGCAAGGACAACAAAAATGAAGAACCTACAAACCAACCAATGACACGTGCCCAGGAAGCGCCTTAAAAGGGCTGTCTGGTGGGAGGTAGTCCAGAAGTAGGAAGAGAGGGAGTGTGGGAGCTTTTAAGCTGGCTTGAGTTCCAAAAGGGAGAAAGTTGGCTAATCATTGTTTTACATAAATAAGCTTCCTTTGGAGCATCAGCTGGGGAGTGAGGGAACTTCCTGTGGATGCGGAAATATTATTTTGTATCTGTTGGCAGTGAATAAAGCCACAGTGATTCTCTCATGCTTTTGAGTCTCCTTTAGTTTCTGAAGCACCCAAAGCTAGTACCATGGAGCGAAAACCACTGCCTAGTCTCTTGTGATCTGCCGCTCTAAATCATCACACACTAGTTGTCATAGTGGTACTGAAGATGCTCTATTCCCAGACCCTTTAAAGCTTGGATGCATATAATTAAAACTGTATTTGGGGGTTGTCTGGTCACCTGTATGGAATAAAAATGGTTTCCAAGTGACCAAGCAGCAAAGTAATATAAATCCTGTCCCCTCTTTAGGCTACAAATAGCTAACATGGAGGTCTGGGTACTGAGGCTATAAAAAAGGTTGTGGGCTAGTGACTTTGCAGACTGATTTCGAATAAGTAAAGGATGCATAAGCGTATGGAAATTGTAGGGAATGTGATGATGTATTGGCCCTGTCCTTGCAAACCAACACTGAACTCCAAGAGAAACTAATTTCTCAGCTGCAATGTTTGGGCTCTGGCCTCCAGAAGCTTAAATTACTAGCAATGTGTTAAGTTTTATAAACTGCAACAGATGAGCATGGCTAGTTTGTAATTTCTTAACAAGACAATAATCAGAAAGCTGAGATCCCATTTGCTTTAGTGGTTACAGCATTCGATCCCCTACTTTCCCATGAAGCTCACTGGGTGAGCATGGGCTAGTCCCTGGCTGAGGGGAGAAGGTACTGAGGTGGAAAAATAACAGGGCAAGGGCCATGTATGCTGTCCAGAACTTCTTGAAGGAAGGCTGGAATAAAATCTAATCCATAACTATTGACATCAGTGTGGTCAGAAGCATAATAACAATCGCATTTACACAGCTCTTGTTGAGTATTCAAAAATACTTCTCATACATTATCCCTGTGTCCTTGCAGCCCAGTAAAGTAGGTCAGCTTTAATACCCCCATTTTGAAGACCGTGGGAGTGCGTGAGGGGAGGTGGTGTGAAGTAAAGAGAACATTGGCTTTCCTAAGGCCACTTTGTCATACTTCTTGGCTGAGGTGAGATTTGAAGCACGTTAGCTGCCTCACAACACGAACTCAGCAGTCCACAGGGTTTCATATTCTGTCACAAAATAGCCTTTGGCTGTCACTCTGGTGTTTTTGTGTCCACTGCTTTATTCTTACTGTGGTTCTAAAGATCAATAAACTGTTTTTTGGCTTAGGCCTTCTCGTAAGGGAAAGCCAATGGGTCTGGAAGATTTTCCTGTTCTTTGATATGACCTTCATTTTTAATGGTTTTGCCTTATTCTAAGCTGAATTTTCCATATGTAATCTGAAGAGCCACTTAAGCCTCTTAGACAACCTAATTGGAATATGTGCCTTAATAAGACTTGCATTTGGCTTTCAGGAGAGCCTCAAGAGATTTTGTTTTGATGATCTCAATACCCTTTTTTCTTGTCTTGCAACTTATCCCCCCCCCCCCCCCCCAATCAACCAAGGTCTCTTAAAAAAAATAACATTAAGTTTCTAAAAAAGTCTCTTGAGAAATTGTGTGGTCTTATTAAAGCGGTTTGGGGAGTGGGAACTGTTTACTGCCTATTATTCATTTATTCTTGCAAAAAGTCATTAGAGGTGTCACTCAAGATAACAGAGGAGAGTCTAAGTAGGTATGTCTCTATTTATACATTATATTACCCCAGATTGTGTCAGGAACATCGTGCATCAAATCAGCCAGATACTAGGAACAGGAAAACCAAATTTCTTCTCTCAGCCCTTGTATTAGTAGTGGATTTTTGTTCTTTAGCTAAAAGGCTTTTTGGGCTTTGGCTTTTGAAAAGAAAAGTGATGGATGTAGAAGGTGGAGACAGGAATAAATGAAACATAAATTGAGTGGAGAGATTGAATTGGACCAAGTTAAACAACCAGTCTCTTTCAAACATAAAATGTGGTCTTCTGAAACAGGTAGGCAGGAGTTTTAAGGCAAGAAAAGGAAGTAGTTTTTCACACCCAGCCTGTAATTACTCTCGGAACCTCATGGCTGCACACAGCTGTATAGGGCTGGGCTTTTGACTGGCCAAAAGAAGTGCAACCAGTTGATTGGTTAAATAAGGGTTCACCGTTGTTAGCATTCATATTATTTAGGACAATACAAAAAGGATTAACAAGTTTCATACTTGAGCAAAAACCATGTTTAGACCTTAAGATCCACAGACAAGACTTACTGGCCCCGTCCACACTGTCACTTGTGTCGCTCATTTCTCCCTATTGCTTTAGGTTCCCCCACCCCCCCATATGTTTTGCTCTCTCTAGCAGTCACAGAAGGAGCAAAACACTTATGGAAAAGGAGGGGACCCAAAGCAATAGGAAGAAATGAGCGACACAAGTGACAGTTTGGACGGGGCCACTCTCTTTTTTTCTCCTTAAATAAGGTGAGATCTGTGACTGTCAGGGCAAGAATATTTTTTGCATGGTTGTCCTTGCCCTTGTGGAATGGGCTATCACTTGAATGGAGGGCTGCCCTTATCCAATTCAGGCATCAGTTTACGGCTGTATTGTTTAGACTGGCTTTTCTTGAATGGTTCTGGTAGTGTTTAACAGTGCAATACTTTCCTAGGGGTAAACTCCACTGAATAGACCTGAGTAGGATTTTGGGTAGTTCCAGCTCAGGATTGCTCTCTGATTGTGGTATTGTTTGTAATGTGTCCGTTCAGTTCACTTGTTTTACTGTAAACTGCCTTGAGTGGTGAGGAAAAGTTGTATAGAAATATGCAAGTAAGTAAATATCGAATTGGATCCCATCATCTTTTCCTTTGGTGAAAAAGGGAGGAGGGGTCCCCTTTGATTGCCTAAAAAGGCTATGCTGGGGATAATGGGACCTGCTTGAACAAAAGCCATACGCAGCTGAAGCTGCATAAAGAAGGTGAGTTGGGTACAATTGAGTGAAAAAGCTGGCTGGATCCAAGCTATAAACTGTTATTGTGAAACTATTAAATTAATTCTAAAATCCATTGCAATGAATTATTATAACTTTCGACAAAGTTAGGTAAAGTTTGTGAATTGATCAACTCTGGCATTGTCGTTTACCCTGGAACATCAGGTTCAATTTACAGTCACAACATAAAACCAAAACCTGGAACAGAAACCAAGGAATAAGCAGCTATCAAGATAGCCATTTTGAAAATGCCACAGTTATAGCAAGGTGGCCACTGCCTACTTCAGGGCTAGGAGGAAGCAGACTTCCTGCTTGCCCTTGCTAACAAATGATACCATAAACAAAGCTTATACAGGTGCATTCTTGCCTTCATGGACAAATTGACAGTGCTGGACTGTGGTGAGGTTGACTGATTAATGGACCAGTCAGCTGGCCAGTGGGACTTTCGAGGATGCATGCAGAATATAATATCCATGTCCATAATAGCAAAAAATATTCTTCCTTTTTCAGAGATAACAGGAAAGGGGGTGTTGCCATCATATCTGTCTGTGAACCTCCTAAAGCTGGTAAACAGAAGGGTGACAGCCTGAGCCCACAAAGCTTTGCATGAGTAAAGAAGTTCAAAATCTGTAGAACAACTGACTAACCCTCAAGTGATTACAAAATAGTTGAAAAATCAAAAAGAATCAAGTGAAACATCAGAGAAATGGATCGAGCATTAAAGGCCTTGGAAAATGAAAGCTTAATTTGGCATTGAATTGGTTCCCTATAATTCCTAGCTCTTCAGCTCTACCTGGTCGGCTCTTCCAATGACTTCCCTTTTATATGTGGGAGATGTTGCAGGTTCATTTTGAGGGCCACAAAGCAGCACAACAATGAAAAAGGAGAAGACAATCACTTTAGGGGAGGAGGGGGAGGATGGCAGGAGAAACTTGATTGTTCCCAAGAATAGTTGACGTGGTACATAATATTGATACCTAAAGGATTGATAACAGAGTCGGAAAAAAAGTTATAGTTTTTTATTAATGAGGAGAGATCTAAGAGAAGCCTAAAAATGGCTCAGCATCCATAAGGAAACAGAGTTGTTCCTGAATAATACAACTACATGTGGACGGGGATACGATTCCAGTTAAATAGGAAACATCCAGATAGGTGTAATCTCATTGCTGTACCAAATGTGGTTAAGCTAGAACCAGTTGTTGGTATTTGTTTATTTGGAACATTTTGACTCTCACCTAAAATCTCACAAGTTAGCTTGCAAAAAGTAAACCAATAATACAGCAATAAAAAAGCAAATAAAAAGCAGTATACATGAATAACAAAATCCCAGTATGAAACCACAGCATAAAAACTGCAGTATGGGAGACCACAGCATGAAACCCAGTGACTAAAATGCAACAGATTTGGTGCCAGGTAGATCTCTGCAAGGAGGGGATTCCAAAGGTGAGGCACAATAACAGAAGAGGCTGTGTCTCTAATAGCCACCCATGTGAAGTAGTAGTAGGACCTTTGACGATAACCGTGATCCGTGGGGTAGAAGCAGGTGGTTTCAATTTGTTTGTGGCTTTAAAGGAGAAAACCAGCGCTGTGAACTGTGGAGAGAAAGAAATAGGCAATCAGTGTTCTGTGAGATTTGTTCTCTATAATTGATAATTGAGAGCCAGTTTGGTGTAGTGGTTAAGTGTGCGGACTCTAATCTGGGAGAACCGGGTTTGATTCCCCACTCCTCCACTTGCACCTGGCTGGATGACCTTGGGCAAGCCATAGCTCTGTACCAGCTGTTCTCTCAAGGACAGCTTAGGAAAGAGTTCTCTCAGCCCCACCCACCTCACAGGGTGTTTGTTGTGGGGAGGGGAAGGGAAAGGAGTTTGTAAGCCGCTCTGAGACTCTTAAGTGAGTGAAGGGCGGGATATAAATCCAATCTCCTTCTTCTTCTTCTTCTTCTTCTTCTTCTTCTTCTTCTTCTACAACCTAGCAATCTTGTTGGTGCATTTTGAAGTAACTGAAGGTGCCAGACAGTCTTCAAATGCAGTCCCAGACAATCCAATGCCCTGCTCAGTGCAGGAAATCCAAAGCTAGAGCAATCTAGGCAGACCCCGGGCCTTCTAGGCTCTACTGAAAGACCTCCAGCAATGGGGGAATCCACTAACTCCCAGTTAGATTACATTATAGTACTCTAACCTAGATGTGATTGGGGCATTGAATGACTGTGGCCACGTCGTGCTTGTCAAACTGTAGATGGTCTATGAACTGAATCATGCCACAAAGGAAGCCTGAGTCTCCATTTTTAGGCAAGGGTCTAATAGCAACTCCAAGCTATCCAGAGCAGGCAGATTCCTTGGTCCCTGATTATATTATTGATCTGCAGCATCTCAGTTTTGTCTGGGTTGAAATATGGCTTCACATGCCATTTGGCAAGTACACTGATGGCAGAATTATGTTGAAAACTCCTCCTGGGGACCCCCACAGAAGGAACAACTGTGGCTATTGTTTGCCAAGGTCTGTGTGCCTTGATTCTCCTCCTTTCAAATGGGGGCTATGCTCTCCCAGAAATGTGGACTATAATTGCTCCTGAACAGCCCTAGATTTTAAGTACAACTGAGGCTGTCAGTTTAAATGCAGCGTGGTAGCATAAGAAGTGAAATATTACATGCTTGTTATAATTGTCACTTTTCACATTGAAGAGAAATTAATGAAGGGGAAGGAAGGAGCAAATGACTTCAACGTATGCAGTGTACAAATACTGAAAGTATTAGTTATGTTGTCATGCGGGCATGAGGACGAAACAGTTGGCTTTAAGGGGAAGACAGAGAATGCTAGTGCTGATGTTGCTGCGTTTTGAGACGAGGATGCGCTGAGCCAGTGTAAAGCAATGGATGAGTCACTTGTACACTGCTGCTTGTCCTGAAATTCTACTGATAATTGTAAACAGTGAAACCCTTTTTTTTTTTTGTTATTTGTTTCTTCTCCAAGGGGAAGAAGTGAGACTTTCCCACCTCTTCTCGGTTTGAGACAAGTGTTTGGTTTTTTGAAAAAAGTGTTTTCCCCCCCCTTCTGTATTGAGCAGGGGGAAAGAATATGTGGAAGCACGTGAAAAGAATTCTGTTTGGCTTTACATAGGCTTATTCCGATTCTTCCTTGAACCATGGATCAATATTTAATAGTGTATATTAAGAACTCTCTTGAATGCCACCTTAATACCATGTCAATTTTTTTTTTTGGAAAGTGACATTTCTCTTAAGAGATTGCATACTGTATTTCTATTTTCCTCATTATAGTGATCAGGGCAACACACTCGCGTACTTTGGATGTACCTACATGCTAACCTACTGGAGGTTTAAAATATATAGAATTTTAGATTTGGAAGAGGTCTTGTAGGGCATCTAATACAATCCAATGCCCTGCTCAGTGCAGGAAATCCAAAGCTAGAGCAATCTAGGCAGACCCCGGGCCTTCTAGGCTCTACCGAAAGACCTCCAGCAATGGGGGAATCCACTAACTCCTTATATAATTGGTTCCATTGTTCTCAACTATTTTCACTCTTAGGAATTTTCTCCTAATGTTCAGATGCAGTCTGCCCTCCTGGAACTTAAGCTCCTTGGTTCTGCTCTTGCCCTCTGGAGCAGGAGATGAGTTTCTCGCCTTTTCTCTAGTTCCCCTCCTTCACGTATTTGAAGAGCGCTGTCATATCTACACCCCCCCCCAATTTTTTTTGTAGGTGACGCATACCCACTTTCTTCAGCCTGTCCTTGTAGAATTTGTTTCCCATTGTTTTCCAGGCCCTCATCAATATTTGTTGCCCTTCTCTGAACCCGTTCCAATTAGTTTACAACTTTCTAAAAGACAGCACCTGGAGTAGGACATGGTGCTCCAGATGAGGTCTGATTAGCATGGATAGGAGTGGAACTGTTATGACTATGCTTCTGTTAATGCAGCCTAACTTGCATCAGCCTTTCTCAGCTGCATCTCACTGCTTGTGATCACCTGTAGTCTTGAAGATCTTTTCACATGTGCCAAGCCAGGAGTCCCCCATCCTATGCCTGTGCATTTGATTATTTTTGCCTAAATTCAGAACATTGAAAATGTCTCTGTCAAAACCATTCTGAGTTTTATTTCTGCCTTCTAAGGTGTTAGTTATCCCTCCCAGTTGTGTGTCATCTGCAAATTTAATTATTCCCTCCACTTCTTCAAGCAAGTCATTGATAAAAATGTTGACGACTTCAGTGAAATGAATTAATAGGAGAGTCTAGTGCAGGGGTGTCAAACATGCGGCCTGGGGGCCGGGTCAGGCCCCAAGAGGGCTCCTATTCAGGCCTGCACTGGAACTGGCCATCTCTTGCTTCCAGTTCTGTTGCTGCATCATAGCTTGCTTTGCCAGACACTCTCAATTGCTCAGCCATTTCATGCGCAGCCCCTGGGTCCTAGAATCAGAACTCTGAGCATGAGATTTCTGTGGTGAATGTCAATAAATCAAAAGTAGGTTTGCAGCTTACAGATACACACCTGAACAGCATACTCAAGATTGCAACAGCGCAGACATTTTGATGCAATAATTCAGAGCAAGAGGTGTCAGTTATCAAATACTGTTAAATAAACAAAATATTGCAAGAGTGCTAGTGTTATAAGCATGTTTTTATTTTAAGTAAAAAATATCTTTGTGTTTGTTTCCTTTATAAAGTTTATATCTCCGTTACCTGGCCATTACATTTTATGACACACATGGTCCGGCCCAACAAGGTCTCATTTATGTCAGATCCGTCCCTCATAACAAATGAGTTCGACACCCCTGGTCTAGTGCCTTGAGCCTTTATACATCATTGGTCTGATGTAGTAAGACTGTTCACTATTCATATCTTTGTAAATATGTATCTCAACTCCTGGGCTTTCTTTAGTGCCCCCTCAGAAGCTGTTATACTGCAGATATTATTGTACTGCAGGTTTTTCTCCAACTGCGGAAGGATGTTAATTCACTTATTGGTAGTACAGACATCATCGTTTTTTTTACCAGATGGGACCTGGCCCTATGTATACAATCAAGATGCATGTAAAGGAAGATGAATTTCCTTTAATAAAACATAGCAATCTAATTTTAGTAAATGGTAGGCTAGAGTAAAATGAAATAAAACTGACAATAACTTCACTTATTAAACCAGTTTTGTTGGTTGACATCAGAACCATGTGAAAGTAGAGAGGGGCCATGAGCCAGAGAAAATGGGACAAAGCATGTATGAGCTTGGGCTAGCGAGAGATGCTAAAAACAACAAAAACAACAACAAAGGGTTCTTATGTTCAAAGTAAGAAAAAGAGCAAGGACATGGTAGGCTCATTGTGGGAACAGGAAAGTGAAATTGTAACAGGTGATGAAGAGAGGGCAGAACTGCTCCATCCCTACTTTTCCTCAGTCTTCTCCTGCGAGGGAAACTGCTCAACATGGCAGAAATGGGACACATGATGAGGGAAGGGAGTTGCAGGCTAGGATCGGCATAGGGGTAGTGCATAAACATCTAGTTTCTTTAAATGAAACTAAATCCTTGGGGCCAGATGAACTGCATCCAAGGGTACTAAATAAATTTGCAGATGTAATTTCAGAGCCTCTGTCTGTTATTTTTGAGAATTCTTGGAGAACAAGCGACGTGCCAGAAGACTGGAGGTGGGCAAATGTCCCCATCTTCAAGAAGGGGAAAAAGGAGGATCTGGGTAACTGCTGACCCGCCAGCTTGACGTTTGTACCTGGGAAAGTTTTAGAACAAATCATCAAACAGACAGTCCTTGAGCATTTAGAAAGGAAGGCTGTGATTACTAAGAGCCAACATGGGTTTCTCAAGAACAAGTCATGTCAGATTAACCTTCTCTCTCTTCTTTTTAGTAAGTTACTACCTTGCTGGATCAGGGGAATGCTGTAGACATAGTTTATCTTGATTTCAGTAAGGCATTCGATAAGGTTCCACATAATATTCTTGTTGGCAAATTGGTAAAATGTGGCATGGATCCTATGACTGTTAGGTGGATCTGTAACTGGTTGACAGATCACACCCAAAGAGTGCTTGTTAATGGTTCCTCATCCTCTTGGAGAGGAGTGACAAGTGGAGTGCCTCAAGGATCTGTCCTGGGACCTGTTTTGTTCAACATCTTTATAAGTAAATTTGGATGAAGGGATAGAGAGAATGCTTATTAAATTTGCAGATGATACCAAATTGGGAAGGGTAGCAAATATGGTAGAAGACAGAGTCAAGATACAGGATGATCTTGACAAGCTGGAAAACTGGGCTAAGACAAATAAAATGAATTTCAGTGGGGATAAATGTAAAGTTCTCAATTTAGGTAGGAAAAATCAAATGCATAATGCTGATTCTGTTAACTTAGGCAGAGGGAGGGCAGGAAGGGTTGCATCAGTGCTTAGTTCTTATGGCCCTTTGTTACATGCCCAGGGAAATGCTGATCACCAGTTTGGGGTCAGGAAGCATTTTTTTCTCCAAGCCAATTTGGCTGGAGATCCTGGAGGTTTTTTTGTCATCTTTTGGGCATGGAACAGGGGTCACTGGGGCTGTGGGGCTGTATTTGTGAATTTCCTGCATTTTGCAGGGGATTGGACTAGATGACCCTGGAGTCCCTTCTAACTCTTATGACTCTATGATTGAGAGCTTAACTTTTACATACATATGAGCCTAACCTAGCTTTTACCCCAGGGTTCTTCATTTGGTAAGTATAACCACTTGATCATCTTGTTTCCATCCTGTGATGCTAATGCGTGTAAAGTGTAATTGGCATGTGCGGGCACACACACAAACCCAGACCACATATGGACTCTTACTCTTTTCTATTGCTACAGACAGACTAACATGGCTACCCATCTTGACTAATTGATAAACCTCCCCCCCCCCCCCCGAAATATGTCCCAGACATTCTCTACATTGTGTTTTTGGGCTTTGCAGAACTCTTTCCTTTTACCTGTGTGTTGCTTCACTGTGTTTTAAGGTCTAAAATGGCAGTTCTCTATTATTTCTTTTTTTAGAGAATCCTCAAAGTACTTGTGCCAGTGAATGTCTCTTCAGACTTAACATTATTGACATAATGCTTTCGGTGCTGGAGTCTTGGAGCTGATTTAGTTGACCAGATTGACAGGCTGAGAATGTGGCTCACATGGGTCTGTGCAAAGACTGGCCCAGGGCGAGTGAAGCCCTTGTATGACGGTTTTTGCTGCCATGTCCACCTGCATTCAGCCCACAGTAAGCGCGTTGGCAGCTTGTATGATAAATTTCCGAGCTGGGAACGTGGTAAAACAGTGTCGTGACCGCTTAACCTCCTGCCAAAATCTGTTCAGATCTATTTAGTCCACTGTCAAGTTGTCAGATAGGCCTCTGTCAGCTTTGCCACTTAAGAATTCTGTACATATGGATGATGTGAGAAATGACTGGGATAAATCAGGATATGATTAAAAGCCGTTATGAATTTTATGTTTTGGTTCAGACAAGTCATATTTTTTGTGAATCTAATTCAGAGACAGGAAGTAGATTTACTGATGACCTCAAGTTCCGGATCTCAACACTAGTAATAGTGCCAGAAAGGAAGCGGAGGCTCAGTACCTCAGTTGGAGCTCTCCTTCCTTGCAATCTTGACAGATGGCGGTTGGTTCCTCTGGAGCACCTGAATATCTTCTGTTTTCTCAATACAGAGCTGCGGTACTCACTCCTTGGCTCACAGAGCGTCACATTTGCAGTCAGAATCAACCAAAAGAACCGTGTGACTACTGTATATCCTGTGTACCACACACATAAGAGATTAGAAAACATAACTATTGAATATATAAGTATAACCTTTTTGATTTTCAGAGTACCTCTAAGCACGTAGGGTGGTCTGTCCCTCTCCCTTTGAACCTTAGCCAACCAGTGTGTATCTGGAGTGATGGGAAGGGCTTCGCTCTCTTTCTTCTTGCTTTCTCCTTAGCTTGAGGCACAGTAGCTGAGGTAAGAGGCTAAGATTGCCAGAACACCTGGATGAGAGCAAGCTGCCACGGAGATAGGGGAGTAAAATTGTCCCCGCCCCACTTTGGCTAGCTTGCTCTTTTCCTGGGTGGCTGCCGCAGTGGTGGTGGTTGTACTTTCTGTTCTCTGTCACCAGCTTGCTTTCCTCCCAGAAGCTGCCCTGGGGCTGGGATGAGAGTTCAGAAGCTGTCAACAAGGGGAGGGGGGTTGCTGGAGAGGTTTGCCCTTTACTTCCATCCCTACCATAAGGACTGCAACTCTGGGAGGCTCACAGCTTACTCATCTTCCAGTCTTTGTGGCGGTTTCAGGATTTAAAATCCTGCCAGGTAATGACCTTGCTCCCTTTACCAGAACATGGGACAGGTGCCACTTTGGGGAAGAATGCTCAGGAAGGTCACAGGTAACATGTCAAAGAGCCACACGTGGCTCCTTAGCCTCTGAGTATCATTGATATGGAGGCTTGTTTTGGTTACTTATACATGCCTTATAAAGCTGATAGCACATTCCAGGGCCATTTGTTTCCAGAGAAGTTCTTCTATTTTATATGATTGCCCTATAGGTTACAGTTCAAATCTTCAGAAGAGGGTAGTTTTGGATTCAGGTATGGTAGCGAATATCTAGATTGCCCTGGGAACATTTAAACAGTTGCAATTCTATCTACACTCTGCTTGATTCGCTTTCTCGCCAATTTAACTTACTCATTTCATTGTTCAAGCCTGTTGCCATTTTACCCGTTTAAATTCATTCACATTATTGGATGAATAGTTTATTTATCTGTTTTGAATTTATTTAAAACGTTTCTATGCTGCCTTTCCACCCAGATAGGTTTCCCCAAGGCGGCAAACATTTCAACAGTAAGACTTTTAAAAGACACCAAAATGGCATTTAAAATAGACTGTATATGAAAGTCTGCAGGCACTTACAGCAGGACCCTGTCCTGGATCCTGCAAAGCCGCATGGTGAAGCTTGGTCCTTGAATGCCTAATAGCCAGAGGAGAGCCCGTGACTGGCCAGACTGAGCTGAGTGTTTGCCCAGGCTTTTGCCTTCTCTGTTCCTGGGGTTCTGGTGGTAACCGTGGGGTCCCTGGGAACAGGTGAGTCTCCTCAATGGGTTCTGCCACCATAGATGGCTGCATATCCTCTGATGGTCCCTTACAGTCAGAAGGCCTTAGAAACCTTGGGGTCTGCCAGGGTTTGGACCTTTGTAGGATCATGGTGACCTCATCCTCTATGGAGGACCCAGTCCTGACACTCCAAGTGTATATGTATGGGTTCAGGAACCTTGGAAAACAATAAGAATCTGACGGTGCAGAGAGAGAGAGAGAGAGAGAGAGAACCTTGAGTGTGTCCTTTGAGGCATGCAAGTTCCAAGGACCATATCTATTTTGGGGCAGAACATGCCACTTTGTTCTCGCTGCACCCTGTGCATGTTCACTCTACCTCTATTGAGCTCCTTGAAAAGAGCTGCTGTCATCCTTTCAGTTTGATATGATTTGATCTGCAACTGCTCCATCTTTGAAAATTCTTTCTACTCCAGGGGACATTTAGCTGGCAGAAGGCATAGATCAGATTGCTTGACAGGAGATGAAAACTGGTTCAGAAAAACTTAGGCGCAAAAACAATTTTGATGAAATATCTAACCTAATTGTCCTGAGATCCAAATTAATTGAGCAGCAGGAGAATATAGGGCAGTCTGAAAACAACTGGGAGCAAGAGGGACTAGACTAAGATGCCTCCTAGACAAGACACCCTTTCATGGCACGTTTTAAATTGCTAAGTAGTAGCTGAAGGGGAAGACAATTTGAATTGGGGCAGAGGACAGAAGATTTACTTCTGACTTCAAGTGCCCCTCACCAATTGCTGTTATTTTCCCTGGAAACCTGTATGTTTTTCTCCAGCCAGGCAAATAGTTTGAAGAGTGGTAATAATTAGGGGTTAGGAAGACAGCACAAGGAAACAGTGCGCCCCCCCCCCCCCCCCGCACAGTGACCCTGGATCTGAATTGGAGCCCCAACGTTACTGCTGTTTAGCAATAAACATTCACAGGTGAGCCAGGCACAGATGTTCCAGCATCATATCTAGTTTGATCCTAATTTGTATTTTGGGGAAGGGGAAGTGCACACGAAGAATGCTAACCTGCAAGGGAGGGTTTCTTGAATTTATCCCATGACCTATTGGTTCTGCAACAAAGGTGAAACACACTTAGAAATTATGTGACTCTGAAAAACAATTTTTGGTGGGAATATTTGCCTTTGTTTTGGGTTTTTTTTTTAAAGCAAAGGTGTTATTTGCTATTGCACCTCCCTGTTCCTCCCAGAGCTGAGAGCAATGTACCTGATATCATCCCATTTTTCTTTTTAGACAAATCATAATGACCTTTCTAGAGAGCTTTATAATAGAGCAGAAACTTAAACCAAACTCTCCCCAGGCCAAGTCCAGCACTCTTTCCACTACACCAGATTGGCTGTCAAATATTTAAAACATTTGATTGCTCAAATGTGCTATTTTCGCATGTGTGAATCTTTATTCCAGTCATGAGCATTTAGGGTTCAAGCTGAAGAGACAGATGGCGATCCAAGTTAGGGTTACCAGCCTCCAGGTGGGACCTGGGGATCCCCTGGAGTTGCAGCTCATCTCCTGACTATTAAGAACAATTCCCCTAGAGAAAATGGATACTCTAGTAGGTGGATTCTATGGCACTGTACCCCACTGAGGTCTCTGTCCTTCCTAGGCTCCATCCCCAAATCTCCAGGAGTTTTCCAACCCTATCACCCCACCCCAATCCCCTGCCAGTGCCAGTGCCAGTGACCAGGAGGGACCTGGCAATCCTGAGATTCAAGTGCAGATCTTTTTATTAAATGCTAAGCTGGACTGGGCTAAGGCACATGGGGAGGAAATATTTCTCAGCTGAAATTGTTCATTCCATCTGTCATTTGCCTTCAAAGCACAAAAGTACCTTACAAATACCTAAATATTTTTTACCTGTGGCAAGTAGTGGGGTGGGAGAGACTGAAATTGTGGTGGTGGCCCGGAGGAAGGATTAATCCCTACCTTTTCCATTGCCAAGGACCCACTCTGCTTAGTAAAAGAAAAAAAAGGGGGGGGGGAGATCTGATCACGGATCTTTCATAGTCACATCTGATTTGACATTTCTTACCTTTTACTTAAAATGAAAGTCATACATAAGAATGTAAATAGTTTCTTCCTCAGTGAACCATGGGACATATTAATGGGCTGTTGAGAAAGTGGATTCCATCAGTACTACTATAGTAGCTTAAGTGTAAGAACCAAATTTCTCATAGGTGAGAAATATTTTGTTTGTGGCTGCAGCATTTTCTTTATAATTCCGATTGTTTTATCTGTTAGAAGTGGGCATTAATGTTTAAACTTAGTTGGAATGAACTTTGAAAAAGGAGGAAGAGGTTACAGTAGAACACTTACTTTGGCAACTTCTCAAAATAGCCATTTGTCTGAATTACTCCATTCTTGCTGGCAGTTCCTCAGCGGGAAGACAAAGGAGAATGAAGCTTGGATTAAGCAAGCTGGTCTTGGTAAATAAGGTTACTATGATACATAGCTACAGTAGCGTACATCCAATTCTTGTTTTTATTTAATCATAGTTAAACAACAGTGGGCTAATCATGTTGACTATCCGGTGGCAAATTAAACAAAACATTGAAATGTAAGGACTCCTGTCTTTGAAGCAGAAGTAGTTGGGAACCTGTGTAGAATTAGCCCATTAAATAATGCAGGAACAAGCTTTGTGGAAGAAAAAGGCCAGTTTGTAACGAGATACCTTAATGAGAACAGCTGCAAATTACATTTAGTCCAGAGTACTGTTGTTTGGTGTGAGGGAGCCGGGAGGGACAGTAGTAAGCAAGGTGATACCTTTTGTTCAAAAGGTCATTTAGCTCTCTTAGCGGGAGGCAGATTTTCCAGGGAGGTGTGGAGAGTTGCAAGAAAGGCCTCCAGTTTTTTTTGACATGTCCTCAATGACTGTCTTGGTTGTTTCAAGCATGTGTTGTTGTGCTGTAAGCCTCCTTGGGCATCACATATGGAAAGGTGGTGAGTAAATCCAAATAAATAAATATATCTTTAATATCCATCAATATATATGGCACTTGACACAGTATCATAAGCAAAAAGACAGGTCCTTGCCCCAAGGAAATCAGGACCACACTAGATGTGATGATGTCCTTGTGGCTGCCACAGGGCTGCAGCTGCCATTTTGAAGTGATCCTGATTGGGCCCCCAGTGTAGCGGGCTGAGGTGCTCTTGCTTTCAGAACAGCTGCAACCTTCACCACTGTTTTGACAGGTGAAAAGTTGTGGGGCAGGGGGAAACGAGCTCCGTGCTTCGGGTAAACTCAAGATTGGCCCCTCTTGGCATTTTTTAATTCCTTTCAAATAGGGGTGGCAGACACAAGGATGCTGTCATGTCTGGTTTGCCCTCACACCTGGAGGCGGGGATGAGCAGCTTGTGCTGAGGGGGGGGGGGGGGGAAGCAAAGAGTAACAACAAGATGATGTACAAATATGGTTAGTTTTAGAAGAGGATGAAGTATAAGGGGGTCATGTCAAAACCTTCACAGGTTGGTTTTAGAAGGGGGTTTAAAGAAATGGAGTTGTTTTGGGATAGATTTTAGTCTTGAAGGCTAGTTAGGTGGGGGTTGTATTTTGCTTTCTCATACAATATAAAATTTTGCCTATGGAATATCTGGGGGAAATTATACCTTCTCCCTAATAGGCTAGACATTTTTAAAAAATATGTGGGGAACAATCAACTGCAATCTTGCAACTCCAGTCTAAAGGGGGAAGGCTGGGAAGAACTATAGTATGCCCCTTTCCCTGAAGATCTTAACCATCCACTATTAGACAAAATACCAACATATTAATGAAATGTTCACATCCTGTCTCTTGCGATTAGAGATGTAAAGACCTAGAAAACAAAACTGGATTTTTTTTGGAGGGAAATCTTGCCGTACCCCGGGACCTTTAAAGAAAAATAAACCTAATTTTGTTCCCCATGGAAATGTCCTAAAATTAGAAGAGGATGAAGTATAAGGGGGTGATGTCAAAACCTTTACACATTGAAGGGGGCTTAAAGAAATAGTTGTTTTGGGATGGATTTCACAGTATGGGTCAGATAGATCAGTTGTCTGATTCCATATATGAGAGGCTAATTTTGTCCACAGTTATGAAGTTATTCACAGTGTTATGCCAAGCCTTGCTTCTGAAGGGCTTAAGGTGTCAATTAAACCTTTTGCTGGCATATTTCAAAGACACGCTGGAGTGTTTTGAAGATGAAGTGTCGGGTAGCTTTAAAATATGCTATATGTACAGTCAGTCACAACCCTCCTGGGCATTCTTTAAGCCCCAATGACATGCCTCAAATGACAGGGTATGAGTCTGTCTTTCCACCCTCATACTGGGCACCCTTGGAGCACCCATGGTGGGGGCTGACTTTGGTGATGGGAATTATAGACAGAGGGCACTTTGCACAAAAAGGGAACCCCTTACACAAACAGCCAAGGTAGAGAATAAATGTATGACTTGTGTCATAGCTGTATCCAGGGGTCATTTTGTAGAAAAAGAGGTGCAGGAGCTCATTAGCATAACTCATTAGCATAACTTATTTGCATATGCTAAACCACCTGACATCACTGGAAGTATGTCAGAAAGAAAGAAAAGAAAGAAAGAAAGAGCTGGCAGAGAGGGGACAGCCACTAATCCAAGCCTCAGAAATACCACTATTCTGGAAGGATAGCTTCAGTGGTGGCTGAAGCCTTCAGAAGGCTGGTCGGAGGAACAAGGACCTTTCCAGGGGACAGGATTATTTTGCTGCAGCCATGACACAAGCAGGCATTCCCCCACCGGGGGGGGGGGCTGGCATCAACTCACAGAGCTGCGCTCCCCCGAGCTCCTGCTCGAAATGACCCCTGGCTGTATCCCTGTTTCATTGGGGTTGATAGGTAGCGATTGTTTCCCGTCCTCTAGCTTGTTATTAACTTTGGCATGGAAGTGTGACAGACAGTCGAGTTCTGCCTTCCGGGATCCTCAATCAATCTGGTGGATTAGAAAGTTGAAGAGAGAAAAAAAGGAAAGAGGAGTTTGGTTGCTGGCCAACACACAGTTGAGGTTGTTGGGTTTTGGTAGCAGAAGGTTTAGGAGGTCTGCTGGTTAGGCAGGGAGTCCATTAGGGACTTTTTGTATTTTGAAGACAGGTAGGGTTTGGGTACTGTTCCTGTTAAACTAAAAGCCTTCTGTTCCATGTTACAGGTCTGAATCAGGCAAAGAAGAAACCTGTTTTGTAACTGTTATGCTTTCCCAGGCCCCAGCTATCCAGTAATTTGCTTAATGTAATATTGAAAGGGCTTGAGAAACCCCCCCCCCCCCAAACAACCAAGCCATGCATACACTGAAATAAACATGTTTCCTAGTTGTTTTCAGTGGAGAGAGACTCCTGCTGAATCCCACAGAGCTTGTTTTAAAACCTATTCTGTGGTGTTGACGGCAGTGAAGAAATAATATTTCCGTGCCACCTTTGCATCTGCACAGTGTAGACCAGTGGAAGGAACTCTTCTAGGTGGTCAGAGGCCTATTGGGGTCCTGATCTACAGGAGGAGGTGGACTGCTCTGCAGCCGCTGCAAATTTGAAGACTATTTGGAAACTACAGTTGGTACAAAATGCTGCAACCAGAATGTTTATTTAGTTAGTTTTTAATTTTTTGAATTGCAACCCCCGAACAGAATATATATATATATATATAAAACAACAATGGTGGCAAGTCTACAGATAAGCACCTATAAAAGGTTTCTAAATGCAGGCAGAATATTCAAAGGAATGGGTCATAGGAACCATATCACTTCAGTCTTGTTCCTTCTATACTGGTTCTCAGTTCTGGGCTCTATTCCATGTGCTGGTACTGACTTTTAAACCCATATATGGTTTGGAGCCAGTATACCTCAAGGCCTGCCTTCTCTCATATGAATCTGCTCGTTCCCTCCTGCCACCTTTGCAGGCCCTGTTTTGGTTGCTTTGCCATTTGAGGCTAGAAGGGTGGCAACCCAAGAAAGGGCCTTGTTGGTCATGGCACCAAATCGCTCTCCTCTTCATCTGTCTCCCTCTCCCAGTTTGGTGTAGTGGTTAGGTGCGCGGACTCTAATCTGGGAGAACTGGGTTTGATTCCCCACTCCTCCACTTGCACCTGCTGGATGACCTTGGGCAAGCCGTGGTTTTGGCACAGCTGTTCTTGAAAAAGAGCAGTTTCTGTCAGAGCTCTCTCAGCCCCACCTACCTCACAGGGTGTCTGCTGTGGGGAGGGGAAGGGAAAGGATTTTGTAAGCCGCTCTGAGACTCCAAGTGAGTGAAGGGCGGGGTATAAATCCAATCTCTTCTCTCTTCTTCTATTGTTGTCTTACTTAATGGTCCTCCTGTCTCTTGGAAGTGTAATATATGGAAATAGGCAGCTGAAGCTTTTCCTAGCATTGAGGTAAATACCATCATTTCACATTACTAATCATGTCCCATTAAGCCTTTGTTAAAGGGATAGTAATTTTTTTCTGCAGGCAGTTGTCATCACTGCCTTTCCCCCACTATCTCTGCCTTTCCCCACATCCCTTTCCCCGCTATCTCTAACTAAAATATCCTTAGGTACCTGAGGCTACAGCTTGGTGTTCCGTGTCTGACACTGGATATATTTGCAATTATTGTTTAAATAAAACGGATACTTTAAAATATCACAAATATCCCAAACAATTCATTTTATGTTTGCTAAATAGTAATATAGTGAGTTACATAATGAGCTTTCTATTCTTATAGTGGTAGATTTAGATAAGATAAAAATAAGAATTGTATATATTTCATCTGTTTCCAACAACAGTAAAAGCTTTGTAACTAGCACTTGGTTATCAGAAATGCTAAATTAATCTGCATTGCCTAGAAGGCAGGCTTCTCTTCATCAGCCCCCATACTCCTGTGTCTTCAGGCATGTGGATACACCACTCCCACTGGCTGGCTTGTTGCCCTCTGCCATTCCTGGGTTTCTGGACTTTATCTTTGAGTGATTCCTCCCCTCTCAGCCTCCTTCATGCTTAAAGAGCCAGCTCCCTTTGGTGGTGGGGTAGCCCTGGGTAGCTAGTCATCTTGTTTGCCTGCTGCATAGAATGGCTCTGTAGTTCAGAGTAGGGGAAGGGTTCTGCCATGCATAGGAGCTGTCGCCATGGTGTCCCCAGTGGCGTGGGTTTTGGTGGCTGTGGATTCCTGTGGGCTCGGAAGAGCTATAAGCTTGAGTAATCGACACATTTGATTAACTGGCAACCTCCACTCCTCATGGGTGCCAGATAACAAAACTTTTACTGTATTCTTCTTCAAACTTTGATATCTCTCCTTGTGCTGAATTGGAATATCCGTAAAGCAGTTTTGTTTTCTGAAAGGCCATATTAGAATTTAAAGAGGCAAGCCCGTCTCCTGATTGTGTTTGCCCACAAACTGAGGCCAAATGTGTGCACACAAGGGGCAAAGCACATCCCTGGTTTTGTCCTTCAATAGACTCAGTCTGTTGTTTTCCTGCACTGAGGAGATTCACTGTGATGAAATATGAAAGCCATGTCTTGGAATGAGGGGATCTTGAGATTCCAGAAATAACTACGACTTTAACTCATCTTGGAAAGCCTGGAACTCTCTGGTGACTAATTAGCACAGCACAGCCACCCCACATATCTCTGTCCATTATAAGATGAGCAGTTGGGGCCTGCAGGAAGGAATACTGGAGGCTTAAAGGACAAATTGTATCTGGGACCTGCTTTGATCACACAGAAGGCTTTGAGGGTGCTTTTAGCCAGAAAATGTTTTGAACGTTCGGTGTACTCATTCACTGTGCCTTGGCACTCAGAAGTCCCTATGTTGATAGCATAGTGTGGGCAGAAAAAGTGATGGTTACAGAAATACCCTGTGCTAGTTGGAACACGAGGTGGTGGTGGTGGCAGCGGCTTTCCCCAGGTCCCAATTGCAGTTCCTGGAATCTCCTGTTAAAGGTTTGCCTGAGACATGAAGATTTACTGCTAGTTAGGATAGAGCGTTCTAGGTTAGCTAGATCAATGGCCTCTTTCCATATATACTGGGCAACTTTATAAGTTCATATGATAGAAGACATACTTTTCTGTGTATTAGTGATTTTTTTTCCTTCACAGGCACATCTTCCTTTTAAGAAATATTAGCTCTTTGTGTGTATAGAGTCACAGTCAGTCATGGAAGCAATGTGCAAAATAATGTCAAACTTGTAACACTGAAAGCTTCCCAATACGTATTTTATTAACAGTGTTTCTAGGTGCAATTAAAAATTAAGTATCTGATAGTTTGCATTCTTTGAAACTGATAATCTAACTCCTTTGCTATCAATATTAAAATTTAGTGATTGAACGTTAATGAGTGAAATGTAGGTTCCTAGAATATAACCCTCTCCATGTGTTGGATTGTGAGGTTGGTGCTGTATTGGCAATGATATTTCTATGTAATTCTTGTTTGCTCTGGCAACTAGTGTGCTTTGGAGGTGGAGAATTGACAACTTGGAAAGGAAGTCGATGTTGGCTAATCATTGGTCCCTTAAATATGTAGTGTGCTGAGTTCTGTCTGTGTATGGGTGAATGAAAATTAGGAATGTCATGTCTTGCAGAACTGGGTTCCCGAGACCTAAGTTGTGAAACAAAGCAGTTAGCAGCAAGGATTATGGCATACTGTCATAGTGAAAGGCTGTAAGGACTCTTTACAGAAGTTCTGTTTAGTCGTCATGGCTAATAGACATTAATGGACCTATCCTCCATGGAAGGGATTTCTTTAATTTCCTTTTTAAAGATCTCTAAATTAGTAGCCATCACTTCATCCTGTGATGTTAAATTCCACAAGTACTAGTACTCGTTGTATGAATAAATCCTCCGTTTGGCCTCACCTGTATCTACTGCCTGTCAACATTAATGTGTATCCCCAGATTTGAGTGTTACGATAGAATGAGTAAATTGTTCCTGGCATTCTAAATGCAGCAGCCCTGTAGATCTGTACAAGGGCTTTGTGTTCAGTCCCTTTCCTAATAATCCCTTGTACAGAATAGGGACAGTACAATAAACTTCAGCCCTTTCCAATATAGTTGTTGTAATTGCCTTTTAGTTTAAGTGTATTGGATGTGTCAGATAAATATCTTTCTACTGTTTATTGCAGTTTTCACGTTGTAAGGCACTTAACAGTTTTGTATCCAAGAAAAAAGAATGGTGGAGAAAAAGGGAGTTGTTTTTAAATACTGTTTGGAGCTGTTAAGAGCGCAGGGGTGAAATATTACAAAGAAAATCTAAATAAAGTGTGTCCTTCAAGGATATCAAATCCACAGTGCTCCTCTTTTTTTTGTCTGTTTAATTCCTTGTTCGTCCCCATAAGAACCAAAGACAAGGCCAGTATGATCAGAGCAAAGGAGTAGTCCAGCATTGTGTTTAACACAGTGCCCAGCAAAATGGCTCCAGGAAGCCCTTCTTAGTGTGATTTCTGTTTAATTCAAACTTAAGGAGGGATACCAAAGAAATATTTATTTCAATTTAAAGAATTGAGGGTCTTTAACATTGTGATCCCACCTTGTGACACATATTTATGAAAATAATAATAAACAACAATAAACAACTTCAAATTCCTTCTTTCATAAGTAGTATATGGAACAACAATTAAGTATCTCTCTCTCTCTCTCTCTCTCTCTCACACACACACACACAAACATATATGGCAAGCCATACTAGCAACGACTCATCTACTCTCCCATTGGCCACTGCGGAAGCTGCCTTGGTGTCCTGTTGGCCAGGCCCACTGACTTCTCCATTTGTACACCCCCACTTTTGATGTGTTGCACCTTGGGAGATGTAGTTCTCAGCTGGCCTTACTGCAACTATAGCAAAGAGAAAGGGAAGGCCTGGACATCTCTCTGACTTACAGTTGATCTCCAGATTATAGAGATCAGTCCCCATGGAGAAAATGGTTACTTTTGAGGGTGAGCTCTGTGGCATTCTACCTCACTGAAGTCCTTCAACAAACCTGGCCCTTCCTTTAGTATTGCTAACGTCCAGGCAGTACCTGGAGATCTCTAAGATCGGTTCTCCTGGAGAAAATGGCTGCTTTATGACATTATGTCCTGCTGAGGTCCCTGCCCACCGCAAACCCTGCTGTCCCCAGGCTTTAACCCTCAAATCTACAGGTATTTCCCAACCCAGAGTTGGCAACCCTGTAACTGGCTACAGAACCACTTTCCAGTGAAAGTTGGGTGGTACAGAAAACCTCTACCAACATAAAAGTAATAAAGTATTTATTAAAAAGAAAATATTCACCAGCATACTTTTAGCACAGCACCAGAATTTATTTATTTATTTATCTATTAGATTTTTATCCCACCCTCCCCGTCTCACAGCAGAATGAGCAAGGGATTCAATAGAAATGGGTAAAATGCAATTCCTCTGTTCCTCTCTCTCTATACATGCCCTATCTGATGTTGAAATATAGGACAGGCTCCTTACCTTAGGAAGTTACAGACTCTACAGAGTGACCATTACTTTGAAGCTTCCTTCAGCTGTCCAGGCCAATACATGGCTAATGGCCACCTCCTCCAGCCTTCAGTTAAGAGTTCTTTCTGCTCTGATGGACTCAGCACCAAAGAGAACTTCATCTTTGCTCCCCTGAGTTTTATCACCTCTCTTTCCCCCATCTACTGACCAGGTCAGGCCAGGTCAGAGAAGCTTTTCTTGAAATCTCCAGAATATCCTTTCTGAAGTCTCTCTAGTATTTAACACCTTAAAATCTCCTTGAAGGGGTGGGGACTTGAGCATCCTATTGTCTAGACCTGTTAGCGTTTGTATGAAGGTGGGCTGAGGTAAGTCTGGAAAGCAATTGAACTGACTTCCCCCCCTTCCTGCCTGTTCTCTGCCCGGAGAGAGAGAGAGAGAGAGAAACTTTAAAAAGTCAGTGTCCCAGCCCAGCAAAGCCAGAAGTTGCCTGGAAGATACCCCCCCCCCCCCGAGAGGGAAGGAGCACCCTGAAGACTCCCCCCTCCACAATTCCCCACCAAGACAAGTTGGGTGCCTTTGCAGGCTGGCCAACCGCTTCTCTCCCCACCCCTCAAGATGACAACAACATACTGGGGAGGACGAAGGAAGACCGGCCAAAGGGAGGTGGCCGGCATGTTTTTTTTGCAGCAGCTCCATTAAGAGGTTGGTGACGAACATCAACGGAGAGATTGAGTTGAAAAAGATACTCGAAACCGCTTTTTAATTCTGGGAAAGCGTGTTTTCTATCTTTTGCATTCCTTGGATTTACATGTTTTTCAAATGAAGGAGTGATAAGCATCTCTTAGGAGCCTGAAAAAAACAAGACTTTTCATTCTTCTTTTCGACTTCACAGCTCTGTTAAGGTGCTTTAAAGAGAAAACATTCTAGGAACATAGTCAAAACAGTCTCAAGAATATTTGCATCAAGATTTTATGTTGCATTTGTACCATTATCTACTGGCTTTGCTTATACTTATGAAATGTACTTTATATAAGGATGAATGTTGTTTAGAACAAGAAATTTGCATTATAAACATTATAAAAAGTATAACCAAGTATGTAAAAGTTATAGAATAGTGGTTTTCTTCAGTGAGTTCATTTTTCTAAATTATATTCACAACGAAGCCTGTCCTGTTTTTGATACATTAGCCCCTGGCCCCAGGGCAGGGGACACAAAAGAGCAAAGCAATTGGATTAAATGGGTGAGCTAGACCCCAACCCCATGGCCAATGAGGAAACACGAGCGATGCTGGGCTGGCGAGGAGGCCAATTTGGGGAGAAGATGATGCCCCAACGACAGTAACTGATGGGGTGGCTCAGGAGCTGGGGCAGGGTGAATTAGAAGGAGACCAACCCACCAGGAGGTGTTTCAGCCAAGTGCCCATGTGGCTGTGCTCAGCATCTGGGAGTAAATACGGGGGTGGGGTTTCCAGGGGGAGGGACCCAGGGGCGGAGGGAGGAATCGGGACAGGTATAAAAAGGACGGAAAGCAGTGTCGATGAGGTGGGACCCAGGGATGCTTCCAGAGAAGGTAAAATGAGTGGAAGCCCTGATAGGACAGGAAGGATAGGCGGTGAAGTAACCTCCCTTCCCCATCTGCGTCTGAAACATCTGTCAGTCCTTTAAAAGGGGATGGAGGAGGACGATGATCACAGTGATGACGGGTGCCATGCCCATAGGGCCTGACAAAAAGCACGACTCTTAGAGTGAAGGTTTTGCTCATTTCAAATTTCCAAAGGGCAAATGCAGTTCTTTACAGGCTAAATGAATACCCATTTTATTGCCATTTTCCAAAACAAACACTGAAGACCAAAAGATAACTGGCCAAAACAGCAATGCCGAGTTTTAAATGCTTTCATCAGGAGACAGCCCATAAGAGTTTTAAGGTCGCCTACTAAGGAAGGAGTTGATAGCTCCGGGTAGCTAATGTCCTAAGTTTCATTACTTGTCTGAATGTAATAGATATGAAAAACCCTTTCTGACTTCTCTTGTATATAAAAATCAGTTGAGCTTAACCAAGAGGTTTTTTGTAAACACTTTTTAGGAGACATTAGCATTAATAGGCTTTTCTTGCCCTTCTATTCCTGGCTGGGTAGGATCACCCATGTGATTGACGAGTACAAGAAGCTTTTTATTTTTTTATTTTTTGCTGTCAAGTTACAGCTGACTTATGGTGAGTCCACAGGGTTTTCAAGGCAAGAGACATTTGGAGGTGGTTTGCCATTGTCTGCCTCTGTGTCACAACCCTGGTATTCCTGGGAGGTCTCCCATCCAAATACTAGCCAGGGTTGACCCTGCTTAGCTTCCAAAATCTGATGAGATCAGGCTAGCCTGGGCTATCCAGGTCAGGGCACTGGAAGCATAGCCGTCATTTAAAAATTAGCTTTTTTGCCATCAGGAATGTTAGTTGGCTGCAACATATGATTGCCTATGTATTGTTGTGATATGATCAAATTGTCTATATGATCTCTCACTGGTTGGAATCACTGTGAAGGAGCAAGTAGCTAAGGGAAGCTGGTTCCAAAGCAGAGGGGGAAATCATGATAGTGAACAGGTGTGAAAAAAGGCTTACATTTGTAGCACTATTTAGATGGGGATCTGTGTTGGTCTGAAGCAGTAGAACAAGTCTGTGGGTGCAGGCACACGGCCCTTTAAAGCGGGAGGAATCAGCTGTTCAGACGGCTCCCGCCCCGAAGTGGACTCACTCGCGCAACCCTCCCGCTTTTCTAGCGTGTTTTCCAACCCCGGGAAAAACAAGTATTTTCTCGGAGGTCACGCAAGGATCCCGCTTTTGAGCCATTCTGGACAGCCCTCTCTCGCAGTGATTGTGAGAGAGGGCTGTCTGAACGTCCCTCCTGGCCCCCCCCCTCTTTTGCGCTTGGGCACTCAAACGCCCAAGTGCAAAAAGGGGGGGGGAAACCACCCTGCACTCCGCTCCCGACCCCCGCCGCCTGCCCCCCCCCCCATGCTCTAACCGAAAAACTTATCAGGTGGCGACCGGTGGGCTTGGAGCGGAGTGCGGGGCGAGCCAGGCAAATAGGATGGGTCTGCTGCTGCCGCTGGCAGCAGCTGGTGGCAGCGACTGGCAGCGGAGGGGGGTTTGGAGCGCTCTCCTGTGAGCAGGAAGGGTGCCTCCCCCTGCTGCTGGGGTTGAGTCCAGTGGCACCTTTAAGATGAACAAAGTTTTATTTTGGGTCTCTGCTTTTACCCAGAATAAAATTTAAAGGTGCTACCAGGCTCAAACTTTATTTGTAGAGCTGGGGGGGATATTTTGCACTCCTTAATTTTATCCTGAAAAATCAAACCAGGTGAACCTATGGGACAATCCTAGAGAGAGATTTCTCACTTGTGTGTGAGAGAAATTCTTTCTGATTCAGAAAGAGCTCACTGTAGCAGCTTAAGCTGTTTCTTCAAAAGAAATTTCAGTCCATTCATAAACGCCCTATGTTCGCCTCACAGTCTAAATTATGATCTTTTTCTGTTTGTGATTTAGCTTTCACTTTTATCCTTCTTATTTCAGTCTCTGCTTTTGCTACTGCTTTATTATTCTGGTTTTGGGATTCTGCAGTAGGCCATTTCTTTCTTAGAAGGGTTTTTGCTGCCGCTAATGGTTTTAATTTTATTTTGTAAACCACTTCAGGAGTTTTAAAATACCATTTACTGGATGTATTATATGGCTGTTATTTCATTGTTCTATAACGGTATGCTCTAGTTTTATTGCATTGCTTATTGTCCACATTGTCATGGTCTTTATTGTATTGCTTATAATTACGTAATTCACCCAAGATCTCGGTAGGAAGGGCAGATGATAAATGAAATGATAATTAATAATGTTTCAAATAATTAAATGGGCCCTGGCAGTAGTCCGTAACCCTGGAGGCTAGTTTAAGTCACTGATGAGTTTACAGCTACCTTTCATTTTATCTTTTGACAGTTTGTGATGACAAAATATTGGTCTAAGTTGCTATGTTGCTTATGTGGAGATCCAGGAGGTCCATGACTGCACTGTCTTCCTCGTCCATCTCTATGGTTCCATCTGAGACCCTGGGGCCTACAAAGGTCTCAGATGCAGATAGGGGAGGGGTTAACTGCACCTTATTCTTCCTCCTCCTCTTGCCAAGTCACTTCACAGCCCAGAGAAGACCTGGTGCTTCCTTCCTGGCCTGTTGATTGGCCCCTTCTGTAGGCCAGGCTTAATTGAGCATAAGCCCAACAGCCTATCCTGACCCCTGTCACCTGTTCCCTGTTCGGCTGAAAACCCGGCCAGCCTGACCCAGCAGCAGCTGTTGCCAACAACACTTTAAAGGGGTCATTTGGCAATGTGGAGGAGCTGTGTATCACCACTGACGGGTAGTGTTGACTGTTGAACCTTATGTAGTCTAGGGCAGCCATAGGAATGGGCGGCAGTTCGAAGGTTAGGGCCATGACTACCTGCTGTGGCCTAATTAAGTCTAAGGCTGATTTTACATCCGACTTTCCCGCTGGAATCAGGGGCGTAGACTTTTTTTTTTTTTAATTTTTTTTTGATTTTATCTATATCTACTACCACATCGCTACATTTCTAAGCTATATTTACCTTATACAGAGTGTGCTTTAGCATTTGCTTAATATTACCTTACCACTAATACATATGAAGCATTTTAAACCTTGGTTAATGTTCAATTAAAATTGTTACTGATGGTATATGAAAAATAAAAAAGCTGTTTGACAGACATGTTCTTTTGAAGGGATGCTTAATTATACAAATTATATATAATATATAAGTGCAGTTTCAAAAAACATTTCAACCCTTATTTCTTCTTTCGTCCTCTTCTTGTCTTAACAGTCTCTTCTTGTACCTTTGGAGCTGCTGCTCCCTTTTCCGAGTCGGAAACTTCTTCTTCACTCTTTGAGCTAGCAAATCCATACATACTTTCTTGCGATGCCAGTGAACCATCTGAGTCTCTCTCTTTTTTCTTTTCTTTGCTTTTTTCCAAAAAACTTTTTGTCTGTTGAACAGAGTCAATCTTGTATTTTTTGTCTTTGATGCTGAAGCTCAGTCCTTCCGGAACATTCCATCTGTAAATAATAGATTCAGACTGAAGCCAAGATGTCAATTTTCCATAGGCTTTCCTTCTTTTCCGTATTTCAAATGGGATATCTTTCATCACTTTAATTTCTTTTCCTTTGATCTTCAGAACCGCTTTATTTGTGGTCCTAAGCACCACATCTCTTGTTGACTTTTTGGAGAACCTTATCTGAATCTCCCCAGGCAGGCTTTTCTTTTTAGTATAGTCTGGATAGGTTCTGTAAACCATATCCATATCGCTTTTTATCTCCGCTGCTTTTAAGCCCATCACTGGTTCAAGCGCTTCACTTAACAGATTTTTAAGGTCTTCTCCTTTATCCTCTGGTACATTCTGAAGTCTTAGGAAAAAGTTCAATCTTTCCATCTGTAGTTTCAAAAGTTGATCAGATTGGAAGGCCTTTTCTTTCTCCACTTTTTGTAGTCTTGAATCATGATTTTTTACTGAAGTCTTGACTTCCAGAAGTTCTCGCTGCAGCTTCTCTGTAGTTTTATTCGACTCCTTCAAGTCCAGCTGCATCTTGTCCATTTTAACGTTGAGAGCTGTCATTTGGTCCACTAGAGGTCGCAATAACGAGGAGAACACAGTGCTCATCTCTGTGGTATCAACCTTTGAACTCGGAGCTGTACTTCCTAGTTTGGGGGAAAGTTTCGGTTTCCCCGCCATTGTTGAGGCTGCGCTTCTTTGTTGATAGTTAGATAAGATGGACGAAAGAAGCAAATTCTACGACTGCGCTTATATCTTTTTAAAGTTCATATCCTCTAAAGAGCGATGCCGCCATCTAGCAAGCCGAATATACGTTTTTTCATGCAGTAACGCCACGTAAAGAGTCCCGTAAGTACGCCAGTCTCGAGAGGGGGGGGGTTGCTCCACCCGCCTTTCCCGCTGTGTTCTGCTTGTTTTTACTTCAGACTCACGTTTTCTCCGTGCGTAACTATAAGTTCCAGCTTCAAAGCTTCGCACTCTCTGCTGCTTCACGGTTTTGCGCTTTTAGCCATACGGCTCCCACGGACGGGGGAACCTATGGGGGTGATGAAAGGGGACCTCAATCCCTCGATCGCCACCATAGGGAGAGATCCCCTTGGTGCCACCCCAGGCAGAGCCCCTTCACTAGGGTCTCTGGGGGCTCGGCACCAGTCCGAAGCCCCTTCTTCCCGCCGGGTACAGATCGCGCTCCCCGCAGATGCGGAGGAGCGCGTCCACCATGATCGCAAGTCTTGCCGGAAGTCAGGGGCGTAGACTTTTTAAATCCCTGGATGGGGCTCTCTCGTGCGTGCGCGCAAAGCGCGCGCGCTCGGGACCATGTCCCCGCCGCTCTCCCCCCCCACCCCAGGGAGCCGCCGCCGCCACTTCCCTCCCCGGGCTGTGCCCGCCCGCCGCGCTCCCCGCTCCCCTCCCTCCCTCTCCCCGCTCACCGATTGCTGCTGCTGCTGCTGGGGGCCGGCGCGTCGCCCTTGCGGGCCCCCGGCTCCCGCTCCGCCTTGTGCGCCAAAATCCGGGGGGGGGGGCTCAGCCACCCCCGGCAAAATGGAGCGCCCGCCGGTGGCCAGTCAGCCAGCCGTCGCCGCCTCTCTCCCCCCCCGCCCCACGGAGGCAGGAGGGCAGGCCGGGGGTGGGGGGGGGGAAGGAGAGGCGGCGATGGCCGGCTGACTGGCCACCGGCGGGCGCTCCATTTTGCCGGGGGTGGCTGAGCCCCCCCGGGAAATTTCGGGGGGGGGGCTCGAGCCCTCGAGCCCCCCCGTAGTTGACCCCCATGGCTGGAATCATTCTAGTTTCAAAAAAACCTGCTCACACCTCTGTGCGGTGTGAAACCGTGCTGCTACTGAAATGTCCACATCTACTAATTGCCCTCCTGTGGTCAAGCTAGTATTCAACCGCTTTATTCTGCTTTAAACAATTGTGGTTTCTTAGTGCAATTAGACCCCCTGGAGTGAAATTTCACACCACTGTGAAATCAGCACAGGAAAAGACAGCAGTCAAACTACTTTAGAGGGGAGGTGTAAAATCAGCCTAAGAGAAGGTCTGATCTCAAGCAGTTTCACACTAGACTTGAATTAGAATAAATGTACTGAAACAAATCCATAGTGCAAATCTGCGCAAGGCATATATAACTTGACACCCCTTGTTACAAGTTGAGTTGACTAAATCAAATGCCAGTCTTTAACTGTATTTGTTCATTGCATTTGGAGTCATGAATGATTGATTTGGCAGTAGGGAATCCCATCACATTTAATACATTGTTCATAGCAATGTGTATTTAGCAGACTAGATTTGAAATGAAGAATGTTTAGGATTCAAAAGTATTGTCATCATAAAAATGATTCTTTCATAGAATCTACCAAATCTCCATTTGGAAGCCTGTGCATTTGAGTTTTTGGTTGCAAAAGAACTGATATTATAAAGAGTAACCACACCAGCGCCAAATATCCAAAGCAAAGATATATGCCTGATTTTATTTTTTTTAGCCATGACATCCTCCTTCCTGCCAGTTTGGTGTAGTGGTTAGGAGCACAGACTCAAATCTGGGAGAACCGGGTTTTATTTCCCTACTTCTCCACATGTAGTTGCTGGGTGACCTTGGGTAAGTCACAGTTCTCTCAGAGCTGTTCTTTCAAGAGCAGTTCTTGAAGAGCTGTCTCAGCCCCACCTACTTCACAGGGTGTCTGTTGTGGAGAGAGGAAGGGAAGGCGATTGTAAGCCGCTCTGAGACTCCAAGTGAAGGGCACGGTATAAATCCAATCTCTTCCTCCTCCTTTTTAAATGAAATGAGAAAATGCAGCCTGAGGGTTACTTGCATAGGAAAAGCTAGGAAAGGAGGAGCTTGTTGCTACTGAATGAGTTGCAGGACCCTGAACAGAGCTCCATTTTGACTGTCCCCTTTTCAGTGCATGCATGTGTAAACAGCATAAGGGATATTTAGGGAATGGTCTTACAAACCTTGTCCTTGTGTTTCTGAGAGCCCAGAAAAGTCATACTGCCATCCTGGGTCTCTGCCCAGCAAAACATCACTTTCCCTTACTCCCAGGTAGTAGTTAATGCTTGTTTAAGAGAGATGGTGGTTGCCCTAGCCTTGCAACAGGCTGTGTTCTGTCCACTTTTAAAGAAGCCTATCTTTGATCTCAGCATTTATTCACCAGTATCAAATGGTCTATTCTTGAGCAAGGTGATTGTATGAGTGGTGGCTGGAGAACTCCAGGCCTTCTTGGATAAGGCAGATTGTTTATACTCCTTCCAGTCTGGTTTCAGGCTTCGCTATGGGACTGAAACAGCCTTGGTCACCCTAGTGTATGACTTGCACCTGGAGATGGAGCAGAGGAGCACAACTGTGTTGATTCCCCTGGACCTCTCAGTAGCTTTTGATACCGTCAATCATGGTATCCTTCTGGACTGCTTATCTGGAACTGAGACAGGACACCATTCGGTGGTGGTTCTGGTCCTACCTGTGAAGGGTAGGTTTCAGGTGGTTGTGCTGGAGGACTGCTGTTCAGCCCATTGGCCTTTGGGGTCCCACAAGGTTCCATCTTGTCACTTATGGTCTTTATCATCTAAATGAATCTGCGGGGTTAGGTCATCTGGGGATTTGGGTTGGGTTGTCAGCAATATGTGGATGATACTCAGCTCTCTCTTGCACTTCCAGCTGATTCCAGGGACACTGTAGAAACCCTGAACCAGTGCCTGGAGGCAGTTTTGGAGTGGATGCAGGCTTATAAACTGAAGTTTAATCCCGGCAAGATAGAAGTGCTCCTGGTGGGCAGAAGGTTTGATGCGGTGCAAGTATTCAAAGGGATGTCATAGAGGATGAAGCTGAGTTGTTTTCTGTTGCCCCAGATGGTCAAACCAGTTTTTGGCAAAATTTTAGGGAGAACTTCCTGACAGTTAAGGTGATTCCTCAGTGGAATAGCCTTTCTCAGGAGACTGTGGGCTCTCCTTTTGTGGAGGTTTTTAAGCAGAGGCTAGATGGGCACTGAACAGTGCTGATTCTATGAACTTAGGCAGATCATGGGAGGGAGGGCAGGAAGGGATGAGTCAGTGCTTGGCTCTTGCGGCCCTTTCTTAGATGCCCAGGGTAATGCTGATTGCCACTTTGAGATCAGGGAGTAATTTTCCTCCAGGCCAGATTGGCCTGGATTCCTGGAGGTTTTTTGCCTTCCTCTGGGCATGGAGCAGGGGTCTCTAGGGGCGTAGTAGGGAGGTAGTTGTGAATGTCTTGTGTTGTGCAGTGGGTTGGACTAGATGACCCTTCCAGCTCTGGGTTTCTAAGTGTCACCCATTCTGGATGGGGTTGCAGTCCCCTTGAAGGAACAAGTCTATAGTCTGGGGGTGCTCTTGAAGCCAGGCCTGCTGCTGGATAGGCAGGTGGCAGCTGTAGCCAAGAATGCCTTTTACCAGTTTAGACTGGTTAGCCAGCTTCGGCCTGTCCTGGACAGAAAAGATCTGGCCACTGCCGTACATGCCCTAGTTACATTTAGATTAGATTACTGCAATGTGCTGTATGTGGGACCACCCTTGAAAAGTGTTCAGAAACTCCAGTTGGTACAGAGTGCTGCAGCTAGACTTTTGACTGGAGTGGATTGTAGGAACAATATCACTCCAGTTTTGGCCCACCTGTACTGGCTTCCAGTTTGTTTCTGGGCACCATTCAAGGTGCTGGTCTTGACCTTCAAGCCTGCATGGTTTGGGACCATCACACCTGAAGGATTGCTGAATCCCTTATGAACCCACCTGATCATTACAGTAATCTCCGGAGGCCCTGCTTCGGGTGCCCCTGTTTTCTGAGATTAAGTGGGTGGGAACCCAGGAGAGGGCCTTCTCAGTTATGGCACCAAAACTCTGGAACTCTGTCCCCCAGGGAGATTTGTCTGTCCCCTTCTGTCGTCATCTTCCGCCAGTGGGTGAAGACTTTTTTTTGTTTCATTTGGCATTTCCTCCTTCCTAATCAGTGTTTTTATGTTTTGTATGTATTTTAACTGTTTTGTATGTAAGATCTGAGCAAGGCTGTTAATGATAGGATGTTTTGGAGGACATTAATTCATAGGGTCACCATAGGCTGGAAGTGACTTGAAGGCACTTACACACACACACACACATTTTAACTCTGGTTTTTTTTAACATGGTACGCATGGTCTGTATCAGCATCAGGTTGAGCAAGGATAAAAAGAGACCGTGAAAGTGTGCAGGCTTCTAAATCAGGATACACTAGAATCACTAAAAGTTGCAGCGCTGAAAATCCTCCATTACCTTAGCGCTCATAGTTGAAGAATTCTCCCTGTTGTTTTCTTCAACACATGGTTGAGATGGAGTCCCATTGTAAAGGCATAGTCTTTCATGTCTTGGGCACGGGAGAACCCAAGAGACAGGAATAAGAACAAGAGGAAGAGAGATCCTTACTCATTTCCAGAGATTTTATAATCTCCCCTTGGAAATCTGTCCTCCTCTGGGGTTGCTCCTGACCTTCCTGACCCAAGATGAAGAAATATGATCTAGCTTTTCGGCTTTCTTGGTCTCTGTCGTTTAGATGTGGTCCTCTAGCTGAGATGTTAGATGGTAAACCTTTTGTCTCATGCTGGCCAGAGCCATCTGAATCGCTAGGCACTGGAGTGCTGGGTGCTTGGAGCATTGATGGCTCATCCCCAGTACTTTTCCTCTTTGCCATTTATGAACTTCTGGCCAGATTCTTGTACACAGATAAACTCCCAATTGTTGTAATATACATGGAATCTTTATGGTAGAAGAAATTTCTCCACAGGGGTGATGACAGGAAATGGGTGGTCCCTGAACGTCTCCCACATCCCCATTCAGGCCTCCCTGTTTGCGTTATTCGTGCTACTCATGCTCTGTTGAGCACTGAGATTTGTCTGTAGTAGTATATCTAATTTCTTATGATTTCCTCTTGCTGCACCCCCCAACACCCACGTAGTTCCCAAAGGATCCTCAAGAGCATGGGAGGGGGCGCTACCTAGTAAAGGAAAAGGTGGCAAAAATCCCTTCTGTAACTCAGCTTGTTGGCAGATGGATTGAATCCAAACCTGTGGTTTTTAAAGATGGTATAATTGATTTTTAATGCCAGTCTAAATGTTCTGAGTCATAACTATTGTTTTAAAATATCCATCTATCATCTGTGCCTCTATCCTCTGTCCCTTACTTATAAAGACGATTATGTCCTGTTAATTAAAGTATGTTTTTAAAGTGGCTATTGGGCCTAGGTAGGACACTTGCTCTGCATTGAGGAGTGTGTCAGAAATAAATCTTGAGCTGCAGGGCCAGAGCTAAATGTGAAGGCATGAAATAAGTAATTTGCATAACTTTCTCATGAATATGCAAGTCCCTATTCTATGAACATCTTGTACTTATTCTATCAGACTCTGAAAATGCTCACCATTGATTATGAAAAGCTTGCAGTAACTCTTAGAAAATCTTAGTCTATGGATCAGAGATCTTGAGAGCCGATAATTATGATGAGCTTGGGCTGCATTTTGTCTTGAGCCTCGTTTCTGAGCTTTTTGCAAACCCCCTTTTTTGCTATCATTTTTTAAAAAATGTAGCCGTGAGCCACAAAGCTTTAAGATCTTGGCTTAAGAAATAGATCACAAAATTAAAATTACATTGTTGATGACAACCCTAATAAAAGGTGTTGAAAAGCAGCGTGGTAGGCTGCAAAGATGTTATATTTGCCTATCCCTCAGACGGAGGCTTTTTGCTATAGCACAGAGAGTCTTGTTAATTGGACAGAACCACCCTCTCCCCATAACCTTTATGCCCAGAATTTTTCAAAATGTGCGGTCTGATCTGGTTAATGTTTGTTCCCCACTGAGTTCAAGGGGACTCATTCCCAAGTAAGCATGCATGAAATTGCAGCCTTGCAATCCAATACTATGCATATTCACTCAGAAGTAAGTCTCTTTGAACATAGTGGAGTTTTCGTCCATGTAAGTGTATAAATGAGTGCTGCCATAAGTGTTCTTTAATGGGTTATTATGGCTCTTAACAGTTGCAATAAGGCAATTTGATCTGCTCTCCTATTCAGTCAAGATGGCCTGCTTCTTCTCTAGAAGCATGTTTTTGAAGTCAAAGTTTGGGGATCAGTTGAGGTGAGGGAAATAGTGTTGCAAAAAGGGATAAAGACCCGCTCTCCTTGTGCACGCAATCTAAATCACAGCCTCATGTGGCTGGAATTTTCTGAGATCTGTTAGGTTTTTTTAAACTGTAAAATTCTTCATCCCTTTAAAACAGTGACTTTCACTGGAATGTATTGGAAACAAATTCCAGTTCAGATATCACAGTATGTGATGACACGATCACTGGTCAGGAACCCAAATTCTCCTCCTCTTCCTTCCGCTCTTGGTAGTGTAGATTCCCTTCTCCCTTTCCTGACAACTGTGGTTTACCAAACTGTGTGAACAGCATACATGTGCAGCAGAATGTGGTGGCAGAACGGAGCTTTACATTCCAGGCTGCTGGTGGGGCATGCGGTTTTTGAATGTTCTATGAAAGATTCCTTACAAGTAAAGCACTAGCATAACAGCAGGAAAGTTCTGGTGTAGTCTGTTTCCTGCTGTTCTGGTTTTTATAGTTGCAATTATATAGATATAGATGGTTGCACTGAATAAGATAGCACAATAAACCCCTGTTATCATTAACGAGAGAAAGCCAGGGGGAAGGGGTTATTCCAGTTGCCAGACTGGGGCTTGACATTTAGGGAGCATCTTGCTTTTACTAGACCATTTCCTTGTCCTATGTTCTTTAATATTTCATAGAAATTCTTTGCAAGCTGTTAATCCCTCTCATGTGGTCACAGAGGTGAACAGTTAATTATCTATTTCTGTACTCACATTGGTATCCCTTGTGAACACTGTGCTGCTCTTGTATTGGTAGGCTGGTAAGGTTTGGACTGCAAGGTATTAAGAGAACTCTAAGATATAAGAGAACCATCTACAGTAGCTGCTGAGAGGAACACCAAGGCTTCAGGAGTTTCTTGATGTCTTAATTTGAGTGAATAATTTACTAAGAACTTGATCCTTCAGTCTACTCTGGATAGTTCTCTTAATGCCACTGGAAAATCAACATCAGAATTAAAACCAACAAATCAGGCTTACTTTAACCTCTAGAACCTTCATGTTGCAGCCTAACTAGAAAGCCAGTGCTCTGCATTCATCTGGGAACAATCCATTCCTTCTTATGCATGGAAAGGATCTCCATAGGCATTCTATGGAGCCTTCTTACTGCTTCTCAGCTGGGTATGACGCACTGCAAACAAACCTTGCCATACCAATAACACAAGACTGTTCCATGCCTCACATATGGTTATCTAGCAGCCTGCTGCCGTACAGATCCCCAGCATGTAGTGTACTCGTGGATGTTGGATTGTTCTGTCTAGACAGTTATTGCACTAGTCCTGATTTCTGATTGTGGAAATGACTACTGGAGCTGAGTTTGTATGGCTGTGCATTTTATTTCTTGATTGCTTGCATCCTTTGCACACACTTTCCCCCCCCCCCACTTTTTTTGGGAGAAAAAGTTAGTCTTATGGAGCAAAAAATACGGTATGTCATTTAGTAATGTATGGATCACTTTGGGGTTTTTGTAGCCTGCCTATATGGCTCTATAGAACTCTCCAGGAGGATTACGTTCTGTGTGTGGTTGTGTGCAGGAAAGTAATTTTCCTGAAGATTTATTCTTCTCACTGTCATTATTCCACCAAGTGAATTTTATGATGTTGAGATTTTGAATACCATACATATGGGTTGGGTAATTGGAAGCATTGCAGTCAGGCAAACATATATACATATGGTGGAATTCTTTCAAAATCAGACTGTTTTGGAAGGAAATCTTGACAGTTGCTCCCGGAGAACCCAGACGTTGTTTCCTTCCTCCACAAAGTTATTAAAGAAGGGGATCACAATTTTGTTCCTTGTTTTCTGGCAGCAACTGGAAAAACTGTAGCAGAACTGTAGGATGTACAATCTTGGTTGAAAAAGTTTTGGGACCTAGCATAACTTATAGAAATAACTTTGTTGATTAAGTAAGAAACGATAGAATTAGAACTGGCACACTGACTAAACAAGTGGGGGATCTGCAAGGACATAAGGGGGAGTTCTCATTTTCCCCTCCCTCGCTATATCCTCTTTCCCTTTCCTAAAAGCCCCCGTAGCCTCTCCACTTTTCCTGCTTCCTTCTCTCCTTTCCACCCACTTTTGTCCCACTCCCCTGTCTTCAGCTTTTCTTCCTTCCTTCCCACTGGCAGCCGGTCCCAGAAAAACTGTGGCCCAGTTGTGTGGTGCCAGCTGAGATGGGTCAATTTGCACTGGGGGGAGTCTTCAAGGACTGTTGAGGGGCACCTCACTTTGTCCTGCATTCTTCCCCATTATTTCCTCTTTACCTCATCCTAGTAAATTCTATATTCTCATCTTTCCCTGCTTCTTTCTCACCTTCACACTTACCCAATAATCCACCTTTATCTGCTGGGCATCTTATTTATTGCCTTCTCCACATTGGGGATCCAGTGTAGCTTACATCATACTCCTTTCTTCCATTTTATCCTCACAACAACCTTGTGAGGTAGATCAGGTTGAGAATGTGTAACTGGCTCGAGGTCACACAGAAGAAGATGAGTAGGCTTTTATATCCTGCATTTCTCTACCCTAAGGAGTCTCAAAGTGGCTTACAATTGCTTTTCCCTTCCTCTCCTCACAACAGACACCCTGTGAGGTAGGTGGGGCTGAGAGAGTTCTGAGAGAACTGTGACTGGCCCAAGGACACCAGTTGGCTTCATGTGGAGGAATGGGGAATCAAACCCAGTGAGTTTCCACAGCAGAACAGAGATTTCACGTCCCAGTCTGAAACTCTCCCACTACACTGCACTGGCTTTTGTGTTGTAATTGCTGTTAAACAGTAGCAAGCAGCCCAGCCAAGGTGAGTCAGGCAGTTTGGGTGGTATCAAGTTGTTAGGTGGCTGCTGCTCAGCCTTTCCTCAGTGAGTCTTCCCTCAAAGGCCAAAATGGCCCCAGAAAGGGTGCCCCCACCCCCTTCTTTTTACTAACAGAAATCAAACCAAGCCTGGAATGCTAGCCAAACTATTGTGGCTGCCTAGCAAGAGCCACTGAGGGTATTTGTTTATTAAATCTACCAGCACTTCTTTTTAACTGCCCAATGTATTATTTTGTTTAGATTTCAGATTTTTTTGCACATGTGAAACATTTTTCAAGTTTGTCAGAAGATCCATCTTGTCCATCCACCTCTCCAATTTCACATGGGGCCATACTTCGCTATTAGAATACACAAGAGGAGACCCAAAAGAAACTTGTGGGAGTGGCCATCTCATTCCCTCTACCTTTGCTTTCCCCCCTCCCCCCCACTTCTCTCAGTCTCTCTCTCTCCCTCACCTTCCTTTACTTTCTGTCTTTCTCACTCCCTTGTGCCTACTGTCCTTCCCTCTTTATGCCTCCCCTCCCCATCACCCTTTTTTTCCACCTCGCCTTTCTTTCCAACTCTTCCAAAGACCTGTGTGTCACCTCTCTCCCCCCCCCCCCCAGCAACAGCACTGCTGACTCTCCTGGCTGCCTGCCTTCCTTGCAGCTTCCCTGCCCCACCAACAGCACCCCCAGTTCTCACATCTGCATGCACAGCAGCTCCCCTCAGCAATGATGTCATAGACCAGCCTAGCCACCTGCCTGCTTGACAGCTTTCGGCCCCTCATGTCAACAGCACTGCTAACTCTCCCACCTGCCTGGCAGCTCTCTGCCCACAGTAATGGTGGCAGTGGCTCGCCTGGCTGCCCACAGGCTTCCCCCACCCCACTTCAACCAATGGCAGCAGCAACACTGCCAGTTGCCTGCCTGGCAGCCCCCCAATCAGCAACACTAACTCTCCTGGCTGCCCACCCAGTAACTCTCCCCCCCCACACACACACCAAAGTTGTGGGCTAATCTCCTGCCCTCCTGGCAGCTTCCTCCACATACCAATGGCTGTGGCAGCAACTCTCCAGGCTGGCCACCCAGCAGCTTCTCCCCTCCCCCCCCGGAACAATGATGGCACCTCTCCCAGCAGTCCACAATGGCTCCAGTGATCTCCTTATCTGCCTGGCTGCAGCTTTGCTGCCTCAGTGCAGGCACAAACAAACGTGTGTGTGGGAACTTAACCCCCCCCCCCAATGTATTGGTTTAATGCTTTTATATTTTTCTGCAAACCTGGGGGACAAGTTTGCAGAACTGTGTATTTACAGTCATTGTGGCCCTAATCCACAGACAGATATCCGCAGATTGGACCACACTTGACTATTAGCCTATACAAAAAAAGACACAGAAAATGTCATCATCTTCTCATGCCCCTGATTAGAATTTTACAGATTCAGAAGTATATAACAGTAGCCATGCTGGATCAGACCTGTGACCCATCTAGTCCAGTATCCTGTTTCCAACAGCGGACAATCAAATGCCACAGAAGCAAGTCCATGAACAGGACTGGCAGACAACAGCCCACGCCTGCTGACTGCTTCCCGGTATATGACCATTCTGCCTCTGAGCTATCATGGCTAATAGCCACTGGTAGACACCCTCCACAAATCTTTCTCAGCCCTGTTAAATCTGTCTAAGCCAGGACTGTCAGCTCATCTCAAGTCACTGAACTCTACCAGTTAACTACCCCTTGTGTGAACTAGTACTTCCTTTCATAGGGCTTGTATCTGCTGCCAGTAAGCTTCACAGGGTGGCCCTGATCTCTAGTATTATGGGAGAAGGAGAAAAGCTTATTTCGATCCATTTTCTCTATACCATGCATTATTTTATGGACCTCCATCATGTCACCCCTCAGTCCTCCTTTTTCTTAACTAAAAGCCTCATAGCCAGGCGCTTGAACCCATGATTGTTTTGATTGTCCTTTCCTTCACTTTGTGTATGCAGGTGGTTTTATTCTCAGTGGCTTTCCTGGCGATCCCTATAATAGAATTATTTGTGTAAATATCTGTACTCCACATTTCTGTCTAGTGGGGACCCAAAGTGGCTTCCAGCATCAATGTGTCCTTTATTTTATCCTCCCAGCAATCACCCTGTGAGGTAGATCAGGCTGAGAGGGAGTGGCTAAGCCCAAGGTCCCCCAGCAGGCTTCCATATCATAGTGGGGATTTGAACCTAGCTTTCCCAGTTTCTGGTCCAGCACTCTAACCCCTAAACCATGCTGGATCTTGATCTTGAAAAAAAATTCTCTGCACACTGAGTTGATATTCTCAACAAATTATTCACCACGACCCTGAAGTCTTTTGGGGGGGGGGGGGAGGTGTCTGTCATTGTGAACTCAGACCCTGTTGTCGTATAGGTGATATTGGGATTTTTTTTTGTCCCACTGTGCATCTTTTTGTAATTTACATTTAACCTGCTATTTTGTTGCCCATTTGGAGGGGTGCTCTTGGAGCGCCTTTCCGTACCCTTGGGTTTTCACTGTCCTGAACAGTTTGGTGTCATCCACAGACTTTGCTACCTCACTGTTCACCTTCAGGTGCAGGTCATTTTTGAAGAAATAATGTAGAATAAGTACTGTTCAGTGCTGGTTCTAACACAGACCTTTGGGGGAACATTACTGCTCATCATTCTCCACTGAAAAGTCTCCATTTATTCCCACCCTCTTTTTTTTCTTTTTTGCCGTCTAGTCACAGTTGACTTGGGTTTTCAAGGTAAGAGACATTCAGAGGTGGTTTGCCATTGCCCGCCTTCCCCACTCCTCTGCTGCATAAAAGGGCAATCAAGAGCCCTGAGAAGAGGGCAAGAGAGAGTGGGGAGCAGACAGGGGAAAGGATCTGCTGTCACCCCCTTGACCAGAAAGAGCCGTGGCTGCAGTCATGGAGCTTGGTTTAAGCACCAAGGTGCTGGCTGGTGGAAAGCAAAGGCCCTAAAAAGAGTGGGATAGGACTCTGTTAGTATAAAGGACTGATTTGCAAGTCCCTTTTGGTTGACTTGCCCCCTTGGCTGGCTGTAAGGTTCTCCTGTAGTTAAATCACTTTCCTGGAGCCATTGGTAAGAGCGGAATGGGAAGAACCCAAGGATTCGAATGTTTAACAAGATGCATGTTGACCCTCTCCACACTTCTGCAGACTTCCTTTTACAGAAATCAGGAAAAGATGATGGCTGCAGCAGTAGGCAGGAAAGGCGAAAAAGGACAAGGTGCAAGGTAGAGAGTCTATTTAGCTCTTGGGGATCCCCAAGCTTTTCACTGGGAGCTTCATCAGGGGATCTTCTACAGAGATTTTTCAGCTCCCACCTTGAACAGATCTCCTGATGAAGCTCATAGTGAAACACACAGGGATCCATAAGAGCTAAATAAACGCTCTACCTTGCACCTTGTACTTTTTTGTCTTTTCTTCCTTTTACAGAAGCCATGCTGATTCCTCTTCAGCAGGACTTGTTGTTGTGTGATTAACACAGTTTAGGGGTGGGTTTTTCCCCCACCAGCCAGCTGGTCCACAGGGGTGAGAAGCCCCTTAAACTGGGGGATCCCCTGCCTGGATTTGTGGGCTGGCTAGTCTATCCTCCTAGCAATTGGTGGGGGATGGGGGATTAATCAGGAGAAAGTGGAAGGCCCAGGCCACATTGTTAGCATTGCACAGGAAGTGACATCATCGTGCTGGGATGGCACTGCAACACTGGTATTTGGGCAAAAGCTCTATAGTAAAAATGGTGTCTACCACAGAGTATGTGCCCAAATACCAGAGCGTCACCTGGACATCACTTGTGTGATGATGTTGTTTCTTGTGTGACGCCAGCTATGTGGCCTGGGCCTTTCTTTTTCTCCTGGTAAGTCCCCCTGCTGTTCAGCAGGGAGGGCATCTTGATGAAGACCCCTGCCTCCACTGGGGGGAGCTGGCAATTCTACTTATGAAGTATTCAAATTTTTTGATATCTTTCCTAATACTTCTAGCAATGAACTACTCAAATTCCAGGGATATAAAAGCAGCATGTATCAGCAGCCAAAGATGATATTGGTTAAATAGTTCTCAGGCTAGAAGCAGACGAGTAAAAAAAGATGGAAACCTTCTGTTAAAAGCGTTGTTTAAAAATGGTTTGCTTTAATGCCCGAAGGACATCAAGATAGCTGCCAGGCAAGACTCAGTGGGGTGGAAGTTCTAAGCCAAGGAGCCACCGCTGGAAAAGTCATGTTGCCGGCTGCCACCTTCTTTACCTTTGCAGGCTGTGGGACAGAGAACAGGACTTTTCATGTGGCAATGTTTTCTGTGATTCTTTATGGTTGTTGAGAACCCCCCCCCCCCCAAGCTGGTAATTTTATTTTATTTGTCTTCTAAATAATAACTCTTAACCTAGTGTACGGTATCCAAAATAGCAAAGGTGGAGAAAAGCAGAATGCATTTTTAATATATATATAAAAATATATAGTCTCCATGAACCTTAGCATTGTGAACTGTGTTCACACAATGGTAGAACATTTAAATTGGCTATAAATACTGGAGTTTGGAAATGCTTTCCTGTACTTAGTGTTGTTAATAAAGGGAAGTGTTTCTCAGTGACACTGAATTTGCTTTGTATCCCGAAGGAATAACTGTCTTGTGTGTCTTTTGGTGTGTCTTTCAGTGTTATAACTGTCAGAGCCCGGCCATAAAGTGATAAATCATTTCAATTCTGGATAGTTAAAAGAGTTTAGAACAGGGGTGGCCAACCTGTGGCTCGGGAGCCACATGCGGCTCTTTCACACATATTGTGCGGCTCCTGGCAGGGCGGCTGGGGAAGCAAAGGGGAGGCATGCTTTTTCTCTCTTTCTCCCTTCCTTCCTTCCTTCCTTCCTTCCTTCCTTCCTTCCTTCCCTCCTCCCTCCCATCTATTTGCTTTCCTAGTTTCTCTCTCTCTCTTTCCTATAACTGGTTTTCCTCATTTGTTTTTATTTTTGGCAATCCCATTTAACGTTAATAAAAAGCAAATTTGCATATTTTTAAAAATAAAAACGTGTGTGTGATATTTGTTCCTGTCTTGCGGCTCTCAGACATCTCTATGTGGCTCTTACGTTTATTCTATGTGGCTCTTACGTTAAGCAAGGTTGGCCACCCCTGGTTTAGAAGATCACCAGATCTGCTCTTTCAGTAGCAGTAAAAGAAAAAAATTCCACAGTTGGAAAATTACTGCTTGTGTAGGTGCTGAAAAGCCTCTGCTTCACATTCTGAATTGGCAGCAAGCCACGTTCTTGGAGCTGTTTTTTTTTAAAAAGGAAAGCCCTCCCTTTTCTTTAGAATTGTGATTCCCCATGTTGTTATACCACTTTTTGCTTTAACATGCAGCTTACACAAGTTCCCTTGCCCTTGGGCCAAAATGAATGCCCCCTCCCTCCATTTTATTGGATAAGTACTAGGAATACCCTCAGCATTTATAGAGCACAGCAGTGTGACATACCAGGGTATGTTTCAGAGAGTAGCTGTATTGGTCTGCAGGAGAACAGCTAGATTCAAGTCCAATAGCACCTTCGAGACCACAAGATTTTTGGTCTCATATCTGATGAAGGGAGCTTTGACTCTTGAAAGCTTATCTTCTGGAAATCTTGTTGGGCCTTAAGGTGCTACTGGACTTGAATCTAGCTATACTAGGGTAAAGGTAAAGGTTTCCCTTGCTTGAAAGCCAGTCGAATCTGACTTTAGGGGACAGCGCTCATCTCCCGTTTCCAAGCTGAAGCGCTTTTTCTGTGGTCATGTGGTCGGCATGACTAGAAAGCGAGGTGCACGGAACGCTGTTACCTTCCCACCAAAGCGGTACCTATTTATCTATTTCTTGCTTTTGAACTGCTAGGTTGGCAGGAGCTGGGGCCAGAGACTGGAGCTCATTCTGTTACGCAGCACTCGGGTCTCGAACTGCCGAGCTACCGACCATCTGGTCTGCAGCTCAGCGTCTTAACCTCTGAGCCACCGCAGCCCCCCTACTAGGGTTTGGTTGATCAAATGGATATGAATATGATATGTGTATTGCACAGAATTAATATCTTTCTGTTAAGACTCACGTTGGAAGCAATTCAACACTTTGCAATAGTTTGAAGGACAGACCTTGTGTACGTAATGTTTCCATCTGGCCTTTCTGGCAAATTTGCATATGTGTGAATGTATTAAAAAGCATATAAACACACAGGACTGCTTTATACTGAGTCAGACAGTAGATTCATCTAGATCAGTGGTTCTTAACCTGGGTTCGATCGAACCCTAGGAGTTCGGCGAGTCAGTCTCAGGGGTTCGGTGGGGCCTCCAACTTAGTACTATTACTAAGTACTAAGAATTATTTTTCACTAAAGAAGGGTTCGGTGAATGCGCATATGAAACTGGTGGGGTTCGGTACCTCCAACAAGGTTAAGAACCACTGATCTAGATGAACACAAACTATCTCCAGGTCCCGTAGAAGACTTTCTCTGTTCTGCTACTTGAGATTTTTTTACCTGGAGATTGAATCTGGACCTTGTGCAGGCTTGTACTGTGGCAGGGGCAATGTCTGCCAGTCTGGCTGCAGTCCTCTTCGTTGCATCCTGTTGTTGCTTCGGTAGGTCTACTGATGTTCTGAAAAGTCTCTTGAGGGCTGCAATGGAACGAGTCGAACTGGCAGAAATCCCTTTTGCAAACTAACTCTGTCCATAGTTCTTTGGGATCCCATCCAGTATTCTGCAGGAATCTGTTACAGTCAGGAAGCAGGCTGGCATTTTTAATGAAGCTACTTTAATTGAATCTTGATTTTTATTTCAAAGTGGGCAAATTATTCTAACACTGGGCCTTTTGCATGTTTTATAGCTTAAATGAGCAATTGGTACTCTTAAAGGGATCTAGACATTTCCCCTGTAGGAAGCACTTTTATAACTATTGACACTCAAATTATGATTTTTGTTGCTATTGAGGAACATGAGATTTTTCTCATCTGGTGTATCAGTAGTGATACTGGGTGTAGTTTGGAATGGGGAGGCATAAATTCCTGGAAGCCTATTATATTTAGTGCCTGTGATCTTAGTCTAAATGAACAGCATAATTTACCTCATGCCATTTTTGATATATAAATTTATTTGTTTGGGTTAAACAAAAATAAAAACCCTTCTTCTGAGGCCAAGTGTTCCTCCTAATATGACAAGCAGTGAGCAAGCAGTGAGCAAGCATAAATGATTTAGCTGATAGTGAAAGCTATCGTTTTAGGTCTGCAGGGCAGCCAGATTTATTTATTTCTCTATTATTTATTTAAACATTTTTACGGGGGCTTTTCTCCCCAAAGAGCTCTAAAGTGGTTTACAAAAAAATGGAAAGCTATTCCAAATTACAAAAATAGATAGACAAAGCAAATGAAGAAAACAAGCAAATACATCTGGACTGGGCTGGATCTGCCAAGCTGAATTTTTTGCTCGTGGGTTGCAATCCAAGAGCCCTTTGGCTTTTGCCTGTGGCCCAGCCTGGGCTAAATACCTGCAGGAGGAGGAGGACAAGGAGGGGGAAAAGTCAGCCTAGATGGACCTCAGCTGCTGCTAGCTTGCTGCCAGCAACCCAGCAGGATCTTCATTCCCCCTTCTGCATTGTGGCATAATTCAAATGTAACATCAAGCCATAATTAGAATGATCCCATCTTTACCACTTCCTGCTCCTCTTCTTCCCACTCAGTCTGTGTTATCACAAACCATATTTCACCATTACTTCCAAACTGGCCCATTATGGTCTGCACTTGCCCTGCAAACCAAGATAATAAACCATGGATTATCTGTGGCTTGCAGTCCTGATGTGGAGAACAAGTCAACCCCCTGTTTGTCCAGTTGGATGTAATGGTGAACTATGGTTTGTGTTAAAGCAGAAATCACTTATTGGCTTGGATCCAGCTGTGCTGAAGTGGAAACATAAACAGACATAGTGCAGTTCCTGTTGTGCAACACCTAGTGTAGGGGTCTCCATGGGAGCCCATGGGCTCCATGGTGCCAGCTGTCACCTTTCCTGGCACCCGCCAAGTGTTTTCCAAAAGTGGGTGAGGCCAGGTGAAGCTCCTGCCCAACAGGGCTTCTGATGAGCCACTGCAGATCTGATTGGCTGTGCAAATTAAAATAGCATTGTTTCAGTTGCAGCTGCCACTACAGTGATAGCTTTATTCTTTCCCATCTTTCTGTGTGTATTTTTAAACATCACTCCTCTTATCCCCTGCCCTTGGGCTGATGTGCCTTCACCTCCCATGGTGGTTATGTTGTGGTTGGCTCCACTGCCCATCGTGGTCATGTTGTGGTTGTGCCCATCACCCCGTGTCAGAATTCTTGCACAACAGCCTGAATGCAACTGGAATTTTGTGCAGGATCCAACCCATTGCCTCCAGTTGTGAGGCAGAAGAGCTCGTTCACATAGCACGAGTCATTACATAGTGTGCGGCATTGCATTTGAGTCATATCATACGAAAGGCCCATATCCTTTTATAGTTAAGAGAGGAAACACAGGGAAACAAGACCTGTTGGGGGCATAGAATGCTTAGTTCTCTACTTCCTGGCATATTCTTGGCACATGCAAAAACAAGAGGGGGCAGAGATTTTACAGCAAAGAGCTTGTTCTGCCCACACTGGTCTTGTACTATCAGTTTGAAGTAAGTGGGCTAAAATGGGCTAATGTGTCTTTATACCCTCCTGATTTGATTGCTCTTTGGAAAAGTATCAATATCAAGAAAAGGTCTAGAAAGAACTTTTCAGTTCTAAATGCAGTGATAAGTTCTTCAGGTTTAATGAAGTCACTTGACAGTACATTCTGTGCCCTTTAAATATGCAGCAGTGTATGAATTCAAATCATGTGTTTTTTTTGGTTCTGCAGACAAATGGGAAAGGTGGCTTGTGAGCACCCAGACTGGTCTGACTACCAGTGGAAATTGAATGCTGAACTAAAAGGGGTCTGATAGAGCAAGGCATTTTTATGAGATTTGCGAGAAACCTGCCTTTACCTAATAATTGCATGTAAAGAAGACCAACTTTTCTAATCTAATATATCTAATATCCAATCCGCATATTGGGGGCACCTAGGGGGCAAAGAGATTTTCCTGCACACTTGGGGGACTCCCCAGGTGTGCAGAAAAATCCAAAAAGTGTAAAAAATTATTTGGGGGATACTTAAATCCCCCCCAAAAGTAAAAGAGTGTTCCCTGCACATGCGCAGAGAACGCTCTGGGAACTGTCCGTTGCCACCGCCGCTGCTGGGGGGAGGAGAGAAGGCTTGGTGGGCCGACAGCTGTGAGCCGCTCGGGCTTCACCGCAACTGCCGCTGTGGGAGGGGGAGAAGGCTTGGCAAGCTGGCCTCACCGCCGCTGAGGGGGAGGGAGAAGGCTTGGCGGGCTGACCTCTCCGCTGCTGCTGGGGGGGGGAGAGAGAAGGCTTAGTGGGCTGGCCTCGCCGCTGCCTGGGGGGAGAGAGAAGGCTTGATGGGCCGACCTCGCCGCCATTGCTGGGAGGGGAGGGATAAGGGCTCACCTGCTGCCACTTCCTCCTCCTCCAGAGCTCCTCCGGCTTCAGCAGGCCCTGAGCTGTGGGGAATACCCCCCCCCCCATATCGTGGGTCCCACTTCTTGTCTATATACTATTAGCCACATGTGACCATTATCTGTGGATAGCTAAATTTATGGATTGGGGCAGCACAGAGATTAACTAAATTTTTCTGCACACTTGGGGAACTCCCCAGGTGTACAGAAAAGTCTGAAATGTTTAAATTTCCCCCAAGTTAAGTAATTGGGAAAAAATTAAAAGCGGCAGCAGCTTCTGCTTTGCTTTTCTGCTTTGTTTCTGGGGCGGCAGCAGCGGCAAAACTCTAGAGCCTGACTGCAGCGACGGCTGATGCCAGAAGCTGCTTAGGGCTCAGCCGCCATGGTTGATGTCAGGGGCCACTTGGAGCTCAGAGTGGCTCCCAGATAATGCTGTGGGAAGGGTGCAGGCTTGCTGAGGCTTCCTTCCCCTCTCCCCATTCTCAGTGAGCCCACCTGGAGCAGCTCCAGATGAGCTGCCAAGAGATGGAAGGGGGTGAACGAAGCCTCAGTGAGCCCACCTGGAGCACCTCTGGACAACTAGTGTTGAGGGGGGAAGGTGGTGAGCCCAGTAGCTGCAGGGGGACCTGGGGGTGCATTGGCCCAGCGAGAAAGTGTGAGGGGAAGATGAGACCCCCTGTGAGTATTGCAGGCCCCCACTTGTTTTATTTATTTTCTTAAGACATTGTCTTGAAAGTGAGTGGCTGGCTTACAGTGGATAAAAGTGTATCTTGTTTTTGACATGGGGCTAGATGTGCTTTGACTGTGGATACAACATTCTCTTTTGTAAAACTGAATACTATTAGAGATTACAATTGTTAACTTGCCAGAGTACTTGTTGTAGGGAGGAGGGGGGGACGTAATTCTCCCCTCTGCTTGGTGGAGGGGGACGTAATTCTCCCCTCAGTTATTCAATTCACAAATGAAAATAAAGTGGGTTGACTTCTGCTACCCAGTCATGCAAAGGGGGAAAGGGGGAAATTTGTCCATTTTCCATCAGCAGAGTTGCACTGACAGAAGAAGCACACAAAGTGATTTTGCCTGACTGCCCAGTGGTCCCACATAGGTTGCCACCCTTCAGGTTGTAATTCCTGAAATTACAACTGATCTCCAGATATCAGTCCCCCTGGTGAAAATGGCTGCTTTAGAGGGTGGGCTTTGTGGCATTCTACCTCACTGAGGTCCCTCCCCCCCTCAAACCTTGTTCTCCTCAGGCTCCACCTCCAGGAATTTCCCAACTCATAGTTGGCAGCTGTAGAATCAACTTTCCCAGGTTCAGAAATGGCTGCTGAGGGAGAGGGAAATGGGGATGATCTGAAACAGTTATCTCCTTCTGCTGATGAATTACTGGATCCATCCCACTAGTTTGTTGCTCATCATATCCAAAAGTCGAAATTGGTTGTAACAACAATGTTGAACGAAATTCTCCTCTGGAGTCTTGTGATGCTGGCTGAATGATTGATTCTGCACTATGCTCTGCTTAGCACTTTCCTCCATTCCCTGCCTCATCAATAAGTAAAGTTTTTAGGAGTATCTTTTTTAAAAAAAAGAAAATGAATGCATCCCTATCCCATTGGAAATAGAACGTTTATATTCTGTTTTGCCGTGCCTTTTTTAGTTAATCTAATCTATATTTCTGTTTATGGGTGTTTTTACTTTCAAAGCAATAAATCAGTGTGATTTCTAATCTTTCCCATGTTGCAAATATGAGCAGTAGCCGTTCATCTCTTTATTAAAACTGATCTGACTATAAAATGTTAAAACTACTGTGTTTTTTTGTTTGGTAAGCTCTGGTCAGGATATCCAGGGGACAAGTGTGGTCGCAAATCTTCCGGTATTGATGCGACAGAATCCCGCAGAGACACTTCGGAGAGTTCTGCCAAAAGTGAGGGTAAGTTTAAAATGATTTATTTTGAATTATTTCGTTTGTCTTGGATTTTTTTAAAAAAATATTGAGTACAGCTCACATCACAGTTATGGCAGTGAGAAATCTCCCAGTGGTCTTAATGTCTATGGATTTGTCTTTCAGTAATGAAGGTAGCTAAAGAACAAAATGACATGCAAAGTATATATTTATTCAGAACTATGTGAATGACTCCTATATGGCAAGATAAGAGGCTGGATCCAAAGGTTCCTTTAGGTGGGGGGAAGGGCATCTATGGTATCCATGGACTCGCATACACTTTAACAGACCTTATATAGAGTCATATCATTGGTCTGGTAATATCAGTATTATCTGACCAATGGTATGGTTCTGTAGGCCTGCCCAGTTATTTGGTCTTTTGGGGAGGAAGTAATTACTCATATCAGGTGTTGTTCTTTTTTAAAGTATTCAGTGATTTTAGAGGATGTTTATGTACTTTTAAACTATTTGCCTGTCTTCTAGAGATTAACTGATGGTCAATGAAAATGGACCCTCCATGTTGCTAAAAGACTTATATTAAATGCTGGAGATATAAATACCTGCCTCCAATAATCTAGTGAATTGAGGACCTTTCAACCTTATCAACATTTGAACATATGGCACGTAGACAACCATTGAACATGGACATATTTTTAGATATTTGGAAACCTTTTATAGATGCTTGACTTGCCACCATTGTCACATTTGTTTTATATTTATTATTTATCTGTGTTTGGTGTAAAATAAAATCTAAACATTATTTTTTTAAAAATTGTCAGTATTGTCTACTTTGAATGGCAATGGCTATCCAGGGATTCAGATAGAGGTCTTTCATATCACCTACTACTTGATCCTCTTAACTGCAGATTCCGAGGGACTGAATTCGGGACCTTCAGTATGCAAAGTAGATGCTCTGTTCTTAATATTTATTATTGTTTTTAATTGCTACATTTTTTCCTCTCTCCCTCCTTCTAAAGAACTTTCTCTTTCCTCTATTTTATTCTCACAACAACTGTGTAAGGTAGACAAAAGGCTGAGAGACTGTGACTGGCCCCAAGTGATCCAATGAGCTTCAGAGCATGGCAGAGATTTGAACTTAGATCTCCAGTTCCTAGTCTGTTGCTTTAATTACTGTACCACACTGGCTGTCTACCACTGAGCCACAACACCTGTTTTTTCCATATGAGAGGGAGCTCTTGATGCTGCATCTCATGCTGTTCCAGATTGTTCTCTGATACTCAGGAACAACTTTTCAGGTGGTGCAAAAGGTTGCAAGAGGGAATGGGGAAATCCATTCCATGAGCAGAGTTCCCAATCACAGTGCCTTGGATCCAGCCCAAGGTTTTATATGCTTGCTATTCAGATGAGATTTGTTTTGTTTGTTGCATGATCTAGGAGTAGCAATGCAATCTGTTTCTGATGTCTGCTTCCAGTCAAGAATCTTACCATGAATTTTTCTGTAGATGTATTTTTATCAAGAAAGAGATATGCAGACAGATTCTGACACCAAAGGGCTCATAACCTAAGTTTGCTCTATATGAGGAATGCTTGAAGTCTTTACAATTGTAGCAAGAACATCAAATAACCTAGTTTCCTTTTACTGACTCCCAGACTATCTTATTCATGGTCCTATGCTTACTTTGCATACATCACTCATGGTGTAGCAAGCTGTACATCTACCTTTGTGTACCCAAAGGATTTGGATTTGTGTTTCTCAAACAGCAAATCATAGTGCTATATGACAAAGACTTCTGAAACTAGGGGGGAAGCAGTATCTTTTTCAGGATGGTTGCTGTTCTGAAAATAAAAATGAAGGATTCCACTGGACAAGCACATACCTGAAGTAGCTCTGTGGTTTGCAGGCATAGTGGAGTTTACTATATCAGGGGTGGCCAAGCTTGCTTAATGTAAGAGCCACATAGAATAAACGTCAGATGTTTGAGAGCCACAGTACATGAACAAATATTACTTGTTGTTCAGTTGCATAGTCGAGTCCGATGCTTCGTGATCCCATGGACCACATCATGCCATTTTTATTGGAAAATATGCAAATTTGCTTTTTATTAACATTAAATGAGACTGCCAAAAATAAAAACAAAAGGGGTAAAAGCAGATTTTGATTTGTCCAATGATATTTGTTTGATAATGATACTTATTTGTCTAAGAGGCAGAGAAAGAGAGAGAGCGTGAGAGAATGCCAATAGATGGGGGAGGGATAGAGGGGGAAGGAAGAGAGAGAGGAAGGGAGAAAGAAAAAAGAGAAAGAAAGATGGGGGAAAAGCAAATAGATGGGGAGGGAGGGGGGAAGGAGAGAGAAAGAGGGAAAATAAAGAAAGCAAATAGATGGAGAGGGAGGGGAGGAAGGGGGAGAGAGAGAGAAAAAAAGAAAGATGGGGAGGGAGGAAGGAATAGAAAAAGAGAAAGCTGGAAAGAAAGGAGAGAGAGAAAGAAACAAACAAAGAAAGAAAGCAAATACATGAGGGGAGGAAGGAAGGGAGAACGAGAGAAAGAAAAAAGGTGAAAAGAAAGAAAGAGGTGGAAGGAAAGAAATAGATGGATGAGGGAGGGAGGAAGGAAGGGAAAAAGAGAGAGGTGGAAAGAAAGCAAATAAATGGGGGGGAGGGAGGGAGGGAAAGAAAGTAACTTTAAATGTGGTCTCCAACACCCCCTCACACATGCTTCCACGCCAGCTGGCTTGGCTTGGAGAAGGGATTTAAAGAGACAAATGCCTTCTCCAAGCTGGTGAGCGGGACATTGCATAGTGATGCCCTTGTTTGGGGGCAAAACTCTATGGTAGAATCAGCCTCAAATCATAGAGTTCTGCCCCATATCAAGAGCATTGCTGCACGATGTCCCTGACGTGCTGACATCACTTCCAGTGCCACATTTATTTCCGGTGATTGGGTGAGGTTTTCTCAGCTGGCCGGCGGCAGGGAGAAGCCCATAAAACCAGGGGATCCCCTGTTCCCAACTCTAGTACAGAACGGCAACTCTAGTACAGAGTTAGGGCCATGCATTTGTCACGGTCTCATCTCCCTGGAACTCAACTCGCTCTTTTATGCTTGCCGCTGTTTTCTTGGCTTCTGAGGTAGATCACCAAGACAATGGGGTACGTGGGGAAAACTTTATCCAGTTTGGGCTCCAAACTGGATCAGAACTGGGGTAGCAGGCACCACTGTTGGAGAAGTTTCAGTTATTGGAATTTTCCCAGAGTAATACTGGAAAAGAAGGCCTGTGGCCTACCTCAGCTGAGTGTGCATGTGTGAGACATCAAGCTTATCTTTCCTGGCTCTGGCACCTCGACATCCTCTCCTGGGCTTCTCCACTATAGGTGGAACTGCTGTCAGGACTTGTTTTCTTGCGTAGTGTTGGTGGTCTATGAGTGCAAGTAGGCTGGAGTGGTTTTTTGTTTTTTTTATAAAAGGGTCTGTATCTTCCCAAGGATCAGGCATTTTAATATCTAATGAGCTTTATTCCACTAAACACTGAGTGAAGCAGGAAGCACATATAGTTAGGAAGCAACTTACAAAAAAGGTAAATGTAGCTAGCGAAAACGAACATAAAAATAGGGTAGCAAGATTTAATTTACATTCTACTGAAGAGTCCCCCCCACACACACACACACACTTGTATAAGGGATTTGCCTGCCTTGAGGCTCATTCCCTGAGCATCCAGGACTTGGCTGTACTGACAAAAACTAGACCAGGTTGGGCTCGGCAAAGATTAGACAAAGGGCCCATTTGGGCACACCTGTCTCTCTTGGGTTACAAACTGGGAGTATCCCCCTTGTTTGGACTGGTGACCACTGGGGAGACTTATACCTCACTTTTCTCCCCATTGAGGACTCCAGATGGCTTACAACATTAGGGTTTGCCAGCCCCCAGGAGAGAGCAGGGGATCCCCCAATTTTGCGGGGTCCTGCCTGCCACTGGTCAGAGAGTTTTGCTCAAAATATCAAACCGTCACCATTCGTTGTCCCTGGCATGATGGGTCACTCCCATGTGACATCATGTTGGGGATATCACATGTGGTGAGGTTGCCCCGCCCCTCAACCTCTGGAAAGCTCCTTGTTGGCAAGAGCAAAGGACCTGGCAATCCTACATAATAACCATGGGAGGTAGGTTAGGCTGAGAGGATGTGAGTGGCCCAAGGTCACCCAGCAAGCTTCCATGGCAGAGAGGGGATTTGAACTGATCTCCCTGATTCTCATCTGACACTCTAACCATTATAACATGCTGGCTCTCAGGATGCTTCACTGCCCACACTACCCTAAAAATACTTGTTTAATACATCTAAGGATCTGATTTCCCATTCTAGCAAATACACTGGTACCATTTTAACATTGGAGTGGGACCCCCCCCCCAATCATAACAAACATCTGGCTCCTTCCTTACTCAGATTCGAATCCAGGATATTTCCACCTCAGTCTGATTGACAGGAAGCATTTAGACTTTGTTTTTAATCAAAGGAATGCATCTCCTTTTAGCTTTCTGCTATGTGCCTGTCATCCACAAAAAGGTTTTAATCAGCTGTTGTTAGTGCCTAAGTATGTGGCCTTCTAGTAAGGAAGCAGTGGGAGTTCTAATGATAATTTGCTCCTCTTTAATTGGTTGAGGATGTGTGTGGCATTTGCAATCCTGCTGACTGAAGTTCGGGAACACATCAGAACATTTGTTTGTTGCTGCTTCTTCGATTTAATTTTTGAATAAAGTGGCAATTTTCTAATTTAGCCTAAGGCCTCTTTAAGACTGATATTTCCAGCACATTTTCCATCCGCCTCTTTCTTCCTGTGTTTCCCTGAATTATTTGATAGATTTTAAAGGTCAACCTTAATAGTGACTGAGGAGGCTTTGGGGGAAGATAAAACCAAGTGAAAAGTGGTAATAATTGTAAGTGCTTGCAAGAACCTCTGACTATCATTGCTAATAATTTGGGCTAATCTTCTGCATGGAATAATGGCTCTGTTATTCTTATGTAGTGCAATAGTTACAAATTATGAGCTTCAGTTTTCTCTTTGAAATGGCAGTATGTGCAGGAAAACCTAGTATGCTCATAAACTGCAGCTCTTGTACACGCAATATTTTGTGGTAAAATATTCTCTTGGATTACTAGCTAAACCACAAGAAGAGTGTAAATCTTCCTGTCATTTCTGCTTCAAATTCACCCTCCCTCTCTCCCTTAATCACAAAGGTCTTGCAGTATGATGGAAAGATTCACAGACTTTGTGGAGAGAGTTTCACAGTCCTTAGAAAAAGAGAGTAAAGAATTGAGCTCAAGGACCATTTCACGACAACATTTGCTGCTACCCATAGCACCTGTGCTGGGGCTTAATTCAGATTGGGACCACAGTGCAGTTGTTTTGACTTCATCTCCATGGTTTCTCCAACCAAAACTGCTTCCCCCCTGGCTGTTATTAGATCTAGAAGGGCAGAAAGTCAGGCATAGAAAGGGTACCTTTCCCCCTCCCCACTTCCAGGACACGATGGGGAAGTGTGTGTGTTTGTTGGGTTTGATCAGCAATTATATCTCTGATGGAAAGGATTAAGTCCTCCCACCCCACACACGGACCTTGTAGCCCTGCTCTAAAGGGAGGTCACTGTTTAAGAAAATGCCGTGTAGCATGCCATCTGTAGGAATCTCAGCAAAGCCGTTGGAGCTACTCCCGCAGCAACCAGAGGTGAATTGGTCCATACCAGAAGAGCTGTCAGCACAACCACAGAGCTGTGGACCTAAGAGCAGGAGGGTAGCATAGGGAGGCAAAGGATTCACCTTGACTGCAGATAAGAAGAACTGTATAGCTCCCCATTACTGCCTTTCCCGTGCTAGGCTGTGAGGAGGCAGTGGGGCGGGCAGAGCAGCAGACAAGGTGTCCCACAGGAGAACAGCCCTGGTACAGTATGACCTTGTAGGAACTGAGGTGTGACGCGTCTTTCCCTTTCTGTAGCATCCTCAGACTCAGTGACAGAAGCGGCCTGTGATGAAGTAAGCACACACCCCTTAGTGGAGATTTGGTGCCTAGGGCTGTGCTTGGGCCCCACAGCATCCCATGAGTCACTCTCCATGAAGACCTGTTCATGGGTCTCCCAGTGTCTCAGGAGGCAATGCCAATATTCACAGCCCTTCCACTTGATCGTGCATTAGACCAAAGGGAAGAGCAAGTCTCATTCAAAGTGCTGTCCCATGACTTTGCAGGTCTAGAAGGACTTTTCCTAGGAGCTGTGAGTTAACAGCACCAATAAAACACAGCTAAGACTTGCAAGGCACATTTCCATTTGTTGTTCCTATTGGTCGGTGCCGGTATTGAATGTGATGCATTCATTGTAGAAGGGAGAAGGAGCTCATCTAACGTCATCCTTAGGACAGGCATCTTATTGGGTCAGGTGTCAGTCCTTGCATGTCTCAGCTAGGCTGGGAATTCCTACTAATCCTTGACTGGAATGACCTGGGGAAAAAAGGTTTCACTTGTCTTCCCCATATAGTATGGCCCTGCGCCCTACTGTCGCACTTTGCTTCCTCTGCTGCTTCCACAAGAACTGGAAGCGACTCTGAGCTACACAAAGGAAACCATTGAGTTTCATCCCAACCTTCCACCTGACTTTTTAGCAGCGGAGGAAACTGTCAAGCTTTAGGACTTGGCAGTAGAGGCACCCTGGAACTATTTGGTACTTGCCTCCGGGTTTGGCACCTGTGACAAATGTCTTATAGTATCTAATAGGGAAGACAGCCCTTATTCTGGTTTCCTTCCTGTTGCCAGCCAGCCAGCTGGTATGTGGGAGGAGACTGGAAGGACAAGTTTAATGTGCATTGAACCAGGCACCCAAACTGGAAGACTGCTTCTGCAGTCTTGGAATACGTGCAAGTACCTTCAAGCTACTTGCATGTATTAACTATTCTGACAGGATGGTTTCAGAGACGCATGGAAGCACTCCAGAGTCTTTAAAACTGTCATATTGAACGTCATCTTCATTAGCTTGTTTCTCCAGAGACTGCGGTTCTGTATCCAGTGCAGGTTTGAAATCTTGGGTTTAGGAGTGTGTGATTTTGTTCCTGTTATAGATTCAGTAACTGTATTCAAGAGTTAAACACCATTTGTTTTTGTGCAGGTGAAGTCTGAGTTAACATCTTAGCGTTACTGAATCTCCAAAGTCTGGTTTATTAATTTACTGCAGCCCCTCTCCCTGCTGGCTCCACTTGCCGACCCTGTAGCTCAGTCTACTCGCAATATTATTTTAGAGGTGCTTGACCCCTGCATGCTCTGTGGACTAATGACGAAAGTGGTGTTTGTCCTTATTTTTTCCCTATAATAAGTGTTTTCAGTACTTTTTGTTTGTCATCCAATAATTCTTTAAAAGTAATCCATTAGAACTGTTGAATGTAAAAAAACATAAAAGCATTTGGATTTTAATTAGTTTTATTTAAAAAGCCAGCAAGTTGTGCCCACATACTTTTTCTTAAGCATCATTTTTTGGGCACTCCTCCAGTGTATGATCATTTGATGCAGGCCTGCAGCTCATCAACTTTAGTTCTTTGTAGAATAATGGGAAGTATTTGTTGGTAGTCCCCAGCAAATACATAAGTGACTACTACCATAGTAATTTCATTCCAAATCCTACAGTATACAATCTAAAGTTTCCAGTGCAGCATTGTGAGACTTGGTATGCACTCCCAGTAGCATGAGTTTATATTCTTGTAAAATTGCGGCTTTTATTGTTCCTCTAACAAAATTGAAAGTTGGCTGATCAGCAGGTGAAATATTTAAACGTAGTTGCAGATGAAGGGAAATGTGGATGCCTTAGGCACTTGCTTTTTTGTTTTCTTTACGAACCATTCACAGAACTCACCTTCTTCATCTATGTAGCTGTAGCCGAGGCTTCAGCTTGTAGGAAGACAGTGATATCAGCAGAAGTCTATGAAAACAAATGCCTGGGAGACTTTCAGTGGTTGCTAGAACAACTGTTGCTTAATGGTTAAAAAGAAATAAGCTCAAAGAAGTTGTTAAGGGGAACTGCCTTTGATTTGTAAAGGAGGGGATGTTCTCCACTCTCATCTGTTAGGGTTGCCAGTAGGTCACTTCAATGGGAAACTTCCACCAGCACACTCTCTTTCGCGCACTGGTGCTCAGTCGGATTGGGGGGGGAATGGGGAGGGGAGTTGTGTGATGCAGTGAAGTAATTTTTGGCTGAAAAAACCACCAGAAATGATGGCATTGCATTACATGATGTTCTGGGAATCCCTCCATCTCTATGGTAAAAACCATAGAGATCAGGCAGGGGGATTCCTAGAGCATCATGCAATGTGGCAATGTTACTTCCAGTTCTTCAGCTGGAATGACATAGTGTGATGCCATTCCTGCCTGTCTCTGCCATCCCAATCCTCCTGCCTTTCTGGCTTCTACAGAATACTTTCGTTGTAGGAGTCATGGGAGGATGTTCTGGAGACAGTCTAGGGCTAGGCCAGGATGTCCCTGGTTGCCGATTTTGAAACTCCAAGCTATATTTTCTGATGAGTTATGCCAGCCACAGACAGTCAACCATTGCTTTTATTGTGAATAGTATAGGAGTGGTTCTTGAGCTAACATAGGCCAGTATGTTCCAATTCCCTTTGTCTTCAGCACTTAGTTCCCAGAATCATCCTAACGCCAGCAGCCAGTTTTGAGACCCCCTAACTTTATTTTTTGATGAGTTATGCCTAGCATGCAAATCCTTTTACTATTATTGATTTAGATATTTATACTCCCATTTTTCTCTCGAATAGCAATCTAAAGTGGTTTACAAAAGTGTTTTTCCATCCTCCATTTTATCTTTTTAACAATAACCTTGTGAGGTAGGTTAGACTGGCAGTGAGCGAGCTTCCACAGCAAAATGGGGAATTGAACCTGGATCACTCACAAGAGTGTAGGAAATGTGTAAATACAAGGATGGACCACTTTCTTGCAAAGCTCATATTTCCCCAGGGGTTGAGAAGAACTACGTTGTAAACACTTGCCATTGATTTAAATGAGAATCTCTTACATTAGAAATCAAGAATACTACAGTTGGCAGTATTGATGTGCAGTCACCAGGTCATGTAGTTGCTACTGTGTTCCTTTAACGAGATAAGCAGTAAGGTTTTATTTGAAAGAGTGGTGAAAATTAAAACAAAGAACCCATAATACGAGAGCAGAACTGTTTTAATTAGGAGCTTAATCCAGAATAAGCAGTCATATGCAAATGAAAGCAAAAGGGGCTCTTGTGGTACCTTTAGAGACTAATAAAATGGATTGTGGCATGAACTTTTGTGCACTAGTGCCCATTTAATTAGATTGCATGTCTGTAGCTGTCAAATTGTACATCAGCATAGGAAAAGGAAGGAGAAAATGACTGCAGGTAGCATGATAGTAGCTACGTAGAATATGTAGCTGGGCAGGATCTACCCTAAAGTCCAGTTGTACTTTGAAGAAGTACCCTGGGTGTTTTGAATGCAGAAATTGTGTTAATAGTGCACTCCACACCTCTGAGGGTACAGAGGTGGCTAGTCCCCTGCAACTTGTATGGACACATCCCCTGCATTAATTCTGACAAGGTGAGGTGTCCACAGGTTTACTACCCAATCATTCTACCCTCTGAAGTCCATCGGACATGATGCTTGTGACAGTGAGAACCATCTGCAGCAGTAGCAGCAAGGCTTTTTGGTCACTCCAGAGCTGTGACTCTGTACCCAGTAGGTACAAGCAGGGGTTAAGCTGCCACACCTGTATTTATATTGGGTCCTAGTTAGGAAGTAAAGTGGGATGCAAATAAAAAGACGCGTACGAATAAGCATCTGCTGAATTGGGCTCTTTTCCTGGAATCCTTGTGCTGCATTAAATAGGTGCCATAAAATGGTTCTTTGGCTAATGCCGCTTCTACACAGGTTATCTGCCGTGATCGGAGTGCTTTTGGAAAGCAGGTTTTTTCCCCTCAGCATCATGGTGTATATGTACACCTCCAGGGATTTCCCTGGCTTTTCTCAGATCTTACTCAAACCTGCCTTGCTCCGTAGTTTTGGGGCAAATTTAAGTAAAGCCTGGAAGACTATAGTGTGGGTGGAAAAATTTGGATTTCCAAATCCCTGTGGCAGCCATTTTCTTCAACCTGTAACAGCCGTTTCCTCTCTTCCCCACTGGGGGGATTTTAATTTTTTAAAATCTGCGTTCGCATAGTGTTATATCAATATACCATCATAACAATAGCTATAGCAGGTTTTTTGAATTTTCAGCTTTTACTTTGTTTAAGAAGCAACTCTCTGTCTTCTCTCCTTGAAGAGATATAAGGAAAAAGGTGTATCTGCTCAAGGTGAGGGGCTAGAGACTAGGAATCCAGAGAACCTGTTACACCTATAGTATCAATGGTATATTGACATTCTAGATCAAGTTTTGTGGTGGCCCAGGGAAGAAGTGGTGGTGGCTCCTTCTGAGGGGGCTGGGGCAGGGAAACTGCAGGGGAGCCCCATTGCTGCTGCACTTATCTGCCGCCACACCAGCAACAGGGAAACCATACCATCCAATACCTGTGTGGAAGCCACCTAATTCCTTAGAATGAGGGTGAATGTGGGCTCGTTTTCAGATTGTGATACTGAGAGTCACATGTCCCAGTGTGCTGCAAAAGCTCTTTAATACTCAGCCTTCTTTTTGGGTCAAGAGAAGTACACCAATGAAAAGAAGTCTTGGGAAATTTAGTCCTATGGCACAGGCCCTGCCCTGAAGTTTCACTGAAGCATATTTTTTGGCTTTTTTTTTAAAATCTCACACATACTGGCCACAGTTCCAAGGTTACCAGTGTGTTTTATTGGGGAATGAAAACTGAGCAGAGCTTACAGAATGCCTGTAAATCCCCTCTGTTCCCTTTACGAAAGTGGCAGTCACTGCACTCCTGCTTTTATCTCATCCTGATTTTCTCACTCTGTGCACCATTATGAATCCCATTCAGTCTGCACAACAAAACAATATCATAGCTTTAGCTTCTTTCCACTGCTTGGGGATTGAGTCACTTTTTTTTTTTTGCCTTTGGTTTTGTTTATGACATCTTTTTAAAAGTAAACAGAAACAGGGCTGTATTATCCATAAGGCTGACTAGGCTGAAGCCTAGGGGCCCAATGGCCCATCAATTTATTTATTTTTTGCTGAGGCAGTGTTATTTTCTCTTCATAGACAGCTTGTAAAGTCACCGGAGGGGCCCTGAAATACCAGAAAACCTAGGGACTCGACCATGGGTTATCATGACCCCGAACAGAAATGGTTTGTCTCCCCCCCCCCCCAAGATTTTGTAGTATTTTAGCTCCCAAGGGCTATCCTTAGCACTGCAGACATCATGTTAATGGATCTGCGAAGTTGCTGGATGTTTGGATCTTGAATAAAAAGTGCAGAGTTTGAACAAAATTAACTGGCTGGTTTGCCAAATGGGGTCTCAGTATTCCTCAGTTTAGCCACTGAGACTTATAGAGCGTGGAATTCATGGATATGAGCACAAAAGAAAAGGGGTGGGGGGGTATGTCTCTACCTTAATTGGAGTCGAGCAGATTAATTTGGCTGTTCCACATACAGCCCCTAGTTTCCATTTCCCTGTTCCTTTTCTAAGATCTCTGTCTCTCGTTGCTTCTCTCACTAGCCAAGTCAGGCATGCAAAGCAGCAGTAAGAGAGATTCTTTCATTTAAAAACTGATTTTGAAAAAGAAAAGCAGTGTTGGGGGCTGGGGGGAGGAGAGAAAGGATGGATGAATAGGCATGAATTGCGGATGGGCAAAACACTCAGTCCAAGCAGTTAGCAGTTGCCATGGTCATCCTGAGGTCTCAAGAGGAACATCTGGAAAAGGAATTGGTAATATTCCCCTAACCTTAGGATCTGCTGGTCCCATTACAAAAAGCTCACTGATTGTCCACAGAAAACTTCGAAGATACATCTTTATGAAGCCTTCTGGGACACTCCTTCTGGGCAGGGTCTGATAACTTAAGAGGGGTTGTGGCCACCTAGAGGCAAGGGTGGGGTATATAATAAATAAAAAACCCTGACTGACAGTTCCTTCTTCCCACCCACCTTAGCATTCTCAGTCTCACACTCTCAATTTATTTTCCTATCAGAATGTACCGTGTACAAAGTGTAGGAATGTTAGTGGAAATCGAAGGTAAAGCTTTTGTATGCCTCCTTTTGTGACAACCAAGGAAAGCATGAATTGTAAAATAGAGTGCAGCTCATGGATATGATGCTCAAATGTATCAAAGCATGTGGGCACTATGATGAATATACCCAAACCTACCTCCTTAAAGATGAATAATTGTCTTTCCTTATATCCATGTATTCATACATGTAATTCTGGATTGACATTTCTCTATTCAGCTGTCATGGCTTTTCATCTTGCATGGAGGAAATGACGAACACACTCTCTGCTCATACAGCAGCTGTCAGCAAAATCCACAGGCCATGTTGATTCTAGGATGTCATTTTAATTTTGTTCAATAAAGTTCCTCCCAGGCATTGGTCTATCTAAACATCAGTTATCAAAGGAGGTTGAGATGCAGAACCTGTTATATTTTATGTGATACCAATTGTATACATTTGAAGGAGCCTGCCTGATGCATAGTTGGTTATCTTTCTGAAAATACTGTAGAAATTAATGCTTGCTATAAACTTTCATTTACTGTCAGGTTATGCATTAGAGCAGATTCTTTTTACTGCCTGGAAAGCAGGCTGGGTGCCTCAATAAAACTAGATCTGGCTATTAAAATGATTTTTTGAGCTATAAATGCTTTGTCTTTATCAATAATATAGAGAGGAAAGTTGCAAATTGTAATTTTAGAACTGATTTGGAGGTCTATAGTACATTTATATTTTTAACTCTGACATAATACCTACATTGAAATGGACTGTACTTAAATTATAGTCACAAATTCATACTGTTCAAGGGAAAGATAACAAATTTGCAAGGCTAACAAAATAATGCTTCAGTTAATAATCAGTACACAATATAGTAGTTCATTTCAGTCTTTTTAATGCACTTGAATATGTGTCAGTTCTCTAGTGACTAGCTAAAGCATGATATGGTGTCATGGTTAGATGGCTGAATTGGACTGGGAAGATGTGAGTTCAAATTCCTACTCAGCATGAAATCTCTTGGGTAAATGTAGACCAGTCAACAGAACTAATTTCCCAGTGTTATTGTGAGGATAAAATGGAGGACAGGGAAGAATTCTATACACGCTGTTCTGAGCATATTTATTTATTGTTATTTATTTGGGAGGAAATTGGATAAAAATGTGATGATAGACTGATGTGTTGTAGAGCCCTTGGGCATGTTCCAGAGTTTCTCACCATGCAAAGACACATTGCTCCTCACCCACCGATTCCCTATTAGTAGATTACAAGTGGAGACCCACAAGAAACTTACGGGATGATTATTCCATTCCTCACACCTTTGCTTCCTCCCTTCTCCCCCTACCTCTCTCACACTCTTTCTCCCTTCTGCCCCCCTTTCTTACTCTCTCTCTCCCCTCCAAGTATGTTACTTCCTCTCTCTTTCTGACCCATCATCATTCTTTGTTTTTCTGCCTCCCCACCTCATCACTCTTTCTCTCTCTTTCTGCCCCCTACTCCATCACTCTTTCTGCCCCCCCACTCCATCACTCTCTCTTTCTGCCCCCATCACTCTCCCAGCCTCCTGCCTGCTTCCTCTCCCCCCACAGCAGCAGTGGCAGTGCTCTAGGAATCACAGTGGATCTCCCAGCTGCAGAGATCAATTCACCTTAGGGCTGGCAGCTCCAGGTTGGGAAATTCTTGGAGATTTGGGGGTGGAGCCTTGGGACAGGGAGGCTTGGGGAGGCAAGCAGCCTCAGCAACCCTCCAAAGCAGACATTTTATCTAGGGGAACTGATCTCTGTCACCTGGACAACAGTTGTAATTCTGGGTGCTCTCCAGCCCTTGTCTGGAGGCTGGCAATGGTAATTTAAGTGAAAGAAATGGCTGGTTTGGAGGGTGGAGTCTATGGCATTATACTGGTCTGTAGTCCCTCCTCAAATCCCACCCTCCCCAGGTTCCACCTCTAAAATGTCCAGGAATTTCCCAACCTGGAGTTGGCAACCCTATTTCCTTCCCACCCAACAGCCAACCTACCTTTATCTGTCTTCAGCTTTCCATCTCCACCCCCCCCCCCCCGGCAGCCTCTACCTAGGAAAATTAGTTTTCCTCCACAGTGGGGACTAAAGCAGCTTACATTAGTATTTCCTCCTTGTTATCTGCACAACAACCCTGTGAGGTTGGTTAGGCTGAAAGTATGTGACTGGTCTGAAATCACCCACTCAGTTTCCACCGCCAGATGGGGATCTGAACCTGGGTCTCGCAGATCCCAATCTGAAGCTCTAACTGTGACATCACAATGGCTTTCATAGGGTGGCTGCTGATGAACAGTAGCAAAGCAGCTGGGCCTAATTAAGTCATGCAAATCAGGTGGTATCAAGTCACATAGAGGGTGCTGCCTAGGGATTCCAGCCTCCAGGTGGGACCTGGGAATCCCCTGGAATTAGTGCTCATCTCCAGACTACAGAGATAACTTTCCATGGAGAAAATGGATTCTTTGGAGGGTGGAGTTTATGGGATTTTACCTCACTGAGGTCCGTGTCCTCCCCAAGCTCCACCCCCAAATCTCCAGGAGTTTCCCAGCCTGGATCTGGATCCGCTGCCGGTGGCCAGGGGGGTACTTGGCAACCCTAGACTGCTGCCAGTAAAAACCCTGCCTTTTACTGACAGAAACAGTTAGAAGCCTCCTCCCTCCCCCAAACATTCTAATCTCTCACAATTGATGACTGGACTTGATGCCATTTCAGAAGGTATTGGGGGGAATTCAATGGTCCCTGAAGTTTTTTTTTAACTTTTTGGATTTTTTTGCAGACCGAGGAAGACCCCTGACTATATAGGAAAAGCTGTTGGGGGAGAGGGAGCTCTCTTTTGGCAGATATAAGCATCCACACAGAAAAAAACCCTCTGGGAATTAGTATATAGATTGGTGGGGGAATCACTCACTGTCAGGAAGCAGCACAGGGAACACAACATTTCCTCTAATCATTTTTCCCCATAGGAGCGAGTGGCAACCATTAATTTATATTGTAGAAAATAAAGGTGTGAACTGAAGGCCACCATTTCAGAAAGGCTCCAGATTAATCCAGGGTTTGTGAAGAGGAGCAGGTTTTGTCCCCTGGCCCACTGTGTCCCAGAGTACAGCTTATTTACCTCAGCCCATAGGATTTTCTGTGAGCCCCTGAGAAATGAGTTGGGCAACACCTCCAGCCTTTTTTTTTTTTTTTTTAATGAGAATGCTAAAGTTTGCTGGCCTTGGCTTTGAAAAGTATGGCAGATATTGTGACCTGGCTATTCTGTGTATAAATAATAAGATTAACTAAAAGAGTACAAATCTAGATAGAGGCTTGGATCCCACCAGGATTTTCACTGGTGATTTTTCACTGGATATTCTGGGGCGGTTCCCTGCCCCCAGGAGTAGCATTTCAGAGTGTGCTTTGAGCTGCTGTGGGAAGGAGGAATTGGCAAAAATCCCCACTGCTAGCTCTTGTGGAAATCAAGGCAGGATGCGAGCCAATTAGTCAAATAACCTGTGGCTTTTAAGAACGGGCAGAGGTAAGGAAGGCCACCTGAATTCTAAGTTTTTTTGACTGGTTTGACTGCTTTGTCAACAAGAATGATGGCTTTTCAGTCATCTTGAAGTTCAAGATGGTGCCTGTAACAGGTGACCAAATCTAGTATAGCCAGGTCTGTATTCCTCATGCCTGTGTTCCAGTCCTCAGCACTGTTGGATTCTATTTGATAACACATTTGCAGAAAAACCTCTGGGCGTATTTCCGGCAAGAAACTCCTCAGAGCTAATCAGGCAGTGTTTGGGGGACGGAGTGGGATATGGCACTGTTTTCAGGTGTTGCCTTTCTTAAACTTCTTCCTTACCATGCAATTTACCTCTCACAGGTGATTCTTGGCCTGGCCAGGTCCTTACATTCTGTAATGGTTGAATTTTCATTTTGTATCTATGAATCTCATCCTTTTGCTTAAATCTTTTTCTCATTACACAGGAGGTCTTGCCTGTTGCAGGGGTGGAAATGCAGTTAACAGCTGCTGTTTCATTTTTGACGATTCTGCAAGAGGAGTCCATATCCATCCATACTTACACCCACTCCCTCCTACACATCATTCTACAGAATCTGGAGCACAGAGATGCAGGTCAGGGGCATGACAAGCTGCTGATTTCTTAGCTTGCTATGCTTTTTTGTTTGCTCAGTGACGTACTATTTAAAGCAGTGCATGCACCAACCAAAAAAACCCCCAGCGCTACAGTGTGGGTTTGCCAGCTGATTGTGCTTTATCGAACATGCAATATTGCTGTTGGTTAGCTGTAATTTCCTTTCATCTCCATTTAAATACACTAGAATAGGAAGGGGCTTCGCTCACACTCAATGTCTGTACTCCCATTTAGTCCACTATTGTTTGGGTTGGGGTCCAGAGATCAATGAATTGGATTCAGAACAGACAACTCATGCCATCTTTGTAGGACTGCCAGCTGCCCTGATTTAGTTGGAATAGCACAAAAGGAAAAAAACATGCCCTAGATCAAGAGGCAGCCTGGCAAAGTCGGGGATGCGTCCCAAATTGAACAATTATGGAGAACCTCATTCTTCTGGGGGATTTAGTGAAGGGGTGGGGGCAGGAAGTTCCGAAATAATCAGTTAAAAGTGTATTCTTTAAACAATGCTGTTGCGCTTGATAAATGAACCTAATGTGGGCTACGTGGGCTAGAGGGGACTCACACAGAGAATTGGGGCAATCAGGCGATTTAGATAACAGTCTGCAAAAATTACCATTAAAGCTCCAGTCCCCTGAATTCTGCCAACATTTTTCCAATCAAAACATGCAATACGTGAATCTTTTAAAAAGCATTGCAGTTGTGTCATTTAAGAATTGTGAAGTGAGGGTGTAACTGGAAGGAGCCTGTGTTATAACACACACATGCAAACGTATGTATATTTGCCTCGCAGGTGTCAGTAATGCATGGCTGGAAACTCTTCTTGCTGCAATAGAAGCTTTGCCGAAAGAAACCATCAGACACGAGGTAATATTTTTCTCCCTTAACAGGTGCAATCCAGCTGCGTTCACAGGGGAGGATGGATCATGCCAGATAGTTTTCTGAACATTTGTTCCACGTGTTTTCACTTAACAGGGAGGACCTACAATCTACTCTACTGTAAATGGAAACAAAACCATTGGTAAAGACCTGCCTCTGTAGATAGGGGTAATAGTGTACAATAAGTGAATGTCTGGGTTGTTTCTAGTTTACTTAGTTGTTGTACAATCAAAATATTATTTTATTTATCTATTAGAAGTTGTAAATCTGGCTATGGCATGGTTGTCTTAATGTATTGTCTTTTTAAATTAGGATGTTGCTGCTGTTCTAATGTTTTTCTTGTACATTTCAGTCCAATAAGAAGAAAAGTGCTTTACATATTAACAAACAGAGAGATAGATGTATTAATATGTCATCCTAGCTGTCCTGGTGCCAGGGCTTGGGGGGCCTCCCTCCCCACCACCGAGACAGTGCCAGAAGGTCCCCTTGCCGCCTGGGGGGGTCCCGGCCCTTACCTGGAGGCCAAGAACGTCCCTGGCAGCAGAGGAGGAGGGCAGCGAGGGAGCCAGCCTGGCGATGCGGTGTGTCAAAGACTGGCTGTCCTTCACCCTGGGGCAGGTATCCACGGGTGAGCAGCCTCACCCCGGTGGCGAAATGGCCGTGTTGGCCAAAGGCCCGGCGCAAGGGCCTGCCCCCACATCAGGAGCCACCGACCCGACAACAGCAGAGGACGGGGCAGTGAAGGCCCCACTGGAGGCTGGAGAGAAAGCGAGGCCCCGCATCCTTCCTTAAGAAGGGAGGTGTGGCCAGGAGGGAAGAAGCTGGGTGGAAATGACGGGGGAGGAGCCAGGGAGGGGGAAGGATATAAAAAGGAGGGCAAGGATGGGTCAGGGAGGACCACCCTGAGGCTGCCGAGGGACCCAGACGAGAGAAAACGGGAAGAGGCCCAGGCACCCAGGAGGAGCGTGGTGGAAGGGAGCGGTGATGGAACCCCCCTCCCCCACTTATTGGACTGAGACCCTAGCCCTTGGGGGTGGCAGAAGAGGCAAGGGACGGCAGATGGCGACACGGACGAGGTGGCTGGGTTGCCAGGGGACGCGGGGTCGAGTGGCAGTGAGGAGGGATCCGACAGCTCTTGTGACATTAGCAGAGTTTTGATGTCTTCAGTAGAAACAGAGTAACTGATAAAAATCCAACATTCATTTTTGCAAGCAACACATTTTCAAATATTGGTTTAAATAAAAGCTGAGGTTCTTTTGGCTTTGGCTTTGGAGGATAAGTCTATCAGTGGCTACTGGCCATGGTGACTGAGGGGAACCTCCACATTCAGAGGCACTAATCTTCTGAATCTCAGAACAGGGGGCAGCATTAAGGGAAGATCTTGGCCTCTGTGCCCTGTTGTTGGCTGTCTAGAGGAACTGGTTGGCCATTGTGTGAGACAGGATGCTGGACGAGCTGGACTATTGCTCTGATCCAGCAGGGGTATTCTTATGTTCTTATTCTGAGGAAGAGGATTTAAAACAAAACAGCCAGTATCGTAATGCCCCTGTATAAATCTATGGTATGGCCTTATTTGGAATGCTGTGTATGGCTTTGGTCACTGTACCTCAAAAAAAGATGTTATAGCATTGGAAAGGATGCAGAAAAAGGCAACTAAGATGATTAAGGGGATGGAACACCTTTCCTAAGAAGACAGGTTAAAGAGGTTAGAGCATTTTAGCCTGGAGAAACGCCAGCTGGGGGGTGACATGATAGAGGTTTACAAAATTATGCATGGGATAGATAAGGTAGAGAAAGAAGTACTGGTCTCCCTTTCTCACAATACAAGAACTTGTGGGCATTTAATGAAAGTAAAGAGCAGTAGGCTTAGAACAAATAAAAGGAAGTACTTCTTTACCCAAAGAGTTATTAGCCCATGGAATTCACTGTCGCAGGAAGTGGTGGTGGCTACAAGCATAGATAGCTGCAAGAGGGGACTGAACAAACCTATGGAGCAGAGGTCCATCAGTGGCTATTAGCCACAAGGTATAGATGGAACACTATATCTGGAGCAGTGATGCTCTGTATTCTTGGTGCCTGGGGGGCAACAATGGGAGGGCTTGTGGAGTCTGGCCCCACTTGTGGACTGCCTGAAAGCACCTGGGTTTTGGCCACTGTGTGACACAGAGTGTTGGACTGGATGGCCATTAGCCTGATCCAGCATGGCTTTTCTTATGTTCTTATATCTGAGGAAATAGGCCAAGGCACACCTAGCGCAGTTCTTGAAGTCTCTCTAGCTGCTGCTGGTTGTTCTGAGCCCCTAGGAGAAAGGGAATGCCCTCCTCTCCTCATATATCTAAATAAACAGAGATGCCTTTCAGATGCTCTCCATGACGCATGGTAGTTGGTTATCCGTAAGGAAGAAAAAGAGAAGAGTGAGCCAAAAGTTGTAGCAAATTGTGTATGTACAATATTCTGTACAACATTCAGGAATTAAAAAAAGGACCAATGGAGGATTCCTAATTAATCAGTTCCACTCCAGCTAATTCAAAACACAAAGCTCTGGATGAGGAGAAGCATCCCAATATGAAAGGATGCCATTTCCTTGCCCCAGTACAGGTATATCAGAGCTCTAAATATTAAATAGCCTCACAATTCTGGCAATACCATGCCACAAATATTGGAGGTTTATGGAAGGCCTGATGGTCTAGAGTGCTGAATTTGCTTAGCTTGCTAACTTGAAGTTTGTGCGGCTCAGTTGTAAAGATTGTAGGGATGATGTATGCAAAGTGCTTTGAACACTCAAATAGCATGATATATAGGGTAACTATTATTGTTACACATTTCAGTGGGATTTGCAAACGTGAAGGTTTCAATGTGTTCTAATCACCCAGCTGTAAATTCCTTGAAGGGGAATAACCACGTTACCAAAGGAAAGCTCTATGAACTGTTTTCTTGTACAACAAACATGTTAATTACTAGAATCTATCATCTTCTTTTCTTTTTTTAGAAATTTGCATTTAATGAGAGTACAAACCTAAAAACCTTGGTTTGGGGAAGACACAAAGCATCTTGGTTTAGTCCCCTCTAATGTAATTCCACTTAGAAAATTAAATTGACTTCTTTTGCACTTCCTCTCTGGAATCAGTGTAAAACCAGATAATATTAACTTTAGTAACTTGCTTTGTGAGGATTATAATTGGCAATATGTTTTTAGCATCGTGCATGAATGGCATGTAGGCCTTTTTATAATCTAATTAATTAGAGTGCAAGAAAGTACTCTGGAGCTACATTTGCTGGAAAAGTCAAGTTTCTTTTTGGGTTTGTTTCCCCGATTTCATACTCTTTCATGGTCATCACAGGAGCTTCCTCATAAGCCACTCCTGGAAGGAGGATAACAGCCTCGGAATGACTTTTATTGCATGCAGACCACCAGGGCTTTTTTTTGTAGAAAAAGCCCAGCAAGAACTCATTAGCATAATAGGCCACAACTAACAGCAGAAACTCATTAGCATATTAGGCCACACCCCTGACAGCGCAGCTCCCTCCCAGGATCGGCTTCCCCAGGTGCGGGGCACATGGGGAACCCGAGGGAAAGAAGGCAGTTTCTGGATTGGCTTCCCCAGGTGCCCTGCAGCTGTGGGGCGCCTAGGGAGCCCGAGGGGAGGGGAGGGGAGGCAGTTTAAACTGCCTTCCCTCCCTGGATTAGTTTGGCTTCCGCAGGTGCCCTGTGGCTTGCGAGGCACCTGGGGAACCCAAGGGGAGGGGAGGCTGTAGGCGTGGCCAACTCGGAAGCCAGCTGGAACTCCGTTCCTGTGCATTCCTGTCCAAAAATAGCCCTGCAGACCACTATAATTTTTCAAGTAGTTTTTGTCAGAAAATAGCATCAGGTGATGTGGTGCACACTGCATCCCAAGACACATCGACATTCAGCACTGCTTTCTGAAGTTACTTTTGCAACACCTTATATCTTATGAAAGACACAAACCTTTTGCAACATCTGGACAGAAGCCATGAGCCATTTTTCTCCCAAACTGTCATTCTACATTTTTATCCTCTTATCCTGAGTGCCTTTGATTTTCATTTTTAAGTGCTGAATTTGTTTCATAACCCATTCATTCATTTTTAAACCTAGCTTCACATAGAGATGTGAAGGCCCAGGGTGGCAGGGGGATGCTGCTGTCCCAGTCTTCTCAGGTTTATTTTCAGTGAAAAAACCAGACATTTCCAGGAGCACTAAAAAAGCATATATGAAATATCTTTTCTTTGGGAATGAGAGAAATGCTTTTTAAAACAAGGTTTTACTCACTCAAAATACGTAATACAAGGACTTTGATGTCACACAGTGAACAGCATCACAGAATGATAATTCCTGTGGAGAGTGTGGACATATGCACCATATTTTCAAAGATAGGTTTATTGTTTAAATGATAATACACTATTGAAGAGTTTGTTTTTTTCACTGTTGATATCAAAGTATGTTGCTAACCATATCTTGACTGTATTACACTGTTTCTGTCTAATCTTGTATACAATAGATTTGTGTTTTTAAATTCCAGTTTATTATTCCTTATTTTTCAGACAGTAAAAGCAAAAACTAAGATATATGTGCTAAGGTAGCATAGAGTGCAGCAGTTTGCACCTTTCTCTCTCTGATGCTGGGTATACTCACAACTTTGCTTGCAGAAAAGTTGACTGTCCTAAGAAGAGTTACAAGCGTTTCTAAGTCCAAGGAAGTCAGTGACTTTAAAACGGCATAACTCTGCTAAGGATTGCACTATAAGACACTTATAGCTTTAAGTTTCATGAATGTGCCAAATTGTAACATTTATATGCTAGGCCATAAATTCTGCATCTTATGGAAAAATACATTTACGTTTGCATAAATTTAAACTTTTCCTAATTTTTTCCACAAAACCATTGCCCCCCATGCCTTCATATTTTCCAAAAATTCTGCTCTCTGGCTATACCACAGTTCAGTCATAAAGGTGTCCCCTCCATGGGCTGCAATGGAAAGTCTTGCAATTAGGGAAAGGCACAAACCAGTTCATGAGCCAAAATTCATCAAGAACTTGGCTTGGTTCGCAGCCCCCAAACAGATTTCCAGGGAAGGCACCTTCACCGAACATTTACCATGCTTTTTTTTGGTTCAGCTATTCAGGCCATTCAAACCTAACAGCTGAGCAGCATGGTCCGCAACTGACCTGTTAGGTTTAAATGGCCGTGAGCCATTTCACCAATTGGTTTTGCTCCCCTCCCCCACTTCAGCTGATGCGCCCACCCACCCGGGGTGTAGAAGCAGGGGGGGAGCTCAACACCCTGTTAGGCTGCTGTTAGGCTGAAATGGCTCCAATGGGGGGGGGAGCAAAACCAACCGGTGAAATGGCTCACAGCCATTTAAACCTAACAGTGGGTTGGGTCTGCCCATCAACTGTTAGGTCAGTGCCAGAGAGAACTGAGCCCATTCGTGGGGAGGGCGGGGTATAAATTAAATAAATAAATAATAAACTTGGAGGGCAAAGCACACCCATGCTTTCTGATCCAAGCCCAGCACCTCCTTCACCTGGCTTTTGGGGGTAGGGATGGACATTTGGATTTGAAAGCATTCCTTGTGTGATTTCCACTCCAAGGTGCTGCTTATCACGCTGGCTGCCTCAGGGACTAGCAGAAACAGGATAGAATACAAGTCTTCACATATTCCCCACTTGTATTTTCCTAAATATTGAGAATGCACATGCATTATCCTAATCCCAAAGACTGGAATGTTCAGGAGCAAGTGAGTAACTAACCAGAGCCTTTGGACCTTATTTTGTGGTAAGAAGTCTGGAGCTGAAAGCACATATCGTGGGATAGTTTGGACCAGTTGTTATTAACTTGCTTGTGCTCAGTGTACTGTGAAAAAGGTTGTACCTCATGTCATGTGAAGTAAGGTGCAAGCTTTTTGTATGTGTGTGGGGGTTGCTATATATGTAGCTGACTAGGCAGCTGACATTCGCAGCAGTTTTAACACACGCAGCAATTCCTAATGTATATTTTCAGTGCTTTGCCTCTTTTTTGACTTAACTCTAGATTTATTCCCCCCTCCTTTCATTTTTTTTCTCCTCCAGATCCTGAATCCTCTTGTTTCCAAGGCACAGCTTTCCCAAACGCTTCAGTCTCGCTTGGTTAGTTGTAAAATCTTGGGAAAATTAGCTAACAAGTTTGAAGCTCATATGTGAGTAGCTTGTATGTGTTTTGGATGTCCTAATAATTGAAACATCTACATAGGCAGACAAAGGGAGCAATCCTAAGTAGGTCTTCTTTTTATTCCTTGGGTTTCGCTCCCAGGAACGTGCTCCTAGGACCGCAGCCAAAGTGACATGTGTCTATGCCGTGGGGGAAAACTGACTGCTTTCAAATATATGTACAAGCCACAAAGGGCTGCTCCTGTGGGTGGATTTTTATTTTTATTTTCCAAATGCGAATGAATGACCCCTTGCAGCACTGTAATGAGGGCCCCAGCATTTTCTCAAACATTGGATGTGTGTGTGTGTGTGTGTGTTTTAAGGTAGTGTTCTTTACACTAATAGTAATTTCCAAAGCCAATGGAAAAATGGCCTGGTTTCATCCCGATTTCCATATTTATCCCCACTGGCTTTCACCACTATTTTTTGTGTGTGTGGGATGCTTATCAAGTATGTTGTTATTACTTGTGCCCCAATCACTGGTCCCCAAAGTGGGCAATACCGCCCCCTCGGTGGCACTGGAACGATCCAGGTGGGCTGGAACGATCCAGGTGCAGATCCACAAACTGTATTTTTTTGTCCGCTTCTTGAAGGTAGATGTCCAGGGGGGCACTGAGTAATTTTTTTTCTGAAAAGGGGGCGGTAGGCCAAATAAGTTTGGGGGTTGAGTTAAATGGAAGCACTGGATCTGCATGACGGCAATTTTGATACCAGTTTCTTCTTCATCTGCGAGTGCCACTTTGTGCCACCTTAAGCAGCACCTCATCCTGTTCAGTCTGTTGAAGTCAGTGAGCTTAATACTCTGCTTTAGGATGGCACTGTGGATGAGTGCTGGTAATAGAAATGCCAAAGCAGGTGCCCTGGGATTCATCTAGGTTCATAGTAGTGTTCTTCATTTTTTCTTTGTCTTAACAATGGGAGATAGAGGTGTCCAAGAATTGTGCCTGCCACTTTATACAGCTATGCAAATGTCCACTATAACCCTGCAGAAAGGTGCTTTTTAAAGACCTCTTCAGTTGTGATAGATCCCATCAAGCAACTAATTCTTTATCTGCCCGTCAAACTGCATGAAAATTCTCTTGGTTCTTCACCGTTGCTGTTTTGCAGACCTCTCTGTGAGCCTATTGTACTTTCAACAGTGGCTTAAGAACAGGTTTTATGATGTAGTTACTGGTATGTTCCAATCCTAGTCATGTTTATGCTGGTTCAACAAGAAAGCCATTTGGGTGGAATCCGGTGAAGTCATTTTCTTCTTCTAGCTGCAGATATCATGCCTTACAATTTTCTGTGCCAACACATCCTTCTCAGTGTTATTGAGTATTTAGGACTGATGTCTCTGTGTGCTTGACTATTATCTGTTGGAAGCCAACAGATCAAAACAATATAAAAGAGTACTGAGATGAAATGTTTCCTCTCTGCTATAATTTTACCCCTTTATTTGCCATCAGCCAAGAACTCCCCTTCAGAGGGATTCTTGGGGAGAGGGCTGCAAATAGGTATAATACATTTGCCCATTTTAGTGAACACGGTGCTAGCAATTATATTCCCTGCCTCTGCCCAATCTCATTGTTTCCCTTCCTGTGTGCCAGAGTGAGGGCAGAAAACATTAGCTTCATTCTGGTTTGACTGTGTGGCAGCACAACATAGCCTATAAGATTTGGCTGCATGAGGATATCACAAAGACAATTCAGAACAAGGGCACCAAGCAGTGCCCTTTTTTGTCTGATTTGGCATCATAGCAAATGCCACACAGCCTATCAAATTTCGCTTAGGGATGATATCAACAAAGCCAAATCCAGAATGAAGTTGGTACATTCTCCCCTTTCACAGGCACAGATGGTGGGCTAAAAATGGTTCAGAGTAGTGGCTTGGGGCATGGTCACCACCACTACCCGGACTGTGATCAGGCAGCAGGGAAGGAGAAGACAAGGTGAACGGGTGGATTTTGTGAATAGGGATGCCAGCCTCCAGGTGGGACCTGGGGAACCCATGGAGTTATAGCTCATCTTCAGACGACAGAGATCAGTTTCCCTGGAGAAAATGGATGCTTTGGACGGTGGATGCTCTATGGCATTGTAGGCCACTGAGGTCCCTGTCCTCCCCAGGCTGCATCCCAAATCTCTAGGAGTTTCCCAACCTGGAGATGGCAGCACTACCACCCCCCTTCCACTGGTGGCCAGGGGGACCTGGCAAGTGGCAACCCTATTTGTGAAACTACTTCTTTAATGAGATGAAAATGTTTGTTATCAATCATTTGGCCCAGCCCTTGCACAAACCTTGTCCAGTCGGAGGAAGTCTTATGATTAAATGGATACTGGAGCAGAGCTGTCTTTCTTGAACAAATGCATCTCACGTTGTTTTACCCCTGCTATTAACGTGTAAATTAGTGGTTTCCATTAAACTCCCCCACCTTTTTTGTTGGTTAGCATTTAAGGGTGACTAAACAATTATGGTTTGCATTTTATATACATGAAAATATTTGGGGGGGGGGGTTTATAGTCAACTGAATTTCATTATTAGATCTTAAAGATACGACTGTCACCAAATTAGTAGTTAAGAATTAATTAAGAATTGGGTCGCAAGAACTTTGTATTCAAGGACAGGTCTAAAACAGACGGATGAGATCTGAATAGCCAGACAAGCCAAGAACAAAACAAAAGTTTAAAGGCAATTTAAATATACGTATATATTTCAGTTTATGTAATTTATATATACTTTGTTGTATGTGAAAAATAAAATACTTCGGAAAAGGAATTTCATACAAATTCTCCTGTAAGTCAGCAGCTAGGTACATTTGTCCTAAACATCTTGTTTAGTATGCCCCATTTATACCCTTCTCCATTTATTTGAGTTAAAAAAAAACCTAGATAATAGTTGGATCCAGCTTGCATATCTACTGGTGGAAGGAAAGGAGTAGCCTGCAGTGACCACCAATAAAGCCTGTGGTGGGATTATGGGACCTGCATGGAGAATATAGGGTCCCCTTGTGAGGTTGCCAACCTCCAGGCAGTGGCTGAAAATCTCCCAGAGTCAGAGCTGATCTCCAGACAACAAAGTTCAGTTCCCAGGGAGCAAATGGCTGCTTTGGAGAGTGGTCTCTATGGCATTATACCCTCCTGAGGTCCCTCCCCTCCCCAAATCCCACTATCTCCAAATCTCTAGGAATTTCCCACTCTGGAGCTGTATAGGATGAGGGGGTGTAGTAAGGGAGGGGAAATTGGGTGAGATCGGATGAAAAAGCTGGCTGAATCTAACTCAGTCTTTGACATGAGAAATTTGGAATTATTTCCTCCAATAAGAAATCCAGATTAAACCTTAGTTCTTAGTGTGGACAAGCTATGTTTATATAAAAATTTTAAAGGATAGGAAGACTCCTAATTTTTTGTTTTATAGTTTAAATCAGTATTATTGTAGGATTGTGCCTACATGTTGCTTACTAATGGAAGAAGTAAAAATTTTTGCAGTTATGGTAAGATGTAATGTGACAGTTACAGTTTACTTTAACACAATTGGAAATGGATGTGTCAGCTACAAAGAGATCAGTTTTTCTGTCCATTAATTTTTTTTTAACAATTATCTTTTTAGCATTAAAAGAGAAATTCTCCCGCTGGTAAAATCTCTCTGCCAGGATGTAGAATATGAAGTCCGTTCCTGCATGTGTCGGCAACTGGAGCACATAGCTCAAGGAATTGGGTGAGCGCAATTTGGATAAATACTGCACATTTTATCGATAGTTCCAGAGGAATGGTGATGTTAATATATAATGACAAGAAGAAGTGTTGCACATTATAGTTGGCAACCACACATATAGGCAGTGTGTCAGGTGCTTAAAGTGAGGGTACAGAGTCGCACAGTGCACCTATAGCATAGGTCTGGGAGAGGCTGTGGCAGTCAGAAGGCTCTAAATTCAATCCCTAGCAGCTCAGTTCGAAAAGGATCTCAGGTAGCAGGTGCTAGAAAAAGACCTGTAGTATACATCTTTAAATATAGACTGTTTCCCCTCACCCAGGGACCCACCCATTGCTATTTCTGTGATGTTCTTTCTCTGTCTGCACTTACAAGCTGCTCAACTTCGGCATCTCATCAGCCTTCATCATGGGGAAATATGCCAGCTCCTGAGTGGGGAGACCATGTAGATATTTTTAATGCAAGTTAAGTAGAAAGCAAGTGATTTGGATAGGAAGGTATCCCCCCCGGACCAAAGATTTACCTTTATAAAAAGATGCTTGTTTAAGAGTCCCACCAATTTTGTTTGGGTTTCTTTGTCTCTTTTGTCTTCCTATGTGTTTATTTGGAGAGTGATCATAACTAATGACCATATGCCTTCCTTATTGACCTCCAACCACTGGCCTTCTCTCTCTCGTCTTTCAAGGCACAGTTGACATTCCAGTTGTTTCCGGAAGCACTTTTGTAGATTCTCAGCAGCTCTACCAGTTGGTGGGCTGAATTAGAGGATTTTTCAGTGCCATCCTATGCAGAGTTACTCCAGTCTAAGCACATTGATTTCGATGGAGAAGGTCTGCATAGGATTGCACTGCCAGCTTTGTGAATAGCTTGAAAGTTTTGCATTCTTCTCTGTTTGTTAAATGCAATGGGCTGACAGCATTTATTGTATGATTTGAGAATAGCTACCAAGAGAGAGTTGTATGCATTGTAATAAAATCTAATTTCAATTGGAAGGAGTTGCCAGTAAACTGATGTAGTTAATCATATGAGGGGACATTCCATCCCTGGGTCTTGTGTTTGTGGAAGGTGACTTGTGGTGGAGGAACACAAAGGCAATGGTAGAATGAAACAGTAGGCTACAACCCATTGGGTTGGATCCAAAAGGTTATTTCCATGTGCATTAGAGCCCTTGTTTAAACATAAATGTACTAAGACCATGCTGGCACCTTGCTCTAAGTTATTTGCATCTCCACTTGGGCAAGACATTGTGCAAGATATTATGCAAGTAATTAGCAGCTGATTCTTTCTGGTCTATATTTCAATATATCTAGAGCAGGGGTGGCCAAACTGTAGCTCAGGAGCCACATGCAGCTCTTTCACACATATTGTGTAACTCCCGGCAGGGAAACTGGGGAAGTGAAGGGGAGACATGACTTCCCAATCGGTCTTCCCTTCCCCAGCCAGTGTTGGCTTGAGGCAGAGAGGAGCTTGAGGCAGAGGGGAGCAGAGAAAGAAAGCAACTTTAACTTTAAATGTGTTCTCAAAGCCCCTCACCCAGCCTACAAATACCATTGGACAAATAAATATCATTATCAATATCTATTTTTATCCCTTTGGTTTTTAATTTTTGCTGTCTCGTTTAATCTTAATAAAAAGAAAATTTGCATATTTTTCAATAAAAACATTCGTGTAATATTTGTTTATGTCTTGCGGCTCTCAAACATCAGACGTTTATTCTATGTGGCTCTTACGTTAAGCAAGTTTGGCCACTCCTGATCTAGAGTTCTTTCTTTCGCAAATGAGTTTGTGTTCCAGCTCATGCACTGCTGGACCAACCCACTGTTTGTCTAAGTATGTGGAGGTTCTTTCTGAGAATGCACAGGTGACTGTTAGGGGAAAGACACACTTTGTCTTGAATCTCCCAACCTCTTTCCGATGTGAATGTGGATAGTACAGTATAGCTAGCTTTGGTCTTTTCTGAATGTTTTGATTTCTTTATTATTATAGGACAGAGTTGACTAAAAACGTCGTGCTTCCTGAGCTGGTTGAACTAGCAAGAGATGAAGGCAGCAGCGTACGTCTTGCAGCTTTTGAAACCCTGGTTAATCTGCTGGAAATGTTTGATGCAGGTATGTTTAGACCTAGAGTCACTGTGATTGCAGTGCTGCAGCACGTCTTCTGACTGCCACAGTGACATTCAGTTTTAATATGCTTGTGCCCACATTTTTGATTAAGGGTCCAAGAGGGCAACGCCGCCTCACCTTTATAATCTTTTCTGTTTTTCAGATGATAGAAGTCAAACTGTCCTCCCGTTAGTGAAATCATTCTGTGAAAAATCCTTCAAAGCAGATGAATCTATTTTGGTTTCATTATCTTTCCACCTAGGGAAGCTTTGTAACGGACTATATGGTATGATGGAGGGATTCCTGATGCTTTTTGTTGTTGTTGTTCATGTTTGGGTTAGGATTTTCTGAGTGCTTCAGTCCTAAGCACACTTACTTCCTACTGAAATAAACGGGGCACTGCAAGCCAACATGGTCAGGATGAGAGTTGCGTATAAATTACATGATTGAACTAGCTATCGTTTCCCCCCCTAGAGAATGCGGGATGTTTATTTATTCAAATTTCTAATCTGCATTCATCTCCAAAGTTCAGGGTGCATAATGATAGCAATAGAAAAAGACAGGACATATCTTATTAAACAACTTAGAACACATTTCATTGGATCCAGAAGTCATTTTCCACCAACAGAAGGGACTTCCACCAGTGAAGCGGACCTTTTCTGTCTCTCCCCATCCCTCTATAACATACTGAACTCTCGGTTGGGCTTGCTCCTGGGAAACAGGACTCTCGGGAAGATCATGGAGCGAAGTGGGGGACTGCAGCGGGAGGGGGAAGTTGGCAAAAATTGCCCATCAAAAAAATTACTCTTGGATTCAACCCTTTAAATTGTTGCTATTTTTCTTAATCCTGCTTCGGAAGGCAACAGTCAAGACAAACAGAAAAGGGAGAGAGGTATTTTGATGTCCTGCTGCCAGAATGTTTTGCAGCCAGCCAGTCTTTCCCAGCCTGGGATGCTGTCACTGAGGTTCTCAAAATGGGTCTGCTAGTGCTAGCTTGATACTGCTGTGAATAATTCTGAGCTGCTGCACCCTTTTCTTGGCTATTAGAGATAGCTTTTTCTTAATTCTGACATGGCAAGACCCCTGCTGAGCTCCCTGATGAAGTACATCAGCACTTCATTCGCAAATGCACACACCTGAAGGAGGGACTGGAGAACAACTTGGCACACGAACAGAATCAACCAAAGTCTTGCTAAACGCCCACCATGCTCTGTTCTCATGTGATTCATGGATGCTTAGCAGTTATTTACTCCCAATGCATTGTAGAAATGCCCAGGGCTTTTTTTGTAGAAAAGGCCCAGCAGGAACTCATTAGCATAATAGGCCACACCCAACAGCCAAAACTCATTAGTATAATAGACCACACCCCTGACAGCTCAGCTTCCTCCCAGGATCGGCTTCCCTAAGTGCCTTGAGGCTTGTGGGGCGCATGGGGAACCTGAGAGAAGGAAGTTTCTGGATCGGCACCTGGGGAACCCAAGGAACCCAAGGAAGGGAGGTAGTTTAAACTGCCTTCTCTCCCTGGATTGGCTTGGCTTCCCCAGGTGCCCCGCGGCTTGCGGGGTGCCTGGGGAACCTGAGGTGGGAGGAGGTTGTAGGCGTGGCCAACTCAGAAGCCAGCTGGAAGCCCTGGAAAAGCCCATTAGCAGGACTTTAAAAACCAAATATCATCCTCCAGTATTTACAAACCCCGGATATCTGGTGCAGGCAGACCACTCTCTTGAGAAATAAGTGACCTGGGATGCAGTGGGCGTTTAGCTTTGTGTCTTGAAGAAATTATCTGTAGGACAGCACAGAGGACTGCTCCTTGGAGTGAAAAGCCCCACCGAGTGTGTGAGCAAGGCTTCACGTATGCCTGAAGGTGCTTGCTGGGTTGCAGACTTTGTATTTGCAAGTGCTGCATTGCAGAAATCAGGTATATTTGGTGGAATACGCCTTAGTTCCTGGAGAACTTTCCCGCTGCTTCACACTGGTAGGCAAACCCTTCCCTTGGAGCAGACACGTGAGAACAGGTGAACAAGCTGCTTTCTGGGGCTCGGACTTACCTCATGTTATCCCTACATAGTCAGGTCATTGGTCCATCTAGCTCAGTAATATCATCTGCTCTTACTTGGCAATGCCTTTCCAGAGCCTCAGGCAGAAGAAGGTCTTTTCTGACCCCTGCTACAGGTTCTGAACGTAGGAACTTTTGCATGCAAAGCAAGTGTTCCACTACTGAGCCATCATCCCATGACTAACCCCTTGAAGAAGGCTAGGCTGAAAGGGTAGACTCTGTGCTGTCTTATGCGAGTAAAATCCCTCTTTTGTTTGAAGGAATTTTTACACCAGAGCAGCACTTGCGATTTTTGGAATTCTATAAGAAACTTTGCACTCTGGGATTAGAGCAGGAAAATGGACACAATGACAACCAGGTACAACTCCAGACGCTAGAACAGGAAAAGAAGTATATCTCAGTGAGGAAGAACTGTGCGTACAACTTACCAGTGAGTGAATTTCTGTTTTTTTAATCCTCATCCATTTATAGCCTGTGTGCAAAGCCGTCTTGTAAAAACCTAGGCCAGAATAAGTGCCAGGAAATGTGTAGTCTCTGAAAACCATAACTGTCTCTTCTGGCTTTAAAGAGACCAGATTCCCCTATATCACACTTGAACAAGAACCGTGAAACTAGCAGGTGAATCTCTGCCTCTTAAAACTGGTGTTGCAGGTGGAAATGACACAGAAAAGTTTCACAAGGCAGAGCAATGACTTTCACAACCCTGATCTCTGCTCTGACTGTTGCTTGCCACAGATGAGCTGGCAAGAGCCTGTTACTATGGGCCAAACTAGATGTTATATGTAACACATAATCACCACAGGGACTCGCGGCAGGACGATAGCTGCAGGTTCCCTGTGGGAACTCATTTCCGAAGCCTTACAGGGATCCGGAAAATTGGAATTGTGGTAGAGGGGGAGGAACTTCAGACTGTCCCCCCCACCCCTGCATTGTTTTCCTGACCTACAACGGACCTGGGGAATTACCTCCCTTGTGGAGGGAGGGGTACACATGCAATTATTCATATTTAGTGTACATGGAGCCCCCCAATAGGGCAAATAATGCTTTCCCTAGGCCCATTTCAGATTGGGAGAATGACACAGGAAGAAGGCTAAAACCTCTCTTCCTCCTGAATTGCAGTCTAAATTGAGTCCCTGTAATGCTTCAGAATTAAGTTCCAACAGGGAACTCACAGCTGCTGCCTGCAAGTCCCCATGAGGATCACATGTAACATCTAGTTTGGGACTGTTTTGCAAGCAAATGTGAGGAACTATTCACCGTGTACGGATCACTCCATACATTGATCAAGAAATCCACCGTAAAACAATTGCTTCCTTAGGTGGTGATGTTTCTTTTGTAGTTACAACAGTTTATGTTATTTGCAGTACACCATTGGGAGTAACTGGACTATGTTGGCTGAGTATATAATTTCATTTTTTTACTGTTGCTTGTTCATGCTAAAGATGCAAATAATCTTTTTTTTTTGGGGGGGGGGGAATTAAAAACACCTGAAACCTGCAACAAAACTGTCCATGCTCCAGTTCTGGAACTGATTGAACCAAAATTCAGGAGGAATAGCAATAGAAATCTAGAATGTTGGCAGTTCACCAGTCTCTAAAATTTACTTGTTCACTGGTCTCCGGCGTTTAGTGACTTCACTAATATAAAACTCACTTGCCTGTATAAAACATAATTGTGCTAATCTACACTGAAGGTTGCTCTGTTTCCTATTCCTAGGCCATGATTGTATTTGTGGATCCAAAAAACTTCAATTTGGAACTCTACTCTACATTCTTCTGTCTCTGCCATGACCCTGAAGTGCCAGTCAGACACACAATGGCTGTTGGCTTCTATGAAGTAAGTCCAGGAATTATATACACCTCTTAGGGAAAATGCTCTTTGGGTTAGTTTTAATAGATGTTCTGTGCACCACGCCTCATTTGCATGCTTACCTTTGACACATCTGTAACAGTTTTAGGTGATTTGCAATTACTATTATGCAGCAGTGAAAAAAAGGACCACCAGCCCCCCCCTCCGCTTGTTGGTGTGCATTCCCATCAATATAATTAAGGTCACTGCTCAGATGTTTAATGTGTTCTGTCTAAATTGGGTGTCCCATTAAATGCAGGATTATAAACCATTCTAGTTAAAGATACTAATTCACTCCTGCACAGTTGCTCACTATTAACCCCCATTAATTTTAATACGACTTAACTATGTGTCACTTTGTCCCTTAATGTGCTATGTACTGGATTACATGTTTCAATACTGGCTTGTGTTGTACTTAACAGACTGGATGCTACCATCTGTGAGTAGAAGGAGTTTGAACAAAATGCCATGTGGTGCAGGAGGCTGCAGTAAGGAGGGAGAACTGGGTAAAATCACTGCCTTTGGCATAGCTCCAAGCTCTCCTCTGTTAGCACAAAAGGGGAGTAGTTTGGTCTAGTGTCTCTAACATATGGAAGACCCTGTTCTTGAGCTGTGTATGCTTCTGTTCATGACAGTTCCCCAGCCTTTAGTGGAGGCTTTTTGTGGCAAGCAGGAGGCACCTAAAGGAACAAAAAAGTGGGGAAGAACTGCTTTTGTGAACTCCTCTTGCGAGTTGATTGTAAAACCCAGCCCTATATTTCCAAACATGGCCATGTGGTTTGTCAAAAGTGACACCAGGCATAGTCCAGTAAAATTAGGCACTTTAAAGTTAAATGTCTGCTGAACTCTGTGTGTGTGTGTGAGAGAGAGAGAATAAACTGAACATAAGAAGAGCCCCGCTGGATCAAACCAGTGAACCATCTAGTCCGGTAGCCTGTCTCACACAGTGCAATGCAAAGAACCAAAAGAAACTGTACAAAAAATGCTATATTCAATCAAAATTCTATAATTTGAATATTAAAGAGATAGTACATAATTATTATTAGAAAAATGGTCCATAGAAACAATCAGTTGACGAAAGTCTCTGGAATGGATCTTCGTTTCGAAGGAAACTTCATCTGAACGAAGACCATAAGATCAGGATGTCTCCAGAATTCTTGTGTATGAAATTGATCAGAGCAATTGACACAACTTCTATATAACTTCAAAAAATTTTACATATTCTTCAAGAAGAGATGAAAAGTAAGTAAGTCACAGGAATACAAAGATTGCATTGCACTCTTTGGACTGTGACTTTCCTTGATTTTGTCTCACACAGTGGCCAGACAGTTGCACTGGAGATCCAACAGTATGGTTTAGAGGCTGAGGCCTTCCCATTGCCTCCTGGAACTGGGATTCAGAGGTTTACTGCCTCTAAACATAGAGGTTCCCTCTAGTCACCATATCTAGTAGCCACTGATAGACCTATCCTCCATGAATCTGTCTAAGCCTGTGGCCAGCACTACATCCTCTGGCAACGAATTCTACATTTTAATCACTCATAATGTAAATAAGTATTTCCTTTCATCTGTCCTGAATATACTGCCCCTCAGCTTTATTGGATGCTCTCAATTTCTGGTATTTTGGGAGAGGAAGAAAAAGTTCTCTTTGTCAACTCTTCACCACCACCACCACCCCGGGCATAATTTTATAAACCTCTATCATGTCCCTCCTCAGTCATCTCTTTTCTAAACTGAAAAATCGCAGACTCTTCAGGCTTCACGTGGTTTCTGACTTATAGTGACTCAAAGAATTAATAACCTCCAAAACGTCTTATCGTTAGCAGCCTTGTTCAGGTCTTGCAAACTGAGGGCCTTTGTGGTTTCCTTGACTGAGTCAACCCATCTCCTGTTGGGTCTCCCTCTTTTCCTGCTGCCTTCAGCTTTTCCTACCATTTTTGTCTTTTCCAGAGTGTCTTGTCAAGTAGGATAGCCTCAGTTTAATCATTTTAGCTTGTTGGGAGAGTTCAGGCTTGATTTGATCTAGAGCCCTCTTATTTGTCTTTTTAAGGGTCCACAGTGTACATAAAACTCTCCTCCAGCACCACATTTCAAATGAATATATGTCTCTGTGTGTGTATCAGTGTTTCAGGGGGTAGCCATGTTGGTCTGCGATAGAAGAGCTAGATTCAAGTCCAGTCGTTCCTTACAGGCCAAGATTTCCAGGATATAAGCTTTTGAGAGTCAAACCTCCCTCTGACAAAGGTACTACCGAACTGGAATCTAGCTCTTAATATCAGTGTGAGAGCATTAAGAGTCTGCTGAACTCTTGGTGAAATCAGTGTAACTCTCGGTGTATGTGAGTGTTGTTAAGTCGCTTCCAGTTTATAGAGAACCTATAAATCAATGACTTCCAAAACATCCTATCATTAATGTTATCTACAAGTGATTAAGTTTGGCTAGATTATTAATGGTCATCTGTGAAAGTCGTAGTTGTGTATGTTATGTATGATTGTGTATGTAATATAATTGTGTATGTAATATATAAGAGAGATATATAAGATTGTGTAATATATATAAGATTGTGTATGTAATATATAAGAGAGGGGTACCTACGAGGACTCACAGGAGAGAGCGAATGCCACTTCCCTTGATCCCAGTTTCCCTTCATCCTCTCTCCAGCTCTGCCTTTTCTCCCTTCTTCTGCCCCTAACTTTACTGCTGCCCCTCACCACTCTCTTCTGTCCTTCCACACTCCCAATCGTCATTACAGTGATGATTTGGTGTAGTGGTTAAGTGTGTGGACTCTAATCTGGGAGAACCGGGTTTGATTCTCCACTCCTCCACTTGCAGCTGCTGGATTACCTTGGGCAAGCCATAGTTCTGTCAGAGCTGTTCTCTCAGGGACAGTTCTGGAGAGAGCTCTGTCAGCCTCGCCTACCTCACAGGGCTAGGGTTGCCAAGTCCAGGTTGGAAAATACCTGGGGACTTTGGGGGTGGAGCCAGGAGAAGGTGGGGTTTGGGGAGGGGAGGGGCCTCAGCATGGTACAATGCCATATAGAGTCCATCCTTCAAAGAGCCAGTTTGGTGTAGTGGTTAAGTGTGTGGACTCTAATTTGGGAGAACCGGGTTTGATTCCCCACTCCTCCACTTGCACCTGGCTGGATGACCTTGGGCAAGCCATAGCTCTGTACCAGCTGTTCCCTCAAGGACAGCTTGGGAAAGAGCTCTCTCAGCCCTACCTACCTCACAGGGTGTCTGTTGTGGGGAGGGGAAGGGAAAAGGAGTTTGTAAGCCGCTCTGAGACTCCCTTGGGGAGTGGAGGGCGGGGTATAAATCCAATCTCTTCTTCTTCTTCTTCAAAGCAGCCATTTTCTCCAGGGGAGCTGATCTCTGTCACCTGGAGATCAGTTGTAAAAGCGGGAGATCCCCAGGCCTCACCTGGAGGCTGGCAGCCCTACACAGGGTGTCTGTTATGGGGAGGGGAAGGGAAAGGAGTTTGTAAGCTGCTCTGTTGCACAAATAAATTTCCAAGCCAAAATGAAATCGAAGTCACAGTGAGGAGGAAGATTCATTTAGTATTTAATGCAAGAAACACTAGGAAAACAGCTAGGCCAAATTAGCCATTCAAAAATGGACTGCTTTCTGAGCAATATAAGGAAGTACATGTGTACCCAAAATGACATACTCAGAGGGATAAGGTGCAGAGATCAAAATTGATTACAAATGACAGACCATCACTTGAGCAACCATACATTCATTAGTCAGTTACAGAAAAAGGTGTGAATACATGCTATCTTAAATGTTTACTTAACCTAACCTCAGTAATAATAATCAGGGATTCTTCTTACCCAAACAAAAGTTGTTGTTTTCTGATATGAGACTAAAAGCCCTTCTTGACCCAGACACTGCAAGGTTTCACCCCAAAGACCTAAACCCACGAACTCTGTACTTTAAGTGAATACTTCTATGCTGTACCATCATCACTACGCTGAAAACCTGTTAAAAAGAAAACTAAAAGAGACACCAGACAGCTAGATAGCCATCCCATCCAAATAACTTGACGAGGGAAAAAGAATGTCGTTTCTTGTCTGCTGGCATCAGCTAGAAAGGCACTTTAGCCTACAAAGGAGAGGCTTTCCCATTTAATAGGAAATCCTTCACCAAACCCTAATAGAATCTGAATATAAAAATCCATGAGAAAACCAGAAAAATATAAGAGTATGAGTAATCTGAATTTCAAAAATCAGTATGTATTCTCATCCACGCTACATCTCTGAGACTCCGAGTGAAGGGCGGGGTATAAACCCAATGTTGTCGTCGTCTTCTTACAGTCCATCCCTGAGCCATCTTCCTGTCTGGCTTTTTCTCCTTCTGGGCTGCTTGCCCTGCCCACGCACTCTTGTTTTTTTAGTTAGTCCCCACAGTACCCCCCTTCTCCCTGACACTGTGTGTCTGCTTCTGATTCCCCCAATAACCTACTACAGCATTGGTTGTTAGGTGCCATCTTGGGTTGCTCTGGCAACCCAAAATAAAAGCCAAAGTTCTTTTTCCCCCCATGCAGCGACTGTGTACACAAAGATGTTGGAATTACTTTTTAAAATTATTTTTTAGGTTTTCTTAGGCTACAGAAAAGCTATATGTGTATATGTTTGTGTGTGTGTATAGTGTATATGCATAGTATGTGGTGAGGAGTTTGAAATTTTCTCACGTAACTGTTGTACTTGTGACAGACTGCTCAAGGTTTACTGCCTGAAAATCGCTTAATCCTTAGTCAGGTCATTGTCCCACCTCCTCTTGCATTGGCCAGTTTGACTGGTAGGGGCTTTTTGGTGAAGAAAGCCTTTCTTAGTAGCTGTTACCCACAATCCTTTAACTAGAGGTTCCAGGGATTGAATTTGTGACTTCCTGCATGCTGAGCATGTGCTCAACTACTTAGCAATGTACAGACTCTCTTGAAGGCTTCAAAGATGGGGAAAAACCCTCAACCCTGCAACTTTGTTAATGTGAAATGTTTCCAGGTGAAGAAGTTTGACTTGGAAGTAGAAGGTGATGGATTAAAGGTAATTGAATAAAATCAAGTGTAATATAAATTTTGACTATAATTTTACACTGGGCCAGAGGACTCTTTTCTTGTCATCACACAGAAAGCTATTCCATGACTGAAGACAGAGGGAGTCAAATGGAAAAGGGAATTAGGCACAGATGTAGGATGAAGCGGGAATGGAATACTTTGCAATTTCTGCATAAGCTACACAGGACTGCAGGACCTGGCAATTTAATTGGCAGTTAGCGTGCAGTAATTTTAAGTACTCATCTGAACCACTTTCCAGATGAGTGAAAAATTACGTGGTTGATCTTTTTAAATACAGATCTCGGGTGTATCGCCTTAATCGCTGTTTAGTTTTTAATTGCTACTTTGGTCTTATACTGGCTATTCTATATTGTATATGCTGTCGTAATTTACATATTAAAAAAATCACTCGAGGTACTTTAAATTTTAAATAGATTATGCAGATTAGTTCCCATTCTTCTGGCCTGTTTTGATAATAGTCATGACCCTTAACAAACGTGTTGTAATCCAGAAATCTACAAACATTTTGCTGTTGTGCTGATACCATAGTAAAGTAAAATAATTTGTTTATTTATTATTTGGATTTATATCCCGCCTAGCCAGCCGTAGCCAAATTATTGCTAGTCATCCACTTATAAGACAGATAGATGCAAATGATCTTCTGGATCCTGAGAACTGTGAATGGAAGGAATTCATGGAGGATATTTCCTCCTACAGCATACTGCCCCATTCGCCCAAAAGCTGTTTCTGAGGATTGGGGAAATCTTGGGAACAGAGCAGAATGCATCACTGGGAACTGTAACAACAAGGGGGAAACAGCAGAACTTGCCTCCCTTCTTTATATGAGCACTTATGGAAGAGCTCACGTAAGGGAGGGGCAGTGATTTCTGCCAGTTTCTTCTGGACCAGCAGCCTGCACCCCTGCTCTTTCCTCCTCTGTTTCTCAGAGTCCCCTGAAAGTCCGGAGCAGATTGGGAGGGGTGTTACAAGCTAAAGGGCAAGAGGTTTGTTCTGTAAATTTCTTCTGCTGGGGGTTTGCAGGATACAGCCCACTAAGACTATAATCCTTAATTTTAAGGTCAAGGCAGCATACTGCAATCCAATTCTACTGTATCTGGGAGTGCTACTTGAATAGTTAGTGTGAGACCAGAGTCATAGTAACACGGGAGTTAATACTAAGGGACAAATCAGTACATGTAATTTTTAATAATCAAAGATACTGTCATGTTCTGTCGTCACGGGACTTTATGTTCAATGGAATGGTAATATGTGGAGCACTAACTTAGCCTCCACTCTAAAATAGTGGACTGAAAATATTATCTAGGAGCCTGTATTCAAATAGTTCACCATGCCCAGTCTCCCGATATCAAGGGCATGATGGTTTGAGCATCACTATGTGAAACTAGTGAGGTTTGCTCAGCAGCTTTCACCCTTCTTGATATTTGGATTAATAGGAAACGGAGGGCACATTATGGTCATAAACCTGTTAGCATGTGCATCCCAAGCAGAAAGAATCCAGAGAATTTTTTTTAAAGTATCAATAACAGGAGACAGACACGTTCCATTCATGCTGATAATAAACATAAAGGACACAATTTTCAGTTTTCTCATGTTTGGAATATGCCGGGGACTGTCCTTGTGTTACCCAAACTGGACCCAGTGAAGGGGAAATAGCTTCAAAAGGGTTCCAGAAAGGAATAATGTGAGACCTGTAGTATACCAGGGTAGTCTATGTATACCAGGGCAGATCTCAATAGTGGTACCCCAAAATAAAATTATGAAGAGAGAGAGATTGTAAAAGCAATAAAGTAAAGAAGAATAAAAATATGAAGAATCTATACTAGGCACCTGAGAACTAATTCCCTAAGTAATCACACATGCACACCAACAAGAGGGCACACATAAAAACTAGAAGGGAGGAGACTGGGAAGTTTTCGAGAAGGGACATAAAACCTTAAATCTGGGGCTTTCTCTGCTCCTAGGACGTCAACTGTGTCTGCCCCTGGACCTCTTCTGGTCCAGGGTGGATACAGCTGAGGTCCAAGGAGCAGGGGTTCTAAGAAGGAAACCAGAGTCCTGTCCAGCAGAAATATGGACTGGAGATCTGAGGAACCATTTGCTAGGGCGTGGGGTCCTTCTTTTATGGGCAGAAGATCCCCAGGGTAAGTGAGGTTTGACTGCCCTGGCTTTCGATTGGGTCAAGATAAAAGTTTGAATTTCACTGGCAGATTTAAAATTAACCGCTATCAAACTTTGTCAAGAAAAAATAGGAAAAATACATTGATTAAGCTATTGTGAACCAAATCTGCATGGGCACAAAGATCCTGGGTGAGGCAACATGATCAACATACGCTAATTAGGTTGAAGATAGCCAGATTTACATGGACACAAAAGTCTGAGTGCTCTCTCATGGATCACTGGCTTGGAGTGTAAATTAATGACTTGAGTGCCCTTCTTGATTGAGTAGAAAAGGAACCATGTGTTGGTTAATGGAATACTGACTTCCTCAGGCTCGGCAGACACCTCTGAGGTATGTCAAGATATTGGGTGATGTCTCTGGTGTTGAAAAGTCTTTTGTTATTGAGAATATTACCCTGAGCTGGGGGGAGATTCCACTTAATCAGCTTCTAATTCTGGCACACCCTTCCTCTTCTTTCCTGGGATTTTCCAGTGTCATGGCTGTACCCAAGTGCCTGTATGAGATTGCCGAAACTTCAGATCTCTGTGGCATTTAGGCTGTAAAAGGGGTACCTATAAAAACAACTACATCCAAAATAAGAGGGGGGCCATACTAGCCAAGGGGGTCTGGGCTGGGGAAGGGGGGGGGTTGGGTTCCTCACACTTGTTGGTCCAACTAAGTTTACCTACCCAAGTTGGTTCTGCAAGTGCAATTGAATGACAGTAGAATCCTGATGGGATAGAGTGAACGGTGCCACTGTAGGTGGTGGATGGCATTATTTAATGCATAGATATACAGCTGCCTGCAAGTTGTAAACTTCTACAGTAGAGAACACTGGGCAGAGACCTTTCTTCCTAGCGTTTTCTGCTGGCAGGGATCTTGTGGCATAAACTTTTGAGACATAGAAGTGACTCTCTTAAGCTCAGATATCAGGCCGCCACATGTGCCACAAGGATCTCGTTACAGCTTCTAGGCAGAGTTACTTCTGTGCCCCCACCTTTCTTCCTACAGAGTCAAGACCCAAGGCTAATAACATCCAACACAGTATACAGAAATAATCATCTGTTGAAATCATTAAAATGAGTAATTAAACAAGTGCTTTAAAGGTAAGCACCAGCACCTGAAATTGAATAAAATGGGCAGTCAGCAGACAGACTTCTGGACTGGTGCAATGAGATCCCAACAGGCAGAGCCTGATAGCAAATGGGCCACCACAGTTTGCCCTATGATGTGTATATCCACATTTAGTATAAACCCACCATACACAGGCTGCGGTCACACACACTAAATAATCCACTTTCAATCCACTTTCAATGCACTTTCCAACTGGATTTTGCCAGTTCACACTGTAAAAATCCAGTTTGAAAGTGAACTGAAAGTGGATTATTTAGTATGTGTGACTGCAGCCACAGTTGAATGTGGATATACACACCACAGAGGTACGATTTATTCTGACCTTGCTTACTGAGATATTTGGAACATGAATAACAAACAGTCTGAAAAATTAGTTCTGACGGTCCTAATTTATTCCAGTAACTAAGTGGGACTTATCTAATCAATAAACAAGCCCTACTGCTTGTACATGTTTTAAAAATCAGAAATGTTGCATTTTGTTCTTTGAGTAATTTTACCTTATGTTTTAAACATTTGTACCACTGAGGAAGGCCTTGTGGCCAAAACACATTTGGTTTTATTGGAATTGATTATTGTTTATTATTTGTAATATAGTAAAGTTTTGTTAATTTAACATACTGTAACCTACTCGTATTTATCCTGTTATTAGGGTTTTTTTGTCAACCTTTTGGGTTACCTGATTTATCTGGGTTGAAGTTTTTTCTTTCCCTTTCTTTTTTGGTTTTGCCTCACAATTTGCACCAATGGAAGTTTTTGAATTGTCTTCCAGGGCAGCCCCATGCAGAACATCTGACAGATGCACATGCAGAAAACGTGTCTCCTCTTTTTGAAGTTTTTGTTGATTGTAAAGTCTTTTAGCAATGTTTTTTTTTTGTTACTGTTTTATTTTTTAAGACAAGTGTTAGCCAGAATCATGACTGGCCAAATTCTGCAGGGTGGCCTAGAGAAGTACCTTTACTGGCAGAACTTGCATGTTCTGTACCTTCCCATGTTACATTTGTACATCTTAAGGCACATGTTTGCATAATTGTATCTTCATCAAAGTAAGACTGAAAATATTCCCTTGTTCGGTGAATCCCAAACAGTAAAATCTGGCTTCTCAGAACTATCTTTAGTATATCTGTCCAGTGGCAGAAGACTGTAAAATTTCTAGATCTTCAAAGGGAATCTGAAGTGCAGAAACTTTGCAAAATGCGATTCCAGAATCCAAGGGCACAATTCAGAGGTACGGAGTTGGCACAATGTTCCCTTTGTGTGCTTCTAGCAACACAGCAGCTGCACTAGAGGTGCAGAGAAGGCATGAACTCCTTAACAGCCCAGCGGTTCGATTGTTAACATTGCCTGATCTATTCTACACCCTTGTTTCCTTTGGGCTATTCAAGCCTTGTTATAAAATAAGCATAACTAGTTTTTAAAAGGACTAATGTCCATGCTTTGTTGGTTCTTTATCTTTCAGGTTGCTAAGCTTTTAAATACCGATGTGTATGTAGTACATAAAGAACTGGTAGCCCTATTACAGGATGAGTCAATAGAGGTAATAGCCTATTGTTCTGTATTTGTTGCTTGTGTTAAGATCATTTACAGTTATCCTAAATGACATTCTAACAAGCCAAAATAAGAAAGGCTTGATGGGATGAATCATTTCTGTTTGCTTCATGTTCCTAAGTCATAAAGAATGAGGTAGATGTTTGGTATAGATGTATGTGCGAGTGATGACTGAAGGCTTTTGACTTAGCCCCACGTGACACCTTCCCAAGAGAGACAGATAAATGCAGAGCCAAATGAACTAGCAGGAGGGCAGGATACAAAATAGCTTGAGAAGCCACACACAAAGAGGAGTAATTAGTGGGTTGATATCACACTGGGGGGAGAGGTCAGCCTTGAGTTCAGTGTCATTCAGCACCTTTGTTTACAACTCAGGATTGCCAGAATAGTTAGTGTGCTTAAAGATCAGCTATAATGTCATTGTATCTGAGTGAATTGCTACACGTATACGGTCATCCCATGTTTTGCAATGGCAACCTGAAACTTATAAATGAGTGGATGGTATAAATGTGCTGTCAAATGCTGGGAGCATTTGACAGGACAGGCTAAATATTAACATTCAGGGTTCCTCAAGGATTACCTCTCTGCTTAGCACCAAACTTGTTTGTTTGGAGTGCCAGGTTTGGTTTCGTGTTTGGAGATTATGGGACTTGTATCTTGAGGAGATAGGAAGGAAAGCTGGAAGAACTAGAGGTGCTCGGGATACTCACAACATAAGAACATAAGAGACGCCAACGTTGGATCAGGCCAGTGGCCCATCCAGTCCAACACTCCATCACACAGTGGCCAAAAATACCAGGTGCCATCAGGAGGTCCAGCAGTGGGGCCAAGACACTAGAAGCATGATTAAGAAAATGTGCTGATCATGTCCCAGTATGTAAAGAGATCCTGGAGAGACGGGGAAATGTTAAGTGAAGGTAGATTTAAGTTAAGCCTTATATGAAGAACCAAATGTGCCGGAGGGTTAGCCATGTTGGTCTGTTGCAACAAAAATAGAAGTCTAGTGGCATCTTAAAGACTAACCAAATTTTATTCCAACATAAGGTTTTCTGGACTAGATTCTTCAGATGTAATGAAAGTAGGCTCTATTCCATTGATAGTCAGTGGCTCAGAAGCCACAGTTGGTGCTTTGACATACTGCCAGTGGTTCTTCTGAGCACTGTTCCCCAGTGTGGCACAGAATAGTGACCAAGGCCCTTGCCTAGTGGGGTTTATGAATGCCAGGTGGTTCCCACCTTGAAACTGCTACAGCTGGAGAAACAGGTAAACTGTGAGCCCCACAGTGGTACAGGCCTTGTGCCGGGGATAGAAATAAATGTGGCTCTTTTGGTTAATGAGAATTATGAAAACTGGGCTCCCGGACGCCCGGCCACGCCGATGGCGCCCGGGTGCTGCTTTGCCGCGCCGCGGGAAGGCGGGGCAGCAACAGGGAGGACGCGCAGCGTCTGCAGCCTGGGGGGGCGGGTTGCAGATGGAGTACCACTGGTCTGTTCCATGAAAGTTTATGCCAGAATAAAATTTTATTGGTCTTTGTTAAGGAAGCCACTGCATCGAGCTTTATGAAGTAAAGCTACAAGCATAGTCACTGAACAGATCAAGTCACTTTGGATGCTAATAGAATCTGTCTTTCAAAAGAACCCCACAAAAAACACGTAAATAGGATTTAGTGATTTAACAAGGCATTCTGCCTGTCAGCATGGGGCTAGATCAGGATTCTTCCCTAACTCGATAGCTCTGTAGAGAAATTTTCATATATATATGAAATACATATCTATAAAGAGCAAGACTGTCAGTGTTAGCTGTGTCGCATTAAGGAGAATATTAAAACAGCTATTGGAAATGCGAGTGATTCATCATTTCTTTAACCAGGTGTTGGATGCAGTAATAGGTCACCTTCCTGAAATTCTTGAACTTTTGTCTACCGGAGGCGAAGGTGGTGGATCAGAAAGCAAGGTAAGGCAAGGCAGACATGGTAAAAGAATCCTCTTCTGAATGAGAATACTGTGTCTGAGCCCCATACTCTCTTCTCTTGGCTTTTGAATACCACCGTTTAGTGTATTTCTATGAGTACAAGCTTCTCAGTATGGATGCAGATATATATGAAGCAGCGCTACTTCTAGTATTCAGGCGGCATGGCCAGAGAGTGCCAATTCCACACTATATAATTTCTTGCTGGAGATGGCGTGCAGTCAGGAATTTGGTTGGGATCCAAAGAGCCACATGTACATGCCCGCCAGTACAATCCTATGCAGAGTTACTCCAGTCTAAGTCAGTTGAAACCAATGGGCTTCAACTGGAGTAACTAAGCATAAGATTATGCTGTAAGTCCCTTGCACAGGCAAACTTATTTCCTATTTTCTTTTCCATCTGTGGCCCTTCATACCCCATTAAGTACTGGGCCACATATTTCCCTGGTGTTTCAGAGTGAATTTTTGAAGCTGAAGGGAATGCAGTTTGAATGCCCTCCCTTGTTTTCTCCCCCCCACCCCTGAAAAGCTGCAGGAACTCTATATATGTCAGGAACATTATAACCAGGTGTTAGATGCAGTAATAGGTCACCTTCCTGAAATTCTTGAACTGTTGTCTACTGGAGGCAAAGATGGTGGATCAGAAAGCAAGGTAAGGCAAGGCAGACTGACCTTTCTGACCTTTCTGTCCACTGGCATTCCAGTTTTCACACCCTTCTGTTTTGGTCAAGCTAATAAAATGAAAAGGAACAGTTAATTCATTTTAACAGAAATATGCAAAGTTTCAAGGTGATCATGAGGAAGGAGTCCTTTCAGAGGATGGGATGCCAGAGGGAAAAGGCAGGGGGTCCAAGATTGGGATTGGGATTGAGGGGTGGGGAAACTGTCCTGATCTGGAACTCCTTGTTTGCTGAAGGGCTCCAGCATTTGTTTCTTTCTATTCTTAGTTCTGCTCTCTCACAGTTACAGCTGTACAAGCTTTCTTGGTGCAGATGCAAACTGATACCTGTTCTCATGTGTACATTGCTAGAAAAAAAAAAAGATGTCTGAAGGTGTGAAGAGCAGATGAATATCTCAGGAACTGGCTGTTACCTGAGAATTAGATGTACCATAACAGCAGTGCCAGGGGAGTATTTCCAAGTTTTCCAGGTTCCTTATCTGTAAAATACCAGTAATATCTTCTGACTTCATATGCATAGCATATGATGTGCAATTTAGATTATATTTATTTATAGAAGGCATTTCCATTTTGTCCTGCCCAAGTAAATGTTCAGTATTTATACTGCGGGCATTGACTAAAGTACATGCACGTAAGAGATACTTGAAAATGGAATAAAGCAAAGTATATAAACATAACAGACATTAAATAAATACCTATAAACAAACAAGCAGAAAACCCTAAGAGAACATGCTGCTATTCCTTCTGCCTGCCGCTGTTCAATGAATAAAGAAGAAGTATATTTTAAAAATGCAGCAAATAGCAGGAGGTTAAAATACTTCTTAACCCTTGAATTGATCCTGAGAAACAGTCCCAAAATGATGAAGGATCAAACAGTAGGGTTGAAGTTGGGGATGTGGTGAGAGGCACAACAGCAAGGGCTTCTCCTGCAGCCCAGGTGTGCCTGCCTGCCTGCCTGCCTGATTGGGACGTGGTGAGAGAGGCTTAGCACCGCAGCATGTCAACTGCAACAAGTTTTTCCCTGTATTCAATCACGTCTAAAACTTTTTCCATTGAGACCCTGTTTTAGGGACTTGTGGTTTGGACTGCAAATTTCAGGATGGAATTTGGGCAAACAAAAGCAGGTTTTGCATATGCAATCCCAGTTTTCTATAGAACAAACCAGCAGCATTGTTTTAGATTCTCTGTAATGACATAATGAACATTTCCCCCCCTCTGTAGCTACTGAATTTCCCAGAGTTGATTCCAGCACTAACAAGAGCGGAACAGAGAGTGGCCACCTCTTTGAAATGGAGGACGCATGAGAAGCTACTACAAAAATACGCCTGCCTGCCTCACGTCATCTCAAGTGATCAGATTTATTACCGCTTTTTGCACAGGATGCTGACAATCGTCATGACAAATGTGAGCTCCTAGCATGACCCCTACCTTCACTTATTTATTGGATGGTATTTCTCTCTCAAGCACATCTCCTTTCTCTTTGGAGATGGCAACTACGAGGCATAGTTTTCACTGAAGTGGTAACCCTTGGCCTGGGCTGTACCAGTTCAGGCTGCAGCTGAGAGCTCCCCTATACAAAAGGAAATCCATGCACATGTAATGCTAGCAGGGCATGGAAAAGCTGGTATCAAACCCTTCTCCTGAGATTTATTTGTGTGTGTGTGTGTGTGTGTGTGTGCAGGGAAGCTTTTGCATGGAAGAGCATTCAGTCATGACATCTGCAATCACAAAATGGTGCAGCCAGACACATGTTTAGCAATTCATTACAAAGTGAAGTAGGCCCTTCCATACAGCATGCGCTTGGATCGGTTTCTTAAACCAGTTGACAAATGCAATAAGCATTCAAGGAAGGAGTATAATGGCTCCCCCATTGAACTGCTTTCTTGCTTGTTTGGTTATGTCATTTACAGTCCTCCTTTCTTGGAGAGATTCAACGCAGATTACACAGTTGGCAATGATGCAGTAGGAACGGTGTAATATCTAGAACCAGTGATGGAATAAAAACTGGATTACACAATGCACTAGACATCAGTATAGTACATCCAGTAAAGCAGGATTACAATATCAGAGAATGCTGCAGCAAGAATAGTGTAATGGGTTGGATCCAGCCAGCTTTTTAACCTAATCTTGGCCAATTCCTTTCTTTATGGAAGTCCCCATCCCACATGAGTTTTGTCCGCTGATAAGTATTGGAGTCGGGAGTCCGTGGAACAGTGAAACAGCATGATCTTTATTGCTGGTCCGGATGAAGCATACAACCCAGGGCTCGAAGCCCTCCTTTTATGCTGGTCAGGGACAATCCCCTGACCTCACCCAACTGGCCTGATAGGCTATTAGAAGTCTATTTACATTTCATAGGTTCCCTGGGAGAAACCTAGGTACAGGATTGGTGGCGGGTTTGAATCCACCTGGCCTTTGTTCTACCTGGCTGAAGCTCAGGTAGTTTCTTGGCCATGTGCTCTGGCCATGCGCTCTGGCCATGTGCTCTGGCCATGCGGTCGCAATGAAGGGAGCACATGGCGACCGCATGGTCAATACATAACATCCACACAGGCCCAGTGATTCCCAGCATTGGTGGTCAAAGGGGATTGCTTCCTCCCTTTTTCACCCATGGAAAAACTGGTTAGATCCAACCCAATATATACAATGAACAATGCAACAAATACTGCCTAAAATTTCACAGATGATAACGACAACCCTATTCCCTTTATTTAAAAAAAAAAACCTGAATAATTCGGTTTTATACATTTGGTGGAATGATAGAAGCATGACCTCCTGAGGTAGTCTGTTCCACACCTTGGAGCCACACCAGGCCCAGCTTAGCTAGGCTGCTGGGTTAAATTTTCTGTTCTCCCACTCCCTGCATGCCTTTTTCCTCAGACCTCAGCATACATATTTGCACAGATAATAACTGGAATTCATTCAGAGGGTTTCCTTTCAAGGGCTCCTAGTATGGCTTGTGTTCCTGAACATAGCAATATTTTGGGGGGAAACAGATGCGGCGTAAAATATAAAGTGGTTTCTTTGCCTGGCATGATCCATGCTGGTGATTAATGGCCACTGACAGAGGCTGAAGGGAGGCCCACTCAAGGGTCCTGAAACCTTCTGCATCAGGAGCTGGAACTCTGTGCCAAGGAGTATACAAGGGACTGGAGAGGCCATTCCTTCTGCAGGAAGCATTTGGGGGATGCGGTAACCTAGAGATGGCGATGCTGTAGCCCAATAGCTTCTCACAGCCATTCTGTAAAATTGCTGGCAGTCATTTTGATGATTCACAATTGTAATTTAATCCCACCACAAGCCAGCAGAGACCTACTTAATTTGTTGATTCGTACGTCACATGTAATGCAAACGAATAAAGTGTGAATCAGTTTGAAATGCGGGATGAGGGCCCAGGAGGCCCTCTAGGCAGTGGGTTGGAGAATGGTAATGAAATGAGGCAATCCTGTTCCCAGACCCTGCCCCCTTCCTGTTTCTTGGCAGAGGCAAATCACTGTATTTGTTCCTGTGGGAGAAAGAAAAAGGGAACGGGCATTAGCAAGAGCTCTCCTTTGCTCTGAAGTTCAAGTTTCAGCTTCCCTCCTTTTGCAGTACTGAGGAGATGGACTGACACAGAAGGAAGGAGAGGATTGGTACCAGCTAGATTATGAGTTATTCTAAAGGGGCCAGGGCACCCTTCGTTTATGCAGGCAACATCTCTCTTGGTCACAGTCCAGCTTGACTAAAAGATGCGAGCTTGGAGCTGAATGTCTGGCTGTCATGGTGATAACAGCCTGGAACACACAACAGCTTCACGTATTCACTGAACATGCAGGGAGGGAAGGCAGGCACAAGTGTGCCTGGTCGTCTCGTCTGCAGGGTTTGACTGTGCAAATGTGTACATCCGCTAACTGTGATCAGTGACTGCTTTCCAAATGTCGCTGATCACGAGGAGGGAGGGTTCGCACAGCCACTTCCTCCAAGTGGTCACCCCTGCAGACGACGAGGCAATCACGTGGAGGAAGGGGGTGGGGCCAGCTTGCTCATGCCTGCTCTCCCTCCCCGCTTATTCAGTGAAAGCACGGAGCTGGGTTTGTGTGCGTGTGTGTGCTAAAAGCAGGGAGGGAGGAAGTGACATCTATTACATCTTAAATTGCTGGTGTCTTATCAAAGAAAATCTATTCACGTGTAATAGGGCATAATAATTTCTGCTGAGTAGGTTCCAGCACAGAACACCGAAAACCACGGTATCTCATTAAAGAGGACTTTTTTGTTTTCATATGAAACGTACTGGAAGAAACTTCCTTCTCCCTCAGAAATTCAGATTCATGATTTATTGGGAAACATATTTGCCACTTTGCTGTTCAACAGTTAACCCTGCTTTTAGAAATTTAAAGAAGCAGGCGGTCTCTTCTCTTGGGCACGGACATAGTTTAAGCTCCAGTGACTGCCTTGGGGCAGCAAAAACAAATGGTTCTGTTTTAGCCTTCTCAGAGATTTGCCCTTTTGTTATTGTTTCCATGCAGTAGGAACATGGCATTGGCTGCCCCTGAGGCGTTTGCACACCTGCACAGCCTGCTTCAGTCACTTCAGCAGATGGGGCACGTCAGCCCATGCATATTAACACAAATCCCAACCCCTGGTCACCCTTGACCTTTTTTATTCATGAAGAAAGTAACAAAGTTGCCCTGACTTCACAGAACTTTCCCCCCACTCCACAATTGACTCCACATTTGAAATATGAGGGGATTTGTTTTCTTTTGGGGCTGGGTTTTGTGTGCGCGTGTTTGGTTTATTTCTGGTCAAAGCCGGACTGGATTCATGTTTCTGAAGTGAGAGTATCGGGTCATTTGGGGCCGGAGCGAGGCGGAGCAGAGCTCCGGCAACCCAGAAGTCGGCACTAGGGCAGCCACGGGCCGGATCAGATTCTCTGATCTGATTCAGCCCACTTCTGAATTGCTGTCGAAATTTGGCGGCAGCTTAAAAAGTGGCTGGAGGGGAGGGGGTTTGAGGGAGAGGCTCCAAGCTTACAGGATAGCTGCTGGAGCCTCTCCCCCAAATACCCACCAAGTTTCAAGAAGATTGGACCCCAAATTGGTTGCCCCCATTGCCTCCATTGTTCTCTATGGTGGGAAAAAAGTAACATTTTTTCCCACTATAGAGAACAATGGAAGGGATGGGGCAACCTGTTTGGAGGCCCGTAGAACTGGACCTCATGGTCCAATCTTCTTGAAACTTGGTGGGTATTTTGAGGAGAGGCCCCAGCAGCTACCCTGCAAGTTTGGAGCCTCTCCCTCAAAGCCCCTCATATACCCTATAAGTGTTTGCTATTGACTTCAGTGGCCCATAGGGTATAATGGGGCTGAAACTGACATTCGGCTGGCTGAATGACTCCCGAATCGGCTTGCATTGCCAAAACTGACATGTGGGGGTCATTCGGCAGCCGGAACAGATGCGGCCTGACATTTTTATTTGCACACCCCAGTGGGCACAGATGGCAGTGGTGGCAAGCCCCTCCCCCAGCTCGCCTGTGGGGGAAGTGAAGCAAGAAGAGGTTTAAACCTCTTCTGTTTAGAGTCGCGCGGCAGCATGATCTTTCCATTATATTCTATGGGGCCCGTCTCGCTTCACTCCCCCCCCCCGCCTTGTCAGGCCAGCTGGGGAAGGGAAGGGGAGGCTTTTGAAGATGCCTCCCCTTTTGCTTCCCTTTCTGACACACTTCTGGTGATGTCAGGGGGTGTGGCATATGCTAATGAGTTATGCCAATAGGTATGCTAATGAGCTCCTGCACCTCTTTTTCTACGAAATGACCCCTGACGAGTATCAAAGTTTCAGGTGCTTTCTACTTTCTGTAATCTGTACTGTACTTTTCATTATTTGTGCACTCTTCATAAGACCACATGCATCCCTGAATGCTTGTCGAGACTCTTATGGGATTCAACGTGTGTGTTCTCTCTTTCTCAAAGAACGTTTTGCCCGTGCAAAAAGCAGCTGCTCGAACCCTATGCATTTACTTACGTTACAATCGCAAGCAGGAGCAGAGGCACGAGGTCATTCAGAAGCTGATTGAACGTGAGTATTTTTCTTTGTTCTGAGAACTGCAACATACTTAAGAGTGAGAGGAAAAGTGATTGTGGCTACCGCTAGGCTTGATTTAAAATCTGGCGCTGGTGGTCAAGAAGAACTTGGCTGTGTGGTCTTCCTCGCGCCCAGCATCTTGTTTGGACTGCTGCAACCTCAGTGTTAGCGCACCAGAGGTCAATGTTATGGTGTTATCCTGGTGTTATGCTGCTGTGCCACTATTGTATGCATTGTGGCATCACACTTGAAGCAACCCAGCTTAAACCAAGAGAAGTGGGCATGTGTAATCTTGCACAGTAAATTCTTGCTCCTGGTATTACTTTCAAATTGGCCTTTATACATGGGGAGTCCCTACCTGAGTGGTACTGTGGACACCTGGCACTCATACTGTCCCAGGGTCAACCCCTAATATCTTCTGTTTAAAAAAAAATCTCAAAGATTGGGGCCCGGGGAAGGGCTTGCCTAAGACTTAAAAAATCTCCTTCCCATCAAAGTGGGCAATGAGCCAATGAATGGACCAACAGACTTTGTCAGTCTAGGTTATGGGTTCTTTTACTTCAGTCTGCTCAGAGCAATCAGAAGATATTATTGGGGCCAAATTCACACCTGGTAAAAATAAGCGGGGGGGGAAACTTGCTATAAGTATACCAGCTTTGAACAGGTATAGCAAACTCCACCAGTACCTCCTTCAACTCTGCAAGTCTGGGGGGGGTGTATGTGTGTGTGTGTGTGTGTATTCTGCTACTCTGCAGTGTATTCAGAAAGTAGCTATTCTGCAGAAGATTAATTCTACACTGTGTCACTTGATCTCATATTTTTGCATAGCCACAATAGTTTTCAAGAAGTAGAACATCAGAGGCTTCAGTTTAAAAGTGTTGAATATTAAAACTTCCTTTACAAAATTATCAGTAATGTAGAGAAGATTTAAATAATGCAATAACAGTTGGCTGGCCTGACTTTCTAATCAGTATTTGTAGGTCTACCCAAAAAGAGTACAGAAAGGGTGAGAGGTGTTTGATGGATCTTAATGTTCACACTTCTAAATTTCCTGGTAAACGGCATGGAGTATATGTCAGTTTCCATTCCAGGCATTACCTATAGTCCTGGGAAGTTGTAATTCTCCAGTAGTCTCCCCAGACTGAGAAAACAAGATGCCCCAGAGTACTTACAAAGCTGCCAATTTCAGAAATTGGAGGGGGCTTACTGGTTCCCTCTACTTCACCTTCTCTTCGATGTGAGGTTCGTCCTGTTTTCTTGTCAGCCTTTACCATGGTTTACAGTACAATCTTCAGCAAGTTACACTATCCTAAGCCAATTTAGTTGACTTAGAAGACTGTAACGTCTGTTTAGGATTGCATCCTTAAATCTTACGCATGCAGCATTTCAAACCATGGTTAATGCTAACTATGGCTAGTCTTTAGCCAGATTTAAAATTGGTTTGCAGATTTTCTTTTAAATGGAACCTGGGTAGTATGCATCATGGTTAGTACTGATGTGGATGTTACTCACACCCATGGTTAACTCTGGCAGAATGAAGACCTTGACAGTGAAGAGGACAAGAGGTCGAAGGAGGACCCCAGAGTCCGTCAGCTGATCTTATACACTTATCCATGCTTGGCAGTGTTAACATCTGCAATGCGCCACTTGTCTTGATGGGCATTATGGCTATTTTCTTCCCCTTCATTGCAAATGATAGAAGGCACTCTTCAAGATCAGTATGACTGTAATGAGTTCACCCCATTATGTTGCCTCTGAGATTATTGATTAGTATTTATGGGATAATGACACATGAGGTTTTTGTACATTTCTTCTGGAAAAATGTATAGATGGTGATTATGCATTTCTTTTAAACAACATTCTTTCCCCAGAACTGGGCCAAGGGAAAAGCTATTGGAACAGATTGCGGTTTTTAGACACTTGTGAATTCATCATAGAACTCTTTTCCAAATCTTTTTTCTGCGAATACTTCTTTCTTCCGGTGCTTGAACTTACACATGACCCAGTAGCAAACGTGAGGTACTGTAACAACTGGCAAAAAAAAATAAAATACTCTGCATGGCCTCCAGTTTCTCAAGTGTAACTATTACATCAAATCTCCCATATGTTAGCAGGCTATATAGTATAAGAATGTGTGTGTTATCTCAGTTCTAGCCCAAAAGTTTCCTTGAGGATACCCTTTTAATCCCCCCCCCCCAAGTAAGTCAGTGGCTTCAGTTCACTCTCAGAGGAAGAGAAAGTGTTGATTTTGAAGATGTGACCAGCCCAGAGAGCATTCCATTTGTGGGCTACGTTTCTCTGGCATTGGTTTGCCTGCTGCCTAAAATTAGCTCTGCTTCTTGTAGCACAGAAGCAGCAGTGTATAGGCTTTGCTGCCTGGTTAAAATCACCACAGGACATTAAAAAATGGGTGCAGCCAGATAAAGTGGACTACTTCTGCCATATGAATGATTTCTGGATTCAGAAAAACATGTATTAAACTGCATGCTTTAAAAAAAAGGGGGACATGATGTTGTCTAGAGGGGAGAGAAACGGTATTGAGAGGACAAGGGTCTGAACGTTTTCCAAATGGAAAAGGTGGGTTTTCTGCATTCCTTTCCGGATGACGTAACACAGAAGCATGAACAGAGTAACTTCTTGAAATTGAAAGGCAATGAGTGTTTATGCCATTTAAACAAACACATTTTTGCTCGCTGTATGCATAAAGAGCCTGCACCGTTTATTTCGTAGAATTACCCCATTCGATCAAAAATAAGAACATTAAAGGATTATCCAGATCCAAAAAGCAATTAGCTAATAGAGTCAAAAACCAGTAAACCCTTAATGGATTTGCAGAGGGGCTAGTTATGTTTGTTCTAGTTGTTTGCACTCATATATGCGTGCAAACACTCTGTGGCCACAGGGCAGCCAGCATGAGAGTGTCTATTAAGTGGCATTATATCCAGTCACTCTTCAGTGTTCAGTGTTGAGGCCTCTATTGTCTCCTTGAATGCCTTAGCAAACTTTTCAGGTTTTATTGGCACCTTTGCTGTTTTTAACCTGTCTTTATGTTTACCAATGGATCATTACAGGGCAGGACAGGAGAAATCTGTTAGTGTTCAGTAGCAGGGAAGGATTATCTGTCATGGTATTTTAGCTTGTCTTAATTGTACAGTACCACTCATGATGTTAAAAGAACTCAGGGATGGTGTATCCCCTATCCACAGAGGTCTTAAACTCCCATTTACAGAGTCAGGCAAAGCATCTACTGCTTTTTCAAAAACTTCTCGTGATATATTTCCTTGTGTGCTTTGATTAGATTTTTACATTATTTCTACCCCCACCCCTCCTGCTTCCTGCAACAGAATGAAACTTTGCTACTTATTGCCAAAAGTGAAATCTACTCTCAAGGTCCCGACTGATAAACATTTGCTGCAGCAGCTGGAATTATGTGTCAGGAAACTTCTGTGTGAGGAGAAAGACAAAGATGTCCTGAGCATTGTGAAAAAGGTAGGGGGAGCTGTTTCTGCTTTTTGTTCTCTCATCAGTGTTAATTTGAGTAGCGGGCTTCCTGAGTACTTTGCTTGCTCTTCAGATAAAGAAACAAACTGTAAAGGTTTGTCTGTAAAGTCCAGCAATTAGCCCTGTAGGGAATTTTTGGATAGAATTGTGTTTTGGTGAAATCTGGCATTTTGGAGAAGAAGAGATTTTCACATAGAGGTGACAAAGTGCATCAGCTTGTAACATGAATCGGAAAAGAGAGTGAAGATGAATTTTTTAAAACTGGCTAATAGGGGAGAAAAGGGGGGAGGAACTAAATGATTTAAAGCAGTAGTGACACAAGCCAGAGCTTCTCATGACATCTGAGCCAGCAAACTATGGTGTTTGCTTCTCTCCAAATTAGGGCTGTAAATCAACTTCACTGTGTCTTGCGGTCCCAGATTTGGATGGAAAGTGTGAACTGTAGTTTCCCAGCTAAAATGATGATTTATGTTAAAGCAGAACTGACTGACCTGCAGTGTGGCAGGAGAGGGGGAAGGGAAGGAGAGAGCATGTGAGCATATGTGTGACCTGAGCCTATGAGATCATTTTAGGGTGCAACCTAGACCATTACATTCATTCTCTGTGCATTGCATTCTCTTTGCAATCATGGTCAATCCGGACTCCTGTGAATTAGGGCAGATATGATTCAAAGAGCTTGCAGATGGAGTCATTAGCCCTGCAAAGACTGAGCTGATACCCATCAATACCAATAATGGGTATTGCGTGGACCAAAGTAGTCTCAACAGCAAAATGTTAGCTAGTGTGATCAGCAAGCACTCTAAAAGAAGAATTGTTGACTTGTGTGAATCCCCACACATGGGGTTAGTGCCCACTTACAGTGACTCCCTGCATGAGTACCTTGGGAGCTGCCCCCAAAACAGTGTTCACAGAGGTACATTAATTGTGTGAACAGGTGCCTCCAACTGGATGGCGGCTATACAGCTCCTGAAATCTGCATGATAATGATGGCCTGGAAATAATTCTGAGCTGGCCATGTGTTCAGCACACATGTACCAGCTCTGGTTCTCTCAAACAGCAGGTCGGCATGAATGCTGCCCAGGTCAGGCACTGTAAGTGGAACTCCGTTATATTGCTTACGCTCCCCCCACGAACAAGCCTACATGCATTAAAAGTCTGTGGATAGGAAAATTAGTATCTGCTTCTGAGAAATTCCTTTTTTTAAATTGCTAAACGTTTTTTTCATTTAAAACATGCATTCCCACAATGACGTGTGTACATTTTTACAGATGGTGCTAGAACTGGACAGAATTGAATCGTCTATGGATGCTGTAAGTGTCTAATCCTGTGATTCTGGAAAAGAGCAGACTGCAGCCATTGGCCTGCTTTCTAACTCTTTGGTTAACTTTTTAAACAGTTCCAGAAGAGGTATTACGAAAATGATCTTTTGGACCAGCAAAAGGAAAGAGAGGAGCATCTTCTCTTGGAAATGGTATGTTTATTAAGATATATGCTCACTGCATATCATAGAGATTGCTCAGTGCATCTAGAAAAAAGACATGATTAATTTTCCCTCAAAGGAGGTTTAAAAACTAGAAATCTGAAATGCTTCTCAGACATATTACCTAAGATGTAATGGACTGGAATGCATGAGTTTTCCATTCTTGCAAGCTGTAGTTTATTTATTTATTTATTGGATTTCTATCCCGCCCTCCCTGCCTTACGGCAGGCTCAGGGCGGCTAACAACAAATTCATACACAATAAAATTCCATAAAATAACTATCCTATAAAAACATACAATGCACAGTTTAAAATCACAATACAAGATGGTGCACCTTTGTTGCCCATGTCTGAGCAGCGTCTGTAGGCGCTATAAACTTCCGGTTGGTGCAGAATGGTCAAAGTTGGCAGTTTCCGATGGTAGGGCCAGGGCTATAACAAGATCGAGGCGGCCCCTACTTGAAGGCCTGGCAGAAGAGCTCCGTCTTTCAGGCCCTGCGGAACTGTGAGAGGTCCCGCAGGGCCCTAATGTTATCCGGGAACTCATTCGACCAGTGCAGGGCTGCCACCAAAAAAGCCCTGGCCCTTGTTGCCGCCAACCAGGCCTCCTTTGGCCAAGGAAGAACCAGGTGGTTCTGGGAGTCTGATCGAAGTGCTCGCTGGGGTACATATGGGGAGAGATAGGTCCCTCAGGTAGATAGGTCCCTGTCCATATAGGGCTTTATAGGTTTGAAAGATTAGTAACAAGGCTCGTGCACAGCATCCTTGTTTTGCATTACATCTGTACTAGCAAATTATGGTTGTTCTTGCCTTCCAAACTACTGGAAACCACTGTTTGAAGTTGGTTTCCAATCTTGTTTGTAAAGGAAGTGCAAAGGATAGTTTGCTGATTCGGATGCAGTGACAACCTATGATTTGCTTAAACCAAATGACTCCGGTGTGGAAGAGGAAGTGGGAGGAATGGGAGGTGTGGAAGAGGATGTGAATAAGCACAAGGCTTGTTCCTCATGCTCCCACCTGTGGCTCCGAGAATTAGAACCACCCTACTTGTGAACCAGCTTTGTATCACTGAGAAAGAGAAAACGTTTCTAAAAGTAGCAAAGCCAGAATTGAAGAGAGCTTTATGTGCGGGTTAGAGGATATGGCAGCTGCATTCTTGTCTGTGTAAAGACATCTGAAAATTACATGCAGGAGAGAATGGTGTGTTGGCACTGCCACCCAGGGTTTGATATCTTTTGTAATAATATTTACTGCTTGATCAGTGTTCAAAGCACTTCACCTGTCTCTGTAACACATGCAACAACCATGAAAATGAGGGACTTAACTACTATCTCCAAATTGAAACTGTGGGGAATAGTGGACTGGATCCAGACTAGACATTTCCCTGGAGGCAAGGCTTTTTCCCCATGGAGTGTGATTTTCCTGGCCCAGGAACCCCCACCCCACCCCCGGGAATAAAATTTCAGGAGGCATTTTGGGTTGCCTCAGGGTGGAGATCGTGCTCCTTGGGTGGAAATCTCTGCCTCCCGGGAGATGTCTAGTCTGGATCCAAGCCATGTTCTTGCCTCTAAGGCCATTTTGTTGAGAGCCTTCCTGATTCACCCCTGTAACTGTTCCAAGCTTTTCATCATATCTGTCTGGGTCAAACTTTTAACTTTAGCTTGGAAGCAGTATTCACTATCCAGAGGTATAGCAGCTGAATGGGGAGAACCATCGCTAAGCGGCATGCCCATAACTTAACAGAGGGAAAGCTGAAAAGACTGTGCTTTTTAAAAAGAGCTCTGTGTGGTATTATCTGTCCTTTTAATAAAAAAAAAAGTGAGGGGGAGGTATGCTTTCTGGTGTAGCTATAGTTCTCTTTCAGCAGTCCTCTTTTTAATCACAGATGACACAATAGTGTTCCAAGGTTCATTTTTGTCTCTTTTGATGCTGATTGGGTTGGAAGCATATTCATCTACAGGTAGCTGCCAACCACACTGAGATGTCACATTTCCATTACCTCTGTTGTTAAATTGTTTCCACAACAGGAACAATTAGAAAAAGAGAAACAGCAAAATGAGGGCAGGTCTACCAGTATGAACGATAAAATATATGAAAAGAAGCGTAAGTGATGTTTTTGCTTTCTTTTACGAAAAGTTTAATTTCTTTTTATTGAGGGCTGATGAAGTGGATCTGTTAAGGACTATTTCTAAATTGTTCTATCAGTGTCGTTCTATGAGAAAATATTAGCGATGGCGGCATTGGATAATGAGAACTTCTGCAATTAATTTGCTGCGAGAAGTACATTTCACAGCACCGTACAGCACAGTCCTATGCAATGTTTTTGCTTGTGCCACTAGCTTATGTGTTTTGAAGTGGAGTTGGTTCCTTGGCAAAGAGGACCAACCCAATTCTGAAAACTCATTTCAGACATCATATCCAACAATATTGTGCAACGATTTCTATTTATTTATTAAAACCATTTACATCCTGTCTTTGCTCTCAGAATCGCATAGGAAGTTACAGCTGGGTAGCTCATAAACAAATACTTTTGCTTGCCTTACTTGGTGTGCTAACTCGTAAACTCTTAGGAAGTAAATTGCTATGCTGTTCCAGCTAATGTTAAATGTATAATTGTCAGGTTATTTATTTATTTGTCCATGTATTTGCCCATCAGTTATTAGAGTCATAGACTGTGGTGCATCTGTAGTGCTCTTTCAGCAGTCCTCTTTTTAATCACAGATGACACAATAGTTTCCAAGGTTCATCTTTCTCTCTTTTAATGCTGATTGGGTTGGAAGCATATTCATCTACAGGTTGCTGCCAACCACTTTTAATTCAAGGTGGTTCAAGGTGGATTTTCACTTCTAGAACTGGGGAAGCTGACATCTTATAGGGCCACCCTCTGAGTGGTTCACTGCATCCACAGCCAGTAATGAGTGTCCTTGCCTTTTACAACCGCAGTGTCCAACAAACCATGGTTTGCAAGTGGGAGCTCAACTCCAAACACCCCATCATTCCCTTTTCAGTGTGACCCCTCTCCATCCCTCTTCACTTCCTGGCATGGACCATTGTTTTGTGCTATATATGGACTCATGAAAGTCGTTAATGCAAGCCGTGGTGCTCTCATGCACTAGGGAGTGAAATCATTTTGAAATGGGTTTGGGAACCATGGTCTGCCTGATCCATGATTTGCATTGGTGTGCATGTAGCAAAAAGTCATGGTTAACAACAGGAGGTGGGTGCAGAATCCCTCCAGACAGAGGAGGGAACTTGCATTCATCAGGATGGTTTCTGATTTGCAGGTCATGATTTACCAGGAGGCCATGTTATTTATTCACTGGGCCAATGTCTTGTGCTGTTCTCGCCCAACAACCAATCTGGTTCAGCTGCAGACCCAAAACCACACCTTGTTCCCCATTTAGTGAGCTTCAAAGATAAACTGAAACCTGAGACACTATCAATGCAATCCTAAGCAGAGTCACAGTCGTCTACATCCACTGAAGTCAGTGTGCTTAAAGGGTTTTAACTCTGTTTAGGATTGTGCTGTTAGTCCAGTTTCTGTACTCTCACACCTCAAGCACTCATTACAAATGCTGGCCCACTCTTCTTCAGTCTCCCTGGCTTCTGCCGTGGTTGAAAGCCCAACAGAGATTCTTCAGTGAGGTGACAGCTTTTATCCTAGGGTTGTTTATTAGCGTATCTGGCCTATTCTAGGGTTTGAGGGTTGTCGTGTAGAACTTAAAAATATTAGTACTGTCTCTAACTGCCATAGAACATTGTGCAGTGCTTTATTTCTCCAGTTAAAACTGAGTCGCAGTGCTTAAAATATCCTTTGTTTTAGGTAGAGACAGTAAAACGTCATCCACTTTGACCAAGAGCATACCAATGTCTGTTTCTGGAAATCCTTCAGGTTCATCAACAAGTAAGAAACCAATCTCTCCCACATATATTTTCCACAGTCCAGTGAATGTAAGAAAACACAGGTAGGAAGCATCGTAGTTTTCTTGTATTTACTGACCATCAGATAGTACCTGTGAAAATGTCTTATCCTGAAGCAGACTCCTGGGCTGTCTAAGCTCATTATTGTCTACTCTAACGGGCAGCAGCTCTCCAGAGTCTCAGGGAGAGAAGGAGCTTTCCCAGTACCTGCTGCCTCTGATCCTTTATAGTGAGGATGCCAGAGACTGAACCTCTAACATTCTGGATGGAGGCTGTGCCTCCAAGGCCTCCCACTCTTCTCTCTCACAGTATGGAACACCTGATCATCAGTATGACAACCCTGTATATCCTGGCTCGTCTGTACGCCCTTACTGTGTCACATTGCCAGACTAGCTCTTCTGGCAAACATTGCTACCATATTTCTTTTCCCTACCCATTGGGTAGTTGGAAATCATGGTCCCCAGCGTCCTTGCCAATCTGCAGTCATGGCAGGTGCCATCTACTTGACCATCAGCCAGCAGCAGGTCAAATGTGGAATTTCAAGCAACTTGCCCTGCTGATTTGGCTTCTGTATTTCCTCTTCCAGCTGATTGCTCAGGTGTTCTGCCCATGTGTCTGGTACAGGTTGTTCTACTTGAAGTCCCCCTGACTCATACTAGGCTCTGGAAATCCTGGTCACCCATGCTTCTTATATCCAAGAAAGGCAGATTACAACATTTGCTAAGAATCCCATTCTTTTCTTCTTGGACCTCTGAGGTCAGTGATGAGAGTAAATTGCCAGAACTCCCCAGTGTTCTTCCTGAACTGCAGTTGTTTTTCTTGATGCCGCTGGTAAATAGAAGACTTCATTGTTACAGAGTTTCAGGCGATATGATGTTTTGAGAAGACACAAGGGTAGTGATACTGCCATAATAATAAGAAATAAAAGGTCAGCTTTAACAAAATTGTTGCAAACAATATATGTCTTTTTTTTTCATTTAGGCAAAGAAGTAAAGAAGTCCAAGCTGGTTCGAAGTCAGTCTTTTAGTAGTCAAGCCTTGCACTCAAAATATGGCAGCATAGACAAATGTTCCAGGTGTGTAACATTAGTCCTGCCAGGTGTCTGTGAAAGAGGTGGCAATCCCATAGAGCTATTGTGGTTGCTCTTGTAATGATTTCATGTTTTGGTGTGTGTTCCTTTAAATGTTTCGTGTGGCTGCAGTACTGTGGGGGGGAGTGATAGAGGGAGACAGGTGTGATGTGATTGGCTGATGACTGATAGAGTGGGAGGAGAGGTTCTGAGAGGAACCTGGGTGTTTGGGGTTTTATGACAGAATTCTGTGTGTGTCTTGGGAGAGAGACAAGTGTGGAAGAAGTTTGAAGAGAGTCTATGTGAAATTTAGTCTGTGTGACTAAGAAAGTAAATTTTATTCTGTATGGATAAAACAGACTAGCCGGTGTGGCTATAAATGTCAGAGAGAGAGGGCATAAGAAGTACAGGAGCCTTTCAGAGAGGATTTTGGAGTTTAAGAGACTGAAGCACCAAGCATTACCAGTTACATTTACAAGTTCCTTTCTTCAGAAACAGTTCAAGTTAACCAGAAACTTATTTTGTTCTTATTTCAATAAATCCATGTTTTGCTTAAATATCCCAGAATTCAGTACAGTACTTCCTCAGACCCCATAGTCCTCTGAAACAGCCCAGACTCTACGTCATACTACCAGGGGTCCGTTGGGTCTGGAGCGAGGCGGAGCAAAGCTCCGCCAGCTCAGGAGTGGCCACTAAGGCAGCCATGGGCTGAATCAGATTCTCTGATCTGATTCAGCCTGCTGCCGAATTTAAAAGTGACTGGAGGGGAGGGGGTTTGAGGGAGAGACTCCAAACTTGCAGGGTAGCTGCTGGGACCTCTCCCCCAAATACCCACCAAGTTTCAAAAAGATTGGACCAGGGGACATTTTTTCCCACCATAGAGAACAATGGAGGGGATGGGACAACCTGGTTGGGGGCCCAGAGAATTGGACCCCCTGGTCCAATCTTCTTGAAACTTGGTGGGTATTTCGAGGAGAGGCCCCAGCAGCTACCCTGCAAGTTTGGAGCCTCTCCCTCAAATCCCCTTTCCTCCAGCCCCTCATATACCCTATGAGTTTTTGCCATTGATTTCAATGGCCCATAGGGTATAATGGGGCTGAAAACGACATTCCCTTTCTGACACACTTCTGGTGATGTTAGGGGACGTGGTATATGCTAATGAGTTATGCTAATGAGTTATGCTAATGAGCTCCTGCACCTCTTTTTCTACGAGAGGACCCCTGCATACTACCAAGAGAGAGAGATTTGGAATTTTAAATTCCTGGTGGCAGCAAGAAAACTACCAAGTTTATATATGTAGATTATGATTTAAAGTAGAAGCAGTCCCCCCAAACAGCAAGCACATCACAGCTCCATATTGAAATTTGAATGTTCTTCTCTAGTATACAGTAACATATTTACATATTTTTCTTTTAGCAAAAGTTCTTCATCAGGATATTCTTCTGTGCCAGGAGTAGGAAAAAGTTCTTTGTTCTCATTTACAGGTATGTAGGATGGTTCCTCAACTAACTGATTTTATTCTGCTGACTGGCTGTAAGTTACCTTGCTGAAGTTATTGTTCCTTTTGCTTTACTATTTTTTACCATTTTAAGCTTGTTGTTAAGTTGTCATGGGGAAACTGTACAGGGTGGACAAGTGGGGCAGAAATCTTAAACAAATTATTTGTATGGGTTACCCACTGGGCTCAAAGACTTTGAGGGTCCATTGTCCTTGGTTCTGCAATAAATAAATAAGCAGCCATGCATTGTGGTGTGTTATCAGCCAATATACAGAGCTACCAGAATCTCTACTCCAGTGGAAATATTGAATTACTGCGGATTACTTGCCTAACTTCTGTTCCTTGTCTTTCAGATGATACTTTCCGTACTCGTTCCAGCAACTCCAGTGGGACTGCTGCCTTTTCCTCTACTTCCACTTTACCATCTTCCTCTCGTAGTTCGAGCAACTCAGTTGATCAAAAGAACAATGGGAGTAAAGAAAGCCATTCGCGGAAGGTTAGCTTGTAAGTGATCATCTAAAGATAGGGCAGAATTTACGTATAACCCTATGTAGTTTATAAACTACAAGGTTGATTTTGTATTCTCAAATTTCTGATTTGTTTGCTTCTATTATAAAAGATGAACAAAGGAAATCTTTTGTGTATAGGCATCTGTAGTTACAATAATTCACCCACATATTTACATAAGCATACACACAGAGATGCTGTACAATGCATTTATTGACTAGGCCACTGAAGTTCCAGGGAAAGTAAAAAAAAAAAAATCTACCACCCCCACCTTCGTCATCCAGACAGTAACAAGATTTAGAATGTGGCCACCCTGGCCAGCAGGAACACTAGAGAATAATGTATGTAAGGCAGAAGATTCCAGGGTAGGATGCTTTAGGTGGATCCATACTGCTAATAGTAATCTGCTGTGTCCAGTGGTTAGGAATGTTGTACTAGGATGAGGGAGACCCAGGTTCCGATCTTGACACTGCCATAAAACTCACGGAGTGACTTTGGTCCGGTTACTCTCTTAGCCTAACCTGCCATACAAGGTTGTTGCCAGGATAAAATGGAGGAGAGGAGAATCATGTAAACCAGCCTGAGCTTCTTGGAGGAGGGGCAGTAGTAAAAACCGTGCTGAGAGAAATCTTAGCATTTCTCATACCTGTTGTTTCAGCAACATAATGTTTAGCTTCTCCTTTGCATGCAAACTGAACTTGTGATTCTTTATTTTCACACAATTTTCTGTTGCCTGTAAAATGGACCCATTTTCAACATTATTTGAGTCAATAAGTCCATATTATTCATTATATATATTCTATAGCTCTGAATAGCATATATTGAACATATAAGTACCGTAGATCAGATCCAGCCAGCTTTTTTGCATATTCCTGATCAATTTCCCCTGCTTATTACTAGGGATGGGCAGAACCAGAAAAATTGAGGTTTGTCCAGGTTCATGAGGTCTCACGAACTGGGACCAACCTTCTCTGCTTCGCAAACCAATTTGGTTCATGCGGTTTGTGGATCTTCCTTCCCTCCTTTCTGCTGGCAGTGGATCCCTGAGGCCAGCAGAATGGGGTCGGGGGGAGATCTTGCAAAAGCCATTCAAAGGGAACATTCCTTTTAAATGGCTTCTGCAAGTGGGTGCTGCAAGTGAGTGAAGTCCAAGAGGTGAATTCACCACTTCTGGGTGAACTCACCATTTGGACTTCACTCAACTGTGGCACCTGCTTACAAAAGCCATTAAAGGGAATGTTCCCTTTAAATGGCTTTTGCAAGCCATTTCAGTGATCTCTTTAGAGATCACTGAGTCATGCTGCGGCAGTGGCACAGCTTGCAAAAACCATTTAAAGGGATCCCTTTAAATGGTTTTTGCATGCAGCTTGGAGAAGGCATTGAAAGAGACTGCAGTCTCTTTCAGTGCCTTCCCTAAGCCCCACCGCTGGCAGCAGTGTGTCTGCCGACAAACCACACAAACCCACCTGGTTGGTTTATGGAAGTTTCATGGGGGATTGTGAGTGCGGGATGGCACAAACTGAGATTCGTGAACCACGAACTGGGCCTGGTTCGTGACAAACTTCATAATTCAGTTCGTGCCCATCGCTACTTATTACAGCCTCTGTCACTCATCTAGTTTTTTAAAATACAGGTTTAATAATCCTCAGCATAACTGTTTTGATGGTCAAAGGGGACCCTCCCTCTTTTCCACCAGCAGAAAAGCTGTATGGATCCAACCCCATATGAATTGTTTATAAAATGTGCAGCATGCATACACAATGCAATGCAAACTACTCTGTGAAACCATTGATGGCAAACAAAGAACTAAAACCTGTTCATGAAATTTTTCAGTACAAATAAATACATATGTACATATATTGGCTTGGATAATATGAATTATTTTTGTTCATGCCAGATAGTCTCTGCTACATGCCATGCTTTCTCTTCCATTAAAGCTCCCATTTTTACTTGTTCATTGGTTTTCAATAGGCCCTTGCACAAATGGAAGTTGTAGTGGAAGGGGGACACATGCACTGCAGCAGAGACTACCTAGGGCACATGGAACTTGTTCATATCATCCAAGGCATGATCTCCACCTAGGTACTGTAGTTATATGATTGAGATCTCCTGTAGAATCCTTAGCACCCTGTCACCAACTACAGTTTTCAACTGCATTTCTCAAGAATCCTAATAAAAGTTCATGGGGCACTATATGCATATGCATGTGTGATTACACTGCTGTGCGTCTCCCTCATTGTGCGCCACTTCCATCTGAAAATCTGAATAATGCCGCACACATTGGCACCCTAGTGTGGGTTTCAATGCTGCTGAGCTAGCAATGATGGGAATCCCTGGATATCTGAAGCAGCCTTCAGCTACAGAAAGCCCATGGATTTGATTTGCAGCACACCAAAGAACATGGAAGAATTCTGTCCATTAAGTGCCTCAACCCACAGAAGTCCCCCCCCCACATGAGAGATTTCAAAGAAAAAGCTTGTACAAATCCGTTGCTAGCAAATAGACACTGTAAAAATGAGTCATCCTTGAAGAAACAGGAGACGTGAATCATAAACATTCAGAATAACAAAAGAATCTGTTCTGCTACTATTATGCTGTTTTATGCTGGGCTTGTTTTTATTCTCCTCTGCGTGTCTGCTCATTGTGAGGCGCTTTAGAAATATTCTCTTAACATAATAGCTTATGCTTAGCCTCCTACATTGCAACAGATTTAAAGATATGCATGGAGAGGAATCAGGTGTCTTTACTTTGTAAGATGAATCACTGCAATGTGGTTCAGCGTGTGTGTGTGTGTGTAATAATTTACTACATTGAGCGTACAGATGATGAATCGACATGGCAACCGTGTAATTAATTCCAGTAATTTAGCATCGGTTTCCAAAAGGATCAGGTCAGGCATCCACCTATCGTTGATCGATAAGGTTGCTTTTCAGGTATCCTATGACATGCTTCTTTTGGCCTGGCTTATTTTAAGAGAGCCACCGCCCACTCTGTCAATCATATGATGGCTTTCAAGAGATTCAGGCAATACAAGGAACATGACTTCAGATGGAAGGTGGCTCCCAGCTTGTCTCTCAGTGGCAGAGCAGCTAACAGAGGTATCGGGGGCACCAGATCTTAAAGGCTTTCCCCCAGCTTTCCGGTGTTCCAGCCACTATTGCTGCTGCCATTACAGGCATGCGAGGAATTGGGCAGTCTTGAATTTGTAGCCTAGCTATGGCTCTCAAGGCCAAAGCTAATGTGCCCCTTGGCTTGCCTACTGACATTGTCTTCCTTACATTAACAGAAGAAGGAGCTGGCCCATAACCGGGCATAGGGTATCCCCACTTTAGGTCTTACATTCCTGGAGGATCCAGAACTGCAACTGGATGATCCTGCTGGAATGATCCGACTGTTAGGACAGCAAAAGAGAAATATTCATAGGCAATGCAAAGGAGATTCCCTAGGTATACTGGCATAGTTTGTGCTTTAAAAAAACAAATCACCTGATGAGGACTGAACACACTCAGGCATGGAATTTTGAGGGCAGTGAACCTCAGTTTAGGGGGCGAAAACGTTATAAACTAATGGGGACGGAAATGGCCTTCTTCCAGTCTCTAAGGGCATATACTTCATAGGGGCACAGATTTGGTTGGGGGTGGGAGGAGAAATTCCCCAATTGTTTGTTTGCCTTAAAATTATTTGAAGGCCTTCAACTTGTGTATTTTTAATAGGGTGAGCCATATCATCAGATCAAGCCCAGTTTAGGGTGTCGCCCAATTTCAGAGTCCTAATGTGTACTTGGAGTTCCCATATATGTGGGATTTCCCATTCATTCCAAGGGATGCAGTAGTTGCCTGAATGCACCAGTCCAGGGCATAGAAATGGATGAGCAAGTTCTTGTATACAAGGGAGAACGGCAGGCGCTTTGCAGAGCTCACAGAAAATCTCTAGACTTCGAGCAAAAGATGGCCAATGTGAAGGTGGTGTGGAAAGCATGGAAAGAAGCTGGTACTGGCTTTGTGGTAAAAGATTTTCAGAGTCTGTTCCTGTGTTATTAGAGCCATTGTGGTGGTGGGGTGATATTTTGGCTTAGTTAGAACTGATGTTTTTAGGATCACTGAGCCGTATGAAAAACTCTAAAACGGGTGATTGGATCATGTCGTTTTTTTTTACATGGTATATCCAAAAGCCATGACATTTAGCAGTTCTGTGTAATTCCACTCCCCCTTCCCCCGTCAGACTGCACGTGATTTGTGTATCTTTGTTTGCCTCCAGGAAAAACAGAAAGTCAAATTCCTAGAGCTGGTGAAAGAAAGGATGCAAACCAAAGACCGCTGGAGGCAACATGGATGACAGATCAACAGAAGCTGGAGCGGAGCCTTGACCTTAAGGAGTGGAGAAGAGAGACTTACCTGCATCTTGCATCGTTAACATCCTCCGTCAGTTAAATAAATTCCTATGTTGTAAAATATCTTCATAGAAATAATGTAATATGTGCAGAATTCCAATGTTGTAAGTGAAGTGTTTAATTCAATGTTACTTTAGCAATGTGCTTAAAAACTGCTGCAGCTAAAGAGACAGGGTTTTTTTTCTTCCTTCCTCTCAATTATGCCTTTTTATAGTTCAGGTTCTTTTGATTTGGAATACAAGTGCCCTCTCCTTTTAAAATATACCTATTTATGAGCTTAAAAACTCCTAACATGTCTTTGCTATGGCAATAGGGCAATATAGGTGAATCGGCTCTACATATAAGATGAATAGAACCAGTTACGTTTTTTCTCGCTCAGAAAAGTTGTTAAACATCAGATTGACTCTGATGTGGAACCTGGACACATGGACAAAGAGGTATTCAGAAGTGGTCCGAGATACAGCTGTGCTACGATTTTGAACAAGATTGCTTATCGAGTGTATACAACTTGCTGACAGGTTTTCCTTTTCCTTTTTAATAAGAACAAATACCTCCAGTTAGCATACAAAATAATTTCTTGGGTTTCATATCGCATTTTTGTTGTAAAAATACTTTGTTTTAACTTCTAGTATTTCAGGTTGTAGTTTTCTCTTTATCCAACACTTTAGAAAATGATGAATCCAGTTTTCAATTAGTTGTTCTTTCAAGCTATCATGCTTTTTAGCGACATCAACAGCATTTTGTTTGTATTCATGCTCACATTTCTATGAGAATTTGCCTGCAGATAACATGCAGTTCTATTTAAGAAGTTCTATTTATGCCAATACTTGAGAGACTGTATGAAGCTATTGTCAGCTTCTCTATTTCACAAATGCAATCAGCAAAACTATATTGATATCAAAAATCTGTTTTTTAAAATATATTGGTGTATGATAAAGATAATCTACTTTGTGAATGAAAATGTGTGTGGTTACTTTTTACGATGTGAAATAATGACTGCTTTGCGCACAATAAAACACAGGATATTAAAGTACTTGCATGTTTTGAGGGGGTGGGAAAGTCTAATTTGTGCAAGTTTTGTTTTAGACTGAGGGATAATGGGCAAGCCAGTACTAGATATTGGCAGCTGGTAGTCCAGGCTTAACCACTAGTGTGATGTAATCACAATCCTCTGCCCAGATAGCAGCAGATCCAATAGCAGCTGTATAATCAGAAGCTAATGTAGCATTACTGATGGACCCTCACCTGGAAATGCTACCTGCCATTTACAGAGTTGCTCCCAAATTTCCCCTGGCTGTAAGGCAATGGTCAGTATGAACTGACGGTGACCAATCCATGATGATATCATCCCATTTTTCTACACCACAGAGTAGACTGTCCCATTGGGAGCTATTTGCTTAACCTTAAAAAGCTGCCTACAAAGATCTTTATTAACACATAAGAGTTTTCTTTATGAAAATTTTCACAGACAACATTCATGGTGGAAAACTGAGTTCCATGAAAAGTTGGAATAGCACAGCCCAGGACAGATACAGCTCTATGTAAGGTTGTAAGGCACAGGATTAACCTACACGAAGTCCTGGGTTTGATTCTTGCCCATATGTGAATTTAGGCAGATCAAGAGAGGGAGGGCAGGAAGGGATGAGCCAGTGCTCGGCTTTTGTGGCCCTTTCTGACATACCCAGGGTTAATGCTGATCACCACTTTGGGATCCGGAAGGAATTTTCCATGAGGCCAGATTGGCCAGGGATCTTGCAGATTTTTTTGCCTTTCTCTGGGCATAGAACAGGAGTCACGGGGAACGCAGTGTGTGTGTTGAATTTCCTGTGTTGTGCAGTGGGTTGAACTAGATGAACCTTGAGGTCCCTTCCAGTTCTATGCTTCGGTGTTTTCCCAGAGAAAAGAGTTGGGAAGACATATTCCGAAATCTCCCATTCCTCCAGTTCAGTAGAATTTCTGGCATATGTTGCTTGTCAGTTGTTCCCCCTTCCTGTCATGCAGCCCAATTGTTGGGTCTGTTATAACGTGAACAGTAATTTGGGGGACAGAACCATCTCCCATTTAACCTGGCTAGTGTTCAAGCAGCAGGCAAGGTCTCTGGACCATCAAGAGTCTGTCGCAGGCAGTGGCTAGAAAGGTTCTCTAAAGGCTACCACCACTCTGTTATGGGTCTCCTCGGGAGGGCCCAGAACACCCACCCTACCCCTTTATACACTCTTTTCCAACATGTTCCCCCATATAAGTGACTGCATGAGGCATGAGGACCCAGGCAGAGTAACAAAATAGTTTTATTAAAGAGATTTAACAACTATAATCCAGTAACATATAGGAAAAATGAACACAGTGAAGGTAGGTAAACCAGCAAAATAAACCCTAACATGTCTGACTAGACTGTCCTAGCCTTCTCTAGGTGCTTGGTCTCAGACTGACTCACCCCTTTTGGATGAGGGATCCATCATTCTGCCGCAGCCTTACCAGCTCTGCTCCCTGGGAATGAACCCCCTCCCACTTTGGGGCAAGGCCTTTTATTCCTTCTTCCCAGGCACCACCCTCTACTATTCTACTGGGGTAAGTTTCCCCTCCAAATCCCCTGTTAGTCAATCACAGGGCCCAAAGGGTGACCTGGGAAATGTAGCCCCTGTAGACCCTCTAATACAGGTTTCCCTAGAGCCACTAGGCCTCCCTAGAGCCTGTAGGCCGCACCACTATAGGCATGATGGTCCACTTTTCCCCTTCCCAGATTCTGTGCAGTCTTGTGAGCACATCTGAGGTAAGTACCTGATCTGGATGGCCCAGGCTAGCTAAGCAGGGTCAGACCTTGTTAGCACCTGGATGGGAGAAGGCAGTCCAGGGTCACTACGTAGAGGCAGGCAATGGCAAGCCACCTCTGAAGCTGCGTGTCTTGAAAACCCTTTGGGGGGTTGCCATAAGTCAGCTGTATCCTGCTATCCGTCATGAGAACAAAAAACACAGTCATAGCAGAAGAAAACAGCAAGAGTCCAATAGCACCTTAAAGGCTAACGAAGTCTGTGGCAGGGTCTGAGCTTTCGTCAGTGAGTGCTCATGAAAGCTCATACCCTGCCACAAATTTTGTTGACTTTAAGATGCTACCGGACTCTTGCTCTTTTCTGTCGCTACAGAAAAACTAACACGGCTACCCATCTCAATCTTTCTCCTCAGTCACAGATGTTACTGAAATTCATCTGTAATGGTAGGATACATTTAGACACCATCACAGAGGAATGGAGTTGCCAGAAAGCTAGTGTGGTGTAGTGGTTAAGAGCGATGGACTCTAATCTGGAGAGGCGGGTTAGATTCCCCACTCCTCCACAAGAAGCCTGCTGGGTGACCTTGGGCCAGTCACAGTTCTCTCAGAACTTTCTCAGCCCCACCTACCTCACAAGGTGCCTGTTAATGGGGAGCGGAAGGGAAGGCAATTGTAAGCCGCTTTGAGACTCGTTAAGGTAGAGAAATTGGGGTATAAGAACCAACTCTTCTTGTGTTCATGTACAACTTTTGTGCCCTTTCCAAGTGCCAGGGCAGACGAACAATACTCAGCTTTCCCCCATTTCCATACTGTATATCGTAAGAAATTCTGGAAAGGTACAAGAACCCTGCCAGGGGAAAAAATGCTATTTGGTCACTGCTGCTATTCGTCTATTTAATATATTTATAAGTCAAGGCATCCAAGGCAGTTTACAATTTAAAATTTGAAAAGCAAAGTTTTTAAAAATGGCTCAAGACATTGGCTGTCTTTTCAGGAGTCCACATGAGCTTCCTGGCCTGGAAATTAATTCTGCCTTCCTATCAGGGTTCACAGGACTTGAAGTAACCCCAGGGCAGGGTCTGCCTCAGCTGGTTTCTCTCTGCCCTTGATGGTTCCTTCAGAAGCTGGTGGCAAAAGTTCCTTGGCCTGGGCTTTGCTTCTCTTGCTTTCCCTTCAGGATACAGATTATTGTTGTTATTCTGATTAATCACTCGTCGTTTGAAGTCTGATGCTGTTGATGTTTTTAAATTCTGTTCTGGGCATGGAACAGCAGTCACTGGGGGTGAGGGGGGGGAGGTATTTGTGAATTTCCTTCTTTGTGCAGGGGATTGGAGATGACCCTGGAGATCCCTTCCAACTCTATGATTCTATGAAATTAAGTATTGTATGTTTTTATACATGTGGTATACACCACCTGGAGCCCTTGGAGGGAGGGCAGTATAGAAGTGAAATTAATAATAGAATGCCCACCCACAAGAAGAATCTACTGAAAGGGTGAAAACTGTCTCTGTCCCTTCAAGATTTGCCCAGTCACAACCTGGAGATCCTTTCCCTCGACAGTTAAATTCCTGGCTGAGAAGGGAGATGAGGCAGCTGTGGTTTTTTCCCCACCTGTTCCTTCCACCCTCTTTAGCTATTTTCTCTGGGCTGTCTCCTCTCTCCTTTTGGTACCCTCTAGGGCAGCTTTGACTTCTCTGCTGGAGGCATGACACATGGGGAACATCTTTGCCTTTGGGCATGTTGAACTGTTGCCTGGTTTCCTGTGGGGAGATGTCAGACATAGGGGTGGTAATGAGTAATAGATGGCAGCTGCAACACATCGTACATCTGATTAGGTCCTCATTAGGATGGGTGAAAAAAACTGCCCAGGTGCTCTCCAGTCCATTTTCCTCTCAGACATTTTGATGATGTGGCCTCTGTTTCCCCTCTTCAGTCAACAGTCCTGCTGAGGTGTATTTGATTCAGTGGTTGGAACAAGTGAGATAGCCATCAAGATAATATCCATCCATCCTATGGATCAGCATTTACACTGTGATCCCATCAATTTGTTTTTTCCACTTATCTCATCCCTGCATAGCCCTACAATCTATGTGGCTGTTAGTTCTTGTGAGTTCCACAACTATAAGAATCAATCCTCTCAGGTGTGTAAAGGACTACTGGGAGGGGGAGTGGAATGTGGGAAATGTTCATCATCATTGCGACCATCATTTTGCTGGATCCAACCCTGTGGTTGGAAAGCATTTGCTGAGGCAAATCTTTCCTGCCTTCTGCTTCCTACAGCAGCCACCAGACAGAGAGGGCTGGACAGAGGAGACAGAACTGGCAAAGTAACCCTCAACCTCACTCTTGAGCCAATTAACAGCTTGTTCTATTGCACTTCTTTTTGCCTGCAGAAGAATAAGGTGGGGTCAGTTTCAGCCTATTCCTTCTCCTCACTGTAGTCTCCATATCCTCCAGCTTTTTGGCCAAAGGGGGATGCAACCCCTGGCAATGCCTTTTAGGAGGATGCTTTAAGAAGAAGGTTGGGAAGATCTACTTTCATTTGTGAAACAACAAAAGTGTCTTTATGCCTCCAAATCCCTTTCTACACCAGCCTTCTTCAGGGGTGGTCTTAGTCATTCTGGGACCCTGGCATGGATGGAGACCAAGAATCACTACCAGCACCCATGAAAGGGCCAAGCAGGAGATGGCCTTCACTCCATGCAAGGTGGATGGGAGCCACCATTACCACTGGAAGCCAGTTGCCCAAGCCAAAGACAAGGGAGGTACACATGGCAGCAGGAGACTTTTCTTCTTCCCCCTTCAGTGGGGGCATGGCTGTGGCCCTGGGGGGGGGGGAGGTAGGGCTGCTGCCCCTGTTGCCCATTGACTAAGACTGCCCCAGCTCTCCCTTTGCAAGTTTGATTACCATGGATCTTTGCAGTATAAAGAAGAGTTGGTTTTTATACCCCATTTTGCTTTATCTTAAGGAGTCCCAAAGCGGCTTATGGCTGAATTGCAACTGATAACGAAGCTCAAGATAATACATCCACCTGGATGAACTGAACTGAGACCTAGGCTTCCTGTCTCATTACCAGTGCTGATTTCTCCAGGCCTACCACCTCTCTGCATATCACACCTTATCCAATCAAACCTGCTAATGTCATTTGGCATCTGAAATCACTCCACTTTTCAATATATAGGACAGATGGACTGATATTCCAGCTGTATCTGAAAAAGTCAGCAGTGACTCATGAAAGCTCATACCCTGCCACATACTTTGTTAGTCTTCAAGATGCTACTGGACTCTTACTCTTTTTCTGCTGCTACAGACAGACTAGCACAGCTATGCATCTTGATCTAGCGGCTTACAATGTCCTTCCCCTCCTCATAACAGCCACCCTGTGAGGTAGGTGGTGCTGAGAGAGTTCTGAGAGAACTGTGACTGGCTCAAGGGCACCCATCAGGCTTCATGTGCAGGAGGAGTGGGGAATCAAACCCAGTTCTCTAGATTAGAGTTAAATGATACATTCCTCCATGTTCTCAATAGATGAGGTGAAATGGGATGTCTGGTCTATGGGAACAATGGTACCAGAAATTGGATAGCATTTAGCTCAAATCCATTAACGGGCAGCATGATAGTTACATTACTGAAATTAAAATGAAAATAAGAAAATAGTATTCTTGCTTACTTTTGATCATTTAGTCTGCACACAGTAAAACAGTATGTGTGTTTAAAATTTTAGTTTGTCTGAGGGCCAGACAGGATAAGATACTAGAGATCTTTCTAAGGTCTCCCTTACCTTTGATCTAAAAGCATCTGTTTGTATACATGTGAGCTGGATTGGTGGAGGGAGTTTTAATACATCCCCTGGTGCCTTTTCGCTTCTGTAAATACCACCCTGCCCTGACCTGGATGGCTGAGGCTAGCCTGATCTTGCCAGATCTTAGAAGCTAGGTAGAGTCAGTAAGTACTTGAAGAGGAAGAGTTGGATTTATACCCCACCCAAGTCTCAGAGTGGCTTACAATCTCCTTCCCTTCCTCTCTGCACAACAGACACCCTGTGAGGTAGTAGGGGCTGAGAGAGCTCTGACTGAGAACTGCTCTTGAGAGAACAGCTCTGAGAGAACTGTGACTGACCCAAGGTCAACCAGCTGGCTGCATGTGGAGAAGCGGGGAATCAAACCCAGTTCTCCAGATTAGAGTCTGCTGCTGTTAACCACTACACCAAACTGGCTCATAGGAATGGGAGTACACCAAGGAAGTCCTGGGCTTGAAAAGCAGAGGCAGGCCATGGCAAACCACCTCTGCTCATCTGTTGCCTTGAAAACCCTATGGGGTCGCCATAAGTCAGCTGCAACTTGGTGGCACTTTACACACACACAAATGCCACCCCACTCCCGTGGCTATTTGCTCTGCTGGGGAAAACCTCTAAGCTTTCTCTAGCACTTAATAGAGTCGTGAGAGGTTTGTGTCCGTCCTGTCCCCCCCGCTCAAACTCAATCCAAATTTACTGCCTCTTCCTGTGGAATTCTGATCACAGATCTGTTTTGACCACAAGGCAGCAATAACCTCCAAAACTTTAGTAGGCCCTGCCAGTGCCATGTATATTGATTTGGATCAGAACTATGTCAGAATTTCCCACCAAATGAGTTTATTATCTATGAGTCAAGTCCCCTGAAAATCCTGTGTCTAGTTATGGTAATCCTTGGTACATCAGAGAAAACAATCATAGCTGGGAAAGACCCCTTTCTGGACATCACAGGCTAACAACCTGGGCAATAAAGAAGAAGTTCACGAGATGAGCAGATCCTTCTTGGGGCTCAGTGACATTCTTTGTTTCCATGATATCGTCATAGAACCTATTTATTGCTTCAGAACAGAAATGTCTTTGGATTTCCACAACACTTCTTTTCAGCTTCAAGTGAATTGTTAGAAGCCTACTGAAAGAGGACAGACGGAACAGATGGTTCAGTACATCAGAACTCCGTAGGGTTGGCGACTCTACCCACAAACAGCAAGGCATTCGTGGTTTCTTCACAGATCATAAAAATGAACGGCCGATTCACCCGGATGACAGGGGGCAATGCATACGGTGTGATTTCTGATCCTGTGCCAGCTGCAGCTTCAGTTCCTGCCTCATCCACTTCAATGCATGCTTTTTGGAGAATCTGAGAAGTTTGAACATGTATGAGGATTCATAGCAATGTGAATGCAATTTTTTGTGCGTGACAAGATTTCACCTTGTGCCAGTGTTGAGCTGCAGCAGTTTCTGAAACAGCTGAAATGGCACAGACCACTCTTCTGAACTGGGTCCACCAAAACAAGGTGGCACCTGAGGGGGGAGTAAATACAGGATGACCCATGCTAGATTGACATGGAAGCTGAGGAGGCTAGGAGGATCACCTAACCTCCAGGAATAGACCCATCCTCCATGAATCAGTCTAAAGGGTTAGACAGAGGATAAGTCTGTCAGAGGCAACTAGCCATGGTGACTATAGGGAACTTCCACGTTCAGAGGGAGTTAGGGTTACCATTCCCCCGACGGGGGTGCAGTTTCCCCCTTTTTCGGGGCCCCGATCCGCTGGCCCTGATCTGGCTGGTGGGGGGGGGGGGGAATCCTGCTTCCAAAGTTCCCCATTTGCACAAATGTGCCCAGCGCAATGACATCTATTGTCCAAGAAAAAAAAAACTATGGTTATTGAAGAACTCCCAGATGAAGAAAGGGACACACACACCTTGCCAGCAGCCAGGTAAGACCTGGCAACCCTAGAGGGCCTCTATGCCCTGTGGTTGGACCTCCAGAGGAACTGGTTGGCCACTGTGTGAGACAGGATACTAGACTAGATGGACCACTGCTCTGATCCAGCAGGGCTCTTCTTAAGTCCTTAGGGCATACAAGCCACCAAACAATCAGCAAGCCCTTGTAGATGTGACCACACAAGTCAGGGGTTTGCAAATTGTGAGCACTGGACTCTTCTTCTCTTGTTTCCAAATAGATGACCAGCACTATCTAGGGTGGAGAGCACCCGCCCTCTGCCCAGCAGGCATATCATCCCATGTTGCTGTACATAATAATCTCCAGAGTGGGACAGGATGTACTTCTGCTGCATAAGCAGTAATTTTATTTATGATTTACTTCATTTATCCTTGCCTTTCCCCGCAATGGGAACCCAAAGAATTTCACGTTGTCCCCTTCTCCTTCATTTTACCCTCACAACAACCCAGTGAGGTATGCAAGGCTGAGAGAGGATAACTGGCCCAAAGTCACCCATCTAACTTCCATGCAAGAGTGAGGATTCAAACCTGAGTCTCTCAGACCTTCGCCTGACACTCTAACCACTGCACCAGATCCCCAGCAACATTGAACCACTGTTCTGATTTGTATCGAAGCATCTGGAATCTAGTATCTAAGCAATGAAAATAAGACATTTCTGCAATAAATAATATTTACCTGCGACACTTTTATGTATGTCTGATCTGTCAGTAGGCTCAAGTCTGCTTTGTTAGAGAAAAGATCTTTAATTCCCAGATCTGGAAGCAATTGATGCATGTAGTATTTCTGATCCAGTTTGAACTTCGGAAAGTAAATATCAATTTTTCTGTAACACAAACAAGCAAGCAAACAATAGACCATAGTTGAATGGAGGATATGTACATAAAACATATGTCGTGTGTATGTACCACAATAGCATAGCGACGCTGTACAAATGAGCATCACAAATAGGGGATTTTTGTTTTATCCTATACTGATATTTTCTTGATGGTTAAGAAAAAGCAAACACAAAACTTTGACCTACACTCTGAACTGGGTCTGGAGGAGGAGGAGGAGGAGGAGGAGATTGGATTTATACCCTGCCTTTCACTACCCAAAGGAGTCTCAGAGCAGCTTACAAACTCCTTTCCCTTCCCCTCCCCACAACAAAAACCCCGTGAGGTAGGTGGGGCTGAGAGAGCTCTCTCGAAAACTGCCCTTGAGAGAACAGCTCTGAAAGAACTTCTGACTGACCCAAGGTCACACCAGCATTTGCATGTGGAGGAGTGGAGAATCAAACCCGGTTCTCCCAGATTAGAGTCTCCTCTCCTAACCACTACACCAAACTGAGAAGAATGCGCCTTTGTTTAAAATGCTCCCCATGCCTTAGAAATCTCAGGCCTTCTCATACCATTGCCCTTGGAGGTACTACAGAGTATTCTGTTCTTTGTGACTGAAGCTCCAAATGGTACTATGCGCTATCGAGGGATACCGAAAGCCATGAGAGATGTATCTCCCTCAGTTGTCCTCAGTACCACTTTGCCTCTGAAATTAAACCTACAGATAGGAAAAGGGTTTTCTTGTTTCAAGAACAGATCAAACCTGAAGCAGCAGCAGATCTCCATAGTGGTGGCATATGCACTTTAGAAAAGACGGACAATAGAAAGGCTGACAGACAGACAGAGAGAGTTTACCTTTGAGAAACAGGTAACAGGCTTCAACTTCTAACCTGCTATGCCCCTTTCTTTCCTCAAATGCCCCCTTGCTCCCTTTCATATCTCCAGCAACACCTTTAACTCACTATTGTGGTTTGGATGTCAGCATTTGGAATCTAATATCTAAGCAACAACAACAACAACAAATTCTATGCACTGTACCTGGTTTTCATATTCCTAAGCCATGACTCCACAAGTCTAGCCGATAAAAAGTCTTCCAGGGCATGAAGATCTCCCTCCTGCGGCATCGCAACCAGCATGTGCGCACTCCCTCTGTATGGAATCTTTAGCACAACACAGTGCAAATTCTTATCAAAAGTATGGGCGACTCTTGCAGTCTTGAACATCATGGGCACTTGGACAGTATTGTAACTGTCTACATAGAAGGATTCCAGTTCTGTGAACTTAGTAGAAAATGGGTATAGCCATTTGCCTAAGGACATACAGAAAGGAAATTGTTTGTTCCATTGTGCAGATGTTATTCGTACTGGTTGACAAAAACACTGGGTGCAACCTTGCCAGAGCAAAGCTTTTAAAATCCCATTTATTTCAATTTAAACATGTGCTCAGCTCACCCATTGAAATTAATGAGGCTTACCTTTGGCTGGATGGCACAAAAAGAAAAAAAGAAAGTGATGTGAGGTCCTCCGTCCCCAGTTCAATAGCATAGACAAGGTTTCTTCCTTAGGTCAGATCTACATCTGACTTTCCCGCTGGAATCATTCTAGTTTCAAAAAAGAACATCTATACCTGTTTCTAGTTTCAAACCATACTTGTTCTAGTTTAAAAATTACTGTTTACATTCGTTAATTGCCCTCCTGTGGTCAAGCTAGCATTATACTGCTTTAAACAGATCCTGTTGCTTAGTACTCTTCAGATCCAGGGAGTGAAATCTGAAACCAGCGTGAAATGAGCATAGGAAAAGACAGCAGCCAAACTACTTCAGAGGGGAGGTGTAAATCGTATTAGAACATTTGGAAATGAGTCTCTTATCTGTTGCCCATACACAGCTGTTAGGTCAGAGGCACACATGTTCAAACTGGGTTAGTTGTGCATCCATTTCCAGTAGAATCACAGCTATGCTATGTGCTCTGCTTTTTGGCAGACCAGAAAAGCTGTGTTGTGAACTGACTTATGAAAAATGGTCATTCGTGCCCATAACTTGGATTTAGCATAGGTTCTCACAGAATCTCACTTTCATATTAGGAGATAATATAGAAGTCTTGGAGGGGAAAAAAAGTATTTTTATCATTCTCCAGTGATGCTCATGATTGCTGACTCATTTCCAAATCATGTAGAGGCGAGTTAGCCCATCCATAGCTCCTATACTGACAACACGATCCAGTGCAGAGTTGCCGAAGCTTAAAACGATGGCTTTCAGGGGATTTAGTCTGGAGTAATCCTGAAAAGGATTGCAGAGGAATAGCAGGAGACAGGCAGAAGATGACTTTTCGGGGAGCTGAAGGTGATACAATCAAAGTGTTGCTGTTTGCAGAATATACACCCTTCCCTCTGTTGGTTCTGGTCAGACAGGTTTTCACATTTTTGAAAACCCGCAGAATCTGTTTGCCCAGAAATCACAGGAGAAACAAGGTGAAATTGTTGTCAGAGCAGCTTCAAGTCTCTTAAAAACAATTGTCCTCCTGTTTCCCCCCCAGCTACACATCAGCACTGTTTTCCCCCAGCTACACGTGCAACTCTTGTGTGTGTGTGTGAGAGAGAGAGAGAGAGAGAGACCATCCAATATCTCCCAGGCTTGCTTGCTAAAGGGTGCCATCCTGCAAACTGCAAGCCTGCTCCCATCTCATCTGATTTCTGCACTGTCTGTCAGTATACTGGTGCAGCCCCTCTCCCTTTCCCCCGGAGCCCAGTGTACTGCAACGCAACAATTAGCAGAAGAGTGAAAAAAGCAGAACCAGAGAGCTAAAAATATGGAAGAGAAATTAGGGGAGATTTAATTGCAATCTCTTTTGGTTGCCATGGAGCATTTTGGAAACGCTTCTGAGAAGCAAAAGCCCAGTACTTGGAAAAGCTTATTTTCACCCTTTGGGGAATGAATTAAAGCAGGGCAGAGCTCTGGTCTGATTTAGCTGACATGGAAAGATCAATAATGACACAGAGTCCACAGTTCCATGCAAGGTGGGGTGGTGGTGGAGGAGGAGTTACAGACTATCAGTATTTATCTCATTCTGCAAGCTTGTGCCTTCAAAACTTCAAGGAGAACTGCCATGGGCCAGCATAGACCATTGCTGCATTTTAGTTCACTGAACCCCCAACATGTTAAAATGATCCCAGTTGAATATTTTAACATTTTCTCTCCTTTCTCTTCTCTTCCTCTTTTAGAGCATATCTCCATATCAGATATAATGATTTAATATTCTTCCCAAAGGATGACTGGGAATTGCAGTTCTCTGTGCCAGAACAGAGATTAGAATTTTTTTTGCAAGAAATCTTAGTGCCTGCACCAAAAGCCCAGGAGTATTATTATTATTATTTTTGGCAGCAGTGGTTGGGGGTGAGGAACATGAAAATTAAATCTAACAATATATAGCCAATGTCAGAAAAGCAGTAATTAAGACATACTCATTTCTTGGATTCCCTGTCTGTTATGTCTGCTGACCGCCACTGGGCGCCAGAGGCATACAGTCAGAGCTTGACTCCGAGAGACAATAGGGGTCCAGGATCCTAGATCACCATTAGCCCTCCAATAAGAACTCTGGCGGGAAATTCAAACCCACCAATAGGATTTTTGGGTGTGTCCTAGGAGTTGTATATTGTTGGCTATCTTGGCCGGTATTGCATGCTTGTTGTGTACTCAGTAAACCTATGCTAATCACTACATTGTAGTCCGGGCTTTCCATGCATCAAACCCAGTACATAATACCGTCCTACAATTTTACTTAGCCTGTCTTGAAGTTAACTCCACCACTGGTATGACCCACCTTGAATCAGACCATGGCCTTTTGGTTGCAAACCTCCAGGTGGTGGCTGGAGATCTCCTGGAATTATGATTGAGCCCCAGGTGACAGTCAGAGATCAGTTCACTTGGAGAAAATGGCCACTTTGGAAGGTGGACTCTATGGCATTATAACCTATTGGAGTCCCTCCCCTCTCCAAACTCCACCCTCCTTAGGTTCCACCCCCAAATCTCCAGATATTTCCCAACCTGGAGTGGGCATCCCTACATGCCCTACATGACGGAACCCACCATCTAGCTGAAGTTCAGTGTTCTAGATGGATTTAATTTTGTTCATTTGATTCAGTCTTTCAGTTTTTTTAATCTGCATAGTATATTTGGGAGTTTTATCAAACTTTCTGCCCTACTGGTCTGCAGAATTGATTCGCATAGATACAGCACCAGTCTGGGGTTTGTACTCAAAACAGGTTTCCCCCCTACAGGGAATGGAGATGCCCAGAGCCAACCTTCTTTCCTTGAAACAAACTGACTGCCTCTGGGTACTAATAATATTAGAAGAATGGGGAAAGGACAGATTGGCTCATGGAATCCAATCTGATGGGAGATTCTCTCATGAAAGCCCCAGTGAAGTGAACAGGCATTTTTGCAAAAGAACTTCCCAATGGATTGTACCCCATGTAAATTGGGTGGTAGTTCAGCAGTGGAATTGGCTACCTAGGGAAGTGGTCTTCAAGCAGAGGCCAGATGAACACTTATCAGGGATGCTTTAGGCTGATCCTGCATTGAGCAGGGGGTTGGACTAGATGGCCTGTATGGCCCCTTTCAGTTCTATGTTTCTATGAAGGGTGCAAGTAGTAGGTATAAAATATTTATGTCCAGCTTAGTTTTTCTTTGCAGCCAGCTGCCTTGGTCAGCTGGCTGCTTATGCTTTATGTATTTACTAGGAGTAAGGCCAGTTGTGGGAAGAAATACAACGAGCTCTAGAAGAAAGCTCCAGGTGAGTGTCCCGGCTGTGGCTGGTGGGGTGGCAGAGGGAAGGGGGGAAATAGAGGGAGGCAATGTTGCCACCCCAATTGAGGATTATATATAACTGACAGGATGCTGGAATACTTCTTTTATCAGATATTTAGAGCAGCAACATTAATTTCACAGGAGACTCTCTGGGTGTCCCCTAGCCTTTGAATCATCAGCTATAGGCCCAGAGTGAAATCTGTTGAGTTGCAAATGCTGGGCCTTAAGAGTGCCAAAACTGGAAAGAAGAAAAATGTGTAGAAGGACTAACAATGATTGTGGTGGAAAGAGCTGTCAAGTTGCCCCAACTTATGGTGACCTCGTAAGGTTTTCAAGGCAAACAAATGAGCAAAGGTGGTATGCCATTGCCTGTCTTTGCATGGCAACCTTGGATTTGGACATCCAAGTTCTAACCGGGGCCAGCCCTGCTTAGTAGCCAAGATCTAGCCACATCTAGCTAGCCTGGGCCACCAAGCTCAAGGCAGAATGACTAATAGTATATGCTAATTAGACTGGTGAGGTGGGGTGTGGTTGAAGGGGCTTGCCCACAGCTCTTCACTCCCTTCAAAAAGAATCATTGTTATAAACCTAACGGTTGGCTCTGATACCCTAGACTAGGGGTGTTGAACTCTTTGTTATGAGGGCCGGATCTGACATAAATGAGATCCAGGTCATGTGTGTCATAAAATGTAATGCCAGGTAGCAGAGATATAAACTTTACAAAGGACACAGCCAGTTCTTTATCAGACACTCTCAATCACACAGGAGAGCTTTGCCTATCTATCTGTCCTGTGTGACTGAGAGAGACTGATAAAGCAAGTTGTAATGTGGAGTAGGAAGTAGAAAACTGGAGAAGGAAGTAGAAAAGAGCTAGGGCCTTGGGGGTTGGATTGGGGCCCTCAGAGGGCCTGATCCGGCTCACGGGCCGCATGTTTGACATCCCTGCCCTAGACTCTCTTATTTTATACCTCCCATGGATAAAACAAGATGTTACCTCCAAAATGAATGTAATCCACTAGGATGATTTTAGCTTGCTGATCTAGTGTATCAAACAATGTGGGGATTTTCCCTTTGGTCTTTAATTTAACGTGCTGATTGATGGCATTTTTAGCCAGGGTAGAGTTGTGGAAATCAATTGTCAGCAATTCCATATCAAAGTATTTCTTTGACATGTTACGGAAGACGTCCTTTATCCTGATGCCTTTCTGGACGAAAGAGATGGTGTCATGCAAAAGAGTGAACTCCTCATTCTTGGTAATGTTGTCTCTCAGCTGGTGGAAAAAAGCAGGGAGACGATTCCCTTGATCATCCAAAACATGGAGCTTTAGAGATTTAACGATTTGGTCATGCGTTTTCCCTCTGGAAGCCTGAGCAAAGACTGCCAAAGTGAACGACAGTGACAGCGGGGAGAGGAATATATTGTTGTCATGAGTCAGCGATATTTTCCTATAGAGATCGAATCCAAAATTGGTGTTCCTCTCTGTGAAGTTGTGTGTGGAAAATGCTGGTGTGGAATCTTCAGTGGCTGGATCTGATACATTCTGATGCCGATATTGTTCATCAGTGTTATTGAAAGGCCAGTGGACTGGTAAAATACTCTGCTGTTCTTGCTCTCTTGAAACCCCAACTTCCGCATTGGTTGAGCACATTTTGGCACACAGTTCCAAAATGACAAGAAAAATACCAGCTTTCATGCTGAAATCCCGCAATTAACTTCTTTCTGGTAAACGGAGAAAGAATGTCATGTTTATGTCTGAAAAGACTTTGCTTTTGTAGTTGACAGGCATTTTGCAGGACCCAAATACCTGTCAACTGCAAGACAGGTATTTTGGGGGCCCACAAACTGACCCATAACAATTCCATATATCATTTACTTTATCATTTTTTGTATCCCATCCTTCCTCTAAGGGACTCTCCTGTTTAATCCTTAGAACGACCTATGGAGGTAAACTAGTGATTTGCCCAAAGTCAATTAGGGACCATCATGATTGATTGATTGATTAAATTTCTACCTTGCCCTCCTGGCCAGGGCTGGCTCAGGGCAGCTTACAAAAGCAGCATAAAATTACAATAAGATATATTAACAACAATATTAGTAATAAAACAATTCTAACTATTCATACTAAAAACATATTGAGTGCTAGTGATATCAATTATTCACTGCTGTTGTTATTACACAACCTCTTTATCTGTAGTCAGCTCTTGCTTTTTTAGATCAACTTAGGCGGCTATCTCAGGCTATAAGTTGAATCCCAGGAGAACAGGGCTCTCTCACCTTGAGAATCAGTAGTTATCGTTAGTGGTTAGTGGTGGCGGAGGCTCCAAAAGCCTGGCAGAAGAGCTCCATTGGCCCTGCAGAACTGCAAAATGTCCCGCAGGCCCCTGGTCTCTTCCGGGAGGTCATTCCACCAGAGTGGAGCCGCCACCGAAAAAGCTCTGGCCCTGGTTATTGATAGCCTGGCCTCCTTGAGACTCGGGAGGGCCAGCCTGTTCTGGGCCCCTGATCGCAGTCCTCTATGGGGTACATGTGGGGAAAGGTGGTCCCTCAGGTATGTAGGACCCTGGGATTAGTAGAACCATTAGTAGATGTTGCATCCGCACGTAACAAGTGCAGCAACATGCAGAGTTCAGGAGAACCCTCACTTTTCTCCATGTAGTCAGAAAAATAATTTGAGAGACCCATTAGAAATCCTTCATCTTAGCTACAAGGACAGGTGCACAGTAGGACTGGACTTTGAGCATGACTGTCAGAAAACCATGGGCTGGATGGATCCCATGGAAAATCTCCACTGACAGAAGGCATTTCCATCAGCAAAGTGAGATTGCCCTGCCTTGCCTCCCACCCCTCACAGCAGCCCCAGATGCCCCCCCCCCAATGCGTCTCCTAAGGAACAGGAACCCCCTCCCCCTGAACAGCATGAACTGGCAAAAACAGCCCCTCCTTTGACTGGAGGAAATTTTTCACTGGATCCAACCTTCTGCTTCCTGAAATCATGTGTAACAACAAAATTGTTTAGTATCTAACCCTTTGGGGAAATATATCAAAGAATTTGACAAGTGTGTATGTCACAATGTCTTTGCTAACATGAAACCTTTGTGTCTGTTCAAATAAGAGAAAGAGGGATAGCAAAAGTGCTCTGTTCCTACCTTCCCATTTGTATAGCCTGGCTAATACTAGTCTTTCCCCATGTAGTTATATTCTACAGATATGATCATATCAAATAATTTCAGAGTAAGTAGTGGCTCAGAAGTCTTCTTTCCCTCCCCTCCTTTCCTTTCCCCCTGTGGTCTCTCCTGCTCTTCAAATGAGCAAAGTTTGAGTCCAGTGGCACCTTTAAGACCAACAAAGTTTGCTCTACTGCTTCAGATCTGCTCTTCAAACGCAGATGATAAGCATTTTTGGAGGAAAAAAAGAAGCCAGTTTTTTCTGCTTATGAAATGTTGTTAGAATACCGTAAACCAACTGATGGCACTGTGTAAATAGCAATAACAAGTTTCAAATTCTATACCCTGGTTCTTACACTGTTAGGGGAATGTGAAACTATATTGCTGAGGTAATTCCCTTTAAAACTGCTTACCAGATTTTGTTTGGCTCCATTGAAGGCAGCTTTATATAAGACTGTCAGACATATCTAGAATAAAGAGGAACTTAACTAATGAGGCTTTATCATCTATACAAATAATATATGGATGGCAAAACACTCCCTCCCTGGATCAATGTCACTAGACTGAATATTCAGACTAATTTCAACTTCCATTTTTCCCCCTTCAGGCAAAATCTGGAGATGACCTGCAGGTGTGTGGAACCCCTAAACTTTCCTTACTGAATTTCTTTTGACTTCCTCAAAATCCATCAGCACCTTAAAGACTAACAACATTTGTTTCTACATGAGTCTTCTCGAGTCACAGCTCACCATCTCAGATATGAAAGTATTTGCCTTTTTTTTTTTGCTCTCCAAACATCTGTCTCACAGAGTATGGAAAACGCTACCATTCCTAGCAAAACCAAGGTCTCTTAAAAAGACATGAACATTGATCTCTCTCTCTAAGAGTCAGCTTTTAGCAGCATCAGGAATCAAACACAGAGATTTCTTTTTTAAAAAATTCAAAGCTCCATGGCTCTATTAACATTTCCTTAAAACAGTAAAAAAAAAATTATTTACTTCATTTATACCCTGCTTTTTTTTCCAGTGGGGACCCAAAGTGGCTTATACTGTTCTTCTCGCCTCCACTTCATCCTCACAACGACACTGGGACCCAGGTTAGGAGGAGAGTATGTGACTGGCCCAAGGTCACCCAGCGATCTTTCATGCCAGAGTCGGGATTCAAACCTGGGTCTAACAGATCCGATTTTAACTTATCTTCCTTCAGTTACATTCTTTAAAATTATTTTAAATGGATATTTCTTACCAGCCGGGCTGCTTGTCTTTTACTTTGCTGAATCTTGTAGGCTAGAACTAAATAAGTGACGATGTTATTACCCAAAATAAGTGGGAACCAGAGACAAATATTTGCTGTTCCAAAGTGTAGCTCCAGACTTTTGTCTGTTGTAAATTAACTGAATGACAAACAGGGGTATATGAGTTTTTTTTTTCAGGCAAGGTAAATGCTGAAATGGCCAGATCCCTGTAAGGACCACAATATGCTACTTCCGCTATAAAGTACGGAGGTCGGAGACGCGTTGCAGTGAAATCAGGTCATAAGTTTATTTAGTGGTCAGCTTGAACATGCCGGATGGAGGCCCAGGGGCCTGCTTATATTCGCACTCAAGCTGTGCCCCCGGCCTCACCCAATGACCCCGATAGGGTCAATTTCCCGCGGATGTGTGCTATAGGTCCATCGTCGTATCCTAAGCGCACCATTGGTCTAAATTACAATCCAGCCAGGCTATTGTCTGCTGGACTGAAGTGCTTTGCCTTCTGACTCTCTGATTTATAGCTAGGATTGCGAATTCCGGGTTGGGAAATTCCTGGAGATTTGTGGATAAAGCTTGGAGAGAGGAGGGACCTTAGGAAGATATAATGCCATAGAGTCCGCCTCCAAATAGGGTTGCCAACCTCCAGGTGGTAAGGATAACCAAAGAGAGATCACAAGATAAATGAGCAGAAATAGTCAATGGCAACCATGATGTATACATCACGGTTGCCATTGACAGTTTTCTACTCAACCTCCAGGTGGTGGCTGGAGATGTCCTGTTATTACAAGTGATCTCCAGGTGACAGAGATAAGTTCACCTGAAAAAAATGGCTGCTTTGGAAGGTGGATTCTATGGCACTGAATTCCCTCCCCTCTCCAAACCCCACCCTCCTCAGGCTCCACCTCTACAATCTCCCGGTATTTCCCAACCCAGGGCTGGCAAACCTAACTCCAAAGCAGCCATTTTCTCTAGGGGAACAGAGGTCTGTTGTGTGGAAATTAGTCAGGCTTGCCAGGTCCCTATCTTTTTCTGGCAGGGTGGAGAAGCTCTTCTCCCAATGATGTCACCCAGAAGTAATGTTATTGTGCTAGGCATGTCACCAGGGGGACGCTCTAGCATTTGGCTAGAAACTCTATGATACCTTTGGGTGACATCATCGCACCGGGCATGTCAGCCCAGTCCAGGCACTTTGGGGATGGGGCTCCCCTCACTGGCCAGATCCAGGGTGGTGGATCGGGGGCCCCTGAAGTGGGCTAACCCCTACCCCCCAGGGGATCTGGCAGCCCTAAAATTAGTTGAATTCCAGGGGATCTCCAGCCACTATCTGGAACTTGACAACCATATTTATTTTGCCTACAAACCCCACATGGTCATTGGGATTACTCTAAAAAACCCCCTAAATTTTGTTTCAAAAAAGCAGGCCTTATACACTACTGTGATCATGGATTAGTCTGGGCCTTCCAGGCTAGATTTATATTCCTGTCCAGGACCATGTGGCAAAAGAGGGAGAGATCACTTGAAAAAAAGATCTTTGCACTGCATCTTCTGCACTGCACATGGAAGGATTTCCTCAGCCCAGCTCCTAACCAGGGGTAGCAAGGGTGTCCTCAGGGGCTCTTTTTCTAGGAGGAACTCCTTTGCATATTAAGTGACACACCCCTAATGTAGCCAATCCTCCAAGAGCTTACAGTAGCGGCTGTAAGAAGAGCTCTGTAAGCTCTTGGAGGATTGGCTACATTAGGGGTGTATCGCCTAATATGCAAAGGAGTTCCTCCTAGAAAAAGAGCCCTGGGTGTCCTAATCTGGTTGGTGTTACGCTACAGATTCCTACTCTGGGGTCTCAGCTCAAACTGCTGCTTGATGGAGCAGCAGGACCAAAAGGCGAGAATCATTGTCATGCTGATACCACAACATCACATCTGATGCAAACCTGGAAGTAATATCACCGCATCAGCACTAGGGTTGCCAACTCTGGGTTGGGACATTTCTGAAGATTTGGGGAGGGAGCCTTAGGAGAGCAAGGCTTGAGGACGGAAAGGACTTCAGTAGGGTATAATGTCACTGAGTCCACCCTCCAAAGCAGCCAGGGAAACTGATCTCTGTCATCTGGAAATTAGTTGTAATCTCAGGAAATGCATAGGTCTCACCTGCAGATTAACAACCCTAGACAGTGAGATGCTCTAGGATCCACCTGAAACTCTATGGTTCACTGAGACTCCCCCTCCCCATCTCCCATAGGTTGCCAGAACAGGGCTGGCAACTCTAAATTACCCGAATCAGTCCCTGTGTCAGGCATGTCATGTGAATAGTGTCCTTTACATACGCCAGTTTAAAACATGAGTTTTAAATGAGGTTAAAATGGGATTATTTAGTCTATTTATACATGGGTCCCATCTTGCCATAAATCTTCCAGAAAGGGAAAGATGGACTAAAGACAGACATTTAGCCAGCAAATACCATTATTGGCTTAACCAAGATACAGAACAGAAAAGGAATGAGACAGTAGACCAAGACACACTGACCTACTATGCATGGGTATTTTGCTTCGCTTTCACCATGCTTGTCCATTGGGTTTTCTTTTTCATTCTGCATTGTTTTTCCTCCCTTCAGCACTTAGTTCACTTTCTGTTTGCTGTTTCCCTGGGTTTTCTGAAAGTGCTTTTGTGCCAGTAAGCCGAAAGCATACAGATTCCCTTGGATTTCCCCCCTACCCTGACCCCGCCCCTCATAGGCCACTCCCAAACACCCATATTTAATTTTTTTCAAGTGGCATGAGTCTAGCGCTATGAGACCATTGCTAGTCTCATGCTGCTTGTAAAAAAAAAAAAAGACTCCTGGCTGCGCTGCTCTCTCCCACCACCCAGGTTCAATCAGGCATCAAGAGGAGGCAGTGCCAAGGCTGAGACTAGCTGGGCTGCCCTCTGTTACTGCCCTGTTTAGGCTCCCCACAGGCACAGTGAGCCCAGCTGGGCTACAGACACAGCTTACTGCAGAGAATTTGAGCAGTCAGCTGCAAAATAAATACACTGGAGAAAAAAAGAATGGTGCGTACAGCAGGCACAGAATCCAAAGTCAAGCTTAAAGGCTTGACTGCTAGGATTCTCTGCAGTAAGCTGTGTGTTCATAATAGGCCTAAGTCTGAACTATTCAACACAGCAGCAATTTATGTATGGCGAACCAATCCTAGCATTCAGTTACATCAATTTAAGCTAAATACTCAAATAGCGTTACTTTGGGTCGAAACTTTTTCACTCCCACATGTCTATTCCAGAGAAAACCAATTCAGAGGGAGGAGAGTTTGGAGTGAAAAGAGAAGGATCCCCCAGCCAGGTGAGGCAGATCATCCACAAGCAGAAGAGGGAGAATCTAAGTTCACGAAAACAGTCTTCTCCCTGAGTTTGTGATTGAATCACCCAACAAGTGAATTTGTGAAGGAAATTTCAGGAGCTATATTATTATTTATTATCCAGAAAGCCTGAATTTTAAAAGTGCTGTTACTTGACTCCTGTGTAACAGATAGGCTGCGGTCACACTGGAGGCTTGCTGCGATCTGGGTGCGCATCTAATTGTACCAGTTTAAAGTGTTGTGGGGCAGACCAACCAGACAGCACACCCTGGGGCAGTTTCCCCACATACTCGTCCGGTGGCCAGGCATTCACATTACTGCAGGGCCTCAACCACGGATAGCATTGCCCGTTCATTTTTGTTTCAGTGTGGGTGGGTGCATGCACATATGCGCTCACGCGCATATGAGCATATAAAGATTTCCCTTGCTTGAAAGCCAGTCGAATCCAACTTTAGGGGGCGGTGCTCATCTCCGTTTCCAAGCCGAAGAGCCAGCATTGTTTGAAGACTTCTCCGTGGTCATATGGCTGGCATGACTAAACGCCGAAGTGCATGGAACACTGTTATATTCCCATCAAAGTGGTACCTATTTATCTACTTGTGATGTCTTGCTTTGGAACTGCTAGGTTGGCAGGAGCTGGGGAGCTCACTCCATCACGCGACACTAGGGTCTTGAACTGCCTAGCTACCAACCTTCAGGTCTGCAGCTCAGTGTCTTAACCTCTCAGCCACTGTGGCTCCTATAGGGGCATATACGTGGCAACTAAAAAAAACAGTGGTGGAAATGAATCTGTAGGCTCAGACTTTCCTTCTGGGTTCCTTTTGCGGCAGGAGAGTTCAGACGTCTGGGGAAATGGAGTGGAAGTGCTGGCATCTGCAAACCCTGGACTTTCCCTGGTGCCTGATTACTCCACCTCCAAAGTGAGACGATATGAGGTGCTGATAACCAGGGAATGGAAGGCAGATGTTGCTGTCTGATCGAGCTCTTTAAGTCTGCAAAGGTAATGCTACTCTATCACAGCAAACTGCTCGTGTGACCGCAGCCTTAGTGAAGTGACCCAAGTTCAGACGATCACCCTAATCATAGTTTAATAAACCATGATTTTGCGTGATGTCTGATCTGACCCAGGGATTCTCACCCTTTGGAACAATCCCATACCCATTTGCAAGACTACCCATTTCAGCATTAGACAGCTTCGATGCTGGCCAATATGAGAGGGCATATACTCCAAAAGCTTTAAGATTAAATGCCATTTATGGGGGAGGGGGTGATGTTTAGAGAACAGCCGGAGATGCCATTTTAAAGGGCTCCAGTTATGCCTTGTTTCTAAGCTCATCCAGTTTCTAGGGAAACTGAACTCCTATAATTCCTAAAATTGCCCTGACTTCAATCATACCCTGCAGTTCCTTTCCAATAGCATTCATTCAAATGCCTAGACCACTGCTGTGCTCTCCATATAGATTATGGCACTTTTCTAAAGTTAGCTGGACAGAACAAAACAAAAAGAATGACAGCCTTATGTAATCCAGGGAGAGAAGCCTCTCCAGAAGCATTTCAGACATTGAATGCACTCTTAACGGCAGGTGTAATGCAGTGGAATTGCTTTGCGTATACTCTGGTGCAAAGTTTGGATTCAGGGTTGGCAACAATAAGCACAACAACACAGGAAACCTTTCATCCCCCCCCCCCCCCCCCCCCGAGAGCCTAGAAAAACACTGATGATTAGCAATTTGGCACTGTTTCAGGTACTGGAACAGCAAAGCAGAGTAGTTTTGTTCACATCCAGTGGGAGCCACTAGGTGTCATGACAGTCCGTATTTCTCCAATGAAGGCCAGGTGAAACTGCCTCTGTATACTTGCCCTTCTACAGCAAGAGGCTGATGCTTGCTCTTTCACAGTGTGGCAGACAGTGTGGGGCATGATACAGCCTTAGGAAAGCAGCCAGTGCTGAAATAGTGTTCAAATTAATTCTATAAGAAACTGCAAAAGCTAAATGCTGGAGACAGAAAATAATGCTGCAGTCTTGCCCAAACTGCCCAGTCTTGTCCAACTTGCCCAATAATGCTGCAGTCTTGCCCTTTGGTTTCAGAGTGGGAGTGTTAAGAATGCTTAACTTGCCCTGACCTGGATAGCCCGGGCAAGCCCAATCTTGTCAGATCTCGGAAGCTAAGCAGGGCCAACCCTGGCAAGTACTTGGATGGGAGACCTCCTTGGAATACCAGAGCTGGGAGGCAGGGGCAGGCTTTATTCAGCCACCTCCAACATTCATTCTCTAGGCCTCCAGTAAGGGGTCAATCATAAGAACATAAGAGAAGCCAATGTTGGATCAGGCCAGTGGCCTATCCAGTCCAACACTCTGTCACACAGTGGCCAAAAACACCAGGTGCCCTCAGGAGGTTCGGCAGTGGGGGCAGGACACTAGAAGCCCTCTCACTGTTGCCCCCCCCCCCCAAGCACCAAGAATACAGAGCATCACTTGCCCCAGACTGAGAGTTCCTATCTATACCTTGTGGCTAATAGCCACTGATGTCAGTCAACAGAGGTGACTTCCAGGTGCACACATACACTCGCACATAAAAATACAATGTTTAACTTGGGCTTTATTGGTAGCAAAGAACTTTTCAGATCACTGCATTTTCCTAGAGTGCAACCAAACAATACAGAATATGTAAGTTACCATGGGTAGCCTTGTTGGTCTGAAGCAACAGAGCAAAGTTTGAGTCCAGTGGCAGCTAAGACCAACAAACTTTAATTCTGGGTATAAGCTTTTGTGTGCATGCGTATTTCTTCAGATTCATTGAAACAGACTTCCTCAAGCATTACATATAGGTAGAGAGAGGATGGGGGAGGGTTAGTTACCAGGAAGGGTTAGTTGGTACTAGCATAGTACTAGTAGTATAAGTAACTGAGCGATAAGTATAGCTAAGGTTGGATTAAAGCAGTTGGTAAGAACTGTGAATGGCAGCAAATTAGCATACAAATGAAAGAGTTTACAAACAGATGTGAAAACTAAGTCATTCAGTTCTTGCTTATACCCAGAATTAAACTTTGTTGGTCTTAAAGGTGCCACTGGGTTCAAACTTGGTTCTCACATCTATTTGTTAACTCTTTTATTAATATGCTAATTTGCTGCTATTCACAGGTCTTAATCCAGTCTTAGCTATACTTATTGCTCATTCACTTATGAATCTTGAATCTAAATAGCCCTTCCTGGCAACTAATCCTCCCCCTCTACCTACATTAAGACTTGAAGAAAACTGTTTCAATGTATCTGAAGAAGCATGCATGCACACAAAAGCTTATATCCAGAATTAAACTTTGTTGGTCTTAGAAGTGCCATTGTTTTACTCTTTATTCTTCTGGATTCTTGCTCACCATTAAAGCTTTCTTCTCTGTACATATATTTTGGGACACAGGAGGTTGTGCATTATGGAGTCATCTAGTGTACATTTGTGTATATTAACGCTAAGGTACATACATTTATATTTACATGTACATGTGCACATTAGGTAAGAGGCAAGGCTATTTTGGGGCAGGAATGCACAGGAACAGAGTTCCGGCTGGCTTCCGAGTTGACCACTCCTACAGCTCCCCCCCCCTCAGGTTCCCCAGATGCCTCACAAACTGCAGGGCACCTGGGAAAGCCAAGCTGATCCAGGGAGGGAAGGCTGCGGGGTGCCTGGGAAGCTGATCCAGAAACTGCCTTCCTTTCCTCGGGTTCCCCATGCGCCCTGCAAGCTGCGGGGCACCAGGGGAAGCCAATCCTGGGAGGGAGCTGCACTGTTCGGGGTGTGGCCTAATATGCTAATGAATTTCTGTTGCTGGGTGTGGCATATTATGCTAATGGGTTCCTGCTGGGCTTTTTCTACAAAAAAAAGCGCTGGTAAGAGGCATCCATCCTCCATACAGGAGATTCACCTTTCTAATTTCTTGAAAAGGCAACATAAGGATTATGTAGGGACAGCTGTTGGCCATAACAGGTACAAGAAAACCGGCACTGGTGTTGGCAAACAGAGATAACTGGAGCAGGTGCATCATTTTTAAAAAGCTGCTTGTTAATCAAAAGTGCAATATTATTAGTGAGTTGGATCTCACCAGCTTTTCTGCTGGTGAACAAGAAAGGAGACATCTTATTTGACCAGACCCAAAATTTATGCTGAGAATAATCAGGAGACACAGAAGGATTATAGATACTGTGGTCAGTTTATGAGGGCCAGTTCATCAGAAACGTTAGCCAAACATGTTTCCAAATGTGAAACCAACTTTTAAAAAGCAAAAGGGTCAAAAGAGTAGCATGCAGTTCCGTGACAAAGAAGCCTTCCACTCATTAACAACGATCTGTGGTTTTCTCATTGATACCCAGGATGGAGCCCCAGGGTCACACTGCTATTCCCCCACTGGGCCCTCCACTACTGGGGACAAGCAAGGGTGAGTTACTGCTGGAAGCCAGCTGCTCAAATCTTGGATGGAAGAGAGACCTGATAGAAGTTCTTCTTACAGCAGCAAAATATACAATAGTGATAAACCGGAAAGAAGCCACCAGCCCCTCACTCAGCACCTGGAAAGCCAAAATTTGGGATTACTTTATTTTAGATAAAATAGCAGATAAAATAGAAAGCTGGGATAATACACAGAACGCAAAAAGTCCCATGACTAAATGGTACCAAATTATCAATGAGTATTCTGAAAGTGGAGGGGGTAAATAACATCCCCCTGTATCTGTATTTATAATTGGAGAAAGAGATAATTGCTATTCTTCTTATATCATATGTTGCAAACCACATTTACCTGAAAAGTTATAACTTATAGCATAGTCTACATTTAAATTTTGTCTGTATTGTCAATTTGTATTTTTCACTTCTCTCTGAGAAGGATCAACTTGTTAACTCCACATATAACACCAGGTTGCATTGTACACTCCAACATTAATGGTAGCCATGTTGTCTGAGACAGTTACGACATGTCTATAATTGTTAACCGTTAATAATTTTTCTGTATCCTCTTGAATCCTTAATAAAAATACTTTAATTAAAAAAAAAATCTTGGATGGAAGGGTTCGAGTGGCTGTCTACAAGCGACTACAAGCGACTTCACTAAACTTCCCTTAGCTCAAATGGTAAATTGCAAATGCACTTTGGAATATGGTGGAGTAATTTTCCCGCATTAATGAACACTGTACTGTTAATCAAACAGCATCACATTTTATGTAATGGGCTGTAAAACTTGGCAAATTAGTATGGCAGTATAAACGGTTTTGTAAACTAAAAATAATAAAATAAAAGCCCCCCCCCAAATAAAGACAATTAGTTCATCAAGTCAAGGGCTTCATTATAAATGAGAGAAGAGCCAGAATGATAAACTGATTTTTTTGCCTAGTATTCTTACTTGTTCTAAAAAGAAGTATGAGAGAGAAAGATGAGTGAGTGAGAGAGAGAGAGAGAGAGAGAGAGAGAGCTCTAACAGACAACTTTCGTTAAATGTAAGTGTGAATATATAGGAGAATATAGCAACATCCTTACCTACACCTTGTAAATAATTCCTTACTCCAGCTTTGTTCAGGCAGGCAAAGAGGAGTTCAGGAGAAGGTTACTATGGAAATGGCAACAATAAATCCCTGGCACTCATCAGCTTCTTATGTCTGTCAAATATTTTTTTTTGCCTGGGTACAAAGTCTACTTGTTTATTTATGCACATGTCACCTTCTCCTGCCTTCTCATACATCCAAGCCAACAGTCAAAACTGAAAATACAAAACCATTAAAATGTAGAATACCAATCACAACCAGACCTCATGCATCTGATGAAGTAGGCGGTTCCCTCCCAGAGTCTATATGCTGCACAACTCATGTGGGGTTGCCAGCTCTGGGTTGGGAAATACCTGGAGATTTTGGGGTGGAGCCTGAGGAGGGCGGGGTTTGGGGAGGGGAGGGACTTCAATGGGGTATAGTGCCATAAAGTCTACCTTCCAAAGTGGCCCATTTTCTCCAGGTGAACTGATTTCTGTCTCCTAGAGATTAGTTGTAATCCCAGGAGATCTCCAGACACCACCTGGTGGCTGGCAACCCCAGAGATTACAAATAAAATCAGACCTGGAGTCAACTACTATAGTATCAGAGTTAAAACTATTTGTTTCAGAAAATCAATTTGATAGTCATTTTCGATTGGTTGCCATTGGAAAAGCAGATAAGAGTGGAGCCAGGCCTGGCAGTGTGTGTCTGTTGTAGGGCTGCCAGCCTCCAGGTGGGGCCTGGGGATCTCCCGCTTTTACAACTGATCCCCTGCTGACAGAGAACAGCTCCCCTAGAGAAAATGGCTGCTCTGAAGGGTGGACTCTATGGCATTGTACCATGCTGAGGCCCCTCCCCTCCCCAAACCCCACCCTCTCCTGGCTCCACCCCCAAAGTCTCCTTTGTTCTGAGTACCTTTCCTGAATGGCAACGAAGATCTGTCTCTGCAAATGTTGCTGTGTTCGTAGCCATTATGATTCAGTTTTACCTCTATATGTAAAGTCGGGTTTATGAGAAATGTTTTGTTACCTTGAAAACCGTTAACTCCTTGAATGACTTTTTTTTTCTTTTGAAGAACTTTCACATTTGCTTGCCAAGCCTCAATGGCGCTATCGTTTATTGGTTAAAATTCCTCCTGCCTCTCCAGCTGGAAAAGGTCATTTAGGAGAGGGATCTCATAGCATTGCCAACCTCCAGGTGGAAGCTGGAGATCTCCTGGTGACAGAAATCAGTTCACTTGGAGAAAATGGCCACTTTGGAAGGTGGACTCTATAGCATTATACACCACTGAAGCACGTCCCTTCCCCACACCGCACCCTCCTCAGGCCCCACCCCCCAAATCTCCAGGTATTTCCCAATCTGGAGCCGGCAACTCTATTTATATAGCCAGGGTTCTGCTGGATTATACCAGCAAGTATTGTTACTGGCCTAACCATGATAAAGTATAGGAAAATAGGGAACGAGACAGTAGCACAAGACACTAAGACTGACCTATTCAGTATAGCAGCAACTTATGTGTGGCAATCCAATCATAGTGTTCAGTTATATTACTTTAAACTAAATACTCAAACAGAGTTATGCAATTAAAATATAAGGCACAAGCAACTCCAAAGATGGATTACAGAGTTTAGAAAAGAATGCAGCAAGAACAAGGTAATGCATACAATGAACTACAGCCCTTCTGCCTTTACAAGAGAGGCCTCCTTCATATTACAGCCCTGGTCCTTGTGAATATTAAATTCCAAGGCAAGAATTCTGTCCATCACACCAAGAAGCTTTTTATCACTTGCTACTGACTACCCTGGTGTTGATTGCATTCTGTGGATTAAATTGTGGCAAGTATGCCTTTGTCTTTGTGGGATCTGTGCTGCTTCCTAAATGAACCTATGGTGGTAACACATGGAGCAATGTGATGACTAGTGAATGGGCGGTGGAACAGCAGAGCCAACGGTGGCCACCTTCTGTACAAATGGCTGTGTACTGGGAAGAGAACTGTTACTGTGTGGGAGTCAGCGTGGGAGGCTGTGAAGAAGATCTGGTGCAGAGAGGAAATGCAAAGAAGAAATTTGATAGAGGAGTTGGTTCACCATGGATAGTGCCTGATGTAGAATACAGAGCAGCAAGTAGATGGAAAAACATAATATAAAAGAGCACTCACCTATTTAAAATGGGCAGTGCAACAGAAAATGCACAAGCGATGTATCAGTTGTTCGTTTATACTTGGCGCATTTCAGCACCTCTCTGCATTTCAGCACCAGTTCTGGAGAAACCATGGCTTGTATCCCATGCAGTGGTTCTATATTTGCTTCTCTTTGTCCCTCACAGTGGCTGTCCTTTGTTGCTTTCCTGTTATGCTTGCCAGTTTGGGACTCCCTGAAAAAGTTGGTCTGGAGCAGAAGAAGTGCCAGAAGAAGTTTGTTCCATAACAGAGGACAGCCTCCGCAATGGCTGAAGAGAAGCACATGTGAAAAAAAGGTGCAGGATCCAAGCCTAAGAGTGGTGCATGGCAGACCCCAGAATCAGACAACTCATTTGAAATCCAGAGTTCACAACCTGGCAGTGCTGGCTTTCTGAAAAGCACAAAGCTTTTCAGTGTGTTGGTGTAACCCCACTTTCTCCAACCAACTGAAATCGAAGGTAGAAATGGGTTGGTTTGATAGAAAGGCAGGGTGGGTGAAGGGGAGAAAATGATGGTGCCTTCAACCCACTGGCTTGCCCACTCCCAAAAGAAAGAAGAACCAAACCAAACCCACAAACCCTTTAGCAAACCGCTACCCTTTACTTTGAGTACAAAGAGGATTGTAAAACAAGTTGGGAGGCAAAGGTTGAGCCTTTACTACTTGGCCTTAAAACTTATAAACATTCAGTCAATTAGCAACACACACACACATATGCTCACAAGCCCCAAATGACCCCCCCCCCGAAATGCTGCTCCTGGAGACCTGAAGGTAAGTATTCCGCAGAAATTGGAGGCCTCTGTGGGGAAGGAGGAATTAGCCAAAATTGCCCCCCTTTCCATCTGTCAAAATGTTCAGCAGGTAAGTAACTTCTTAAACAGAAATCACAGTCAAATATATCATAATATGGATGGAAACAGCGGCATTAAAATTAATTTCATATACACTTTTTAAAATTTACCTTTTTAAAACCACTCTCCCGAACCCAGAGAGAAACTGAGTCAGGAGGCCCGCTCTAGGGAGAGGATTTGACATGCAAGGCACTACTGTTGAGGAAACCTTGCTCTTTTTGAGTAATCCAACTTTAGAAAGCAGAAGAACTTGGAGCAAAGGTTTCACTGGAGAGCTGACCACACAAGGAAGTCCACTTATTGTACAGCACTTAAAGCCTACTTTTCTCCCATCATTATGCAGCCAAGTTCTTAACATACAAAGCCTTTAATTTGATGTGATGTGGTCTGGTGATCTCATGCTGCATAGAGGGGATAATGGCAGTACTTCCACACTCCACTATGAATTGTACCACACGGTATCTGTGAATGTTTGTAGTCACAATCATAGAGCTTTAAAGAGATTTGACTGGGATTTATCCTATCCTTACTGTCCCACTCCATTGAGCTAATTTTATTTATTAATTAAAATATTAACACCTCACTTTTCCTTTTGGCTTAGGTTCAAAGCCTTCCTAGAGCTATGTGATGTCACTCCCATGTTTCCTCTGGAAATAAACTCATGCCATGCACAATGCTGGCGTTTCAAAAAACAAAGTTCTCCCACTGCCTCTCGGAGTAGTGGTAGGCAACAAGGGTTGCTGGCAATGCTCCCTCTAAGCTGTGGGGTCTTGTGCTCCGGAGCCATCCTTCCTGAGCTCAGACAAAAATGTGTGAACTGGAGGCTAAAAATCTGTGAGCTAGCTCACACTAACTCAGCTTAGAGGGAACACTGGTTGCTGGTAAATATACAGATTTAAAATTATATGGCAAATGTCAGTAATCCTGGCAAATTCATAGAGTACATTGCAGTTCGATAATTCTAGACTCTGGCCTGGTTTATGAGGGAAAGGGACTTTAGATGGTAACACACACTTCAAATGTGAAGCATGGAATGAATATTCAGCAAGCTTGTTTCATCCCAGCCTATCATGCATACGTAAATGCATGAGCTACTGCAGCTTGGCCAATGCACTTAACCAAACCACTGTGCTGAGAACATGCAGTGAAAAGATCTGTGCAGAACTGGGCACCTGGTGACTCAGCCATGAAGCCATAGCTTTGTCACAGGCACTTTGCAGGTCAACCCATCTTTTCTGTGCCACTGCCTAACCCCATTTGGGATTGGATTTGGTTTGTGGACAGGGCAGCACATGGTGACGGAATTATATGGCAGCTTGTAGAAAGTGTGCCTTGTGCCTGTGCGTGTTCGGAGGGATATGAGCTGCTCTGCAAAGAGGACAGCAAGTCTCAAGAAGCATAGCAGGATTTTGCCAAACTCTAGTGCAAAAGCTGAATTTCTGGTCTGGTCTTACGTGTGTGTGTGTGTGTGTGTTGAACAAAGTGTAAAACTTAATGGTAGCTACCCTTGCATAATACTCCGCAAACAGATGGATGCCAGCATAAGAAGAAACTGACAGTCCAGGTAGCATATGTATCATCACTCAAGGTGTCAATGGCAAGAAGCCAAGCTGACAGTTTCCTATCTGTTATGTTGATTATACACCTGCCATTGAAGTAACGCTGTCCCTGGAGATCAGAACATTGTTTAGGACTTGCCTTTTTTTCCTTATGAAAGATGTCTTGCGTACCAGTGGAATGTCCATTAAAATAAACCCCTTTCCCTTTGGTAAGGGATGGCAGGCGAGAGTCCTGATAGGACCTTAAGTCCATGGTTGCAGTTCATAAGTCCCCCAGCGGGAGACCTAGGCTCGTAATTGGTGGTCGCTCAGGATCCGACTGGCTATTGTTCTACCTGGCCGAAGCTCAGGTAGATTCTGACCATGTGCACTGACCATGTGGTGGTCGCCATTACGAGAGACCAGACTACCACAGTCTTAGTACACAACACTTTAAGATGCTCCCTTGAACTCAACAAGAAGGGGGAAAATATGAGGAAGGACTGGAGGAGGAAGAAGTGGTGCTCCAGTTCCCTGAGCTGCAGCCTGGTGCCGCCCCTTCTGCTGCTGTTTTGGGCACGGAGTGCCACGGGGCTGAGGGACAGTTGGTGCCGCTGCAGCAGGGTGCTTTGCTTGTCCCTGCCAGTGGTCTCCATGCGAGTCCCCCCCACCCCCAGCCACGCTCTCTTGAGCCATGGGAAGGCGGAAACACAGAAACAGACAGATTTTGTTTAGACTTTTTTTCCAGACCTTGTAAGAACCTGAAGAAAAATTGTCCCTGCCAGAACTCTCTGTGCGAGCCCGGCCTCCCCCCCCCCCCCCCAACCAGCCACGCTCTCTTGAGCCATGGGAAGGCGGACACAAGGGGCAATGCATGTGCAAATGGATAGTCTCTGTAGTGGTTCATCACAACACACCCACGCATGTGGGTTTTTTTTTTAAAAAGGGAGGGCAAAAAACTAGGGGGAGGAGCTGCATCATGGGGGAAGGCAGAAAAGGCAGAAAATGTGGAAATCAAGAACTGACGCAAATGGCAGAAAATGCACTGCTGTGCAGAACTCGTGCATTGGTTCTGGACCAATAGAATGCGGAGATAACTGAAAGCAAACCCTTAATGTGGAAACAGCCCAACATTAACAAGGCCATCTTAGGGATGCTGGGACCTTTGACACATAAGAATACAAGCATGAATCTTGATAAGCTCTTTCTGCACAGTTTTAGGGGCAATACAGTAAAAGACAAGTGTGTGCCAACATTAAACAAAAATATCCAGATCATCTGGTGAACAACTGTGATTCACATGTAAGACAGGAGGTCAGTCAAGGCAAGTTTGACTGAAGATCGTATTTGCATCAGTGTTCTGAAGTACAAAGCAAAGGTACATGCTACGTATTTGTGGCGTTCGCAAATGTTCACTCTCGCAGGTTGAAATCCCAAATTTGTGAGTCTTGAATTGAAAAGCTTTTGTGCCATGTTCTGTTTCCTTGCATTGAAATTTCTTTAAAGATTTACAGAAATTTGCACATCAACAAATCAATATTATCAATTATACATATGTTTATAAATCATCTCTCTAAATTATAAAGCCAATTTGAGGTGGCCACGTATGATGCACTCTCTCAGCCATAGGCTGAATGAGCCACCACTCAGCCTGGGGACCCTGGCCACTGGCCAACATGGCACCAGCCTGAATGTGCCCCACAATTTGTCCATGCCACGCTGTAGTCCCGCCCACCTGCCCACAGACCTGCTGGCCAGCCTCAGTAGGCTGCAAGCCCACAGATGTTGTACGCGCTCTGCCAGTAGCTGAAAGGGGCAGCCGCCAATGTCTGGACATCACAGGAAGATGGAGCCAGACGGACAGCAAACCTCAGGCCGCTCCTGACAGCATTGCAACCAACGCCCACAGGTACCCGGGTGGGCGGCAGGTGGCCCCAGGGGGACCACCAGAGGGCACAGGCGGGGGGGCTGCACAAGCCCCGATGGCTGCTAGAGCCCATTGTATTGCTCTACAATAGGCCTTGCTCCTAGTGTACCATAAATGCCACGTAAATTGCACTGAAATGAATTAAACACATCAAACAACAATGGGTGGAACAAAACAATTCATAATGACAAGACTCCAAGGGCCTATTTGTTCATCAGGCTAGCCCAATATCGTCAGATCTCAGAAGCTAATCAGGATCAGCCCTGGTCAGTATTTGAAAGGGAAACCACCAAGGAATACCAGGGTTGTGACATGGAGGCAGACAATGGCAAATCACCTCTGCATGTCTTTTGCCAAGCAAACCCCATGGGCTTGCTCTAAGTCAGCTGTGACTTGATGGCAAAAAAATAAAGTTCCCCCTTAGATAACTTGCCAGCATTTCCTTTCAATTTTATAATGGTCACAGGGTGGCACTGTTTGCTTAATCTTAATACATTTTGTCCACATTTCAAAAATATTGAAAAGGAGATAAAGAATTAAAACAGGTCTGTCAAATGAAGCAATATCTGGCTTATGCACAATTGATGAATTTTATTTCTGTACTCCGAGTAATATTGCTCCCTCTCGTCTTCCCAGTCTTGGAAAGTGAAGACTCTTTTGTTTGTTTTTTTACTTAAGCCTCTTGTCCTATAAGGAATAGGGTATTAGTATTAAGATAGGGTTGGGGAAGAGGGACATAATCACACTCTTCAGGTACCTGAAGAAGAAGGCAAAGTTCCCTACTACTACTGAAGTCCAGTCTAATTGTAATGGACTTAAACCACAGGAGGGTAGGTTTGATTTGAACATTAAGAGAAGCTTCCTAATACTTGTGGCTTCCACATACTTATGATTTTCTGTGTAACTTTCATTGTTGTTGTAGCAGTCCTGTCCACACTCTTTGCCTGAGCCCTCCATATCTGCCACTCCCCCCACCCCGGCCATTAGATGGCTTTTTTGGGTTTTAAAAAAATTGTGTTTGGTATAACCCAGATTTCATTTCTTTTTCATGAAGAAGTCTCTAACCCTTTGTGCTGTCAAGATATAGGGGGAAAGGTGCATTTATATCACAATACATGCCCCATATATCTCTGCAACCAAAAGGGCTAGAGACTTAACTAAAAAAAAAAGGGAAGCGGGGGATTCGGAGGAAATAGTGGACTTGCATTGAAGAGGAGATGCAGGGCTCATTTCGTAGCAGGAGCTCCTATGCATATTAGGCCACACACTCCTGATGTAGCCAATCCTCCAAGAGCTTACAGAAGCCCCTGTAAGAAGAGCTCTGTAAGCTCTTAGAGGATTGGCTACATTAGGGGTGTGTGGCCTAATATGCAAAGGAGCTCCTGCTACGAAATGAGCCCTGTTGGTCACTATTGATTAATTCTGTCAGATAGTGCAGCCATCCTTCCCGGGCGGGAGTTGCCATCTCCTTACTCCCAAAGTAGACTGGGTGGAATGATAAGTTTTGTTTCTCTGCTAGCTGCCTTATCACTTGCCCCCTGGCTCTGACCTTGGTGTCTGGTGCCACTTCTTCCCTTGGGAACCTGTAGTTGTTAGTTTAGGCGCTTTGCTAGTTTTATGTGATTGGGCTAGGGTTGGTGGGATTTCTCTTGAATTCTGTATAACTGTCCTTCTCTGGGGTTCACTCGCCATTACTGACACAGAGCATGTACAGATGACCTACTGCTTTCTCAATAAAGTACTTCTAGTTAAGTAACGTTGTTGGTATGGCATTTGTGGGACTCTGACAAATTCATTATTAATTAAATAAATCAATTGTTTTAATTAATTAATTAATTTTGATCTGTAAGACTAACAAATTTGTGGTAGGGTGAGTCATTTGTGAGTCATTGCTCAATCTGCAAAAAAAGAAAAACACACACACTTATATCTGGAATTATCAATATCAATTACAAAAAAGCTAAAATTATGTTTTAAAAACTGTTAAAAAACTTAAAGAAGGAGGGGAAATACCATAAGTGGTCAATTTCTCCTCTATTGGGTTAAGCCAAGTTAGACTACAAGAATCAGTCATTAGGCTGTAAAGAAAATTACTCAGATCGCTGGAGAACAAAAGTCAGATTCATCTAAAGGCTGCTAGCCAGACAAATTTATGAGTGACGTAAAACCAGTTTCTAATCTGAAGGCCGATACTGAATTAATTCAATAGAAGAAGAAGAAGAAGACATTGGATTTATACCCTGCCCTTCATTACCCAAAGGAGTCTCAGAGTGACTTACAAACTCCTTTCCCTTCCTCTCCCCACAATAGACACCTTGTGAGGTAAGTGGGGCTGAGAAAGCTCTGATAGAAATTGCTCTTTTTCCAAGAACAGCTGTGCCAGAGCTATGGCTTGCCCAAGGTCATCCAGCAGGTGCAAGTGGAGGAGTGGGGAATCAAACCCAGTTCTCCCAGATTAGAGTCCGTGCACTTAACCACTACACCAGGGGCGTAGACTTTGTAAATCCCCGGGGGGGGGGGGGCTCTTTCATGCGCACGCGCAAAGCGTGCACGCACACGGGACCATGTCCCCGCTGCTTCCCCCCCCAGCCCCAGGGAGGCAGGAGGGCAGGCCGGGGGTGGACGGGAAGGAGAGGCGGCGACGGCAGCCAGCTGGCCGGCTGACTGGCCACCGGCGGGCGCTCCATTTTGCCGGGGGTGGCTGAGCCCCCCCGGGAAATTTCGGGGGAGGCTCGAGCCCTCGAGCCCCCCGTAGTTGACGCCTATGCACTACACCAAACTAATGTAGCCACTTGCACCCAAACCTGAGTTGCACATAAAGGAGATTGATAATCACAGTGGTAAATAGCTGCACTGCTGCTGGAATAAATAAAGCTGGCCAGATGTCTAGTATTGACCCAGTCAGTACAGTATTGTTGCTGTCTTGTCTGAAAATGTGGATGTTTTCCCACCAGATGGCACTACTTTCTCTTTTCTACACATACTTATAAATGTAAAATTCTGCATTTAAGTAGGAAAAACCAAATGCATAATTATAGATTGGGGGAGACTTGTCTTGGCAGTAGTCAGAGCCAGAGCGTCCATATACCTGAGTTAGGCACTTGCCTAGAGCACCAAGTTCAGAAGAGCACTGGCCACCGGCCGATAAACCCCACCCCTCCCTCCCTCGCCAGCCTTAACCTTCTCTGGAAGCCAGCCAAGAAGCTGCCCAGCAAATGGGACATGGAGGGAGAAAGGAAGAACAGCCCCCGTGCCGGGCAGCCAATGCCAGAAAGCTGCCTGGGAACTCCCCTCTCACTCCTGACCAAGAGCGCACAGCTGTGCTGTGAAGCGGCTGGCCGAGAGGTGCGCTCAAGGGAGTGGATGCCAGTGCCATGTTCGCTGGACCAGAAGGTGGAAGCTGCGGCCGAGCATCCCGCACCCCAACAGCCTCTTTCACTGCCAACACCTCCTGCTGCTGTGCCTAAGCCTTAGCCGCCTGCTACTGCTGCTGCTGCTTGGGGCATGCTTGGCATGCCACATGCTCCTGTGGGGCCTTGCCAGGTAAGGGGGCAGTGGGGATGGATGTACGCCCCCAGCAGAGGCCAGCCGGGAACAGGCTGGAGGGGTCGCCCCCTGTCTTAGTGCCTCTTTGGGGTCCCCCCACGCCTGCTTTGCCATTGCCTCCAATCCCCTGGTGCCTCTTTGGGGTCCTGACTTCTTTCCCCCTATTCCCACATGCCTCTTTGAGCTCTGGGGCTGAAGCGCCAGCCAAGGCTAAAGCAGGGGCACCTTGGGTAGGCTTGCCAGGTTCCTCCTGGCCACTAGCAGGGGTTGGGGGGGGGTAGGGTTGCCAGATCCAGGTTGGGAGATTCCTGGAGATTTGGGGGATAGAGCCAGGGAAGATTGAGCTTTGGAGAGGGACTTTGTGGGGTAAAAGGCCAGAGAGTCCCCCCTCCAGAGCTGCCGCTTCCTCAAGGGGGAACTGATCACCATAGGCCAGAGATGAATTGTAGATCTTGCCAGGTCTCCCCTGGAGGTTGGCAGCCCCAGGCTGGTTCCTTAGCAGGCATGTTCAGCATCATTCCCAGGTTTGCCAAGGTGGGCACCTCTGGAAAAGGCACCTGGGAAGGGGGGGCACAGAGGTCTCCCCGTAAGACAGGACAGACAAAAATGCTGTGATGGCCCCAGAGGAGTGTTTCCTCTAAGCTGAGTTTAGAAGCAGAGGCAGAGAGGCCGTACAGACTGCCGCAGCTGTCCCCCATCGGCGGGCCGTACTCACCCGTCTGCAAGGCGCTGTCCACACGCTGCAGCCGGAGACCCCTTGGATCCGGTCTCCGGCCATTTGGGTATGCGTCCCTGCCGCTTCCAGGCAGTGTGGACGCATCAGAAAGTGGTGCCGGAAGTGTGAACCGGCTGTTCCAGCAACTGTGGCTATGCGAATAGCCACACTTTGCTGGAACAGCTGCGCGCCGCTCGCTGCCCCAGTGGAGGCTCCAGGGGCCGGCTGACAGAGTGGACGCGCCGGTCCACCTCCATCCCGGTAAGGTCCCACAGCACTGGAGCCAGTGCAAATGGGCAGCCACGGGACGGGTTGGCCCCGGGGCTTTCTCGCCCGCTCGCGCTGCGCTCCAAATCCCCAGTCTGTCCTCAGCCCAAGTATCCTCTGCTATCTGTAATGGTATTGCTGTTGATTCCTGTGTTAGGGTAGTGGCACAAGTCGGGAGATGATGAATCAAATGCAAGCTTTTATTTCAAACATCATTCAGCTCTGGGACAGCTCTAGCAAGAGCGACACTCAACTTACAGGGTTTCAACAGCTAACAATATACACTGTAATTATTTACATGCAGTCTCATTGCACCTAAGCAGGGCTCTGTGATTGGTTCCCTGGATTGGCTTCAGGACCAATAAGGAGTCTTTATTAGGCAGCCAATAAGATTGAGGGGATTGAACTACCAGAACCCTGACAATGCAATGCATTATAACAAACAAGACATAACAGAATGATTGCCTGATATTCTCTAAATGCTTGGTAATTTTATTCCAAAACATTGTGAGTGATTCTGTATATTGCCAGATTTTGGTAAAGGGGGTTCCTCGCCTTTCCTGCCCTCTCCCCTTCCCTTGGCACTGGAACTGTGAAGAGAAGTTCTGCATTTGTTTTAAACTGTTTTATTCCATGCTACATCATTCCGTTTGCTTCATAAGATGAATGGCTTCACAAAGCAAAGAAGTTTTGCAACAGTTATAACAGCTGATTAAATCCAGGTTCACTTGGTCATGTTTGGTATATGTTTGGAAATAGCCACACAAGGAAGTACAAGTACCCAAAGTAGTTCTGAATGGAACCATATGCATTTCTAAAGAAAGAAAGAGCGTGACATGGAGATCTTTATACTGATTGGAGGGAAAGGCTTGTTTTGCGTGGCAGTGTTAAAGGCCCAATCTGCCCCTAGCATTTGCTCCTCTGTCTTACCAAATCCACCCTGGAACAGAAATTCCCATCTGCATTGCATGCCACTTTCACTTTGATTGATTGTCGAATGTTATGGCAGTGTCCAGACTGCATGCTGCTTTCACTTTGTTTGAGCTCTCAGTTTTATCATGGCTGTCTGCGTAGATTTATGGCCATTGAATGGCCATTCAGGGGTGACTCTGCAGTCGGTATGGGTGTTGGCTCCGGGTATTTGAAAGTGGTTTTGAGCCGCATCATTTCCTGTTCCGGTGTGGGTTCGATACAACAATGGAGCAAATGCTAGATGCAGATTGAGCCTTGTCCTTGGCACTCAGAGTGAAGCAGAATAGATAGAAACTGCATAATAGGAAGAGATGATCTAGTTTGCACTAGAGAAGGAAACCTAAACAATAACAGCCAATTCACATGCTGGGAAGGAGAATAAGAAAACGTTCCATCGATTTTTACCCATTTCAATCCATCCCAAAAGAGATGGCAAGCAAGCATGGAACCGTCATCACACTGATGCAAAAGAATAATCAAAATCAGACTTTTGGGAAAAAAAGAACTCAGGGAAGGATAAAGCAAAGCATCTCAAATGTTAAACAACATGGAAACAGCTGGCAGTTTCATGCATCCCTTCAGTTAATACCTAAAAGTTTGGCAGGCGCCTTCAAAACATGAGGTTGTGGCACTGTTAGAGGCAGGTTGGTACAAGCAGCAGTGTAATATCCCCCCCCCCCCCCAATATTGCCCAGAAAGGCTGTAATTGTATACCGCTGGCTTTTCCCTTAATATTCATTTTGCAGCTGGGTTGTGAACTTTTGCCACAAAGAGGATGTTGTGTGTTAGGTCATCATTAATGACAATCAGAAAGGGTCTGTTGTATCTGAAAGTAGGAACTGGAGGACGGAATCGACCAGATTTTAGTAGAAACTCTAAAGTAGTGACTGCTGCTGCCTCGGTGCCTCCCTCATTAACTTCCAGCACAGCCTTGTGAATTGCCTGCAGGGAAAAAAGATTTTATTTCAATGCAAATGATAGAGATAGGTCTTTCTGTGATTTTCTTTATTTCTCAACACTGAATATGCTTATGGTGCTCTGGAACGGACTATGTAACTTGGTCCTGCCCCTGTGATTGCAGGATGATTGCTTCTCTGTTTCATGAAAATATCAGAGAAAGTTAACTTGTATGGCTTAGAACCAAAGCAACAGAGGAGGACATGCTGTTGACTGTAGGGGGGATCCAGAGAGCTTTTAAAAAGCCCCCATAGTAATCTTATGTTTATGGGATTTGACAATGGTCCTTGTCAGAATGCAGCATGTCACTCAGGCTTGGTCTACCTGTGTGGCAAAATGAGGTCATTCAGACTGGATGTGAAAAACTCTCCCTGGGTAGGCTTGAGATTGGGGGGGGGGGGAGGAGCAGAGAAAGCAAGCAACTTTAAATGCATTCTCAAAGCACCCCCTCCCCTGTGGCTGGCTGGCTTGGAGAAGGCATTTGTCTCTTCAAATCCCTTCGCCAAGCCAGCTGGTATGTGTGTGGGGAGGGGCTTGGAGGACGCATTTAAAGTTAAAGTTGCTTTCTTTCCACCTCTCCCTCTCGCCCTCCCCCCCCCAACTATTTGCTTTCTTTCCACTTTTTCTCTCTCTCTTCCTTCCTCCCTCCCCCTCCCTCCATCTATTTGCTTTCTTTGTTTCTGTTTGTCTCTCTCTCTTTCTTTCTTTCCATCTCTATCATTCTTTCCACCTTTCTCTTTCTTTCTTCCTCCCTCCCTTCCCCTCCCTCCCCATCTATTTGCTTTGTTTGTTTCTCTCTTTTTCTCTCTCTCTCCCTTCCTCCCTCCCCATTTACTTTCTTTGTTTCTCTCTCTCTCTCTTTCCCCTGCCTCCCTCCCCATCTATGTTCTTTCCACCTTTCTTTCTCTTTCTCCTTTCCTTTCTCTCTCTCTTCCTTCCTTCCCCCTCCCTCCCCCCATCTATTTACTTTCTTTGTTTCTCTCTCTTTCTCTTCCTTTCAACCTCTCTCTCTCTCTCTGAAAAAGAAATATCATTAGCAAACAAATAAATATCATCATCAATATCTATTTTTACCTCTTTTGTTTTTATTTCTGGCAGTCTCATTTAAAGTTAATAAAAAGCAGATTTGCATATTTTCCAATAAAAATGTGTGTGATATTTATTTATTTATTTATTTATTCATTCATTCATTCATTCATTCATTCATTCATTCATTCTTCAAATTTGTATCCTGCCCTCCCCGCGAACGGGCTCAGGGCGGCTAACAAGGGCACATAGGCCATTAAATACATAAATACATTAAAACAAGTAAAATCAGCTAAAACAGTTTCAGTAGATAAGATACATTACTAAAAAGCTTCCAATATCAAGTGTTCAGATGGCTACCCAGTGGGAGGTCCGAGTCCCCATGCCATTAGGCCTGGGCTACATTGGGCCAGCTACATCACAGATAGTGTATGTGATGGGTGATATCCCTGGTGGTGGCTCCTATTCAAAGGCCTGGTGGAAGAGCTCCATCTTGCAGGCCCTGCGAAACTGCATTAAGTCCTGCAGGGCCCTGATCTCCTCTGGGAGTTCATTCCACCAGACAGGAGCCACCACCGAGAAAGCCGTGGCCCTAGTTCTGGCGAGTTTGACGTCCCTGGGGCCTGGGACACAAAGTTGGTGGTATGACCCCGACTGCAGTGCCCGCTGGGGTATATATGGAGAGAGGCGGTCCCTTAGGTATGTTGGACCCTGGCCATATAGGGCTTTATAGGTAAGAACCAGCACCTTGAAGCGAACTCAGTATGCTATAGGCAGCCAGTGCAGCACTGCCAGCACAGGCCTGATATGGTCCCGCATTGTGAGACCCATCAATAACCTGGCCGCGGCATTCTGCACCAGCTGCAGCTTCCGAGTTAGCACCAAAGGCAGTCCCATGTAGAGAGCGTTACAGTAGTCCAACCTCGAGGTGACCGTTGCATGAATCACTGTGGCCAGGTCATCACAGTCGAGGTAGGGAACCAACTGCCGCGCCAGCTGAAGATGGTAAAAGGCTGACTTGGCAGTGGCTGCTACCTGGGCCTCCATTGACAAGGAGGGATCCAGGAGAACTCCCAAACTCCTAACCCATGACACAGGCACCAGCAGCATCCTGTCGAAGCTCGGGAGTGGGACTCCCCGCCCCAAACCCCAATGGCCCAGGCACAGGACCTCCGTCTTCGCCGGATTCAATTCCAACCTGCTCAGCCTGAGCCAATCAGCCACGGCGTGCAATGCCCGATCTAGATCTTCTGGGCCGGAGTCTGACCGGCCGCCCAACATCAGATATTTGTTCAGGTCTTGTGGCTTTTAAGCATCTTGCATTTATTCTATGTGGCTCTTATGTTGAGCAAGTTTGGCCACCCCTGGTTTAGAAAAATCCCTGATCATTTCCCACTAAACATTACAAAATTACTTGTTTGAGGATAAAAGATATGGCAACATTTAGTACCAAAAAAACCAGGAAAAGCTACAATACAAAACATAGATACAAAATATCTCATAAATACATCTCATAAATACAAAATACCATGTAGAAACAATAAGTAAAGTCCATATAGATACAATTCCAATAGGAAATCTACAAAAATGTCATAAGTACATCTCAATTGTAATACAATGTAAGCACAAGGAATAAAATCCATATAAGTACAAATCCAATGGGAAGTCTTCAAAACATCATGAATGAATCCTAAATGATATTATAAACTTAGTTTCGTAAAGCTTCCTCAGTAGTAACTAGTCTTCTCACTTCTCATGATTAATTTGCCAACAACTTCTGGAGCGATTTTCAAGAACAAAATTTCCAAGAAGAACCTTTCGCTAGTGGGCAACCAGTCCTAATATTTAAAAGGAGTATGCTTCCAAGACATTCATCTGCTGGTGTTGCAGATGATACATGATATTTTGTATTTATGAGATAATATAGACATATTGTATATTGTTTCATATAATTGTAGAATCTTGTATGACATAGCTTTTCCTGTTTTTTTGTTTTTTGTTGTGTATTCCTTTTGTTGCTTCTGTGCAACATTTAGTACCAAACAGCTCACATACTTACTTTGGAAACCCTCAGATCACATTGTCCAGTGATGCCGGAGAGATCAGCGTTGTCATTAAAGACATCATTCACACCCTGTGTCTGCAGTAAATGTTTGACATCATAGGATCCAGAAATGGAAAATTTTGGAATATGCAATTCTATTTCCCTAGTTAATAAAAAAAGAAAAAAATGCAAAAAAGATAACATTCAGCAGGATAAAATACTTTCATTAGGGTTTTAAAAAGATGTTTTTCTTCTGGTACCTCAGTTATGCTGACTGTATTCTGGTTTCTTTCATCACCTAGTGCTTTATGTTCTTCCTTCTACAGTATCAGAGAATAATGAATTTGAGGACAATCACTGGGTAGCAAGGAGTAGGTTTTCTGTACAAATTTCCTTTAGATTTTGCTGGTTTAGGAATTTTAAGTTCTAAAGTGCAGGGAGGCAAATTCCCCTCTCAGGGAACACACATAATTTTTTTATCACCATCAGAAACACAACTTCCAAATGAATTTCACACCAAACCATAGATGAATTTCACACCAAACCTGTCCCCACTCGCTCTGTGTGCTGTAGGAAGGATGGTGCTGGTGGCAACTGCGGGAGCTGGGCGAGGGCGGGGAAGACAACACCACTGGCCCCACCTCTGCCAGCCAAAGTAGGAGGGGGAGAGAAAGAGGAGAGGGCTCTCTCGGCTCCACACATTCCTTGCACCCGCAGCGGCTGGAGAGGCACGGTGTGGCTCCTGGGTCCTTTCTTCCTGGGTCTGCTCTGCTGTGGTCTATGGGGGGCAATGAAGATTCAATAGGGGGCACAACCCCCAGTGCCCCACGCTGGCTACAGGCCTGGATCTAGTGTTTTTTTTTTTACAACAAATACCTTCCCTTATCTTATATTGAGCTATTAATAATAAAGCAGTCATTTTTTAAAACAGTGCAAGATGAAAGCTTACCCATGCTTCACAGATTTTCTCCACTTGGTCAGAACTTCTCCTGCCAAAGTTTCTTCCACATCTGTCGGATTCCCTTGATCTGGCAGAATGAACCATGCTGAGTAATCTCCATTGTAAGGCACTCTCACTACCGCAGAAGACAAGTCTTCATCATAGAGATAATTGTAATCACCTCTTCTCCACATCATGTCGACTTTCACAGTTGTGTTTGCATCCACAAAGAAATCTCGTTTGCTGGTCTGTGTAGGCTTGAATGGCTCTTCCCAGGCAGCTGAGGAGGGGGGAAAAGGTACCTTTTGTTGTGTAAATGCTAATTCACACATTTGTGTATAATAATCATAATGAGACACTAAATGCAAGAGGTCATGAATACTATGTTAAAAGTCTGTGTGTAAGCAAAATATGGAATGAAGTCAGTACCAATGGAAGAAGTAGAGGGACTTTGGGAGAGCATATACTGAGCAGAGAGACTCAGTGTTGAGTAAATCCACTGAGTAGAGTGAGCCCACTTGTGGGATAGGGCGGGGTATAAACTGAAATAACAACAACAACAACAATGTTCAGTATAAAAGAAAAGGTTTGTATCCAGCAGGCTGCTTGGTAGTGTTTGAGCCTTCATCCAATGTAAATGTCACTTCTAACAACAGCCACTTTAATCCAAGGAAGGCTTTGTAATCTGGAGAAAGAGATGGTAGTATACAAGCCAAAATCTCTTGGCACATGACTCTCTAAACAAATTCTGAATGATGAAACTGAAATCTGGCAACACTTTTTCACTTTTTACTTGTAACCAATCTCCAACTGCTTTATTTATAAACACAGAAATTCAGGATCATTTTGAACCCTGAATACTTTTCTTAGTGGAATATTTTCTGAATTCCTTCAGAAACATTCTTCAAAAACATACATTCTGAATTTCTTACTTAAATTTAAATTTTGCTTTAATTAACGTTTTAATGTATTAGGCTGAGGTCACACATGCCGGTTGGAGCAGAGGGGAAGCTAGGCTATTTCCTCCAGAGAAATTTGGCACACAGTTGCGAGATCACACATTCCTTTGAAGCTGCAGGCTCAGCCCGTCACTGTGTGATCAGACGCAACTGTGGGTGAGAAGGGTTTTTTTTGCCATTTGTTTCCCTTGCACATAAACAAGGAATCGCACCTCTGCACTGAGGGCCCCCTATGGAGTATGTGATGATGTGCATACTGTGAAGGGGGGGAACGGTACCAAGTTGGGATGGCATGATCAAGCCATCCCAATGGTATGAAAGTGTGCTTGAGCGATCAGACAAGGGAAAGTCCATCCGTGGCCCATCTTATCTGGTTAACATCAGACTTTCCCCGCTGTCTTTTAACTCCACTTCTGTGGTGGAGCAGCACGGGGTGCCAATGACTGCGGGACCTGTCGCAGATGTTGCTGTCTGATTGCACCCTTTAGATCCATCAGGCATTTGCAGCTATATCAGATCTAAAGGTGCGTGTGATCACAGCCTTAGTGTTATATGGAATTGTTTATAGTTTTATAACACGTTGTAAGCCACCTTGAGCCCCTTTGCAGGGTAGGGTGGGATAAAAATCACAAAAATAAATAAACAAATATTTCCTATTGCATAAGCATTTTTAATTATTACCGTTAAAACCTTTGAAAAAGATACAGGCATATTTACTTGGTATAGAGACAATTCCTTCTTGTTTGCTGATTGAATCTTTCAATCTGCTGTCAAGATTTATTAGCAGTTATCATTACTTACCTTTGAAAGAGATGTAGTTTAGAACAACCAATACAGTGCTTTCATCTAGTTCCTCAACCGCACGGGGGATTTTGCCATTAGTTTTCTTCTTCACATAACTGTTTATTTCATTTTTTGCTGATGCAGAGTTCTTGAAGTTAGTTGAAAAGCCTTCAGCTTCATACAAGGTTTTGAGATTGTTCAGGAATGTAGGCAGTACTTTCAATGACTCTGCTATGAACAAAGCATTCCCGATATTCAACTGTGTTACATTGTTGGGTTGGTTAATTGTGCGGACTATTTGTTTAAATCCGCCATGGATCACATTCTCTTCAATGTCTGACAGGTTGAAACCGAGTCCATTGAAAATCTGGTGATGGGTCTCAGCTTTAGCACCCAGGGTCAGCATGGCAAAGGCAGTGGAAATGCTCAGAGGAGAGAAGAAAACATTTTTGGGAGTTGGATCAGAAGTGATGATTTTGTACAATCTGAATGCAAATTCAGTATTAGTCTTGACTATCTTTTTACAGCTACTTATATCAGTTTCCTGCCCATCTGCCAGAGGCTGTTGCTGAGCTTCAGGTGGGTTTTGGTCTCCGTTGTGCTCCTGTTCCTCATGATGTCCTGGGACATGATGGCAATGGACTTGAAGAAGACCAGTCAGTAGTAAGGAGAGGCAGAGCGTGAACTTCATTGGAATTAGTAAATGCTCTGCTAAAAAATTATGCGGCGTAACAGAATAAAACATTGTTAGTCTTTCCACACAATCTGACATGTAAAACTGGGTTTGAGTCAATAGCGCAGTTCACTAGCAACTATTATTTCATTAACTTCCTTGAAATGACAACACATATGGAAGAATGTTGGCCTGTGATCCATACACCAACATCCACTGTACACCATTATTTTTAGTAACACGATGAGTAAATTTTAATGAATTGTATACTGCAAAGAAATGTGATATTAGAATTCATTTAAGATGGTTTTGAGAGTTTTAACTTTTTAAAAAAGCTTCAAGATACTCTGTCAAATTGTTTGCTTGGAATAGTTTACCATTTAATCAACATGGTTAGTTCACATTTTATAAAAAAAGTTATACAAACTTTTAAAAGAGTATTTTATGTTCATTTTAAGGCAGATTTGCAGAGCATTACCTTTTGCCCAAAGATAGCTTCAGCATTGTTTTCTTTCAGAAATTGAATCTTTAATTGCAAAGTGTAGAATAAATTAAAATCTGCCATTGTTTGTAATGGGATTTGAACTGTATTTCATGTGGCAGATTTTAGGCACTCAGACCTATGTTACCCTGAAGAAATACTCCATGTTCTTTGAAGCCAGAAATAACTGTTTTGGATAAGACATTGTTGACCTTTTGCACAGCAAAGGAAAACACTTTATCTGCCTTCATGAAATGATTTTATGGTATATTTTTGGGATTAGGCTCATCTGTGCTATGTTGTTCCACCTTTGTAGAAGGTTTGGTAATAAAGTTGTATATGTGGGAGAAATTTCCATGCTACTGTGATGTGACACTTTTGCTTCTTACATGATAAAACAGTATATTTGGCTTAAGGTTTAAATTAAGCTTTAAATTTTGATGGATTTAGTAGTTTTGCTTTGATTGCCAGAGGGAGTGGACAGACATGAAATATTTTGCAGAGAGCAGAGATAGTGGTAGCTTGAACTACAGAATAGCATATATTACTACTGTAACTTGCTCTACACTGGCCTGCCTTTGAGACTGACCTGGAAGCTCCAACTGATCAAGAATGTGGCTGCACAAATCCTGACAGGGACACCACAGACTGCACATATTCAACCTATGCTGTGCCACTGGTTTCTGGTGGAGCACCATCAAGTTCAAGGTTTTGGTTTTCACCAATAAGTCCTTGAGCGGTCAGGGACCAACATATCTACATGACCACCTCCTCTGATATGCCCCCAGGAGAATGCTCCGCTCTTCACATAACAACTTGCTGGTGGTCCCCGGCCCTAGAGATATCCGGCTTTCCTCACCAAGGGCTAGGGCCTTCTCAGCCCTGGCCCCGGCCTGATGAAACTCTCTGCCAAATAACATCCATGCCCTGTGGCAATTAATGCAGCTCTGCAGGGCATGCAAGGCAGAGATGTTCTGCCAGGCCTTTGGTTGAGGACAGCAATGGCTTACATCATGGCTGGCACCTTTCCTGGACCTCTGTCCCCTGAATGATTTAACACCACTAATTCCCTCCTCACCTCATACCCATGAGGCAACACAGACTGGATAGTGGGAGGGAATCACAAAATTTCGCCTCTTGATTTTTAATTACTAAACCATATATTTTGATAATGATTTTACAGTTTTATCGTTTTTAAATTTGTATGTCACCAAGAGCCCCACAACAGTGGGGATTAGGTGATTCAAAAAAAGTAATTAAATAAATAAAATAAAATAAATACTCACAGAGTCTTCCGAAGAAACCTAGTTCATTCGCCTGGTATAACATACTCTTCCCTTTAGTTTTTATCTAGCATATTTATATAATGGTCAGTGTTCCTTATTAACCATTAAACGGAGCAAATATTGACTATGTATCAGGGACAGAGACCACGGAACTATTTGCTGGATTTGTAGCTAGTCTCTACAGTGGGGCTGGGAGGCTCTCAGCAACAGTCTTCACAGGAAGGAGATACTGGAGAGCAACAGACTTGACAGACAGAAGTACAAGCAGGTGGGTAGCCATGTTGGTCTGAAACAACAGAACAAAGTTTGGGTCCAGGGACACCTTTAAGACCAACAAAGTTTGATTCAAGGCATAAGCTTTTATGTGTATGCACACTGATTAATTAAACTTTGTTGGTCTTAAAGGTGCCACTGGACTCAAACTTTGTTCCAAAAATACAAACAATTTTTCTGCTGTGTGACTGATTTTTATGCCCTCTAATGTGGTAGCTTAGCTCTTACCACAGTCCAACATCCTGTCAACTGAGAAATACCTCCTAATTGGGATGGGCTGTGTCCTATATCCCGATGTCAGGGCTAATGAGGTTTCCTTGTGTGGGACCATATCACACTGCTGACTCATGTTCACTGTATGGTCCACTAAGAACTCTAGACTTCCACATCCTGATAGTACATTCATATAAGCATAAGGCTCAGAAGAATAGCAGATATATTGCTGTTGATGCCGCACAGGAGGACATTTTAAGGTCCAAAGAAGACATTATGTAACAGTTGTACATAAGAAGATCTCTGCTTTCTCCATGACACAAAGCAGTGAACTCTGAGTTTCGATGTGTGAGCAAGGGCAGAACCATAACATGTTAGCTAAAGCAGAGTGAGGCTTCATTAACACAGGGGTGGGAATATGCACCCCCTGCCAAGGACGCAACAGCAAGTGGCTTGGGATGAGGAACTTCTAGCCCCTGTTCCAGTGTTGTTTCATTTCATACTATGTGATTTGGTTTGCTTCAAAACATAAATGGTTTCACAAAGCAAAGAAGTTTTGCAACAGCTGATTAAATCCATCTTAATCAGGACATATTTGGTATCTTTATAGGAAATAGCAATCAATCGTAATAACAATCAATAATAACAATAATAACAATTACAGAAGGAAGTAATAAAAGTAGCTGTGAATTGAACCATACTGACTGATATAAATAAGAACATAAGAATTTAAGAAGAGCTTTGGTGGCTCAGAACATTGATCCATCTAATCCAATGATCTGTCTTACCTAATTACTCTGGTGGAACAACAATAGGGGCATAGAAGCTAAGGCCTTTCCCCAATGTTGCCTCCTAGAACAACTATTCAGAAGTGTAATGCCTCTGAACGTGGAGGTTTCCTTTAGTCACCATGGCCAGGGCTGGTGCCAGGTGTTTTTGCACACTAGGTGAGGCTACGGCATCAGTTCTGTGCTCCTCTGATGTCTGCATTCTAGGCAGTCGCCTAGGTTGGCCTAATGATCGCTCCGGCCCTGACCATGGCTAGTAACCACTAATGGACCTAACCTTCTTGAATGTCAGACCAACCTCATTTTCTTCTTTGATAGAGTGACAAGCTTACTGGATCGAGGGAATGCTGTTGATGTTGTTTACCTGGATTTCAGTAAAGCTTTTGACAGGGTTCCCCATGATGTTATGATGGATGAACTAGAGGACTGTGGACTGGACTGTAGGATAGTTAGGAGGATAGGCAACTGGTTGGAGAATGTACTCAAAGAATAGTTGTCACTAGCATTTCATCTGAATGGAGGGAGGTGTCCAGTGAGGTGCCACTGGGCTCAGTTCTGGGCCCAGTACTTTTCAATATTTTTATAAATGATCTGGATGAGGGTCTGGAGGGGCAGCAAACACACCAGAAGATAGAGATAGAATTCAATGAGATTTGAACGTGCTGGAAAAGTGGGTGGATGCTGGAATGCTGAACATGCTGGAAAAGTGGGGGGATGTGAACAAGATGCAATTTAACAAGGATAAGTGCCGAGGTCTCCACCTGTGTAACAAGAATTAGGAACACGCATACTGGATGGAGGATACACTTCTGGGTAGCAGTGTGTGTGGAAAAGATCTTGGGGTAAGGGAGGACCGAAAGTTAAATATGAGCAGTCTGTGTGATGTGGTGACAAAAAATGCAATCTTGAGGGTGTATCAACAGAGGCATAACATCCAAATCATAGTCCCACTGTACACTGCATTGGTCAGACCTCACCTGGAGTACTGTGCACAGTTCTGGAGGCCTCACTTCAAAAAGGATGTGGACAGAATGGAGCAAGTGCAGAGAAGAGTGACAAGGATGACTGGGAGCCTGGAGACCAAGGAAAGGCTGAGGGATTTGGGGATGTTCAGTCTGGAGAAGAGGAGGTTGAGGGGGGACAAGATTGCTCTCTTTAAGTATCTGAAGGGCTGGCACTTAGAGGAGGGCAGGGAGCTGTTCCTGTTGGAAAATAGAATCAAATCCAAATCTTTATTTGGGGAAAAAAATAGCAAATAAGCAGGAAGCACACAGAGAACTGTATGGTCACACAAACACACACATACACAGTAGCACCTCAGAAATACTCTTTCCTAATCTCTTTCCTAAGAATCCCAATATGGAGTTTTCCTTTTCTCACTGCTGCTGCAACACAATTTGCCTATGGCACCATAGTGTGTCAGAGTGAACACATACAATTACATGTTCTGCACATGTTGCAAGTGGCCCTGGTCCCAGATTGGACTCTCCTTTGGGCCTTATCTGGACTTCACACTCTCTAACAAACAACTGACCTTCAGGGCCGGTAAACTGGCCCTCCCTGCTGTCTCCAGCTGGTGCAGAAAGATACACTTGTATCTGGGAGAGAGAGGCAGGCATTTGCATCTTAGAAAGACAGAGAGGCAAAGATCATCTGAAACAGCTGTCCTTTGGACAATTGAAAAGGGCCTATGAAATGCAAAAAGAAGCTCATGAAGGGTTGCAGAGGGGGGAAATCACCTGGAAAAGCTATAATTCTATGCTTCATAGGTTTTGGGTAATATTTATTTGGCAGCTGGGTCCATAATTTTTGCTATGAAGATAAAGTGGTATAGTGACCTATTTAGGGTATGTAGGGTGGATTCCCAGAGCACTGCCACTGTTGCTGTGCGGGGGGAGAGGAAGCAGGCAGGAGGCTGGGAGAGTGAAAAGTATTGGAGTTGGGAGGCTGGTAACAGTGAAATCAGCATAGTGGTTTATTGCAGGTCAAGATGGAACATGAGGGAGAGGGATTGGGGAGCCTGCTTATATTCACAGGTAAATCGCACCCTGACCTCCCCCCCCCCCCCCCGTGGGGTATTGGGTAAGCAGGGATTAGTTTCCCACCAGAGGCTCTCATAGGACCATTTGGATATCCTAAGCCTCTGATAGGGGGACGATCAGGATCCTAGGTTCTATTGTTCTCTGGGGACTGAAGCTCAGCTGGTATCGCTTACCATTACAGGTGAACATGCCCAGATACGTTGCAGTGTCCATAGCCAATACATAACAGAGAGTGATGGGGCAGAAGGAGAGAGTGATGGAGTGGGGGGGGGGGCAGAAAGAGAGAGAAAGAGTAATGAGGTGGGGAGGCAGAAAAACAAAGAGAATGATGTCGGGTCAGAAAGAGAGCGGAAGTAACATACATGGAGGAGAGAGAGAGAATAAGAAAGGGGGGCAGAAGGGTGAAAGAGTGTGAGAGAAGTAGGGGGAGAAAGGAGGAAGCAAAGGTGTGAGGAATAGGATAACCATCCCGCAAGTTTCTTGTGGGTCTCCACTTGTAGAATGTCTAAATGCCGAAGGATTTTTTAAAAATACTGCCCCAGATAGCTAGCACTAATAATACTCATGGGATACCAAAACAGCATATATACATTAATAGTTCCCAATAATCCTGACGGTTTAACAGAAACATAAGTTAAAAATTAACACCCTAACCAATAGAATTAGATTCCCTATCCCATAGATTGAGCAAAAGTGTGTGTGTGGAGGCATATTCCTGGTCAAACACAGGCCTGCACTGCAGGGCCCATGCAAAAGGCTGTGACAAGGGCCACACCCTTGTTGCACCACCCTTATCATGCTGCCCTTTGTGCAACACCCATGGTGTGGCTGTAGGCTGCTGGACAACACTTTGTAGTCCCTCCAGGAAAGGTGAGGAGACTCAACCCACTCTGGCAACCAGTGCAGCAGGGTCAGGTGGAACTAGACCAACTAACTGGGCAGGATCCACTGATGCAGCAGCCACCCAAGTCACAAGGTGAATAAGATGGCCAGATTACAATTTCTACTACTTTGCCTGGGACAGATGTTAGGTTTACTGGCCTGTAATTTCCTGCTTCCCCTGTGGACTCCTTTAAAAAAAAAGAAAATTGGTGTAGCATCTGCTACTCTCCAGTCTTCTGGTACAGTGACTGAATTTAGTGATAGGTTACACATATGGGTCAGTAGATCAACTATCTCACATTTATCTATTCATTTATTTATTTCATTAGGCTTCTATACCACTCTCTGCACAAGTGGGCTCAGGGCAGTGCACAACAAAATTCATAAAAATACATATAAATACAATAGGCAAAGGTAAAGGTTTCCCTTGCTCGAAAGCCAGTTGAATCTGACTTTAGGGCGTGGTGCTCATCTCTGTTTCCAAGCCGAAGAGCCAGCACTGTCCGATGACGTCTCCATAGTCATGTGGCCGGCATGACTAGATGCCAGGGCACACGGAATGCTGTTACCTTCCCACCAAAGCACTACCTATTTCTCTACTTGCAATTTCTTGCTTTCAAACTGCTAGGTTGATAGGAGCTGGGACCAGAGATGGGAACTCACTCCGTCATGCGGCACTTGGGTCTCAAACTGCCGGCCTTCCAATCTGCAGTTCAGCATCTTAACCTCTGAGCCACCACATAGTCTAAAATCCCAATCCGTAAAACCAAACATCTGCACGGCACCATAATATAAATTCCTGACTCCCTCAATTTACATCAGCATGGGGGAAAGGGTGTGATAAGCAGTTAAAAGCCAGCTAGATGTTAAAACCAGTAAAAACGGTTACAAACCATTAAAAACCTGTTGCTGTCCTCAACTGTATGCTTGGCGGAACATCTCTGCCTTGCAGGCCCTGTGGAATTGTAACAGATCCCACAGGGCCCTGATGCTAGTAGCCAGACACTCTTTGGGGCAGTAAGTGTTGGTCTCCTGAGCATAATACTCTCTGGGGGACATACCGGAAGAGACAGTCCCATAGGTACCCTAAGAACTCTCAGGTGAATGCCATCAGGACCTGGAGACTAATCGGTTTTTAATTTCCCCAGTAGAACCTCCTCTCTCATCACCTCAATTTGACCCAGTTCTTCAAACTCCCGGAAAAAAGTGGCTGTGGAATGGGTACATGCACCACACTTTCCACAGTAAAGAGAGAAGCAAAGAATTCATTGAACTTCTTTGGCATCTCCCCATCTTCCTTTATCAATCACTTTATTCTTTGGTCTTCCAAAGTCCCGACTGCTTCTCTGACTGGTTTCTTGCTCCTGATGTATTTAAAGAGATGTTTTTTTGTTTGTCTTGATGTTTTGAGCAACCTGCTCCTCAAATTGTCTCACCCAGAGGTGTCAAACATGTGACCTGCAGGCTGGATCTGGCCCTTGAGCAATTGGCTCTCTCTTGCTTCCTTCTTCAGTTCTGCTACTGCTGCATCACAGCTTGTTTTGCCAGACTTTCTCAATCACACAGGAGCTATAGATGGGCAAGCCTCTGTTCTCTGCATTGGTTGAGGCTTCTCCTCCTTCTGTGGGAGGGAGGGAATGAGCCAGAGCAATTGCACAAGAGACAGAGGCAAGCCTTTCTTCCCTTCCATTGGCTGAGGCTCCTTCCCTTCTTCCCCTTTGCTCAGCTGCCTCTATTACATGGAAGAAATACAAAGCACCTTTAAGGCCAACAGTTTTATTCAAGATAGGGTCTCTTGTGTAACTTGCTACAGTGTGTGTGTGTGTGTGTGTTTCGCTGTGGCTCTCCTGGGTACAACTGGGTTTGCCTCCTCCTTTTCACTGTATTCATGCCCTCATGATCTAGTCTTTCTCAGTAGGAAAGCAATGTGAACTATTTAGATGAGGAATAACAGCAAGCCAGTAAGGTGGATTAGGTGGAGAGTGTGTGTCCAGACCAAGATTGCCCAGCACATTTTCTTTGTAGACTGGGGATTTTGAACCTAGACTTCCCAGATAGCAGGCTGATACTGATCACTATACATGGCTGTCTCTCTGTTCTTACATGGCCTCGTAGGAGTTGCAGTTATTTTTCTGGGAAGACTATAGTTTTGTAGACAAACATGTAGCCTTCACTCTGTGTCATGATGCTTTCACAAGTTCTTGGCCAGCACATGAAGCAATTTATGTACAAAAGCTCGCAATGCCCAGCTATTTCATGTTTTCCCCTGGGTCCTAGGCTCAGATCACTGACCATGAGATTTCTGTTGTGAATGTCAATAAATCAAAAGTAGGCTTGCAGCTTACAGATACACACCTGAACAGCATAAGATTGCTACAGCACAGACATTTGATGCAGTAATTCAGAGCAAGAGCTGTCAGTTATCAGAGACTGTTAAAACAACAAAGTTTTGCGAGAGTGCTAATGTTTTGAGCATGTTTTTATTTTAAGAAAAAAAATCTTTAATTGTGTTTGTTTGTGTCCTTTGTAAAGTTTGTATCTCTGCTACCTGGCCTTACATTTTATGACACATATGGCCCAGCTGACAAGGTCTCATTTATGTCAAATCTGGCCCTCATAACAAATGAGTTCAATACCCCTGGATTGACTTATATTTATTTTGCCAAAGGCTGTGATCCCTTCTGTTCAGCTCATTGGGTCAGACCTTCCACTTTATAAAAGAAGCCTTTTTACATTTTATAGCTTCCTTGACTTGCATTGTTAACCATGCAAGCATTCTTTTAGACTTGGCTGCACCTTTCCTAATCTATGGAACGCATTCTATCTGGGCTTCAATTAGCTTCCAGGCATCCTTCAGGGATCTGACTCTCTTGTGTTTACCTTTCTTTCTTTTTTTTTTTTGTAAAGAAATTTTTATTTTTCAAAAAAAAACATCAAAAATAATACATTTACCTTATACAAATCCCTTTTTCCATCTTATATAACATTTTGTTCTATTTGTACATTCTATTTTTATCTTGTTTTGGTGGTTTCCCACCACCTCTGAAGCATAACACATTTTCCATTTTATTCAAAATAGTAATACTTATATCTATGTTTCATTTCTGGTAACGGTTATATATCTTTAAAATACTTATACATCAATTCTTATTTTCTATATTCTTATGTATTTCTAAGTAAAAACAGCTTCATTGTCTAATTTTAACTAAAACCTTCATATAATATATTTCCATTCCTTTATGCTATTATATCCATGTATAAATGTAGTTTTTCATATCCCAGTATTTTTCAACATATTCTTTCAAATCTTTCCAGTCTTCTAGAAAGGTCTCTGAGTAAAGATTATTCAATTTTCTAGTCCATTTATCCATTTCAGCCATATATAACAGTTTTTTCAACCATTCCCACACCTCTGGTATTTTTTCATTTTTCCAATTTTGTGCATACACCATTCTTGCTGTTGTAATCATATACCATATTATTGTCCTTTTCTTTACATTTATCTCTTCTAATTTAAGTCCTAGCAATAACATTTCAGGCAACTTCTTAAATGTACATTTCAAGATTTTTTCCATTTCTGCATGTATTTTTGACCCATAAATCTTTGCTTTATCACAAGTCCACCACATATGATAAAAAGAACCTTCTTTCTTTTTACACTTCCAACATTTGTTAGACATATTCTGACCAATATTTGCAATTTTTTTGGTGTCATATACCATCTATACATCATTTTAAAACAATTTTCTTTTAAGTTATAACACGTAGATATACTCATAGCATTTTTCCATAAAAATTCCCAAGATTCCATTTCAATGTCTTTGTTAAAGTTTATCGCCCATTTTACCATTTGTTCTTTTACCGTTTCATCTGCATTAAACCATTTTAGCAAGACTTTATACATTTTAGAAATCATTTTTTTCCCACCTTCCTCCCAAACTTGTTCTATTTCATTATTTTTTCCCTGAAGCCATGTTTTTTATCACTTCTATACAAATCATATATTTGTCTATATCTTAACCAACGATAATCAAAATCAATCTGATGCTGTTCCTTCAGTTTGAAATCTTTGCCATGTCTTATTAATAAGTCTATACTTCAGCCAATCTTGTCCTTTATATCTTGATGTTGGATGTAAGACTTCTGCGGGTACAATCCACATGGGTATCTCTTCTGAAAAAAAGTTTTTATATCTTGTCCACGTATCCATTAGTGTTCTTCTCAAATAGTGATGTTTAAACATATTGTCCATTTTTGTTTTGCCATTGTACAAATATGCATGGCACCCAAATCTACAATCATGACCTTCCAGGGACAATAACATTCTATCTTGTAACATAGTCCATGTCCCTACCCAGGTCAAACATATTGCATCATGGTATAACCTTAGATTTGGTAGTTGAAACCCTCCTCTTTCTTTGGCATCGCACATTATTTTCATCTTAATTCTTGGTTTTTCCCCTCCCCACACAAATTTAGACAGCTCCTTCTGCCAACATTTGAATGTTTTTACATCTTTCACAATTGGAATAGTTTGAAACAAAAACATTAATCGTGGTAACACATTCATCTTGACCACCACAATTCTACCCAGCAATGACAAATTCAATACATTCCACTTTTTAATATCCTGCATAATTTGCAACCATAATTTTTCATAATTATTTTTATAAAGATCAATATTTTTCATAGTTAGGTTTACACCCAGATATTTTGTCTTTTTCACCACCTCACATTCTGTAAGTTTTTGTAACTCGTTTTGTTTCTTATTTGACATATTTTTGCACATTACTTTCGATTTATTCTTATTTACATAAAATCCTGCTAAGTCACCAAACTTAGGTAAGAACCCTGCTTTGCAATTTCTTTTTCCCTGGTTTCTTCTTCAGTTCTTCTTCCTTTGTTTTAATGGCTTGTAGAATATTTTCATATTGCTCTTTTTTCTTTTTATTATCTTTAGCATTTAGCGATATCAATAGTCCTCTCATCACTGCTTTGTATGCATCGCATACGGTTTGAATTTTAACTTCTTTCTGCATGTTTACTTGGAAGTATAGGTCTGTTTCTTCAAGTAATTTTTAAATTATTTCTTGATTATCTAATAAGTCCTCGTTTATTCTCCATCTCTTTTGTTTTTTAATCTGCCCAGCTGTCCATAAACACGGATTGTGATCTGAGATTATTCTGGGTAAAATTTCCACTTTTCTTGTCTTAAAGGTTAGGTTAGTAGTCATCCAAATCATGTCAATTCTTGAATGTGAGTCATGTCTGTTAGAGTAAAAGGTAAAATCTTTTCCTTGTGGGTTACCTTTCCTCCAAATATCTTCCAACTTTTCTTGTTTTATCAGTTCAAAAAATTTTTTTGGAAGCTTCCCTAACGTCTCATCCTTTCTTTTAGAGCGCCTGTCTAGTTTATTATCTACAGTTCCATTGAAATCCCCTAACATCATAATTTGATCATAGTTTACATTGTCCAATTCCATTTGAAGTTCTTTAAAAAAATTTTCCTTAGCTCCATTCGGAGCATAAATGTTCACAATCAAGGTTTTCAATCCTTGCAGTAAAATTTCAATAGCTAAATATCTTCCATCTTTGTCTTTAAATATTACTTTAGGTTCCAAATCTTTTTTGACATATGTTACAACACCATTTTTTTTGTTGCTTGCTAAAGAATAAAATTCTTCTCCCAATTTTTTCCTTATTAAATATTTATGGTCTTGTTTTTTAAGATGAGCTTCTTGCAAGCAAATTATATTACATTTTTGTTTTTCCAACCAATGACCTACCATTCTACGTTTTTGGGGTGAATTTAGTCCATTTACATTCCATGTAAGTATTTTGTAATCCATTTTGATATATTCTTAAATATCTCCAAAATCGTCTTTATTCTTTCCCAGGAATGCATGTATTTCTTCTGTGCTTTTAATCACTACTCTGGAGTTGCCATAATAAAAGCTTAGTCCTTGAGGTATTTCCCAACGAAATCTGATTTTTTTCTCCTTCAGTTTATCCGTCAGACGCTTGAATTTTTTCCTTTCTTGCAGTATTGCTCTAGGCAATTCTTTCATTACTATGATTTTCTTTCCATCTATTACAAAAGGATCAGTAAAGCACTTCCTGTAGATTTGTTCTTTTGTTCTTTTCATTGTAAATTGGACAACCACATCTCTTGGTATGTTTTTGTCTCTTGCATATGTAGAATTAACTCTATAAACAAGATCCATGTGTTCTTTAACAACTTCTTCCTGTTCTTGTAAAAAATCTGCTATTGCTTCTTGCATTCTTGTAAAAATGTCTTCATTCAGTTTTTCCTCGATCCCTCGAAATCTCAAATGATTTTACATATCTTTATCCATCCTCTCATTCTCTCTCATTGTCTTATGGGTGCTTTCTTCCAGTTCTTTTACTTTAGTTTCTATATCTTGTGTTCTTGTGGATAATTTTTGAAATTCTGCTTTTAATTCCATGAAATTTTTATCTGCTTGAGCTGCTATATTATTCATTTTAACATTTACCTCTCCTATAGCGTCTAACATTTTCTTTTCCATTGCTTCCATAACGGCTAGTAGCTCTTTTTCTTTTTTTGCTGCCATTGTAGGAGAGGACCATGTGGCTGCTCTCGATCTTAGTCCGCGATCCGTTTTGCTTCTTTAAAAAGATCGATTTTATCTTGTCTTCCAAATCAAACACCAATTAGTGCATTCAAACAAGCTAATCTTGCCAAGTCAAATTATGTTGGTTTCAGCCTTCTACGTTATATACTCTTTGAGATATTGCAGTTTAAAAATTTTATAAATCCAAAATGGCGGGCGCGACTTCTCTATGGTTAATGTCAAAGGTTATAGTCTTTTTACCTTGCTTCTGGCTTGCCGTAGTTTCCTTTTGTCCCTTCCTTTTATTTACTTGTCTGCTCTCTGCACGTCACTTCCTGTTATGGTCTTTCTGGTCCGGCAGTATTTAGAGTCCCCTTTCTGGTCCGGCAGTATTTAGAGTCCCCTTTACCTTCTTCCGGTTCTTCTCCTTTTCCCTTCTTGTCTGCTCTTCTAGCCGTCACTTCCTGATTCAGTCCTCACGTCTTAATCTTGCGATGCTTGGTTCCCTTCTCCCTCTTTGTCTCGCGATGCTTGGCTTCCCCTCCCGACTCTTCTTAACCGCAGGAATGTTAAACAACTTGTTTTTTTGGCTTTTTAAGTTCAAATTCGTTTTTTTAGTGCTTCAAAACTGCTCTCATCCAATCAACAACAGTCTATTGCTTCACCCGATCTGCTTTTCGTCTTTCAAAACGCGGCAGTGGTAAGGCAAAAAACTTTTTTCCGTTACCTTTTGTTGTTACTTCGCTTCAGATGTGGTCCCAACGTTTAAACTTTGTCTTCTTTGTTAAGGAATCAGGGGAATTGGAGGTTTTATGCTGAATTTTTCAGCTCAGCTCGGCTCCTTAGAGATACTCGCAAGAATCCTCTTCGGCTGCAGTGCTCAAGGTGTTGGAAAAGTCTCCTCCGAGACTTTCCCTTCACTGAGGTTGCTCAAACCTGGATTATATTGCTTGCTGGTCCTCACACTACCTGTGTGAGGTTGCGTCAGGTGGATTAATCCACCCAAGCTGTCAGGAAGAGCCGCTGTCCGCCTTGCGCATTTGCAAAGCGTGTCAGACCTCCATTCCTCCGACCGGAAACCTTGTTTACCTTTCATTTTTCTTTTAACTATTCCCCTCATTTTTTGTAAAGTTCCCTCTTTTGAAATCCAACATTACAGTTTTGGACTTTAGGGGTAACTTGGAATAAATTATGAATTTAACAGCATTGGTCACTGTTCCCGGTTGGTGCAACAACCTCTATGTATCTCACCAGGTCTTGAACTCTGCAAGAGTGAGTTCTGCAGCTGGTTTTTTTGGATGTGTATGTGATTTTTGTGGTTTTAAAATGTGATTTTACTATATATGTTTTAATTTGTTAGCTGCCATGGTGGCCCTTTGTGAGGGCAGAAAGACAGGACATAATTTTTGTAAATTCAATTGATATTATCAATCATACCACCCCCTTTATTGGCCTTTGATTTCTTAGAAATATGCAGGGCTATTTTTGGGCAGGAACGCACAGGAACGGAGTTTCAGCTGGCTTCCGAGTTGGCCATGTCTACAGCCTCCCCCCCTCGGGTTCCCCAGGTGCCTCGCAAGCCACGGGGCACCTGGGGAAACCAAGCTGATCCAGGGAGGGAAGGCAGTTTAAATTGCCTCCCATCCTTGGGTTCCCTCCTCTGGGGAAGCCAATCCAGAAACTGTCTCCCCTCCGCGGGTTCCCCAGGTGCCTCGCAAGCTGCGGGGCACCTGAGGAAGCCGATCCTGGGAGGAAGCTGCACTGCCAGGGGTGTGGCCTAATACGCTAATGAGTTTTTGCTGTTGGGTGTAGCCTATTATGCTAATGAGTTCCTGCTGGGCTTTTTCTACAAAAAAAGCCCTGGAAATATGCATACATTTTATCAGTTCATCAAAGAAGTGGTGAACTCCTACCAAAGGTGGAAATATTTTGCAATTTTTCAATGTATAGTGCATAAATCAATGAGGCTACAATTTTAAAATAACAAATGCTTTATGTTGTCTTAGTTAGCTCAGAACAGTTACAGCACTGCTGAGTCTCAGCTGATGGTGGTGCAAAGGGAGCCCCGAAGACAACCATTTTCAGTGCTCTGGAGAAGCTGGAAAAGCTTCAAATATAATTGCTCAAATATTCATTTTTCATTTGGGTTCAAAATTTTCCCCATGCAAAGGATGCTGCATGTTGATTTATGAAGAAGAAATATCATAAAAGGTCTGTTGAATCTGAGGGGCATGGGAAGTGGGCCTCTCGGAGTCAGCTGTATTACAGTCACTGCTGCTGCCTCGGTGCCTCTCTCATTAACATCCAACACAGCCTTCTGAATAACCTGCAGAGAAAGAACAACATTTGTCTATTTGTGCAAGGGATACACGAAGCTGCCTTATACTGAGGGCACCTGGTGTTTTTGAGGGCACCTGGTGTTTTTGGCCACTGTGTGACAGAGTGTTGGACTGGATGGGCCACTGGCCTGATCCAACATTGGCTTCTCTTACATTCTTATGAATTGGACCATTGGTCTCCCAAGGTGAGTATGGTTGCAATCAGTAGGTACTAACCACTGGTATGGTGACCCACAAGCCTAGATTTACTTGTTATGGTGACCCACTTAAAAAAAAGAGAATCTACAAATCAATACAAGTACAAAAATGCCCTGAACTGGATAGTCCAGGCACGCCCGATCTCACCAGATCTCAGAAGCTAAGCAGGGCTGACTCGGCAAGTACTTGGATGGGAGGTCTCCAAGGAATACCGGGGCTGGGATGAAGAGGTAGGCAATAGCAAGCCACCTCTCTGAATGTCCAAGCCCCACTAGGGGCTGTCAGGCATGCACATGACTTCCTGGCATGCACACACAGACAGACACACACAAAATACTCACCAAAAATACAAGTACAAAAACCTAGGACCACTTTCACTGGCTTTGTGATCCAAATTTGGGTCAGGATCCATAGGCTGGTGAACACTGACCTATTTAGATTGGCAGCTAGGGATGGGGATGAACAGGGAAAATGTGGGTTGGTTTATGGTTTGTGGTATGCCCCGTTTGTGAACCATAGACTGTAATGAACGTTTAGCTGTGATGTTCTTGAGATTTGTGATGCAGTAGAATGACTCCCCAACATGCTAGAGACACCAAACTCACCAGGGGTCTCTAACCAACTCTCTTCTACTTGCCCTCCAAGTTTGGTGATTATTGGATTTATGGAGTTCAAGTTAAGTACCCCCATGAAGATGCCCCAGGCAAATGCTTTCTGGAGAAATGACATCCTGGAGGCACCTTCTTTGGCGGGCAGTAACTTGAACCCCAGAAATCCAATTCTCACCAAACTTGGAGGACAGGTAGAAGAGAGTCAGTCAGAGATTCCCTACAGGTTGGATTTTTCTATCTTTGGTCCAGGATTTTTTTTGCCAGGAATTTTTTTGAAGGGCATGGGGGCACTAATTAAATTAAAATAAATTAAATTAGCAGAGCAGGGGAATGGGGAGAAGGAGAGGTGCCACTGGAACAAGCACATTTTAGCAGCCAAAGCGTTAAGTCTCCCTGAGAGAGCTGAAGGGGTGTTTCCCCAGTTCTGAACCCGACAGACCAGCTTCTCCACCACTCTTCCTCCAGCTGGCCCTGCAGGTTTTCTCTTCCTGGTTTCAGAACTGGGCTGTGGCATCCCCAGCTGGAGCAGATACTTCCTTGCTGCTGCTCAGCTGAGACTTTCCAGTGAAAGGAGAACCCCCCTTCCTCCCCATGCTGCCAGGGCTCCAAGCACCCCCACCCAGCTGTTTGCACTACACCTGGAGAGCTACTGGTGAGCAGAGCCCACCAGGAGAATGGGGGCTTGCTCCCAGCACGCCTCACCTGACTCCGGGGCTCCTGCGTGACAGTGGTTTGTAGCAGCTCTGCCCTTCTTCCACAAGGTGTGCAGGCAAGCCCCAGGGTCCTTCCCTGAGTCAGCAAGTAAAATAAAGGTATTTAAAGAGACATGTCTCTTTAAATACCTTCTCTTCTCTCGCTGGTGCTTGCCGCCCCTGTGATGCAACTCAAGAAAGGAAGGGAAGGTATTTAAAGTTTAAATACCTCCTCTTCCCTTCCTGAGTTACACCGCAGTGGTGGCACACACCAGTGAGAAAAGGGAAGGTATTTAAATACCTTCCATTTACTTGCTGATGCACAGCAACACTGCCCCCCTTTCTCGGCCCCACAGCAAGCGCGGTCACTGCTAGTTGCCCCAGGCTCTCTCCCCCTCCTTGGGGAGGGGGGATCGGGAGGGTGGGGGTGCTGCAAATTTGATAGGGGCACCGCCCCGTGAGCCCCATCACTGGTTACAGCCCTGGTTCTGTCATTTTGACAGGCACAGGTTCAGGAGGTTCAGGAGTGTATAGAATGGATCCTGTGCAAGCTAGAGTCATCGAGTTGAAGGGACCTTCCTCAGATACTCCTCTGCATGTCCTCCAAGTTGTTGCTTTGAAGTTTTGTAAACATTTTGATTGAGCAGAGACAGTCTTTCTGGAAATGTATCTGCCCACACACTGGCACAAACCTCCATGAACAGCTTGAAAGTTCATGGAAAGTTCATGCCAGTTGACCTGCCACAAACTTGACTTTGTGACGTACGAACCACCCAAAATTTGTCATGAACTTTATTTTGAGAGATGATTTGTACCTATCCCTACTGGCAGCAGCTCTGCAGGCTGTCAGGTAAAGTCTTTCAAATCACCTACTTCCTGAGCCTTTTAACAGGAGATGTTGGGCATTGGATCTGGGACCACCTGCTTGCCAAGCAGAAGTTATACCTATGAGCCACAGCCTCTCCCCCAATAAAATATTGGGATAAAATACTGGGAGAAAAGCCTTTTTTCCCTTATGAACTGGAAAATAGTCAAGGTATTCTGGGACTATCAGTAAAGGAACTGATTAGGTCCTTCAGTTGTGCTTGTAAGAAAACTACTTCTCCATTTCATGTCCGTGTCAAACAGCACTGGATTAACTTCTGTGATTATGGGGAGGGAGAAGAGAATAGTTGGGATCAAATGTGAACAAACTAAAGTTAGATCTTGTAATTTGGGATATTTGGATGGTTGTTGATGGAATATAGATGGTCAGTTGGGCCAGTTACTAAGTCTAATGCCTTCTGGCAACAGAACAAATTTAGAGTCCTTGCACATGAAAGCTCATACCTTGAATAAACCTTTGTTGGTCTTATAGGTGCCACTGGACTCAAACTTTGTTCCACTGCTTCAGACCAACACATCTGACCATCTAGATCTGCCTTCTAGCAATGTATCTGAATTCAGAACTTTAATTTGTAGCTGATAAAAAAGTAGTATTTCTCAATCTCCTACTGGTGGGAAATCCTACTGGCATAGCAAGCAAAACAATCTTATTCTAAAGGATATCCAATGTTATTGTGCCATAAACTTTTATGAGTCAAAGCCTCATTCATCAGAAGCATGGACATGATGCACAAATCTTTAGCCGCAATAGATTCATTAGACTTTAAGGTCCCAAAACACATTTTGTTATATTGGCCTTGACCTAACACAGTGATTCCTCTGGCATTTGTTTAAGCAATAACCAACTCCATTACTTTGATGCAGGACAGATGTGGTACCAAGGCAACCGGTGGTGGTTTCACAGAAATTATAGCAGGTGGTCCTGGGAGGGTCTGATTGCTCAAAATGTGTCACACTTACTCCCATGAACCCGATCCTCTGACAGATTCTAGTTTAATAAATTGTGCCTAGATGAGCTGCAAAAGGTCCCTGTTTCAATTGTCAGTGTCTCCAGTTAAAAAGATTAGGTGGTAGGCGATGTGAAAGATGTTAACCTGAAACCCTGGAGAGCCACTTCCAGTCAGGTTAGACAATGGCCTTGCTAGACCAAGGGTCTGACTCAGTATAAGGCAGCTTCATGCGTTCATGATGCTTGGAGGTTAATTTTTTCAATCACTTCATAATTAAAAAAACCTCTTAAATAAGAAAAGAGAAGCCATGTTGGATCAGGCCAATGCCCCATCCAGTCCAATACTCTGTGCTAGGGATGTGCACACACAAAAAAAATCAGTATTTTTCAGGTTCCGGTATATTGAACCCGAAAAATACATGTTTTCCCAATATTCCTGAATCCCAATACTGGTATGATATTGGGATTTGGGAAATAATCAGGATAGCAGAATTTATTCAGCAAGGCATTTGAAGGGACAATCCCTTTAAATGCCTTTTGCAAGCCGCACAGTGAGTGAACCCAGAAGGTTCACTCTTCTGGGTTTGCTCGTAGCTTGGCTTGCCAACTGCATTCAAAGGGACTGTCCCCTTAAGTGCATTAGGCTTCTCCTGAACTGTGGTTTACACCATGGGTCAGGAACAGCTGGCTCCAGGATCTGGCATGTGCAGCGAGGTCCCTCTCTCCCTGCAGCCCCCAGACCCAGCTCAGAGTGCTTCTTTTGTGGGGTGGTTTAAACTGCTCTACAGAAGAAGCTGGCCCTAGGATCTGGTGTGTGAAGGGAGCTTTTTCTCTCCTTGTGTCACCCAGCCCCAGCTGGGAGAGCTTCTTCTGCAGGGCTGTTCAGACTGCCCCACAGAAGAAGCTGACCATGCGCGAGGAGCTCTTTCTCTCCTTGAATCACCCAAACCCGGGTGGGAGGGCTTCTTTTGTAGGGTGGGTGGGTTAAACCACCCTGTAGAAGAAGCTGGCTTCAATATCTGGCAAGTGCAGGGAGTTCTTTCTGTCCCCATGGTACCCATGGTACCCAGACCTGTCCCCATGGTACCCAGACCTGCCTGGGAGGGCTTCTTCTATGGGGCTGTTCAAACCTTACAGCAAAAGAAGCTGGCCCCAGGAACAGGTGTGCACGGAAAACTCTTTCTCTACTCATAGCATCAAGACCCAGCTGGGGGGGGGGGGGGGCTTCTTTTGCAGGAGGAGGTTTAAACCACCCCACAGAAGAAGCTGGCCCCAGGATCTGGCATGCATATTTTGGGTATTCGGCTCAGTATATACCATGTGCACATCCCTACTCTGTGTCAGACAGTGGCCCAAACCTGGTGCCATCAGGAGGTCCACCAGTGAGGCCAAAACTCCAAAAACCCTCCCACTGTTGCCCCCCCCCCCAAGCACCAAGAATACAGTGCACCACTGCCCCAAACACAGTGTTCCATCTATACCTTGTTCGCTAATAGCCACTGATGGACCTCTGCTTCATATGTTTATGCAGTCCCCTGTTGAAGCTGTCTGTGCTTGTCGCTGCCACCACTTCATCTGGCAGTGAATTCCACGTGTTAAACTTGTTTAAAGGTTAAAAGTACAATTTTTAGCACCAAGCCCACTCATATACTTACCTTGGAAACCTTCAGATTGGGTCCCCCAGTAATCCCAGACAGATCCGCTCTGTCACTAAAGACATCAGTTACTCCCATTCTCTGTAGCAAATCTTTGACATCGTAAGATCCAGAAACAGCAAGTTTTGGAATGTACAGTCTGATTTGTTGACTTAACAAAAAGAGAAAATAATGGTTTGAGATGGCATTCAACAGAATGGGGAGGGAAGACAGGAAAGGCAGGCAGGTGGCAGGTCTGTGCAGATGGGCATGTGGACAGGGAGGAGGGAAAACCATGAGCCAGAGCAAGCCAGGGGAAAGAAAGATATAGTAATTAGAAGTTTTGGGAAGTGCACATTCATTTCACTACTAATAAGAAAAAAGGAGAAATAATGCTTTTAGAGAACACCCAACAGAATATTTGGAGTCTTCAACCTTTCTGAGCCTGTGGGCACCTTGGAATTCTGACACAGCATGGTGAGTGTGGCTAGAAAATGGCTGTCACAGGGAAAAAAAGAAGAGAAGAAAAGGTTGGATTTATGTCCCACCCTTCACTACCCTAAGGAGTCTCAGAGCATCTTACAATCCCTTTCCTTTTCCCTCCCCACAAGCGTCACCCTGTGAAGTAGGTGGTGCTGAGAAAGCTCTCTTGAGAACTGCCCTTGAAAGAACAGCTCTGAAAAGCTTATGATTGACCCAAGGTCGCATCAGCAGCTGCATGTGGAGGAGTGGGGAATCAAACCCAGTTCTCCCAGATTAGAGTCCGTGCTCTTAACCACTACACCAAAATGGCTCAAGAAAGAAGTCCATGGCTTCTCTCTCTCTCTCTCCCTCTGCTCTTTTTCAGGTTATCCTCTTCCTCCACTCACTGAGTCTAAAGAATGCTGATGTAAAGTCTCTCAGCCAGACTGCTCCAATTGAATAAGTGGCCAACTCATTCTATTGTCATATTGTTCTTGGAAATTTGTGAGGATTTGCCAGAATTGGTAATCTAGTACTATAAAGAGTTAGCACTGAGATAAAAAGAGTCAACATTGGATGAAATGTGTTAGGATTTATTGAGAATTTCTGTTAGTGGGCAGAATTTGGTCTCTAGGATTTAGAGGAACAGTGGAGAGTTTGACTTCTAGAATTTTGTTGTTCTTTGTGGAATTCTGTTGGGTTTCCAAGGATAATTGTCTTGGGCCCCCGACATTGCTGGTGTATCTACTATTCCTATTTTGTCTTTTCACTAAACTCTCAGGTTTATCTAGAGCTTTGTTTGGTTGCTGTGGCTTTGGTAGGAAAAGCTGGCATATCCACGAAAACCACATTTTATGTAACGTGACTCAGCTTTGAGGTTCCAACGGGGAGAAATCTTCTAGCGCGGAGATCAGTACTCCAGGTTCTATTGCAGAACAGGGAGGTTTAACTATGCTAACTTCTGCCTGACCATTCCTCTATTAAGGCTGGAACTGGTTACTTCAGGGCAGGGTCGGCTTTGAGGTGAGAGAAGCCGGGAGGGGAGGTCTCATCTGATCACAAGCACAGCTGATTCCTGTGTTCACGGTTATTTTTTGTGGCCATTTATTGCTCTGAACAAAATTCTCCAAAGGACCATCTTGAGCACGGCTCCATGGTTATCAACTTCAACATCAGTTAGTTTGGCAGCCTCAAGGTTGGACCATGAAATGTGACGCTAGTATAGCTGATCTCCAAATAAAAGAAAAAAATTCCCGTCAAGAAAATGACAGCATTGGAGAAAGCCCTGTGGTTTTGTACTCTGCTGAGGTTCCTTCTGTCCCTCAAGGCCTGTCCTCTCCAGACTCCATCCCACAAGTCTCCAGGTATTTCTCAACACAAAGATGGCAATCTTAAGGAAGAGATCATATGGTAATGGCAGCTTTGGCGGGTGGAATCAATGGGACTGCATTCCTGTAAGGCTACTTCTGTTCTAATATTTGTTATTTTTCCTCTGTTTCCAAGCAGCTTCCATTTGGACACCTTGTGGGTGCATTAAAGATTAACCGAGTTCAGTGTGGTGGGAAGCTTCAGGACTTTTCTGTAACATTTCCAACTATTCCAGTTATAACTGATGGCTTCAATATCTTGGGATTCCCACACTGTAATGGTGACATGGATGTGATTTCTCTGGCCACTATGAATTCCTATGAAATGTTTGACGGTAGTGCTGCTTCTGATAATGCTCCAGGGCACCATGGATCATACTGATAGTTGCTAAGGTCTCCTGTGCTCAGTGGGTGAACACTGAAAACACCTTGCTCCATCTCTCTAGTCTAAGTGTCGTCATGGTTGTGGTGGCATTTGTTCCAGGAAACCCTTCAATGAATATGGGAGGTGTGGATGCACCAACTGGTAATTGCTTTATTCAGTCACTACTCTGAATATCCTCCAGGACACACACACTCACATGCACACACACACACGAAAAATACCACCACCCCCCATAAATAAATAAAGAAATAAATAATGCTGCAGCGTTAAAAAACAACAAGGAGAAATGCTTACTCATTTTTGAAAGATTTCTTCCATTTAAGTAAGGTTCTTTTTGACAAGGCGCTCTCCACGTCCCTCAGCTTCCCATCATCTGGCAGAATGAACCACGCCATAGCATCCTCTCCTTTGTAAGGCACCTCTACCACCCAGCAAGACAGGTCTTCATCATGGACATAATTGTAAAAACCGTCTCGATACATCAGGTTGACTTTCACAACTGTGTTTTCATCCACAAAGAAATCTTCTTTCCTGGTCTGGTGAGTACTGAAAGGCCATTTCCAGGCAGCTTAGGATAAGCAAGTAAGAAAAAACCAAGCGGAGTAAACGCTAGTTCTCCTATGCAACACAAATAACCTTGGCAGACATCCCACCAAACGTTTCTGCTGATGGAAGGCTTTCTGTCAGCAGAACAGGGCTTCTTTGCCTCCCTCTTCCATTGCAACCTAAAATGCGCCCCCAGTGAGACTCTTGGGAGACCCCCCCCCCCCCGAACAACAAAAGGAGGAATCAGTGAAAATCACCCTCCTTCCTCTCGGTGGAAATCCTCTGCAGGATCCCACCCACTGAAATAAACAGAGGAACTCTGGTCGACATGCATTGAATTCTGGCAGGAAGTGCCCTCAACTTGCAGCTGATTTATGGTGGCCCTGTAGAGTTTTCCAGCCAAGAGACAAACAGAGGAGTTTTGCCATTTCCTCTGTGTCATGACCCTGGACTTCCCTGGTGGTCTCCCATCCAAGCACTGATTGGGGCTGACCTTGCTTAGCTTAGCTTCTGAGATCTGATGAGACTGGGCTAACCTGGGCCACCCCGGTCAGGGCATGCATTGAATAAAGGTCCACAATTTATGCTTTACCTATGACCTTTGCTAGTTTTGAACTCTTAAACTTCCAATCTATTTTACATTTTCACTCTGTGATTAACTACAAAGGCTGGGAAACTCTGTCCTTTTTAAAGATACGAGCTCAAGGGTCGAAGGTAGTTCCCGTTTTCATTCTGCCCTATGCAGTTCTGAAACCCAGCCACAGGCATACAGGCCACTGTTCTTCTCCATTTTACCAGTGACCACATTGCTACAATTGCCTAGCAGTTTATTCACACACACACACACACACAATTTAAATGCTGTGAAATCACAACCTTATGGCGTTTTCAAGAAAAGATTTGAGCAGAAGCGGTTTGCCATTGCGTTCCTCCACAGCATGGCTTTTTCCTGTTGGTTCTGCCTCCATAACACTTTATCTCTTGATTTCTGCATGTTTTTTTTTTGTTCCTTTAGTTTTCACTTTGGTTTTTTGTTTTCCCCTTGTTTTTTCTGGTTCTTTTGATATTGATTTTACCTTGAAGAAGGCAATAAACTGACACCACAACTGTGACAATGCAAAAGGTGGGGGGTGGCTAGTCTTTCTTGGAGGCCCCCCATCCAAGTATTAACTGTGACCAACCCTGTTTAGCTTCCAAGCTCTGAATAAGCTCAGCCTATTCTATGCTATTCTTACACATCCATATGTGCATTCGCATTTGCATTCACATCTATATATTGGTTCTGCAGCCATTAGCTATTCTATTTTTAACTATTTGGAATGCTGTCTATTATTGCTTAACTTACCTTTGAAAAACATGTAATTCAGAAGAACCATTACAGTTTCTGGATTGAGGTCTTCAATTGCATGGGGTATTTTCCCACTTGTTCTCTCCGCCACATGATCGTTTATTTGCTTTTCAGCCACCGGAACATTTGTAAAGTCAGTCGTAAAACCTTCTGCATTGTACAATGTAGCAACATCCTCCAGAAATTTAGGCAGCAGTTTCAATGACTCTCGTATGAAAACGCTGTTTCCTATTTTCACCTGTGCTGTGTTATTTGGATCATTCAATGTGTGGATAAGTTGCTGAAAACCTCCGTGGATCTCCTCTTCCTCAATCTCTGACAGGTTGAAAGCAAGTCCTTTGTAAATCTGATTCTGGGTTTCAGATTTGGCACCCAAGGCTAGCATGGAAAAAGCCATGGAAATGCTGAGGGGAGAGAAGAAAATATTTTTGCTTGCCGGATCTGAAGCTACATGGTCGTACAATCTGAATGCAAAATCTCTGTTAAAGGCAGGTAGTTTATGGCAATTGATTGTCTTATTTTTTGCCAAATGGTGATGTTGATGGTCTGGAAGACTTTTGTGTTCATCGTGGTGCCCTGGACTGTGGTGACAATAGACTTGAAGTCCAATTAAGAACAAGGAGAGATAGATTATGGACTTCATTGGGATCTGTAAATGTTCTGCTTTAAAAAAAAAACAGAGAAGAATATATATTAGAGTTAACCTATCCTATGTAATCCCATTTTAACCAGACCTACTCAGATTTCTACTCAGATCTATGCAGTGGGGCTTACTTCTGGGAAAGAGATTTCAGAATTGAACTGTAGGTGTGGAAAAAAAATCCCTGTGCTGAATAAAACTGCAAATCCAATATAAGCAATACATCCTATTGAATCCAAATCTTATATTTTGATTAAGTCAGCCCTGGTGGCTTTAATCCATAAAGAAGAAGAAGAAAAGTTGGATTTTATACCCTGCTTTTCTCTGCTTTAGGGAGTCTCAGACCAATCTACAATCCCCTTCCCTTCCTCTCCCACAACAGGCACCATGTAAGCAGTGTTCCCTCTAAGTTGAGTTAGTGTGAGCTAGCTCACAGTTTTTTAGCCTCTGACTCACACATTTTTGTCTTAGCTCAGGAAGGATGGCTCCAGAGCAAACTACTTTTGCTCTCAAAACTCCACAGCTTAGAGGGAGCATTGCCTGTGAGGTAGGTGGGGCTGGGAGAGTTCTGAGAGAACTGTGACTGGCCCAAAGTCACCCAGCAGGGTTCATAAGGAGGAGTGGGGAATCAAATCCAGTTCTCCAAATTAGAGTATGCTACTTTAACCACTATACTGTGCTGTGGAGCAAATTGGACAGGCAGTAATGGGCTTGAATAATAGCAGACTAAGGTATATCATACTCACAGAACCCCCAGGAAAATCTAATGGCATTTCTGTGGTCTATGATTAATCATTTATGTACTAGACAACTAATGCCCAGTGTACACTATTAACAATTAAGCAGTGCAAATATAGATTATCCAATGACAACAGAGATCAAAACATCATGCAGTGGGTGTGTTGCTGTTGTGCAACTGTATCAGCAGACAAGATAAAGGGTCACCTGAAAATTGTCGAAGCCACCAGGTCTCAAGCCACTGTTTTCTGATTTTCCCAGTTTGAACAATGGGAATGCTTTGAATGTGCTGGTTTTGAAGCTTATGCCTTAATTTAGAACTGCCAAAGAATAATTACACATGCAGAATGAAAGGAAATTATATGAATCAAAAGCCTTGAGTTCTGGGAAAATTGGGAGTAAAGACTGAATGCAGAAAGGCCCTATGTTTTTGCAGTCACATATAGAATACAGAGTTTCAGGGGTCATTTCACAGAAAAAGAGGTGCAGGAGCTCATTAGCATAACTCATTGGCATAGCTTATTTGCATATACTACACCACCTGACATCACCGGAAGTATGTAAGAAGGCAAGAAAGGAGAGAGAGAGAGAGAGAGAGAGAGAGAGAGAGAAAGAAAGAAAGAAAGAAAGAAAGAAAGAAAGAAAGAAAGAAAGAAAGAAAGAAAGAAAGAAAGAAAGAACTGGCAGAGGGGACCGCTACTAATCCAAGTCTCATGAATACCACTATTCTGGGAGGATAGCTTCAGTGGTGACTGAAGCCTTCAGAAAGCTGGTTGGAGGAACAAGGACCTTTCCAGGGGACGGGGTCATTTTGCTGCAGCCATGACACAAGCAGGCATTCCCCCGCGGGCTCGGGGCTGGCACCAACTCCTGGAGCTGAGCTACCCTGAGCTCCTGCTCAAAATGACCCCTGCAGAGTTTGGAAATGATGGCGTCCTTAATTTAAGAAAATCCACATGACTTTTGAGCATTCAGTCTCTGAAACAAAAAAAGAAGTTAAATGTTGCATTTGGATCTCATGATATTGTCCCACCTGCATAAGAACTTCCATTGAGTCAGGGACTTTTGCTCTAATCTAGATGAAGAAATTCTACCAGAGCAGCAAGCCTTTGTGCTGGAACTACTTCAGGTGTGTCTAAAGATATCATGCAGGGTACTGGTTTAGAAACATTCTAAGCATATAGAAACTAAACATGAGGTCATAAATCATGGTTAAGGGAAAGAAATCAGAAGACCACCATATCCATTAAAAATTTGTAAAACATGAAGTGATATTACTGATGCAGGTTTGCTACATCAGTTTTATATAACTAATTTTATATGCTAGTTTTATATAACTTCATGTCTTTGCTTATTCCATTATCCGTAGCCTGCCTTTAAAACAAAAGGAATCTTCAAGGCAGCTCACAACCCAATATCATACTAGCACAAAAATACCCTAAGTAGATAAAGACACCCAAAATAAAATGGATGATGTCACAGGAGAAAATGTGTCTGGTGTCTGAAGGCCAACAAGGAAGGAGCAGAGCAAATGTCATTGGAGAAGAAACACCAGAATTGTGGTGTCAGTGCAGGAAAGCCCATGTCTCATGTTGTTATGTTCTCTTATGTTGTTTTACATTGCATAATTAGGGCTCTGGTATTCTAGCTCCCTCAATCTTATTGGCTGCTGAATAAAGACTTCCTATTGGTCCTTAAGCCAATCCTAGGAACCAATCAAAGAGCCCTGCTTAGGTCCAATCAGATTTCGTATCCTTAGTTACAATGTACAAAGTTATGTGTTGGAACAGTATACATTAAGTGCTGCTCTTGTCAGAGCTGTCTTTGAGCTGAACAGTGTTCAGAATAAAAGCCTGCATTGCATTCATCGCCTCCTGACTCAATACTTAATACATGTTAACAGACCTCAACACAGCAGATGTCAGGAGGACAAACGGCAGCAATTCCATATAGTTCTCATCTCAGAACTGACTACAGGGCAAGCACCCAAACTGTATTTTGTGCAAGGTCCATTCTGTCAATGGTGGGCGAGTGGGCATCAACGTGGCAAATGGGGTTCAATGTGGCCAAGTGCAAAGTCATGCACATTGGAGCCAAAAATCCTAACTATGAATACAGGCTGATGGGGTCCGAACTGGTGGAGACGGACCAAGAGAGAGATTTTGGAGTCGTAGTTGATAACTCAATGAAAATGTTGATACAGTGTGTGACTGTAATGAAAAAGGCCAACGCTATGCTGGGGGTTATTAGGAAGGGAATTGAAAACAAATCAGCCAGTATCATAATGCCCCTATATAAATCGATGGTGCGACCTCATTTGGAGTACTGTGTACAGTTCTGGTCGCCACACCTCAAAAAAGATACTATAGCATTGGAAAAAGTGCAGAAAAGAGCTAGAATGATAGAGTTGGAACACTTTCCCTATGAAGAAAGGCTGAAGTGCTTGGGGCTCTTTAGCTTGGAGAAGCGACAGCTGAGGGGTGACATGATTTAGGCTTATAAGATAATGCATGGGATAGAGCAGGTAGAGACAGAAGTACTTTTCTCCCTTTCTCACAATTTAAGAACTCGTGGGCACTCTTTGAAATTGCTGAGCAGTCGGGTTAGAACAGATAAAAGGAAGGTGGTGGCGGCTACAGGCATGGACGGCTTCAAGAGGGAATTAGATAAACATATGGAGCAGAGGTCCATCAGTGGCTATTAGCCACAAAGTATAGATAGGAACTCTCTGGGGTATGTGATGCACTTGGTGCTTGAGGGGAGGCAACAATGGTAGGGCTTCTAGTGTCCTGGCCCCACTGCTGGACCTCCGGAGGGCACCTGGTGTTTTTGGCTACTGTGTGACAGAGTGTTGGACTGGATGGGCCACTGGCCTGATCCAACATTGGCTTCTGTTATGTTCTTATGTTCTCTTATGCATTCCCTTCCCTTTTCAGACCTTCAAAGGCAGTCTTTTCCTGCCAAAGTGTGCTTTAGCATTACAATACTGCTTGGGAGGGAAAGGAACGAGGGGATGGAAGGGTTTCCAGACCAAGAACCTTCTAGGGAATCACCACTGCAGCTTTTGTGCAGATACAACAGGGAAATGGGAGGAGCCAGGGTGGGTGGTGGCAGCAGCAAACTACCATGAAACGGGGGATATGGGAACTATATGTGCAGGCTATGTGTATTGGCCACGCAAACATAGAAACCATGCATTTAGAACCTGTGACTATTTATATAGCCCTAGAGTAGATGGGAGACCTGTTGGCATACATGTTGAAGTCTGAGCCAATGTCAGCAGATGTGATACACTCCTTGCCCCACATTCTCATTGTACAGTGATTAAATGATGTCTGGTGAGGGTGCTTCCAAATACTGAGAGTGCTTCCAGATCTCTTTTTAACCCTCAGATGGTGCATTGATATGATCATAGCACTCAGAAAAATAGGAGGCCGATTGTTGCTGAAGCCATGCAGGAGGACATTTGGGGGGGGTCCAAAGTAGATGTTGGTATGTGTAACTAATATTTCTGCTTCCTCCATGAAACAGTCCCATAAATGTTACATAATGAGAGTGAGGCTGCATTGACACGGGAGTGGGAAAATGCACCCAGCCAAGGAAGCCGCATCAAGTGGCACCCACATCCCTGGTCCGATAGTGCTTTGCTGCTGAACAAGATTCTGACAGGATTTGAGTCTTCTGTTTCCTACTGCACCGTTCAAAAGGTGTGCAATTAGTTCCAAACATTTACCATGCAACCAACAATCCTGTTTTCCAGGAACTTCAAATTGCTGATCAGCTTCTGGGAGAAGGCAAAGTCCCTATAACCCATGTCAATGACCAATGTCCTAATCAATTGCAACTCAAGGGCATGTAGCTCTGCCAAAATAAAAAGGATGGTGTCTTTTGTACTGATCAGCAGTTCAGGGATAAGAGAGGGCGGCTACATTCAGTGCAATCCCAAACAGAATTACACTTTTCTAAGCCCAGGGGTCTCAACAAATTGAGAGCAGTGTGACTCTGTTTAGGATTGCACTGATGGAATCAACATCACTCTGAACAGCTGATGGGTGCAAAACTGGGCTTATTTTGCAGGACTATGTTTTTGCAGTCACAAATAGAATATAGAGTTTGGAAATGATGGCGTCCTTAATTTAAGAAAATTCACATGACTTTTGAGTTGTATAGTATTCAGTCTCTGAGACAATAAAAGAAATTAAATGATGCATTGGATCTCATGAATTTGTCCCATCTGCACAGGAACTTCCATTGAGTCAGGGACTTTTTCTCTAGTCTAGATGAAGAGTTACATGTTCTACCAGAGTAGCAGGCCTTTGTGCTGGAACTACTTCAAATGTATCTAAAGATCTCATGCAGGGTACTGGTTTACAAACATTCTAAGTATCTAGAAACTAAACATGAAGTCATAAATCATGGCTGAGGGAAAGAAATCAGAAGACCACCAGATGAGATCCATTAAATATTTGTAAAACATGAAGTGATATTATTGATGCAGTTTCGCTACAAAAGACTGCTAGTTTTATATCGCTTCATGACTTTGCTTATTCCATTATCTGTAGCCTGCCTTTCAACCAAAAGGAATCTTTGAAGTAGCTCACAACCCAATATCATAAATACAAGAACAAAAACTAGCACAAAATACCTAAGTGGATATGGGCTGTGGTCACACACACAAAACAATCCATTTTCAGTACACTTTCAATACACTTTCCACAGAGCTGTAGCCAGGATTTTTTACTTCGGGGGGCATTTAAATAAGTCAGGGGGCACCCACGCACACACAACCATGCTGTGTCAGGAGCAATGAGAGGGTAAACAAATTAAAAAGCAAGGGGAAAGAGAAAGATAAGAGGTGGGAAAGGTGATGGTGTGGCGCAGTGGTGGCGCACACAAAAAATAAAATAAAATAAATTGGCTGGATGGGAATTCAGGAGGCCCATACAGTAAGTCAGGAACCGAGCTCAAGATGCCCCACTGTAGTTATGGGCCTGACTTTCCACCTGGGTTTTGCCAGTTCACGTGGTAAAATCCAGGGCTTTTTTTTGTAGAAAAAGGCCAGCAGGAACTCATTAGCATAATAGGCCACACCCAGCAGCAGAAATTTATTAGCATGTTAGGCCACACCCCTCACAGCACAGCTTCCTCCCAGGATCGGCTTCCCCAGGTGCCCCGCGGCTGCGGGGTGCCTGCGGAACCCGAGGAGGGGAGGCCTTCCCTCCCTGGATTGGCTTGGCTTCCCCAGGCGCTCTGTGGCTTGCGAGACACATGGGGAACTCAAGGGTGGTGAAGGCTGTGGGCGTGGCCAGCCGGAACTCCGTTCCTGTGCGTTCCTGCCCCAAAATAGCCCTGGTAAAATCTACTTGGAAAGTGCATTGAAAGTGCATTGAAAGTGGAATATTTAGTTTGTGTGACCGCAGCCAAAGACACTCCAAATAAAATGGATAATATCACAGGACAAAATGTGTCCGGTATCTGAAGGCCAACAAGGAAGGTGCAGAGCAAATGTCATTGGAGAAGAAACACCAGAATAGTGGTGTCAGTGCAGGAAAGCCCATGTCTCATGTTAACAAACCACAACACATCAGATGTCAGGAGGACAGATGGCAGCAATTCCATATAGTTAACATCTCAGAACTGACTACAGGGCAAGCACCCAAACTGTATTTTGTGCAAGGTCCCTGGCAGGAAAACTGGTGATGTGATTTGATAGTTGCAGCTGAGCAGCTCCCAGAGAGCCGACTGCAACAGAGATTTATGACATGGCCCAAGCTAGATGACCCAGGCTAGCTTGATCTCATCAGATCCCAGAAGCTAAGCCGGGTTCACCTTGGTTAGTACTTGGATGGGAGACCTCCAAGGGAGGCTGGGGTCACTATGCAGAGGAAGCAATGGCAAGCCACTTCTGCTTCGCACTTGCCCTGAAAACCCCATGAGGACTCGCCATAAATTGGCTGCGACTTGATGGTGCTTTACACATACGAAAGCATATGGAAAAAGTAGTCTCTTCTCTGGGTTTCTGAAATCAGGATCAGAAGCTGTTTTCCCTGTTTCGGGAAACACAGAGAATAAGAAATGGATCTATTCTATAGAACCACCATTGGGCAGTATATTGTGAGGTTTGATGTCCCAAACCCAGATCTGCTGTTGTCCCAAACCCAGATCTGAATCTGAATTAAAATGGGTCTGGAAATAAAAAGTTGGAAATGTGTTTAAAATTCTACAATAAGCAATGATATTTTTCCAGGGAATGTTTTCAAGTAACATTTTATCTTAATAGAATTTATAGTTTAGTGGATGTGACAAATTAATAGTCTATTTATGGTAAGTAGCCATAATGGCTAAATGGACTTCCATGTTCAAATTCAAAAGACATTTTCTGGGAAGGGACAACAAGATGGTAGGAGCTTGTCTACAGGCTTAGCCAATGTCCAATACTGATTGTTAACCAGTAAGTGGAGCAAACATGCATTATGAAATGGATTGAGAGAACAAAATCTGAAGCAATACATTTGCCCCTGCAGTTTGCACAATTATGTCAATACTCAAGGTAAGGGTCATTTGAATGGTCCCTAACCTGAAGATCTCATGCCATTCAATTTTCTCTTAGCCCAGTTTGAGCCAATGAGACTACTCAGGATTTCCTAATACCAGAGGTTTTTCCCTATATTTGTCTTGCAGAATATGACAGCGTATATTTCAAAATTTTCCTTGGGACATCAAACCTCACAATATACTGCCCAATGGTGGTTCTATAGAATAGATCCATTTCTTATTCTCTGTGTTTCCCGAAACAGGGAAAACAGCTTCTGATCCTGATTTCAGAAACCCAGAGAAGAGACTACTTTTTCCATATGCTTTCGTATGTGTAAAGCACCATCAAGTCGCAGCCAATTTATGGCGAGTCCTCATGGGGTTTTCAGGGCAAGTGAGAAGCAGAAGTGGCTTGCCATTGCTTCCTCTGCATAGTGACCCCAGCCTCCCTTGGAGGTCTCCCATCCAAGTACTAACCAAGGTGAACCCGGCTTAGCTTCTGGGATCTGATGAGATCAAGCTAGCCTGGGTCATCTAGCTTGGTCACTCCTGATCAATGATCTTCAGAAGGTGACTGACAAGTAGAGTACATCTCTGTTCATTCTCCTGGACGAGTTGGTGGCTTTTGATACCATTGTCCATGGTATCTTTCTGGAGAGTCTAGCTCCGTTGGGGGCAAGGATATCGGGCTTGATGATTCTGTTTCTGATTGGCTGAACAATTCCAGAATGTGGTCAAGAGTCTTCTGCTTGTGTTGACAGGTGAGAAACTGGTCCACAGTCTCTTTCCCCTGATCACATCAAACACAACATATACTTGCTTTGTTGGACACTACATCATAGGCGTCAACTTCAGGGAGGCTTGGGAGCTCACGCTCCCTTGAACCTAATGAGCACCCCCCCCCGGGTAACCAGTGCCAATTCAAAACTTTCTTGCAGCTTGCTCTGTGCTGTCTCCAGCTGGCTCCTATTTTTTGCTTTGAGAAAATGAGAGAAAGAAAGTCTTCCTTTGATTGGCTGAGGGCTCCACCTGTGGGGAAGGAGGGGGAGGGAAAGACGTGGGGGGGAATGGAGTTGGTAACTCTTTTAAGAAGATTAGCAACGTTTTCTTCCTGCCCCAATGTTTATGTTTAGAGACTTCCAGGATGCCGGCATTCTCTCCCCACCCCCACCCCCCACCAGCCTGGGCACTGAACTTCAAAGTGAGGACTTTGCAAAAGAATGACACAACCTTGAAGCTGCCTGTGATTGGAAAGCTTGCAGCTTTTAGATTTTCTTAACAAAACCGGTCAGTTTTTTTTTAATGTGTTGGATAATGAGAAGCATGCATGAGGTTGCAAATCTGAAGTGATTATGGAAACTGCAAATCGGTAAGCTTATTCAACTGCAAAGATAGTTTGCTTTTGGTGTGGAAAGGAGCTTAGACACTCCTCCCCTTTCCTGCTGTCCAAGAAAGCCTCAAGGGCACAAGTAGAGCAGCTTAAAGAGATCATCTTTGTGTTTGTTGCTCCCACCCTCCTCCAGTGAGTTACATTTTGGCTTTATGGGTAGGTGGCTCAGAGGTGTGAAAAGCTGCTTGGGTTTCTCTCTGTGCACACCCTGCCCATGAAAGGGGCACTGTGGAAGGTAACTCTCAGGTAGTAAGGCAGAGGGTTCAGCCTCAAGAGGGCTTGTGGCTTTGCATTTTTTAAGTGGGGAACTTTTTGGTTCCAAATGGAGGTTTGAATCCTGTTTTCCCCTTTCTGTTCCCATCCCCCTTTAAAGCCTTTTTAACTCTATGAATTTTATTGCATTGGTTTTGTATGGGCTGTTGCCTGTAGTGTGTGTCTATATAAAACCATGCAAAAAGGTAATTTTACCTACTAAGGTATCATTGAGAAGAGAACCTGCATGATCAGAGGCAGTGTACCACTGACTGCTGGACATGGTGGAGAATGAAAAGTAGAGTTGTGACCTTCCTATGGCATCTGCCTGCTTATTAGTGGGAACAGAATTCAAAGCTAAGTGGACTCTTCATCTGGTGCAGCAAGACTGTGTTTGCTTTCAAGTTTCTTTCTTCCTAGTGATGTAGAATGACCAGGAGTGTGTTTGTATGTGCATGTGAACGTTTATTTCACAAAACTTTAATGTGATCTGTCTTCTAGAGAGTTGCTAAAAAGCAGACAGGGCAACATGACCATCCTATTCCATGTAGGGTTGCCAGTCTCCAGGTGGCACCTGGAGATCTCCTGCTATTACAATTGATCTCCATGCGACCAAGATCAGTTCCCCTGGAGGAACTGGCTGCTTTAGAGGGTGGACTCTATGGCATTGCACCCTGCTGAGGCCCCTCCCCTCCCCATGCCCTGTCCTCCCCAGGCTCCCCACCTCAGATCTCCAGGTATTTTCCCACCCAGAGCAGGCAACCCTAATTCTGTGTATTTAAGTTATGTGTTCTGATGAGAAAGTATGCATGATCCATTTTCTGACTTGGCTATGAGAGTTCCAAATAGTATGTTATGCGTCACGCAGGGGAATGCAAGATGAAGCTGTGTCACCAGAGAACTGGCTCCTTTTTGCTACCAAAGACTGTTGTGGATTGTTCAAGTTTGCCTGCTCCTTTATTTATTTTATTTATCAGTAGGTCCATCACATAAGATAATCATATTTTTTGACAAGTGTGGCTGTTGTAGTCTTTTAAGACCAATTTTTAATTGCAGGCAAGAGAGAGCATATGGTGGAATGGTTTACTCAGGAACTCTTAAAGGAACATTCAGGAATAAAGGTTATGCATCTGTTACAGTGTGAAGCTGTAACCTCTGTTTGAGCCTTATTAGATCTCTGAATATGACATTTGGATGATAGCTACTCTGAGGTCACCCAGAGTAGGATCCCCTAAATTTCTGGGGAGCCCCTTCCTAAGTCCCACAGGGCTCCACCTCCATAAATACTGACAGTGGCCTGTGATGTCACTGGCTCTTCCCTATGACGTCACTGGGCCTCAGTTCTTTTAAGGACCTAGAATAGCAATTCCTCTGGCCCAGCCCCAACCCCCCCCCCCAGGAAATTGGAAAGTCTACGCCCTTACTCTACATAGGCTGAGGACAGACTGGCAATCTGGAGCAGGAGAGCTCCGCTTGGGAAGCGGGGGAAGGGAGCCCGTTCAGACATCTGCAGCTGTCCCTCGGCTCCCTTCCGCACTTACGCGTTTTGCAGCCGGTTTCCTTTCGCTTTAGGAGGACACCGGGAGAAACCGGTGTCCAGGGGCCATCTTCCGCATGCCTCCCGTTTTCAGGCAGTGTGAACTGGAAGAAGGCAGGATTCAAGCGGAGGCGGCTGTGTGAACATGCTGTTTCGGCAATTTGCGCATGAGCGCACATTTGTGCATGCGCACATAGCCAAAACAGCCCTGCCACAAGCTGCGGAGGCCGGCCCACCTAGGGCCACTCCGCAGCAGTCTGAATGCTCCATAACAGCATCCTTGCGCAATACCCTGGCCAGTGTGAATGGCCAGCCCCGGGGAATTTTTCCCCTGCAGCTTTTGCCTCCGGATTCCTCCCGCTCCAGATTGCCAGTCTGTCCTCAGCCATAGACTAAGCTATCCTTGTTACCTGTAGTACCTGTACCCTTTTCTCACTGTCTCTCCAACATGTTGGTTCATCTGAAAAAACAGGTCAAACTGACTTAAGAAAAAGTGTGTGAGCCGAGGAAACTTTTAATGGTCTTGGAATGAATTGATTGGTACACAAGGGCCCATTTCAGCAAGAGTTGACTGAGATCCAATGGTGATATGAAAGAAGAAAGAATTTGTCAAGAATTGAGTGAATTGTCTCCCAAATAAAGAGTTAAGAATGGGTTTCAAAACAATGTCAGTGTTGTTGATAATATACTTACTTTGGGAACCTGCAAAAGAGTGGGGCTGATGAGCAAACGTAAAATAATCAATCTGAACATCATGATTTGTTAAATAATTGGGCCATATTCATGGTTTGGTAGAACCATCTAGGATGTTCAATGTATTTAAAGCTCAACCCAATTAGGAGGCATTTCTTAGGTGTTAGGATGTCTGTATATGGTAAAGATGCCCCATAAAGGGGCATAAAATATATCAGAACTGGAGGTTGTATTTCTGTTTGTCAGCTGTGTTTTTCTCCCATATCATCTCTTCTGAGAGGGTCAAAGATTGTTATTGAAAACCTTCCAGACCCTGTGAACAAACTGCAGAGACTAGCTAAAAATCCAGTGAATAACGCCTGGTCTCTGTCCCTGACACAGAATGAATATTTGCTCAGCTTAATGGTTAATAACAGACACTGGCTACATAAGCATGACAGGTAAGTGGTTAAGGAAGGAGTATCATAGAACAAGTGAAGATGATACATTTCTTCAGAAGACTCTGTGAGTATGATACACATTATTCTCTACTTTGATCAACCTATATTCATGTTCTTTCCAAAATATTTCATCCTGTCTGTATGCTAGCTTTGATGATTAAAAGACAACTAGGGAGACACAGTATGTAACCGAGAACATAAAGAAGAAGTTACTGTGTATGTTCCATTATCACTCCGTTTATACAAAGAAAGCAAGTATGAATCATGGAGAACCTTTTGCCGACTGTTTCGAAGGGAAGGATTGCCTTTGTTCCTATAAATGTTTTGGATCGGCTGGTATATTTAAAGAATACGCATTGGTTCCAGCTTTGGGAAATATTATCCATGATTGATACTTGCTGCAAGCAAAACAACTCTGATGAAGATTTGCTGCAAACAAGAAGTTTACCTGTAAATGCTCTACATCTTACAGCACTACAGATAAGATTAGAATTTCAATAGCCAATCCATGTGCAAAAGAACCTCCTCAGGAAAGCTCCTCCATTAGCATGTCACAGCCTGGGAAACTCCTACAAGATAATCTCAGCCATACTCCACCTTCTTGAGTAGATATAAATTACCTGCCTACCATTTTTCTTCTCACATTGATACAGAGAGTACTCCATCTTTCTGTGTTAGACCTCTGAGGATGCCAGTCACAGATGCTGGTGAAACGCCAGGTACAAAAATGCCAAGACCATGGCCATACAGCCCCGGAAAATCTACAACAACTAATTTACCTGAGATTCTCATCAGTTTTGTTCTAAGAGTTTGTTTACTGGCAGCATCATTCGAAGTGTTTGTTTACCTGCACACAGTTGAGTTCCCTGGCATGTTGAACTCATCATTATAATTATTGTGGATGAGGACTTTGGAAATTTTGTAAATGAGTTCACACTGTAAATTGTAAATTTCAGATTCAGTGCCTCTACACAGACATCTGTAAATGTATTTCCTTGTTAGTTTTGAATTTAATGTAACCAATACTATTCACGCATATTTGAGAATCTGGTTACCAGAACTCATATTATAAGATTTCAAGAATAGACAAGATAACATTTCATATAATTAGCAGTGATAATGGCTTTAACAATTAAAGCAAACGACTAGATCCATCTAAATTTAAAACTTAATTTATTTCTTAGGCTGAATGGTCTGTTCTATTACACATGGATCAAAGTTTGGGATAGAGTATCTCAGAGCAAGGTAGCATAGAAATCTCTCCTACATTGAACACAAAACTTTATTACCAGTCTTTAGATACTATGAAAAGTGGGGCAATGTAGCACAGATGAGTACGATACTAAAATTGTACCGTAAGATAATTTAGGGACGGTAGAAACTGGGGTTTCCTTGTGTTGCACAGAATGTCCAGAAGATATTCTTATCCCAAACTGTTCTTTTTGTGTTCAAGGAATATAAAACATTTCTTTGATCGAATGAATGGTGGAGTTCCTAAAATTAGCCACGTGTGGTGCAATTCAAATCCCATTAAAGATAACAGTAGATTTAAATGGATTCTAAGTTGTGCTCATCAGTTTCTGCAAAAAAGCCTCAACATTATTGTAAAATACTTTTATTCTTTAAAGCTTTGCACTATTTATAACATTTTTTTTTATTTTTCTTAGCATTTCAAGCACATACTTGGATACTTAAACTGTTTTGATAATTTAAAGAAAAAAATCTAAGGAAAACTTTTTAGATATTTTCTAACCTCAGATTTCCTTGCATTATACAGTTTACTGAAATTTACTCATTTTCCTGCCACTAACAATTCCAATGAAGTTCACGCTCTGCCTCTCCTTACTACTGACTGGTCTTCTTCAAGTCCATTGTCATCACGTCCCAGGGCATCATGAGGAAAAGGAGCACAACGGAGACCAAAACCCACCCGAACCTCAGCAACAGCCTCCGGCAGAAGGGCAAGGAACTGAAACAGCAGGCTATCAAAAGATATCCAGCACTAATAATGACTTTGGATTGAGATTGTTCAAACTCATTGCTTCCGATCCAGCTCATCAAAATGTTTTCGTCTCCCCCCTGAGCATTTCCACAGCCTTTGCCATGCTGACCCTGGGTGCTAAAGATGAGACCCATCATCAGATGTTCAGTGGACTTGGTTTCAACCTATCAGACACTGAAGAGAATGAGATCCATGGAGCATTTAAACTAATAGTCCACACCCTTAACCAACCCAATAACATAACACAGGTGAACATGGGGAATGCTTTGTTCATAGAAGAATCAGTGCCACTGCTGCCTAAATTTCAGAATGATGTCCAAACCTTGTATGAAGCTGAAGGCTTTCTGACCAACTTCAAGAACTCCACAGCAGCAGCAGATGAAATCAATGATTACGTAAAGAACAAAACTAAGGGGAAAATCACCCAAGCAGTCCAGGAACTAGATGCAGATACTCTAATGGTTCTTGTAAATTATGTCTTCTTCAAAGGTAAATAATGGTAATTACTAATATAAATATTGATGGCGGAAGGAGAGACAAAAACTGTCTATTGGCCAAGTAAATAAGGTGGCTGACAGGTCTCTGTGCTCACTTTGGAGATAAATAGGACACAATGAAACTGGGACCTGCTATGGCATCCTGAATCTCCATGTTTTTTAACTAGAGCAGCTGGCAGCTGGCAGCAGAGTAAAAAAATGGAATGTGTTGCAATGTTCAGCTGTGTCATTCAGAACAGTAGAGGGTTTTATGACAAGTCATTTTAGCTTGAATTTTATCACTTCCTTCTCTAGCCTTCCTCCAGCCTACTGTAGGATGAGCCATTGACCTCAGATGATGGTTCCTTAGGCTATAGGAAGGCTTCAAACATCACTGGGCAGGCTGATAGGATCCAAATCTTGGCTTTTGGACTGAAAATTGAGTTGCTTTATCTACTGGTACTTTCACCATCTCATTTTCTTTTACTCAGCTGACTTACATAATACCTTCACTTGAACATGAGTCTTGGACTTGCAACGAAGCATATAGCTATCTTGCAATAATGTGCATATATGAGAATCAATGTACCTGTTCTTTTTCTCCTTAGCTTGCTGGGAGAAGCCTTTTGACCATGGATTGACCACGGAAGCAGATTTCTTTGTAGATGCAAACACAACAGTGAAGGTCAACATGATGTACCGAGAAGGTTATTATGGTTTTCTCTATGATGAAGACCTGTCTTGTTGGGTGGTCAGATTGCCTTACAAGGGAGATTACTCAGCCTGGTTTATTCTGCCGGATCAAGGGAAACTGAAGAGTGTGGAGGATGCTTTGACGAGAGAGCTTTTTGTCAAATGGAGAATGTCTTTGAAAAATGAGTAAGTTTTCACCTTGTGTTATTTTTAGAATGGCCACTGCATTATTAATAAATCAATACAGGTTAAGTAAAAGTGTTTGTTTTAAATCCACACTAGATCCTTCACTTAACAATAAACATAATTCGTTAACCTAGTAGCAATTTATAGCAATCAGGACACATTTCTCTTCTCTTTTCTATTAATATTCTGAATGTAGTAATATTTTGAACATCGCCATTTATATGACCAGTATTTGCTCAGTTTGTTTACTGTACAGAAAAGGGAAAATAAACTGGATTGTTCCTTTCAAAACTGGGCACCTGGCACCAGTAATCACAAGCCATAAGGTTTCTAGTGGAATGAAGCCTGTAAGGTATTTTACCGCTGATGGGGAAGCAGGGATTCTGTTATTTCTAACTAAGACTCTGTTGACTAAATTGGTCTAAAGAATTAATGATCCAGGGGAAAGTTACCTGTTAGTAATTATGATTGCAGCGCTTGGGCCTAGCTCCCCAACAGGGTACCTTCACTTCCCACTCAGGCAAATGGCTGTCAAGCAATTGAGAGAGATGCCACCCTGCTCTGAACTGTCTGAACTGGAATCCCTTGTGCCCCCCCCCCCAAGTCCTCCTGAAATGGGATTTGGAGCTTTCTCTCAGGAAGTGTGCCACCACGCCTTGGTTGGTTCTGACTCCACTTCTTTTGGCTGCTGCAAAAAGGTACCGTGACCCAGGGGTGCCTTTTCAGAGCCTAAACTTGCAGCCAAGGCAGTGGATCATAGGAATCAAGGCAATGTATTGTAACTAAATCAACTTTATGCACAACTGTAAAAAAAGGCAGTTCCAGGACTAGGATACAGACCAACGATATATTCTCACTCAATATATTATAGAATATCTGATCCTGTTTGACTTGTAAAACACACTTGGGGGGTGGGGGGAGCAGTTGGATAGGGTCCCACAGTGATCGGTGTTGATATTGCTACATTATTTTTCAGATTCGTTTCTGATACCATAGAAAAAGACCGAAAATAAAGCAGTAAGCCATCAAGGAAACCATGACACCAGAATCAAAGTTCTAAATAATCCCTTTTTAAATTGTATGTATCTCGAACAACTGAAATATTTTCTCCTGCTGAACAGTATGTGGTTTTCTTCCCTGCTTTCTCTTTTGTTTGCTATTAACTAGTGAAATTGAATTGCATATTCCAAAATTTACCATTTCTGGATCCTATGATGTCAAAGATTTGCTGCAAAAACAAGGGGTGAATGATATCTTCAGTGAGAATGCTGATCTGTCTGGGATTAATGGACTTCGCAATCTGAAGGTTTCCAAAGTAAGTGTGAGTTGTTTGGAGCAAAATTTGCTGTATCTTTTACCTTTTAACAAGTATGTTTTTAATATATTTCATGGGGAATGTTCTGGGGTTTTACTATGACAAGTGACAAAATTACTTCTAAACACTGGATAACAATATGGAGCAGAGGTCCATCAATGGCTTTTAGTCGCAAGGTATAGTTGGCATAGATGGAACACTATGTCTGGGGCAGTGATGCTCTGTATTCTTGGTGCAGGGGGCACAATGGGGGGGGGGGCTTCTGGATTTTTGGTCCCACTGGTGGACCTCCTGATGACACCTGGGTTTTGGCCACTGTGTAACACAGAATGTTGGACTGGATGCGCCACTGGCTTATGTTCTTATCTACTGGAAGCAATTGATCAAATAAAAGCAATAAAATTAAATAAGGAGGTTGTGAGGCCAGACTGAATCAGTGTGTTGTACTAGTGGTGACCACACTCCATCAGGAAAATCTGATACAACTTCTCCATGCTCATTAGAGCTAGCCCAAAAGAGACCAAGTTCAATCCTACAGAGGACCATGAGTGACTTGACTGAGGACTAAATACAATGCAGTAGTTTGTCCTCATTCCAGTCACTCATGGCCTTCTGTAGGATGTTTGTCAATTCTAAGGAAAGGGCTGGACCTGGATGGAGCCCAGTCTCATCAGATCTTGGTAGCTAAGCAGGGTCATTCCTGGAGACCACCCAGGAAGTCGAGGGTCTCTATGCATAGGCAGTCAATGGCAAACCACCTTTGAACATCTCTTGCCATGAAAACCCTATGGGGTCGCCGTAAGTCAAATGAGACTTGATGGCACTTTATACTCATACACACAAGGACAGGTTGTGGCCAGGTGCAGATAACAAGAATCTGCTTCTTACATCCACTACAAATGGAAGTCCGGGATGCAGTTATAGCCCCTAGATCACCATAAATCTGTGGGACTGAGAACTGGCCTCCACATGTCATAGAATGAAGTGACAGAGACCTTAAGTGACTGAATGCACAGCTAGTACATTGTGTTGCAGGGAGAACGTCTCCTTGAATGCTCCCTTGAGATATTTTCCCTGCAACTAAAAACCAAAACCAAAAAATGAAACTAACACATTAGGGAGATATCAGTTGAGCCAGCATCGTGCTGTGATCCTTCGCTACTTGCAGAGAAATTTTGATTCACAGAAATCTTAATGATCTGGTCTTCCACCTGCAGTCTGAATTGGTACAGCCTGTTCTACCTATGGCTAATACCTCATTGTGTGGCATATATACATCACAAGCTGGTAGAAAGGTATTAAGAGCTGGTAGAAAAGTGAGCAACACAGTCTGTGAAAGGTAGCTTCAGAAGGAGTTCAAACGTTAAGCTTTTGCTTTAGGAGGAAGAACTCTTGCTTCTCCTACCCAACAAGAGAGGGCAAGAAGGAGGGAGGGACAACAGGAAAGCAGGAGACTGGACGTCACTTCTTTCTTCTCCTCTGCCGGGTTCTTCACCTGCCACCTTCCCCTGGCCAGCCTCTTCCCCCACCATCTCCTTCATTAGGCCCCATGCCAAGCAGATTCACAGGAAAGCAACAGTCTGGACCTGTTTGTGATTATAATAACTCAATCCACTAACTTGCTTGCCTGCCTGAGCCCTCCCCCCCCCCAAACCTCATCACCCACCCAGCCTCCTCCTCTCATGCCCCCCCCACAAGGGAGGGAGGAACAGCAGGCAACTGCCAGCTACATCTCACTGCTGACTCCCCCCCCCCCCCGAATCTGGTCACTTCCCTGTAAGCCCTTCTTCTGCCGCTGCCAGACTCTACACACACACACACAAATTGATTCATGGGGCAACTGCAGATCCTTTCCTGCCTGGGCCTGCAGCAACTCACCTGACCTCCCATCACTCACCTCACCCCCCCCCCCCCATCCATAACAGAAGAAGGAAGAGAGCAGGCAGCTTCCCACCCACCCAGCTTGCAGGGTGGCAGTGGCCAGGCTTCTTCTTCCCATCCAGCTCAGGCATGGCAGCTTGGAGGGCGACCCAGGTCATGTACATCATATACACCCGGATCCATGTCTGCCACCTTCAGCAGCTAGACTCAACGTGCACCCAAGTCTGTGTGCCTGTCCCACATCTGGTGGCACAGGGCCCAGTACACTTGCCCCGGAAGGTCTGTGCACACCGGCCCCCACATACTTCCTCCTTCCTCTTTCTCTGGAAAACTGTGGTTGGCAGGCACATGAGAATCAGGGCTTTGGAGATTCCCTGCAAAATGTGCTGGCACTCAGGACCAGTTTTTAAAAGCCCTGGTTTTTCAGCTCTCTAGGTCTGCCTGCAGTCTGCAACATGTTCTTCTCTTTACTTGTGGTTTTAAGCTATACAAGTCAATCCCTTTTCATTAGTATTTCCATGAAAGAGACTGGTTATTATTTGTATGAAGAATGTGGTCTCTCCGTAACCCATTTCCTAGAAAGAGGAAAATCATACAAAGGTCTACCTCTCTCTATTGCATAGCTATAAGTTTTGGGGTTTTTTGCTTTTCCCCTGCAGGCTGTTCACAAAGCTGTGCTGGATGTTCATGAAGGAGGCACTGAGGCAGCAGCAGTCACTGTTATAGAGGCTGTACTAACTTCTGCTCGATTCCCTCCTCCTCCCACCGTCAAATTCAACAGACCATTCATAACGTTCATTGGTAGCAAGCGCATACAGCACTTTATCTTCATAGCAAAAGTTATGGACCCAACAGTGAAATAAATATTCCCTGAAAAACCCAAAGCATGTAATTTCAGCCTTTTCTGGGTGTTTTTTCCTCTGTGTTTTGAACGAAACCCAGTTCTGCATTTTCCTAAGCTTTCCCCCGTATTTTCTAGGCCCTTTTCAATTTTCCAAAGTGCAGCCATTTTAGATACTCTTTGCTTCTCTGTCCTGAGAAGCAATGGCCTGACTGAAACAAAATATCTTTCTTTCTGCCCTGGCTGAGGACAGCAGGGAGGGCTGACTTACTGGCCCTATAGGCCAGTTGTTTGTTAGAGAGAACAAGAACCCCAAAGACCCAGCTGATGAAAACATACAGTTCCTGAAGTCCAGGTAAGGCCCAAGGAGGGTTGAGTCAGTCTTTATCACACTGGGTGCACTTGCTGCATGTACAGAACATGTAATTGCATGTGTTCACTCTGATGTACTATGGTGCCACGGACCAGTTGTTCGAAACAGGGTTGAAGAAGGGTCTCCAGAAGCAGCAAACGGTGGCCTCTTCTCCAGAGGGGTTGACTGTGCCAGCATAGTCATTTGCAGCAACAGAGACCTCTGCTAGGTGAACATCTTGTCTCCACATGTGTCTATTCCTCTGTCCTCTAGCTTGATCGGGGAGACTGTGTGGGATAGCTTTGACTGCTTGTTATCTGCTGTTGAATAAATTCTGTTTTGGGTAAGAGACTGTTGTTTGGAATTTCTGTTGAACAGAGAGAGAGTTGGAGAAGCGCTTCTAATATTGCTGATTCTGCATCTCTCAAGGAAGAGCAATTATTTCCCCAGAAGGCTCAACAGCTGTATTTTGGTGTGATGTTAACTTTTGGAACTACACTCTGCAGGCCATCCCTCTAAAGCTGGATAGGACCCCAAAACACATCCATAATTTTATTTCTAGCATTGTGTCTACTACACTTACATTCATATCAGCCTGCAATCTTACCTACGATGTCACATGCACATATTTTGAGAGTGACTGCCATACCTTTAGGTGCTAAATGTTAAGACACTGAGCTGCAGACCGGAAAGTCAGTAGCTCAGCAGTTTGAGATCTGCATAACTACATAACGGAGACCCAGCTCCTGCCAACCTAGCAGTTTGAAAGCAAGAAATTGCAAGTAGATAAATAGGTACCACTTTGGTGAGAAGGTAACAGTGTTCTGTGTGCCTTGGCATTTAGTCATGCTGGCCACATGACCATGGAAAAGTCTTCGGACAGCACTGGCTCTTTGGCTTGGAAACAGAGATGAGCACTGCCCCCTAGAGTCAGATTCAACTGGTTTTTGAGCAAGGGAAACCTTAATCTTCACCTTATGAACCTGTAAATTTTGCAGTTCTTTTCAGGTTATTTAACATTCAATGAGCCCTGTTTTATCCCTCCCCAATTTCTTTTCCCAAAAATATAATCTGGGTGATTCTTTTATATTAGTTTGATGTCTGTTCTGTGATTTCTTCATGAATTACAATGTGTTAAAATCAGGGGTCATTTCGTAGGAAAAGAAGTGCAGGAGCTCATTAGCATAACTCATTAGCCTAACTTATTTGCATATGCTACGCCACCTGACATCACTGGAAGTATGTAAGAAGACAAGAAAGGAGAGAGAGAGAGCTGACAGAGAGGGGACAGCTACTAATCCAAGCCTCAGAAATAACACTATTCTGGGAGGATAGCTTCAGTGGTGGCTAAATCCTTCAGAAGGCTGGTTGGAGGAACAAGGGCCTTTCCGGGGGACGGGACAGGGTCATTTTGCTGCAGCCATGACACAAGCAGGCATTCCCCTGTTGGGGGGGGGGGGACTGGGACCAACTCCCGGAGCTGCGCTCCCCCGAGCTCCTGCTCAAAATGACCGCTGGTTGAAATTAGCTGAATGTCTTGTTCTCTGTAGCAGTTTCTCAGTTGGCCCATATTAGGATCTATTGTTTAGGTTTCCTTCTCTAGTGCAAACTAGACCTTCTCTTCCTACTGTATACTTTCTATCATCTCTGTTCCACTTGCACTGCCAACAGAAATTATTTCTGCCATGAAAAATAAGCCTCCCCTTCCCAACCAGAATGAAGACTTCCATGTCATTCTGTCTTTCTTTGACAGGGTAATAAACTTCCCCATAGAATTGCTATGGCTGGAGTTACTGGGCCCTAATGGTTATTTGAGGGGGGAGGTAAATAGCCATAGTGTTTATTTACTACTGTCTCCCAAAATACTTTATTTCATTTTAAATCCCTTCAACCATAGGTTAGTGGGATTATGGATAAAACAAAAACAGAGCAAATCAATAAAATAATAAATACTAAGATTATTTAAAAACGTATGCAAGAAATCACGTAACAGCTTCCAGCCAGCGTACATAATTTGAAAATAACATTCAGAATAGTGTAATTACTAGAGGACTGAACATCCGAGTTGAAAGAGATCCCATTATGTCACCCCTAGCGTCAATAAAGAAAGCACAGTGTAACAGCACATGTGAGATGGCCTTTATTTCTCCAGACACACAAAAACAATTTCTTTCAATCCAGGGAATACCTTTAAGCTTTCCTGTATATCCAGCTGTTGGTGTGAATTACCTCTTGCCAAAAGAATTAAATGTTTGTATTTTTTAATATTAAAATGGTTATTCCAAAATGGGAGCACACTACACCCACCTGATCAACCCTTGAGACTGATCTTGAGAGGGAGAAAGAAATAATGGTGATGACTAAAGCAGAAAATGTTGCAATGCTGGATGACTTCAACAGCCCTCACATTGAATGAGCAAATATTTGCTCAAATCATGCTGTGGAACTGAGGTTCCTAGACATCATAAATGATTGTGCCCTGCAACAGTTGGTCACATGGCTGATCAGGATGGTGATCTTGAACTTGGTTCTGAGGGGGGCTCAAGAACTGATGTCAGCGTTATTGTACCAGTTGGGAACAATGACCACAGAACTATTAAGTTCAGCATTTATGTCAATGAAAAGTTGTCCCCAAAGTAAAAAAAATGGTACCATTGTATTTCAAAAGAGGACAAAAATGAGGGGACTAGTTAGAAAGAAGCTGAAAAGGAAACTCTAGAGAGTCAAATGCTTAGAAGATGTTGGGAAGCTATTTATAACCTTTTAACTAAGGCCCAAGTAGAAAACATACCTCAAATCAGGAAAAATACCACCAAGTCTAAAAAGATGCCTCCATGGTCTCGAACTGTCGAGCTACTGCCCTTCTGGTCTACATCTACAAGCACCTAAATTGGCTAGTCGCCCAGTTTCTATTCTTTCACATGTCAACCATGCTCTCTTGCTCTCACTCTCTGCAACTGGTATACAGTGAACTTCAGAAACATTTGCCAAATATGAACAGTCAGTATCCTTAACTATGAAAAATCAAAGATAATGGTTTTTTCTAAAGCCAGATTTGTGCCGCCCCTGATATGGTTAATTGAGGCCCACCCTCTTAAACAAGTCTACTCATTTGATTATCCTGGCTTCCATTTTCATTCTTGTCCTTCCTAGAACTTGTATTGCAAGTGATCTCCAGCCAGGTATTCAGAAGTTCTTTTTTCCTCTTGGTGGGCATTACATTCCCTTGGCTGTACAAGTATTTAAACTGAAAGTCATGGCCCAGCTACCAGAGGTGGGTATGAAGCAAACTTCAACCCTAGATTGGTCTGCAGCAATCATTCCAGTTGTCTCACTCTCTCTGACTCCCTCCCAGCTATGGTGAGCTGGCTTCAATCTGACTCCTATCCCAGCTCTTGGAGCCAGTGGATAGAGAAGAAACTTGCTGATCTGGGGTTCTCTATGACCTGTCTATCAGCTGGGACTGAACAAGGCCTCTGCAGTAGCAACATAAAGGCTTGAATAGCTGGACTGGCAAATGCTTATAAGTGGATGCCAAGCAAGTCTGCTTTTCTATTTATTAGGGTTTTGTGCCTTCAACTCCATTTTCCTACAATTAATATTTAGCCCACCTCTCTCTTTTGCAGTCATGTCACAGCAGATTTATGCTGATCCTGTAGGGTTTTCAAGGCAAGAGTCATTCAGCGGTGTTTTACCATCGCCTGCCTCTGTGTAGTGGCCCTGGTAATCCTTCATGGCCCCCCACCCAAACCCTAACCAGGGCTGACACTGCTTAGCTTTGGAGATCTGTTGAGATCAGGGTAGCATCCAGGTCAGGGAGCCTATCTCAGGGTTCCTTCTTATTGTAGGTTGTTCTCCTTATCCCATTTTAACACACTTCCTTTAGCAGAGCTAACTGGTTGATTTAGGGGAATCCCACATGAGCAGAGGTTAGGTCCCCAGCTCAGGTTATTGAATCTATTGTTTTCCTGCAAGATGTATGCTGAGCAAAGAGCACTTTCTCCCGTTCTATTTGGCCATGGTCACATGGCCCCCTAATCCTGGATAAAGTCCTGCTGGACTTTATTCCGGGATTTTTTTTTCAGGTTGGGATGTTCACACATCCTATCCCCGGTGGCGGTGGCTGAAGAAGGCAAGGTGAGGGCCACCCAAACGCTGCAGGAGTCTCAGGAAGGAGGGCTCCAGAGCTGCAGCAGCCGAATCACTCACAGGAGAAACTGGCTGGCTGGCTGCTCGCCCCACACTCCGCTCCAGACCCCGAGCCCCGTTGGCCACTGCCTATGGAAAGCAGGAGAAGGGAAGAAGCATGCCGGGGGTGGGTGTGTGCCAGGCGGCAATGGCTGGTGAGGCTCGGTGCCCAGAGCGGAGTGCAAGGCATTTCCCCGCCCCCCCCCCCCGTTTTGCACTTAGGCACTTGAGTCCCCAAGCGCCCAAGTGCCAGAAAGGAAAAAAATGGGAGGGATGATCAGACAGCCCTCTCTCTTTCCAGATCGGCTGAATCCCAGGTTCCAAGCGCAACTTCTGGGAAAATACTTGATTTTCCCGGGGTTGGAAAATGTGTGAGGATCCCAGGATTGAGCCTGCTTCAGTGCGGGAGTTGTTGTGGCCGGTCTGTGGGTTATCATCTATTAAACCTTCTTTCCAGGTCTGACAAGAGGACTACAGAATCAGTGGCAAAATTCATCTAATGGGCACCAAAACATTGTATCCAAGTCCTGAAGCTATCCTGACAGAGTGGGTTCAGAGGACTGATCTAATGCTGATAGTGGGCTTATTAACTAGTTAATTTCTAAAACATATTACTCTCACTGTTGTATGATGGAAACTTTTGATTTGAATCTGAATTGTGTGTCTCTACTTGTTTCATTTTATTGAATGCCTGCATTAAACTTAACCTGAGTTAAGTCCAACAAGACATTATGCAATAGTAGCTTCCAATTTATGGTGAACATATGAATTAATGACCTCAAAATATCCTATTGAAAACAGCCTTGTTCGGGTCTTGCCAACTGTGGGCTGTGGCTTCCATGACTGAGTCAGTCCATCTCATGTTGGGTCCTCCTCTTTTCCTGCTGCCTTCTGCTTTTCCTTCCATTACTGTCTTTTCCAGTGGCTCTTGTCTTCTCATCATGAGACCAAAATACGATACCCTCAGTTTAGTCATTTTAGCTTCTACGCAGAGTTCAGGATTGATTTGGTCTAGAAATTTTGTCTTTTTGGTGGTCCACTGCTCATTCAGTATCCAAACCGCCAGGGCTTTTTTTGTAGAAAAAGCCCATCAGGCACTCATTAGCATAATAGGCCACACCCAACATCAGAGACTCATTAGCATATTAGGCCACACCCCAACAGTACAGCTCCCTCCCACTGCTTGCGGGGCACCTGGGGAATCTGAGGAGGGGAGGCAGTTTAAACAGTCTTCCCTCCCTGGATCAGCTTGGGTTCCCCAGGCACCCCGTGGCTTGCAAGGCACCTCGGGAACCCGAGGGGGGGGAGGCAGTTTAAACTGCCTTCCCTCCCTGGATTGGCTTGACTTCCTCAGGTGCCCCAAGGTGGGGGGGGAGGCTGTAGGTGTGGCCAACTTGGAAGCCAGCCAGAACTCCATTCCTGTGTGTTCCTGCCCAAAAATAGCCCTGCAAACCACCATTAAATATCATGAACACAGCAAGCTGCAGGGCTGGCAAGTGCAGCAAGCAAAGATAGGCCCCAAGTAAAATTATATTGTGAGCAGTGTTCCTTCTAAGCTGAGTTAGAAGAAGATATTGGATTTATAACCTGCCCTTCACTCACTTGTAGTTTCAGAGTGGCTTACAAACTCCTTTACGCTCCCCACAACAGACATCCTGTGAGGTAGGTGGGGCTGAGAGAGCTCTGAGACAACTGTCCTTGAGAGAACAGCTGGTACAGAGTTAGGGCTTGCCCAAGGTCATCCAGCAGGTGAAGTGGAGGGGTGGAGAATCAAACCCGGTCCTCCCAGATTAGAGTCCACGCACTTAACCACCACACCAAACTGGCTGTCCAGTTAGTATGAGCTAGCCCACAGTTTTTTAGCCTCCTGCTCACACATTTTTGACTTAGCTCAGGAAGGATGGCTCCAGAGCAAACAGATGCAGTAGCCAAATTGCTCATTCACAACTTTAATGCCAGAAGCTCACAAAATAAGAATTTTTGCTCACAGGACCCCACAGTTTAGAGGGAGCATTGATTGTGTCAGTATAATAAGTTGTAGGGTTGGCAAGTGGAGAGTGATGGGCAGACTTCTAGTAATAGTTAAGATCTTGAGGACAGGAAATACTCTTGTCATTTTCTGTTGAGAAGTCAGTGAGTGCAGCCTTCACTATTCATACCTGGAAAGAGAGTGCAGAGAAGAGGGTGTACCTTTCTGGTCAAATTGTTTGGCATTCATACAGCTATGAGGAATGATACTCTCCTTTTAGAAATTTCGTCCTGTCTCAGCCTCATTCCTTTGTTGCTGTGTTTCACCTTCTTCAAAGACCCTTCCTGTTGAATCTTTTATCCTAGAGAACTTCAGAGAAGTCAATAATGATTGGGAGCCCATGTACCACTTCATGTCCATTTGAGGCTGTCATTTTTTGGAAAGAATTTTTTAAAAGGCTTTTGCTTCCCCCAATGGCCCAATGAACTCCTTCCATAGGCAGAAACATTTGAGATATTTAAGTAAGTTTAAGTGTGTCATCAAATCACAACCAACTTATGGTGATTCCCACCATGGGGTTTGCAGGGCAAGAGATGAGCAGAGATTGTTTTAGAATGAGAGATTCCCTCCTGCATCCAGTTAGAGGACCTGCACTTTTAAAGGCATTGCCTGTGCAAAATTGTTTAGCAGCAGAGTTTCCAGGATTTATTTATTACAAAGTAATTAACAACCTTAATTTTGATAATACAAAAGAGTAAGGAAATGAGTTTGGTTCTTTGAAATGTAACCAGCAAGCCACACAGAACAGCTCCCGAAACATTTATTGTTTACTAAGATGAGAAAATATATTTTTTATTGAGCAAGACAGAACAAAATACAGGCATGAAAAAGTTAACCCTGTGATTGCTGTGAAGATAAATGCTAAGATTCTCAAAGTGCCTAGCATTGCTTAATCAGATTATAGCAAGTAATAGTTCTAAAAGCAAGTCAGGTTTCAGCTTTTTGTCTCACTGTTTTTGGGGATTATCAAATAGCCCAAGTAAACCACCAAGAAATCTTACGTAGTCTTCTTCTGAGACTTCTGTCCAGAGAAATCTGATTTGATTGTCACAAGAGTGTATATTTTTTGGGGGGGGGGGGATCCTACCTTTCTCTAAAATAGGTCTATCATAACCATGTGATTATTATCTAGATAACTGATTGGTTTATAACTAAATATAAGATTATCAACATAAATGCAAATGAGCCAATCAGCATGTGTATATGAGCCTGACACAGCAAGATGAGACGGCCAGTCTCAACTATTAACCTCTGTTATAAAGCAGTTAGTCTAACTTTTCTGTAACTGTATCAACTGACAGTCTAAGAGGAAAGTAACTCTAAGCAAACAAGGTTCACAGCCTGTTGACAAGGGCTTGAACTCTTGGTTTGCAAGAAAAGATTAGTGACGTCACAGCTACCGCTGCGGTTTGCCATTGCCTTCCTCTGCATAGCAACCATTGCCTTCCTTGTTGGTCTGCCCACCAAGTACTAACCAGAGCCACTCTTGCTTCTGTGATCTGATGAGATCCGGCTGGTTTGAGCTTTTTAGGCTTCTTAGGCATATTTATTATGATACAAAGGAAATCAGCTTCCAAGAGTGCAATGCTTTAACATAATTTTATTACACAAACACTGGGGGCTCAGCTGACGCATGCACAAGAGCAATCACATTTAAAGGCTGTATTTATCACCCTCTGATTGGTAATGTTATACTTTGGTTGGGTTCATAATTTTCCCCATCAACAAAATGGTTCCTGTTGAAGTGTCCATAATAACCGTCAGGAAAGGTCTGTTGAATGTGATGAGGAGAGGGGGGGGAGGGGGAGGGGGAGGGGGAGGAGTAATCCTCATTATCACTTCTCCAAAGATATTCACTGTCATAAGTGATGGAACAGGTTTAGAAGGAGGACTAAGGCTTTGGGTCAGTGCAGTGTGATAACCATTAACAACTAGCACAGCTTCATGAAGAGCCTGTAGTAAAAAGAATATACATTTATATTGAGTCTGTACAACAGAGATGAGCCTGCATTTGCATTTTCAGATGAGATATGAAATGGTCAAAATTCAGGTGACTGACAAGAGATGCCCCATTTGGTCTTACAGCCAGGATGATGGAGGAACTACCATTGTTTCCTTGGAAATACCTAGTGATGGGTAAACATCCTTCCATTTGGTTTGGAATGTGGATTGTATTACAGGAGATATAGTCAGAATGCTTGCAAAAAACCCTGCAAAAACACCTCCTAAGAGGTTTGTCTGGTTTGTTAATGTAAGGTACTGCAAACCTAGTATTTTTTTTTAATGGGTCAAGTCTGTGAACCTCAAAATGTTCAAATGCAGTGAAGCTGGAAACTAATTGTCCTTGCCTTGCCATAGCTATTCCTCCCCCAAGCCTCTGGTGCTTTTTTTTAAAAAAAGCAATAGATATATCATTATAGCAGTATAATGTTATATAACAATCAAACTATCAGGTTCTCTGAATTATTGGTTTTTTAAAATCAAGTCTCTTTCTTTGTGTCGATAAAAGGGCAAAGGCATATATTCACAAGATAGGGTCAAGAGAAAGTTGGAATTCGAAGAATGAAATTCAATGTTATAACAATATATCAATTGACACTTCTTAAAAAGCCCTTTGATGGGGTAAAATGACATTGCGGGGGACTGGTGTATATGAGTAAGACTGGGAAAATCCAGACTTTCCTGTCCACACGGATGCCACCATGGGTTGGCTGAGCCTTCCCAAAAGGTTGCAGAACAGCTGGTTTGGGAAAGATAACATGAAAGACAGGGAAAACCTGGGATGTGCCCAGAAACACCTGCTTTCCAATAGCATCTAAGCCAACTCAACCCCACGATTACATGAAGTGCCTTTGGAGAAAAAAAAAATAGAAGTGAAGATTTCCTGGCTGAAGTGATTTGGGGAGGGGGAATGAATTTCCTAAAGATTTGGGAAAGGAAATCCAAGAACCATACATAGTTTCACAAGTGGATTCCAGTAACACAGGGCAATTTCCCTCTTACCTCTACGTGTCTGTTCACTGTTTTCAAGACATCAATTTACAATGACATAAAATATTAGGTTTTTATCTATGTTAATTAACTTTCCAGAGGAAATCTTGCCCAGATTTGAAGTGTATCAACAGAATGGAATTCTTTCAATGGAAGACTCCTGTTGTAAACCCTTTCAATATACTACTTTCAAAAACTATTTTGAAAATATTAAGATGGGTCTACGTGTGGCTGTAGCAGTAGAAAAGAGCAAGAGTCTAGCAGCACCTTAAGGACTAACAAAATTTGTGGCAGGGTATGAGCTTTCCTGAGTCACTGCTCACTTCTTCAGATGAATCTACTGGACTCCTACCCTTTTCTACTTGAAATATTACTCTTAGTTTGTACAAGGGGGGGGCGCAATATTCACGCAGGGGGGAGAAGCTGACAGCTGCTCCTCCTTCTTCCGCTCCCTTCCCCCCACCCCGCGCTGCAGCCTGCCCCGGCGAGGCCCCTCCGGTGCAGAGCCGAATGGGCTTCACCATTCCTCCCCCACGCCGCTGCCCCCACGCCATTTCTCCCTTCCCTCCCTCCGCCCCCCCGCACCATTCCTTCCCCCCCGCCCCCCCACCCCCTTCCCCCCCAGAGACTCCCGGCGGGCCTCGGCGGCTCTCTACCCCATCCCCCCTCCAGGCAGCTTCCCCCCTGCCTTCAAAACGACAGCGGCGGCAGGGAGACAGTCGCCCACCGAGGCTCCCCCCCTGTAAGGCGGTGGCGGCAGAGAGACCACTGCCTGCCGAGGCTTCCCCCCCCGCCTTCAAAACGGCGGCGGCGGCAGCGGCAGGGACACCCGCTGTCCACTGAGGCTTCCCCCCCCTCCCTGCTTTCAAAACGGCAGCGGAGGCATAGAGACCTGCCGCCTGCCGAGGCTCTTCCCTCCCCCCCCCACAAATGGCGGCGGCGAGTCCTCGTCACGCAGCTTCCCACCCCCTCCCCTACAGGGGCCACAGCGTTCTTTGCGCATGCGCGGAGAATGCTTTAACTTTTGGGGGGATTTAAAGATCCCCCGAAAAGTTTTTTAAACATTTAGGATTTTTCTGCACATGGGGGGAGTGCCCCCCATGTGTAGAAACCCCACCCCCAAGTGCCCCCCCCGCACGGATTTAGGTATCCGCACGGGGGACGGTACTTGAGAATTAGATATATAGATTTACTGAATAAATGAAGTAGTAAATAAACATGCTGACATTTTAGCACATTGTGGGGCAATGGCCACTATTTGTGAGTTGGCAGGAAGCTCTGTTCTTGGGCAGTATAGCCAGGAAGTAGCAGTAGCAGCAGCTGGATGTCCCTAGTGGGGACATTCCAGAGCCCAAAGTAGTCAGACCCATCTAGGTGCCTCCTCCCATTGGGGCCAGTTTGGTGTAGTGGTTAAGTGTGCAGACTCTAATCTGGTAGAACCAGGTTTGATTCCCCACTCCTCCACATGCAGCAGCTTCTTCTTCTCATTTTGCCAGCTGCTTCCATTGGTCTGAATAGCAGCAGCTATTCAGGGTCCCAGAAACAAGTCTTTCACATCACTTACTGATCCTTAGGGTTGCCAGCTCCAGGCTAGGAAATACCTGGAGATTTTTGAAGCTGAGCCTGAGGAGGGTAGGTTAAGGAGGGGAGGGACTTCGGTGAGGTATAATGTCACAGAGTCCACCTTCCAAGTTGCCATTTTCTCCTGGTCTCTGTTGCCTGGAGACCCTTTGTAATCCAAGGAGATCTCCAGCCCCTTCAGGAGGCTGGCAAACCTATTTTAATGGGAGATGCCAGGAGGTTGAACCCTAAAGAACTCCTCCCAAGGGGCTCTTCCCAATAAGAACTATTGTTGAATAAGATTAATTTGAAAGTTAGTTGATGCTCTTAAGTTTTTAAATTTACAAACGACTCAGATTTTTAAATTAATGTTTTGTAATAAAGGATTGTTAAATGCTGAATGACTCAGTATTTATTGTAGGGGTGACATTGTCAGAGTCTATAGGTGTGGAAACATGCAGCTTGAACATCATAATATTATGTCTGTGCTGTGTCTTGTATAAGGGGAAGAGGACACAGGATGCAGGCTTGGATCCAGACCAATGCTTCCATGGGCACAAGGACTTCTGCACACAGAGCATGGTTTCTCCCCCTCTCCCCTCCTGTGACAGCACAAAATGCCCCCGCCCAGTCTTATTTATTAATTAAAACTAGGAGTAAGGCCCGTTGTGGGAAGAAATACAATGGGCTCTAAAAGGAAGCTCCAGGTGAGTGTCCTGGCTGTGGCTGGTGGGGCGGCAGAGGGAAGGGGAAAATAGAGGGAGAAAAGCCATGTTTATTTCCTTCAGCTTAGCTATAAGGCAGGGCTGTCTCAAGTCAGTTTGCTGCCTCAAGTGGATAGTATGGGAGGACAGCCTCATGGTAACAGTTATGGTTCCCATCACCCCTGACTTATGTTGATTTGGGGTTATGCAGTGTCAGCTAAGGCAGAAAACCACCTCCTCCTATGCCATGTCTTCTGGGTTCCAAGGGTCTGGAAAGCAGTTCCATTGCCAAGTACAGGGTTGCTAACTTTGGGTTGGGAAATACCTGTAGATTTGAGGGGTAGAGCCTGGGGAGGGCAGGGTTTGGGGTGCGGAGGGACCTCAGCAGGGTATAATGCCCAAAGCAGCCATTCTCTCCAGGAGAACTGATCATGGAGGTTTCCATGTGCTGCCTGAAGCGGCCAAGGGAAAAGTGTTTACTAAGTTGGATCTCCGGGACGCTTATTTCCGGGTGCGCATAAGGGAGGGGGATGAATTCAAGACCGCTTTCAATACTCCATTGGGACAGTTTGAATACCTCATGATGCCGTTCGGTTTGAGTGGCGCTCCGGGGGTCTTTATGAGCTTAATTAATGAAGTGTTGCACAAGCATTTATTCAGGGGGGTGTGATGTTACATAGATGATATCTTGATCTACTCTGCTGATAAGAAAGAGCACGTAAAGTTAGTCCGGGAAGTCCTTTCCACCCTGTTAAAAAACCAACTATATGTCAAACTGTCTAAGTGCGAGTTCCACCGTGAGTCGGTAGACTTCCTAGGGTATCGCATTTCGCAGAGGGGGTTGGAGATGGACCCGGCAAAAGTGGAGGTGGTGGTCCAATGGGAAGCCCCCCGAACGAGAAAGCAGCTGCAGAGTCTCTTGGGATTTTGTAATTTCTATCGAACCTTCATAAAGGACTTTGCCACGGGTACCCTTCCCCTGACAGACTTGCTAAAAACCAAGGGGAGGGGTTCGGAAGCCGGGAAGCCCGGGGAGAGAATTGCCTGGAATGGGGAGTGCCAGAGGGCATTCGAGACTTTGAAAACCCTTTTTACCTCTGAGCCCATTTTAGCTCACCCAGACGAGACCAAAGAGTTCATAGTCCATGTAGATGCATCCGATGTGGCAATGGGGGGGGGCGTTTTGCAGAAGGGACCAGATGGGAAACTACACCCCCTTGCATATATTTCCAAAAAGTTTAATGAAACGGAAAGAAACTGGTCCGTTTGGGATAAAGAAGCCACGGCTATCCGCCTGGCCCTCACTACGTGGCGGCATTGGCTAGAGGGGGCGCAAACCCCATTTGAGATTTGGACTGATCATAAAAACCTGGAAGCACTGCGCACGCAGAGATCACTGAATGCGAAACAACTTCGGTGGGCCGATTTCTTCTCAAAATTTAATTTTGTGTTAAAACACTTCCCTGGAAAGGCCAACTCATTAGCAGACGCGCTCTCCCGGTTGCCTCAACATGAAAGTCTAAAAGAAGAGGTATTTGACTCCATGTTTTCCCCCCAGCAGCTGGGAGGGGCGGTAACCACCAGAAGCCAGAGCAAACGGACTCGAGTAGAAGCTGAGGCGTGTGAGTGGGGGGGAGAGTATTCACCTGAAGAGATCGAGGAACTAGAATCAGTGACTGAGTGTTCTCTGGGGGGAAATCAGTGTTGGTACCGTGGAGATAAATTAGTGGTACCGCAAAATAAGCGAAAGGACATTTTATTAGCCTGTCATTCCTCCAAGCTGGCTGGGCACTTTGGGTTTCTGAAAACGCTTAATCTAATTCAACGCCAGTTTTGGTGGCCGCGCATGCGCCGGGACGTTTCAGACTTTGTCTCGGCTTGTCAGACTTGCTTAATGTGTAAGAAGAGGGGAGGAAAAGTCCCGGGACTCCTGCATCCCCTGCCTACCCCTTCTCGCCCTTGGGAGGCGATAGCTATGGACTTCATAACTAACCTGCCACCCTCGAAGGGGAAAACGGTAATTTGGGTGGTGGTAGACACGTTTTCAAAGCAAGCCCATTTCACCCCTTTCAAACAACTACCGACGGCCAAAGGGATGGCCAAAGCGTTTTTCAACCAGGTGATAAAATTACACGCTTTTCCTAAGCGGGTGGTATCCGACAGGGGCAGTCAATTCGTTGCCAACTTCTGGCGGGAGCTTTTGAAACTGATGGACATAGAGCCAGCCCTAAGTTCGGGTTACCATCCAGAAACCGATGGACAGTCCGAACGAACTAATCAAATTCTGGAACAGTTCTTGAGATGCTACACAAATTACCACCAGGATAATTGGGTGGACTTGTTGCCGTTTGCAGAATATAGCTATAACAATGCAGTGCATTCTTCTACCGGAGTCTCCCCCTTCATGGCCGTGGGAGGCTTTGAAGGAAAACCTTTGCCTACCATTGAGAATGTGTCCGATGCTTCCCCTACGGACTTCAAGAGTTGGTGGGCGACCTTGCAAGAATCATGGCCACTAATAGCCAAAGCTTTAGACCAAGCGAAAGAGGACTACAAGAAATATGCGGATCGTGGCCGAGCTGAGGGTTGGGATCTCCAACCTGGGGACTCTGTTTATCTCTCCACCAAAAATATACATGGCTTACAACCCAGCAGAAAATTGGGGTGGAAATATGTGGGGCCTTATAAGGTGTTGCGAAAAATTTCAGATGTGTCTTTTGAGTTAGAACTGCCAAAGTCACTGAGTTCTGTACACCCTGTTTTTCACTTCAGCTTACTGAAGAAGGATCCTGGGCCGAATGCATGGCATCCAGTTCCTCCAGTTCCTCCTCCACTGATGAAGGGGGGGGGCACCTCATTTCGAGATAACTGAAATTCTTGATTCTAAAATGCGCAGGGGCCGCTTGTATTATCTAGTTAGATGGCTTGATTTTGGTCCTGAGCACAATGAGTGGATTCGTTCTGAACATGTACATGCTCCTAAACTAATTAAAGCTTTCCATAAGAAGTCTCCTGACAAGCCCGGGTGAAAAGTAATTATCAGGGGGCCAGTGTGTCAGAATCTGCTGATTCAGACATTGTGATGTCTATTCTTACCATTGTACCTTCTGCCTTTGAATGCTGTTTCTATTGTAAGCTATTGCCACATATGTATTCTCAGTTTCTGTGTGTAAATGTTATGCTGTAGTGCTTAACCAGGCCTGGAGTTTGTGAACAGCTAAAGCGAGAGGGTGACACCTGCATTGCATGGGAACAAAGGGCCTCTCACACCGCGGCCTCCGCATTCCATCTTCCCCCCGGCTGGGACTTCAAGGGAGGATGTATCTCATCTCTTATCACATGCAAAAGCCTTGAGGCCATTGATTGTTATGTGAACTGGTAACATCTGAGGGGTCTGGTTTGGGAAGGGAATTTACAGCTTAACACCTCACTTTCTTTCCTGTGAGAACCAAATGGTCAGGATCCCGTTTTGCCCGCCAATTTTCCCCTATAGTGATTGGCTACCTATGGGTAATTCAAACTCCTTGGAATGGTATAATAGACCTGCCTGTATTATCTGTCTCATCTCTGACAATAATCCGAGAAGCTGTACTAATGTAGAGATTGGAAATAAAGAACTCTGGTTTACCAACCAAGATCTGATCCTTGACTACTTTGCGCAGAACTCTCACAGGAGGCTGGCAATACTAAGGGCCAGACATGTGGATTTGAGAGGTAGAGCCTGGGGAGGGCAGGGTTTGGGGTGTGGAGGGAGCTCAGCAAGGTATAACGCCATAGGGTCCCTTGCCCAAAGCAGCCATTCTCCAGGAGAACTGATCTTGGAGATCTCTAGGTGCTGCCTGGAGGCTGGCAATACTAAGAGGAGGGCCAGACCTGTAGATTTGAGGGGTAGAGCCTGGGGAGGGTAGAGTTTGGGGTGCAGAGGGACTATACAAAGCAGGGTATAATGCCATAGAGTCCACTGCCCATAGCAGCCATTGTAATAGCTGGGAAATTTTCTGTAGGAGAAATGATGTGCTGTGGCTGGGGAACACGGTGATTTCTGGGAGATCTCCAGGTTCCACAGGGAGATTGGTTACTCCAGTGCCTATTTAAGGGAAGATTGGGATATGTATTTTGGCAGCTCCAGTGCCCATTTAAGGGAAAGTTGGGATATGTATTTTGGCAACTCCAGTGACTATTTACGGGAAGACTGGGAGATGTATTTTACCTCAGGACACATTCAATGACCCAACAGCAACAGCAAACTGTTCAGAATGTTAGAGGCAAAGGCCAATCAGGCCACATGTGCAAATGACCTCTGTGTTCTGACTGGCTATCAGGCGGAGAGGAACAGCAAACTGTTTAGAATACTGGAGGCAAGACTCAGGCAATGCAGCCAGTGGATAGGGACAGCTTCTGAGTGACAGATCAGGCAGCCAACTGATTTGGGAGTGCATGGAATGTTGCCACCTGAAAACACAATTATATATAAGGAGGGATATTTGTACCCCACCTTTTCTCCAGTCCATACAATAATAGGAAGCACTGCAGGGTTAGGGTTAGGGGGCGTCCTAGCCTTGACTCTCCAGGCAATAGGCAGCCCTCAGCCTTCAGACTAGGAGGGAAGACAGATGCAGAGGCATAAGGCTCCTCCTCTCACTTAAAAGACAAACATACACACAAAAACATGAGGAGATGGAAGAGAAATAAATAATTATAAAGTGCCAGGGCTCCTCTCTATGGGATACAGAATTAATAATTCAGAATCTGAGATCTAAAGTGTTGTATTTATATTTTAAATCATTGCAATTATGGGAAGATCTGATTGGTGTGTGTCAGCTTGTTTATACATAAGGTGGGTTGGGTGGTTTATTTTGAAAGAGAACCAGAGATGTGGGTGAGGAAATCTAAGCCTGATCAGAGTCTTCTGAGCCCAGATCAGAGTCTTCACCAGTGAATGCTCCCTTCTCATTTGGTGGTCAAAGTATTTGAGCTTCTGCTGTTCTACACCTTATCAAACTGGCCTCTAGTACTGAATAGTATTTGCTCACAGCCAGGCTCCAGTACAGGAAGGAGGCTGGGCTGAGAGAAAATTCTGACAGGGATCGAAAGCAATGTGTGCTTTATTTATTTACTTTAGAGTTTACAAACCACTGAGAATCACTGAGAATCATGGCCCAGTTGGGGAAAGGATGGGCGAGAGCAAAGTTTTTCTCTCACCATGATTGTTTTTTCAAAAGACCCACATTTTCTGCTGGGGAATCCTATGAAAGGAAGGAAAAGTTCAGTAACACCATGGTTCATGGCTTCTTCTGTCCATTGTGCAGGTGAGAATTATTCTTCCCTGTAGAACAAGGACTTCTTCTGGTCTGCCTGACCTTTAGGAGTGAAAATCCTTGGGTGTGAAATACAATCTCTGAGAACTTCATAGCAGCAGGATGCAGGGAGAAATATCAAGTAATCCAATTTATGAGGACCCCATAGGGTTTTCAATGGAAAAGACATTTAGAGGTGGTTTGTCATTGCCTATCTCTGTGTCACAATCCTGGGTTTTCTTGGTGGTCTTCCCTCCAAATACTGACCAGGCCCAACTCTGCTTAGCTTCCAAGACCTGACAAGATTGGGCTACCCTGGACTATCCAGGTCAGGGAACAACATTCAATACTGATATTAAATATTCACTTTTTTTGCACTGTACAACCATTAGCATTAACTGTTACAGCTCTGAATATACCCAGGAGGACAGCATTTATTTATTTAGTACATTTTTATTCTACCTTCTCTACAACTATTCAGGGCTGTGTACATTGATCTCCTTCAGCCATGTTACCTTCATAATAATGCTGTGGGATACGTTAGGCTGAGAGAGAATGACTGGTTTCTGGTCACCCAGTTGGCTCCATGCTGGGGTGGGGATTTGAACCTGGGTCTCCCAGATCCTAGTCGGATACTTTAACCACTAAACCAAGCTGGGACTTGACAGTGCTATTTAAAGATAAAGAAATGTGGCATGCAAATGTGGTGCAATCCTAATTAGGGTTGCACCTTCTAAATCAATCAACTTCAATGAATTTAGAAGGATTACACTGACGTTAGGATTGCACTATAAATTTCACAGCTTTTGGGATGGTTCAGTATAAAGCACTGTGCCTGGAACTTATGCTTTTAGCTGAGGAAGAAGTGGATGTTCACTCTATCTGGTAGCAGTTCACAGCCCTTTCTTTCATATCCCAAAGCTTCCTACCGATGATTATCATGACAATGTAACTGTGACACAAGTCTCTGGAAATGCACTCTGCATGGTCAACTGTTACAACTTGAAAGAACTTGTGGGCCATTCTCCTGAAAGGGCTGAATCACCAGAAGCACAACAAGGGCTGTGTTAATTTCCTAACCATGTGGGATGGGTTCCTGGAGGGGTAAGAAAGCCCTTGTTCCTTCCAGCCTTTGGGAAGCCAGGTGGCACATCTCTCCTACTTGTCAGTGCTTGGCTCGCTTTGATACTGTTTGTAGGCTGCAGACAGATTGATATCCTGTCCCTATTGGATGATCGGATAGTTGTTGCATTGCTCAAGTTTGTTCTTAAGCTGTTTGTAAACTATTCCAAATGGTCAGAAGGGCAGGATGTAAATATTTTAAGTTGGAAGAAACCAGTGAAGTGTCCTACTTTGATCCCATCTCCTGATCAGTTCTCGTTTAATTGGTCGATTGCAGGCAAGGCTTATAGGTTATCTTGTGAGTTACTTTTGCAGACAGCCTAGATCACTGAAATGTTTAAGAGGCACTTGATGAGATGGAATTGTTATGCAATGTCTAGCATCAACAGGACCGTAGCCAGGATTTTCTTTACTTCAGGGGGTATTTAAATAACCCCACACACCCCGAGACTCTGTCAGGAGCCACAAGAAAGTAAAAGTTTTTTAAAAATGGGGGGGAGGGCACTGGCAGGCAGTGTGTTGTTGTTGTTGTTGTTGTTATTATTATTAGGCTGGAGGGAAATTTAAAAGCCTGGGGTGACTGGAGAGAGGCAATTAGAACAGAGAAACGTGGTGGTGGTGGAATAATACACCAACCAAAGCAATTGCAAAGGTGATTTCTTTTTCACAATGGCTGGGCACTAAGAAGAAGAAGAAGAAGAAGAAAAAGAAGAAGAAGAAGAAGAAGAAGAGATTGGATTTATATCCCGCCCTCCACTCACTTGGAGTCTCAGAGCGGCTTACAAACTCCTTTCCCTTCTCCTCCCCACAACAGACACCCTGTGAGGTAGGTGGGGCTGAGAGAGCTCTGAGACAATTGTCCTTGAGAGAACAGCTGGTACAGAGCTATGGCTTGCCCAAGGTCATCCAGCCAGGTGCAAGTGGAGGAGTGGGGAATCAAACCCGGTTCTCCCAGATTAGAGTCTGCGCACTTAACCACTACACCAAACTGGCTCTCACTACACCAAACTAGCTCTAAACTGGCTCTAACACACCCTAAATCATGTTGTCAAAAGCCATGAAATGTTTAAAAGGTATTTCATGTGATGTAATTATTATGCATTGTCTAGCTCTAAGTGGACTGAAAGCAACACACACATGCACACACAGCGAGAGGTGGTGGTGCACGCAGCATGGCCAAGATCACACCAAACAAATGAATGAATAGGAACATTCAGAATCACCTCTGCTGGATCAAACCTTGGAGTCCAGCAGTTTATCACCACCCAGAGGGCCCCACAGGCAAGGCTGGAGTAGGGAGCATATGTGCCTTGTGGCATGCCTCACTTGCAGCCAGCCAGAGGTACACTGCTGGCAGGCAGGGCAGGGTGACAGCTCAGTGCAGCTGTGGTGAGCATGAAAAATAAAATAAAATAAACTGGCTGAATGGGAAGTTGAGAGGTCAGAATGGGAAGTTGGGGGGCTTAGCCCCACTGTAGCTATGGGCCTGAGCACCAACCCCACCCATGGGTTCCTGGAGGGGTAAGAAAGCCCTTGTTCCTTCCAGCCTTTGGGAAGCCAGGTCGCGTATCTCTCCTACTTGTCAGTGTTTGGCTCAGCTGCACTTTGATAGCATTTATAGTTTGCAGACAGACTGATTTTTCATCCCTTTGGATGATTAGATAGTTGTTGCGTTGCTCAATTTGTTCTTAAGCTATTTGTAAACTACCCCAAATGATCAGAAGGGCAGAATGTAAATATTTTAAGCTGGAAGAAACCAATAAAGTTTGATTCTGTCTCCTGATCAGTTCTTGTTTAATTGGTTGATGGCGGAAAAGGCTTATAGTTTATCTTGTGAGTTACTTTTGCACACACCCTAAATCATGTTGTCAAAAGCCATGAAATGTTTAAAAGGTATTTCATGCGTTGTAATTATTATGCATTGTCTAGCTCTAACCCCACCCACATGCGCATACTTACCTGAGAGACCCTCAGGCTGTGTTTTCTTGTAATCCCAGACAGATCAGCATTTGTCACGCCTAGTCTCTGCAACAAGTCTATGACATCACTGGATGCAGAAATGGAAAATTCTGGAATCTGTAACTGTAGCTTTCTGTAAACAAACATAACCAAAAAACCAAATATGTTAAATGACAATTTTATTTAGGCAATATACAAATTGTAAACTGAATTGTCCTCTGTAAATAGGGTTGCCAGCCTCCAGGCGGGGCCTGGGGATCTCCCGCTTTTACAACTGGTCTCCAGCTGAGAGAGATCAGCTCCCCTGGAGAAAATGGCTGCTTTGAAGGGTGGACTCTAGGGCACTGCATCGTGCTGAGGCCCCTCCCCTCCCCAAACCCCGTCCTCTCCCGGATCCACCCCCAAAGTCTCCAGGTATTTTCCAACCCAGACCTGGCAACCGTATCTGTAAACTATATACAATTCAATGGGGATCATGTTAGGATTTTTAATGTGGTGTTTCACTTCAGTGTGTTTGTAAAGAAAAATGGTTCCTTGCTCTGTTCTGTAAAGTAAAATCATTGGTTCAGGCTGCAAAGAGGCCTGCAAGAATTTTCCCAGAGCCGGTTAGAGACAGATCAGAAGTAGACAGCACAGTGACCTTGCCAAGCTAAATTTCTTTCAGTTTTGCATTACAAAAATGCAATACAACATCTATTTTAATATTTCACAAGTTAAATGTATCAAAATTCCAATATTCATGACCTGAAAGGCATTTTTCTACATTTCATTTTTGCAAAATCACTGATAACATCATCAAAATTAATACTTCTCAGAATGTCTGCGTCAATCGTTAATATACACAGTGAGTTGACTCTTTCTTGAAGCATAACTGATCTGTAGCTAGGTTGATGGGGTCTGAACTGGCAGAGACTGACCAAGAGAGAGATCTTGGAGTTGCAGTAGATAACTCAATGAAAATGTCGAGACAGTATGTGACTGCAATGAAAAAGGCCAACACTATGCTGGGGATTATTAGGAAGGGAATTGAAAACAAATCAGCCAGTATCATAATGCCCTTGTACAAATCGATGGTGCAACCTCATTTGGAGTACTATGTACAGTTCTGGTCGCCACACCTCAAGAAAGATATTATAGCTTTGGAAAAAGTGCAGAGGAGGGCAACTAGAATAATAAAAGGGTTTCCCTATGAAGAAAGGTTAAAGCGCTTGGGGCTCTTTAGCTTGGAGAAATGACAGCTAAGGGGTGACATGATCAAGGAATGTAAGATTATGCATGGGATAGAGCAGGTAGAGAAAAAAGTACTTTTCTCCCTTTCTCACAGTACAAGAACTCATGGGCATTGAGCAGTCGGGTTAGAACAGATAAAAGGAAGTACTTCTTCACCCAAAGAGTGATTAACATGTGGAATTCACTGCCATAGGAGGTGGTGGCAGCTACAAGCATGGATGGCTTCAAGAGGGAATTAGATAAACTTTTAGAGCAGAGGTCCATCAGTGGCTATTAACCACAAGGTATAGATATGAACTCTCGATCTGGGGCAAGTAATGATCTGTATTCTTGGTGCTTGGGGGGACAAGCATGGGAGGGCTTCTAGTGTCCTGGCCCCACTGCTAGATCTGGTATTTTTGGCCATGGTGTGACAGAATCTTGGACTGGATGGGCCACTGGCCTGATCCAACATTGGCTTCTCTTATGTTCTTATACAGACAATGCCACATGGAGGCCTGCACTTCTGCAGCAAATTTTTCTGCCGTCTAACGCAGAGTAGAGTAAGTCAGTTAAGGCAGTTAAAGTAGAGTTTTGTTGTTTTCTTGTATGAATTTTAGAATTGTGTTGGCTTGAATTTGCCAAATATATTCCAAATATATATATTTTTTATAAAACCAAGTTTGTGGCTTCTTATCTGCACCTCCCCTGGGGACATGGTATCTTCACAGCCAGCAACCAAGATAAGAGAAAATACACCTCATACAACACCTTTTAAAATGTAATTAGTATGAATTAGTATTGTTATAGTGTGCTTAATGTTCATTTAAATCAGATGCCTTCTTCCTTTTAATAATAATGCATTGTACAGGAACAGTATTGGAAAAAAACCCAGAGAAATTGCTTACCTGTATTCAAAAGAAAGTCTCCATTTAACCAGATCTTCTTTTACCAAAGAACTCTCTACATCTTTTAGTTTCCCTTCGTCTGGTAGGATGAACCATGCGACAACATAATCTGAATAAGGTGCTTCCACTACCGAGCAGGATAGATCTTCATCGTGGAGAAAACTATAAGTGCTGTGTTTCCTCATCATATTTAATTTAACAGTTGTGTTTCCATATGCCAAAAAGTCTCCTTCATCAGTTAATCGGTCATGGAAGGGCTCTGTCCAGTAACCTAACGAGAAAAATAAGAGGTAAGAGAACTGTATAAATATTCCTTCAGCAAAATATGTGAGTGTATAGATGTTCCTCTTCCTCCTCTAAAGAGGGCAGAGCCCAATAAAATTGTAAAAGAGAAATAAATTCCTGCCAATAGGACCAATGGGTGGAAATAACAGTCCTGTGAAATCATAGTGGAGGCACTATTGAGATGGAGAAAAAAAATGGAGGCAATCAAAGCAGTATAGTAAAGGTTTCCCTTGCTTGAAAGCTAGTCAAATCCTACTCTAGGGGGCAGTGCTCATCTCCATTTCCAAGCCGAAGAGCCAGCGCTATCTGAAGACTTCTCCGTGGTCATGTGGCCGGCATTACTAAATGCCAAGGCACACAGAATGCTGTCACCTTCCCACTGAAGCAGTACTTATTTATCTACTTGCAGTTTCTTGCTTTTGAACTGCTAGGCTGGCAGGGGCTGGGGCCAGAGACGGGAGCTCATTCCGTCACACGACATTTAAGTCTTGAACTGACGAGCTACCAACTTTCCGGTCTGCAGCTCTGTGTCTTAACCTCTGAGCCACTGTGGCCCCAGCAAAGCAGAATATGTTGTAGTAATTAAAAGACTGCGTTGATTCTCTGAATAAGGTGTATGAATGATTAAGTGGGATGATTAAGTGGGAATTTAGCAGAAGTTTATAAAATGACAAGTGGAGACCTGCAAGAAACTTGCAGGATAGTTATCCCATTCCTCACACCTTTGCTTCCTCCCTTCTCCCCCTACCTCTCTCACACTCTTTCTCCCTTCTGCCCCCCTTTCTTACTCTCTTGCTCTCCTCCATGTATGTTACTTCCTCTCTGGTCCAGTCTGGTGTAGTGGTTAAGTGCGCGGACTCTAATCTGGGAGAACCGGGTTTGATTCCCCACTCCTCCACTTGCACCTGGCTGGATGACCTTGGGCAAGCCATAGCTCTGTACCAGCTGTTCCCTCAAGGACAGCTTGGGAAAGAGCTCTCTCAGCCCCACCTACCTCACAGGGTGTCTGTTGTGGGGAGGGGAGGGGAAAGGAGTTTGTAAGCCGCTCTGAGACTCTTAAGTGAGTGAAGGGCGGGATATAAATCCAATCTCTTCTCTTCTCTTCTTCTTCTTCTCCCTTTCTGACCTGTCATCATTCCCTTTGTTTTTCTGCCTCCCCACCTCATCACTCTTTCTCTCTCTCTCTGCCTCCCACCTCAAATCCCACCCTCCCCAGGGTCCACCTCTCAAATGTCTGGGAATTTCCCAACCTGGAGTTGGCAACCCTATTTCCTTCCCACCCAACAGCCAACCTACCTTTATCTGTCTTCAGCTTTCTATCTCTACCCCCCTCCCCTGCAGCCTCTACCTAGGAAAATTACAGTCTTTCTCCACAATGGGGACTAAAGCAGCTTACATTATTATTTCCTCTTTGTTATCTGCACAACAACCCTGTGAGGTTGGTTAGGCTGAAAGTATGTGACTGGTCCAAAATCTCCCAGTCAGCTTCCACTGCAAGATGGGGATCTGAATCTGGGTCTCGCAGATCCCAGTCTGAAGCTCGAACTGTTGCACCACAATGGCTTTCATACGGTGGCTGCTGATAAACTGTAGCAAAACAGCTGGGCCTAATTAAGTCATGCAAATCAGGTGGTATCAAGTCACACAGAGGGTGCTGCCTAGGGATGCCAGCCTCCAGATGGGACCTGGGGATCCCCTGGAGTTACTGCTCATCTCCAGACTACAGAGATAACTTTCCATGGAGAAAATGGATGCTTTGGAGGGGGGAGTTTATGGCATTGTACCTCACTGAGGTCCCTGTCCTCCCCAGGCTCCACCCCCAAATCTCCAGGAGTTTCCCAGCCTGGATCTGAATCTGCTGCTGGTGGCCAGGGGGGGTACTTGGCAACCCTAGACTGCTGCCAGTAAAAACCCTGCTTTTTACTGACAAAAACAGTTAGAGCCTCCCCCCCCCCCTCCCCTGAACATTCTAATCTCCTCACAGTTGATGTCTGGAGTTGGTGCCATTTCAAAAGGTATTTTGGGGGATTCTACGGTCACTGAAGGGTTTTTTTTAACTTTTCGGATTTTTCTGCACACGGGGGGAGTGCCCCCCATGTGTAGTAAAACCTCCCTGCCTCCAGGTGCCCCCCCTGCGCGGATTTAGGTATCCTCACACAGGGGGCGCCTTCAGAATTAGATATATAGATGTGTGCAGTAGAATTACATAGTCAATACGATCAATAGTATGGGGGCATTCTTTCCTTTCAACCCTAGAGGATCATAGTTATATAATCTTGAGATTTCTAGATATTCTATTTGGAACCAAGAGTTAAAAGGACTGATATATATTCAGCCACAGCCAATGTAATTTTCAGATAATTATCTTTGAGTTAAAAGAGAACAGTTTCCAGAGGGTGTTTGGGGGAGGAAGTGGTTGTTTAACAGGGGCATAATATAGTACTTCCCGAGAGTTGCAGATCTAGGACACTTCAGCAAACTGTGCAAAGGCATATTGATCATTTTCAGGCAGATTCCGTCAGAATACACCTTGCCAGCAAACCTGCCCTAAAAAACCACGGAAGGAATGATGTTCAGCCTAGCAAACAGAAACACCCCCTATAAAACCATGGAACTGAGAGACAGTAGAAATAAGAGGGTAATAAATCAAAGGAGTGGATGCCATAAAACAAAAAAGAACAAACATGGCAGCCTCTCACAAAGGTACTGTGAAGGTCAATCTTCAAGACATGTTTCCAGACCAAATCAGAGAATCATGCTTTCCCACAGCCAATATAATTTGGGGTGGTGGTGGTTATACCAGTTAACAATATTTTATTGTCCACCATTCCAGCCACATGGATCTAAAAAGAGTCATTTCCCAGAAGAGCAAGTAGGTTTCCTCTAATAAGCAATGCAATAGGATTTGGATTGCAGAAATCAGAAACCAAGCAAGAAAAGAGCTGAAACAAAGCAAATGCATTGATATGACATGTTCAGTGATGCAGAAATTGCAAGGCAGAATCACACATACAGCAGCAAATAGTACATACTACATGGAGTAGTATTGCACAGACTCCCTTGCCTTTTTTATAGCTTCTATTTCATTTTGTTACAAAATAGCCCTTATTACTTGTGTAAAAATGTCCTCCTGAGTAATTAATTAATGGCAGACCCCTAACAGTGATAATATCAGGGGACTGAGCATCATAGAGGGAATCCCAAATAGTAGCCTTCATTGCTACTCACTGGAATCACCTACTCCTGAAGTGGGGTGTGTTTTTCCTTTTTGAGATGATGCTCTTTATTTATTGAAAATACTTATCCTCCCCCATATTTCTGCAATCTCAAGATGGCTTACAAAACAGCAAAAGCTGCACAGACACAAATACTTGAGCTGTGAAACAGAAGTCAATTTATCTGACTCATCTTCAGAGTTGTATTTTGGGGACCAAAGTGACTCCAGAGCGTGGCACAGTGGCAGGAGGGGCTTCAGCCTTCCCTCCCTTACTGCTTTCCACAGCAAAAACAGCTGTAGGAGGGGGCTGTTTGTCCCACTGCTTTATTCCACATGTCTGCTTGCTCTGGTTCTCCCAAGCTGACTTACGTTTCATGTCTTCTGTAATGAGACCTTAATGCACACAGTTAAAAATCAATTTGTGTGTGTGTGTGTGTGTGCATGTGTGTGTGTATACGTGGGTGAGTCTGTTAAAGGACATTTGGTTACTTCCGACTTATGGCACCCTATGTAAACCAGTAAGTAAAGGTTTCCCTTGCTTGAAAGCCAGTCGAATCCAACTCTAGGGAGCAGTGCTCATTTCCGTTTCCAAGCTGAAGAGCCAGCACTGTCCAAAGACGTTTTCGTGGTCATGTGGCCGGCATGACTAAATGCCGAGGTGCATGGAACACTGTTACCTTCCCACCAAAGCGGAACTTACTTATCTACTTGAAATTTCTTGCTTTCAAACTTCTAGGTTGGCAGGAGCTGGGGCCAGAGACAGGAGCTCACTCCATCACTTGGCACTAGGATCTCGAACAGCCGAACTACAGACCTTCCAGTCTGCAGCTCAGTGTCTTAACCTCTGAGCCACCACGGCCCCATGAAAACCAGTACACACCATTAAAAACATAGCTCAAACTGCTGCTTTCCAACAAATGGGATCTGGAACAAGACAGTCTGACAATTCTTCCTCAAGATGGTAACTGAAGGCAGGGGAAGTCTTAGCTGCAGAATTACTGTGACCATCTCTGAATGACTGATTAGAAGAAGAAGAAGAAGAGAAGAGATTGGATTTATACCCCGTCCTTCACTTGTAGTCTCAGAGCAGCTTACAAGTTCCTTTCCCTTCCCCTCCCCACAACAGACACCCTGTGAGGTAGGTGAGGCTGAGAGAGCTCTGAGGCAACTGTCCTTGAGAGAAGAGCTGGTACAGAGCTATGGCTTGCCCAAGGTCATCCAGCCAGGTGCAAGTGGAGGAGTGGGGAATCAAACCCAGTTCTCCCAGATTAGAGTCGACACACTTAACCACTACAACAAACTGGCTCTCTGAGCTCTGATTCCATAAGAAGGCACAAAAGTTTCCGGGGGGGGGGGGGGAGAGTCGCATCTGAGGGCTTGTACATAGTGCTTCCAAACAGGCTTTCTAACAGGGGAGTTGAACTTGGAATTGGTGCAAAAGGCAAAGAGAAGTAAGTGTGTGCCTGTTTCCTTGAAGTTATACTGAGCTATTTGGGCATGGGCGTCAACTACGGGGGGGCTCGAGGGCTCGAGCCTCCCCCGAAATTTCCCGGGGGGGGCTCAGCCACCCCCGGCAAAATGAACACCCGCCGGTGGCCAGTCAGCCGGCCGTCGCCGCCTCTCCTTCCCCCCCACCCCCGGCCTGCCCTCCTGCCTCCCTGGGGCGGGGTGGGGGGGAGAGAGAGGCGGCGATGGCCGGCTGACTGGCCACCGGCGGGTGTTCATTTTGCCGGGGGTGGCTGAGCCCCCCCGGGAAATGCGAGGCGGAGCGGGAGCCGGGGGCCCGCAAGGGCGAGGCGCCGGCCCCCGGCTGCAGGCAGCAGCAGCAGCGATCCTCCCCCGCCGGCGCCCAAGGTGAGCGGGGGGGAGGGAGGGGGCGGGGAGCGCGGCGGGCGGGCACGGCCCGGGGGAGGGAAGCGGCGGCGGCGGCTCCCTGGGGCAGGGGGTAGAGCAGCGGGACATGGTCCCGAGCGTGCGCGCGCGCTTCGCGCGCGCGCACGAAAGACAGCCCCCGCCCCCCCCGGGGATTAAGAAAGTCTACGCCCTTGTATTTGGGTAGTGTCTGTTTGAAAATGTCCTTCTGCCTTTTGGTGGGTACTCTAAGCTGCTTGCTATTGGCCCAATCTGCACCTAGCATTTGCTCCATTGTTTTACCAAACCCACACTGGAACAGAAAAAGATGCGGCTCAAAACCACATTCAGATATCCCAGGCCAATGCCGTACTGACTGCAGAGTCACCCCAGAACGGCCATAAAACAGCCATAAATCTATGCAGATAGAAACTATAAAATGAGAGATCAAAGGAAGTGAAAGCAGCATGCAGTCTGGACGTGACCTTAAAATCCGACAATCAATCAAAGTGAAAGTGGCATGCAATGCCAAGGGGAATTTCTGTTCTATTAAGTATTGAGTCAGGAGGCGATGAATCCAAAACAGGCTTTTATTCTAAACATCGTTCAGCTCTAAGACAGCTCTGACAAGAGTGGCACTTAACTTATACTGTTCCAACACATAACTATATACATTGTAACTAAGGATACAAAATCTGATTGGACCTAAGCAGGGCTCTTTAATTGGTTCCTAGGATTGGCTTAAGGACCAATAGGAAGTCTTTATTCAGCAGCCAATAAGATTGAGGGAGCTAGTATACCAGACCCTTAATGATGCAATGTAAAACAACATAATAGAACATAACATGTTTCAAAGTGGGTTTGATAAAACAGTGAGCAAATGCTAGAAGCAGACTGGGCCATTGTCTAACTTCCAAGGGTGGAGTCATAGTTCACAGCTGTAAAGGAGAGTTCATTTGAGGTCTGACTCTGTGAGGAGGCCAACACATTTCTTGGTGGCTTGCATCCAGTGTTTTAGAACAGGCCTTCAAACAGGGGAACTGAACTTGGGAGTTCAGTGAGGGATGTGGAGATGGAACAGGAGGGAACCCTTCTAGTCTTAGTTTCCAAAAAGGACATACAAACTCCATATCAGCAAGGTGTCCTTCCTACTGTGGAAATCTGCACTGATTCAGGTAAGCACCTTTAAACAATGAGCCCAGTTATGAAGGTAAAAAGCCAGCAAGGGAGTGGGGGCTACCCAGTTTTTTACACTGAGTGCCTCATGTATGGTTACCTCTCCACTGGTCAGAAACTGTGGGGGTGTGCTCAGTGCATGGAGGTCAGAGATGTGCTGCTCTAAAAAAAGTATTTTTCAGATCTGGATATCAGGGAGCTGAACAATATCATAATTCCTGGTTTCCAAACACCAGTTTGGTATTTGGATCTGTTTCCCCACTGCCCCCATCCCCCACCCCCAGATTCTGATATTTTTCTAGTCCATTATCCGTATGGGGAAAATTGAAGGGAATATTTTTTAAAGCCACTGGCACCAAAATTGTAGCAGAGCTCCTGGTGCCTGTCCTTTGAATAACCCCCAAATTTGAACTGAATTAGATCAAGAGAGCCAATTCTACAGCCCCTGACCAAGGCGCCCCAAGCTGTCCCCCATAAATTCTTTTTTTTTGTAAAGAAATTTTTATTTTTCAAAAAAAAAACATCGAAAATAATACATTTAACCTTACACAAATCCCTTTTTCCATATTAAATAACATTTTGTTCTATTTGTACATTCTATTTTTATCTTGTTTTGGTGGTTTCCCACCACATCTGAAGCATAACACATTTTCCATTTTATTCAAAATAGTAATACTTATATCTATGTTTCGTTTCTGGTGACGGTTATATAGCTTAAAATACTTATACTTATACACCAATTCTTATTTTCTATACTCTTATGTATTTCTAAATAAAAACAGTTTCACTGTCTAATTTTAACTAAAACATTCATATAATATATTTCTATTCCTTTATGCTATTATAACCATGTATAGATATAGTTTTTCATATCCCAATACTTTTCAACATATTCTTTCAAATCTTTCCAGTCTTCCAGAAAGGTCTCTGAGTAAAGATTATTCAATTTTCTAGTCCACTTATCCATTTCAGCCATATATAACAGTTTTTTCAACCATTCCCACACCTCTGGTATTTTTTCATTTTTCCAGTTTTGTGCATACACCATTCTTGCTGTTGTAATCATATACCATATTATTGTCCTTTTCTTTACATTTATCTCTTCTAGTTTAAGTCCTAGCAATAACATTTCAGGCAACTTCTTAAATGTACATTTCAAGATTTTTTCCATTTCTGCATGTATTTTTGACCAATAAGTCTTTGCTTTATCACAAGTCCACCACATATGATAAAAAGACCCTTCTTTCTTTTTACACTTCCAACATTTGTTAGACATATTTTGACCAATATTTGCAATTTTTTTTGGTGTCATATACCATCTATACATCATTTTAAAACAATTTTCTTTTAAGTTATAACACGTAGATATACTCATAGCATTTTTCCATAAAAATTCCCAAGATTCCATTTCAATGTCTTTGTTAAAGTTTATCGCCCATTTTACCATTTGTTCTTTTACCATTTCATCAGCATTAAACCATTTTAGCAAGACTTTATACATTTTAGAAATCATTTTTTCCCCACCTTCCTCCCAAACTTGTTCTATTTCATTATTTTTTTCCCTGAAACCGTGTTTTTTATCACTTCTATACAAGTCATATATTTGTCTATATCTTAACCAACCATAATCAAAATCAATCTGATGCTGCTCCTTCAGTTTGAAATCCTTGCCATGTCTTATTAATAAGTCTCTATACTTCAGCCAATCTTGTCCTTTATATCTTGATGTTGGATGTAAGACTTCTGCGGGTACAATCCACATGGGTATCTCTTCTGAAAAAAAGTTTTTATATCTTGTCCACGTATCCATTAGTGTTCTTCTCAAATAATGATGTTTAAACATATTGTCCATTTTTGTTTTGCCATAATACAAATATGCATGCCACCCAAATCTACAATCATGACCTTCCAGGGACAATAACATTCTATCTTGTAACATAGTCCATGCCCCTACCCAGGTCAAACATATTGCATCATGGTATAACCTTAGATTTGGTAGTTGAAACCCTCCTCTTTCTTTGGCATCACACATTATTTTCATCTTAATTCTTGGTTTTTTCCCTCCCCACACAAATTTAGACAGCTCCTTCTGCCAACATTTGAATGTTTTTACATCTTTCACAATTGGAATAGTTTGAAACAAAAACATTAATCGTGGTAACACATTCATCTTGACCACCGCAATTCTACCCAGCAATGACAAATTCAATACATTCCACTTTTTAATATCCTGCATAATTTGCAACCATAATTTTTCATAATTATTTTTATAAAGATCAATATTTTTCATAGTTAGGTTTACACCCAGATATTTTGTCTTTTTCACCACCTCACATTCTGTAAGTTTTTGTAACTCGTTTTGTTTCTTATTTGACATATTTTTGCACATTACTTTCGATTTGTTTTTATTTACATAAAATCCTGCTAAGTCACCAAACTCTTTTACTCTCTATAACAAATGTGGTAATGTGGATAAGGGGTCTTCCACTATAAACATCACATCATCTGCAAAGGCCCTATATTTGAAAGAAAAACCTTTAGTTGTTAAGCCTTTAATATCTTTGTCTTCCTTCACATTTAACAGTAGAACTTCTAAAATCCAAATAAATAGCAGCGGCGAAAGCGGGCATCCTTGTCTTGTTCCTTTTTCAACTTTAAAATCGTCTGTCTTTTCAGTATTAATTATTATTGAGGATTTCTGTTCTTTATATATTGCTTTAATGAAGTTAAGCATATATTCACCGATCTCAAGATGTTCTAAAACTTCAAACATAAAATCCCAGTTTAAATTATCAAACGCTTTCTCCGCATCTAAAAAGAAAAAGCCCACTTCCTTTTCAGGATGTTTGTCGTAGTAGATTAAAGAATACCTGCAAACATTAAAGCTACCAAAACCAACAGAGAAAATTAAAGAACTATTTAATAATCCAGTATCATTACAAGAGATCAAAAATGCAATAAATGACTCAAAATTAGGTAAAGCACCTGGACCGGATGGATTTACAGCAAAGTTCTACAAAACGTTACAGGAGTCAGTTTCACCGGTGTTACTGCTATTGATGAACAATATAAGAGTTACTGGAGAGGTACCAGAAACCTGGAAAGATGCATCCATCTCACTGATCCCGAAAGAAAATCAGGATTTGACCAATGTTAAGAACTATAGACCGATCTCTTTACTGAATAATGATTATAAGATTTTTGCTAAGATTATAGCGGATAGACTAAAAGAGCACCTTAAAGAGACTATACAAACAGAACAAGCAGGGTTCTTACCTAATCGACAAATAAGGGACAATCTAAGAGTAGTAGTGGACGCTATAGAATATTACGACAAACATCCTGAAAAGGAAGTGGGCTTTTTCTTTTTAGATGCGGAGAAAGCGTTTGATAATTTAAACTGGGATTTTATGTTTGAAGTTTTAGAACATCTTGAGATCGGTGAATATATGCTTAACTTCATTAAAGCAATATATAAAGAACAGAAATCCTCAATAATAATTAATACTGAAAAGACAGACGATTTTAAAGTTGAAAAAGGAACAAGACAAGGATGCCCGCTTTCGCCGCTGCTATTTATTTGGATTTTAGAAGTTCTACTGTTAAATGTGAAGGAAGACAAAGATATTAAAGGCTTAACAACTAAAGGTTTTTCTTTCAAATATAGGGCCTTTGCAGATGATGTGATGTTTATAGTGGAAGACCCCTTATCCACATTACCACATTTGTTACAGAGAGTAAAAGAGTTTGGTGACTTAGCAGGATTTTATGTAAATAAAAACAAATCGAAAGTAATGTGCAAAAATATGTCAAATAAGAAACAAAACGAGTTACAAAAACTTACAGAATGTGAGGTGGTGAAAAAGACAAAATATCTGGGTGTAAACCTAACTATGAAAAATATTGATCTTTATAAAAATAATTATGAAAAATTATGGTTGCAAATTATGCAGGATATTAAAAAGTGGAATGTATTGAATTTGTCATTGCTGGGTAGAATTGCGGTGGTCAAGATGAATGTGTTACCACGATTAATGTTTTTGTTTCAAACTATTCCAATTGTGAAAGATGTAAAAACATTCAAATGTTGGCAGAAGGAGCTGTCTAAATTTGTGTGGGGAGGGAAAAAACCAAGAATTAAGATGAAAATAATGTGTGATGCCAAAGAAAGAGGAGGGTTTCAACTACCAAATCTAAGGTTATACCATGATGCAATATGTTTGACCTGGGTAGGGGCATGGACTATGTTACAAGATAGAATGTTATTGTCCCTGGAAGGTCATGATTGTAGATTTGGGTGGCATGCATATTTGTATTATGGCAAAACAAAAATGGACAATATGTTTAAACATCATTATTTGAGAAGAACACTAATGGATACGTGGACAAGATATAAAAACTTTTTTTCAGAAGAGATACCCATGTGGATTGTACCCGCAGAAGTCTTACATCCAATATCAAGATATAAAGGACAAGATTGGCTGAAGTATAGAGACTTATTAATAAGACATGGCAAGGATTTCAAACTGAAGGAGCAGCATCAGATTGATTTTGATTATGGTTGGTTAAGATATAGACAAATATATGACTTGTATAGAAGTGATAAAAAACACGGTTTCAGGGAAAAAAATAATGAAATAGAACAAGTTTGGGAGGAAGGTGGGAAAAAAATGATTTCTAAAATGTATAAAGTCTTGCTAAAATGGTTTAATGCTGATGAAATGGTAAAAGAACAAATGGTAAAATATGACACCAAAAAAAATTGCAAATATTGGTCAAAATATGTCTAACAAATGTTGGAAGTGTAAAAAGAAAGAAGGGTCTTTTTATCATATGTGGTGGACTTGTGATAAAGCAAAGACTTATTGGTCAAAAATACATGCAGAAATGGAAAAAATCTTGAAATGTACATTTAAGAAGTTGCCTGAAATGTTATTGCTAGGACTTAAACTAGAAGAGATAAATGTAAAGAAAAGGACAATAATATGGTATATGATTACAACAGCAAGAATGGTGTATGCACAAAACTGGAAAAATGAAAAAATACCAGAGGTGTGGGAATGGTTGAAAAAACTGTTATATATGGCTGAAATGGATAAGTGGACTAGAAAATTGAATAATCTCTACTCAGAGACCTTTCTGGAAGACTGGAAAGATTTGAAAGAATATGTTGAAAAGTATTGGGATATGAAAAACTATATCTATACATGGTTATAATAGCATAAAGGAATAGAAATATATTATATGAATGTTTTAGTTAAAATTAGACAATGAAACTGTTTTTATTTAGAAATACATAAGAGTATAGAAAATAAGAATTGGTGTATAAGTATAAGTATTTTAAAGCTATATAACCGTTACCAGAAACGAAACATAGATATAAGTATTACTATTTTGAATAAAATGGAAAATGTGTTATGCTTCAGATGTGGTGGGAAACCACCAAAACAAGATAAAAATAGAATGTACAAATAGAACAAAATGTTATCTAATATGGAAAAAGGGATTTGTATAAGGTTAAATGTATTATTTTCGATGTTTTTTTTTTTGAAAAATAAAAATTTCTTTACAAAAAAAAAAGGATGTTTGTCGTAGTATTCTATAGCGTCCACTACTACTCTTAGATTGTCCCTTATTTGTCGATTAGGTAAGAACCCTGCTTGTTCTGTTTGTATAGTCTCTTTAAGGTGCTCTTTTAGTCTATCCGCTATAATCTTAGCAAAAATCTTATAATCATTATTCAGTAAAGAGATCGGTCTATAATTCTTAACATTGGTCAAATCCTGATTTTCTTTCGGGATCAGTGAGATGGATGCATCTTTCCAGGTTTCTGGTACCTCTCCAGTAACTCTTATATCGTTCATCAATAGCAGTAACACCGGTGAAACTGACTCCTGTAATGTTTTGTAGAACTTCACTGTAAATCCATCCGGTCCAGGTGCTTTACCTAATTTTGAGTCATTTATTGCATTTTTGATCTCTTGTAATGATACTGGATTATTAAATAGTTCTTTAATTTTCTCTGTTGGTTTTGGTAGCTTTAATGTTTGCAGGTATTCTTTAATCTTTCTTCTGTCTTTGTTTTCCTTCTTAAAAAGTTTTGCGTAGTATTTAAAAAATTCTCTTTTTATTCCTTTGTTATCTATTATCTCAATATTATCTCTTATCACTTTAGTGATAAATTTATTTTCACGTTTTTTCTTTAATTGCCATGCTAAGTATTTTCCGGGTTTATTTGCACCTTCAAATGCTTTTTGTTGAAGTTTTTTTAAGTTCCAGTACATCTCCTGGTTCAAAATGGCTTTTGCTTGGTCTTGTAGCATCCAAATTTCCTTTTGCAGTTTCTTTTTCCCTGGTTTCTTCTTCAGTTCTTCTTCCTTTGTTTTAATGGCTTGTAAAATATTTTCATATTGCTCTTTTTTCTTTTTATTATCTTTAGCATTTAACGATATCAATAGTCCTCTCATCACTGCTTTATATGCATCCCATACGGTTTGAATTTTAACTTCTTTCTGCATGTTTACTTGGAAGTATAGGTCTGTTTCTTCAAGTAATTTTTTAATTATTTCTTGATTATCTAATAAGTCCTCGTTTATTCTCCATCTCTTTTGTTTTTTAATCTGCCCAGCTGTCCATAAACACGGATTGTGATCTGAGATTATTCTGGGTAAAATTTCCACTTTTCTTGTCTTGAAGGTTAGGTTAGTAGTCATCCAAATCATGTCAATTCTTGAATGTGAGTCATGTCTGTTAGAGTAAAAGGTAAAGTCTTTTCCTTGTGGGTTAGCTTTCCTCCAAATATCTTCCAACTTTTCTTGTTTTATCAGTTCAAAAAAGTTTTTTGGAAGCTTCCCTAACGTCTCATCCTTTCTTTTAGAGCGCCTGTCTAGTTTATTATCTACAGTTCCGTTGAAATCTCCTAACATCATAATTTGATCATAGTTTACATTGTCCAATTCCATTTGAAGTTCTTTAAAAAAAATTTCTTTAGCTCCATTCGGAGCATAAATGTTCACAATCAAAGTTTTCACTCCTTGCAGTAAAATTTCAATAGCTAAATATCTTCCATCTTTGTCTTTGAATATTACTTTGGGTTCCAAATCTTTTTTGACATATGTTACAACACCATTTTTTTTGTTGCTTGCTAAAGAATAAAATTCTTCTCCCAATTTTTTCCTTATTAAATATTTATGGTCTTGGTTTTTAAGATGAGCTTCTTGCAAGCAAATTATATTACATTTTTGTTTTTCCAACCAATGACCTACCATTCTACGTTTTTGGGGTGAATTTAGTCCATTTGCATTCCATGTAAGTATTTTGTAATCCATTTTGTTATATTCTTAAATATCTCCAAAATCATCTTTATTCTCTCCCAGGAATGCATACATTTCTTCTGTGCTTTTAATCACTACTCTGGATTTGCCATAATAAAAACTTAGTCCTTGAGGTATTTCCCATCGAAATCTGATTTTTTTCTCCTTCAGTTTATCCGTCAGATGCTTGAATTTTTTCCTTTCTTGCAGTATTGCTCTAGGCAATTCTTTCATTACTATGATTTTCTTTCCATCTATTACAAAGGGGTCAGTAAAGCACTTCCTGTAGATTTGTTCTTTTGTTCTTTTCATTGTAAATTGGACAACCACGTCTCTTGGTATGTTTTTGTCTCTTGCATATGTAGAATTAACTCTATAAACAAGATCCATGTGTTCTTTAACAACTTCTTCCTGTTCTTGTAAAAAATCTGCTATTGCTTCTTGCATTCTTGTAAAAATATCCTCATTCAATTTTTCCTCAATCCCTCGAAATCTCAAGTGGTTTTGCATATCTTTATAATGCATCATCTTTTCCATCCTCTCGTTCTCTCTCATTGTCTTATGGGTGTTTTCTTCCAGTTCTTTTACTTTAGTTTCTATATCTTGTGTTCTTGTGGATAATTTTTGAAATTCTGCTTTTAATTCCATGCAATTTTTATCTGCTTGAGCCGCTATATTATTCATTTTAACATTTACCTCTCCTATAGCGTCTAACATTTTCTTTTCCATTGCTTCCATAACGGCTAGTAGCTCTTTTTCTTTTTTTGCTGCCATTGTAGGAGAGGACCATGTGGCTGCTCTCGATCTTAGTCCGCGGTCTGTTTTGCCTCTTTAAAAAGATCGATTTTATCTTGTCTTCCAAATCAAACACCAATTAGTGCATTCAAACAAGCTAATCTTGCCAAGTCAAATTATGTTGGTTTCAGCCTTCTACGTTATATAATCTTTGAGATATTGCAGTTTAAAAATTTTATAAATCCAAAATGGCGGCCGCGACTTCTCTATGGTTAATGTCAAAGGTTATAGTCTTTTTACCTTGCTTCTGGCTTGCCGTAGTTTCCTTTTGTCCCTTCCTTTTCTTTACTTGTCTGCTCTCTGCACGTCACTTCCTGTTATGGTCTTTCTGGTCCGGCAGTATTTAGAGTCCCCTTTCTGGTCCGGCAGTATTTAGAGTCCCCTTTCTGGTCCGGCAGTATTTAGAGTCCCCTTTACCTTCTTCCGGTTCTTCTCCTTTTTCCTTCTTGTCTGCTCTTCTAGCCGTCACTTCCTGATTCAGTCCTCACGTCTTAATCTCGCGATGCTTGGTTCCCTTCTCCCTCTTTGTCTCGCGATGCTTGGCTTCCCCTCCCGACTCCTTTTAACCGCAGGAATGTTAAACAACTTGTTTTTTTGGCTTTTTAAGTTCAAATTCGGTTTTTTAGCACTTCAAAACTGCTCTCATCCAATCAACATCAGTCTATTGCTTCACCCGATCTGTTTTTCATCTTTCAAAACGCGGCAATGGTAAGGCAAAAAACTTTTTTCCGTTACCTTTTGTTGTTACTTCGCTTCAGATGTGGTCCCAACGTTTAAACTTTGTCTTCTTTGTTAAGGAATCAGGGGAATTGGAGGTTTTATGCTGAATTTTTCAGCTCAGCTCGGCTCCTTAGAGATACTCGCAAGAATCCTCTTCGGCTGCAGTGCTCAAGGTGTCGGAAAAGTCTCCTCCGAGACTTTCCCTTCACCGAGGTTGCTCAAACCTGGATTATATTGCTTGCTGGTCCTCACACTACCTGTGTGAGGTTGCGTCGGGTGGATTAACCCACCCAAGCTGTCAGGAAGAGCCGCTGTCCGCCTTGCACATTTGCAAAGCGTGTCAGACCTCCATTCTCCCAACCGGAAACCCATAAATTCTTACAGGGAAAAAAACACTGTTTTAAAAAAGTTAAACTTGAGAATCAACACCAATGTACAACCTGAGTGTCGCCCAAGCCAAATGGTATAGGAACTGTACTGCAAGCCTAGCAAATGTAAAAGCAGAGGATCCAGTCTTCCTCTGTCTTGCCTTCCTTGCTCCGTTTCTGGCAGACTTTTGACCAGGCCACCACCCTCCTGCTGGCATCCCCATGTTCCTTCCAGCCTGACCCGCCTTTCTTCTGGCCAGGCTGTCAGGAGCACCCTGACCCTACCTAGAGATGCTAAATTTCTGGAAATTTTGAAGGTCAGAAAAAACTCCAGTTTTTTTCTGGGTTTTTTTTTTTAGAAAAAAAGGAATTTTTTGGAAAAATTGAAAAAATGCTACATTAGCACTTCTTTTTTCTTTTCCAGATTGAAAGGCATTCTGTTACTTTAGGAACATAAAATATGACTATGGACAATTTTACTTGGCATGAAATTATTACAACTAGCATATTAAAATATAGTAATAATAAAAATAAACAATTTTTACAAACAGAATTTACTTTTTAAATAATATTTATTTGTAATTGTAACAAATGGAGCAACAATCTCCTGAACTGTTCACTAGTTTATGTGGAATAGACAAAAAAATCTCCACAAAACAAATTTTAAAAATCCAGAAATAATAATTATTCATATTTTCTCTCCACAGTATTAAATAAAAAAAACCCCATTCTCATAAAAAGAACTGAAGAGAGGGGGAATGTATGGAAGGGAGAGTGGGACTAAGTTTCAATGAATGGGCATGAAATTTAATCAGAATCATTTTATGAGCTGTAATTATCAGTATCAGTTTCAGCCTCTGCTTCTGCAGCTACTCTGTTTTGTCTGTCATTATCACAGTTATTGTGGACCTCTAAAACTATACTTTCAGGTCCTTTTTGTTGCTCTGTATTTTTTTCCAATGCTTTGAGGCCTAGTGAAGCCTGAGTGCCAGTTTATCCACCCACATGCAAAAACAAAACTGAAACCTTTTCCTTTTCTTGTGACAATATCACCTCCTAAAGGAAGAAAGGCATCTTGTTCTTGCATTGAAGAGTTCAGTTTGTAACCTAGGACTTGCTTGACCTCAGTGCCCAGAAATCAGATTAATCTGATACCATACATATTTTTTAGAAATGATTTGGAAAATATTTGAACACCTTGTCTTAAAATATTTTATTCATCATGTTAAAATAAAACATTCCATAATCAAATTTCTTTTCTTTTTTCAATTTTTCCAAGTTTTTTGGGAAAAAAACCCAAAAAAGGCTTCAAGAAAAAATGGGAAAAAACAGTTTTTTTCCTGGGCCTTCACATCTCTAACCCTACTTAAGCCACATGGAGCAATCCAAGGAGCCACACCAACTTTAAGATTACAGATTTCAGACCAGAAGTCCCCTCCCCATCATTGCTACAATTGCCTCTTTTTAGCTGGCTGAATAATTTGCACTGCCTTCAATACTTTTTGAAATTTCTAGATCTCCAACTTACCTTTGAAGAAGATGTAATTCACAAGGACCATGCGGGTGTGTATGCTGAGGTCCTTGACTGTATTGACTGTTTTCCCAGTAGTTTTGTTGTTTACATAATTGTTTATCTGCTGTTTTGCTCTTGTGGAATTCAGAAAGTCTGTAAAAATGTCTTCAGCGTGATACAAGTTTCTGACATTTTCAAGAAATGTAGGCTGAATTTCCAATGACTTTTCTAAGAACAAAACATTCCCTATTTTCACAAGCGTTTTCACTCTTGGAAGGTTAAGCTTGTGGATAAGTTGACAAAATCCTTTATGTATCTCATTCTCCTCAATCTCTGAAAGGTTAAAGGTTAGTCCTTTGTAAATCTGTCTTCGGGTTTCCGATGTGGCCCCAAGGGACAGCATGGCTAAGGCTGTGGAGATGCTCAGGGGAGAGAACAAAATGTTTTTGTCATCTAGAGTGGATGACATTTCTTTGTACAAACTGAATGCAAAATCAGCATTATGTGGGACTATCCTGGACCAGTAATCAACCCCAGTTTGACATTCTTGGACATCATGAGGTCTTGTGAAGTGATAACAGTGGAATTGCAGACCAATCAGTAAGAAGAAAAGGTAGACCATGGTGTTTTGGGGGATTTGGGATCAATCTGTGGAAAAAACAAACATGGAAAATATGGTAAGAATTTAATTATTTTTTTTCAGCATTTAAAGATATCATTGAAATTAGGTAAACACAAAATTTTATGCTTGTAATTGTTGAAGTGCAATTTTTGTACCTTTTTACTAGAGTAAGTAACATTGATTATAACCAGAGGTTTCATGTTTTGGGAAGGGACTAGGGCTTAGTGGAAGTGCTTCTGCTTTGCACGCAGAAGGTCCCATGTTCATTCCCAAGTATCTCCAGCATGTCCTCTGCCTGAGACCATGGAAAGCAGCTGCCAGTCAGAGTAGACCATACTAAATTCGATGGACCAATGGTCTGATTCAGTATAAAGCAACTTCATGTGAGGTCATATTTCAAAAAAACAAATTGTCATTCCAAAATCATTTTCCAAACTATTAAACTATTCCATAGTAAGTGAATTCTTGTAGGAGAAGCTGGACTCTGAGCATCCAGGCAGTCATGGTGGTCTCTTCTTTTCAAAAAGCTTCCATGCTTTTTACAAGTGAGGCTGCCTTGCACTTCCATTACAATCAAGGAACATAGTTATGCCAGTGACCTGTGTTGGTGTTCAACTGCTCTGCTACTGGAGAGTGGAGCCAGTCCTCATTATTTTCACACAACAGAAGAGAAACACAACATCTGTCCCATCCATATGGTTTATGGTGTAATGTTGATACCAGGACCCCCCATTCAGCAGATCACCTCCAGTTTGGTATTCTTCTGGAAGCACGATAAATCCCCATGCAAGATTTATTTATTTATTTATTTATTATTTTATCGTTTTATATTTCTACCCTGCCCTCCTGTCAGAATCTGCTGATTCAGACAAGGATTTCTGGGACTTTCTGGGACTTTCTGCTATGCTTCCTATTGCTATGTGCTGTGTGTAACCTGTGCCTGCATCCATTATGTATTCATGCCTATTATGTATTCATGCTTATTGCTTTTAGTTGCCCCTATGCCCACCATGTAACCACATCTTTTGCCAGGATGACTGTATGCTATGTGACCCCAGGTTTATGGCTTTGACCAGGCCTGGTCTGTGTAACTGTTTGCCCAGGAGAGTGACAACTTCAAAGCATGGGAACAATGGGCCTCTCACACTCCTGCCTCCGCATTCCATTCATCCCGGCTGGGAGGACAAGGGGAGGACAGAGACCATTTCTTATCAACGTGCGAAGGCCTTGAGGAAAGCATTTGTTATGTGAATATGGTTACATCTAAGGGGTCTGGTTTGGGAAGGGAAATTTACAGCTTAACACCTAGCTTTCTTTCCTGTGGGAAGCAAACGGCCAAAGACCCCTTTTGCCCGCCGTTTTTCCCCTTTGGTGATTGGTTACCTATGGGCAATTCAAATTGTACTGAAGGGTATAATAGACCTGCTTCTATCGTATGCATTATCTCTGACAATAATCCGAGAACCTGTACCAATGTAGAGATTGGAAATAAAGAACTGTATTTCATCAACAAAGATCTGATCCTTGACTACTTTGAGCAGAAGTCTCACACCTCCCCGCAAGCAGGCTCAGGGCAGCTTACAAAAGGCACACAGTGCCAACCCCATACAGCTTCAAACATTTTAAAATCCTACAACAGCAACAAAACCATTACAATTAAAGTGCTTCCAGTCATGATGATGATCAATGATCAGATGGCATCATAACCGGATTGGGATCCAGCCCTCCTTGGCCATTTGGCCTGGGCTGCATTTCAGAGCCAACCCTTGCTGCAGGTGTTGCTTGCAATGGTAGATGGTAATAGTGGTGGTGGCTCCTAGTTAAAGGCCTGGTGGAAGAGCTCTGTCTTGCAAGCCCTGCGGAACTGCATAAGATCCTGCAGGGCTCTGGTCTCCTCCGGGAGCTCCTTCTACCAGACAGGAGCCGCCACCGAAAAGACCCTGGCACTGGTTCCAGCAAGTCTGGCTTCCTAGGGGCCTGGGACATTAAGTCAATGTTGCGACCCCGACCGAAGTGCCCGCTGGGGTATATGTGGGGAAAGGCAGTCCCTCAGGTATGTTGGACCCTGGCCATATAGGGCTTTAAAGGTAAGTACCAGTACCTTGAAGTGAATTTGGTACGCTATAGGCAGCCAGTGCAGCGCCGCCAGCACAGGCTGGATGTGGTCTCACTTTGCGAGACCCATCAATAGCCTGGCCGCGGCATTCTGCACCAGCTGCAGCTTCCAGATTTCAACAAAGGCAGCCCCATGTAGAGAGCATTACAGTAGTCCAGCCTCGAGGTGACAGTCGCATGGATCACTGTAGCCAGGTCATCGCGGTCGAGGAAGGGAACCAACTGCCGAGCCAGATGGAAAAAGGCTGACCTGGCAGTGGCTGCTACCTGGACCTCCATTGTTAAGGAGGGATCCAGCAGCACTCCCAAACTCCTAACCCTTGATGCAGGCACCAATGGCACCCCATCAAAGCTTGGGAGTGGGACCCCATGCCCCGGACCGCCCTGCCCCAGACACAGGACCTCCATCTTCACCAGGTTCAATTTCAGCCAGCTCAGCCTAAGCCAACCAGCTATGGCGTGCAATGCCCAGTCCAGGTCATCTGGGCTGGAGTCCGACTGGCCGCCCAACATCAGATAGAGCTGGGTGTCATCAGCATATGGGTGACATCCCAGCCCATACCTCTGGGCAATCTGGGCAAGGGGGTGTGAATAGCATTGGGGAGAGCACCACCCCCTGAGGCACACCACATTCAAGCAGGTGCCTCATGGATTGCTGCTTCCCAGCACCACCCTTTGTCCCTGACCCTGGAGAAAGGAAACAAGCTATTGCAGGGCCCGTCCCTGTATCCCACGTTGGTGAGGCAGCAGGTCAGCAGCTGATGATCAACCATGTTGAATGCTGCTGACAGGTCTAGTAACAGCAACACTGCCACACCGCGCTGATCCAGATGTCTCCGGAGGTCGTCAGTAAGGGTGTCTACTTACTGAGTATACTTATTGAGGTTCTTCATCTTAGATTTCCCACTTTGCAGAATAAAACAGTATAGGAGGAGGAGAAGGAGAAGGAGAAGAAGAAGGAGAAGGAAGAGAGATTAGATTTATAACCCGCCCTTTACTCAGAGTCTCAGAGCAGTTTATAATCTCCCTCCCTTCCTCTCCCCACAACAGACACCCTGTGAGGTAGGTGGGGCAGAGAGAGCTCTGAGAGAACTGCTTCTGAGAGAACAGCTCTAAGAGAACTGTGACTGACCCAAGGTCAACCAGCTGGTTTTATGTGGAGGAGTGGGGACTCAAACCCAGTCCCCCAGATTAGAGTCCACTGCTTTTAACCACTTCACCAAACTGGCTACACCAAAGCCAGCCAGACTAATACACTCAACCCAAGCATAAAATCCAGTTCCTACTGACCTTAAACCACTATGGTAGAGTCATAAACTGCACAGACTATGGAGCGTCAGAACGATGGTAGAGAAAAACATCTTTCATACTTACAACAGAATCCCCAGAAGCTTCTACTGGCCTTTAACTGGACTGGATGTCTCCTTGCTTAGTCATTTATAAACCAGGCATGTACAATGCCCAGTAATAATCATTAACTAATTAAACAGAGCAAATACAGATTATCTAAAGGGGTCGGGAGGAGCAACACCATAATGCAATGTATTTGGAGACATGCGTTGTACTTTTTGGCTTTGGTTTCGGTTCACAGGATAAGGTATCATTTGAATGGTCTCAAAATCAAATGCATAATTATAGGATGGGGAAGACTTGTCTTGGCAGTTGTATGTGCAAAAAGGGACTATACATTGAATATGCAGTAGCTAAAAAGGCAAATGTGATTTTGGGCTGTATCAACAGAAGCATAGTGTCCAGATCATGTGAAGTTGTGGCATCGCTTTACTGTTCTCTGGTTAGACCTCACCTAGAATATTGTGTTCAGTTTTAGACACCACAATTTAAGAAGAATATAGGCAAGCTGGAACATGTCCAGAGGAGAGCAATGAAGATGGTGAAGGATCTGTAGACCAAGTCCTGTGAAGAAAGATTGAAGGAACTGGGTATATTTAGCCTGGAGAGGAGATGAGTGAGAGGTGACATGGTTACTATTTTCAAGTACTTGAAGGGTTGTCCTATAGAGGATGGTGTGGAGTTGTTTTCTGTTGCCCCAGAAGATGGGACCAGAACCAATGGGTTGAAATTTAATCAAAAGAGTTTTCAGCTAAACATTAGGAAGAACTTCCTGACATGTAGAGTGGTTCCTCAGTGGAACAGGCTTCCTCAGGAGGTGGTGAGCTCTACTTCTTTGGAGGTTCTTAAGTAGAGGCTAGATGGGCATCTGACAGCAATGCTGATTGCCCCCATAGACGGAAGAAAGAGTCAGACAACAAACATGGGATTAATGGCCACTTTATTTATTAACAAAAACATGGCAAGGGCTTAACCTAACAAGTGGCATGGCCAAGCGGTTACCATTAACCCCACCCTTGCCATAGTATGGGCAATGCACCTGGCCCTGGGTCGTAGCCCGCTATAAGCTGCTCGAACCCCAGGCAGCCCAGCCTTGGAACATGCCTTGATGATCCCTCACACACAGCCACAAGATCAGTGTTGAGTATCCCTCAACAGCACTCCAAAAGGCAGCCTGTTCCCCTCATCCCAGGCCGCAAGGCTGCAGTTATGATCCGAACAGGCCCCTTTTCCACCAGGGTTGCTGATAGGTGCTTACCAAGCTGCAACAACTATTTACTAAACTTCTGCCCAACCATAAAGTGACAAATTAATGCAGATGCCACCCCGGCCAATTCCTCAATCCGTTGCTAGCAATGCAGGGCAGGTGAAAAACACCCCCGTCTCAAGGCCAATCACAGCAGAGGTAAAAAATTCCTATCTAGCCTCCCTAAGAAACAGGACGACCAGCCAAAAGCCTGCATTACCTACAGGGCGGGAGGGTGGGTCGAGCACAAGGCATGAATGAGGCTGCTGGGGCCGGGGCTGTCCTTCAGCATGCTAGCCCCGCCCCCCAGCAAAACCAGGCTGCAAATGCAGCCAGTCTGATCAGTCCTCCTTACAAGGAGGCAACTTAGCCCCCCCCCCCCAGCTGGCCTATGGCGGCTGCGGGGATCCATCCTTGTATGAACTTAGGCAGATCATGAGAGGAAGAGCAAGAAGGGTTGCCTCAGTGCTTAGTTCTTCTGGCCCTTTCTTACACACCCATGGAAATGCTGATCACCACTTTGGAGTAATGAAGCAATTTTTCTCCAGACCAGTTTGGCAAGGGATCCTGGAGATTTTTTTTCTCATCTTCTGGCTATGGAACAGGGGTCACGGAGGGGGGGAGGTATTTGTGAATTTCCTGCATCATGCAGGGGGTAGGAGTAGATGACCCTGGAGTTCCTTCCAACTCTATGATTCTAAGTCATGGTGAGTGAAACTACAGCTCCCACCATACCCTGACAACCCCAACAGGGGCGGGACCCAGGATGGACAGTGCTTCTGGCACAGGGCCAGCCATCTGCTAAGCCTGCAGCTCAGTCACTAACTCCAGTGACCGGTGTGGATCTGCTTTCTTAGCTGTGGGTTGTCAGCTACAGTGTCTTCTCCTGGCTGAGAATGATGACATTGTCATGTTCTGTGACTTCAGCCTATCACCTATCAGGGTTTATTTGCCAGAAGTTCTTTCTTTCTTTGCCAGAAATTCATCCTCATCTCCTGATCAAGTCTCATATAATGTACTGATTCAAATCAGTACTCCTTGCCACCATGAGCTCAGGCACACACCTCAGTGCCATGCTAAACAAATTGTTCTACCATAAAATGCAACGTGGTTTAAGGCAACACTGTCATTGAAAACCAACAGCTGATATAGAAGCACATTCTCCACCTCAGTTCAGTTCAGCTGGCATTCCGATGCTGTGGATGTCCATGTTTCAGTGTCATGTAAACATATAAGAAAGGGGTACATGGGCCATGGCAGTCACTCTGAGAACTGCCACCTCTTCAACAGCCTCAGTGTCCAGGCCAGCTACGGGTATCAAAGCATCTTCCAAGATCTGGTTGCCAAGGTCCTGAGCAGGCATAAGTGCCTGTTTGCAGGCTGCCTAGAGAGCAGAGGCTGGATCCTTGGTGAGGCACTGAGGAATGGGCCAAGCTGGATGGGGAAGATACATGGTCTGGGAGTAGCCACTAATGTAACCTGCCCCCATCCCACAGTTGCCTACAGGCACCTGCAGCAATAATGGAGCTACATAATCCCAGTCAGTTGCAATCCTGTGTTCCCCACCCCGCCTCTGCTGAGGTTTTGGATTTATTTATTGGGATTTAAAGTGGATTTATCCCAAGGTGGGGGAAAGGAATGGAAGAAACTTAGCTCTTCAGCATTCTTCCCCCACCCCTTCCCTCCCCAAGTGTCTAGGGTTGCTCTAGCAGGCATGCTGCTCTTTCGGTTTAAACCTTTCAGTGCCTCAGCAGAGGCGGGGTGGGGAGCGCAAGGCTGCAACTATCGGGATTATGTAGCTCCATTTTCTCAACAGGTTTCTCCCCTTCTCCCTTCCTTTAAAGGCTTCCCGGGCAGACGGGGATTCAACAGGTGCAGCTTTCATGCTGCATGGGAATGCACTGTTGGGGAGAGCTGCACCTTTGGATAAAGCAGATTTTCTCCTCTTCTTTGCATCGCTGAGCGACAGTTGGGGGCTTGGGGAGAGGGGATTGCAAACAAGGCTGAGAGTCCAGGCATCTCTATGGTGCCGCTATTACTCTGACCTGCTATATTTGTTTAATGTTTTAGCGCTCACAATAGAACCTGTAAAAAAAGCGGAGGTACATTGTGCACGGGGGGTGAAAAGGGGAGGGGAAAGAAAGCAGCACTGCAGGAAGCGCCACTGGGCATTTCAAGCAGCACACCAACGAAATTCAGAAGTGAAAGGAAGACTTTGAAAATGGAAGAAAGCAGATTTTGTCAGCAACAGCTCAGGAGTGCTTCCCCAACAGGACACAAGCGGGATTGACTGAACAGGTAAATTAATTCTGTTAGCATCCTAAAACAGGTCTGTCTGAAATGACAGAACAATTAATTCCGTTAGTAACCAGTTACTTCAACAGAATAGACAAGCTGTCTGAAAAGGACCTATGTGTTACATGCTGTCAAGTAATTTGCAATTTATGATGAACCTATGAATTAATGACCTCAGATTGCCCTATCGTGAACAGCCTTGCTCAGGTCTTGCAAACTGAGGGCCCTTGTGGCTTCCTTGATGGAGTTGATCCATCTCCTGTTGGGTCCTCCTCTTCTCCTGCTGCCTTCAGTTTTTCCTTCCATTATTGTCTTTTCCAGTGATTCTTGTCTTCTTGTCATGTGACCAAAGTACAATAGCCCCAGTTTAGTCCTTTTAGCCTCTAGGGAGAGCTCAAGCTTGATTTGAACACAACAAGCTACCGGGTTGGCAAGTGCATCAAGCAAGGGGTGGTGGTGGTGGTGGGGAAGCAAGGTTAAAACAAACCCCTGAATCTTCCCCAAATGTGTATCTATGTATGTTTGTTTATTGTCTGTCTTCTACGTAAGAAATTTAAAAAATTCAAAAAGAAAGAAAGAAAGAAAGAAAAAGAAAGAGAAAGAAAGAAAGAAAGAAAGAAAGAAAGAAAGAAAGAAAGAAAGAAAGAAAGAAAGAAAGAAAGAAAGAAAGAAAGAAAAGATTAGTGGTATCATAGCTACCGCCGCAGTTTGCCATTGCCTTTCTCCGCATAGCAACCATAGTCTTTCTTAGTGGTCTCTCCTCCAAGTACTAACCAAAGCCATTCTTGCTTAGCTGAGATCTAATGAGGTCAGGCTATTTTGCGCTTTTTAGGATACTTAGGAATATTTAACATGATGCAAAGGAAGTCAACCTCCAAAAATGCAATGCTTTAACATAATTTTATTACACAAACACTGGGGGCTCAGCTGATGCATGCACAAGAGCAATCACATTTAAAGGATGTATTTATCACCCTCTGATTGGTGATTCTATACTTATTCTTTGGTTGGGTTCACAATTTTCCCCATTAACAAAATGGTTCCTGTTGAAGTATCAATAATAACCATCAGGAAAGGTCTGTTGAATGTGATGAGGAGAGGGGGTGGAGGAGGAGGAGGTGGAGAAGGAGGCATGTTGATCAACACTCCAAGATGATTAAATTCAAATGAAAAATATTTAGGCTGTACACCACCTTGCATATGCACAGTGTGATGTTCATCAACAACAAGGACAGCTTCATGAAGAGCCTGTAGCAAAAGAATATACATTTATATTGATTCTGTACAACAGAGGTAAGCCTGCATTTGCATTTTCAGATGAGATGTGAAATAGTCAAGATTCAGGTGACTGACAGGAGATGACCCATTTGGTCTTGCAGCCAGGATGATGGAGGAAGTACCAATGTTTTCCTTGGAAATATCTAATGATGGGTAAACATCCTTCCATTTGGTTTGGAACAGGGGTTTCAGTCAGAATGCTTGGGGGGGGGAGTGCAAAAACATCTCCTAAGAGGTCTCTCTGGTTTGTCACTGTAAGGTACTGCAGACTTGGTATTCTTTTTAATTGGGCAAGGCTGTGAACTCAGTATATACAAGTGCAGAAGCTGGAAACTAATTTTCCTTGTAAGTGGCTGTTCCTCCCCCACAACTCTGGTGTTTTTTTTTTTAAAAAAGAATTAGAAATTGACATATCTTTATAGCAATATAATGTTATAACGATCAGACTATCAAGTTCTCTAAATTATTGGGTGTTTTTTTTTACCAAGTCTCTTTCTTTGTGTAGATAAAAGGGCAGAGGCATATATCTGCAAGAAAGGGCCAAGAGAAAGTTGAAATTTGGAGAACACAATTGAGTGTTTTAACATTATAACGCTATAACAATATTTCAGTTGGCATTTTTTAAAAAGCCCTCTGATAGGGGTAAAATGACACAGTGGGGGACTGGTGTATAGAAAATGGTGTTAATGTGGGTAAGACTGGGAAAATCCAGACTTTCCTGTCCACATGGGTGCCACCCCAAGTTGGTTGAACTTAGCTGGTTTGGGAAAGTTCAGATGAAAGACAGGAAAACCTGCGATGTACACAGAAACATCTATTTCCCAGTAGCATCTAAGCCAAAGCAAGCACCCCATAGGGTTGCCAAGTCCAAGGGCGTAGACTTTCCAATTTTCCGGGGGGGCTGGGGCTGAGCCAGAGTTGCTATGCTAGGTCCTTAAAAGAACCAAGGCCCAGTGACATCACAGGGAGGAGCCAGTGAAATCACAGGCTATTGTCACTATCTATGGAGGTAGAGCCATGTGGGATTTAGGGAGGGGCTCTCCAGAAATTTAGGGAGGCCTGGGAACCCCCAGCAATGCCCCTGGGCTGGGCCAAACCCAGGAAAAGGTGGGAGGTGGCCAGTGGTTATAGTGGTAGCAGTCTCTTGCTGTGTCCTTTATTTAAATTCACTTTTAGAATAGATTTGCAAATATACATACCATGTGCATGAGACAAAGTAATGGTCACAAATTTGTCAGTAAGGAAGGCAACACAGAAAAGCTTGTAGGGGAACATTTTAAAAGTTTTCCTGGACATTCATTTAGAGGAGTCTTGCTTCTGTCTTATTTGTAAGGGTGACTTTGTAGTGAAATGTACTAAATTATGGCATCACAGATGCCTTCGTTTGGTAAATGCCTGGCTGAAGTCTCTGAGCTAGGACAGAATACCAAACAGTTGCTGTGCACTCAATTTCTGAGCAATGTACAGAGTTCAGAGTAGCAGCAATCTTGAGAGCCAGTTTGGTGTAGTGGTTAAGGGCACGGACTGTAATCTGAGAGAACTGGGTTTGATTCCCCACTCCTCCACTTGCACCTGCTGGATGACCTTGGGCAAGACATAGCTGTGTACCAGCTGTTCTCTCAAGGACAGTTGTCTCAGAGCTCTCTCAGCCCCACCTACCTCACAGGGTGTCTGTTGTGGGGAGGGGAAGGGAAAGGAGTTTGTAAATCACTCTGAGACTACAAGTAAAGGGCGGGGTATAAATCCAATCTCTTCTTCTTCATCTCTTCTTCTTCTTCTCACTCCAAACTCACGTCCTAGGAGTGAGTGCAAGTCCCAGAGCACTGAACCTATTCCCAGTGGCTGTCATTCCACTCTGTGACCTGTCATTCCAATCCCAGAGCACAGATTCTATTGCTAGGGATTGTCATTCCACTCTGGGGGCTGTGATTCTAGTCCCAGAGCACAGATTCTATTTCTAGGGACCGTAATTCCACGCTGGGAGCTGTCATTCCAGTCCCAGAGCAGCCTATCTGGGCCCAAAGACCTTAATGGAAAAGCCATTCCATATTTTCTTTGCAACTTTTTTTGTGCTGCAATGTATTTCAGTATGCAAATCAATTGGCATTCCTGGCTCCCATTGTCTCTAATGGGCCTTCAAGCCTCTCCCATTGTTTCCAATGGGCAATCCTGTCATTCCTTTTACACATCCCAGTTAATTGTCCCTTTGAAACTGTACCACACCATTTTAAGTAACAGCAAAATGAAGAGCATGAACATAAGCACATAAAAACATAAGAGAAGCCAATATTGGATCAGGCCAGTGGCCCATCCAGTCCAACACTCTGTCACACAGTGGCCAAAAACACCAGGTGCCATCAGAAGGTCCAGCAATGGGGGCAGGACACTAGAAGCCCTCCCACTGTTGCCCCTCCCACCAAACACCAAGAATACAGAGCATCACTTGCCCCAGACTGAGAGTTCCTATCTATACTTTGTGGCTAATAGCCACTGATGGACCTCTGCTCCATATGTTTATCCAATTCCCTCTTCAAGCCGTCCATGCTTGTAGCCGCCACCACCTCCTGTGGCAGTGAATTCCACGTGTTAACCACCCTTTGGGTGAAGAAGTACTTCCTTTTATCTGTTCTAACCCGACTGCTCAGCAGTTTCATCGAGTGCCCACAAGTTTTTGTATTGTGAGAAAGGGAAAAAAGGACTTCTTTCTCTACCTGCTCTATCCCATGCATAATCTTATAAACCTCGCTCATGTCACCCCTCAGCCGTCATTTCTCCAAGCTAAAGAGCCCCATGTGCTTCAACCTTTCTTCATAGGGAAAGTGTTCCAAACCTTTTATCATTTTACTCCAAATGAGGTCGCACTGTCGATTTATACAGGAGCATTATGATACTGGCTGATTTGTTTTCAATTCCCTTCTTAATAACCCCCATAGTGTTGGCCTTTTTCATTGCAGTCGCACGCTGTCTCGACATTTTCATTGAGTTATCTACTTCGACTCTAAGATCTCTCTCTTGATCAGTCTCTGCCAGTTTGGACCCCATCAACGTGTATTTATAGTTAGGGTTTTTGGCTCCAATGTGCATCACTTTGCACTTGGCCACATTAAACCCCATTTGCCACGTTGATGCCCACTCGCCCATCCTCGACAGATCCCTTCGGAGTGCCTCACAATCCTTCCTGGTTCTCACCACCCTGAACAACTTCATGTCATCTGCAAATTTAGCCACTTCACTGCTTACTCCCAACTCCAAATCATTAATAAACAAGTTAAAAAGCATTGGACCAAGTACTGATCTGTGCAGTACCCCACTGCTTACCTCCCTCCACTGAGAAAATGGCCCATTTATACTCACTCTCTGTTTCCTTTTAATTAGTCAGTTTTTGATCCACAAAAGGACTTGTCACAAAAGAGAGCCAGTTTGGTGTAGTGGTTAAGTGTGTGGACTCTAATCTGGGAGAACCGGGTTTGATTCCCCACTCCTCCACTTGCACCTGCTGGATGACCTTGGGCAAGACATAGCTCTGTACCAGCTGTTCTCTAAGGACAGTTGTCTCAGAGCTCTCTCAGCCCCACCTACCTCACAAGGTGTCTGTTGTGGGGAGGGGAAGGGAAAGGAGTTTGTAAGCCGCTCTGAGAATCCAAGTGAAGGGCCGGGTAGAAATCCAATCTCTTCTTCTTCTTCTTCTATCCCATGACTATTGAGCTTCATGTACAGAGTGCACAATTCTTGCCAATGTTCTCTCTGGGCTGCACACAGCAAAAGGAAATTTTAAAAGGATATTGATCTGCATGTCTCTCCCCCCCCCCCCCCCATCTTGCTCATGCAGATGGGCGTACCATTTAAAAACAGACACCCTGTGACTAGGCAGGTGGGGCTGAGAGAGCTCTTTTGAGGACTGCTGTTGAGAGAACAGCTCTGAAAGAACTTGTGACTGACCCAAGGTCACATCAGCAGCTGCAAGTGGAGGAATGGGGAATCAAACCTGGTTCTCCCAGATTAGTCTAAGTTCCTAACCACTACACCAAACTGCAACTCAAAACCTCTCTCTTTAGAAGCAAGTGGCTCAAGTGGTTAAGATGCTGAACTGCAGACCAGTAGTTCAGCAATTTGAGACCTGAGTGCTGCATGATGGAGTGAGCTCCCATCTCTGGTCCCAGCTCCTGCCAACCTAGCAGTTTGAAAGCAAGTCCAAGTAGATAAGTAGGTACCAGTTCGGTGGGAAGGTAACAGTGTTCCGTACACCTCGGCGTCTAGTCATGCCAGCCACATGACCACGGAAATGTCTTTGGACAGCGCTGGCTCTTCAGCTTGGAAATGGAGATGAGCACCACATCCCTAGAGTCATATTCGACAGGCTTTCGATCAAGGGAAACCTTTACCTTTACCTATAAGAAACATAGAACACCCTCTCCACCACATCAGTCTTTAAGCAGATCATTTCCAAAACAGTCCTTTAAAGCCTAATTACATGAACTAAGCAGCAAGCAAGATACACTGTTCCCTCATAAATACTCAGAGATCCTGTTGTCTCCCAGCAGTGACATTTATTCACTCCAAGGAATACCAGGGACATGATGCAGAGTCAGACAATGGCAAATCACCTTTGAATGTCTCTTGCCTTGACAACCCTACAGGGTTACCATGAGTTGACTATGACTTGCTAGCACTTTCCATCATCACAGGGCAACTGCGCTTTAATGCCCAGAATCATTTGGGCAAGGCCTAATGTGTAACTATTGTCAGTAGCATGAGACCCACAGCTCAATTGGCTCTCATATCACTGCCCTAACATACAAAATAGTAAAAAGCTCAGTAGCTCCTTCAATATAAACAAACTGTACTGTAGCATAATTATTACTGTAGCACAAGGTTTTTCAGAAAGCCACACATTTTTCTAATCTCACTTTAGTGCCAGTTCCTGTCCTCAAATTCACAGAGAAACCCAAACCTTCCATTTTTGGTAGAATGACACCCTTCCCTTCCTCCAACTTCCCTTCCTCCACCCAAGAAGGGTGATTTAGCAAATGCAAACCAATGCCAGTGGTTTGCATGCACCAACTCACACAGCAGAACTACAGCTTCCAATTTCAGCACAGGAGCTAGGGATGCTACCCTCCAGGTGGGATCTGGGAATCCCCTGGAATTACAGCTCATTTCCAGACTTCCAGATTTTTCCCCTAGGGAAAAAAAAAGTTTCTGGAGGGTAGCCTCTATGGCATTGTACCCCACAGAAAGAAAAGTCAGGCTGCAAAGAAAGCAGCCTAAAGTGAGGGGGAAAGTCTCTCCTTGCTTCCAGTTTCTTCTTGCTTCCAGCTCTCACACCCCTCAACAGAAGGAGATGGAGAAGTAGAAAGAGAGAGAGGGACAGAGAGCGCAGCCCCCCCCCCCCGAAGAAAGTGAGCCCAGGATTCCAACCTGCTCCGTGCAGCACAAGAGTTCCTGGGGCTGCAGGAGAAAGCAAGACGGCACTGGCTTCTTACCTTGCTTGGTGCGCGTGCGCAGCGCGGGAAAGCAACAAAGTCAGGCTCCATGTGCAGCCCTCCAGCTCTTGTAGGCTGAACTGAGGGGGTGGAGTTTAGCTTCCAAGAGGAAGCAAGCCCCCGCTGTGACTTCCCTCCCTCCCTCTCTCCAGTCACCAAGCCAAACGGAGTCTCTGAAAGCGAAGGGGAAAAAACTCTCCCTTTCAAAATGGGCTGGAACCTGCCCCCGGCCCTGGGGGAGGCTCAGCACCATCTGAAAATGTTCGGGGGGGGGGGCTCAAGCTCCCCAGCCCCCCCCCCCCGTAGATTACGCCTATGGCCAAGTCTTTCTGTTTTAAAAGCGGGGGAGTCCTGGCCCCTCTCCAGGAGTTCAGTGTGCGTGCTTTACGCACACACGCACGCCGGGATGATGTCACCCAGAAGTGACATCATCACACTGGGCACGTTGCCAGGACGACGCTCTGGTAATCACCCTAGGCACCCCATGATTACATGAAGTGGCTTAGGAGAGAAAAAAAAAATAGAAGTGAAGTTTTCCTGGCTGAAGGGGTGGGGGGAAACGACCTTTCTAGTGATTTGGCAAAGGAAATTCAAGAACCATATGTATTGGATTACAGTAACACAGGGCAATTTCCATCTTACCTTTACATGTATAGTCACTGTTTTCAAGACATCAGTTTACAATGACATAAAGTATTAGGTTTTTACTTATGTTTATTAACTCCATGCTTGGTTGGGGATTTGAACCTGGGTCTCCCAGATCCTAGTCCGACATTTTAACCACTAAACCAAGCTGGGAACTGACAATGCTATAGAGAGGTAAAGAAATTTGGCACGCCAAAGTTCTTGTTAGATTTGTTGTACAGGGCTGCAGCTTCTAAATCAATCAACTTCAATGAATTTAGAAGGATTACACTCACCAGTTTGGTGTAGTGGTTAAGTGCGCGGACTCTAATCTGGGAGAACCGGGTTTGATTCCCCACTCCACTTGCACCTGGCTGGATGACCTTGGGCAAGCCATAGCTCTGTACCGGCTGTTCGCTCAAGGACAGCTTGGGAAAAAGCACTCTCAGCCCCACCTAACTCACAGGGTGTCTGTTGTGGGGAGGGGAAGGGAAAGGAGTTTGTAAACTGCTCTGAGACTCCCTTGGAGAGTGAAGGGCGGGGTATAAATCTAATCTCTTCTTCTTCTTCTTCTCACATTAGGATTGCACTATACATTTCACAGTTTTTGGGTGATCCAATATAAACCACTGTATTTAGAACTTAAGTTTTCAGTGGATTTATCTGGTAGCAGTTTACAACCCTTTCTTTCATATCCCAAAACATCCTACCAATAAATGTCATGACGATGTAACTGTGACGCAAGTCTCTGGAAATGCACTTTGCATGGTCAACTGTTACGACTTGAAAGAACTTGTGGGCCATGCTCCTGAAAGGGCTGAATCACCAGAAGCACAACAAGGGCTGTGTTAATTTCCTAACCATGTGGGATGGGTTCCTGGAGGGGTAAGAAAGCCCTTGTTCCTTCCAGCCTTTGGGAAGCCAGGTGGCACATCTCTCCTACTTGTCAGTTTTTGCCTTAGCTGCACTTTGATAGGGTTTGTAGTTTGCAGATAGACTGATTATTCATCCCTTGTGGGTGATTAGATGGTTATTACAGTAGGTTTGTTCATGGGCTGCTTGTAAACTAGCCCAAATGATCAGAAGGGCAGGATGTAAATATTTTAAATTGGAACAAATCAATAAACTACCCTACTTTGATCCTATCTCCTGATCAGTTCTAATTTAATCAGTTGATTGCACTCAAAGTTTACAGGTTATTTTGTGAATTACTTTTAGAAGAAGAAGAGGAGGAGGAGGAAGAAGAAGAGGAGGAGATTGGGTTTATACCCTGCCCTTCACTACCTGAAGGAGTCTCAGAGCGGCTTACAAGCTTTTTTCCCTTCCCCACAACAGACGCCCTGTGAGGTAGGTGGGGCTGATTGCTCTGACAGAAACTGCTCTTTTTCAAGAACAGCTGTGCCGGAACCATGGCTTACCCAAGGTCATTCAGCAGGTGCAAGTGGAGGAGTGGGGAATCAAACCCGGTTCTCCCAGATTAGAGTCTGCACACTTAACCACTACACCAAACTGGCTCTCAGAGCCTAAATCATTTTGTCAAATGGCATGAAATGTTTAAGAGGCACTTGATGAGATGGAATTGTCATGCAGTGTCCAGCATGAACCCCACCCATATGTAGGGAAGATCTGAGACTGGGATGCTAGCCGGGTCAAAGTCCATACTTCTCCTCTCTCGTCACTCGCAAAGAGCATTGTTCTCTTGAACAATGGCAAATCCCTTTGGCAAATAACAGACTGTCTCCTCATGTTGAAATCCTTATAATGATTCTCTTACTGTACTGTGTATTGAATGCTGACGTAGCTGTCTGTAAGTGTGTTGCAAGAATGTCAGCAGGCTTGAAATAAACCACCACTGCTCAGGTTGGGCAGACTGGAGTTCTTGTCCTTCCAACTCACTTGTCTCGTGTGCAACTCACTTGTCTCGTGTCCTTCCAACTCACTTGTCTCGTGTGCAAGAGTCCTTCACCCATATGCGCATACTTACCTGAGAGACCCTAAGGTTGTGTTTTCTTGTAATCCTAGACAGGTCATCATTTGTCACGCCTAATCTCTGCAACAAGTCTATGACATCACTGGATGCAGAAATGGAAAATTTTGGAATCTGTAACTCTAGTTCTCTGTTAAGAAGCATAACCAAAAAAGAACAAATATGTTAAATGACAATTTTATTTAGACAGCATACAAATTGTAAACTACATACAAACTGTGTAAACTACATTACAAACTGTGTAAACTACATACAATTAAATGAGATTGTGTTAGGATTTTTATTGTGGTGTTTCACTTCTGTGTGTTACTGTCGGGTTGTTTGTTTACTTGATGTTTGTGCTACTACATTTTTTAACATTTATAATTTCTAACCAGAATATTGTGTTTTTGTTGGTGCATTTATTTATTTAGTAGATTTCTCCACTTTCTCCATGGAGTTGGGGCAATGCACTTCATCTACCCCTCCCCCATATGTCCTCCATATATCACTCTTTGTATATGGAACTTCACTGGAGACTTCACAGGAGTCTTCACTGGAGCAATCACATCTCCCTCCCCCCCCAGACAGATTGGAGAATAGTGGAATTATATTTGTTATTGTTATTGCTGTTGTTAATTTATTTCAATACCACCCATAGCCAAAGCTCTCCTAGCTGTTTACAACAGATATAAACAATAAGGTACAATAGATAAAAACATTAAAACATTAAATGTTAATTCAAACTATCGGGAAAAAAAACATTTAAAAAACAATAGATGTGATCCAAGGAGGTCTAACACAAAGTTAAAGAGATTCCCCCCCACATGGCTAATTGTAATGAACCCCTGCATAACCAGGGTGATCTTTATAGGCCTCCGCAAGGAGGGCTGTCTTAACCTGGCACCAAAAAGATGTTAAATTTGGCACCAGGCAGTCCACAGAAGAGAGGTTGTTTCAAAGATGGGGGGCCACCACCAAAAAGGCCCCTTCCCCTAGTTGCCACCCTCCAAGTCCTTGAGGGGAAACCCCAGAGGTTGAGAGTAGTATCCAAGTAGACTGAAGTTGGGAGAGGTGCTCTGACAGGGATAGAGGTCCCGAGCCATGTGGAAGAGGAACTTCAGGGAGGGCCTCAATGTTTCCTCTAAGCTGTGGAGTTTTGCAAGCAAAAATTCTACTTTGTGAGCTACTGGTATTAAAGTTGTGAGCGAGTGATTTGGCTATTGCATAAATTAGTTTGCTCTGGAGCCATCCTTCCTGAGCTAAGACAAAAATTTGTAAGCTGCAGGCTAAAAAGCTGTGAGCTAGCTCACACTAACTCAGCTTAGAGGGAACACTGGAAGGAGGGCAGATTAAACAGCCTCCCCTCCTTGGGTTCTGTCACGATAGAACCATGAGGCTCAGACAACACAATGCAAGTCAGAGAAGAAAGTCACAGCCAGGCAAGAGTTCAGTTCTTCAGACAGGAGTTTAACAGTTCCAAATGCAGAGTCAAGCAAGCCAGAGGTCAGAGCCGTAAATCACCTTGTTGTCAGAGAAGTCAAGTGTGAAGACGTGGTCACAGGAATGCCGGAGGTCAGAGAGCCGAGATCAATAAGCAGGAAAGTCAGTAGTCAGAGTTCGAAGTCAAAAGCCAGGTCAGAAGTTCAAGGAGATGCACGGGAGTTCAGAGAGGTGCAGAGAAGTCCTATCCAGGAAGCAACGTTGCCAGCACGCTTTGCCAGAGTCAGTGGCTTGTTGTTATAGCGTGCTGGCTCATTAAACAATTCGCAGCTTCCAGATACCGGCCTGCCGCTGCTAATACTCAGGACTCAGTGTTTGTCTCCCCCTCATTCGTGCCTCACTTCTCCTGACTCTAAGTTCTTGCCGTCTCTGTGCACGGAGCCTGCTCACAGGTGGAGGTGAGGCTGGGGGTGAATTGCTGGGCAGAGCCTTACTAGCCTCAGGTGGGTCCTGCTGCAGGTTTGACTCCTCTAAACTTAGGTCTGTGTTTCTTAAAGGAGCCTGATCAGGGTTGTCAATGGCTACGCCAGGGGCAGGCATGACAGGTTCCCCAGTTGCCCCGCAGCTGTGGGGCACCTGGGGAAGCCAATCCAAAAACTGCCTTCATTCTCTTGGGTTCCCTATGCACCCCGCAAGCTGTGGGGCACCTGGGGAAGCTGATCCTGGGAGAGAACTGCACTGTCATGGGTGTGGCCTAATATGCTAATGAGTTACTGCTGTAGGGTGTGGCCTGTTATACTAATGAGTTCCTGCTGGGCTTTTTCTACAAAAAAAGCCCTGAGTCTAAGAATCAAAGGTCATGCTATGCTGCCCCATCAAAGGGCAGTTAACTTTCATGAGACAACGGAGCAAACGATTTGCTTGCATTAGCTGACAGGCAGTCAGAACTGCCCAGACTGGGTGATGAAAGAGGCAGAAAGGGAAAAGCATTGCCCCCACTCCACAGTGAGACAGTCCTTGATGACACTGAAGGAGAGGTTAACCTCTTTTGCACCCTCCTGCCAAACATAGGAAAATATTAGATACCTCTGATGAAAGTTTGCGTGGGAGGAGAGTGTTTGAGGGTGTTTGGGTGTGTTTAGCTTGCTGGAGAGTAGTGCCTGTTTGAGTAAGTGTTGTTTCTGTTTGTCTCTTTTGCCTGGGTTTATTATTTATTATTTCAGATTTTTACCCCGCCCTCCCCGCGAATGGGCTCAGGGTGGCTTACAGTATGGCACATAGTGCCTAAACAGAATAAACAGATTTAAAACAATTTAAAACCTTATAAAATCCAAAGCAATACATCGTACATCCAATTAGCTGTAAACATTACAAATAAAGTGCTCACAGTGATGTCTAGGATGTACCATCAGATGGCTACTAGCTGATGCCCTTTGTGCAAACCCAGGGTAATACTCTGGCCCTCTATAGTCACCCAGCCCAGGCTTCATCCAGGGCAGTCCCTCATTGCTGATATTACAAATGATGGCTGATGGTAAACGGTGGTGGCTTTTAATTAAAGTCCTGGTGGAAGAGCTCCGTCTTGCAGGCCCTGTGGAACTGAACAAGATCCAGCAGGGCCCTGATCTCCTCCAGGAGCTCATTCCACCAGAGAGGAGCCGCCACCGAAAAGGCCCTGGCCCTGGTTCCAGTGAGCCTGGCTTCCCTGGGGCCCAGGACCCGAAGGCGAAGTTGTGACCCCGACCGAAGTGCTTGCTGGGGTATATGTGGGGAAAGGCGATCCCTTAGGTATGCTGGACCCTGGCCATTTAGGGCTTTAAAGGTTAACACCAGCACCTTGAAGCAAATTCGGTATGCTATAGGGAGCCAGTGCAGTGCCACCAGCACACGTTGGATATGGTCCTGTTTAGGGAGACCCATCAATAACCTGGCCACGGCATTCTGCACCAGCTGCAGCTTCCGGATTTGCATCAAGGGCAGCCCCATGTAGAGAGCGTTACTGTAGTCTAGCCTTGAGGTAATCGTTGCATGGATCACCGTAGCCAGGTCCTTGCGGCCGAGGAGGAGAACCAACTGCCGGGCCAGCCAAAGATGGTAAAAGGCTGACTTAGTAGCGGCTGCTACCTGGGCCTCCATTGTTAAGGAGGGATCCAGGAGCCCTCCCAAACTCCTAACCCCTGGCACAGGCACCAGAGGCACCCCATCAAAGCCCGGGAGAGAGACCCCCTCCCCAGCCCGCCCCGACTCAGGCACAGGACCTCCGTCTTTGCCAGGTTCAATTTCAGCCAGCTCAGCCTAAGCCAACCAGCCACGGCATGCAATGCCCGGTCCAGGTCTTCTGGGTTGGAGTCTGACTGGCTGCCCAGTCAGATAGAGCTGGGTGTAATCGGCATACTGGTGACATCCCAGCCCATACCTCTGGGCAATCTGGGCAAGGGGGTGCATACAGATGTTAAACAGCATCGAGGAAAGCACCGCTCCCTGAAGCACACCACATTCGAGTGGGTGCCTCCTGGATTGCTGCTCCCCCAGCACCACCTTCTGTCCCCAACTTGGAGAAAGGAAGCAAGCCATTGCAAGGCCCACCCCTGTATCCCCAAATCGGCGAGGTGGTGGGTCAGCAGCTGATGATCGACCATGTCGAACACAGCCGACAGGTCCAGCAACAGCAGTACTGCCACACCGCCCTGATCCAGATGGCTCCAGAGGTCGCCCGTTGTCACGACAGGACCTCTTGGTGGAATCGGATTTCACGATAGCCCTGTGTGCAGGCAGTAATTCTTTGCAAGCAAGGGGTCAGGGACAAGCGTAGTCTAAACAGTCCGAGTCAAACCACATAAATCACCTTTAGATTAGCCGAAGGGCGAAGCAAAGCCATAGTCACAAAGAAGAGCTGGGAGTCAGAAGCCAGGAAGTCAAGCGTAGGTCCAAAATGCCAAGTCCAAATCCACAATCCAATCCAAGTCCAGGTACACGGTTCCAAGGTTCAAGATGCCAGATTAGTTCACGAGATCAGGAGGGTGCCAAAATTCCTGTCAACAACAGAGAATCTTTGCCAGCACAAAGCATCCGGCGTTTGGCAGCTTCTTATATTTTGAGCTGCCTCATTATCTCTTTAGGAGCTCATTAACTGTGGCTGAGATTCAGTCAGTACTCTGGGCTCAGGTCTCTGTATCGTAGACGCGCTGAACTCCGTCATTCCTTTAACAGCTGCCTGCATTTGGCACGCAGTCTGCTGACAGGTGGAGGGGATTCAGCCGGGGATGAGCTCTGTCCAGGCAAAGCCTGATCAGGTGGCTCCTCCTGGAGAACTGACTCTGTGTCACTCTCAGTATTCCCCATTAAAGGAGCCGAGTCTTCCTGAGGCTGCCCGTCTGCCTCCACATCTGGCTCCAGGTCAGGCATGGTGTCTGAATCAGGGGCAGGCATGACACTATCCCCCCCGCAGGCCCCCCCTCACCCAAAACCCCTGGTTTGTCCGGGTAGGCGGTATGGAACTGCCGGACGAGGTCGGGGGCGTGGACGTGGATGGCCGGTTCCCACGAGCGGTCCTCTGGGGTGTAGCCCTTCCAGTCCACCAGGTACTGCAACTGGCCCCGATGCAATCGAGAGTCCAAGATTTGTTGTACCTCGTACTCCTCCTCTTCATCCACCAGGACTGGTGGTGATGGTGCTGATGGTGCGTCTCGGTTGGGATCTGGAGGAGCCGCTGGTTGGAGGAGGGACCGATGAAATACGGGGTGAATGCGGAGGTGGGCAGGAAGGCGGAGACGGAACGCCATGGGGTTAATCTGGGTTTCCACCGGATAGGGGCCGATGAACCGGTCTGTCAGTTTGGCGGAACGGCCAGGAGTCCGGAGGTACCAGGTGGAGAGCCATACAAGATCGCCGACGTGAATAGGAGGCCCTTCTTGACGGTGGTGATCTGCGGCTTGCTTGTATGCGTCCTTAGCACACCGAAGCTGAGCCTGGAGCAAGGCGTGGAGGGCGTGGAGCTCCTGGATGCGGTCATCAGCAGCTGGGACCTCGGACACAGGACCAACAGGGGGAAAGAACCGTGGGTGGTACCCGTAGTTGGCGGTAAAGGGTGTAGTCTGGGTGGCATTATGGATCGCATTGTTGTAGGCGAATTCTGCCAGCGGGAGTAATGACACCCAGTTGTCCTGTTGATAGGATGTGTAGCAGCGGAGATATTGCTCGAGGGTGGCGTTGGTCCTCTCGGTCTGCCCATCGGTCTGGGGATGGTAAGCGGATGACAAGTGGACCTTGGTCCCTAATCCGTGGTGCAGTGCCTGCCAGAACCGCGAGGCAAATTGCGGGCCGTGATCGGATACTATCTCTTTGGGTAGTCCATGGATTCTGAATATGTGTTGCAGGTAGAGCTGAGCGGTGTCTGGTCCAGTGGGGATCTTGGGGCAAGGTACGAAGTGGGCCATCTTAGAGAACAAGTCCACTACCACCAAGATGCATGTGTGGCCTTGCGATCAGGGCAGGTCCACGATGAAGTCCATGGATATGAACTCCCAAGGACCAGAGGGGACAGGGAGCGGTTGCAGGAGGCCCGAGGGTTTGGCTGGTACGTTCTTGGCACGGCGACAGACTTCGCAGGAGGTCACGTACCGGTTGACATTGGCTTGAATACGAGGCCACCAAAACTCACGGGTTAGTAGGTGGGCTGTTTTATATTGTCCAAAGTGCCCAGCTGGCAGGGCATCGTGATGCAGGTGGAGAACGCGTGCTCTCAGGGGCCCTGGTGGGACGTAGAGTTGGTCTGGGTGGTACAAGAGACCATCCCGGGTATTCAAATCTCCAGAAGCCCCTTGCTGCAACTCCTGGAGGTGTTTTTGAGCCCAAGGGTCTGCAGCCTGACTGGCTCGGATTTCATCCGCAAACGAGGGCACATCAGAGGTGGCGGCAAAGACCGTAGGCAGCAAGATGCTGGTCTTTGGAGCATCATCAGGGGCTGCAGCAGCATAGTCCGGTCTTCGGGATAAGGCGTCTGCCTTCTGGTTCTGAGTGTGTGGGATGTAGGACACCTTGAAATCGAACCAGGAGAAAAACAAGGACCAACGGATCTGGCGCTGGTTGAGCTGACGGGTCGTCTGGAGGTGCTCGAGGTTCCGGTGGTCAGTTAGTACCTGGACGGGATGATGGGCGCCCTCGAGGTGGTGCCGCCAGACTTTGAAGGCTGTCTTGATGGCGAGCAGTTCTCTTTCCCAGATGGTGTAGTTACGTTCAGCGGGAGAGAGCTGCCGGGAGTAGTACGCACACGGCTGCAGAGGCTGGGTGGGGTCATCCCGCTGAGATAGAATGGCCCCAATGGCAACACTGGAGGTGTCAGCTTCCACGACGAATGGCAGGCGGGGGTCGGGATAACGCAGGAGGGGACCGGAGGCGAAGCGTTGCTTGAGGGTAGCAAAGGCCTGTTCCGCTTCTGGAGACCACTGGAAAGATTCCTTTGGCCGGAGGAGACGGGTCAACGACTTGGTAAGGTCGGCATAGGCGGGAACAAACTGGCGGTAATAATTGGCGAAGCCGAGGAGGCGCTGGACATCCTTCCGGTTTTGGGGGGCTTGCCAATTGAGAATGGCATCAACCTTCTTTGGGTCCATCTGGGTCCCTTGGGGCGAGATAATGTGCCCTAGGAACTCCACTGATTGAAGATGGAAGGCACATTTTTCCAGCTTGGCGTAGAGCCCATGGGTGCGTAGTCGGTGAAGTACCTGCCGCACATGTTCATGGTGCTTCGGCAGGGAGGATGAATAAACCAAGATGTCATCTAAATAAATGATGACGAACCGGTCCAGTAGGTCACGGAACACATCGTTCATGAACCTTTGGAAGACTGCAGGAGCGTTGGTAAGGCCGAAGGGCATGACCAGGTGTTCGTACTGGCCATACCAGGTGCCGAATGCTGTCTTCCACTCATCGCCTGGTTTTATGCGCACTAAGTTGTACGCGCCTCTAAGATCGAGCTTGGTGTACACCTGGGCCCCCTTCAGTTGGTCCAAAAGTTCTGGAATCAGAGGAAGGGGGTAGCGATCTCGAATTGTAATTTTATTGAGCGCCCGGTAGTCATTGCACAATCTCAGATCCCCCGTCTTCTTCTTCACAAAGAGCACAGGTGATGACAGTGGTGAGGTGGATGGTCGGATGAAGCCGCGGGCCAAATTCTTCTCCAGGTAATCCCGGAGTGCTGCAAGTTCGGGTTCCGCCATGGGATAGAGGCGGCCGGAAGGTAGCGGGGTGCCAGGTACCAAGTCAATGGCACAGTCGTAAGGCCGATGCGGGGGTAGCTGATCCGCTTCCTTTTCATCAAAGACGTCAGCAAACGCCTGGTAGGGAGCGGGCAGCATTGTGGCAGACCCTAAGACGCTGACGGTAGGCACGGAGCTGGGTGAGGATGCAGGCGTGGAGGTAGGGTGTGCTTTGGTCTGGGATGCAGACGTGGTTTCGAACCGAAGGTCCTGGTGCACCCAGTCCACCTGCGGGTTATGGGTGCGAAGCCAGGACAGGCCAAGGATGATGGGGAACCATGGCATGCGGACGAGATCGAACGCCAGCTTTTCCTGGTGCTGCTGAACTCACAAGACGAGCGGCTGGGTCTCGTGGATGACGGGTCCCGAACGCAGCAAGCGTCCATCCACGGCCTCGACCAGAGTGGGGGTCTTCTTGGCCCGGGTGGGAATGTCCTGCTCTTTGGCAAAGTGGATGTCCATATAACAGCAGGCGGCTCCAGAGTCCAGCATAGCGTGCACAAAGAGCCAGCGGCCGTCTGGGAGCTGCAGGCGAACTGGTAGCAGGAACGGGGTGTGTGGGGGGTAGGCAGAACTGGAAGACCCCAGGAGAGGCCCCAAGCCGGGGGATCCAGCTAGACTTGGGGCTGCCCTTTTACTGGGGCGGCTGGGTCGACGGGGTGCCTCGTCTTGGCGGGGCAGCTGCTGGAGAAGTGTCCGGCCTGGCCACAGTATAGGCACAGATTGTGGGTGCGCCGTCTGGCCTTCTCTTCGGGAGTCAATCGGGGACGGGCGCCGCCCAGCTGCATGGGTTCTCCTGCTGCGGAAGTTGGAGTAGGGCTCAGAGAAGGAGTTGGTTGGAGAGTCTTAGATGGGGGGTGGCTTACTTTCCGGCTTTGATGGCGACTTTGTAATCGCCCATCAATTCATAGGCACAGGAGGATCAGGTCCTGCAGTGTGTTTGGACGGTCACTGCGGGCCAACTCATCCAGTACTTCGTCAGAGAGTCCTTCGGTGTACTGATCGATAAGGGCTGCTTCATTCCAGGTCAGGTTCTGGGCTATCAGCTGAAACTCTGTGGAGTACTGAGACACAGAAATTTTAGTCTGTTTAAGACTCCTTATCTTGCGGTTGGCTGTTTCCGCTCTGACTGGGTCGGCATAAGCAGCTGTGAAATGAGCCTTGAAGTTTGAATAATTTGAGAGCAGGGGTGAAGCCCCCACCAGCAAAGGTGTGGCCCATTTGGCTGCTTGCCCTTTCAGAAGACTCAACACAAAACAGACCTTCATTTTATCTGTTGGAAAGTCAGCATGACGTAACTCCATGTAGAGCTCACACTGGGCCAGGAAAGCAGGAAATTCTTCCAGGCTACCACCAAAACGGTCTGGAGGATTCACAGGGCAACGGGTAGGAGGCGTGGGGGCAACAGCCAGCGCAGCAGAATTTGAGGCTATCTGCTGCTGCAATGCAAACACAGCCTGGGTTAATTGCTGTACTTGATGAATGAGCCCCGAGAGTGGGTCAGCCCCTCCCGCTGCTTGGTCCGTCATGATGAAGCCTGAATGTGGGTGCTGGCAATCTGTCACGACAGGACCTCTTGGTGGAATTGGATTTCATGATAGCCCTGTGTGCAGGCAGTAGTTCTTTGCAAGCAAGGGGTCAGGGACAAGCGTAGTCTAAACAGTCCGAGTCAAGCCACATAAATCACCTTTAGATTAGCCGAAGGGCGAAGCAAAGCCGTAGTCACAAAGAAGAGCTGGGAGTCAGAAGCCGGGAAGTCAAGCGTAGGTCCAAAATGCCAAGTCCAAATCCACAATCCAATCCAAGTCCAGGTACACGGTTCCAAGGTTCAAGATGCCAGATTAGTTCACGAGATCAGGAGGGTGCCAAAATTCCTGTCAACAACAGAGAATCTTTGCCAGCACAAAGCATCCGGTGTTAGGCAGCTTCTTATATTTTGAGCTGCCTCGTTATCTCTTTAGGACAGGGGTGGCCAACCTGTGGCTCGGGAGCCACATGTGGCTCTTTCACACATATTGTGCGGCTCCTGGCAGGGCGGCTGGGGAAGCAAAGGGGAGGCATGCTTTTTTTCTCTTTCTCCCTTCCTTCCTTCCCTCCTCCCTCCCATCTATTTGCTTTCCTAGTTTCTCTCTCTCTCTCTTTCCACTTCTTTAATTCTTTCTTTCAGTCTATCTCTTTTTCTCTCTCTCTCTCAATATCATTAGCAAACAAGTAATATCATTATCAATAACCGGTTTTCCTCATTTGTTTTTATTTTTGGCAGTCCCATTTAACATTAATAAAAAGCAAATTTGCATATTTTAAAAAATAAAAACGTGTGTGTGATATTTGTTCCTGTCTTGCGGCTCTCAGACATCTGACGTTTATTCTATGTGGCTCTTACGTTAAGCAAGGTTGGCCACCCCTGCTTTAGGAGCTCATTAACTGTGGCTGAGATTCAGTCAGTACTCTGGGCTCAGGTCTCTGTATCGTAGACGCGCTGAACTCCGTCGTTCCTTTAACAGCTGCCTGCATTTGGCACGCAGTCTGCTGACAGGTGGAGGGGATTCAGCCGGGGATGAGCTCTGTCCGGGCAAAGCCTGATCAGGTGGCTCCTCCTGGAGAACTGACTCTGTGTCACTCTCAGTATTCCCCATTAAAGGAGCCGAGTCTTCCTGAGGCTGCCCGTCTGCCTCCACATCTGGCTCCAGGTCAGGCATGGTGTCTGAATCAGGGGCAGGCATGACACCCGTAAGGGCGACCAGAGCTGTCTCTGTCCTGTGCCCCGGGCGGAAGCCAGACTGGAAGGGGTCTAAGACCGAAGCATCATCCAGAAAGCCCTGTAACTGTATCGCCACCGCTCTCTCAATTAATTTGCCCAAATAGGGCAAATTAGAGACTGGCCGGTAATTAGCCAATTCGGCCAGCTCTAGATTAGTTTTTTTTAGGAGAGGGTGGACCATCACCTCCTTAAGTGACCCCAGGAACTGCCCCTCTATGAGGGACTTGTTGACAGTCTCTCAGACGGCACCTTGAAACCCCTCGTGGCTTGCTTTAATCAGCCAGGAAGGGCATGGATCAAGGTGGCATGTGGTTGGGCGCACAGTCATGAGCAATCTGTCAACTTCCTCCAGGCTGAGTGGGCCAAACCCATCTAACCCCAGAATCAAAGACATTCAAGGGGCCTCAAGTTCACTCACTGTTTCAACTGTGGTGGGGAGGTCGCAGCTGAGTGTCAAGATTTTATCCGTGAAATAGCTTGCAAACGCCTCACAGCCGATCTCCAATTCGTAGTGTTTGGTCTGCCCTGTGGCAGAACTGTTAAGGACCGAATCGTTCTAAACAAATGGGCTGGGCGTGAGCTTGCGGACACAATTGAGGCTGCATAAAAATCCCTCTTAGCGGCCTTGGTTGCCATCTCATAGGCTTTCATAAGTGTCCTATAAGATGCTCTTGTAGCTTTGTCCAGAACCCGACGCCACTGTCTTTCAAGCCATTGCAGCTCTTGCTTCACAAGCTGCAGACCCTGGGTGTACCAGGGTGCAAGCCTACTGCGGGAGCGTAGAGGGCACCGGGGAGTGATCTCGTCAATGGCTGTGGAGAGCTGACTATGCCAGTCCTCCACTAGCTCATCCAGCGAGCCGCCAGGGGGCATGGATCCCACAGGGACATCTGGAACCGCATAGGATCCATTTGGCTCCACGGGTGAGCCAAAATAGGTTCACCACCTAGGAGTCAGGGTGGGACATTCAGACGGGCCCTCAAAGCATAGTGGTCCAACCATGGTACTGCTGAAACAATAATCTGGTCCACTGTTACCCCCGCCACAAAGATCAAATCAAGCGTGTGCCCGGCCCGGAGTGGGGGGGGCTGAGATGTATTGAGAGAGTCCTAGTGCTGCCATGGACGACATCAGATCCGCCGCCTGAGTGGAGGCTGCGTCCTCGGCATGGACGTTGAAGTCACCCAAGACCACTAGCTTGGGATATTCCAATGCCCAGCCTGATACTGCCTCCATCAGGGATGGCAGGCTGCTGGTTGGTGCATTAGGTGGCCAGTACACCAGCCATACCGCCAAACTCTCTACAGCCTTCCACACCAGACCGAGACACTCTAGGCCTGCGATCTCTACCGGCGGGAGCGCCCTGAAGGAGTAAATTCCCGAATGAAGATCACCACCCCTCCCCCTAGTCCGTGACTGGTGTAGGACCAAGAATCCGGGGGGGGGGGGGGCTAATTGGGAGAGAGCCACCGTCTCCCTGTTCTGCACCCAGGTCTCTGTCACACACCTCAGGCTATGAGACTATGCAGACCTGGAACTAAAGAGTTAATTCTACCTAACAGTGACCCAAACAAAGGAAAGGGAGCTGGCTGGCATTTAACAATAGAGAAAGCAGAAAGCAGTGTGCTCATGTTTTGTAAACAGAGCCAGGAAAGCAGACCCAGACAGGGAGAATGGCTAAATTCAGCTCCTATGAGGCCAATACAAGGCTGGTCATTCTTTCACCAGCCTCTTTCCATGAATGGCGTGTTTATCTCAAAATGGTACTATACGCAGAGCACTTAAAGCAGTACCTGATGGAAGATCCTCACCCAGCAGCTGAGGAACAAAAAAGTAAGATAAAAATGGGAGAGAGAGGATGGGAAGGCAAAGAGCTTAATTGCTGCTTCCTTAGATGAGAGCTACCTGTGTAGAATTGAGAATATGCAGACAGCAAAGGAAGTTCACAACAGTTTGGTCCAGTTGCATCAGGCAAACGGATGGGGATCATGTTATGAAATTTGCCAAAAGTTAAACGCATTAAGATATGTTGAAGGGATATTATTTGTAGCCCATTCTAACAAAACGATGAGCCTGTTTTCAGCTCTTCAAGAGACTAGGCAAACTCTGGACAAGGAAGGGAAAGTTACTGCTCTTTTCATGTCCTTGCCTCACTCCTTTGTGAATGCAATAAGTGTTTTTGCAGATAAAAGGAAATCTTACATATGACCAAATAGTCTGTGAGGTCCAATTGGAAATTCAGAAACAGGAAACTTTGTCTAGAAATATTGATTCTTTGCCTGAACATTTTGTAAACAAGGCTTAAGAGAAGCTAATGTTGGATCAGGCTAATGGCCCATCCAGTCCAACACTCTGTCGCACAGTGGCCAAAAATAGCAGGTACCATCAGGCTGTCCAGCAGTGGGGCCAGGACACTAGAAGCCCTCCCACTGTTGCCCTCCCAAGCACCAAGAATACAGATCATCACTTGCCCCAGACTGCGAGTTCCTATCTATATACCTTGTGGCTAATAGCCACTGATGGACCTCTGCTCCATATGTTTATCTAATTCCCTCTTCAAGCCGTCCATGCTTGTAACTGCCACCACCTCCGGTGGCAGTGAATTCCATGTATTAATCATGTGAAGAAGTACTTCCTTTTATCTGTTCTAACCCGACTGCTCAGCAATTACATGGAGTGCCCATGAGTTCTTGTATTGTGAGAAAAGGAGAAAAGTACTTCTTTCTCTACCTGCTCTGTCCCATGCATAAACTTATAAACCTCAATCATGTCAGACTCTACATGACGTCAACGTAAAAATTTCTCCAGATGGTCAGCCATGTTGGTCTGAAGCAGTAGAACAAATTTATCATCCAGTAGCACCTTTAAGACCAACAAAGGTTTATTCAAGGTATGAGCTTTCGTGTACAAAGCACACTTTATCAAATACATTAGAATGGCAGGTCTTAAATGTGCCACTGGATGATAAATTTGTTCTAAAAAATTATCATCCTTAGAGGAAGATGCATCCCCACTCTCATTCCTGATTAATTCAAGAGCTTCCACACATTTGTTTAATTCACCAAAACTGTTTCTTGATATGCAAAAGTTATTGCAGCCTTTGCCAATCATTATGGGGAATGGAGCTAAACGAATGATGTTTCACTCTGGCACAGTAAAGCTTGAGCCAGCAGATGGCACAAAAGGATTACTTTTGGAGATGGTACTTTTGGTGAATGGCATGTTGAACACTTTGGTCTCAGTTGCAGAGCTAGAAAGGCAAGGAAACAGAATCAGTTTTTAAAGCTCAGAATGCACAATATTTCAAGATGATGAAATTCTTCTTACTGCAATAAGGAGAAATGGACTTTATCATATAGCAGAAAATGTTTTGTCAAATTGACATAGAGGATGATACTCAGTCTAGTAATTTTTATAATGATGCATGTTCTGATGATGCAGAAATGCTAGACAAAGAAGTAAATGTAGAAGCATGTTCCCATGATCCATGTGCATATCTCTTGTATTGTTGGGTGTGCCATAGAGGCCTGCAGACTATTCTGGACATGTAAAATAAAGGTCTTGCAAATCGACTAGACTTTATTAAATGCAGATCTAACTCTGAATGTGTTTGTTGCCTAGACTCAAAGGCCACTAACAAACCATTCCCTCAGCAGTCCAAGAACAAGAACAAGAAAGTACTGGAACTGGTACATACGGATGTCTGTGGACCCCTGCCACCAGCCATCACAAGTTAAAAATATTTTGTTTCTTTTATGGATGACCACAGTAGGTACATAATGGTTTATGTGCTTAATAACAAAGCACAGGTGCCTGACAGGTTCATGGAGTACACTGCCATCATGAGCAACAAGTTTGGCAGGAAGCCACAAATTCTCAGATCTGATAATGGGGGAGAATACCCTTCTCATGCCATGCAGCAGTTCTTGAGTGAACAAGGAACTTAACACCAGATGACTGCACCCTTCAACCCTCCATAGAATGGAGTGGTGGAGGGGAAGAATCACACTCTCTTACAAATGGTAATAAGCATGGTTAAAGATGGACACATCACACAAATATTGGGGTGAAACAATTTTGACATTTACGTCAAACGCAGAATAGGTTGCTCACAGAAGCTACAGGCAGGATCCCATTTGAACTTTGGTTTGGCCACAAACCTAGCATGGCTCACTTATGAGTGCTTGGCTGCAGAGCCTTTGCCTACATTCCAAAAAAGAAAAGAGGATCCAAGCTAGATGTACATGCAACAGAAAGCATATATGTTGGCTACTCAGCTAAGACCAAAGCCTACAGAATAATGAATCCAAAGACTCCTTAGATCACGATATCCAGATTGGTTCACTTTGTCAAAAGTGAGAGGCCTACAGATTCAGAGGGGCCAGCAAGAAGTGGACAAACCAGATGTAAGTGATATCAAGCATGAAGAAGAAACCACAGATCCTGAAATGATCCAGACAGATGAAACTGCCCAACATGCTCCACCAGGTGTACCTGAACTACAAGGTGAGACCAGTGAGAACACAGAGGGTGAACTGAGATGATCCAAGCACTCTATGAAAGATATTCCAGCCCTGAAGCTGAATCTGCTTGCAGAAGGGGTGGAAATACCAGAGCCTTCATCATGGGAAGAAACATCCCAACTACCACATCAAGAGGCACAAGAATGGAAGCATGCAGCAAGAGAAGAACTCAAAGCTGTACATGAGAATGACACATGGACACTTACAGAGCTGCCTCCAGGGAGGAAAGCTAGAGGATGCAAGTGGGTCTATAAACTGAAATGGGATGCTAAAGGTGTGACGCAATGCTGCAAAGCCAGACTAGTAGTCAAGGGATACTCACAGAAGTATGGACAGGACTATGATGAGACTTTTGCACCTGTTGTCAAACATACTACAATAAGAACACTTCTAAGTGTCGCTGCAAGCCAGGGAATGCAGGTTGAACATCTAGACATCAAGAATGCATGGTGAGCTGGCTGAAGAAATCTACATGAAGCAGCCTCCTGGCTTTATAGAGAAAGGCAAAGAAGACCTTGTATGCAAACTCCAAAATAGTATACATGGCTTGAAACAAGCTGCATGAGCTCGGAACGAGAAGCTGAACAACATGTTACCACAGGCAAACTTCAAAAGAAGTGCATCTGATCCTTGTCTATACACCAATTGCAAGGATGGCAAGTGGACTTACTTCTTGACTTATGTGCATGACAACAAAGAAATCATAGATCATTTGAGCAAGCAAGTTGAAATCAAGCAACTTGGGAATGCCAGACACTACTAGGTATTCAGATACAGAGAGAACCAGATGGAAGTTTTCTTATCAGTCCGGAACAAAAGATTGGGACCTAATACAGTGCATGAACATGGAAGAAATTGCCTCAGTGCCAATTTTCATGGATGCAAACTACACCAAACAACAAGATATATCTGCAGAACTGCCCGACAACAGATATCGCAAAGCTTTAGGTAAGCTGCTCTACATCAGCACTCTGACAAGACCAAATATCAGTGCAGAAAGGCTGGAAACCCCACAAATAAGGACTGGAATAAAATTAAGAAAGTGGTAGCATACCTAAATGGTACTGCAGACTACAAGCTTGAACTGCCAGCCAATGACAGCCCTAAGCTAATAGCATATCTAGACACTGATTGGGGAGGTGACAGACAGAAACTCCTTCAGTGGCAATGTAATCTTTTATGGAGAAGGAGCTGTTAGCTGGTTAAACAAGAAGCAAGCCACAGTTGCAAATTCTACAACTGAAGCAGAGAATGTGTCAGATGTGCAAGGCTGCCAAGAAATACAGTGGCTACTCTAGCTACTGAAAGACATGGGCATAAACATTCCACAGCCCATAATAATGCACAAAGACAATGAAAGCTGCATTCAGACATCCAGACATGAAGATGTGAGCCAGCACAGCAAGCACATAGACCAGGGATGGTTAAACTGCAGCTCAGGAGCCACATGCGGCTCTTTTGCACATATTGTACAGCTCCCAGCAGGGCAGCTGGGGAAGCAAAGGGGAGGCATGCCTCCCTGATTGGTCTTCCTTTTCCTAACCAGTGTTCCCCTCCCTGGGTAGGCTTGAGGTGTGGGGGGGAGCAGAGAAAGAAAGCAACTTTAAGGAGCTCTGCTGCATTCTGAACCTTAGTGCACTCTGCAATTTAGGAAGGGATCTGGCTTAACATACCAGCTCTCCAAACATTTTTTTGGTGTATTTTGTGCATTTATTCTGCACCTACAACAACCACAAAAAAACCTGCAGTTTTTCTTAATTGAGGTTGGAACACCACTTGTGACATGGGAAGGGTGGTGTCCAATAGGTTTTTTTAAAATTTAAAACAAGGAGGTGCCGTCGTTAATGCTAGGCTTTCAGAGACTGTCAAAATGCCCCCCCCCCCAGTTGTCCACTAAAGCAGTAAACAGAAAAATGTTTTCAAAGCTTTCCCATCCCAGTGTCTCTCTGCCTTTACATGTAATGTCAATTTTATTCCAGGCTGATTATCCCCCCTTATTTTGTTTGTTTGTCCAGTCTTCTCCAGCACCATAATTCAAATGCACCTATTCTTCAGCACTCAGCCTTCCTTATTGTCCAACTCTCGCAGCCATATACTACTACTGGGAATACCATCGCTTTGACTATATGGACTTTGGTTGGCAGGGTCATGTCTCTACTTTTTATTATGCTGTCTAGGTTTGCCATCACTTTCCTCCCAAGGAGCAGGCATCTTTTAATTTCATGGCTGCAGTCACCATCTGCAGTGATTTTGGATCCCAGAAACGTGAAGTCTGTCACTGGTTCCGTGACTTCCCCTTCTATTTGCCAAGGAGCGATGGGGCCGGATGCCATGATCTTAGTTTTTTTTGATGTTGAGGTTCAAGCCAACATTTGCACTCTCCTCTTTCACCCTAAGCAAGAGGCTCTTGAGGTCCTCTTCACTTTCTGCCATTAGAGTGGTATCGACTGCATATCTGAGGTTGTTGATGTTTTCCCCAGCAATCTTTATTCTGGCTTGTGATTCATCCAGGCTGGCATTTCGTGTGATGTACTCTGCATATAAATTAAACAAGCAGGGTGACAATATACATTGTTGTCGTGCTACTTTTCCTATTCTAAACCAATTAGTTGTTCCATGTCCAGTTCTAACTGTCACTTCTTGACTCTTATACAGGTTTCTCAAGAGACAGGTGAGGTGGTCTGGTACTCCCATCTCTTTAAGGACTTGTCATAGTTTGTTGTGATCCACACAATCAAAGGTTTTAGTATAGTCAGTGAAGCAGAAGTAGGTATTTTTCTGGTACTCCCATGCTTTCTCCATAATCCAGCGAATGTTGGCAATTTGATCTCTAGTTCCTTTATCTCTTCGAAACCCAGCTTCTTCTTCTGGTAGTTCTCTATCCATGTACTGCTGAAGCCTAGCTTGTAGGATCAAGAGCATGACCTTGCTAGCATGTGAAATGAGTGCAATTGTATGATAGCTTGTACATTCTTTGGGGCTGGAATGTAAACTGACCTTTTCCAATCCTGTGGCCACTGTTGCATCTCCAAATTTGCTGGCATATGGAGTGCAGCACCTTAACAGCACCATCTTTTAGGACTTTGAATAGCTCAGCTGGGATACTGTCATCTCTGCTAGCTTTGTTGTTAGAAATGCTTTCTAAGGCCCATTTAAGCTTTTACTCCAGGATGTCTGGCTCAAGGTCAGTGATCACACCATCATGTTTGAGATCCTTCTTGTATCGTTCTTCTGTGTATTCTTGCCACTTCTTCCTAATCTCTTCTGCCTCTTTTAGGTCACTACCGTTTTTGTCCTTTATCATGGTCCTCTTTGCACAAAACGTTCTTTTGTTTTCTCCAATTTTCTTGAAGATACTTCTAGTCCTTCCCATTTTATTGTTTTCCTCTATTACTTTGCATGGTTCATTCAGGAAGGCCTCTTTATCTCTTCTTGCTGTTCTCTGGAAATCTACATTCATCTGGGTAAATCTTTCCTTTTCACCTTTGCCTTTCTTTCTTTCCTCTGCTAATTGTAAAGCCTCATCAGACAGCCACTTCACTTTCTTGTATTTTTTTTCTTTGAGATGGTGCTGATTGCTGCCTTCTGGCCAGTGTCACGAACCTCCATCCATACTTCTTCAGGCACTCTGTCTATCAAATCTAGTCCCTTAAACCTATTCTTCACCTCCACTGTATATTCATCAGGGATGTGATCTAGGTCAAACTGAATGGCCTAGTGTTTTTCCCAACTTCCTTCAGGTTAAGCCTGAATTTTGCAATGAGTAGCTCATGATCGGAGCCACAGTCAGCTCCAGATCTTGTTTTTACTGACTGTATAGAGCTTCTCCATCTTTGACTGCAAATTATATAATCAATCTGACTTTGATGTTGCTCATCTGGTGATGTCCATGTGTAGAGTCACCTCTTAGGTTGTTGGAAGAGGGTGTTTACTGTGACCAGTATGTTCTCTTGACAAAACTGTATTAGCCTTTGCCTGGCTTAATTTTGTTCTCCAAGGCCAAACTTATCAATTATTCCAGTTACCTTTTGACTTCCTACTTTAACATTCCAGTCTCCTATGATGATAAGGAGTAAATACAGACTGAAGAATCTCCTATTTCAAAGAACACATCCAGTGTGAAACTGACCAATAAGGAATAGGAGGAATGACCTCAATGTGGGCAGAGAAGAGGCGTCTGAAGGGCCAGAAAGGGGCATGGGCAGGGGGAATCTGAGGGAACGTGTCTGCTTTTCAATTACCTTCAGCTAGGAAGTGAACCAAGGGGATAAATCATCACAAAAGGAGTCTGAGACATCCTAAGGAAACAGCAAACTGAAAGCTGACTTGGTTTTGGGGGGAGGAATCAATGCAGAAAGAAAAACAAAATGCAATGGGAATGCGTGGGGGAATACAGAAGGGGGGAACCCAAAGCTGATGCACAGTGCAGATGTGCATAAAGGGCCTTTCAGTCCAGAGAAAAGACGGCTAAGGAGACACATGACCGAGGTGGAGAAAGTGGATATAGAGAGATTTTGCTCCCTCTCAGATCATGTTATAGAGAATGCTTTTCCAGCTGAAAAAGAGAGAGAGAGAGAAAGAGAGAGTATTCTCTATAAAGTGATTTGAGAGGAAGCAAAATCTCCCTCCATCCAATTTCTCTACTCCATGCCTAATTTTATAAACCTCTGTCATGTGTCCCCTGAGCCATCTTTTTTCAGACTGAAAGTCCAGGACTCTCCAGCCTTTCCTCATAGGAAAGGTGATTCAACCTCCAAATCATCATGCCTACTGTCCTTTGTACTTTTTACAGACCTTCAATCTCAGATCATACTAGAACTTGGAGACAACCAACTGAATTGTTGGGAAATATATTCAGAACAGACAAAAGGGAATACTTCTTGACTCATTGAGTAATTAAATCATGGGATCGACTGACAGCAGGAGTAGTGAAGGCCATGAACATAGCTTCAGATGGGGTTAGAGAGATTCATGGAGGAGAATTTGATCTATGGCTACTAGTCATGATGCCTGAAGGAACTTCTATATCAAGAGGCAGTAAACCTATGAATGCCACTCCTGGAAGGCAGAAGCAGGGGAGGGCCTTAGACTCTATGCCCTAATTGTTTTGCCCTCAGGAACAACTGGTTGGTTTCTGTATGAAACAGTATACTGGACTGATCTAGAAGGCTTTTTCTTGACATCTGGCATAGTCCTAGAAACATTACACATGGAAGTGCTTTTTCTCAGTTGCCCTGTTTTAAATATACACCAGTATGAAATTCTGAAGACTATTGCATGCGTACTATTAAATCTATATACTAATTCCGAGAGGTTTTCTTTCGGCATGGATGTTTATATCTGCCGAAAGAGAGCTCACTATCCCCCAACAGCTTTTCCTACATAGTCAGGCCCCTTCCTCGGTCTGCAGAAAAATCCAAAATGTTAAAAAAACTTCAGGGACCATTGAATTCCCCCAAATACCTTTTGAAATGGCATCAGCTCCAGGCATCAACTGTGAGAAGATTAGAATGTTCGGGGGAGGGGAGGGAGGTTTTAACTGTTTCTGTCAGTAAAAGGCAGGGTTTTTACTGGCAGCAGTCTAGGGTTGCCAAGTACCCCCCTTGGCCAGCAGCAGCAGATCCAGAGCCAGGCTGGGAAACTCCTGGAGATTTGGGGGTGGAGCCTGTGGAGGACAGAGACCTCTGTGAGGTACAATGCCATAAACTCCAAAGCATCCATTTTCTCCATGGAAAGTTATCTCTGTAGTCTGGAGATGAGCAGTAACTCCTGGGGATCCCTAGGTCCCACCTGGAGGCTGGCATCCCTAGGCAGCATCCTCTGTGTGACTTGATACCACCTGGTTTGCATGACTCAGGTAGGCCCAGCTGGTGGGAAGGAAATAGGGTTGCCAACTCCAGGTTGGGATATTCCTGGACATTTGAGAGGTGGAGCCTGGGGAGGGTGGGATTTGAGGTGGGAGGCAGAAAGAGAGAGAAAGAGTGATGAGGTGGGAGCAAAAAAACAAAGAGAATGATGACGGGTCAGAAAGAGAGAGGAAGTAACATACATGGAGGAGAGAGAGAGAGAGTAAGAAAGGGGGCAGAAGGGAGAAAGAGTGTGAGAGAGGTAGGGGGAGAAGGGAGGAAGCAAAGGTGTGAGGAATGGGATAACCATCCCGCAAGTTTCTTGCGGGTCTCCACTTCTTCAATTCTAATTCCTATTGAATGTTACCTGCAAAATCAGTCACTGTTGCTCACTGTTGCATGCCAACAATGGTAAATAATTGTTTCGGTTTTCCAAAATTTATACACATTGACTGCCATTAAATATCCTCTATCATGGACATAAAATATTGAAATGAAATATTCAAAGACCACTTGATTAATGTTTGGCAGTCATTTCATGGAATTCCATGCACTCATGTATAAAGCTGATACAGAAGACAGTGGAATCTATTTCATGTTAATATAAAATATAATATAGACAACAACTGAGATAAGAAAAAGTACCCTTCATACAACACCTTTTAAAGTGCAGTTAGTATGTATGAATTAGTATTGTTATAATGTGCTTAATATTAAATTAAATTAGATGCCTTTTCCTGTTAAAAATAATGCATTCTATGGGAGCAGTATTGGAAAAGAACCCTGAGAAATTGCTTACATGTATTTAAAAGAAGTTCTCCATTTATCCAGATCTTCTTTTACTAAGGAATTCTCTACATCTTTTAGTTTTCCTTCATCTGGTAGGATGAACCATGCTACAACATCTCCTGGATAATGTAGTTCTACTACTGAGCAAGACAGATCTTCATCATGGAAAAAATGGTATGTGGCATGTTTCTGCATCATATTTAATTTAATGGTTGTGTTTCCATATGCCAGAAAATCTCCTTCAGAGGTTAATTGGGAATGGAAGCTGTCTTTCCAGTCACCTTAGGAGAAAAATAAGAGGTAAGAGAACTGTATAAATATTTCTTCAGGAAAATATGCAAGTGTATAATTGTAACAAGAGCATAGTCCAAAAAATAATTGTAAAAGAAAAATGAATTTCTGCAAATAGAACCAATGGGTGGAAACACCAGACCTGTAAGATCATAGTGGAGGGGGTATTGAGATGGAGAAAAAAAATGGAGGCAATCGCTGCAGAACATGTTGCAGTAATTAAAAGACAGCGCTTATTCCCTGAACAAGGTGTATGAATAGAAGATGATTAAGTAGGAATTTAACTTTATAAAATTATTCATGAGGTAGAATTACATAAAGTCAGTACAATCAATATTATGGGATATCCATTCCTTTTGGCCCTAGAAGCTCATAGATATATGATCTTGAGCAGCAGAAAATTTCTAGATATTCTTTAAAAAAATTATTTTGAACTTTTTGAGGGAATACAGAATAAAGAAAAGGGGTGAGGGAAAAGAATAAAAGGTAAAATTACCAAAACACAATATAAAGGACACTTTTTGCAAATATAAAGTACAATCCGAGGCCGAGGACAGACTGGCAGTCTGACCCACTCTTAAAGCGGAGGCAGAGCAGCCGTTCAGACTGCCACATCTGCCCGAAGGAGGCGGCCCGGATGCAATGCGTCCGGTGCTGCGCGCACGTTCCACCCGCTTCCAGTGGGTGTGAACGTGCGCCAGGCCGGGGGAGCTGCTTGGCGTTCGAACGCCACCACCGGAAGCCGCCCACAGTCTGGACACTGTGGGCGGCTTCCTTGAGGCAGCGTGCAAACGCTGCATGGCGAGAGCAATTCCCCCACCTTGTTCTGCCGCGCCGTTTATCATTTTAGTTGCCCTTTTCTGCACTTTTCCCAATGCTATAATACCCTCTCTGAGGTGTGGCGACCAGAACTGTACACAGTACTCCAAATGAGGTCACACCATCGATTTACACAGGGCATTATGATACTGGCTGATTTGTTTTCAATTCCCTTCCTAATAATCCCCAGCATAACGTTGGCCTTTTTATTGCAGTCACACACTGTTTTGACATTTTCAGTGAGTTATCTACTACAACTCCAAAATCTCTCTTGGTCAGTCTTGGTCAGTCTCTGACCTCATCAACATGTATTTATAGTTAGGATTTTTGGCTCCAATGTGCATCAGTTTGCATTTGGCACACTGAACCCTATTTGCCACGTTGACGCCCACTCGCCCATCCTCAACAGATCCCTTTGGAGTGCCTCACAATCCTCCCTGTTTTTCACCACCCTGAACAATTTTGTGTCCTCATATTTAGCCACTTCACTGCTTACTCCCTACTCCAAATAATTAATGAACAAGTTAAAAAGCATCGGACCCAGTACTGAGCCCCGCGGTACCCCACTGCTTTTCTCCACTGAGACAATTCCCTTTTATACTCTGTTTCCTATTAATTAGCCAGTTTTTGATCCACAAGAGGACTTGTCTTTTTATCCCTTGACTATTGAACTTTCTTAGGAGCGTTTGATGAAGAACTTTATCAAAAACTTTCTGGAAGTCAAGGTAGACAACATCTATTGGGTCCCCCTTGTCCACATGTTTGTTCACTCCCTCAAAGAACACTAAAAGGTTAGTGAGACAAGATCTTCCCCTACAGAACTCATACTGAGTCTGCCTCAATAGTTTGTGTTCATCAATGTGCCTACTAATTCTTTCCTTAATAACAGTTTCCACTAGGGCTGCCAAGTCAGCCTGGGGAGTGGGGGATTTCCCGCTACAGGGGTTCCCGATCCGCCGGCCAGCATTTGGCCGGCAGGGGGAACCTCACCCCCATAATGACGTCACCCGGAAGTGACATTATTACGTTGGGGACATTGCCGAGACGACACTCTAGCAATCGCCCCAAAACTCTATGGTACCATAGAGTTTTGGGGCGATTGCCAGAGCGTCGCCCTGGCAATGCCCCCAATGTGATGATGTCACTTCCGGTGACATTGTTGCGGCGCGCGCACAAGCACGCACACCGGGAGAGCTCCCGGCGCCAGGAGGACTCCCCCCCGCCGGTGAGTAAAAAGGACTTGGCAACCCTAGTTTCCACCAACTTACCTGGTATCGATGTCAGACTGACTGGCCTGTAATTTCCAGTATCTCATCAGGAACCCTTTTAAAAGATGGGAGTGACATTAGCTACCTTGCAGTCCTCAGAAATGGAGACAGATTTTAATGAAAGATATATTTTTGTCAGGAATGTTCCTTCACACTTCCATGCCTTTCTGCCAGGTTGTTTCTCAGCTCTCTGGGGTTCCTTGAAGACTGGCCTCTGCATTCTCTGCATTCTTCGTCAGGGTTTCTTGGGCTGAGGATTTCTCCTGTGACTGTTTATAGTCATTAATTCCTTCTCCTTCTGCTTTGTCCCTTCTCAGCTCCTTGGTTCCCTCCTTTAGTAGTCTTTTTGGACTGTGATGAGTCTCAGCCACCAGCAGAGGTCCCTGTGACATTCCCTGGTTGCCTCACTCTCTCTGTGTTGCTGACTCTGCCAGGCCACTTGGTCTCCTGGCTAGGCAGTGCAACACTCAATCTGTGGCTCCAGCGTGCCTGTCTCACCTCCCTCCTTCCTTGGTTCCTGGCTGACTTTTGACCAAACCACCACCCTCCTGCTGGCACCCCTGTGTTCCTTCCAGCCTGACCCTCCTTTCTTCTGTCCGGGCTGTCAGGAGTACTCTGACCCTGCCAGAGCCACATGGAGCAATCCAAGGGGCCACACTAATCTTAAGATTACAGATTTCAGACCAGAAGTCCCCTCCCCTGCACTGTTACAACAATTTGCACTGCCTTCAATACTTTTGGAAATTCCTAGTTCTCCAATTTACCTTTGAAGAAGATGTAATTCACAAGGACCATGCGGGTGTGTATGCTGAGGTCCTTGAGTGTGCTGACTGTTTTCCCAGTAATTTTGTTGTTTACATAATTGTTTATCTGCAGTTTTGCTCTTGTGGAATTCAGAAAGTCTGTAAAAATGTCCTCAGCATGATATAAGTTTCTGACATTTTCAAGAAATGTTGGCAGAACTTCCAATGACTTTTCTAAGAACACAGCATTCCCTATTTTCACAAGCGTTTTCACTCTTGGAAGGTTAAGCTTGTAGATAAGCTGACAAAATCCTTTATGTATCTCATTCTCCTCAATCTCTGAAAGGTTAAAGGTTAGTCCTTTGTAAATCTGTCTTCGGGTTTTTGATGTAGTCCCAAGGGACAGCATGGCAAAAGCTGTGGAGATGCTCAGGGGAGAGAACAAAATGTTTTTGTCATCTAGAGTGGATGACATTTCTTTGTACAAACTGAATGCAAAATCAGCATTATGTGGGATTATTTTGGGCCAGTCACCGATCCCAATTGGACATTCTTGGACATCATGGGGTCTTGTGAAGTGATAACAGTGGAACTGCAGACCAATCAGTAAGAAGAAAAGGTAGATCATGGCCTTCTTTGGGGTTTGCAATCAATCTATGGAAAAAACAAAAGTGGAAAATATGGTAAGAATATATTTTTCCCCAGCATTTAAACATATTGAAATTAATTTAATACAAAATTTTAAGCTTGTAATTGTTGAAGTTACCATTTTTGTACCTTTTTACTAGAGTAATTCATATTTGTTATGGCCAGAGTTTTCATGTTTTCGGGAGGGCTTAATGGCTTAATGGAAGCATCTCCTGCTTTGCATGCAGAAGGTCCCATGTTCAATCCCAAGCATCTCTAGCATGTCCTCTGCCAGGGACCATGGAGAACAGCTTCCAGTCAGAGTAGACAATACTAACCTTGATGGACCAATGGTCTGATTCAATATAAAGCAGCTTTATGTGAGGTCATATTTCAAAAAAAAGGAATCATCATTCTAAAACCATCTTCCAAACTATTAAACTTTTCCATAGTTAGTTAATTCTTATAGGAGAAGCTGGACTCTGAGCCTCCAGGTAGTCATGGTGGTCTCTTCTTTTCAAAAAGCTTCCATGCTGAAAAGTACTGGAAGCGGACGCTGGTTGTGGTGAATTCAGCAAGCATTTTATTTAGCTGGTTCAGGTGAGGCATGAGGGACAGTGGCCAGGGGTCCAGCTTTTATGCACAGGTAAGCCGCATCCCTAACTACGCCCAACAAGATTACAGGCTAGGGTTCCCACCAGAGGCTATCATTGGACCATTTAAATATCCTAAGCCTCCGATAGGTAGACAATCAGGATCCTACTGCTCTATTGTTCTCAGACCTCAAGCTCAGGCCTTCCCTGGTCATGTGCTCGACAGTGGGCCATGTGGCCGCCGCCATTATGTCCACCACATATATTACACATGCCCTATACAAGTGAGGCTGCCTTGCACTTCCATTATGATACAATCAAAGGACATAGTTGTGCCACTGACCTCTGTTGGTGTTCAACTGCTGTGGTACTGCAGAGTGGAACCAGTCCTCACTGTTTTCACACAGCAGAAGAGAAACACAACATCTGCCCCATCCACATGATCTATAGTGTAATGTTGGTACCAGGACCTCCCATTCAACATATCACCATCTTCTGTGAAACTTCTGAGTCTCCAGTTTGGTATTCTACTGGGACTAGGGTAAATTCCCATGCAAATATACTCACTGGGATTCTTCATCTTAGACTTCCCTCTTTCAGAATAAAACAGTAGAGACAGCCAGACTGATATACTCAACCCAAGTATAAAATGTAGTCTGATGAGTTCCTACTAACCTTAATCTGCTATGGTAGAGTCATAAACTGAACAGACTGTGGAATGTCAGAACAATGGTAAAGAAAAATGCATTTCATACTTACAATTGAATCCCCAGAACCTTCTACTGGCCTCTAACTGGACTGGATGTCTCCTTGCTTTGTCATTTATAAACCAGACATGTACAATGCCCAGTAATAATTATTAACCATTAAGCAGAGCAAATACAGATTATCTAATGGGGGGAGGAGCAAACCATGAAGCAATGGATTTGGAACCATGCTTTGTACTTTTTGGCTTTGGTTTCAGTTCTCAGGATAAAGTATAATTTGAATAGTCCCAACACTGGACAGTTCCCAAGCCAACTGCTGAATCTGAATCTGAATCAGGGAGTCTACTGGGTACTTTCTTCTCATGGGTGAGACACATGTCCTTGATCAGAGTTTCAGACAAGATGAAGATTCTGTATGCAGTACTTTTCTCCATGATAGAAGTAAACCCAAATATACCAATATACCATGTCAATAAAAACTGCTACATTACATTTCAATAAATCTATCCCTTGGGTTATTTGCTTCCTTTTTGCTGTACTCAGGCTATTTTTTCTGTGGTTTTAAGGACTTGTATCCACAAAGCCCAATTTTCTTACCTTCCAACACACATATCGTTTCAAAACACCTCCAGAAATCCAGTTCCTTGAGCAGAGGAGACCTCCAGAAAAGTGTTACACCTTTAGAAACATCTAGTCTGCATAGGATGGATCCCAGGACATGGACAATAATCTACTAACATGGTAACTAACTGCAGTGACCAGTGTGAATCTGCTTCCTTTGGTGTGGGGGTTGGTTGTCAGCTACAGTGTTTTCTCCTGGCTGAGACTTACTCTAGAGTCAGGTTCTGTGACTTGTATATGACTTCCTATCAGGGTTTATGTGCCAGAAGTTCTCTCTTTATTTGTCACAATTTCATCCCCATCTCCTGATCAATTCTCGTATAATGAGTTGATTCCAACCAGTGCTTACTGCCATGAGGTCACACCTGCCTCTGTGCCATGCTAAATAAATTGTTCCACCATGAAATGCAACGTAGTTCAAGGCAACACTGGCATTGAAAACCAACAGCTGATATAGAATCACATTCTCCACCTCATTTCAGTTGAGTTCAGTTCAGCTGGCATTCTGCCCCAGTGGAGGTCTGTGTTGTCCATGTCAAGCCATAAAAAAGCGTTGGGTGGGCCATGGCAGCCACTCTGAGAGCTGCCTCCTCTTTTGCAGCCTCAGTGTTCAGGCTAGCTGTGGTTACCAAAGCACCTGCATAGACCTGGTTGCCAAAGTCGGAGGTTGCCAAGGTTGCAAGATGGAGCTCTTCTACCAGGCTTACAAATAGGGGCCGCCACCTTTCTACCTTCCCCCTCCATCTTATGACCACCAACGAATGGCCGTGGGTAACATCATCCGGACCTAGAGGCATCTGATAGCCGGAGCCAGAGAACATGGGGCCTATTTATTACGTCATCTGATACATCACTGAGCACTGAGCATCTGATACATCACTGAGCATTTGTATTGCTGTTATTACTGTCATGTTTTGAGAGTGTTTTATAATGTTTTAACTGATTTTAATGTATTTATGTATCTTGGTGCGGCCAAGTCATGTAAGCCACTCTGAGCCTGCGTTGCGGGGAGAGCAGCCTATAAGTCCATAAAAAAATAAAAAAATAAAAAAGGTCCTGATTGGTGCCCACAATGACCAGATCTTCGCTGCATCCGGCCCGAATGGCCTGTTTGCAGGCTTGCTGGAGGGCAGAGGCTGGCTTCTTGGTGAGGCCTTGAGGAATGAGCCAAGCTGGATGGGAAAAACACACAGCCTGGGAGTAGCCACTAACGTAACCTGCCAACATCCCACTGGGGACTGCATACACATGCAGCAATATTAGGATCATAGAATGGTCACTAAGTGGGCATCTCTCCAGCTGAAGATACATTTCTGATTCCTTGTGGCAGGGGCAGAGGGTCACCCATCCCTTCGAAGTTGCAAAGCTGTTGGATGTCTGTGCTATGCTCCACAACATCAGTGTCCAGCAGGAGATGCTGCTGCACAGCACATCTGTCAAGGGTGGAGGCAGCAGGAGGTGCCCATTAGATGGGTGGAATGCATCTCCAGGACACCTTAGGGAGCTGACTGACCATGGCCATGTCTGAAGAAGAAGGAGGAGGAGGAGGAGGATTGGATTTATACCACACCCTTCATGCAGAGTCACAGAGTGGCTTACAAACTCCTTCCCCTCCCCACAACAGGCACCCTGTGATGTAGGTGGGGCTGAGAGAGCTCTGGCAGAAACTGCTCTTTTTCAAGAACAGCTCTGACAGAACTATGGCTTGCCCAAGGTCATCCAGCAGCTGTGAGTGGAGGAGTGGGGAATCAAACTCAGTTCTCCCAGATTAGAGTCTGCGCACTTAACCACTACACCAGACTGGCTCATTTCACATATGAGCTTGGGCCAGTGGGCTTGGGCCAGTGGGTCTTCAGCAGCCCATTGCCATGGTGGTGTGTCATGGGTGGGTCCTCTCAACACTACAGCAACAACCTGCACCAGAGGGGGTTGTCCACCTTCCTTTCCATTTGATCCATGCTACTGTTGTCTTTGACTGGACTATAACATGCTTTATGTGCAGCTGCCTTTGAAGACATCTTTGAAGAGTCACTATTGGTGAAAATTCCATATCTGAAAGATAACTTAGTCCTGGGGGTGCAATATTGCCGACATAAGCAGAGGTAAGCAGTGGGGCACCGCAGGGATCAGTACTCGGTCCAGTGCTTTTTAACTTGTTTATTAATGATTTGGAGTTGGGAGTAAGCAGTGAAGTGGCTAAATTTGCAGATTACATGAAGTTGTTCAGGGTGGTGAGAACCAGGGAGGATTGTGAGGCACTCCAAAGGGATCTGTTAAGGATGGGCGAGTGGGCATCAACGTGGCAAATGGGGTTTAATGTGGCCAAGTGCAAAGTGATGCACATTGGAGCCAAAAATCCTAACTATAAATACACGTTGATGGGGTCTGAACTGGCGGAGACTGACCAAGAGAGAGATCTTGGAGTTGCAGTAGATAACTCAATGAAAATGTCGAGACAGTGTGTGACTGCAATGAAAAAGGCCAACGCTTTGCTGGGGGTTATTAGGAAGGGAATTGAAAACAAATCAGCTAGTATCATAATTCCCCTGTATAAATCGATGGTGCGACCTCATTTGGAGTACTGTGTACAGTTCTGGTCGCCACACCTCAAAAAAGATATTATAGCATTGGAAAACGTCCAGAAAAGGGCAACTAGAATGATTAAAGGGTTGGAACACTTTCCCTATGAAGAAAGGTTGAAGCGATTAGGGCTCTTTAGCTTGGAGAAATGACGGCTGAGGGGTGACATGATTGAGGAGATTATGCATGGGATAGAGCAGGTAGAGAAAGAAGTCCTTTTCTCCCTTTCTCACAATACAAGAACTCGTGGGCACTCCATGAAATTGCTGAGCAGTCGGGTTAGAACAGATAAAAGGAAGTACTTCTTCACCCAAAGAGTGATTAACACGTGGAATTCACTGCCGCAGGAGGGGGTGGCAGCTACAAGCAAGGACAGCTTCAAGTGGGAATTAGATAAACATATGGAGCAGAGGTCCATCAGTGGCTATTAGCCACAAAGTATAGATAGGAACTCTCGGTCTGGGGCAAGTGATGCTTTGTATTCTTGGTGCTTGATGGGGGGGCAACAGTGGGAAGGCTTCTAGTGTCCTGCCCCCACTGCTGGACCTTCTGAGGGCACCTGGTGTTTTTGGCCACTGTTTGACACAGAGTGTTGGACTGGATGGGCCACTGGCCTGATCCAACATTGGCTTCTCTTGTTCTTATATTCTTATAACTCAGGACAACTTTGAGATGCAGAAAGCAATGAGTGAGGTAATCAAAATGAGGAATAATTACTGACTCTGAAAGAGTTGTTTTCAGTTGCAGAAACAGCCCTGTTGACCCATGAGCCCCATTCAGTTTCAGCCCTCCAAAATACCTAGGCACTTAGTGGTCATCCCAAGTCTCCTCTTAGCAATGTACCATTCTCTGCAGTTTGCCCATTTCTTGCGCGGGAAGGGGGGGAGCTTCTCCTGCTTATTAATGTGGCCAAATCTGTCGATGTTTAAATTCAGATACTGGAGCCATGAACAGACAAAACAGATATTTCTGTGTGTTTATGTGTTAAGTGCTATCATGTTGCTTCTGACTTATTGTGAGGCTATGAATTAATGATGTCCAAAATGTTGTGTCACCCTTGCTCAGGTCTTGCAGAATGAGGACTGTGGCTTCCTTGATTGAGTCAATCCATCTCATGTTGGGTCTTCCTCTTTTTCTGCTGCCTTCCACTTCTCCAAGCATTTTTCTAGTGCTTTTCCACTTCTCATTTCCAGTGACCAAAGTATGATAGCCTCAGTTTAGTCATTTTAGCTTCCAGTGAGAGTTCAGGCTTGATTTGATGTTGAAACCACTTACTGGTCTTTTTGGTGGTCCGCTGATCATTCAGTATTCGAACCACCCTTTAGTATCATGGACACAGCAAACTGCAGGGCTGGCAAGCGCAACAAGCAACTTTCTTTTTAGAAATTTCATCCTGTCACATTCTCATTCCTTCTGGGGATATTTTAGTTACCTTGTTTAATCCTTGAGTCAGTCAGCTACCACCTCCTCTGAAGATGAGGAAATGGAGGAGTCAAGCCCTGCGCCTGTGGACTGCCTGCCTGAACAGCTGGATGTAGAGCCAGAGCCAGGGAGAGATGCTGCAGGCGAGGAGGGCTGCTCATTCTGGCAGCAGATGAAGGAAACGGGACAAAGGGCAGACTGCTGCTCTCCACCTGGATCTCCAGAATGCAGAGGACACAAAGAACACTTGACCACTGTGGAAAAATGTGGAAGTGCCAGTCTGATTGCTCAAAGGTGATCAGAGTTGTTACGCCGGAGCAATAGCAAGCTAGTGAAGAAGTAACACCTGTGGGGCATTAGGCTAATAAAAGAGAACTCCAATTAACAGTGTGGAAGCAATTTTGCAACCGCCTTCCTGTGAGCTGATTTCTCAGTGAAGAGATTCCTGCCTTGTTTGATCTTGCTGCTTTGAAACCCTGTTTTACTAACTATTGTTTGTTTTTCAGATCTTGCCTTGATTCTGGATTCCTGTCTTCCTTGTTTTACCCTAGGCCTGTGAACTGGACTCTTGGCTTTCTGACTCGGTACTGGTTTGTGACCTTGCTCTTATCTCTTAATTGTTGTGTTTGCATTGGTGTCTTCCAGAGTTTCCGAATAGAGCAAAAGTGTCAGGGTCTGCCTGAATACAACATCTGTTTGTGGATTTAACTGTGCTGTTGCTTACTGAAGGCTACTGATTGGTCTATACCAGGTCTGCCCTTGAATATGACACCTGTTCCAATATTCTTCCTGTTGAATAGTTTATTCCAGGGAACTTCCCAGAAATCCATAAGGATTGAGAGCCTGTGTACCAACCCCTTTCCCGAGAGAACTTTCATTTCTTAGAAACTAGTTTTTTAAAGGCTGTTGGATTTTGCCAATGGCCCAGTGAACTCCTGCTATTGGCAGAAACACGTGACATCCTTAAGGAAGATAAAGTGTGTTGTCAAGTAACAACCAACTTATGATGACCCCTCATATGTTTTCAAGGCAAGAGATATGCAGAGGTGGTTTGACATTGTCTTCCTCTGCATAGCAACCCTAATTTTCCTTGGTAGGTTCCCATCCAAGTACTAGCACCGTGACTTTGTGGGTCTCTGGTTCAGGTCTGAAGTGGGGTGCCCTACGGTTGGGGCTACCCAAGAGTAAGGCAGCGCCTCTGGGCTACATAATGGTCTTATTCAGAATAAAGTAGTTTTGTGTTCAAGGTGTTCAGTGTAGTGTCATGACTTACAAATGAATATGCAATATTATTTCCTGCGTTTGAAGTGGCAAACTGTGTTATGAAATCTCTTCCCTTGATAGATGATCTGCGGTGGCCTTTTGTTTTTGTTTTTTTTGCATGGGAGTCATAAGTGTGTTTTGCAGTTTTCAGGCAATGTATGACATCACTCTGAAGCTCCATCTACTTCTAGTCCGTCGCTGGCATTTGAGTCACAGAACATGAATTTCTGTGCGAACACCTGTGAAGCTGTCTTTACACTGACTGAGACTGTTAGCCTAACGAGGGTCAGTATTGTCCATTGTGAGTGGCAGTCATGAGCAAACTGAGAAGAAGAAAGGAACCCACCCCCCAGCCTACCCATGTCCCACCCCTACAAAGGAGCGAGGGAGGAGCCAGACAGCCCTACAACTCTGGTGGACCCAGGCCTGGCCATCAGCACCTTCAGTGAGCCAGGAGAGGGTTCTTCTGACTGGGAGCAACTTTCCCCGGGCCACAAATGGTCCTTCCACTTTGGAGTGGACTGGGCCAAGTGAGGGGGAAAACCAACTCATTGGGAAATTCCCCATTGCCTATAATAGCCAGTCTACCCCTGCTGGCAGTGGCTGTCCAGTGTCCCAGACTGAGGACTTTCGTATCACCTACTACCTATACTTTTTAACTTCAGATGTTGGGAATTGAACCTCCATCCTTCTGTATGTCAAGCAAGTGCTCTACTTCCAAGTTGTAGCTCCTGCTTGGTATAAAGGGAGTGTGCTTGATTTTTTAAAAAAATCTTCAATTGTATACGCACTTCTTTTCCAAGAACACAAATACTGGGCCTAAAACATATTAAGTAGGCCCATGTAACAAGAGTCAGCACTGAGATACCATTTCAGGGTTCCAAGCCATGCACACCCAGTATCTTGTTGTGACACTTACAACAGTGCTATGAGGTAGGCTAATTTTATTTATTCATCTGGAAAAGTTATATTGCAACATCCAGTCATAGTTAATTCCCCAAGCAGGAATGACCCCTTGAGTAAGGTTGCCAGCCTCCAGGTGGGGCCTGGGGATCTCCTGCTTTTACTACTGATCCCTAGCTGACAGAGGTCAGCTCCCCTGGAGAAAATGGCTGCTTGGACGTGTGGACTCTATGGCATTGTACCATGCTGAGGCCCCTCCCCTCCCAAAACCCCACCTTCTCCTGGCTCCACCCCCAAAGCCCCCAGGTATTTTCCAACCTGGACTTGGCAACCCTACCCTTGAGAAAGATGGTAACCCAAGGCTCAGGGACACTGGTTTGCTGAACAGCACCTAGTGAGTCAGTGGTGAAGTTATGATTTGAACAGAGGACCCTGTGGCTCATAGCTCAGGATCTTAGACAATGAAGTATTCTTTAGCCAAGATATTCTGTACAGGAGAAAAAACAACCAGATTGTTGGTTTTTTCACAGATTCCAAATTATCATGTCAGCTTTTTTTTTTTATTTTCTCTAGGACAAATTCTTCAGATACATTAAGCCAACACTGGAGTGTTGAGCCTCCTGAGCATACCCACTGCATGATTAGTGTTCATTAGGATTCACAACTCTCCCGAAGAATAAGATGGCACGGGTAACGTGCTCTACAACCAGTACCAGGTAGGGCCTGTTGAATGTAACTGCTGGGGGGAGAGACATTGGGACCATTTCAATGACAGTGGCGGCGGCAGCTTCCGTGCCGTTCTCGTGGATATTCAGATAAGCTTTGTGGACCGCCTGCAAGGAAAGTAAAAGCAAGAATGAATACCAAAAAAGGAGCAACGTTCTGTCTGTTCTAGTCCTCCAAAGAGGAGATGTTAGTCATGTTGGCTCTTTGCTTTTCCTGTAATTTATCATTCCACCTGTTATCTGGGGTGCTTGTATAGATGTTACCTTTTGGTCGCATTTGTTCTGTGAAAGGGAAGGGCTGCCCTCTGGCTCCCCTCCCATCCTAGTCATGCTAGATTTGCATTCAAGGACCATTTTGTAGGGTGAAGTCAACATTTTAAAAACAGATTTTAAAGTCTGGAACTCATTTTATGAGAGGGTGACTAACTGTGACAACTGCAGTCTTTCCAAAAGCAATTGAACCAGTAGTCACAAATAGGATGTGTGTGGCACTCATTCACAAAATAGGTGTCCAAAGCTCCTGTAAAATTTGGTACCAGTTTTATTTATTTCCTTTATCTTGAAGCTTCCTTCAACTGACTGGGCCACCACATGGCTAATGGCCAGCTCCTCCATACCTCAGCTAAGAGTTCTGTCTGCTCTGATGGATTCAGCACCCAAAGAGGAAACAGTACTAACAACCTAAATAAATAGCACTACGAACCTAAACCCACTGAATTTAATAAGCTTAAAATGGTGGGAGACCATCTTTGCTTCAGGCCTCGATTTTTGGCACATCAAAATTTTAATGATCTAGGGTGTCATGAGACACAAGATGATATGGCTGACCTAGGGAAAGATGGGGATTGTATTGTGCGGTCCTTTCCCCCTGAAATTTCAGATGATTTGTAAACATAAAAATAAGAACGCTCTTAGAAATAATATCCATGAGTACGCATTGTGGGAATAAAAAACAGATGTTTTGAAGGATAAGCGATGTATCCTGGGCACTTACAAAATCCTTCTGGTATGGTGAATTGTGTTATGTGGATCAGCTTATATCAGCTGAGGAGAAAACGATAGAAGATATGTGAAACCCAGTTGGTGTGAAAGACTGATGGAAGGGAGACAGATAGGGATGCAAACCTCCAGGTGGGACCTGGGTACTGCTCATCTACAGACAACAGAGATCAGTTCCCCTGGAGAATGTGGATGCTTTGGAGGGTGGACTCAATGGCATCGTACCCCACTGAGGTCCCTGTCCTCCCCAGGCTCCACTCTCAAATCTCCAGGATTTTCTCAACATGGATCTGGCAACCCCACCCCACCCCCACTGATGGCCAACGGGGACCTGGCAACCCTAGAGACATACTTCCTGTGGTACCTGAAGGCTTAATTGGGGTTTCAACTGCAAGTGACAGGGGGCAGCTGTCTTCTGTATGACCTTCCCCACATAAAACAATCCCCGTAAGACTCCTGTTTTACCTGCTTGTGGCAAACATACAAGTACTGATAACAGAAGGGGAAGGCTTAATCCTCACAATGAGGTTTTAGAAACATACCTTTGAAATCTTCAGCTTGTGCTGCTCAGTGAATCCGGTTAGATTTGCTTCATTTGTGAATACCTTAATAACACCCAATCCTTTAAACAGTTTTTTGACATCATAGCTTGTCTTCAGTGTGACCTTTGGAAGTGACAGCTCTATTCTCCTGTGGAAAGAAGAGCCAGAGATTGGTTGAGGTGTCTCTCTAAGAGGGCACAAGACACACACAACAGAAATTTACATTTTGGCTTAATAAAGAATTGTGATGATCAGGGCTGGTTCACTCATTAGATGAGGTTAGGCAATTGCCCATGGGCACGGCCCAATGAGACCACCCCCACTGCCCTGCCACCCTGCCCTTCTCCCTCGCCAAAAGCTGCCCCCTTGAAGCTGTGGTATCTGAGCACTCGGGACTGGAAGGGAGCACATGTGGCAGTGCACAAGGTTGGTTGTGTCCTTCTGCTGTTGCCGGCTGCCCCTCCCCTCCCCACCCCTCCCTCCCTTGCAAAAGCTATGGACGGCTTAGGGAAACTTCTGGCAATGTCCCTTCTGCTGCCCTCGGGTGGGGGGGGGGGAGGAATGAGGTGGGAAGGCCCACCTGAGGGGGAAGTTTGCCCTGCCAGGTGCGGGGAAGGTGGAGGGCAGCGTGAAGAGGAGAAGATGCTGCTGCCACTGCCACCTTGGCTGTGCCCCACTTGGCCAGCCGCAGACAGGAACCTGTCCTGCCTTCCCACCCTTCCAGCCGCCTGAGAGGGCCAATGTACATTATGAGTCCCATGGCCCAGCCTGGCTCCAGCGTCTCTGTCACGCAAGGTGGGTGCATGCCACCCCCAGCACTTTGGCCTGGTCGGGTAGGGAGGAGGAGGAAGAGAGAGCTGCCACAGACGGCAGGTGAGGTGAAGCCCTTTCTGACACCCCCTTCCCCCCTTCGCTGTGTAGTGTGCTTTTATTTATTCCTCAAATGCTGCAGGAGGGACACAGCCTCAGCGGGTTGCCCTTTTGGAAATCAGGGAGCACACAGTGCGGCATGCTGCCCAGTGCTTGCCTTGCCCATTGCTCGACACTGCGACTTCCATGTGGGCAGTGCTGGGACTCCCCATTTATTTTAACAGCGGCAAGTGCTCACGCATCTCTCTCTCTTACTCCTGAACTGCCTCGCTCACTTGCTTGCTCCCTGCCAGCCCTCCCCCTCTGGCTCCTCCCTCTGGTGGCAGCCCACAGCTGCCAGCCTCTTCCTGCCCAGCTCAGGGGACTCAGCAGTGTGGTTCTCTTCGCAGAAATCCCCCGGGCCTCCAAACCATCCAGAGTGGAGAGGGGCGGTGTCAGAACAGCAAGAAGGAGAGACTCCTGCTGGCTGCAGGGGCGAGAGCAGTGCACCAGGCTGGCTGATCCCGGGGGGTGCCTTGCTGTTCTCATGGCTGGAATTTCATGCCAGGATTTGCTTGGCTCCCTCACTGACCTTTCCGGTCCAGGCGGATCTCTCTCGACCCCACGAATGCAGCTTTGGCTTGGGACAGCCCACCAGGGCAGAAGGGGATGGGGAGACTCCAGGAGATCCCAGGAGATCTTGCCTTGACCCCCCCCCCCATTAGAGAAATATGTGATCTCTCACTCCTCACTTTCCCAGCCAAGAATAGTCCCTAGAACTGAGACTTTGATTCATAGCCTTTCCCTGCATATGCATAAACAAGATGAAATCTATTCCTAGACTCTATCTTGAGGAACATAACAAAGCAAAAGACCCCCACCCCCCCTGCTCAATCTGGAGCAAGACCTGAATAATTTAAATCTGCACATTCTGGCTGAGGGTGGTGGGGATCTAAGCTACATATGAAGGCACATGAAGCTGCCTTGTACTGAAGCAGACCCCTCGTCCATCAAAGGTTTAGTATTGTCTACTCACGCTGGCAGCAGCTCTCCTAGGTCTCAGGCTGGCAGAGGTCTTTCACACCACCTACTGCTAGATCCAGTAACTGGAGATGCCGGGACCGAACCTGGGACCTCCTGCATGCTAAGCAGATGCTCTACCACTTAGCCAGAACGCAGCTAATCTCCTGCATGGGAATTTCTCATGACTTGATCCCTTTCAGGCTTGCCTCCTGAAGGGGGTACAGTCCACTGGACTAATGCCTGGGGGTGTCAATGTCAATCCTAGTGGCCAGAGTATGCATTCCTCTTACGGTTACTATGAATGGGGGGGTAAGTTTGAGGGCAGATACCTGTATTTGAAGAAGTGTGCTTGCACACGAAAGCTTATAAAATGCCTGTTGTTAAGACAGTCTTCTGTATTTCAACAACCTGTTTGTGCATGCATGAGCAGATCATCTGTGTTCATGGTGCATTTGCCCCTGGATCCCTATCACTGAGGGCTGTGCCACCTAGTGTCTCTAATTGTGGTCCTTTACTCTCTTTTTTTTGCTATTGGTATAAATGACAACTATTCATTTTTAGAACAAAGCTGCAGTCCAGTGGCACCTTTAAGACCAACAGAGTTTAATTCTGAGTATAAGCTTTTGTGTGCATGCATGACCAACACAGCTACTTACCTGAATCTATATTCATTTTTATATGAGAGAAGTTTTTTAAAAAGTGCTTGGGGAGATCATTGGGATGGAGTCTTTCTCAGCCTTTCCCCTGGTGACTGTGTTTATTGGAATAAGCCCCGCTTTATCACACTGGAGTGTGGTGGAATGTTACAGTTATTTATCTTTCTGCAGCAGCTTTTGACTGCATGGCGTTTCATGGAGTAGCATAAATAAAAAGGCTGGCTTGTGCCCTGAGGAGTTTGCTGTCTAGACCGGTAGTGGAGGGGTGTGTATGTGCAGTGTGTGAGTGAGAGAGGGAATAGGAAAGGCCAGGATAACAAGGGATAAGGGCAAGTAATGTGTAGTGCTTCTTGTCTGTATGGACCATGATGACATAGTGAGATATGTCTGCTGTGGAGCTAGTGGGGTGTGAGATTCTGATGTACCAGAAATGGAAACATTAAAGAGACTTAAATTTCAACATCACAATTAACAGGATTTTTTGAAATGCTTTATGATTTGTGTTTTCCTGTTTGAGAGAGAAAATCAGAGATTGTATTACTTGTTCTCACAATTTTAAAAAATAGCAATTTAAAATTTTGTGGTTTTCCTTTTTCCTAAAATGCATTTATGTTTGAAAATTGGTGGGCACGGGGGGGGGGGGGTGCCAGAAGGTAGCCTCGCCTAGTGTGCAAAAAAACCTTTAAAGTGTTTTAAAATGCTATGACAGAGTTACAATGTTTTCAGCTGAAAATGCTGTTTTAGAATGCTATGACAGCCACAGTGTTTTTGGTTGAAAATCCTGTTTTCCTTGAAATTATCTGTTGACTTTAAGAGTGACCCAAAGCTCACAGAAATTAGCTGCTGTGATGAATTTAGATTGGCACAAGAACCAAGACCAAGTCCATTCCTCCATCCCCCATTCAGAAATTTAACCTTTAGGACATCTGAAGAGGGAACAGAACCCTGCAGAATGACCTAGCATCTGAAACTAACACCATTATAAAGAGCAAAATCAGGGATAGAACTGGAACAAGGACAAGAACCGCATTGGGATTCAGGGGGTTGCCTAGCAGTGGCTCTCCTTGTTCCTTTAGGGTTGGGGACAAAGGGTGGCCATTGGGGAGCAGCTATCCGGAAGGCACCCACTAGTTTGTGGGGTGCCCTAAGAAGTGGTGCTTTCCTCAGTGTTGTTCAATATCTATATGCGCCCCCTTGCCCAGATTGCCTGGAGACATGGACTGGGTTGTCACCAATACGCGGATGACACCCAGCTCTATCTGCTGTTGGATGGCCAGTCAGACTCTAGTCCGGGAGATCTGGACCTGGTGCTGTAAGCTGTGGCTAGTTGGCTTAGACTGAGTCGAATGAAATTGAATCTGACAAAGACAGAGGTCCTGTGCCTGAGTCAGAGCCCTATATGGTCAGAGACCTACTTACCTAAGGGACTGTCTTTCCTCATATGTTCCCCAGAGAGCACTAAGATCGGGGTCCAAAAATCGGTTAACTTCCCCAGGCCCTAAGGAAGCCAGGCTAGCCGTAATGAGGGTCAGGGTCTTTTCTGTGACAGCCCCACACTGGTGGAATGAGCTCCGGGATGACATCAGGGCCCTATGGGACCTTTTACAGTTCCGCATGGCCTGTAAAATGGAGCTCTTCCACCAGGCTTTTGATTAGGGGCCGCCTCTTAATATACGGCCCTGGCCCCAACATCAGTACCAACTAATAGCCTGGCAAGCACCCGGACTATGGGGGTAGGGATGCATCTGGATGCTGAAAGAATACCGCCATCACTCACCATGTTTACTAGCACCTATGATTTTCTATGTTGTGGTTTTATGTAAATTTTATGTTTTAACACATTTTGATGTAAATTCTGTTTTTAACATATTTTAATGTGTGTGTGTGTGTGTGTATTTTCTGTGAGCCGCCCTGAGTCTGCCTTGGCAGGGAGGGCAGGATATAAATTAAACAAATTAAATTAAATTAATATAAACCAGGAAACTGAGACTGTCCCTAGTAAATAGGAACAGCTGGGGAGTGGGGACTGTGAAATAACAACAGCTCTGTGAAGATGAGAGATGGTCAATGTCCAAAGACACCTGACAAAGAGTCTCCCCAATCCAGATCATCTCACCCTCTCTTACACTACCCTTGACTTACTGTTGTCTTGCGGAAGTCTCCCATCTCAACAAAGCTTCTCGCCCCAGTCCCTGTTCCACCTGGTTCAGTTTTCCTTTGTCAGGCAGAATGAAGAGTGCTGAAGCGTTGCCTTTGTAAGGGACCCGCACCACCTCGCAGGCCAGTTTTTCATCATGATAGGTATAATAATGGCCATCTCTGTACATCATATCCACTTGCACCACTGTTCCGTTATTGTTGAAGTCCCTCTTCCGAGTGATCTTGGGATCAAAAGGTTTTTCCCAATGAGCTTTGGAAGAAAAAAGGTGATGGGATATATTACACAGAGCCAGAAGATTTCTTCATGTTGAAGTGAGCATTGAAATGTCACCCAAATTCAAAAACACATCCGGGTTCGAATATGACCAGCTGGGATTTTGAACCTTTTCCTAGTTTGATTTCAGTACTCATTGAGGAAGGAAGATGCTAGTGTTTAACTGTTGAATCTAAGTGGAAAGATTTCAAGGCAAGAATGGCTGTTTCCATGTGTATTGCCATACCTTGGTTTTCTTAGAGCGGCAGTGTTTGGGGGAGCAACCACAAGGTGTTGTCCTTTTGCTGTTCCTGTTTCCAGGCTTCACCCTGCTTTGCTGCAATCCTTCTCTGGTTTGGTATAATCTTTTTGGAAAGATCACAGTTAAAGTGCGTTTGGGCATTATATGGACAGGAAGGTGCACAATTTTTTTTTGGTCATTTCCCACATCTGCGTTGTTTTCCTCCCTTCACTCCTTGTGGTGGCCATTCCCATACACATGCATCAGAGGATTTGGGAGCATTTTTTAATTCGTAATAGCTATATTGCTAAGCATTATAACATTCTATGTATTGTAATTATGGACAGTTTTATAGCTCTCTTTTTTTAAAGTAAGTCTCTAGCCCTTTTGATTGCAGAGTTATAGAGGAAAAGGCAACAGCTGCATATTTCTCTTTATAAGGCCACAAACCAAAGGACTATTTATTTATTTTATTTTACTTCATGTATACCTCACCTTTCTCCCAAATGGGCCCTCAAAGCAGCTTATGTGGTTCTGGCCTCCATTTCATCCTCACAACAACCCTGTGAAGTAGGTTAGATTGAGAGTGTTTGATTGGCAGAAGATCACCCAGCAGGGAAATCAGCTTGGGTCTCCCAGAACCTAGTCTGACACTCTAAACACTACACCACATGGGCTAGAGACTTGAGCCCAGTAGCATTTTTAAGACCTACACCGTTTCCAGGGCATAAGCTTTCATGAGCCAAATCACCCTTCATACTTGCATCTGATGCAGGGAGCTTTAACTCTCAAAACTTTATGCCCTGGAACTCTTGTTGGTCTCTAAGGTGCTCCTGGACTCACATCTAACTATCCTAAGCAGAATTATACCTTTTAAAGGAAAAGAGCTTAGAAGGGTGGAATTCTGTTGAAGATGGCACTATCAGATTCTACCATTTTGGATTGACCCATAGTCTACTGTCCTCCTTTGTTATGAGCCAGAAAGTATCCAGACCCACTGAGTGGATAGGGATTGCCCCAATTTTTTTTTTGGGGGGGGTGTATTATTGAAATTCTTGTTTTTGTAGCCCTTCTCTATAATAGTTCCTTATGTCGCTTTTTCAGTACCAGAAATTGGTAAATGAGGTTCTGCCTCATGGGGTTTCAAGGCAAGAGAAGAGCAGAGGCGGTTTGTCTTCCTCTGTCCCTGCTGGTGGACCTCCTGATGGCACCTGTGTTTTTCCCACCATGTGACACAGAGTGTTAGACTGGATGGGCCATTGGCCATGGGCCTGATCCAACATGGCTTCCCTTATGTTCTTATGTTCTCTGACAAGCTTGAGCTAGTTTGGGCCCAAGAAAAGGTATAATGTTGATTGTGTTCTATAATAAAATAAGTCTGCTGTGTAATTTGGGAAAAACAAAGTGCCTCACCTTTCAGGAAGACATAGTTTAGAAGAACCATTACAGTGTCTGGGTCAAGACCACTGACAGCTTCCCCTAATTTCCCATGGGTTTTCTTCTCTATGTAGCTGTTGATCTGGTTCACGGCTTCTCCAGTGTTATGGAAATCAGCATGCACAATATCTGCTTGGAGCAAATCAGAAGCCTCATCCACGATTTTCTGTTGCACTGGGAATCTGTCAGTTGAGAACAGGGCATTCCCAATGCTCAGTTCAACTTGAGCCTCGGGCCGGTTCAGCGATTGTAGGAGGTGGTGGAAACCATCATCAATCTCCTTTATGCTGATCTCGGACTGGTTAAAGCCAATCCCTGAAATAATCTCATCTATCGTGATCTCTTTAGCACCCAGGGTCACAAGCATAAAAGCGGTGGAAAGGCTCACTGGAGAAAAGAAAATGTTTTTGCCGGCTGCCTCGGAAGCTATCTGGCGGTAGAATTTAAAGGCAAACTCAGCACTGCTTGGGGCTATCTTGAGATAGGGCAAATGGCCACTCTCCTGGTGACTTTCAGCCGGGGGGTGGTCATCCTTTGGATGTTCATGCCCATCGTGGCCACCCTGGTGTCCAGGGACATGATGACAGCTGGCAAGCGCACAGAGACCAGCAAGTAGCAAACACAGGTGGAAGTTAGACATGGTACCTTTTTGGAGACGATCTGTTAAGAAAAAAGAACAGCATTCACACTGAAGACTTCAAGAACAAAATAAAAGATGTTTATCAGTGCTGTGATTAAGACATGTAATCTTAAACCATGCCTTCACACATTAGAGGATACACAGATTGGGTCTGGCATCCCTACCCTGTGTCACAGTCAGATGTGAGTTACAGGGTCTCCTCAAAGCGTGTGTGGGGATCCTAGTTTGGACGGGGAATACAGTATGTGTTGAGCTTCTGTCTTCCCCTCTTCCCATTTTCTGAGCGAGGGATATTCTTTTTGGGTTCTATTGAGCCCAGTATAAAAATGTATGTGTATCCAAGGAACATGTGGGCCAAATCAGACACCCCCCCCCCTGCTGGAGAAACAGCATGGGAGGGAAGAGTGAATTCCTTTACGAATCTGCCACTGCCCGTGCTAGAATTTAGAACCTGTGACTTGTGCCTGATTGTTACGCTGGAGGGGGAATCCTCAGGCCCCATCGCGTGCTCCATAATGTGTGAATTGGTGGTTCATGTGTCTTGAAGTGGATGGATGGCTTTGATACCACCTCTTGATATGTGGGCTGCTGTCTGGGCTTCCACCTCAGTAGCAGACATTAGCTCACAGTAGGAGGTCACTGAAACCCTGTAGGCCACAGAGTCTAGGTTGAGAATCGTGCTAGAAAATGAAACTTTGGAGCAGTCTGGCTAGATGAAACACAGCAGGGCTGTCTAAGCAAGCTGTCTTGAGAGCCTTTTAGGGATGAGCAAATGCTCTCTGTTTTGTTTCTTCTTTTATTCACTAATGGTTTTGAAAGTGGGTTTGGATTTGTACTTTTCTGCCGCTGACTATGTAGATTTGTTTGTATTGTGTATGGTTCTGATGTTTCAATGCATCTCACTTCCACATATGATGCACGTGTAATGTTGATGAACCAGGGGTCCTTTGGGGCTGGAGCGAGGCAGAGCGAAGCTCTGCCAGCTCAGGAGTAGCCACTAGGGCAGCCACAGGCCGAATCAGATTCTCTGATCTGATTCGGCCCGCTGCGAATTGCTGCCGAAATTCAGCAGCAACTTTAAAAGCTACTGGAGGAAAGGGGGTTTGAGGGAGAGCCTCCAAACTTGCAGGGCAGCTGCTGGGGCTTCTCCTCGAAATACCCACCAAGTTTCAAGAAGATTGGACCAGGGGGTCTAATTCTACGGGCCCCCAAACAGGTTGCCCCCATTCCCTCCATTGTTCTCTATGGTAGAAAAAAAGTAACACTTTTCCTTGGTGGGTATTTTGAGGAGAGGCCCCAGCAGCTACCCTGCAAGTTTGGAGCCTCTCCCTCAAACCCCCTTTCCTCCAGCCCCTCATATACCCTATGAGTTTTTGCCATTGATTTCAATGGCCCATAGGGTTTAATGGGGCTGAAACTGACATTCCCTTTCTGACATACTTCTGGTGATGTCAGGGGACGTGGCATATGCTAATGAGTTATACTAATGAGTTATGCTAATGAGATCCTGCACCTCTTTTTCTACGAAAGGACCCCTGTGAAGAACTGACTTACAAATAATGTCAAAATCTTGGAGATCATTGTGAGAGAACCAAAACTGGTGTGAAAATAAAGAATGATTTGCATAAGTGAATTCAAAATGGAGATTTTTTTTGTTTTCAAGACTGAAACCATAGGGAGCAGAGACATCAGTAGGGGCTAGGAAACATCAGCAGTCAATGAAACATTCCGTTATCCTCTTCCAGTATGGTTGGAGTGCCAGGCTAGGATCTAGCTGAGCTGGGTTCAAACTTGCCATAAACCTCCCAGTGTGACTTGGATCCACTACTCACTCTCAGCCTAACCTGCCTCATTCATAGGGTTCTTGTGAAAATAAAGAAGAAGAAACAGCATGTATGATGCCCTGAGCTCCTTGTACAAAGAGTGGGAGTGAAATAGAAATAGATTCTATCTGTAGCATTTGAAATCCATATCTAATGTTGCCAACCTCCAGGTGGCACCTGAAGATCTTCTGCTATTACAATTGATCTCCAGATGACCAAAATCAGTTCATCTGAAGAAAGTGGGTATTTTGGAGTGTGAACTCTATGGTTTTGTAACCTGCTGAGATCCCTCCCTTCCCCTTCCCCAAACCCCACCCTCCCCAGACTCCACCCCTCAAATCATCAGGTATTTCCCAAAGCAGAGCTGGCAACCCTACCTGTCACACGCAAGTAGATGCTGGCCATTCAGATGACCAACTTTTATGATAAGGTATGACTCTCAGGTTGCCAGCCTCCAGGTGGGGCCTGGGGATCTCCCACTTTTACAACTAATCTCCAGCTGACAGAGATCAGCTCCCCTGGAGAAAAATGGCTGCTTTGAAGGGTGGACAAAAACAAATTGTAGACCACAATCTTGAGTCAAAAACTTCCCAGGCAGATCTGCTATCAGGAGCCAGCTGGGAAGTGAAAATGGCCCTGGAATGAGCTCAGCTGTGCAGCCCATACCAGCCAGCTCTTCATGGGCCTCAGGACTCAAGAGTACTGACGATGAACCTTGGCTCCCCTTTTGCCAGTTTGGTGTAGTGGTTAGGAGCATGGACTCTAATCTAGGAGAACCAGGTTTGATTCCCCACTCCTCCACATGCAGCTGTGGAGTGACCTTGGGTTAGTCATAAGTTCTTTCAGAGCTGTCCTCTCAAGGAAAGTTCTTTGGAGACCTCTCTCAGCCCCACCTACCTCACAGGGTATCTGTTGTGGGGAGAGGAAAGGAAAGGGATTGTAAGCCGCTCTGAGACTCCTTCAGGTAGGGGTATAAATCCAAACTACTCCTCCTCCTCACATCATCCCACAAAATGGCAGCCATGCAATAGGAAACTGCTGGGGAGAAGACACTGAACTAAGGCTCTCAGGCACTGGCAGAGTCACTGAGACTTGGCCACCAGGAGCCCTCCAGGGCAATGGCCCACTGAGAAGTTCCCATGTCAGTTAAATGAGCACTCACTCCATATTGTGCCTGTGGTTAAAAACATACCAATGACCCAGGGAAGAGGATGGGCACAGTGAAACGGAGTCTCAATTGAAAAATAAGAAATGTTAACAAGTTCACCCAGTGAAACCCCCCAGCTGCTGTGCAAATCATTCTGACCAGCAAACATCTGTGATACCAAAGTCAGAGACTGATCTTTCAGTACTTACGTTACATTCAGAGGTGTCCGCCTGAAGATGAGGGGCGAGAGAGATCCCTGTGTTGGTCCTTCATTTATATGGTGAGACACTGTTGAGAAATGTATGCTTTCTATTAAACATTAAACAGAGACAATAAAGACTGGTCCAAGAAGAACAAATATTGATCAAGAGTTATTTTTCGTGGACACCAGGGGTCCTAAGTTCATTGCTGGTTGTCCCCTAGAGCAACCTACTATAGCAAATATCACACATTAGGATAAGTTCCATTTCTGGCCTCAAATCAGGACAAGTGCCAAGTTACCTTTCTTGGGACTTGGTGTCTAAGACTGTGGTCACACACAATAAATAATCCACTTTCAATCCACTTTCAGTGCCCTTTGTGGCTGGATTTTACTGTGTGAACTGGCAAAATCCAGTTGGAAAGTGCATTGAAAGCGGATCAAAAGTGGATTATTTAGTGTGTGTGACTGCAGCTGTAGAGTAGCTATTTGATCATAAGGTTGTAATTTATGAAACAATCATTGTGCAGTATCCCCACTGAAGTCACTTTGCTTGATCCTTTGTAGCCACCAAGCCTATAAACTAAGAAGTAGAGTTTGCCTGAAGATAGGGTTGGTAACCTCCAGGTCGGAACTGGGGATCTCCCAGAATTATAACTGATCTCCATATTACAGAGATCAGTTCCCATGGAGAGAATGATTAGTTTGGAGGGTGGACTCTATGGCTTTATACCCCAATGAGTTCCCCTCTCACAGGTTCCACCCCCAAATCTCCAGAACTTTCCCAGCCTAGAGTTAACAACGCTACCTGAAATCATTCTTATGAAGGCAAAACTAGGGGGGGGGGGGATTAATTCTGCCAAAGAATTTGTTGGGTATGTCCCTGGGTTGTTACACAGAGTTCCCTATTGTATAGTTTGATGAGTAAAATCCTCCAGTTGAATAAGGTACCTGTTTGCAGTAGCAAAAGAATCCCTCCCAGCTTGGGGGAGAGTGCTTTCTTCTCAGTTTATGTAGATTGGGGATGTTGAATGAGCAGAAATGTGTACAGAAAGTTACATGCATGTCCAGAGTTCCACATGATGCTCTCCAGTTTTGACAGTTACCTGAACATATTTCGGCTGCCACATTCATGCCAATTTCTGCTTGGGAGCAGCATGTTTAATGAAGGGCATGGTGGGTGAGATGTTGTATCCACTGAACTGCCCTTTCTGTGGGACTGCTCAGGTAGCTTCCTGTTAAGGACTTTTCAAACCTAGTCCTGGAAGTGAGCACATTGCACTTTCTGGCTGCAAAGAGCTTTCGTGTCCTCTTTTGTCCCTCTCTACTGATGACAGAACCACTGTGAAGCAGTCCATCACATGCATTACATGGGAAGGGCCGCAGGAGAAAAAAAACCCAGCAAATGTTAAAAGGTGTCATGGCCCCTGTTACACTGGGGTACAGGACTAGCCACTGTTCCCCCCGATTTTGGTTGCCACTGCCATTTTTGGTAAAATCCACCCCCATCACATGACTGCCTGAAGCCAGCCTCACTGGAATACTGCTCAACAGCATGCCAAGAAGCCAGGCAGGTGGATATGGACGTGTGCAGACTCTCTCAAGTTAAAGAGGACTTTATTTTTGCAAGGCACAAACTCAGGGTATTGCAAAGCCTACAATCGAAGCTCACTAAGGAAAAATAAACAAAAAGCCAGATGCTAATTAAAGAACTTACAATGCAGGTTACCTCTGATTTGGGTAGTTGCAGGCAGCCCCTGCCCTGATGCATCAGCAGGCCTCTTTAGCATCATTCCCCTCTGTCATCCTTCGCCACAAAACACCCACTCCAAGAAATTCCCAGAAAGGAGTTTTCCCAAACTCAAACCAAGAAGGAGCCCCAAACAAAAGAACAGCTCCCCCTTTCAGACCCTTCTCCATGTCTGCTCTGGGGTCTTCGGTCAATCTGGGTGTTCAGCCTTAGGGGCACCAGCCTGCCAGACCTGCCCCCTCCAATGAAGAGGTGTTAATATATCAATGAGCATGCTTGTTATCCCTCCCAGCTGGAAAAGGATGCTCTGTATCCAGCAAATAGCACATTTTCTCCTTCTTCCTAGCCATGAAGATGCTTGGGCTACTCTTGATTACTAAAACTGTCAAGGCATCTCCTCTCACCCACCCCCAATCTCACCACAGATAAGATGACCATCCCTGACCTCCAGCTTTTGCTTCTTGTGTAAAAACTCAGGAATCAGGACCACAAAATGGCTTTCAGCTCCAGTCGATCCATGTCCAGCACTTTGCAGGATAGCAGGAATGCAGCTGCCGCTAGCAGCACCCACTCTCTGCCTCAGTTGTAGAAAAGAAAGAGAGGAGAGAGATTTGACTGGGTTGGAGCTTTCTTCAGGACCAAAGTGACATCAGGGTGGGCAATGGCAGCAATAGCAGTCCGGACTAAGGCACAGGATTTGCTTCTCTGTTTCGTGTTCCATGGGATCTACTCTTCAGATCAAAGCTATTATAAGAAGGGGAACAAAGCCAAGACCTCCTATGCCAGAAAAGTGTGGTTGTGTGAGAAACTGGATGCTTCCTTTTCAGAAAAGGAAGGTGAGAAAGGAATGACTGTCTCAGACTTATACTGGCATCTAATGGCCTATGATGAGACACATACTGCTTAAGAAATCATTGTTGCTGCTGTTAAGTTGTCTTGGGTGCCAGAGAAGTTGAGGCTCCCCTAGGTTACCATTCTATGAAGCCCCAAACTTATGGCTCAACAGATCAAGAAAAGTATTGAGTGGACTCCTCAGGCTCAGATGAAGGCTAAGAGCCCCACCGGGAGGCTGGTAACCCTGCCTTGCACACACACACACACACACATGCACACACACAGCAAAAGAAAGTAGCAATAACTTTATGTTAGAGAGTGGAATCTGCCACGCAACTAAGGCCATGCCTGCTGCAGATTGCAGGGGGCTGGGCATGTTTGAGTGCTCCTTTTCAAACAATGGCTATTAGGGACGCCATGCAACTAGCTGGCACTCCTGGGAGCTTTGGGGGCCTGGTAAGGGACAGCTATAATGTCTCAGTAAACCAGATGAGACATCAACATGTTAAGCAACGCTCTAGAAACTCTATGGCATTACACCACATCCTCTTTTTTTGCCAGGATGTGACACCAGCATGTATTATGACATGCCTTCCCCCCTGCTGTTTTTCTTGCTGGCCCCAGAGGCAAAGAGAGGCATAGAAAGGACAACATCTGCTTGAAGCGGGCATTTGGCATCCCTGTCCTCTACCCTTTCTGAATGAATTCTGTACAAAACTCATCCAGTAGGGGAAAAGATTCACCAATAGTTTTCCAGATATACAATATGATACTGTCTTTTTGAGACTCGGTGTCTGTATGAGAACAACTTCCTCTGGTTGAGGGAGAAGGCTTTTAATGCCTGGAAAGATGAAACAATTTTTTCTTGAGTCCTATACAAAGGAGTCAAGGCCCAAAGTCTGCTCACTCAGAGCCATGCTTTTGCATGTGTGGGCCCCCACGTTACATGACACTCACTCTGTTGTATGTATTTGGCCTTCAAAGCCATACTACGCAAAGAACTTCTCACACATTATACTTTAAAGTTCCTTTTTTTCTGTTTTGAAGCTTTATTTATTACACTGGGGATGTGAAGTGGTATAGTATAGCCCAGTCTTGTCAGATCTCAGAAGCTAAGGCTCTGCTGAGGATGGCAATGGCAAACCACCTCTACTTCTCACTTGCCTTGGAAGCCCCTTGCTGGGGTCACCATAAGTTGGCTGCAACTTGACGGCACTTTACACGCACATTTATTACATTCCTTCCAGGCCCTGAGGGCAGCATGTGTGGATTTCCCTTCCCCTGTCCTCAAGGCAGATTTGTGAGGTAGGTTAAGGTGAGAGAGACTAATTGACCCTCAGGATCATCAGTGACATATGTAGCTGAACTGTGGGAATAGATGGACTAAAAATGATTATCCCAGTGGTTAATCCAGCTCTGGCAATAGCCTCCCCCCCCCCCCCCCCCGGAACCCTTGGTCCCCGTAGATTTGACAACCACCAGGTGGGGACTGGAAATCTCCTGGAATTACAACTGATCTCCAGATGTCAGAGAGTGTTTCCGCTGGAGAAAATGCCTGGTTGGATAGTCAGCCTGTACTAGACTGTCCCTTAAAGAGCAGATTCATATTTTGGGGCTGCTGCTGGGTCCATGCGTTCAGGTGGAGTTGTGAGACTTCTATGTGAAGCGCAGTGCCTTTAGGTGGCTTCAGCTGGTCCATCAGCTGTGGCTTTCTTTGGTAGCCATGATCTACATAAACAAGCAGCCTCGCTTCAGAGAGGGGCCGGAAAAAGAAAGGCCATCCCAGTTACTTCCACAGCAGAAGTTCTTTAACCTACAAAGTTCTGCCTGAGGTAGATGCTGTGTGGTAAGGCTGAGCCCATAATGAGGGTTGCTGCATATTCTGTGGGGATCATGTTTGACAGGCAGCTATACTCTGTTGGACAGAAGTGATCACCGATGAGGCAAGTGACAGGCCTGTCCATCTTTCTGTCATCTGAGTCAAATAGCTTTGGAGCAGCTTTGTGGCTTTGCAGTAGCTGTGGTGGCGGAGTTTCGTTTCCTTGAATAGTAGGTGGTTTTGCATCTGCACAATAGATGATATCAATTATTCCTCCAGGGACAGTGGATCAGTTAATCAAATGACAAGTGGGGAGCTACACCTCCCATACAGCTGTGCAACATTGTGCATGTGCAAAGTAACATCAGTAACAGTTACTTAAACAAACACCAAGAAATAAGACCTTTAAAAAAACTCCGGTTTATATAAACACTGAATAACTGATGGATTCCTTCACTGTTTATTTCTATGATTGGCTATGGAGTGGTGCACAGTGAAAAAATGTCTATTTGAGAGGATCTGAGCTCTCATTGGGACATGTTAGAACATGCATACCTGAAACATTGCCAATGGCACTATACTGTACTATACTGTTTGAATCCACGAAAAGGAATTGACAAACAGGCTTGAGCTTCTCATGAACAGCCAAATTGCTTGATGGAAACCCAGCTCCCGGGTCATGCCTGTCAAGCAGAACATGAGCCAAACTGACGGGTGTATCTATGATGTCTTCCTCAGATAACATAGAGGGGGATGAAGTCACATGGGTCCTAGCCCTAAAAGAAGAATGTTGTGTTGGGTTTTTCTAGGAGACAATATGATAAGCTTGAGTTCATTGATCAACCAGTGATAGTGACAGGTGGCGGATCACTGAGTCATGACGCAATATTTTTAGGCTGATACCTTTATTAGAGCTTATAAATGGGTGGTGCCCATTCAAACCCGCTTGAATTGTTTCCCAGTCTTTGCAAGTTCCCCAGCCTTCCTTTTAATGATGAAAGAAATAATCTATGAAGAAATCCAGTTGCTTTCTGTTTCTTCTTAATTACAGGACCTCCAAATTATCAACACCCAGGTATTGCAGAGCAGGTTACTTTCTCCATCACACTTCCCTCCTGGAAAAAAAAATCTTATACAACATCATGTGTGTTTCCGTGAAGCATGGCATACAGGGAAAGCATGCAGACTTTTAAGCAAGAAGCAGAGCATATTTGTCTTTTTGTTGGGCCATGTAAAATTATTGCAGTCTCTCCTACCACTCAGTAGTTCCTCACCTGCGTGATACCCCTTTGCATTTCAGGGGATGCAACAGAGGACTTTCTGTTCTCCACTGGCTGCAGAGGATACAGATAAAGTTCTTAAGGGGAAGTAAATAAAGCAGTGATAGATATGCACACAGAAAACAAACAAAGTCCTTTTAGAGTGACAGCAATTCTACCTGAGTAAGATAACTCTTCTGAATGGGGATGGTTTCAGTTTGAGTTCAGGATGTGTCCCGAACCCAACCCAGCTGCTCTGCCAAACCGAACCAGTTTGGAAAGTTCAGGATGCAGTGGGGCAGCCCTCCTAGGGTCCTAGAGACTCAAAAATCACAGGACATCTCCTCTACCTACATAACAAATTTGGTGAAGATTGGACCGGGGGGGGGGGTGTCTGAGGTACAGACCCCTAAACAAGGTGCCCCCAGGAAAGTACTGTTCAGAAAGATGACAAGCACTGGCTCAGGAGTGTATAGAACAGGCTCTGTGTGAGCTAGAGGCATCAAACTTGTTGTAGCCCTCCCAGGGATGCCCCCCTACATGCCCTACAAGTTATGTGCAGATTGGACAGGGGGTCTGAGTTACAGACCACCAAACAAGGCGCTCCCAGAAAGTACTTTTTGGGGAGATGACAGGTGTGGGTTCAGGAGTGTATAGAACAAGCCCTTTGCTAGCTAGCGACCTCAAACTCACGGCAGACCTCCCTAGGATGCCCCCATATTTGTTCTACAAGTTATGTGTAGATTGGACTTGGTCTGAGTTGTGGACTCCCAAACAAGGTGCCCCAGGATGTCAGGTTGATGACAGGCACAGGTTCAGGAGTGTATAGAACAGGCCCTGTGCGAACCAGAGGCCTCAAACTTGTGGCCAACCTCCCCTGAATGCCCCCCTACATGCCCTGACTTGGAGGGGGTCTGAGTTACAGCCCACCAAAGAAGGTGCCCCCAGGAAAGTGTTTTCTGGTGAAATGTTGTCAAGTGTGGGTTCTGGTCTATAGAACAGACAGGGTGGACCATAGAGTTTTCAGGGCGATTGCTAGAGCATCGCCCGGCAATGTGCCCAGCATGATGATGTCACTTCCGGGTGGTGTCATCACGCTGGGCATATCGGCCTGATCAGGCCACTTCGGGGGTGGGGTTCCCTAGTCTCATCTCAGGCATTTCTAGTTAAAGGGCTTCAAAATACTTTTGCCTAAGACCCTGGAGAAATGCTGCCAGTCCGAGTAGGTAGCACCAGGGCTATTTTTGGGCAGGAACACACAAGAACGGAGTTCCGGCTGGCTCCTGAGTTGGCCACAGGAACTCATTAGCATAATAGACCACGCCCAACAGCAGAAACTCATTAGGATTGGCTACATTAGGGGTATGTGGCCTAACATGCAAATTAATTCCTGCTACAAAAAAAGCCCTGGGTTTTGACAACAAACAAGGTAAACAGAATAAGAAGCAAAAGGTGGGTGCGGCTGGATGACCACTCTTCTGGTAACATGGGAGTGTGGCCTAATATGCTAATAAGCTGTGCTGTCAGTGGTGTGGCCTGATATGCTAATGAGTTTCTGCTGTTGGGTGTGGCCTATTAAGCTAATGAGTTCCTGCTGGGATTTTTCTACAAAAAAAGCCCTGGGTACCACTGTCTTAACTGATCAGTGAGCTGATGAAGGATACTTGTGTGTACAAGGCAGTTGGGTGTACAAGGCAGTTGACTGTATATAAGAGTACTCTGGGCCAAATTTAGAAACATCGTACAAATCTTCAGTAAAACCAGTCAGCTATGAAATATCCTATGTACATACAAAAGAGTCGTCTAGTTGCAGCTGACCTATGGCGACCCCATAGGGTTTTCAAGGCAAGCGAGAAGCAGGGGTGGCTTGCCACAACCTTCCTCTACCGAGTCTTCCTCAGTGGTCTGCCATCCACATACGAACCCTGCTCATCTTTCAAGGTCTGACAAGACTGGGCTACACCGTACCACCTTCCCTCCCATGAAATATCCTACCATATAACAACTGATACCAAAGAGGAAATACGGCAGAGTATGCTCCATTAAATGGATCTTTCTGTAGAGTTCTCAATGGATTTTTAGAAAATGCTTAAAAGGCCTGGCTTTGTTAAACATTAAACAGATAGTAAATACTGATCCAAGAAGACAAATAACAAATATCAGTCAAGGTTTCTCATCTGATGTTCATCATTTCATCAGCATACCTTCTACCTCTGCACAGAGCGAGTAACAGTCCTAATGAAATGGGACTCAAGTGGAGGATTAAGACTGTGTATAACTGTACTGGCTCAGCACAAAAAAATGCCTTTGGGAGTTGGTATCCAGACAGCTATTTTAACTCTACCTGTTTCTACAAGACAATATCACTGTCTTGCTTCTACCCTTGGGGAGAAGAAAATCTGGGCAGGGGTGCAGGCAGGCACAACAGCCCTGTAACCGCTCTACATCATTCACTGCCTCCTCAGGTTCCCAAAACAGATGTCATGCCCCCCTTAATTACCATCACCGCCCTCCTGCTCAACTGCGGGAGTGCTGCTGGCAGCAGCAGTGCATGGATGTTGCCCATCTCTGTTCCACCTGCAGATCTGCAGCAGGAGAATACAGTATCTCAGTACATGGTCCACTGCATCTCCACACAAGGTCTCCTCATGACACCCAGCTGGAAAAGCTGATGAGTAAAATTATGTCCTGGCTAATGGCTGCTGACGGATGTAGCCTTCCATAGATGACAGAGACCCTCAGTCCAGGGTGCTAACTAGTTCCATAAAGAATTATTGTGTTGTGTGAAAGGAGACAGTGTGGTGTAGTGGTTAAGAGCAGTGGACTCTAATCTGGAGAAATGGGTTTGATTCCCCACTCCGTCACATGCAGCTGCTGGGTGACCCTGAGCCAGTCACAAGTTCTCTCAGAGCTGTCCTTGAAAGAGCAGTTCTCTCAGAGCTCTCTCAGCCCCACCTACCTCACAGGGTGTCTGTTGTGGGGAGGGGAAGGGAAAGGAGATTGTAAACCTCTCTGAGACTCCTTTGGGTAGTGAAGGGTGGGGTATAAATCCAATATCCTCCTCCTCCTTTTCCTCCATTGCATTGGGGAACCCTTCTTTGGTAACTACACTGTACCAGTCTATATATATAAAATAGTATGTTGAAATGTGCCTAGAACCCTACAGAATGCTTTACTTCAAAAGGTTATAGTGGCATGTTATGCTCTATATTCAGTCAATGCAACCACAAAGCAAGGCATGACACCCCTGACTTGTTTAGGTGGAACACTATTGACGAACTACAAATTTCCTAGTAGCCCATCAACAGACATACTGTCCATGTAATTACCATGAGCAAATGAGAATCTTGGACACTGGAGCACCTTTCAGGGTGGATTTTTTCATTCCAGGTATTTGGACAAAAAAGAAGAAGATAAAATCCATGTAATCCCTAGTATTCGGGCCAACACAAATGGCTTTTGGTTAGCCCTCAAGAAGGTTATTACATGGACCTGTTGGTCTGTTTGTTTTGGATTCAGAAAACAAAACCTTGCTTCTGGACTTCAGGATGCAGAGTAGGTTACAGATGTACCAAGTTCAGAGTCTGTTATACTGTTTTATCTTATCAATAGGTCTGGTTCTGCTTTTCTCCAACATTTGTCATAATTCGGCAGTTCTATTTATATGTCATGAACTTTCACCCTCAGCAGTCTGAATTGCTTGGGTATGTGTGTGTGTTGTTGTTGCTGCTGTTGTTCAGTCACACAGTTGAGTCCGACTCTTCACAACCCCATGGACCACATCACTCCAGGCCCTCCTGTCTTCCGCCGTCCTCCAGAGTTTGCTCAATTTCATGTTTGTTGCATCGATGACACTGTCTACATCTCATCCTTTGCCGTCCCCTTCTTCTTTGACCTTCAACCTTTCCCAGCATCAGGGTCTTCTCCAGTGAGCGCTCCCTTCTCATTTGGTGGCCAAAGTATTTGAGCTTAACATAAGAACATAAGAGAAGCCAATGTTGGATCAGGCCAATAGCCCATCAGTTTTCATATCTCTCTGTGTGTTAAGTGTTGTAAAATTGTTGCCAACATATGGTGAATCAATGAATGAATGACCTGAAGAGCGTCCTATCATCCACAGTCTTGCTCAGCTCTTGCAAACTGAGGGCTGTGGCTTCCTTGATTGAATCAATCCATCTCATGTCAGGTCTTTCTCTTTGCCTGCTGCCTCCAACTTTTCCTAGCATTGTTGTCTTTTCCAGTGACCGTTCTCTTCTCATAATTCGACCAGAGTACAATAGCCTCACTTTAGTCATTTTAGTCTCCAGGGAGAGTTCAGGCTTGACCCATATTATTACTTACCAAGCAACATATATAACCTGTTTACATCAGAAAGCAAATAACCCTATCTGTTCTCAGCAATCTGCATGTGTTTATATAGTGTTTCACTGCTGGAGATGGGAATTTCCCTCATTTGGCTGCTAAGCAGGCAATTTTCATGTTCAATCTTTCTGGGACATGCGTGAATTCTGGGAAACATTTTCAGTGGTGTTTAAGTTCAGTGGTGGTCAAATTCCCCATTGTATCTTTCTTCAAGTTAATGTTTAGCAAAAACATAAGAACATAACAAGATTCCTGCTAGGTCAGACCACTAGTCCATCCAGTCCAGGTTTCTGTTTCACACAGTAGCCAACCAGTTATCCTAAAGAGCCAAGGCAGGGACACCAAGACATCCTAGCTCTAGTATTCAGATGGGTTTCTTGCCCCTGAATATGGAGGCGCCCTTTAGAAAACGTGCTGTGGCATAACTGAAAGCAAAGCTTCAGAGCAGCCCCCTCCCATGCTTCTGGTTAGGTTTAAGGGCAGCACTAGTAGGACAAAGGGAACAGAAGTAACTAGTGTTGCCAATTCCAAGTTCGGAAATACCATGAGATTTGAGGGTTGAACCGAGGAGAGTGGGGCTTAGGGAGGGGAGGGACCTTGGTAGGGTATGAGGCCATGCAGTCTACCTTCCAAAGCTGCCATTTTCTCCAAGAGAAGTGAAATAAATGTTTTATATAAATTAATAAGCAAGCACTGTATGTAGTCTGGAGATCTGGGAGGACTCCAGCGTCCAGCTGGAGGGTTGGCAACCCTAAATTTAGAGGAGCAGGCAATGGAGGGGATGCATCTTCTCCTGTGCAGATTCCTAGGTGGGGGGTTTGTCTCACGCCCTCTCCATGAAGCTCAGGGCAGCATACATAGTTCTCACCTCCCTCATTTTATTCTCACAACCACCTTGTGAGCAGCATTGCCAACTCTGGGTTCGGAAATTCCTGGAGTTTTGGGGATACAACTTGGAGAGGGTGGGGTTTTGGGAGGGAAGGGACCTCAGCAGAGTATAATGCCATAGAGGTCGCCCTCCAAAGTAGCCATTTTCTCCAGGAGATTCATCAATTCCCCATTTGAGCAAATCGGAAAAAAATGGCACCCCCCCCCCCCCCCGACTCACCCGCAGTTGCGTCTGATCATGCAGTGGCGGGTTGTGCCCGTATCTACAAAACTCTGTGTGATCACTCAACTGCGAGTCAATTTCCTCCGGAGGAAATCGCCTCGCTCCCCCCACCCACTTTATCTTGCATGTGTGACCGCCACCCATACTGGAGAACTGGCCCAATGTGCTCTTGGTGATTTACTCCCATCAGTTGTCAAGCTATCATGTTCTGCCCCTACATGCAATTGGATTATTTAATTGCTTGATTATTCAGAATTCAGGTTCACAGAATTGAAGTAAGGGACATTGGGATCTGTTAACTTAATCTTTATTGTTTTCTTTTTTCCAAATTTGCATCTGTCAGACTTCAAAGACAAAAGATGTTTTCCATAATCCACAATTCCCATTTCTAGAGAGACTGGCAAAAAGAGAGACAGAGAGGGGCCTACTGCTACCACGTAAACATGAGGGTGACAAAACACCTATCAAGAATAGCATTACAGAACAGAGGAAAAATAAATAGAGAGACAGACAGCATACAATGTGATTCTAACCACGTTTACTCTGAAGTAAGTCTGCATGAGTTCACTGGGAGTTACTCACTTGTGAATGTGCTCAGGGTTGTAGCTTTAGACCTCTATAACTATTCAAAAAACTGATCCTACTCAACAGCCATTTACATTCAGCAGAAAGTATATCCAGAGTCGGGGTCTAGTGCTCTGGGAAAACATTCAGTGTGGATGTATGATGGGCATTCTTCAAGACAGTATAGCACATGACATTTGCCTTGAAATTTCCCCCTCCAGGGCAGTTGCTCCATGCACCTGCTTCCTCAAATTAGCCACTGCAGTGTGGTGTATCTCCATGCCACTGCAAGTCAATACCAGGAACATCTGTTACCTGACAAGAGGCAAACCATGCGCTATGCATTGATCTGCTGAGCAAAGACAATAAGCACAAACACTATGCAGAATGGATCAGCAACCACTACACTGGGTGTATTCTGAATGAGAAGTCTTCCACCTTTTACAAGCTTCAACCATAGCTTACTTTCCCTCCCCTTTTCCTCTCTTCACACAACCCAGTTCTACAGTCTAACCACGGAGGCCATCTGGGAAAGGTGAAAAGTTGATTCAGTGTGGATCAGGCCAAAACGATTAGGAAATAACCCGTAGCTTAATAGTCACATGCGTTTTGCTTATTTAGCTTTCGGCAGGGTTTGAGATCTTCCCCATGAAGATAATACTTTCAGATGATCTTTCAACAAGGATAGTCAAGAAAGGAGAGTTCGCTTCAAATACAGTCGGCATGGACATGGGCACCAGGTCCATCGCAGAGGCTGCTGACGCTTCCGTTCCTTTCTCATCTATCACCATCACAGCCTTATGAATAGCCTAGGATGAAAAGGAAGGTCAAGGGTCATTCTGTCTACAAGAGACATAAATCTGAGCATTCCGGTTTATACAGTTCCAAAAATGCCTTGCAAATAGGTTCAGTTGTCACCCCCACTTCTTTTGCACCCTACAAAGGTACCTCTTTACTATGTGTCCAGTGGCACATTAAAGACTAACAAAATATTTGGCAGGGTATGAGCTTTTATGAGTCATTGCTCATTTCTTCAGTTAACAGTGACCAATTTCCCACAAGCAGCTGTGCTGCCCTCGCTCTTCCATATGCCTTGGTTGCATTGGTCAATTTCACACTCTTCACTGCGCAGCCACATTTTGACTTGCATCTCCCCCCGATTTACTCCACATCTTCTCGGTCCTTGTTTGTTGAGATAGAGAAAATGTGGGGAAAATCAGAAGGAGATGTAGGTCAAAGGATGGCCACGCAGCAAAGAGTATGAAATTGATAAATACAACTGGGGGAAACAGAAGAGCGAGGGTGGCACAGCTGCTTGTGGGAACTGGTGAGTAACTCACAATAGCTCATACCCTGTTACATATTTTGTTAGTCTTTAAGGTGCTAGTAGACTCTTGCTCTTTTCTGCTGCTACAGACAGACTAATACAGCTACTATTTGGTCATCATCATTAAAGCCAATCAAAAATTTTCCACCAGGGCTGCCATTGGCTATGGTGCTGTTGTTTCACGAATGGATAGCTTTGCCCATAGAGGAAAATCTTGTTGCTAATGATCACTGCAGGACAATGATAGTGCAATGTCCAACAATATGTGGATGCAGCCCAGTTTTAATATCTCTTGGGGTTTGTTGTTTAAAAAAGAGGAAAGTCAATGGAATCCTGTAGAACAATATTTGTTTGGAGTATAAGAGTCCCTCCAGAAGGCCATTTTCCTTCCCAATATTGATAGGGACAATGTGGTGGAATGGTTAGTGTTGGACAATGACTGGGGAGACCCAGATTCCAGCGAAGCCATGGAACATACTGGTCAACTTTAGGCCAGTCAGTCCTTTCTTCTTTCATCAACCTCCCAGAGGTGTTGCAAGGATACAGTGGGGAGGGAAGGAGCACGTCCAAAGCCCTGAGAGCCTCAGAAGAAAGGTAAGGTGAGAATGGATGTGGTACTTTATGAGGAGATGCCCAGTGATGCTGACCCACCTGGATGTTAACATGGGCAGGGCAGAAGTGCTACTGAATCAATGGGTGGTACTGGACTGATCTGCCCATCATCTCAAGGCTTTAATAGTGACCCAGAGCAAAGGGGAGCTGAGGGCTCAGAGTCCACCCCAGTCACCTAGGCAACCTTACACACCCCTTCCCCAGAAAGACCACAGCAGGAAACTGTGCAGTCTTCCAAGCCACACTGAAAAGTAACACTTTCTTTTAAAAGTGCAAACTTTTGAAAAGAACTGGCAGAGATTTCAGGGCTGGTGATGAGGTGAGTTCGGTTCCTATATTCCTTGAGAAGAAAGAAAGGACTTTCCACTCTAGCAATTTAGGGTGTGTGTGTGTATTGGCAGCACCTGCTGAGGCCAATGTCCCTATCACAGTGTGATAGATAAATAGTGGTTTTGTGGCTGGATCTTCTTCATGTGGAAAAATTGTGAGTCACCAGGCAGTAGCCTACTGCTGTGTGTGGAATGTGTAGTTCTCCTGATTCCTCTCCATTGCTGTGGGTCTTCTTGACCCATGCGGGAACCAATTCCCCTGGGATATGGGACCCACATACAGGAACAGCTGCATGCATGGGGGAGGGCAACAGAGTTCCTTTAAAGGAGAGGGGCAATGCTAGCATCAACATTAACATAATTTAACAGCCTGCATAACCCAGACTATGACGGTGGCTGATTGTTTGTTTTGTTGGGTGCTGCCTATGCCCTCCATCATATATGAACCATCTAGCACTAGCACTTTGTGATGTTTTTATGTTTATATTACTTACGATTTTACCTATATTTGTTTTAGTTGTGTAAAACTCCATGTAAGCCGCCCTGAGCCTGCCAAGGCAGGGAGGGCAGGATAGAAATTAAATAAATAAGTCCCCTTGTTCCTCCTTGCCCCAACGTGCCAACCCAAAGGGCTCTTTCTCTGCATGAATCCTGTGAGCCCGGGAGTGATCTTTCCAGGAGTCAGAAGGAGGTGCAACAAGGGTAGGGAACATGGGGGACTCCATGTGCCTTCTCTGGATGGAAGGATGCTGCCCACCATATTCTGGAAAATGTTTCAAGGACTGCAGTTTTGATGCCGATGTTACCTGGTGTTTTTTCAACCTTGAAGCTAGACACATCAAACTTGGAGGGCAGGTAGTGGAGCATCCAGGGGAGGTCTGCTGCAAGTTTTGTGTCTCTAGCTTTCACAGGACTGATTCTATACACTCCTGAACCTCCTGAACTTGTGCTTGTCAAAATGACTGAGGTTGAGGAGTGTATAAAATGGATTCTGTGCAAGCTAGAGACATCAAAGTCACAGGGGTCTCCCCCAGATGCCCCCTTACATGCCCCCCAAGTTGTTGCTTTAAAGTCTTGTAAACATTTTAATTGAATGGAGACAGTCCATCTGTGAATGTATCCGCTCACGAACTGGCACAAACCTCCATGAACAGTGTCAAAGTTCATTGAAAGTTCATGCTGGGTGCTCGGCCATGAACTAGACTTTGTGAATCATGGACAGGGCAAAATTCGTGATGAATTTTGCTTTGTGATTTGGTTTGTGCCCATCCCTAGATACATATCAGTGTTTGTCCTTGACTTCTTCATTGGTAAGGGCTATACTAGACTATAGGAGATCTATGACAGGCAGTGCCATCCTAAGCAGAGTTCCACCCTTCAAAGTGCATTGAAATCAGGGGCACTGTGAATCTCTTACAGTTTTTTAAATGTTCAAAGCAACCATCTGGGGGTGTGACCTGGACTAGGGCCATGGTAAGGGTTCATTCTTTTCCTGGCCATATGCCTGAAGCAAATTACCTTCCAGAGTTGCTTTTTTGCCTTGAGATGAAGGGAAATCTCTGAGGTTCATGCTTATGTGTGTGATTGACATGAGGACAACAGCACAACAGACAGTGATTAACCATCTTTCCCCCTGAACTACAACCCTGAACTGGACCAGGGGTCTCAGCAGCTGCCGTTAGCATTTTAAAAAACTGGATCATGGATTTTCTGCAATCTCCCCTAGTTTGGCTCTGAAACAATAACAAAAGTAAACAGGTTTGAGAGATAAAAAGTCAGAGAACTGGGACATTGGGAGGAAAGGTTCCAGCTCAGCACATTCTGTCATGTTGATTTTCTAAGTGCAGTGAGTTTTTGTATATGTAAGGGATTACCCAAAACTCTGATCTACTGTCTGAAGTTGTATGATCCGGGAAACACTGGTGTCCTCATGGATTGCACTACAGATTAGATCTATCTTATCACTTTGTACATTCCATTTTTTTCTGTGGCCAGATATGTTACTCAGGGAACCTCTCCCCGACCTACATTCATTTATTAGACTGGAGGCACAGTCTAGGGAGAGTCCTTTGCTCAATGGTACAGCAGCTGCTTTACACGCAGAAGGTCCCAGGTTCAATCCCTGCATCTCCAGTTTCAAAGATCAGGTAGGAGCTGATGTGAATGACCTTGATCGGAGTCACGGCTGGTCACAGTATACAGTACTGACTTTGAAAAGCTAGTGGTCTGACTTAGTACAAGGCAAGTGCATGTGTTACCAAATGCATTCAAAAGTCCAGATGTGTACACAGTGAACACACAGAAGGATTGTGCCTACAGTCTAGTGACTAATCATAAGTCTGGAAAGAGGCTGTGGCCATGACTCTGTTCCCCCATGCATGGTCACTCTATGCATATATATCATCTGAAAGGGGATCTGCATCGTGGTATTTCACTGAACATGTAGGTCAGTTTTAAGGCATACAGAATTTTTTTCCTGGGTTTTGCCAAGGTGGACATACCATGCATGTCCATGCCAGATAAAAAAAATGCCATACATAACAGTGATAAGAGAGATGTAACCTGCAGCCCAATCTGTGCAGGTATGAGCATTCACAAGGGACTCCTGCAACTTGTGAAACAATTATAATTCTTAGTACACTGAAAAAAGACTTAATTGTATGGTTTCATTAGCTTGTTTCAAGGTTTGCTATTTCATACAGACCTCATTTCTATCAGATGAGCATTCAACATGATTCCAGCTACTACTTTTCACATGAGGTTGTGGTGTTTTTTTTACTATACCACCCTTTTAATCCTCACAACAACCCCATGAGATAGGTTAGGCTAAGAGTATGTGTGACTGACCCAAGGTCACCCAGTAAGCTTCCATGGCACAGTGGAGATTCAAACTGGGTTTCCCAGATCTAGTCTGTGCTATGCAATCAGATGTGCATTTTTGTAGAAGGCAGGCATGATATCTTCCCATACATAGTCAAAACTGTGCACGTATATGTCCACCTTTAGTGCAATTTGCTTTGCAGAATAGATCCAGTTTTGTCCATATTTATATAAAACCAGTTTAATGGTCATTTCTGTCTCCCCAGGGACTCCTGGGAACTGTGAGGAGAAACAGCTAAGAGGGTTCTTTCAGGGAAGGCCATGATGTTTAAACTGGCATACAGCCAACAAAAGTGAGCAGTGTAGTAATATGCACATTTGTAATGCTTTCCAACTAGGGCAAGTTGTCACTTACTTAGAACCTATTAATATGAATTATGAATACATACACATACAAATTCTTCTGCATAAGAAAAAAGGTGCGATCACTTACGCCATTAACCCTGTGCTGAGGCTGCCCCGTGATTCCAGACAGATCTGCTTTTTCAGTGAAGACGTCTACTATACCCATGGAATACATTATGTCTTTCAAATTCAGCTCTCCATAAACTGCACATTTTGGGATATACACATTTACGGAGCTATTTGGAAGAGAGAAAGCAATTTGTTAATCCTATAAAAATACAATATAGCATCAGACTTGTCTATACATGCAACAGAAGGAGGCCATAGAATTGGTTGAGCCGCTTTATAATGCAGGTCATAGTCTTGATGCTTCCCAACATATTGAAAATAGTACAGCAGGGAAAGGTCTCAGTCAGAATCTCAGTTTTCCATTTGCAGGACTTTTGAAAACATGAGGTAGCATTCAAAATGGCACCTCTCCTCCTCTAGTACTGTCTATTCTATCACTTCAGCATTCTATGGCCTTCTCTTCATCTCACTCTGAGAAATGTGTAAACGATGGCTGCTTGAACACACGCTGATTTAGGTCACATGCTGTTTGCCAGTGGAGTTCAGGCAGCCAGTTAACTGACGGACTGTTTGGCTGTTCACCACCTGTTTGCATCTATTTGCAGGCACAGCACAGACTACTTACACCCAGCAAAAACTGATTCTCAGCTAGAAGGATCAGCTGGGAATCAGCTCCTAATATTCTGCCTGGGAAATATTACTCTGTACCCAGCTAAGGGTTCTTGTGGGGTGTTTTTGAAGGGGGGAATCAGGAGCTGACTCCCAACTAATTGCCGAAATCAGCTGGAAGTCAGATTATTCTTTGGATGAGGCAGTGGGCGTCCATGTATGGCCTCCCTGAGGCTGCTGTCACCCACCCACTGGTAACTGGCCATTATACATCTATACCAATGGGCCAGAATCTCTCATAGCCAGCTGATTTCTGTTGTTAAGGTGTAATCACTGATTTTAATGTTTATACTGTTTTTTAAATTTTTAATTGTATTTATTGTAACATGATGTTAGTTGCCCTGAGCCCACTCACGGGATGGGTGGGCTATAAACATAATGAATGAATGAACGCCCATCCTAAAAACTTTGCAGCATCCTGGACTTGCTGTTGATGTCGGGCAGACAATTCTGCTTTAATCATCGTCCCTTCCCAAGTGCTTGGGAGAGAGACTGTTGCCACCAAGGGCAAAGCTTTTACCACTTGTTCTGCTCCTACCCACCAGGTCCTAGAAGCTTAGAGAAGCTGCCTCCTGGAAGGAGCAAAGTGCCTGGGGAGAGACTAGGGTGAGACTTGCTTGGCTCCTCCCAGGTTAGTCTCTTGCTGACTGGTAGATGTGTTGTATTTTATGGTTTGCTATTGTTTTCTCATATTGTAAGCTCTTTTGCGTTCACACTCAGCAAAGAAAAGCAGGCTAAGAGTATCCAAATAAATAAGTACTATGAGCAGCCACTATAAACTCTCCCTTTGGCAGATAATTAAAGGCTTTCAGAGATAGAAAGTACTGGAGTCGGGAGGCGAGTTGTAGGATGATCATAGCAAAGACTTTATTAAGTGAATCAGCATGTTCAGGAGATGGTCAGATCAAGCATGCTGCCAGGGCTCCAGGGCCCTCATTATATGCTGGCTGGAGCCACACCTCTGGCCGCACCCAAAATACCTGATAGGGGCTTAGCATATGCGCATAGTCCTGATAGGGCCTTAAGTCTTAAGTTGTAGTTCATAGGTCCCCCGCGGGAGACCTAGGCTGGCTATTGGTGGTCGTTTTGGATCCGACTGTCTATTGTTCTACCTGGCTGAAGCTCAGGTAGAATCGGGCCATGTGCTCTGACCGCATGGCGGTCGCCATTACGTGACTAGTACACAACAAGAGATTAAAGAGCTGGATGATAGGACAGCTCTGGAGAACAGGACCAGCCCCCTCCCCACCCCCGCTAACCAGTCATATAGGTCACTGATGAGAAATCTGTTCTTTCAGATCCTGAATATAGCAGTGGTTGGCTTAGATACACTACAAACCCATTGAAATATAATACGGATGAACACTTCAACAGGTGATAAACCTGGTTGCATCTTCAGAGTGTCTCAAGTCCCTACAGAAAATGGATGCTTGGATTGCAGTCGTCCTTTGAGATGTACTCTCACCAAGAAAAATCTCATAAAAATATTTGCAGAGGAAGTTTTAATTTACAAAAAGGTATTGGTCTAACCCCCAGCAAGAAAACAATCAGCCTTGACTTCAGTCAGAGCTTTTTGTGTGTGCGCAGAGTTTACTCTCCCTGTTTCCCAGAGAACCTTGTGGCTACAGAAATGAGAGGGACAGACACTCTGACCATGGATGACAACTGAGAGGGTGGGGGGCTTCTCGGAGTCTGCATTTCCCTCCTTCTCCCCACAATAACACCAGACCCCTCTCTTGCCTGTGAGTGGCTGTGTTGTGTGGTAGGGATGGGCATGAACTGAACAACAAAGCAAAATTCATCACAAATTTTGCCCTGTTTCTGGTTCCTGAACAGAAGTTTGTGACAGGTCTACCATCATGAACTTCCTCACACTTTTAAAACAATTCATGGTGGTTCGTGGATGGAGCAGGAAGCAACCCCCTTAAAATTCTGCTTTCTTTTCCCCACGAAAGCCACAAAAACAGCTGAGCTCCCTGCCGCTCAGCTGTTTTTCAGGCTATGGTCCCTTTTAGCAGGGTTTGCAGGGCCACGAACCACAAACCAGTTCGGTTTGTGAACAAGCCTCCTGCTTTGGTTCGGTTTGTGATTCAGATATGAACCACGAACCAAATCACATTTTCCAGGTTTGTGCCCATCCCTATTGTGTGGTTTATGTGGTTTTTGTTACCCACATGGACTGTTAGACATAATCTGCTCCTCCCTCTAGAGCATTTTCAGTCCTCATCAAGTCATTCTTGACATCCTTCCTTTTTTCCCCTTCTTCATTCATTTACTTGTTCTGCATACCTGGGAAGTATGTACAGGCCCCTGTCTTGTCTGTCAGTGACCCTGTCATGTGGCTTGTATTTACTATATGATATAGTGAATAGACAAAGTCACCAAAGATAGGTCCATGAAGGATGTTTAGTCATGAAAACTAAGTGCAAGTTCTGTGTACATAAATCCCATAACAAGCAATACCTTTATTAAAGCACAAGCATTCAAAAGCGCATGTCTATTCACTTTATGAATTCAATAAAGTAAGGCCTTGTCCTTCAAAAGTGCATCCCCCAAGTTCCCCGATGTTGTTCAATTGAGCGGCTCAGCACCAAAGTCAAAAACTATTTACCTCTTGTGGAGTATTCTCTTCCAAGCTTGCACAGCTTCATTTGACAAGCTGCTGACCACCCTGTCCATTTTTCCCTTGTCAGGCAGGATAAAATATGCATCAGCATGTCCTTGGTAGGGCATTTTCAAAATGGTACAAGCCCTCTGGTCATCTCGGCCATTTTCAAACATGCCCATTTGAAACATCGTTGGCACCTTCATAACAGTGTAAGGATCAATGTAGAAGTCACGTGGCTCGGTGTACTTTGGATTAAAAGGCTTCTTCCAGTTGGCTTGCAGAAGAAATAAATTATTACTGAACATTTTAAGAAGGCAAAGCTAATGGTATTAATGAAAACAATCCTATTCTTGCATATATTAATTTAGAGTATTGTTATTAGCTTATAGCAGAGGCCCCAACCTTTCTGAGGCTGTGGGTAACCTTTGGAATTCTGATACAGGGAGGTGGACACAGTCACAAAATAGCTGCCACCGGAGGTGGAGCCAACCACAAGATGTCAGGGAGCAAGGTCATATATAACTGTAATAGTAACTCTGTTGTTTTAGGCAGAAGCTCTGTTTAACAGGATGCCTTTTAATCTGCACAGCCAAACAAATGCCCTGCTGGACAAACACCCACCTAGCCCCTCCCACTTTTCCCAAGTCCAGTCAGGACTTGGAAAAGTGACATTCTTTCCCAGGGTGGGGGCAGAGCCATGTCTGTATGCAAAGAAACAGCAGTTTCTCCATTGAGGAATTCTGTGCCATCATAATTCAGTTCTATTAAAGGTTCCTCTTTTGTGCATTAAGATTCTTTTTGTTTTGTCAATGCAGGCATAATGGGGGAAATAGACTTATCCCCTCTGCAACTCCGCTTTCAATAACTTTGCAGAGGTGCCAAAAATATGTGCTGACTTTCAAGCTGGGAGTGGTGAACTGAAAACGAACTCATCTCACAGCATTGATTTGACTCTGCACATTCATGTTACCCCCTAGTTGTGTTGTTAAGGGAAAAGGAATTTCTTTTTCTGAAGTGCACATTCTAAAGATATAGCCATTGACGCCTCTTATTCCCTTCTTTCTCTTTTAAAAGAGGCCTTTCTATTTGATTTAAGAGAAATCAATGCACTCTTTTGTAACTTCAGCCCTTGCAGCTGTTTTATGCTGTACACCACAGAGTGGTGCTCTAGCAGGAGGACAGGAAGGTTTGGGAACACCTTGCCTGACTCTGAGCATCTTCAGGGTGGTATTCTGAAATTTGCCAAGCCGCCCTCCCTGCCTCTCCTTTCTTCAAAATTCTCTTTGATCAAAACTAAATTGATTAATGCAGCAATGGGAACTTTTATGGGAAAGAGATATCAAGTTCATAAGCAGTCAGGCATTAAGCAGGCATTAAGAGAAAACTGGTATAAAATGTTTTTCAGATGGTATATAACGCCAAAGGATATAGAGAAAGCAAACAAAAACTACAATGGAAAATGCTGGAAATGTCAAGACATAGATGGAACTTTTTTTCCTATGTGGTGGGCGGATTTAAAAAAAGCAAAAGGTACCAGAAAGAAATACATGGAGAAATGCAGAATATTTTAAAGATCAAATTTCCCATGGAAGCTAAGGGTATGTTACTAGGTATACTGACTAACAATTTGCCAAAAACGTTTGAAGAGATATTCAGCTATATGGTGACAGCAGCTAGAATTTTTTATGCAGCAACATGGAAAGTAGATATTTGACCAAGATTAGAAGAGTGGAAAAAACAAACTTGCTGAGTATGCAGTGATGGTGAAATTAACACCTTATTTGAGAAACAGATCAGTTACAAAATTTGAGGAGAGATGGAGTGTGTATTATTCATATGAAAACAGGAGACAAATCTAGAATGAGTAGTTTAAAATCTTGTATATAATTGAATCACAATGAAGAAGCAGAATGAGTAGTTCTAAAAGTTAAAAGTTGAATATAAATGTAGCCTAACAACAGTTATTTCTCTTATGTGATGAAGGGGGTGTTGGGGGGCAACCACTTTCTATTTTTTCTTATGTGTTAGTCAGTGTGTATGTACACACACACACACACCCCTAAATTGATTAGAAACAGACTCCAAAACCCCCAAAAGACAAAAAAATAAACACATTGGTGGATTTTAGGAAGAAATTGAGTAGACAGGAATTAAGATAATTTCTCTTAAAACTAGACCCCCTAGTCAACAGACTGTACAGCAGCTGCATAACTGTAAGGAACTCTCTTTCCATATTCAGCCAAGAATCTCCAGGCTGGTTCAAGAGGAGAAATAGCACTATGTCTGCTAGGATAGGCACCACAACCTACAACTGCCAGCAACACCACAACTGCCAGCAATCACCACATGGTTTTCCTTTCCTCCCTAACTAACCACTCCCTAACTCTCTCTAACCAGTCCTCCCTAACTAACCACTCATTTTCCCTGTCCCCATAGCCAGAAAATTGTCAATAGATGGCTTACTAGCCACTGAATTTGGCCCTGTGGGGAGATGCCAAAAGAGAACCTCTAGACTGGTAGAGCCACAAGCACGAGGGAAGGAGAGTCACTTAGCTGCTCTACTAGGGGTTAGAAAGTATAACAGATTAAATGTGTATTGTTGATTTCAGATGAAAAATGGGTTGTGGTACAAGCATGAATGGGCCCTTACTTTTTTTTTTTTTGGAAGGATGCCTGTTGCCAGTCCTTACAATCCAAATATAGTCTTTCTAGAGCTTTGCAAAAGCTGTGGTCTGAGGGCCAAACTATACATTAGTGTTTTATAAGAGCTGGGTCTGAATTGCCCATACCCAACTGAGGTTCTCTGTAGCCAAGCACCAGCTTTGGGGAACAACTTCTTTTTTTAAAAGAATCTCAATGGACTCAGTACCATGCTTTGGGGGGAGCCCTGCCTCCCCCCACCATGCTCCCAGGCAAAAGCAATGCTAGGGGGAGTTTATTTTACTGATCTTGGGGCTCCATGTGGAGTATTTGTGCACAAGGAGCAGCAAAACAGGAAATCTTTTCTCATGGGAATACAGCTTAAGGGGGAAGCAGAGGCCCTTGCTCCCCCTGTAACACCATTCCAAGCAGCCCTGTAGCCTTGAAATTTTGAGGCAGGGGCAGGGACGGGGGCTGTTGTGTGAAGATGGAAAAGGGAGGATTGTCAAGGAGGCAGGCAGGCAGCAGGGCAGCAAGCAGAAAGAGGCATCAAGGCACCTCTTTCTGCTCACTGCTCACTGCCGTGCCACCTGCCTCCTTGGTTCTCCCAGCCAGCAGGCTCTCCTCCTCCCTCTCCATCCAGAGAGGGGGAAGGAGAGCCAAGAAAGAGGCAGGCAGGCAGCAGGACAGCAGGCGGTGAGCAGAAAGGGGTGTCATGATGCCTCTTTCTGCTGGTCACCCGTTACCCTGCCCACCTGCCTCCTCGGCTCTCCCAGCAGCAAGGCGGCTGGGCTGGCTGACAGAGGTGCAGTGAGGTGCTGGGGTGGACCATCCTCTAAGGGCCCTCCCTGGTGCCTTACTTTGCCTGTCTAACCATCACACTGGCTGTGGTCCAGCAGGAAGCACCAGGAAGAGCTGCCAAGGCTGCAGGGGGCTGCAGCACATGGGGGGAGGGTGGGGTTGGGCAGCTGCTGTGCGGCTGCAGGGAACCCAGGCTCAGCTTCTTAAAAACAGTAAGGTATCGTTTGGCCCTTAGATTCAGGCCTTATTTATTCAAACAAACCTTGCTTGAGAGTCTCACTAACTAAACAAAGATTAGGTTGCATTTGTTTGGGCAGAGATGTGCTAATTATAAAGATCAACATTATGTCTCAACTTAATGACTCAGTCTCGCTAATCACTTACACAGAGGTTCTTAAATGGCGTAAAATTATGTAAAGTAAACCAATGGACTGAGAACCCCAGCCATGGAAACGGGCAAAATGTAAAGGCTCAGAAGAACAAGATTTACACAGAGCTTTCACACATGCAAACTGTATGTGGATAGGCACCAACCTTACAATTGGAAAGAAGAAGAAGAAGAAGAAGAGAGAAGAGATTGGATTTATACCCTGCCCTTCACTACCCAAGGGAGTCTCAGGGTAGCTTACAAACTCCTTTCCCTTCCCCTCCCTACAGCAGACACCCTGGGAGATGGGTGGGGCTGAGAGAGCTCTGAGACAACTGTCCTTGAGAGAACAGCTGGTACAGAGCTATAGCTTGCCCAAGGTCATCCAGCAGGTGCAAGTGGAGGAGTGGGGAATCAAACCCGGGTCTCCCAGATCAGAGTCCACGCCCTTAACCACTACACCAAACTGGCTCTGTGTTTCTGGTCATGGGGCTGGGTTCTGCCATTTGTACCTGCTATTTGCTCAAACTGTCCACACTGGGTTGGATCTAAACGATACATTTCCCCCACCACCTGTCTCCCATGGCAGCTTGAAATGCCCCTGAACTCCTGTTCTTAGGGTCCCCACTCCTCCGAGGACAGGGTTTCAGTGGCATTTTGGACTGCCCTGGGAAGAGGTAGGTAGGAAATACATGCTCCATGAGCAGAAATCCTTGGGCCCATGGAAACACCAAGGCTGAGTTCAGACTGACAGTTTGGCCTGATATAGGCATGTTTCTCAAGCTGATTAAGGGGGCTGGTTCACACAGCCATAGCTGTCTGGCGTTCCCGTGCTGTCTGCACCCTGTCCTGAAGTGTTTTGATCCCGCTTTTTAAATGTACCAGGTGAAAGCCGTGGCAAGCTGTTTGGGTGCACATTGATCCCGCTTCCTGGAAGTGAGGATGCAAATAAGCCACAATCAAGCGGTGCCGGTAATGTGAACCTGCTGATCTGGCATAACCGCCCATGCATGCTGTGTGCTTGAGCGCATAATCGCCCGTGGGGACGCTTCCAGCATGTGAAGTTAAAGCTCCCAGCCATGTGATCCTGCCCCAATTGCTGCTGCGCCTATGCGCCCATGTACCTACACGCAGGTCGGTGAAATGGACCAAAGCCATGTGCAACTGGGGCCGCTCCACCAGGGGATGCCCTGCAGTGTGAATGCTCCATTCCGCCTCCTCCTTGGTATGGTCCCAAATCAGTCCACGCAGTGAGAACGGAAAGCCCCGCAACAACTTGGCCCAGGTCTTTTTGCCCCGCTTACCTTGCACTTCATTCTACCAGTTTGTCTTCTACCCATGTCTGTATCCAAGCTAGGGGTGCCAGCGTCCAGGTGGGATCTAGGGGTCCTCTAGAATTACAGCTCAACTCCAGATTACAGACTTCTGTTTCCCTGGAGAAAATGGATGCTTTGGAGGGTGAATTTTATGGCATTGTTCCCTACTGAGGTCCCTGTCCTCCCCAGGCTCCTTCCCCAAATCTCCAGGAGTTTTCCAGCCTTAAGCTGGTAATCCTACCCACCCCCATCAGTGGTCAGGAGGCACTTGGCAACCCTAATCAGAGAGCCAGTTTGGTGTAGTGGTTAAGTGCGTGGACTCTAATCTGGGAGAACCGGGTTTGATTCCCCACTCCTCCACTTGCACCTGGCTGGATGACCTTGGGCAAGCCATAGCTCTGGACCAGCTGTTCCCTCAAGGACAGCTTGGGAAAGAGCTCTCTCAGCCCCACCTACCTCACAGGGTGTCTGTTGTGGGGAGGGGAAGGGAAAGGAGTTTGTAAGCCGCTCTGAGACTCCCTTGGGGAGTGGAGGGCGGGGTATAAATCCAATCTCTTCTTCTTCTTCTTCTTCTAATCCAAGCCACTGTGACCACACCATGCAGGTGATGGTGGTGCCCATGTGCTGGGTTGCTAACCACCATAAGAACATAATGTAAGAGAAGCCAATGTTGGATCAGGCCAATGGCCCATCCAGTCCAACACTCTGTCACACAGTGGCCAAAAATACCAGGTGCCATTGGGAAATCCACCAGTGGAGCCAGGACACTAGAAGCCCTCCCACTGTTGCTCCCACTGTTGCCATCAGGTAATGGCTGGAGATCTCCTGCTGTTACAATGGCTCTCCAGGCAACAAATAACAGTGCCCTTGGAGTACCCCTGGAGAAAATGGCTGCTTTGGAAGGTGGACTCTATGGCATTATACTCCCAACCTGGAGCTGGCAACCCTATACTATGCTCCTACAGTACTCCCTCTTTACATATGTTGTGTTTACACAGAAGCAGGCTAATCTATATTTTCTGGCCTTTTAGCAGCCCTAAGGAGTAAACCTTCCCGTCCACTTCTCAATAGGGTCTAAAACTGCAGAAAAAGAAGACAAGGGAGGGGGGAACACAGACGAAGAAGCCTTTGACTTTCTTCACAAACTTAGAAAATCTGCACGCAAAAATATTTTAGAGTCCAGGGGCACCTTTGAGACCAACAAAGTTTAATTCTAGGCACAAGCTTTTGTGTGCATGCTACTCCACACACACACACACACACACACACACACACACACACACCAGAAGCTCTGCACATAGAAAGGCAAGACCCCCCGACATTCTTGTTTTCTGTGTGCAGGTAATATATTTTATATGGAAAAGCATTCAATTGTGTGAGCTCAAACTGCAGTTTGGGGCAGTGTTGCATCCTAGGCGCAGAAGAAACTAGGCAGTAGTGATAACATTCATTTATTCACTATATTTTTACCCCACCTTTCCTCCAAGGAGCCACTACACTAAGGCAGAGGTAGGATGACCTCTGTTTGAGGTTGATGGCTGGTTTTAGATCAAGGTCAGTACTGCCAAGAGATAAATCGTGGAGAAACAGGGGAGCTAGAACAGGCTTCCGAGCTTCATGATGGGACACATCACTTCCAGCAGAAGGTCAGAAGTGACATCGTTATGTTTAGGCGATGCTGTAACATTCACCAAAATTCTATGGTTAGACCATAGAGTTTGGGGCAAATCCTAGAGTGTCACCTCAACACAGTGATGTCACCTGTGATTTTGTACCAGAGTGATGTCAGGTATTGGCTCAATACCAGCAGAAACCCCCCTCCCATTTTCCCCATCAGCTTGTGAAGCAGCAGAGGGGAATGGTGGGCAATGGGGACCTGCCCTCCCCCACTGCAAGAGGAACACTTTCACCATTTTCAAGCGCAATGCTATATACAAATAAACATGTCGTCATAGAAGAAAAGGGTATGTGATGAAGTAACTAGCGATAGGCCTAATGAAAGACAGAAAAGCCCAGACTCAGAGGTCTGTTTATGATTTCTTAGCCCTGCTGGCTGTTAAATAAAGAAGCTGAAGGAAATGTCCCATTCAGCTTGCTGCCAAGAGGGTACAGTTCCCTGGTAGCACTCATCAGTATTTTATGGTATGCTCTTGTCTTAAATGTTTTGCCACTCTAAATGCTAGTGCAAGCATTATAATGGGCTTTCAATTGACATGCGCCAGGGACAGAGCAGAGAGCACCATATATTGTTAGGTGACTGTTTGGAAGAAGCTGACAGTTTAAGAGTGCATTATGCAGACGGTCCAGAGTTCATTCTTGGGTAAGCAGTGGTACAAAAAGAATGGAAATGTCAGAGGGGGTCAACTTTCCTTACAGTACTGCAATATAGTGGTTAGAGTTCCATACCAGGGAGACCTGGGGCGTTTTCTCACTAGCTTTCCCCCGCGGTTTACACAGAAGCTAGCACCAGAGCTTCTGGTCAGTTTCCCACCATTTGCTCCAGGGAAGCTCCGGAGCAGTGCAGTGATACTCTGGAGGAAATTGTGAGCATGGAGCAAATGGTGGGAAACTGACCAGAAGCTCCGGTGCTAGCTTCGGTGTAAACCGCGGGGAAAGCTAGTGAGAAAACGCCCCTGGACTCAAATCCCATCCCAGTTATGAAGCTCCCTGTGTTACCTTGGACCAGTCACCATCTCTCAGACAGACTATTTTAGAGGGCAAAATGGAGAAACGGGAGGGTAACTATGTATGCTGACCTGAGCTCCTTGGAGGAAGAGTGAGAACAGATTTAGGAATTGGTAATCCAAGGTAATCCAAGACACCTCCAGACGCACAAAACCAAAACAGCCAGCACAACAATCCTCTCATGCCAGTTAGGAAACCAGTGTTGTTGTTTAATCCCTGGATGGAGAACTGTGGGCTCATGAGTTTGGATCCCAGTTCTCACAGTGAGTCACTGGAAAATCTTGGGCAAGCTGCTTAATCCCTTGATACTCCCTTTGTTTCCTCATCTGTAATACAGGGTCACTTATGCTATCCTACCTACTGGAGGTGTCCTGGGAAGTAAATAATACTTTAGAACTTCAAAGTGGCTGCATTGTGACTATAACCATTCGAACAATGAAGACAAGTTCAAAGTGCCAAGCCTTTCTTGCCCTCGCTACCCAGCAGAGTCACCTTCATTCTGTGTTGCAATGGGAGGTAGCTAAAAGAATCAAGAAGTTGACCAAACTGTTTGTGTGTGTGGGGGGGGTGCCATACATCTATTTAACAGCTATAAAAAATGCAAAAGACATGTGAATGTAAATCATTTTTCTTAAAGCCTGTGCTGTTCATATTTTGCAAGGGGGGGATGGACAAGATATTTATTCAGTCATTTGTTATGGTGCCCAGTTAATTGTTTGCAGGTCTTCACATAGACATGGAGCTTTGTTTTCATCACTTGTGTGTCCCTATTGCTTTGGGTGGGGGTGGGGGTTTCTTTTCATATGTGTTTTGCTCCCTCTAGGGGTCTCTTCAATGTTATATTGCTGTACCTTCAACATATTTCCTTGCAGTTTTAAAGCACAGGGAAATATGCCACAGATACATTGATGTAATACTGAAGGGACCACTAACATAAGAACATAAGAGAAGCCAATGTTGGATCAGGCCAGTGGCCCATCCAGTCCAATACTCTGTCATACAGTGGCCAAAAACACTAGGTGCCCTCAGAAGGTCCAGCAGTGGGGGCAGGAATCCCTCCCACTGTTGCCCCCCCCCAAACACCAAGAATACAGAGCATCACTTGCCCCAGACTGAGAGTTCATATCTATACTTTGTGGCCAATAGCCACTGATGGACTTCTGCTCCATATGTTTATCCAATTCCCTCTTGAAGCTGTCCATGCTTGTAGCCGCCACCACCCCCTGTGGCAGTGAATTCCACGTGTTAATCACTCTATGGGTGAAGAAGTACTTCCTTTTATCTGTTCTAACCCAACTGCTCAGCAGTTTCATGGAGTGCCTACGAGTTCTTGTATTGTGAGAAAGGGAGAAAAGGACTTCTTTCTCTACCTGCTCTATCCCATGCATAATCTTATAAACTTTGATCATGTCACCCCTCAACCGTCGTTTCTCCAAGCTAAAGAGCCCCAAGCGCTTCAACCTTTCTTCATAGGGAAAGTGTTCCAACCCTTTTATCATTCTAGTTGTCCTTTTCTGCACTTTTCCCAATGCTATAATATCTTTTTTGAGGTGTGGTGACCAGAATTGTACACAGTACTCCAAATGAGGTCACACCATCGATTTATACAGGAGCATTATGATACTGGCTGACTTGTTTTCAATTCCCTTCCTAATAACCCCCAGCATAGCGTTGGCCTTTTTCATTGCAGTCACACACTGTTTCGGCATTTTCATTGAGTTATCTACTACGACTCCAAGATCTCTCTTTTGGTCAGTCTCTGCCAGTTCAGACCCCATCAATGTGTATTTATAGTTAGGATTTTTGGCTCCAATGTGCATCACTTTGCACTTGGCCACATTAAACCCCATTTGCTGCGTTTATGCCCACTCGCCCATCCTTAACAGATCCCTTAGGAGTGCCTCACAATCCTCCCTGGTTCTCATCACCCTGAACAACTTCATGTCCTCTGCTAATTTAGCGACTTCACTGCTTACTCCCAACTCCAAATCATTAATAAACAAGTTAAAAAGCATTGGACCGAGTACTGATTCCTGCGGTACCCCACTGCTTACCTCCCTCCACTGAGAAAATTGCCCATTTATACTCACTCTCTGTTTCCTTTTAATTAGCCAGTTTTTGATCCACAAAAGGACTTGTCCTTTTATCCCATGACTATTGAGCTTACTTAGGAACCTTTGATGAGGAACTTTATCAAAAGCTTTCTGGAAGTCAAGGTAAAAAACATCTATTGGGTCCCCCTTGTCCACATGTTTGTTTACTCCCTCAAAGAACACTAACATGTTAGTGAGACAAGATCTTCCCTTACAGAACCCATGCTGAGTCTTCCTTAACTGAGAGAGCAAAACACATGTAGAAAAGAAAAAAACCCAAAGCAACAGGGGGGCACAGGTGGCAAAAATGAGAGTGTGGAAGAGCCCTTTAGACTGCAGGGGAGGGGTTACATTTTTCAAAGTGTTTGAGAGCCAGATTGCTATAGTGATTACTGTATTGGACATAGGATTGCCAAGGCTGTGATCAGATGGGCAGTTTGCTCTACTGTTGCCCCGTATCTAATTGAGCACTTAGTGCACTTCAATGCACTTTTACCCATGCTTGAGTGATCAGACAGCAACAGGAAAGGAGTCAGCCTGTTGGCCATTTTTAAAAAGTATATCCTTTGAGCATGCACACAAGCACTGATGAACATGCTGGGAAATGTAGTTCATGGGGCCATTGGCCATTTTTTTTAAAAAAAAAGTGTGTCCCTTAAGCATGCGCACAAGCACTGATCAGCCTGCTAGGACATATAGTCCTACCTATCTAAACTTTTCAATTTACCCCTTCCCCAAACCACAGAAAAAAACTACAGTACAGGGTGCCTTTCTTTGAAAGTTGTTAAGAAAATAAAGTTTAGAGCAGTCCCTGTGGGAGAGGGGGAGGGGGGGATGTGAATATGCGATCATGCAAACTTCGCTAATGAGTAAAAAAATGGCAGCTGGAAAACAAGAGACCAGTCAGAACTGCCCGATGGCTTGGGTGCACAACAGAATGATCAGACAACAGGAAATCCATTTTGGAACTAGCTCAGACCAACAGGATTGGACTTTCTAAGGTATCAAAGAAAATCACAGTAAAGGGGGGGGGAATGGGACTCAGATGACTGGGGCATGACAGACAGGGGAGAATGGCAATGGCAATGGATTAAACTGCATGTCTGATCACAGCCCAAGTCTCCCACTCCAGCAGCAGACCTACAGCATGGCAGCCCTGATCCCCCATTACCACTCAGTAGGGCAGTAGGGGGTAAAAGGGAGGATTGCTGTCCCTCCAATGGTGTCATGGCACTTCTGGCACAAACCCAGAAGTGATGTCATTGTGTTGGGGCAATGCTCTAGCAGTAGAATACTCGAACATCATCTGGACACAATGCTGTCACTTTCAGGTTTGTGCCAGAAGTGACAACACACCATCATGGCAATGACAATTGACATGTCCCTGCCCCTTATTGTCTCCTGCTGGTTGCTAGTGCTGGGCTGACAGCCCTAATTGGACTGGGACTGGGGAAACCCACATACAAATGCCAATGTTGCCACGCAACTCAGTGTATGACCTTTCAGCCTGACCTAACTCAGCATTGTGAGAATGAAAATGAGGCAAGGAGAACCACATACGCCACCTTGAGCTCCTTGGAGAAAGGATGGGATAATATGCATTAAATAAATAAAAAGTTCCTCTACATTAGGATCACTTTATAAAAGCCATGTGGGACGGGAGCTGTGATTTGATGTAGTGGTTAGGTGTGTGGTCTCTAATCTGGGAGAACCGGGTTTGATTCCCCACTCCTCCATTTGCACCTGCTGGATGACCTTGGGCAAGCCATCGTTCTGTCAGAGCTGTTCTTGAAAGAGCAGTTCTGGAAGAGCTCTTTCAGCCCCACCTACCTCACAGGGTGTCTTTTGTGGAGAGGGGAAGGGAAAGGAGATTGTAAACTGTTCTGAGACTCCTTTGGGTAGTGAAGGGTGGGGTATAAATCCAACTCTTCTCTTCTCTAGTAAGGAGGGAAATTGGGTAAGACTGAGTGAAAGAGCTCCAACTGGGACCGGTTTCCCACAGCCACTGCTCCGCCCCCGCTCCTCCCTTTGCCCCATTGTGTCAATTTCCCACTATTTATGTGCGGCCGCATTTTGCCTCAGAGCTTCGCCCGATTTTCACTGTGTCTACTCAATCCTGTTTTTTGAGGATTTATTTAATTTATTTAACTCTTTATTCACCTGTTTGACTCAAACCAGAAACTGCTTTTACTTCCTTTGCTGGTCTTATTTGAATTTAACTCATGTTAGTGAAATAGAAGGGAATCTCAAAAGTTATCTTTACTTGAGAGGATAGGCTACTTTTTAAAAACTTAACACCTTAAGTCCGAATCTCAGCACTTCCTTTACTTTCTGTTTTCTGTTTCATTACAACACTACATCATTATATCAATATATATGGCTTTAAAAAAAATGAAATCATGGATCTTGGGGGGAGAGGGAGTGGTTTAACAGTGATGACAGTCCAGTCATTGAGAAGTGGGTTGCAGGTGGGTGGCACAAAGAGAACGGATAGAAACTTTACACATCTGGAAAAAACCAACTCAAAACTGGCTCCCAGAAAAACATTGGAGTAAAAGTGGTCTTAAAAGAGCCAGAAAAAAACCTGGGTAGAAGAGGGAACAAAAAATTAAAAACTAAAGGCACAAAAATGCATGCAGAAATTGGGATAAACCAAAATACTATGGGGCTAGAAATGATGAAAAAAAAAGCAGAAAACCCCAGATTTTCCAGGAAAATAAGGGTGGGATGTGCAAGGGTTACTGTTTGTATATATTTTTGTTAGCATCTTTAAATTTCTACTTTGTGAGTTTTGTAGATTTGTTGACATTTTTTCAACAGATAGTTATAATATGCAATTATATTGTATTTATATCTATAGTTTATATCATGTATAAATTTACTATGCATGCACAATATTGATACATTGACACATAAAAATGCTGAAAAATCAATACATTTCAGGGGGAAATTTGGTACAAGGAAAGAGGAAATAGGAGAAAAAGAAAGGATCATGAATTCTTGGAAAGGATCACTTCATGCAAGAAAGCAGTGATACGGAAACAGAAATTTTCAGGTCAGAGCAACAGTTCGATCAGTTTCTGTTTTATCTTATTTGTTGATCATAGATAATAAATGCTATGAAAAATGTAATTAATATATTTTTGAATAAAAAAATTTCAACAACCAGGTTGGAACAGAAATTTAAAATAATCCCTGATTTATGCACAGATAATAAAATTCCACTTAGAATCCTATGAAACGTGATAAGAGTCTAGATTATCTAGGATGCAAACAAATGAGATTAAAGTCCCAGTTTCATCTCTTACCTTTCATGTAAAAGAAACTAACCATTAGTATTTCAGTAAGTGGATCAACTCGATCGATGAGCCTAGAAATCTTCCCATGGGTTTTCCGTTCAACATAGCTATTGATATGTTGCATAGTTTCTGCTGTGTTCTTAAAATTTTCCATATAGATATCTCCTCTGTAGATATTTCTGAGGCCATACAAGAAATCTGGTTGTGGGTGCAGCTTGTTTTGTACAAACAGGCAACACCCCATTTCTATACGGAGGCCTGAGCTCCCACTGTTTAACATGTAGATGAGATCATGGAAACCTTCATGTATGTTCCTTTCCGTGATCTGCGCTGGTTTAAAGTTCAGTCCTTGGAGGATCTGGTCTAAAGTTTCTGACCTGGCCCCCAAAGCCAGCATGGCAAATGCAGATGAGATACACATGGGAGAGAAGACCAGGTTTTTCTTGCCTGAATTGTCCCTCTGGTCTCCATTGGAAGCAGCTAGCTTCAAGAACTTGAATGCAAAGTTGGTATTAGTGCCAACCACAATCTCGTTTGGACTTTGGCTTCTTCCTTGATTGGGTTGGCTTGGATAGTTCCTGTCTAGAGGATACTGATGGTTGTCGCAATTGTTATTATAGTACTGATTTCCAGAATTGGGAGGGAAAGCATTGTTAGCAAGAATCCCAGTAATGAACAGGAGAATGATGGGCTTCATTTTGCTCCCTAAGAAACAACAACAACAACAAAGAAAAACACATCAGTGCTCTATGCTCAAACAAGAATTACATCTGCCAGAGTCCTGTTAGAAAGAAACGGATTCAAGCTGTGTGGTACTAGAGCCTGTGTTTCAGAGGACAGCTGTACTGGTCTGCAATAGAACAGCCAGATTCAAGTCCAGTAGCACTTTAGAGACCAACAAGATTTTCAGGGTATAAACTATCTCGAGAATCAACATTGCCTTCATTAGATACAAGTGGGAAACAAGTAGGTTCATGCTTGTATCTGATGAAGGAAGCTTTGATTCCCAAAAACTCATATCCCCCAAAACTTTTTGTTCTCTAAGATTATACTGAGCTGAAATCTAGCTGTAGAAGCAGTGGGTAAAGGAACCGATTCAAATTATGTTTTACTAGAACCAGTGGGTTCCAATAAAAGCAGAAGGGGGAAAAAACACCTTGGGGACAGGTTAGGAGAGAGTTCCACATTCCTCCCTATGCTCTTCTTTTTTCTTTTATATCAGACACCATCCATATGTTTTCAGTGATTGGGGAAGATCCAGATTTACACATTTGGATTTCCCATGGCCCTGTTTAGTTTGGCCTTTGGTGAAGACTGAGGCACAATCCATGACTCCAGCTATTTCCATGGGACTTTCCCCTTTTTTCCTTTGTGGCATCCAGTGAACTTCAGATTTTTGAAATCAGTCTATCTACTGAGAGCGTATTTAATGTGATAGATTGATTAAAATATTTATTGGCCGCACTCTTCATAAAATGTTTGAGTTAGCTCATAACGTGAATGAGATACTATATTTACTGCTTTGGAGGGATGGTGACGGGTGCTGATTCACACATTACTGAGTACGGAAGTTGGGTCTGAGATCCCTATTCTGTTTAACAGATATGCATTGTGGGTACTTCACAGTCCCCTGCATCTAGTGCCCAATTTCCCAGTCTGAAATGGCCCATCGGAGGCACCATTTGACTCTTTGGAGAAACCCAAATAACTCAAGGAACACAGGTTTGATCAAATCGCACTCCTAGGACAACTTTACACCAGGAAAACAGTGTGAGGGGTAAGAATGAAGCCCCTTCTCCACTAGCAGCACTATAACAATCCAAATCAAGCACCATATGTCCAGGAGATGAGAAGTACCTACAACTCATATCTGACTTTCACATATGATGGGTACCAGGGCTTTTTTTCTGCGGGAAATGAGCCAGAATGGAGTTCCAGAACCTTTTCGACAAAATTCTTTTAAAAATGTTTCAAAGTTTGTGAGATTTCAGTATACCGACTGAAAACTTCCTTTCCCTCTTGAGAGTTCTGGCACCGCTTTTTAAAAAAACCCTGTTGGGTACCACAGATCCAGTCTGTCCATTCTCCATTGTGTGAATCAGCAGGCCTGCTCCATCAGTCTCCCTTACACCAACTGTAATTTCGGTTCCTATCCCCAGAAATGTTTACTGTAGCAATCAGTTCATCCAGTCATTGTGGAACAGCCAAGGCATTATGTGTGGGATGGCCCAGGCTAGCTGATTGTCAGATCTAGTCAGATCTCAGAAGCTAAGCTGGGTTGGCCCTGGTTAGCACTTGGATAGGAAACCACCAAGGAAGTTAAACCCTACGGGTTGCCATAAATCATCTGCTACTTGATGGCACTTTCCACCACCACAGTGGTTAGGCCCTCAAAATAAGCCTGGGGACACCTTGCTCAGCTACTAAGTTTGCTAGGTGGCCTTGAGCTAGTCACACTCATTCAGAATAACCTAGATTCAGGTGGGTAGCCATGTTGGTCTGAAGCAGCAGCAGAAGAAGCAGAAAAAGAAGAAGAAGAAGAAGAAGAGATTGGATTTGTACCCCGCCCTTCACTTGAGTCTCAGAGCAGCTTACAAACTGCTTCCCCTTCCCACAACAGACACCCTGTGAAGTGGGTGGGGCTGAGAGAGCTCTTTCAAGAACTGTCCTGGAGAGAACAGCTCTGGCAGAACTATGGCTTGCCCAAGGTCATCCAGCAGCTGCAAGTGAGGACTCAAACCCGGTTCTCCCAGATTAGCATCCACGTGCTCAACCACTACACCAAACCCCCTAATACTCCAACCCCCTAATCCTCTTGGTCACCCTCCTCTGTACTTTTCCGAGCACTGCCATGTCCTTTTGAGATACATTGCCCAGAACTGTATACAATATTCCAAATGAGGCTGCATCAAAGATCTATACAGGGGCATTGCAATATCAGCCGTTCTATTCTCAATCCATTTCCTAATTAAATATCTCATTCCAAACAAACTGAGAATGATGCTTCGCAGCTCAAGCTACATTTTGCACAATGTACTTGCTAGAGTTTTCAAAGAAACTTGAAGTTATGTGCTCCATGCAGAAATTACATCATGATGGCTAATAAACCAACTATACCTCAGGAAACCCTCACAATCAGCAAACTCATTATAAACAATAGGAGCTATATAACTTTCAATTAAACTCAGCCACATGAGTTTGATCAGCAGTAATAGCAGGCTTTATCCAACGCAGCACCACCAAAATGAAGTCTAGAGTCCTAAGAGTGTATGTTTCCAGCAGCAGAAATCCCAGTATTCCAGCTGTCCTCATTTAAAGTTTCTCATTGTTGCTCACTCATCCAATCCCTTGTCCATGGAGAGGATTTCATAAGCTTTAAGGAGACCATTTTTGTGTGTGTAAGAAAGTTCAAGAGAAGGATACTCAACAAAATCACTAGAAAAATTGTTCTGTTGCTTAAATGGCAAAGCACGACAGTTCTCATTTAATCTAGGTTTATTATTTGGAAGAAGATTTTGAGCGGATCACGTTTTAAGCAGGCTTAAATTTTCTGCTTTCCATTTTTCTTTTTAAACAGCTACATTCCCTCATTATTGCTTCGCTACCTGTTTTGGACAATATTCCCTTTGTTTGTTTAGGTACTTATACCCTGCTTTTCTCCCCAGTGGAGACCCAAAGTGGCTTACAATATATTCTCCAGTCCTCCATTTTATCCTCACAACATCAAGCCTAAGATGCCGGCTGGGCTGAGAGTGCCTGCTCCAGAGAACTTCCATGGCAGAGCGGCCATTTGAATTTGGCCTGCCTGGCACTAGTCTGTCTCTCTAAACACTACCCCACATGGGCAGCTTTGATGCTGCTATGTCAATAAACATTTCCTACCTAATTTTAAAAATTTGTATCCTGCTTTCCTCCATGATTAGGGACTCAAAGTGGCTTTTCACATAGTTTCCTCCTTCTCCTTCACTTAATTCCCACAGCAACAACCCTGTAAGGGTAGGTTGGGTTGAGAGATTGTGACAAGCCCAAAGTTTTGTTGCTGGATTCCATGGTCGAGCAAGGGATTTGAACCTGCTCATCCCAGACCCTTGTCCTACAATCTATCCATGGCACCGCACTAGTCTTCTAATGCAGAAACAAACATTTACCCTTCAGCTCACCTTTTAATCACTTAAACTCATGGATTCCTATCTTATCATATGTGGATATCCTTTATTTTCCTTTCAGCCATCTTTTACATATTAAAAGACTGTATGATTCTGTGCTCTACTTTCTCTGAAAATCAATATAGTCATCTCCTTCAGACATCCCTGTGGAAGCCATTTACTTTTCTAGTAATGCCCTCTTGGATTCTTTCTGATTCCTATTCTGATTGCATCAAGACAGACAGTGTGGTGTCACTTCAGATTAGGATTGAGGAGAAACGGGTTTGAATCGTCACTCAGGTTTAAAGCTGAAGTGACCCTCGGACAATCATCATCTTTTAGCATAACCTGCATCATCCTCCTGTGAGGAGAAAATGGGATAGCTTTGTATGCTGCTCTAAGGGGCTCGAGGAAAAGGAGAAGTGTGGCTGATAGCTCAGTCCTGGTTCCATCTTTTCGCCTGTGAATTTGCACAGTCTCTCTGACTTCTGCTGCAAAAATCACCACTGAAGCATTATCAAAGGCTGCCGTCAGACATGCCTTTAGATCCAACTTAGCTGCGAATGCCTGACAGATCTAAAGTGCATGATCAGACTGCAACATCTGAGAAAGGTCCCACAGTAGTCGGCAACCCGTGCTGCCCCACCACAGAAACGGAGTTAAAAGACACTGGGGAAAGTCTGGTCCTAACACTTGCCGATGGGCCATGGTTGGATTTTCCCTAGTCTGATCACCCAAGAGCACAGTCAGTCCATCCCAACTCAGCACCATTTATTTCCCAGCTTAGCGATATGCACATAACCGCATAATCAGTTCATGGAGAACTCCATGGAGAACTCTTTGCTCAGGGGTTCAATTCCTCATTTATGCGCATGCGCACAAAAAGGCAAAAAAAACCCACTTGCTCAAATGTGCCATCTGAGTACACAGTGACGAACTGCGCCCGCAGCTAAATGAATTATATTGGGATGTGTGATCAAGCAACTCTGTGCCAAATACCAGTGGACAGAATAGGAGTGCTTTCCAACCACACCAAATAGCATGTTTGACTGCAGCCTAACAAACTGTAATCAACACTTCTGTGTTTCATTTGCTCTTCAAGTCAGCGCACGTCTCACTTCCCCCTCCTTTTGGGGGGTTTCTCATTTTCTCACTGTACCTTTATACATTGTTGACAGTTTCCATGTAAATATCCCCTATATCTTAACTTTTTATCACACTATGAACATTAGCTTTGCCGCTGGCTGGCTGCCATTCTAAGCAGAGTTGCAGCTGTCTAACTTCAGGGAAGCCAATGAGCTTAGAAGGTTGTAACTCTGCTTAGGATAGCGCTATAGTCAGGACACTCTCCTACACAAGCTTACAAACATTGTTATAGTTTGTCAGCAAGTGTATAGACAAGCATGCAGTTCAGATAAGTAATTATCACCCACAGTTTATAACAACACATTTAACAAAAATGCCACTATTCCAAGGGAACTTTACTTACAATACGTTCAATAAGACCCAGCTGTTTTCTTCAAGGCTGCAGTATTCCCCGGTCACTTCACTTCACTTCGGTTGAGATTGGCAAAGGGAGCTGAGCATCCTTTGTGCTGGCTAATTAGTTTCTCTCCAGGTTCTGACTCATAACCACAAAGGGAACAAGTTTTACTAGGCTTTCAGATGGGCTAGATAGACATGTGACTTTACTTATATGACCTCTCTCTCTCTCTCTCTCCTTTGGTATTTGGGAACAGGTGTTCATCAAGCTGAATCCCTTGTGAAGACATAAATAATTATCCATCCACACCTCAATTGTTATAATCTTTCAGTGCATTATAAACAAAAGGAATGTTTAAAAAATTACAATTAAATCCAAGCACAATGAATTAGCTAGGTAAAGACAAACTCTGTCTATGAGGATACAGCCATAGGTTCTTATGAGAACCTTGTTCCACCCTTTCCTGGCTAGCATTCTGAAAGGCATTACTTTGGCAGGGAAAATTAATTTGAGATGCAGAGTTTAGGGTGGTTGATGGGGACTGATGAAAATCACCCCCCTCTTCAGAACTATTAGTGTATGTGTGAGTTGCAAAAGTGTATCCATACTGAAGAACATTCAAATGGTTGCATCATAAGCATACTTAGAATATTTCTAAGCTGTGCTCTCTATTAAAAATGTCCAAAGTAGATGATAGCCATCTTTGTTGTTGTTGTTCAGTTGCACAGTCGAGCTCATGGACCACATCACACCAGGCCCTCCTGTTTTCCGCTGTGTTCCGGAGTAGGGCTGCCAAGTCGTCCTGGGGGGGCAGGGAATTCCCCGCTACAGGGGTCCCCAATCCGCTGGCCTGGATTCGGCCAGTGGGGGAACCCCACCCCCGAAGTAATCCGATCAGGACAACTGCCCCAGCGTGATCACATCACCCGGAAGAGATGTCATCATGCTGTGCACGTTGCCGGGGCAATGCTCTAACAATTGCTCCCAAAACTCTATGGTACCAGGAGTCCCCCACTGTCAACAAGGTAGGACTTGGCAACCCTGCTCCGAAGTTTGCTTTATTTCATGTTTGTTGCATTGATAACTCTGTCGAACCATCTCATCCTTTGCCGTCCCTTTCTCCTTTGACCATCAGTCTTTTCCAGCATCAGGGTCTTCTCCAGTGAGTGCTCCCTTCTTAACTGGATAGCCAAAGTATTTGAGCTTTATATATATATATATATATATATATATATATATATATATATATATATTCTAATAGTAAAGTCAGAATATCTTTGGATACTTAAATTCAGTGACTGGAGCAGTCAATAGGCAAGACAGATCTTTCTAAAAAAAACAAAAAACAAAGGGCCCTAGGTTTGCAGAAAAATGTGAAATCTAAAAAAACCTTAAAATGATAAAAGGAGTGCCTATAGCTTTAAGCAAGAGATTCCCTCAGTAGCTGTTGCTAGGCAACCACAGCATTCCAAGGCTTGCTTCTGCCAGTAGAACATAAGAGAAGCCAGTGTTGAATCATGCCAATGGCCCATCCAGTCCAACACTCTGTCACACAGTGGCCAAAAATACCAGGTGCCATCAGGAGTTCCAGCACTGGGGCTAGGACACTAGAAGCCCTCCCACTGTTGCCCCCCCCCCCTGTGCACCAAGAATACGGTACATCACTTGCCCCAGTCTGAGTCTTCCTATCTATACTTTGTGGCTAATAGCCACTGATGGACCTCTGCTCCATATTTTTATCCAACTTTTCCCTTTCTCGCAATAGAGGAGAGAGAGAGTAAGAAACGGAGTGGCAGGAGTGAGAACAAGTGTGAGAGAAGAAGGGGGAGAGGGAAGGAAGCAATGGGGGGAGGGATAGCTGCTATATGCTAATAGCCATCACCCAAATATTTGGATTCTTAAATACGGTTACTGGTGCTTTGGATAGGCAAGACAGATCTTTTTACAACCCTGAAAAGGGTCCCAAGTTTTCAGAAAAATGTGAAATCTTAAAAAAATACATTTTTTAAAAAATCTGAAAATGATAAAAGGAGCATTTGTAGCTTTAAGCAACAGATTTCCTTAGTGGCTGTTGCTAGGCAACCACAGTATTCCAGGCTTCAGTTTCTGTGAGTAAAAAGGAAGGGGGCATGGGCAGGGTTCTTTCCAGGCCTATTTTGGCCCTTGAGGGAGAACTCCCTGGGGCCAAACCTGATTAAGGTTACCAGCTCCAGTTTGGAAAATTCCTGGAGATTTTGTGGTAGAGTCTGAAGAGGGGAGGGTTTGGGGAGGGGAGGAGAGAGCAGTCCCCCCCCCCCCAAGCAGACATTTTCTGTCATCTGGAGTTCACTTAAATAGTAAAAAGTCCAGTGGCATCTTTAAGCCTAACAAACTTTATTGTAGCATAAGCTTTTGAGAAACACAGCTTTCTTCATCAGATGCATGGAGAGCTGTGTTTCTCGAAAGCTTATGCTACAATAAAGTTTGTTAGTCTTAAAGGCTGCACTGGTCTTAAAGGTTGTACTGGACTTTTTATTATTTTGCAGCAACAGACTGACACGGCTAACTCCTCTGGAGTTCAGTTATAATTTTCGGAGATCCCAGGTCCTACCTGGAGGTTGGCAACCCTAGGAAGGATGACTCTATGATATTACACCTTGCTAAGGTCACTTCCCTCCTCAAACCTCACCCTCCCAAGGCTCCACCTCCAAATCTCCAGGAATTTCCCAATGTTTATTTCCCAAATTGGCTGGCTCCTAATTAGTGGAGAAAGTAGCTTAATTGGAGACACAGTGAGAGGAGGTAACTGGGAATCTCCATCTATGTATACCAGGATTTTCCCTTAGAGAACTCTCAAAATAAACCAGTCAGATGTTCAACTGGAAGTTGTTTTATTGAAAAATAATAAAAGAGTAAAACACACACACAAAACACGCTTAATACACACAAGCTAGCAAAGAGAAAATAAAGGGATGAATGGGGAGATAGAGTTTGGGGAGGCTATCTTTACCGATCTAGATGTAGAGGTCCATGGAGAGAGCTGCAAAATGATCAGCATTTCACAGAAGGTCCCACACACAAGTAGGGTGTGAGGTAGGTGTCAAGAACACACACACATTTATGGAACAGTGTGCTATATTTATAGGAAAATTGTTTCCTGGGGCTACACTGGCATGACTGCCCCAAAACAATGGATGGATGGCTTTCCCTAGGGATAAACAAAGGTCTTGGAAAACCTTGATGAGATGACCTTTGAGATGAATGTTGCTCGATGACGCTTTGCATAGTGGTCAGGAAGACTATCAGGTTGTATGAATATTGCATAATTAGGGTGAATGGGTAAGGGGAAGCAAGGCCCGGTGTGAATGAGTTTAATTCAAGGTGAGGTACTGTTTTCTTGGGATACCCATTGTTTAAATTATGCATTTTCTTGAAGGGCGGGGGAGGTTGGTAGCTGGTCAGCCTTTATGATTCACCTTCCAAAATAGTTTCCCGGGCTCTTACCTGGCCGGTCTCCATTTTGTGTGTTTCAGATCCATATGGTTTCAGTTTCCATGTCTAGGCCAGGCAGTGCCCCACACATATGATTTTGAGGTAATATAAAATGAACTGCATCCTCTAAGCATGAACTGCCCCCTCTGTAGGAGGAGGGGTCTGACTGCTGACTCCTGGAGCTGATAACCCTAAGGAAGAACCATTCTCTGTGGTTGGGAGATTGCTGTGATTCCAAGAGATCTCCAGGCCCCACTTGGAAGTTTGTAACCCTAGAAGGAGAGAAGGAAGCAGGAAAAGAGAAGAGGCTAATGTAGGCTTTCAGGAAAGAGAAAGAGGAAATGGTGGAGGAGGAAGGAATGAGATGCCTACCTGCAAGTCCTTGCGGGTTCCCACTTGTACATAATATTTTTAAAAAGTACCAGAAACCAGATAAAAACCAGCACAAAAGATCCTAATTTAATAGTAAAAAAGCAGCATAATTTCTTAGTAAAAGAGCAGCGGATAGTAAAACAGCATCTTAGACCAAGAAAGCAAGAGTGGAGTCTTACAGTACAAATAAAGTGACAGGCCAAGGAATAAATAATGACACAGTAAAATAGCTGCAGAGGAAATACATAGCAATGCATAAAATGTTTACCAGACCAACCAAGGTTTGGGTTTTTTTTAAAAAAGTTTTCACCTGGCCTGCTTGCCAAGGAAAGTCCCTGCTTCTATTTTTGTTCTTGAGCATCAGACAAGACAAATGGGAGAGGCTTGCTGACGGGTTGGGGTTGGGGGAGAATGGAGAATCCCCTACTGAATGTCAGTCTATGTGGATTGTGTAGTCCAGACCAATGTCATTATTGTACTCTTCTGCTATGGGGAATTAGCATGGTTTCAGTTCAGCAAACATTGGGCTTGCAGAGCTTAGATGTTCTTGGGCAAACGCCCAGAGCACTCAAATATCAGGTAATCGGGAAAGCAAGAATCATTCCCGTTGGCATGCATCTGGAGAACTATGACAGAGCATGTTTAAACATCTGGAAAGATAACTCAAAAGAAAACACGATCTACCTGTAGGGCTTAAATGAGGGAAAACAGGGGAAGGAAATATTCTTGCCCCAAGTAAGGAAATACAGATTCAGGCAGGGTTGCCAATTTTTCAACTTGTCACTGCTCTGTTCCTTGAACAGTTACCTTGAGCTGTTGGAATGAGCAGGTGAACTCTTTCACATTAATACTCGCCAATTGCTGCAGACCCTGACCTGGTTGGTGCAGGCTAACCTGATCTCTCCAGAAGCTAAGCAGTGTCAGCCCTGGTTAGTACTTGCAGAGGAAGGCAATGGCAAACCATCCCTGTTCATCTCTTGCCTTGAAAGCCCTATGGGGTTGCTATAAGTCAGCTGCGACTTGCTGGCACTTCCCAGCACCATAATAGCTGCAGGTCAGGCTGCTATTAATGACAGTATAATGGTGGGTTGAAAAATGGACTGGTCTCGAATCAAGTTGAGAGTCCATCCCCCTTTATTTCAGGCTAAGGAAAATAAAAACCTTGGGGGAAGTTATAGGACCGTTCTGACTGTGCTGCCAGATAAAATTTGCCAGTTTGGGTTAGGGTTAAGTGTGCAGACTCTAATCTGGGTTTGATTCCCCACTCCTCCACTTGCACCTGCTGGATGACCTTGGGCAAGCCATAGCTCTGTACCAGCTGTTCTCAACGACAGTTGTCTCAGAGCTGTTCTCTCAGCCCCACCCACCTCACAGGGTGTCTGTTGTGGGGAAGGGAAAGCTGTTTGTAAGCCGCTCTGAGACTCCTTTGGGTAGTGAAGGGCGGGGTATAAATCCAATCTCTTCTTCTTCTTCTTCTTCTTGCCTCAGGTCTTGTGCTAAGAGGATCACAGGAGCCTGTGTTAAACCCTTCTCTTTACAGACTTGCATACAGACTTGCAACATGAGGTCAAAACCACCCGCTTCAGAAGCCTTGGCAAGTGCAAGAAATTTTAAAGTGGTTAACCATGATCAATGGGGTTTAAAGACCAAGAAAAATTAAGTGAAAGAGTACAGAGCATGAGGTTGCCGAAGGAAGAAACTGAGATGCTCAGAAAGGTGGCATTGGATCGACGTTTACAACTATGGGAATCTTGGAAACAGAATTCTTTTTTCTTCATGAAATGTAAAAGTCCCTCCTTAAAGGGGGCCAAACCTAGACGTGAGCTTAAGTGTGCACATGTTTGCCAACAGCACCTCAGTGTATGCCTTCCCACAGAAACCACAGCAACTTCTCAGAGCTCTAATTAAAAGAGGGAGGCAACAGCCTCTGGCAAGCCAACTTGTGCTAGAGGTCAGCTTGCAGGAATGGCGATTGCTTGGCTGCCAAAGGAGACACCGTGCCAGTTGGTAGCATAGTCAAGAGCTTGTCATCTTTGTGAAAGCAATACATGTACACCCTTCAGTCGTCTCTGGAACACTACCAATGGAACTACAAATGCAAAAATGCACAGCAGCACAATTAAAGCAAAAGAATACATAAATCCACCTTTTAAGTATGAAATTGTAAGACTGTATAAACAGGAAATATGAACGATAAGATCTTTATGACAGTGTATACAGAAGATATCAAAACAAGACACAGGAATCTAAAAGTCTTTCTGTTTTGACATAATACTTCTTCAGAGTGTCTCCTTGAAAATTTTGGACATATTGAGCTGGATCAAGCATGCTTTTTCACTCAGTCTTCAGCCAAACCCTCTCTTTATTACAGTCCACATCCCAATTAGCTTTTGTTCATACAGGTCTCACGACTCCCAGAATAGCCTTTGTGGTGGTCCTCACTTTCTCACTAGAGGAAAAGTTGGTTGGGCCCATCCCACTGTGAAGGCTTCTGAATTACATTTTATATTTTCTTTTGTCTTTATTTTAAAAGATGGTCTGTTATTTTGCAAATACAGCCAATGGAGATGCTTTATAAAGAAGAACGGTGTGTGAAGAGAGAAGTTCTCCCCCCCCCCTTCCTTGCCATTTTCTCACTGAAAAAACACCACCCACATTTGAAAAAAAATGCAGATACCTGAAAGTTTTTCCGGCAAGAGTAAAGACAGCCTAGGTGTAATGTTTTCTGCCCCTCCTCTTCCTCTCAGGATGATGAATGCCTGTTGTGAAGCTTCATCACCTCAGGCACAATACAAGATAACTCTCAGTCAAGTCTTCTTTTCTTTGTGGGTGCAAACTGAGGTGAGTAGCAAAGGAAAGTTCCAAGAGGAGTCTGGGCAGCTCATTCTTCCAACTCATGGGAAAAATCTAGTGTGTGTGGGGGAACATTCTATAGCATTCAGAAGAATTTAAAGGGACTGCAGAAGACACTCTGCCATTCAGCTGTTTTTCTGGCTTTCTGCAAACCTCGTTGAAAGGTACTGCGGTTTGTGGGGCCACGAACCACAAACTGGTTCAGTTCACAAACCAGCCTCCTGGTTTGGTTCGTGGTTTGGACACCAACCACAAACTGAACCACATTTTCCCAGTTTGTGCCCAGCCCTACGTCTCTTGCCTTGAAAACCCCAGGAGTCACCAGAAGTCAGCTGTAATTTGATGGCAACCAAAACAAAGGGACCTGGCTTTTTCCCCCCCTTCAGGCAGTTGGCAGTCCTTAACCTCCCTCCTAGATTTCTGGGTGTCAAGAAGGCATATGAGTGTGATACACAGGCTTTGTTGTATATTTCTATAATGAAGGCAGCTGCCACACACCACATTTTGAGGGCTGAGTAATGCAGTCTGTCATATTTTATCACTCCTTCAGGGCTACATTTGAGACATGCCCCCCTTTATCCTCACAACAGACCTGACAGCGTGTAACCGGCCCCTGGCCCACCCAGCAAACTTTATGCCTGAACAGGGATTTGAAGCTGGGTCTTTACATCTGTGACTTGGGACATTATTTTATTTATTTAAAACATTTGTATGCCACCTTTCCCCCCAGCATAGGGTCCCCAAGGTGTGGAACAATTGAAACATTAAAACAGTGTTTAAATACAAGCAAATAGATATAACATATTTAAAACATAAGAAATTTTTGGAAATCAGTTGTAAAACAAATTTATGCTATAACTAATTTCAAAGTCCCCATTGGGAATGGAATCTTGGCCTATTGCCAAAGGTCATATGCCTGATCCTGAACTACTCTGTGCAGCAGCTCGTGCAGTTACTGCTAGATTTTGGAAAGATGACAAAAGACCTACTATATCTGATTGGTTTTTAAAAGTTCAGGAATTAGCAGGCTCTGTGTTACCTGATGAAACTGGACCTGATACCTCGAATTTTGTTAAAATTTGGTTTTCGGTTCTCGAATACCTCGCTTCACAAAAGGAACTTGAATCTCTTCTTGAAGCCATTAATGTTGTCTGTTAATCTAATCGATCTTTGTTAGGTCTAAGTTTACATATGTTATGTCCTCCCCCCCCCCCCGCCGTACCGTAATTTACTCTTGGTAGTATTATCCTGTTACAATTCGGTATTTGTAAATAATTGTTGTCATTACTTTTTTTGTTATGCCTGTATTTGTATTTATCAAATTCAATAAAGTTTCTGAAAAGTGGGAAAAAATATTTAAAACAATTAAATAAACATACGAGCACCTGCGTCTTCTGAACCAGTGCGTTGTTTGTTGACCTAATAGGAATGCAAGAGTAGACTTTTCAGGATGCTTAATAGAAAGAATGTTACACCTGCAAATCTCTTTTCTCCATTAGCAGAGCTTGCCTACTTTCTCAGAGCCCAGCTGATGAAACAACCACTTAAATATTGGAGGGCGGGGTGTGTGCAGAGAATAGGGATGGCAGCATCCAGGTGGGACCCAGCGATCCTCTGGAATTACGGCTCATCTCCAGACTATGCAGATCAATTCCCCTGGTGAGAGTGGATGCTTTGGCAGGTGGACTCTCTGGCACTGTAGCCCAGTGAGGTCCCTCTCCTCTCCTCCCCAGGTTCTGTCCCCAAATGTTCAGGAGTTCCCAAACTGGAGCTGGCAACCCTACCCCCCACCCCCTGCTGGTGGTTAAGGAGGATTCGGCAACCCTTGCAGAGAACCAGCCTGTAGTGAAATAGTTAAGCATTACTCTCCCCATAACAATTCTCCCCTGCAATTCTCTCCTCTAGCCCCAGATTACTATTGCCAGGGAAACCATGGGCAGGGAACTCTGCATGACCCTCATAACCACTAAGTCCAGCTGCAGTTCCAAATGTTTGGATGTCTGCTCGGCTGACCAGCAAAGGCACAATTTTAAGCTTTGGCAGGAAGGGTGACAAGGTCGTAGAGAAACGTCAACGATTTGCAGAAAGATCCAGTGACTGACCTGCCGTTGCATAGTCAATGTTGAATTGCCCTAAATTGTTTGAGAAGCCCTAAGTAATCTCACATCAGGACACCTGAAGGAAGAAGAAGAAGAGATTGAATTTATACCCCGCCCTTCACTACCTGAAGGAGTCTCAGAGCGGCTTACAAACTCCTTTCCCTTCCCCTCCCCACAACAGACACCCTGTGAGGTAGGTGGGGCTGAGAGAGCTCTGAGACAACTGTACTTGAGAGAACAGCTATGCCAGAGCTATGGCTTGCCCAAGGTCATCCAGCAGGTGCAAGTGGAGGAGTGGGGAATCAAACCTGGTTCTCCCAGATTAGAGTCCGCACACTTAACCACTACACCAAACTGGCTCTTGTATCCTCTTGTATCCTACCTGGACACCAAGATGATAGTGACAGGCCTTACTTTGTGTGCCAACATGTCAAAGTCTGAGTGGGGAGTGACACCTGACAGGACCTTTTTGGTGGGGGCGCAGAGATTCTGGAATGTCCTCCCCTATGAATCATGTTTGGTTCCTTCCTGACAGCATTCAGGAAGGCTGCAAATATGTTTCCTGCTAAACTGTATTTGTCCACCAAATGTTTGGCTTAATTTAAATGTTTTGGTTGACTTGGTGTGCTTTTTTAAAAAAAATTAGTACTACCTACACTGTGCAGCACTATGTATCATAATGGATATTTATATAGTTTTAAGGACACTTCAAGGGGCTGTGGTGGCTCAGAGGTTAAAATGCTGAGCTGCAAACCGGAGGGTCAGTAGTTCAGCAGTTTGAGACCCTAGGGCCGGGTGACGGAGTGAGCTCCCGTCTCTGGTCCCAGCTCCTGCCATCCTAATAGTTCAAAAGCAAGAAATTGCAAGTAGATAAATAAGTATTGCTTCAGTGGGAAGGTAACAGTGTTCCGTGCACCTCGGTGTTTAGTCATGCCGGCCACATGACCACAGAAATGTCTTCGGACAGTGCTGGCTCTTCAGCTTGGAAACAGAGATGAGCATCGCCCCTAGAGTCAGATTCGACTAGCTTTTGAGCAAGAGAAACCTTTTCCTTTTTAAGGACACTTCAACTCAAAAGGCAAGACATCAATCTTCTTATAATTAATTAAGGTTTTTTAAAAAACTGTCTCTTAAGGATATTTGTTGTGGTTACTTTGTAGCATTGCAGGCCCCCTGTTGGCAGGATATGACCCTTGGGAGAATAGTGTGACATCACTTTTGGGGAACACCTGGAAGTAACATTAGGCCTCTCTAGGAATCACAGGAAGCTCTGTGGTTTCACAGATACATGGTATCATGTCTAGGTTTTCCCAGAAGTGGCATCACACCATCACCAACAGTCACCCCCACCCTTAGTCCCTGCCCCCTGCCCCCCACTTGCCCACTGGCAACCCTATTTTGTGTAAAGCCATCATACTTCCTCCCTCAACTATCACCCCCTTTGAGAAGCCAGTGGACCAAAGGAGACAATTGGTATGATTGTAATTGAAATTTGGTGTAAACTGTTGAACATGACACCCAATGACCCCAGACAAAACGAAAACATCTTTTCCTCCGTTCTGTTCCTTGCTCGTCTGCTTCTTTTTTTCTCTTACCCCTCAGCCTCGCCTCATAAATGGGTGCCGTGATGAAAGGCAACTTTCACGTATTTCTTATCAGTTGACTGGAGAAAAAGAGATTATTTCCCGATTGAGTGCATTACTAAGTGTGACAGCAGAGTATCATGGAGGAGTTTTATTACTGCCGAAGTCATTAAACTCGCTTAAGTCTCGCAAATGCCTACAGATTGCAACTTAAGCCTCCCACTGGGCTCAGATTCTTCTTCTCTGTCAAAAGCTGCTGGAGGTGTGTGAGGTGACTGGCAATCTGTCTTGGAACAGAGCACAACAGGGTGGGTATGTTAATTCAGATACCACAATGTCAGCATGTAGGGAAACAAACTTTTCTCAAGAGCTTTGTCTGATTCAGAAGATACATGGCCTGATAGTAGCAGGCTAGACCTGACATCAGCCTCCTTTAAAAATAAATAAATAAATCCCACAGAATTAGTGTCCAATATATGCATTTGAGGCCTAAGAATAAAAAAGCTGAAAATCCTGTTTCTTAAAAAAAACAAAAAAAACCTGTATTCTCATCAGTTTTGATTTTTCAGAACTTGTGGTAACTGCACTTGTAAAATAGTGTACTTTACAGGTTTGTTTGTTTCTAGTCAGTTTGGTGTAGTGGTTAAGAGTGGTGAACTCTAATCTGGGAGAACTGGGTTTGATTCCCCACTCCTGCACATGTAGCCAAGCTGGGTGACCTTGGGTCAGCCACAGTTCTCTCAGAGCCGTTCTCTCAAGAACAGCTCTCTCAGAACCCTCTGAGCCCCACCTACCTCACAGGGTGTCTGTTGTGGGAAGAGGAAGGGAAGGAGATTTTAAGCCGCTCTGAGACTCCGAGTGAAGGGCAGGGTATAAATCCTCCTCCTCCTCTTCTTCTTCTGGGAGAAGGGGCAGGGAATCACCTTGGCTGAGCCAGACATATTGTTTTCCAAATGATGAATGTCTGCTCAAGATAGACATCACTTCAAAACTGTGGGGAGTATGAGGGGATCATACACATGCGCATCTCTTTCTGTTCATATATTATTAGTCCTCAGGAGTACTTCTTTGTCTGGCTATCTTGTCAGCTGCGCACACTGAGGGAAGCTCAAGGCAGCTTATTTTGTCAATGCAAGAGACACACCCTTCTCTCCCCTGCACCCTCTCTGATCCACTGCCGCCCCTCACCCTATGGACTAAAGCGAGAGAGCATTCTCTTCATTCTATTTATTTATATCATTTATACGTCACTTTTCTCTCCAATGGGGACCCAAAGCGGCTTCTGTCATTCTTGCCTCCTCCATTTTATCCTCGCAACACTCTGTGAGGAAGTTTAGGCTGAGGCAAAATGACTGGCCCAAAGTCACCCAGTGAGCTTCCATGGCAGAGTGGGCGTTCAAACCTGGGTCTCCCGGATCCTAGTCCGACACTCTGACCACAGCACCACACTGGCCCTCTCTTCATCTGCTTCTCATCCTTCTTTCAAAACTGGGCAGGCCTGTGCAGAAACTAACGATGCACAACGCAGAGCCCTGCCTTGATCAATTGTGGTTGCTCTGTATGAACTGAGAGCACATCCTAGAGCCCACGGCACATTTCATGGGAAGATCATATTGGTGGCCAAGGTCCTCAGCTAGCATACCAACTGAGGCACCTTAATAACTTTCTAAGGAACCTGAGTTTCCCTAGGAATACAGGGAGACTTGGAGAGCCACAGACCAATGCTTTGTAAGACAGCTTCATGGGAACAAAGCCTGAAAACTGCGGTTAACCTGGCACTATGGATGCATGCCAAGGGCATGCATTGCTTAAAGCAAAAAATGGCAATATTGAACCATAGCAACAACATAGCTGTAGTTATTATCAGAGATGCAAAGGAATATTAATATTTATATATTTAAATACTTATTTCATTTATAGTCCATAGAGTTGCCAGACTCCAGGTGGGATCTGGAGATCCCTTGGAATTGCAGCTCATCTCCAGACTACAGAGATCAATTCCCCTGGAGAAAATGGATGCTTTGGAAGGTGGATTCTCTGGCATTGGACCCCACTGAGGTCCCTGTCCTCCCCAGGCTCCTACCCCCCAAATCTCCAGGAGTTTCCCAATCTGGATCTGGCAACTCTACCTGCCCATCCCCTTCCAGTAGCTGGGGGGACCTGGCCACTCTAATAGTCCATATTTCTCAATGAGACTTAACATGGGTAACCTTTTCCCCAACTTAAACATGAAGATATCTAGTGAATCTATTGAAAATCAGACCTTGCTGAGAATTTATTTTATGTGGTTAGCTCATTTTTAGCCTGCCTTTTCCCAGACCCAGAGCAGGACTTTGCCTGCATCTGTTGAAGCCCGAAATGTTGCCCATTCCGAAGAAGGAAGGTGGATCAGCAAATGAGAAGTATTGTATCAGGGGGCTTGGACTGCCGGTCTTCAGAACATTCTCGAATCTGAAACGTTTAAAAGATCTTCTGGGATTGGCTCCTATAGGAGACCCATTCATTATCCCCATATAACTCCAAGGCCAACTGCAGGCCTCTGGATGTTAGGGGAATAATCATATGTTTTTACAGGAAATAACACCATTTGGCAGCTTTGCTTCCTCCTGAGACCGAAACCTCCCACCTGCCCCCCCCACACCCAAGTCTTGCATCTTCACATGAGACAGCCCCGAGATCCCCGTGTTTCCTAACAAAGGGCTGTGGCCCACAGAGAAAATAAGCCCAGTAATTAATCTTTCACAGCCAAGCCACAGAGTACTTTGCAGCATCAGCAGCCGGGCACCTTTGGGTGGGTGTCATGACTTCAAGGCTTGCACTGGGAACTACTTACCTCAGGCTGGGAACCTAACCTGCTTCCTTGTACTCAGAACCTTTTACAGGCACAACAACTGGCCTTGTTTTGGACGTTCACTATGAATATCAGCCCCGTAGCCATAAGAATCTGTTTTCTCTGCTCTTGCCTGGTCAGTGTCTACTGAATTTTATTTTAATCCTGTCCTTCCCCCAAGAGGTTGAGGACTGTGTTCGCAGTACTGTCTCCCTTTTTTTAAGCCGGGGGGGGGGGGGGGGGAGTGAAGACTTCTTCCCAACTCAGTTTGAGAGCTGCAAAAGTTGCAGAAGGGGGAATGATTCCCCCCTCCCAATTTTCTTCTGTGTCTTCTGCGACTTCCAGGCTGCCACTGCTGAGCCCAGTATGGCTCCTGGGCTGCCACATTGCCGCTGGCCCAGTGTGGTTACCAGGCTGCTGTTTTACTGCCACCAGGCACAGCTGGCTCCAGCAAAGTGCAGTGGTTAAGAACAACAGACTCTAATCTGGAGAACCTGGTTTGATTCCCCATTCCTCCACATGCAGCCAGCTGGGTGACCTTGGGTCAGTCACAGTTCTCTCAGAGCTCTCTCAGCCCCACCTACCTCACAGGGTGTCTGTTGTGGGGAGAGGAAGGGAAGGAAATTGTAAGCTGCTCCAAGACTCCTTCGGGTAGCGAAGGGTGGGGTATAAAACCCAACTCCTCCCCCTACCCCTCCTCCTCTTCTTCTTCTTAGGCTGCCACACTTCTGCTGCCAGGACTGGCATGGCTCCCAGGCTGCCGTGCAACCATTGGGCCCAGCACCACTCCCAGCCTGCCATATCACCAATGCCAGGCCCGTGGCAACTCCCGAACTGCCAGACCCTATGAGGTAGGTGTGTTCTCTGTGCTTGTTTATTTTGGGCAAAATTTAAGCCCCCACTGTTGTAGTTTTTTAAATCCATTTTTTCTGCAAACCTTGGGGGTTCCCCAAGTTTGCAGAAACATCTGTTTAGCATCCAGGTGGCCCTGATCCATGGATTTAGCTGTCCACAGATGGGGCCAGATAGGGTTGCCAGCCTCCAGGTGAGGCCTGGAGATCTCCCGCTTGTACAACTGATCTCCGGCTGACAGAGATCAGCTCCCCTGGAGAAAATGGCTGCTTTGAAGGGTGGACTCTATGGCATTGTACCATGCTGAGGACCCTCCCCTCCCCAAACCCCACCCTCTCCTGGATCCACCCCCAAAGTTTCCAGGTATTTCCCAACCCAGACTTGGCAACCCTAGGGCCAGACGTCGCTAATAGTATATAAATTATGTGCTACATGAACAAGTCCAGTGTCCTGTCTTCTTCCTGCAACCAGGCAAAAGCCGGCAGTCACCTCTTGATCTGCAAGCAATGCTGCTTAGTACCCAGGCAGTCAGACAGCTGGTGCCTGTTGTGAGAGGCTGTCTATTGTGATTTTCCATAAAGGCCTGGCACTTTCCTGAGGCCTTTTGGAACATCGAGAGTGTATACTTTTTCCCTTGCTGAAATTGCTTCCACATTTCTATGGCAAATCCCAGCGAGGTAACATTTCCATTTATCATTCCAATCAGTGAAACTAGGACCTCAGATCTAAACTGGGGCGGGGGGGGGGGGGAGTACCTCCAAACAAAATGTTGCATAGACTCTCATAGCATGTATCACTGTTCCCCATAGAAAACTGACTTTGTTTATGATGGCATAGTTCTGTTCTTTATCTGAGACTATTCATACGTTCTGGCTCCCTTCCCCTCTTCCCCAACACACACTTCCCCAAATCCATGTTTCCGCTTTAGCCTCCAGGTTTGGAAACACCAGTGGATTCTCTTTTCAGTCCTCATTCAAAGCTGCACAGGTCGTACTTTTGAAAAAGGAAACCTGCCGTGGTCAAAGCACATGTTCTAGAGAACAAAAATATAGTGTTGATTTCTCTTTCTTATTTGGTGTTCTTATACAAAATAGGTTGCTTACAGTATTTCTGCACAGAACTTTCTTGCTGTATACACTTTCAGAATTATATATATGCTGTAAAAATGCTGTATGCTGTAAAAATGTATTTCGTAAGAGAGAAAGTTTTGTGCAGAAATACATCTTGCCTTTCCAATTTCTATCCTAGGTGATGTTTGTGGCCGTGCTTTTCTAAATGTACACTTAAGTTGCTGTAAACCAGTGATGGAGTATGAGTACTCCTCCAGTCCAAGCAGTAGCAGGAGAAAAATAAAATAATGGCCAGCAGAATTACATCACTTCTAGGAAAACACAAATATGGTTTTCCTCTCTCAGAATCGCTAAAAAATCTATAGTTTTACCACAGCGTTTCAGCCAGTTCTTAGGCATGAAGTCACTTCCATGATTTTCTAGAAGTGACCTCATGCCACTGACCAAGATCCCCCCTGTCTCCCATTTTGCTTGCCAGGCCAAACCAGGCTTGGCAACCTTATGCAAGAGTGTATGAGGCTGCAATCACACATACAATTAGCCCTGACATAGGCGCGAATGCCGGGTGGATTTAAATGCAAACATCTGGGAAGTGTCCCGCAGCTGGCAGCAACCTGTGTTGCTCCACTGCAGAAGCGGAGTAAACAGGCACCGGGGAAAGTCTGGTAGCAAATGGGTTGCTAAGGGCCACAGGTGGACTTTCCCCTGTCTGATCACTCCAGCATGTTCTCATGATCAGGCCATCCCGACTCCGTGCCATTGTTCCCATCCCCCCAGTATGCACATCATCACACACTCCATAGGGAGCCCTCAGGGTTGAGGCATGAATCATTGATCCCTCGTTTAAGCACATTGGAAACAAACGGCAAAAAAAAACCCTCATCCGTGGTTGTGTCTAATCATGCAGTGGCGGGCTGTGCCTGCAGCTTCAAAAGACTGTGTGACAGCAACCTGGGATAGCTCCATAGACTTGAGACATAGGCGTCAACTACGGGGGGGCTTGAGGGCTCGAGCCACCCCCAAAATTTCCCGGGGAGACTGAGCCCCCCCCCCAGAAAATGGAGTGCCCTCCGCCGCGCCACCCCGGGCCCTTCCTAGGGCCGCTGCTGCCTCTCCCCCCCCCCCCCGGCCTGATCACTCCATCCCTCCCTCCCTCCGTCCAGGGGCCAGCTAAGCAAATGCCCAGCTGGCCCCTGGATGGATGGAAGGAGGGACAGAAGAAGGAGTGGTCAGGCTGGGGGGAGGCGGCGGGGGTGGCGGGGACATGGTCCTGGCAGACGCGCATGGTTGAGCGTGCGCACAGAAGAGCCCCCCCCCCCAGATTTTTAAAACTCGACGCCCCTGACTTGAGATATTCTCCACAGGAGAATAGCAGGAGGGAGGATCCAGCGTTATCACTACTTTCTGCAATAAGTAATGGCATACATACACTGGAGAAATATGCTATTTAAACAAGAAGGCTAGAAAAGATTAGACCCAGCATTCTTTAATCTTCTTTGAAATGCTATGTGAGAACTATGCTGTTGCAAGCTTGTAGGAAGGGGTTATTGTCGAATTGGCTTGACCTGCAGTGGTGTGCCAGTGGGAAATGAGAGCCCATGACAAAATACATGGTAATATTTCTTAACAGTTGTAGACATCTCCTCAACAGGCCTTGACTGTTAGGAAATGGCTGTGTCCAAGAATCCATCAACGCTTAGACTCCTACACCCAGCAGAGTTGAGGGGGGAGTTGGGTGACTCCGCATGAAAAAAACAGCTGTTTTCAATTCTGGAAGTTAAGCACTACCCCAAATCTCATTACTCATTGAAGTGTGGAGTATACAACACAAATACCTAATCCTAAACAGAAACAGGGCAGGCATAAAGTTGCTAGAGGTGACAATATCCTCCCATTACCAATTGGCAAGTAAGGGTTGCAGTCACACACGCACGAGATAAAGCGGGGTGTGGGGGGAGCGAGGCTCTTTCCCCCAGAGGAATTTGACCCACAGTTGTGAGATCACACCTCCCTTTGAAGCTGTGGGTGCAGCCTGTCAGTGTGTGATTAGACACAACTGTGGGTGAGTCATTGTTGTTTGGTGTAGTGGTTAAGTGTGCGGACTCTGATCTGGGAGAACTGGGTTTGATTCCCCACTCCTCCACTTGCACCTGCTGGATGACCTTGGGCAAGCCATAGTTCTGTCCCAGCTATTCTCTCAAGGACAGCTCTGGAAATAGCTCTCTCAGCCCCACCTACCTCACAGGGTGTCTGTTGTGGGGAGGGGAAGAGAAAAGAGTTTGTAAGCTGCTCTTTCAGGTAGTGAAAGGTGGGGTATAAATCCAATCTCCTCCTCCTCCTCCTCCTCCTCCTCTTCTTCTTGCTGTTTGTTTCCCATGCGCTTAAACAAGGAATCGATGAATTGCACCTCTGCACTGAGAGCTCTCTATGGAGTTTGTGATGATGTGCATACTGAGAAGGGGGGAGAACAACGGCATGGAGTCGGGATGGTCTGATCAGACCATCCCAATGGCATTAGAGCGCGCTGGAGCAATCAGACAGAGGAAAGTCGGTCCGTAGCCTGTCGCAACCTGTTTACTACCAGATTTCCCCTGGTATCTTTTAACACCACTCTGCAGCGGAGCAGAATGGGTTGCCAACGGCTGCGGAACGTTTCCCAGATGTTGCTGTCTGATCGCTCCCTTTAAATCTGCCCAGCATTCCCGCCTATGTTGGGTCCAATTGTGCGTATGATCGCAGTCAAGGAGGGATTTATGACAAAGTCCAGTTTACTTGCCCTGAAGTGGATGCCCAGTCTCACCAGATCTCATTAGCTCTCGAAAAGTAAGCAAAGTTGGCACTGGTTAGTACTTAGAAGACCACCAAGGAAGTCCAGGGTTGCCACACAGCGGCAGAGACACTTCCTAGCAATTAAAGCTCAGTGAAGAGATCTTTAGGATCATTAAGAAACATTACTATTCCTTTCTCATGGTCTCTGGTTTCTTCCCAGCACTTTAGGACAAGAGACGATTTGGGCCACCTTGTGTAGCTGCCCCTACCCATCCATTCATGGTGTGCAAGGACGAATATGACACTTCAGCAACTTGTTCTTCGTCCCTCTTGCACCAAGGAGCCAGGGATGGAAAACACTTCATGCATGTAGAACTCTCTATGGATGCTCAGAAGAATGTGCAGATGTTGAGGACAGAACCAGCGGACACAGTCCTGCTCCCTGCTATGCAAATACCCTGCACGTACTTCTGAGTGTCTCCACAGCCCTTAATTACTGTGTACTTGGGGTTTTTTGTTTAAAAAGGTCATTGCTTTCACACCAGATGGGCATGTAGAATGTTTAGGAGAAGAAATCTGGGGACTTGGTTCTGTAAGAGAGAGGGGAGGGGAGGGACCAAAAAAAGCAAACTGGGTCTTAGAAGGGAACGTTTTCTCCTAAACAATGCTAGCACTGAATGTATTTTCCTCTGCTGATAATTTCATAACCAGCCATTTGGTTTTATGACTTACTTAGGCTAGACAAGACTACTGAGTAATCAGTCAATACCTCCTAAAGTCTGGGGGTGGGTGGGGGTGCTAGCCTTTTTGTTGTGGATCATTGCCTAGAAACCTGCAATGAGTCAACTCCATTCAAAGAGACTGGCAAATTTATTCATTTATTTAATTCGATTTGTGTCCTGCCCATCCCGCAAGTGGGCTCAGTGTATGCCCAGTCATGCTTTCCTAGGCCCACAACATGGCACAATTCATCGTGGAGCAATGGGTGAGCCAGAAAACTCACCTTTAGTAGTGGAAAGGGAAAGAAGCTAAATCAGTGACGCCATGGGGAAATAAGAGTTAGTCATTTTTAAACAATCTGAAACCAAAATATGGAGAAAGAGGGAAAAGAGTCTTTTTCCAACTAAATAAGACTTCTACTGCTATTGCTCCCCACTGCCCAGCAACTGGCATGCTACTTCTGGACATTTTGGTTCCCTTCGCTAATGGCCATTAGTAGACCTATACTTTCCACCACGCCTGCTCTCCCTCCCCATGCGGTCAGTGGACTTGTCAGGCTGTCCTGTGCACCAGGCTTCTGACCACCAGGACTAGCATCGAGAACCAGTTTAGTGTAGTGGTTAGGAGAACGGACTCTAATCTGGGAGAACCGGGTTTGATTTCCCATTCCTCCACATGCAGCTGCTGGGTGACCTCAGGTCACAAGTTCTCTCAGAGCTGTTCTCTCAAGGGCAGTTATCAGAAGAGCTCTCTCAGACCCACCTACCTCACAGGGTGTCTGTTGTGGGGAGGGGTGCACACATCATCAGCAGGGAGGGGTGTACACACTTAAATAACCAAAACATTCCATTTCCATTTCATTATTTTTTTCCTTATTCCATAGGCTTGGATTCTTTGGACAAGGAACAGATGAGCACGTTAATTCCTACGAACATTTCTGTATGCACAGAGCATTAAAGGAAGCCGAACACTCCAAGCTGCATGCGTCAAAGCCCCTAGGAGCACACCAGGACCCCCTGCCTAGCAGCAGTGATAGAATTGACATCTCCACAGGAGAACTGAATAGCAATTATCCTATGTAACGGCTCTCATGAAGGGTCCCAAGAAGCAAGGCATCAATTCAATTGTAATGATGCAAACAGGGAATCACTGCCATACTTTTGGGAGAGTTGATCCTCATTTAGAAGATGCTGGACAAAATAACAGTATTGAAAATTAACTCCACCTAGGAACAGCCAAAATAGGCTCCCCCCCTACCTGTTTTCATGCTCTTCTGGTCCTGACATCTCACACACCCCTCCCGTAGTTTGCTACTGGAAGAGCAGGCGGTGAGCTTCTGCGACTGATTTGGCTGCATGGAAGCCATGCCACATGCTCTGCAGCTTTGATCCAGTGCAGTTCTTGTGGGATTCTGGGTAAAAAGCAGCAGAGAGGCTTCAATGGAATTCTGTGGCCCCTTCCTTAGCAGCTGCATGGGTGTCTCCTGCAGGGAATATGGCCATTTTCCTTGTCCTTTTTTAAACTTCTCAGTACTAGCTTCTAGAGCCTCTCTAAATTTCATCCTTGAGATGGAATTTCATCCTTGCAGTGGGTCTGCCAAGGTCACTATTGTCTATTCTGTTGGTGGCCTCCAAGGTGTCATGCAGAAACCTTTCACATCACCTGCTACTTAAGGGGGAGTTGGCTCAGTGGTAGAGCATCTGCTTGGCATGCAAAAGGTCCCCAGTTCAATCCCTGGCATTTCCAATTAAAAGGAGGTCTGGCAGTAGGTGAAGTGAAGGACCTCCTCTTGAAACCCTGGAGAACTGCTGCCAGCCTGAGTAGACAATGCTGACCGTGATGGACCAGTGGTCTGATTCAGTATAAGGCAGCTTTATGTGCTCATGTGTGATCTTTTTAACTGGAGTCTGGGAACTGGACCTTGGGACCTTGTGCATGCAAAGGAGATGCTATCCGAACTGAATCACAGCCCACTCCCAATTGATATCCTGTTCTGACACACTTAACAACTGTGAATTTCTACATGCATTTATAGATTTCATGCATCTTCTGCTGTTCTTAATACATACTTCACAGTGATAATGGGATTCACTCCCTGCCTTCTTTCCCACATTCTGTAGTAAATCGTACATCTTCCACACCCATAATGCTTGGCAATCTTTATTTTTTTATTTTCCAGAAGAGGAATTTCTTTAGGAATATGCAATTGCTCACATTTGCCTCAGTCATTGCTGCCATTAATTATCCCCCCCCCCCCCGCCTCTCTTTTACACACACACAAAAAGAGAGGAAGAGAGAGAGGGAGAGAGAGAGACTGACTCCTTCTTTCCTGCTGTCTGCATTTAGGTTGTAAGGTTTTGGGGGAGAGCAGAAGAAGAAAAAAAGAGAAGAAATTGTTTCATATTTGAAGAGTACTGGACTCGGGAGACCAGGAATGGTGAAATCATGAAGCCTTTATTGAGTGATTCAGCATGCCCAGTAGATGGTCAGAACAAGCATGCTTCCAGGGCTCCAGGGTCCTCATTATATGCTGGCCGGAGCCACACCTCTGGCCGCACCCAAAAGACCTGATAGGGGCTTAACATATGCGCATGTTTGTCATAGGTTCCTTGGAGGAGCCTTTGGCTGCATTGGCTCTCCAGGGAGAACCTAGGTCCCACATTGGTGGAGGCTTTCAATCCGGATGTCTATTGTTCCTCCAGATTCAAGCTCCCCTGTCTGCCTGACCATGTGCTCTGGCCATGCGGCGGGCGCCATTACCTGGGAGCACATGGCAGGCTGGTTGCTACACAGAGCATACTACATTACAGTATTTTTTTCTTTTCACTGAACAAGCCTCTCACCTTTTAGCCCTCTTCCCCACATGAGACAGTCCAATTTCAACACAATATAGTTATAGTAGTATACTTTATTATGGTCATAGACCAGCATATACACGAGACAAGAGATTACACTTACATAATTTTCAATTAAAAATATGATACATATATATACATTAAAAGTTAAAAGAAATTATGTACAAAAAAAGGCAATTTTGGATGAATAAATACCACAATTGTAACAATATTATCTTATAAAATATACTATTTATGCCAGACTAGTTTACATCTTAAATTAAAAAGCCACTACTAATATACATTGTTGTCTAAGATATTCTGTCAGCCTTTGCAAACTGCCGTGTTAAATTTCGTGGTAAGTGCTGTAACCTGTGCATTTTCTCCCATGAGCAACATACTAATTTATGCTTGATTTCAACAGCCTGGGTTTCTATCAAGCAAAGGGGATATATACGTTGAGCAGATCTTTGATGGAAAAGGCACAGGAGAAGGACACATTCTATTGTTTCCACCTCACCTCTTTCATATGGACAGAGTCTCTCTTCCAAGGGGATCTTTTTATATAACCAAGAGAGGAAGAGAAAAGCCTCGCCCAGTGGTGGGAAAGCCAGGTGGAGACCTGGACAGCCACTGGTGCCCAGACGCCTTGGAGGGCCAGATGGAATTCTTGGATTCATTCTTGTAACAACAACAGCCATGTTCAGAAGTTCTGAACAGAGGCAAAATCAATTTAGCTCCATTCAGAATCAGATCACTAATTCTAAAAAATTTGCAGTAAACATGTGTTGGGGGGGAGGGGGGGTCTGTTGTCCCAAGAGTTCTCTTTCTAAATCATTCAAACCACTCACCCAGGGTGAGGTATTACCTGCCCCCAGCCCAAATTTCTTGCTCTGAGAAACTGAGATGGAGAAAAAAAATGACCTTCACATGGTGATGCTGTAGGAATTTCCCCATGTCTTTATGGTCAAGACCACAGAAAATAGCAGGCAGCCAAGAGCATTACCCAAACTCTGCTCTCCCTAGGCCCCTCCCTCCACATTTGCGAAGGGAGTTTTGGAAGCCCTGAGTTCATCCTGGGTACACAGAGCCAATCAACATGTAGTGGCCAGTAGGATTTCTACCCTCAACCTTCTGCATGCAAAGTAGATGCCCTGCCACTATGCAATGGCCCACCACTGATGCATTGATGTTATTTCTACTGAGAACATCTGAGTAGGCTTAGTGCCACAGGAAGAACTAAAAAATGACATGTGGGCTCTCTGCCTGGTATGTGGTTTCTCCCACACAACAGAGACAAAGCTTTTGAGGATAAAAACAGGCACATCTGATGCCCTCAGCTATGGGTGAACTCCCTTCGGTTCAATCCAGAATCAGCTCAGTAATCATGAGCTTTCTCGGTAAGCATTTTGGGGAAATACCATCTGTTTTCAGGTACGTTTTCACCACACATCAAACAGCAGCTCCAGCAGAATGACTGCATCAGGAAAGCAGCCTGAGGGGAAAGGGTTAACCTACACCCTCTCACACTGCAGACCCACTGTGGTTTTGGCTTGTTCTCTCCCCATTGGCTTCCAAGAAAGATGCTGTTGGAACCGCTTGGGCTTTGGCAGCCATGCAAATATGCCTGTCTTTTGGACAATGGCATCTAAGGCTGTTTGCCAGGGCAATGTATGGAAAGATGCCATCATTCCTTCTGGACAGCTCTTTGGCCTTCCTTTAGGTGAAAGGATGGGGGACCTTTTCCAAGCCTTCTGCAGTCTAAGCAGCTAATTTTAGTTGTTTTCAAGCATACTTGAACATCCTTCATATATCAGAGGCATAGGCTTTCTTATCCTGTCGCTGTTCCTGTTGCCCCCAAGAAAGAAGCTCATGCATAGCTTAACCACACACTGACAAGTTAGCAATTCCACATCCATGGGGGATGTCCTAGGTATGCGAAACAATATGACTTTGCAAATTAACCAAAAGAAAAAAAGCAAAGAAAACACCCCTTCCCTGATGAGGACTCAATAAGCAGCAGGAGTACAGAATGTTGAGAACAGCTAAGTGGGGAAAAGGCGTATATGACACTCAGCTTGCTCGGCCCCAGAAATCTTAAACAATCGTGAAGGGTGAGATTTTAGGGGTGTGTCATGAGTGCCTCTGGGGATCTGCCTTCTGCGGATCTAAGTGAGGTGGAGGATCAGCTCCCAACTCCAGAGGAGCCTCCACCTGAGCCAGATGAGGCTCAAGCAAGCACCTCCCAGACTTTTGCCCCAGCAGCAGCTGAGCCACAGCTAAGTTCAAGCCCACCTGGTTCACCTCCTCGGGTAGAATGTCTAAGATCCTGATGCAGGCAAGACTTAGCTGTGAGAAGGAAAGAGGCACGCCTGCGTGGTCGCAGATCACTAAGCCCTGAGTTTTAGTAGGAGCCGGGACCTCACTGCCAGCTGCTAACTAGCACAGGAAGTGGCTGGGTATTTAGGCACAGCACAGAGACTACCAACTTGTGCTAGCAACTAGTCTTCTTGGCTAAGCTCTGCACCTATTCGGCTTGTGACTGGACTTGTTTCTGGAACCCTCTGGCTTTTGACTCTGGACCTGCTTGACTTCGGCTCTGTTGACTCCTTGGACTGGTTTACTTGTGAGTTTTCCTGCTTTGATCCTGGCTTGGACTGACTCTGCTTCTGGCTCAGTGTTTTGGACTTGGCAATTGGTTCCTGCTTTGGTTTGACCTCGGACTGTCCCAGACTTCTGCTTGACTCCTGGCCTGCTGGCACCCAGCCCGTGACAGGGTGGACTTTTGCACATAGTTTCTTCTTCTTGTAATTCCTAGAGATTCTTTCCATCTGGCATTTATTTTTCAGATTTATACCCTGCCAGTTAAATTACCAAGAGTCACAGGAAGGTTGACAGAAAAAATATATCATGCCACATGAATATTTAAAGTTAGGGGCAGCTCTTGTAATTATCCACTCAGCACCTGTCCACCTGCACAGGATTGAAGTAGCAGTCCCAGTGTCTCCAGTTGTGCTTCCCAATGCCCTCCAGCAAGAGCACTGGCTTCTATTCCCCTAGTCAATGGCATTCAGTCTGCCAGTGATAGCTGTACAGACTACTAAAGTACTCATGTCAAGCCACATTCCCTTCCTGTAACCTGGTATAATCTCTGTCATATATAAATCACTGAAATTTGTACTCCACCCTATTCAATAAGTTCAGGGTGGCTTACAACTTTGATTGGTTTAATTTATTGCCTTTATCTTTGTCCTACTTGTTTTTGTAATGGATACATCCAGTCAATCTCTGATTTACCTAGAAATTAAATTACCTGATGCCATGGGCTGTGAATCATGACCTCTAAAAGTAGACTCGTCTGCTGTTTTGTATAAACCCATTAGCCGGGAAGGTCAGGGCAATTTCCAAGCAAATTAAAATTTCTCCAACCTCAATCAAAGTCTGCCTGTTTCATACCATTCATATTATAATCCAGGGATGACCAATTGGAGGCCCATGGTCCCCAACGACCCTATGAAACATTACTCAAGATATGTTTGTGTGTTTTTAAAAAATTTTTTACACTTTTACTTGAAAAGAAGCAGTGAATTCATGTACATATTTTGTATGCCTGCTGTGTTGCTTTCTCGAAAACCAATAAATAAATAAATAGCTTGGCTCCTACAAATGAGTTCCATATGCACTACTCTGCCTTACTACTGTGGAGTAAACTTCCTCTTCCATTAAATTACTGATCCTGCAGAAAGAGAACTTTTATGGAAGAGGAAGCACATATCATGGCAGAGACCACTTAGGGTGCATGGAACTTATTCATAGGGACCAAGCCACCATCTCTTCAATAAATCTTCAGAAACACATTCATTCCCAAAACTACCTCCTCTACTAGTGCTCTTCTACCATCTCTCTGAATGCTCTCATTCTTCCTAACCCTCAATTATTAGGAGATGCCAGTTTTATCATTAAGACAACCATTCATGAGATGGTGAGCTAGCCTTGAATACGACAAACACCTGGAGTACATGTGCATGCATGAATCAACCCTTTGTTGGGTCTTTAATTTTAACATGATGAAAATTTGTTACTTGCCACAAGACTCCTTTTCATTTTTATTGGAACAGATTAACATTGCCTGCTATAGCATGGCTGAAAGCCAGCATAGGACTCCAGCCAAAGACTGCCTCTGGGCCTCTCCATATACCACCAAGACCTAACCACATCAAATGAAAACAAAGTACATGACTTGGCTGTCTCTATGAGCTCCTAGAGTGATCGGGGGGGGGGGGGGCAGAACTTTGTCCCTCTAGGCTTCCATCTTGGCAGCCATGTCTACCACTCTAGAAAAGGATTTATATTAATCAAAACTTTTGGAAATAATAATTCACCACAGGCAAATCAAGACGCCGGCTATCCAGATTAAGGAAGTTTTCACAGTTCCTAGAATGGACCTTGGCAGCTAGGTGGACCAAGTCTGGCCCTCCATAGGCAGCAGAATGAGATGGGAATAACATGGCAGCATGCTGAACCGATAGAGCAGACAGTCTCATTTCAAAGTGTAGCATGGCATACCATTTTTCAAAGTTCCAGTTTTTTTTAAAAAAAACTCTACAAATAGAAAACAGCCCACTGTGGTGTTTGTTTTTTAATATATAATTCTCATCATATTCAAATGTGAGGCTACTTAACTCCAGAGATTGGATCCATGAACAGACAGGACAGGTCCCCAGGTTTTCAGAAAAAAATATAAAATATAAAAAATATATAAAATATAAAAAAGTTATAGAAACATCACCTGTAGCTTTAAGCAATGAATGTTCTCAATGGTCATTGCTAGGCAACCACAACAGTATTTTCAGCCTTCAAGCCTTGGTTTCTATCAGTAAAAGGCAGAGGGAGGGGGCAGAGGATTATTCATGCATTCTGAAGTAATTCACCCCATTAGTTGTCTATCACCCTGTTCTGCTGCATGTGCTGAAGAAGCCCAAGGGACACTGCAATGCACCTTCCCATATGTAACGTACCCATACTCTTCAACATTTAACCAAACCTGATGGGAAATGCAAATACTGCTAATTCTCTACCAGAGATTCAAAGATTTGTATTTGTATAGGAAATGTGGCAAGAAGAAACTCTGTCCCTGCCTTTTCTCTCACATTTCAGCCCATTGCTTTTCTCGTTCCTCAGGACTTCAGGCATTTTATACTTTACTGTCACCACCCATTTCTTTCTTCATTCTGTCTTCCACACTTCTAAGCAAGGCTTGGAATGTTCTTCTGCTTCCCCGGGGGGGGGGGGGGGGGGGGAGGACAACAAACATCTGCTTTCATTTCATTGACATTCCTCACCAAAACATGCATCTCCCAACAAGTGTCAGCTTGAATACTATTTTACAACCAGAGAAAGACACGGGGAAATACCTGTATTTTACTTTGATAACCATCTTGAGGCATTCTTCTCTCACTATTTTATTTGTTTTACTATATTTATAGTTTGCCTTTCCCACTGAGCCTCAAGGCAGATTTAACAGTGTAAATCGATTTGATCAGTGGGATAAGACATCTAACAGGCAATGTACTAGGACTAGGATTACAGAAATCTGAGACAGGTACAGAATCTGAGACATGATTCAGAATGCATATGTAATGCAGAAAAAGTTATTGCATCAGTAGAAAATAATGCAGTGATGACAGGATTATACATACAACAAACAGATAATACGTCTTATACTCAGTGGCATACATTTATTATGTATTTAGTAAATTTAATTTACAGACTGCCCTCCCCTGTAAAACAGGGCTCAGGGGGTGTATGATAGAAGACATTAATATATCAAATTTACAATTAAAAAGAAAAAAAAGGACAGTACTTAGCCTGATTAGATGATGCTAAAAACTTCCAGCTTTGCCATTGCGGGGGGGGGGGGGGGGAGGCAAGAAAATAGGAGTGGCAAGAAAACAGGAGTGCCAGACAGTTGGAAATAGGGCTGCCAAGTCAGCCCGGGGGGGTGGGGGATCCCCCGCTATAGGGGTTCCCGATCCGCCGGCCGGCATTCGGCCGGCGGGGGGAACCCCACCCCAGAAGTCATCCAGTGAGGACGACTTCCCCTGTGTAATGACGTCACCCGGAGTTGACGTCATCACGTTGGGGGCGTTGCCAGGAGAATGCTCTGGCAACGCCCCCAACGTGATGATGCCACCTCCGGGTGACGTCATTACATCGCCGTGGCCCACGCGCAAAGCGCACGCACCAGAAGAGCTCCCGGGGGGAGAACAACTCCCTTCTGCCGGTAAGTCGCCAGTACTTGGCAACCCTAGTTGGAAACTGTCACTGTCCTCAATCAAACTACTTGCGGAACATCTTTGCCTTGCAGAACTGCATTAAGTCCCACAGAGCATGGATGTTATTTGGCAGAGAGTTCCGCCAGGTTGGAGCCAGGGCCGAAAACGCCCTGGCTCTGGTCATGGACAGCCAGATGTCTCTCAGGCCAGGGACCATCAGTTGTCTGCTGAGCCCAATTCTCTTTGGAGGGTATAACAGGAGAGGTGGTCCCAAAGATATGTGGGTCACAGACCATTAAGGGCCTTAAAGGTTAACACCAGAACCTTGAACCTGATCCGGTATTCCACCCAGGTCCAGTGCAGCTCGTACAACACAGGTTGAATGTGTGTTGTTCATGGGGTATAGTCCACAACCCCTTTCCCTTTATAAATGCGTTTCTGAAACATTCTGTTACAGTATAGTTCTATTACCTTTATAGAAATGCTCTCCTGAACAATTCTGTTTTGCACAGCTTGCCGAATGACAGAAGTGTGGGAGCCCTCCTGACCTCTGACTAGCAAACAAAATTATTTTTAATTATTACTTAATATCATTTGCAAATAACCATTTCATTTAAAAATGGAACTGGGTAAATTATGTACAACGATGAAAGTAAAAAAAAAAAAAAGATTAAAAGGAAAACAGGCTCTTAAGACTTTCCATGTCCTGTATTTTCTAGAGAAGGTTAGGGTAGCATGGGTGTATGCTTAACTATATTTGTATTCTTGGAATGTCTATTTTCTAAGGCAAACATTTCTTTTAAAAACTGATTTTGAAAATATAACAATCGAATAACAAGCAAGCAACAGGGATTGAAACAAAAGAGTTATTATTGTCAAATACCACTTCCTGCAGGGATAGTGATAGCCTCAAATCCAGCTGTGCATAGATGAATACTAGCAGAGTCATTAGTAATGTAAGAAACCCCATCTCCAAAGAGTCACACCAAAGACTGGTGTCTCCTAGTCACACAATAAACTGACTGATGACTATTTCCTTTCCTGTTATTTTATAATAAGTAGGCCAGGATCCAAAACGTCCCAGTACTTTTGCCTATGCAGTCGAATTTTCCAGATTTTTCCTTTTGAAAGCAGGATCTTGAAGTTTTAGGGCTACTCCAAAAGTATACCCTACAGGGTGGTCAAATGCCTAGAAGCTCATTTAATGTCGCCTACATGGCACTGGACCATGACCTGGATAGCCCAGGCTACCCTGATCTCATCAGATCTCAGAAGCTAAGCAAGGACGGCCCTGGCTAGCTCTTGGACGGGAGACCTCCAAGGAATACCAGGGTCGTGACGTGCGGGCAGGCAATGGCAAACCACCTCTGAATGTCTCTTACCTTGAAAACCCTACAGGGTGGCCATAAGTTAGCTGTGATTTGACAGCACTTTCCACCACCATCATAAGTGGTACATTTCGCTTCTACCAGAGTTTTTGCCCAAATACCAGAGCATCACCCCCACAACCTGGATGTGATAATGTCACTCCTGGGTCACATGGGCAGTAACGGAGACATGTTGCTGCCCATCAGATGGATCTCCTTCTTCTTTGGGGTAAGTCCCACCCCCCCCCGCCAGCTGATTGGTGGTGGGGCCAGGCAGTGGAGCGTCTGGCAACCCTATACTGGAAGGATGTGCCCAAACAACCCTTGCAACAAATATAGACAGGAGGCTGTAAAGAGGGCTGGGCGGAGTGCTTCATGCAGAACAGACTAGGGCTGCCAACTTCAGCCAGGGAAACTCCTGGGGTCAGTGCCTGTGGAAGGCAGAATTTGGGGGAGGATTTCTCGAATCTGCGGTATACCATAGTTTGCTCACTGAAGCTGTCATTTTATCTAGGGAACTGATCGGTGTAGTCTGAAGATCAGCTATAATTCCAGAAAATCTCAGGCCCTACCTGGAAGTTGGCAACCCTAAGTAAAGGACAGGCTGTCCCGTTTTATGGCAGGCTTTGCCACAGCAACTGACTTACTCACGGGCCCAAGCAGGATTATTTAGGCAGAGCCAGCCCAAATTAGAGCCAGGCACAGTCTGGCAACCAGTAGGAGATTGGGGGGGGGGGGGATATGGAGGGGCTTCTGGCAATGGCATGATCTCCCTTCCAGGAGAACCCAAAAGTGATATCATGCCTCTCCAGGAATTGCCAGAAACTCGGTGATAACAGCAGTGGCTCCGAGTGGTCATGGGAAACAAGTGCCAGGGGATAGTCAAATGACTTCACACACACCCTTGAACCACAGGTGGATTCGCAGAGTAGCAACAGGGCTGGTTTTGCCACCCCTCCACCTCTGGGTGCTACCTGGAAATCTCCCGCTATCACAACTGATCTCCAGACAACAGAGATCAGTTCCCCTGGGGGAAATGGCTGCTTTAGAGGGAGGACTCTATGGCACTGTACCCTGCTGAGGTCCTTCCCTTCCCCAAACCAGGGGCGTAGACTTTTTAAATCCCCGAGGGGGGGCTCCCTCATGCGCGCGCACAAAGCACGCGCTCGGGACCATGTCCCCGCCGCTCCCCCCCCCAGGGAGCTGCCGCCGCCGCCGCTTCCCTCCCCCGGGCCGTGACCGCCCGCCCGCCTGCCCGCCGTGTGGCCGGCGCGTCGCCCTTGTGGGCCCCTGGCTCCCGCTCTGCCTCGCGCTCGGGGCGTGCGGGGGTGGCGCAGATGCCTCTCCCCCCCCCCGCCCTAGGGAGGCAGGAGGGCAGGCTGGGGGTGGGGGGGAAGGAGAGGCGGCGACGGCCGGCTGACTGGCCACCGGGTGCTCCATTTTCCCGGGGGTGGCTGAGCTGTTGACGCCCATGCCCCAAACCCCACCCTTCCCAGGATATACCCCAAATTCTCCATACACTTCCCAACCCAGAGCTGGCGACCCTAACCCTATGTAATTGCCTAAGTGTGCCTCATGATGGAGGCAGCCTCGGATTTGAGGCTTCTTGGTGGTGGATGGAGGCCCTTTTTACCTATTTCAAATTGTGCAGGTTTAGGTTCAGGTTGTAATAATAAGACTTGGTCTGTGGATGGGGGTTGCTAGTGTATAGGTAGAACTAACTGGCAAGCACGCTGAGACATTTGGACCTTGTGCAGCTGGAGTGGAATGGAGAGGGGGATTCCCGTGATGGAAAGTAGCATCAGCTAAAACCTTGGTTGCCTCAGCTGTGGGGGTGGGATAAGACTCAACACCTCTTAGCACAGTTTGATGGGCAGGCTAGAATAAACAACACACAAGCCCAGCGGCACCTTCAAGATCAACAAAACCAGTGGCAGCACCGGTTGAGTTGGGAGCCAGGGTGGAGTTGACCAAAAACTGCTGGCAGCCATAGATTACCTGTTGGGGAGTTATCCATGCTACATTTCAGGAGGAGGCTGTTTATATTAGGCCTATAAGCCATAAAATGCCTGGGCAGCAACTACTGTTTTTCCAACCTTCTCAATGGTTTCATACTAGGGTTGTTAACTGTGAGTTGGGAAGTTCCTGGATATTTGGGGGCACTGCCTGGAGAGGAGCGGAGGGAGAAAGCAGTGTGGATGTGACGCTATGGTATTAAGAGTTTCTAGGTCCCCCTGGCCACTGGCGGGGGGGGGGGGAGGGTTGCCGAATCCAGGTGGGAAAACTACCGGAGATTCAGGAGGGAGGGGTGGAGCATGGGGAGGACAGGGATCTTGTCTTTTATTATTATTACTTATTTGGCTTCTAGCCCTCCCTCCCACTCAAGCAGGCTCAGGGCGGGTCACAACAGTATATAAACCACATAATACAACCCATTAAAATATAACAAGCAGTTTAAAAATCAGTATCTCAGTTTATACTAATGAACTACTGTTGATGGCACCAATAATTCATCTGCTCCCAGAGGCTATAGCAGGGTATAGTGTCATAGAGTCCACCGATCTCCATAGTTTGGAGATGAACTGTAATTCCGGGGGATTCTGAGGTCTCACCTGGAGCCTGGCATCCCTGTATGGAGTCCACCCTCCAAAGCTGCCATTTCCTCCAGAGGAACTGCTCTCTGTAGTCCAGAGCAGTTGGAGAAATCCAGGCCCCACCTGAAGGCTAGCAACCCTGTTTAATGTGCACATGCCTGTTGTGAAGCAAGCAGTCCTCACAACACAGCCTCCCTCCCTCGGGCTCTAGGCAAGCCCTAGCACGAAGCTGCTGTACCACTCCAGTGGAAGCAGCACAGTGTGTGGAGGTGCTAATCGCTCAGCTAATTGGCAGGTGGAGAGGCAAGAATGACAGTGACGCAAGGATGTGGTGTGGAGGAATGTAAACAATACCATTGTCACCTAAACATGGATCAACAGAAGCACGACACTGTTTCTACTAAGTACTTGTAACTCAAACAACATGGCCCTTGTAATGTATTTTAACAGTGCAGTCCTAAGCAGCGTTACACCCTTCTATGCACACGAAAGTCAATGGGCTTAAAAGGGGTAACTTGGTTTAGGACTGCACTGTAAATGAAAGAATCTTGAAATGGGATTTCTGCTCTGCAAACTCACTTCTCTTCTATGACATAAAATCAGATTGGTACTATCTATGACATTATCAGATTGGTACTGCAGTCTTAAACATCTTTATTCAGAAGTATGTCTGGCAGATTGCAGTAGGTCTTACATTCATGTAAACCACTATTGATCCCCCTCCCTGGCTGTGTTATGTGCATTTATGTTTTTTACTGAATTGTTAAAATATGTACTATGTATGCATTTTAAATTCTGTTAGCACATATATTTAAAATTTTGTTTTAACGCCATGAAATGTTAATATAGAAATGTTTGATGTTTTCATGATCGCTGCTTTGGGGACCCTTATTTGGGTGGAAAGGTGATATAGAAAATTATTAAATAAACGAATAAAGGTGATTAAACCTACAGAGTAATACTACTATTTAAACCAGGCTACTTATCTGATGGAAAACAAGTCGAAGGGAGAAAGTGGCACAGCAAGTGGAGGATGTACTATTGCAACCAATGAGAAACGACCACCACATATCTTGTTTGAATCAGCCCCAATGAAGTATGTACAGCATACGTGGAAAGGAATGCACTATTTTTATTAGCATTTCCTGTCAGAGGACTCAAGGAGAAAAGCAACAGACTCTTATGTTAACATAAGGTAAAGAATGGTGGCACAAAGCTTTCTAATTTATCAAGTGAAAATATTCCAACATTAATTTCCAATTTTGAATTTGTATTTGGGAAAAAAAAAATCCTGCCACAATTCTTTTTTGTTTGGGGTCCAAAGAATATCTTCACAATTGCATTGCCTTGTCAGATTAGCTAATGTGTGTGTGTGTGTGTCACATTTTTGGTCTCCACACAAACCCAATATTAATAACCCTTGCATTCCACCAGTAAGGACGGGGAAGATCTTATGTAAACAGTGTCACTGGCGCCATTCCCGGAGCGCTGAAAAGTCTATACAGTTCTTGGGAGCCCCCGAGGTGTGGTTTCCTTTGAGCTTCCCAGTGAAAGAACACTACCTGGCCTGGTTACTCCACTTGCTGACTGGATACAAAATAGTTTTAAAGTAAGTTTATCTGATCTTTCCTAACATATTTTAAATTATTTTAAATTATTGCTCTATTGGTAGGTCGATGTCCTGAGTTGTAACAACAACTAAGATAGGGTGAAGAAATCTGAAAACTCTGATAGGTTACATAAATGCCAGGAAATGATAAATGAGTGCCATCAAGTTGCAACTGAGTCATGGCAGCTCCAGGACCATGGGGGGTTCTCAAGGCAAGAGATGAGCAGAGGTTGTTTGCCAGTGCCTCCCTCTGCCCAGCAACCCCAGCCTTCCTGGGTGGTCCCCCATCCAAGTATCACGGCTGATCCATATAAAGGCCGAAGGCACTGCTATTACTAGAATGGGCTGTGATACCAGTCCTGGTGTACGCATTATATATAGTTCAAACAGCAGGTTCTCTACATTAAATCATTAAAGAACCATAGAATTAATTCTCAAAGCACAATATTATTTTTCCAAAAAGATCCAAAAAGGTGAACATCTAGCTCCTCACATACCAACAGGAAGTAGCCCCCATGTCGTACACCAAGTGGCATCCCTCTTTGAAAACTGAGAGTACTTTTGAGACAGATCAGGACATGCCATAGCGTCTGCCATTCAAACAAAAAGTTTTAAAAAATGCAACTGGAAATGCTGACGTTCTTGGCTGTATCCCAAGCTGAGGTTTGGGACACAACCCTTAAGTCTGTGCTGTCAGAGACTTCAAACCAAGGAACTGGTTTATTTCCTGATTTTAAAATAACCACTCTTTATTTTCCAGTATATTTTCTGTTTCTAGCACCAAAAAAGGTCATGCTGGCTTAAATTATCAGGTTCTAACCATAGTGTACAATTTTTTTAATAGCAGGGACGGCCTAAACAGGTGGCATTTGCTTGCCTGAGTGTCCAGTTTGATTAATGCACAGTTTTTCTAATATGTAGTATGGCCCTGTTACAAAAAGCCACAACCTACACAGATTTCCCAGTACGCATTCATTGCAGTTCAATGCAAAGCTACATTCTTCTACTCAACAGCCTGTATTTTAGTTATATGAATGCAAAACAGGTTAACAGGACTGAAATATTACACAGACAGGCCTTTTAAGCTGATTGCATATTTAGTAGAGGAGCACAGTGCTGAACGCGTGCATTATATGTGCAAGTATTATGGTATTCATTCACTTTTACAGCAGATTTTTTTAAAGCTACTACTACATATACACACATTTCCCATTTTCATATATCCTTACAAGTTCCATGTCCATTGGTACAAAAGTAGTTTTCAGGACCAATCTGGAAGGACAAAGAAAAATCAGATGCATGCAGTTTCACAATATTTCTGGAAGAGTCACAGGAACAGAGTTGTCGCTCGCTAGTGAAGAGATGCTGCACTGGTGGTGGAAAGTGCTGTCAAGTTGCAGCTGACCTGTGGTGACCCAGGAGGGTTCTCAAGGCAAGTGATGAGCAGAGGTGGTTTGCCATTGCCTGCCTCTGTGTAGCAACCCTGGACTTCCTTGGTGGTCTCCCATATAAGTACTGACCAGGACTAACCCTTGCTTAGCTTTCAAGATCTGATGATATAGAATCATAGAATTGGAAGGGCCCTCCAGGGTGATCTAGTCCAACCCACTGCACAATGCAGGAAATTAACAACTACCTCCCCCCACACCCAGTGGTCCCTGTTCCATACCCAGAAGATGGCAAAAAAAACCCTCCAGGATCCCTGACCTAAGTGGCTTGGAGAAAAATTGCTTCCTGACCCCAAAGTGGCAATCAGCATTCCCCTGGGTGTATAAGAAAGGGCCACAAGAACTAAGCACTGATGCAACCCCCCCCCCAATCTGCCTAACTTGACAGAATCAGCATTGCAGTCAGATGGCCAGCTAGCCTCTGCTTAAAAACCTCCAAAGAAGGAGGCCCAGCACCTCCCAAGGAAGCCTGTTCCACTGAGGAAATGCTCTGTCAGTAAGTTCCTCCTAATGTTTAGCCGAAAACTCTTCTGTTTTAATTTCAACCCGTTGGTTCTGGTCCGACCTTCTGGGGCAACAGAAAACAACTCCACACCATCCTCTATAAGGCAGCCCTTCAAGATGGTTATCATATCACCTCTCAGTCATCTCCTCTCCAAGCTAAACATACCCAGCTCCTTCAACCTTTCCTCACAGGACTTGGTCTCCAGACCCCTCACCGTCGTCGCTGCCCTCCTCTGAACACATTTCAGCTTGTCCATATCCTCCTTAAACTGTGGTGTTCAATACTGTGCTAACCTGGGCCATCATAGTGATGCTGGATCACTACCTCATAAAAGATCCAAAGAAGCCTGAGCTGAGCCAAACCCACGAATGACATAAGTCTCCCGTCTCACACGCAGCCAAGTTCTAGGAAAATCTTCCATCAGGATGCTTGTTTTCATTTTAAAAGCAAAGCAGTAGGCCCGGTCTACACATGCAGCAGAATGAGATAAAAGGTGGAGGAAGCATTTTTTTAATTTTCATTTTTTTTAAAAAAAATTCTCCCCTTGTTTTACAGAAACTATAACAGCAATTTCAGCAAGTGGAAAATTAGTACATCAGGGGGGAAAGGGCTACCCTTCTCCTTGCTGCAGTAGTCCCGTACTTGGAAGGAGCTTTTCATAGAGGAGAGCATTCAAAACGTAGAGAGCTGTTGTGGTGTAGTGGTTTAGAGTGTCAGATTAGGACCTGAGAGAACCAGTTGGGAATCCCTACTCTGTTATAGAAGCTTGCTGGGTGACCTTGGTCCAGTCACAGCATAAACCTACCTCACAGAGTTGTTGTAAGGATAAATGAAAGGATGATATAAGCTGCTTTGGGTCCTCACTTGGGAGAAGATGGGGTATAAATGAAGTAAATAAATTATGCACTGCACCTAGTTTCAAGTAGCACAGTCCATTCTAACATCCCTTTAAGAGTAATAAGCAGTGTTCCCTCTAAACTGAGTTAGTGTGAGCTAGCTCACCATTTTGTAGCCTCCAGCTCACACATTTTTGTCTTAGCTCAGGAAAGATGGCTCCAGAGCAAACTACTTTATGCAGTAGCCAAATCGCTTGCTCACAAGTTCAATGCCAGTGGCTCACAAAGTAGAATTTTTGCTCACAAGACTCCACAGCTTAGAGAGAATATTGGTCACAAGTACACAAGACTGTGGAAGAGCCTGAAGATGTGTTTTTCATTCCTTTTTCAGAAAAGGTTCTAAGTTTTTCAACACAGACGCAGAACTGGGATTAGCAGTATTTCTGTTAACTCAACTCAACAATCCATTCAGTTTTATTTCCATGATTCCCATCTGCCAGCAAATGAAGTGGTTCAAAGGAAGCTACCTGATCCTAAAGTGGTCAGGGAAGGAATAAAATAAGAAGGGTGGAAGAAGAAAAGTTGGTTTCTATATCCCACTTATCTCTACCCTAGGTAGTCTCAAGATGGCTTTCAATTGCCTTCCCTTTCGCTCCCCACTACTGTCACCTTGAGAGGTAGGTGAGGCTGAGAGAGTCCTGAGAGAACTGTGACTAGCCCAAGGTCATCCAGCTGGTTTCATGTGGAGGAGTGAGGAATCAAGTCTAGATTATAGGGTCCGCTGCTCTTAACCACTACACCACGCTGGACTTGAGCAACATCAGCAGCCTGTTCTCACAAATGTGGGGCTAAAAGGGAGGGAAACAGAAATAAATGACAGAGCAGCCCTAGAGAATCTTTATTGACTACCCTGTTACCTGTGGGGTGGGGTGTAGATGATCTTTTATTTCATCTTTATTATAATGAAATAATAGATCACCTACATCCCACCCCACAGGTAACAGGATAGTGAAAGAGGCTAGTATTTCTACTAGCTGATGGACTGCTTTTGTTTTTTTACTTGTATTAGGAACAATACCTCTTTAAAGAACCTTTTCCACTCAGATCTCCAATCCAGTTTTGTTCTGGTATAAGCATAAATTCTAAAGTCCCACTGTCTGTTACAAGACTGGGTACTTTGAGGCATCCATAAATACAGGAATTTCCTCAAGGTATTCATCATTAAATGTCATGAGTTGACTTTTTAACACCAGAAAACAAAAATGCTTCAAATGTTAAGCTGGGTCCTGAGAACCGTGAGTAGAAAGCCATTTTGGTGTAGTGGTTAGGAGCGCAGACTCTAACCTGGGAGAACCGGGTTTGATTCCTCATTCTTCCACATACAGCTGCTGGTGTGACCTTGGGTCAGTCACAAGTTATTTCAGAGCTGTTCTCTCAAGAGCAGTTCTCTCAAGAGTTCTCTCAGCCCCACCTACCTCACAGGGTGTCTGTTGTGGGGAGAGGAAGGGAAAGGAGATTGTAAACCACTCTGAGACTCCTTTGGATAGTGAAGGATGGGGTATAGATCCAAATTTTTCTCCTCTTCTTCTAGATCACCAAATGCAGAATGGATCTCTCCCCCCCCCCCCGCCTTCCTCCTTCCACTCCTTTCAAGGGCCAAAGTACCACCAGGAATAGGGTAGGATGTGGTACAGGAGGCTACATCTTGCAGGGGAGATCAGCAGAAACTGAAGAGTGCCTGAATCTAGTTTAGTATACCAGGTTTCAATTTCAAGTGGGGCTACTAACAAATACTGTGACAGGGTAAAGCTTCGTAGCTCTTCTCCCATTCTATTATGACTTAAAGTTGGAATTCTTTACTTACTGCTGTCTAGTAGAGTGTGTGTGTGTGTGGGGGGGGTGGCTTCTTGAATGAGTGCATCACAAGATCCCCACAGATAAAAGCACTTTCTACTTGCAATGCTCAGGAGTATCATTTCTAGCACAACATTTACGAACTGATATCTCTAAGCTCAATGCTCGATAGGCTTTTATTGTATTTAGTAATTAATGTGACCAGTACTTTTATTCCAAGTTCAATTTGATCTGTCTTATAGATGGCTGAAGTGTACCAGTTTCCTAAGTATTAGGATCTAAACAACCATTCTTTAATTCTCCAAAGCACACCCTGAAACAGAAGTTTTTCTTCCAAACTGTTCAGAAAGGGGGTGGGGGTGGAGTGGCTGGCTAGACCTCCTGCCCACAGCCTAGGCTCCTGGTTCAGTTAGGTTCCGGTTGGTGGTTTGAGTTAACCATTACAAAAATGCTAACTACAAGTTGCAGGGCTGTTGAATGCCTCAAAGTATCCTTGAGCCACTAAGTCACTAAGTTCTCCGGAGCAATGGTAGACAAGTTACATCAAGCAAATTACACCATAAAATCCAGAGACTTTTTGCTCTTTTTTTAAAAACATAAATAAAATGCAGCTCTGTTTTGAACCGTCACCAGGACTACTCAAACATGAACTGTGTTTTTAGGTTTCAGTCCTGCTTTAGCTGTTCAGATCCCCACCAACAAGACTTATTGCTGTTTTTTTTTTAAAAAATCATATTTTTGGCTCTTCAGTGTCTTTACCTCTAACCCCCTCAGATGAACTGCTGCAGCAAAACAGTACTCAACCCCTCCACCCCAGCCCCCAACCCAACCCCATCCCATCCCCATCCCCAACAAGTTTAGGTGCCTACCAGGGTCAGGAAGGAGATCAGCGGTGCTGAAAGGGTGTTACTTGGAGTGTGTTGCCAAAGGAGTCCAGAGAGTCACTATGAGGAGGCAGCAGCATGTAGGAAAGGAAAGATTCAGAGGAAAGATACAGAGCTGATGCTGGAGAAGGAGTAAAAGTAGCAGCTCTAGGCTCTAGTCATAGACTTCAAAATCACCACCCACCAATTGTGTAGAGAGCAGAACCACAAAAACACGGAACTGGAGTCCATAGCAAATTCCACGGAGTACAAGAATCAGAGTGGAACATCGGATGACTGCATAATACAATATTTATACATTGAAGAACAAGATACAAAAGAAGAAGAAGAGGCTTGAGAAGGTGGCTGGCATGACTGTCCTAGGAGCCAGGGATGGACCTCTTCTCCAGGACTCTTGTGGACTCAAGATCCTCTGTGGACTCAAGATCCTCTGTGCTTGTAGTTCTCATGACATCCCCTGGTAGCAGATGGCACTGTCTCATCATTTGTATATTAAACATCTTCTTCTATTGGTCCTGGATCGGTTGTGATCCTATGCGAAAAGTTATGGCACAGTCTGAAAGCCGATCTGTAAACTGCTGAAGATGCCAACAACTCACTTGTGGAAGGCCAGAAAGGGATTCAGGTGGTGGCAAAATATTAGGGAAGGTTGGAACAGGAGTGGCCATCCCCTCTTCAGTGGGAAGTGGCAGCCAGTCCTGAGAGGGACAGACCCAATGCTCCCTCCCTGGGTGTGCTTTCCTGGGGCTGCTGCCATGAATGGGATGTGCCCCCCCCCATCCCGCTCAGGAGGTATGGTCCAGCCCCATCTTTTTAGACCGTGACAGTAAAGTTCAGATGCTTTCAGAATTCCCGTTGGTTTGTCTTTGCTTAGTAGGCTTCACACTGTTGGAAGACCGGGGGGGGGGGGGGGGGTAATACTGTTTGACCTTTTCCATATTAAATATAACCTAATAACAAAAGGTTTTCAAACCTTTAAAAAAAACCTGTTCAGAAAGAATGAGGCTGCTTTAGAATGTAAGAGGTGTCTAATAAAAAGCAAGTATAAAGTTTTTTTTAATAGGAAAATGTTAGCAACAATCACAAATTTCTTCTTTCACCGAGCCGGTAGCAGCCATACAGCTAGACTGTGAACTAGGTAGTCTCCAGTTTAGGTCTCAGTCCTGCCCTGAACTCACTAAGCAAGTTTTAGAATGCAATCCTAAGCAAAGTTACACCATTCTAAGCCCATTTACTTCAATGGACTTGGAACGGTATAACACTGTCACAGACTGCAGTGCCAGGCAAGCCTATTATCTGAAATAATAACACTGACCTGGCACACAGGGTGGTTGTAAAAATTTGCGAGATGACACTTGTTGAGTGTTTTCACTAGCTGAGGCTTCTCCTGAAGACTATATACAGTAAGGAGATTATTACCTTGCCCATTTTCAAACATTTGAAGTTGTGCTGGGTGGAAAATAGGGGAAAGGGCAGGTCTGGAGGGATTCCCTGTGCATGAAAGGAATTGGCGAAGTATGCCAGATTTAATGCTCCCCCCAGTCTCCCAAAACCTGTGGGAAATAAAGGCCTTACATGTATGCTGTTCTGGTGCTGCCAAAAAATGTTGGCAGAACGAAGCAGTGCGCAGGCATGGGCCCGAACCTGGGGCACACTGGCAGGTAGGCTAAAGGAAAGCAAGAGTCTCCCCTTCTTGCTTCAGTTCAGTCTGGGCTACAAAGGGCAAGAGGGGGTGAAGCTTTGGCTGAAGAGGACAGTGCCCTTATCCATGTCTTTCTGAGCTCAATTGTATCTTTTAAGCTGTAAAGCAAACTAATTTGTGCTGACAAAGGCCAAGAGAGCTTGACCCTTGATCTTTCCAGAGTCTCTTGCATGCTAGTTCCCCAAAGCACTCTCGAATAACATCCTGCTATACTGTTCAGGGCAACTGGCTTGCTACCAGGTGATAGCCAAGTCCTTGCATTCTGGCTGCCATGGAGCCTCTGCCATCTTGGCATCATCTTGCCCAGTGGGTCCACAGAGGAAAGAGGAGATTCTGTCAGGTGACAGCCAGTTGTTTAAGCTGGAAGGGAAACGTCGATGCATTCCATTGATAACAATGCAGAGCTGAAAGATCATCCATAATCAGGTACACACTGTGATTCACATCCAAGTGCAATGCTTGGGACCTGACGGCATTGCTGTTGATGGAATGCATATCAGACTATGCATTCAAGTGCATGCTGCAGACCACCCAATGTGGTGTGATCCACAACTAAGTGCATGCTGCAGACCACCCAATGTGGTGTGATCCACAACTAAACAAACTACAAACTACCTAGCTGGCTGGTACATCACTGTGTACTGTGTACTTTAATATCTTAAACGTCAACTCAACCCCCTATACACGCATTCTTTCTGAGACTGCAAAAAATGAATCTCAAATTGCAAGGGGAGCTTTTCTGCTCAGACACTGGTCATAATGCTTTGACAACTTCTCTACTTCTAATCATATTACTATACATATTTATGAATTGCAGTATGTCTAATATCTTTCATTACAGGAAGCCAAACAATAAACTTTGAAAATAAAAATATAATTTCGCTGACCATTTTATTTTGAAGAAGGAGGATTAAGTGGCAGCAATCTGCAACTCACTAGACTCTACCACTCTATTACAATACCTACAACAATCTTGGAGGAAAATCAGTTTTGATTTGCATACTTAGAATTACTACTGAAAGGGCTAGGAAAAAAATACACCAAATCAGTGTTTACTTCCTAGAGCCCAATTTGTAAAGAAAAGTGTTTCAACAGTGACACCTCATGGTAACAAAAGGCAATTTTTTGGCTTCAAATCTTTATGGCTGGATATGTATGAGACCAAAATATAACTGAGCCTCTTAAAAATACATTAATATCAGAGAAATCAAGGCTTATATGAAATGCTTATTAAAAAGTCCGTGTGACAGATAGGTGAAAGAAAATAAACTGTACCTTTGAGGGCTTACAGCCAAGCAGCATCACTACAAAGTTCTTGTAGTTCTCTCTGTTTAAGTACCCTTTGTTGCCGTCATCACATGCCTCAAATGTCCAAAGAGTATAAAAAAGTTATTAGGGACCAAAAAATGATGTCTAACTTGGTCCTGTGCACTTAGATGAATTTATAGCCCAGGTCTGGTTCAGTATCTGATATTATATACTACAAACCTGTGAACCTTAAGGTGTTAGTACAAGACATTTAAAAGCTTCATTCATTTTATTAAAGCTTCTATAAGCGATACTTTGCATATCAAGGTGGAAATATTATGCTTATTCATTCAGATATGGATCAGAGGTCTTTCGTATTTTAAAGAGGTGATCTAAATGAATACCTAATCTGTATTTAAATAATCTCTTTTCACTTTGTTCAAACCATAGATATGGTTGCTAGAATGCCTGCTCCAACAGACTCTTGTTATTTCCTTCAGAGCAACAACTGTGGTCATTGTGAAGCTACAACTAAAGGCCCAAGACACAGGGCACCAGGTGAGTCAACACACCACCAACTACTGCACCGTGTTGTCAGCTGACCCCATCACCCAGTACCCTCTGAACACAAACCACATACCTGCCCAGTGCTGATGAAAACACCCCCTACCTGGAAAATATATGTACTCTACCACCTCCCAACAAACTACAGCCTCTTATTGCCTCCTGCCTCATCTTTAATGAGCCACATCACGAGCTTAAAAGCTAAACCAGGCTCCGGGTTACTCCGAGAGCCAGTCTGGTGCAGTGGTTAAGTGCACAGACTCTAATCTGGGAGAATGCAGTTTGATTCCCCACTCCTCCACTTGCAGCTGCTGGATGACCTTGGGTACACCATAGTTCTGTCAGAGCTGTTCTCTCAAGGACATCTCTGGAAAGAGCTCTCTCAGCCCCACCCACCTCACAGGGTGTCTGTTGTTGGGAGGGGAAGGGAAAGGCATTTGTAAGCCGGTCTGAGACTCCAAGTCAAGGGCAGGGTATAAATCCAATCCCTTCTGTTCTTCTCTTCTAATATGAAACTAACTATAGTGAGGTATCATCAGCCTACTATCACGTATCAGATATGTGTCATGTATACTATGTTGAAGAGAATTAGAGGGCCAGGAGGGAACAACTGGAAGGAATATCATAGCTAGCTGTAATGTTTTTGCTGAACAATCCCTTCACTCTCCTCATTGCAGGTATAAAGCTTGGGTGTGGTCAGAGGCAGAATCCAAAGAACTCGTGGTTCTCTGGCTCTTAGCCCATGGCTTGAGTTCTGTGCCCTGGATCAGCCAGCCCCTGGATCCAAGACTGTAAGGGGCTTTTGGTGAAAAAAAGCAGGGTAGAAATAGCTGAATAAATAAAACAATAAACAGCTTATGTACTAAGGAGCTACTTTTATACCATACTGAGCCTCCTTTCTAAGCAACAACTGAGATTGCTTTTTCAACAGGCACTGAAGTAGTCTCAAAGACGAGTGACGAAGCTCCTAAAAACAATCCTGAATTAAGTAAAAGGAAGACTGCAGTAATATTAATACTTCAAAAATATTCTAATATTTTTAAAACCTAAAAAGGGAACCAAATAACTACATTTCTCATTCAGCATCTGGGCCAATGCATACAGCAGCTCTTATTCCTTGGCCTTACATTTTGTGTGGGTATTCGTGTTTCTGCATATGTGTGTATGCCTGGAAATCATGGGGACTTCTGGCGACCTCTACTGGAGGCTTGGATGTTTTTCCAGAGAGGAGGCATGATAGCCTGCTTCTGAGCCCTGATATTACTTGAAGGACTCCCTTCCAATTGCTTGCTAGGGTTTGCCCTGCTGAGCTTCCAAGCTCGGACTTGACTGGGCTATCCAGGACAGGGCTCTTGGCTTTATACTGATTATTACAAAAGAAATGAAGAAAGGCTGATTGCCTTTTGATCATCAGTAAAAACCCTTTAAGGATAAAGTGTTAATGAAATGCATGAACAAATTGTCAGATCCTGAAAACACACCAGAAGTACTTTAGACTTTTGGAATTAATGCACACAAAAATAATCAGCTTCTGGAATTTTAATGACTAAATATTATCTATAAATTCAGCCGACATGTTAACCCTTCCACAGCAGGTGAGCAGGAAGTAATTCTCACGTCTCAGATCCATTAATTCTTTTTTTTTACATTCCCCAAAGAAGAGATTTCTAGTTCTAAGGAATCACTGAAAACTGTAACTTCAGTAAAAGTAAATTTACAAAATAAAAACTAACTTTTTATCTGGAAGAACAAATTGCCCAGAAAAACTACCATATTTTCTTACCTAGACATTTTAAAACATTACTTTGCATTCTTAAAGTGCAACAAGTTGTATTCCTAAATATTATTAATGTGTGTCTAGATTAAAAATTCCCATATTTTGTTGTTGGATTTTGTTTTGTCAAAACTTTTCTAAAGAGAGCAGAAAGTTATTAGAAGGTCAGAAAGCCTCCAGTATACCCACTGTCCGTTCACTAGGGATACAAATTTTATTTTAAAAAGCAACTCTTTGTAAAAAAATGTATGTAAATAATTAAAAATAAAAAACTACCTATCCAGCCCGTATACATATATTCTTATCTATTATCAGTTCTGCTATTGATTTTTGTTAAGAAAAATTAATACATTAACATGTGCTGGTGTCAGTCTTGCATGCAGACAATTAATGGTAAGGTCAGCATTGGAAAACAGGTGTCCTGGAGGCACAGACCATCTTGGAATGCACAGGTAATCTTTTGCCAGCTTTCCTAGCTTTGGAAAACGGTTATATGTTGAAAGCAATATTTATATTGCAAATGAAGCTCATCTCTATATTCACACCCATTTATACACCACCTGAGAACCTCCGCTTAAAGTTTTACATTACCACTGCTTATTTGCTATTATTAAAATATAAAATTTATGTATCATCAAAATCATTCTATACACTGTACCAAGATAGGGTAGGGAACTCTGCAAAGCTGCTGCCAGTCAGAACACAATATACTGAACTAGCTGGTTTAATAGTCTCACTCAGTATAAGGCAGCCTTTCTGTGATCTCAGGCAGACGTGGTTAACTAGATACATGAGCTCTTTGTAATGCCTTACAAAAACTCCTTTGCTCCTGCACAATTTGTGGGTTTGCTAGTATGGCTTCATTGTAGCTTTCTCTAACTCTTAATCATAAGATAGAAGACTACTAGATATTTTCATTATAGATTGTTGTGAGTGAAGTCTAATTATTTAATTAGATTTTTATAAAGAAGGTATACACCAACTGGAATTGATCACTCTGGGTGGGGCCATGGCTCAGTGGCAACGCATGCATTTTGCATGCAGAAAGACCCAGGTTCAGTACAAGGCAGCTTCATATGTGAACATCCCACTGACATAATAAATAATACTTATATTACTACCTAATGCCTTTTTTCATTCAGACATTACATGCCCAGCAAGCTTACAGTTTGAGTTAAGTGCAGGGGAGAGAAATAGAAAAGATTGGTTAAGGTAACATCTGCCCTCTCTTGCCTGCCTCCTTGACTTACTTTCTAGACCATCCAAATTACTTCTAATTTACTTTCTATCTGAAAAAAATAGAACATCTGACCACAGTCCATCCCCATTGTTTGTACCTCACCCACTGTAAAGATCAGTCTCTTTTTAAAGAAGATCAGAATGAAACTTAGTGGTGTCAATGTGAATGCTAGCCATTGGTTGCAATTTAAGGATATCCCTGTGTTTCCGCAATGAAGAATTCCTGGGTATTTTGGTCACAATGTATTATGTTGAATTATTCATAGGTCACTGTGTTTCTCCCTGAACGGCTTGCTCACTTATTATGGCAGCGCAAGATAGGTAAAGCAAGAATACCGATGCTGCTAGTCTTCCCACTCCCCTCAACCTTGGGTTCACTCCTTCAGCACTGCAAATAAAATCAGGAACCGGCAGCCAGCTGGGTGAATATATATATCCTTTATTCTCTAGGTAGGAAGTCTCACCTACAATAGGTAGGAAATCCCAAGCCCTTGTTCAACACTCACCTATTGCACGTGTTTAAGTACATCAGCAAAACTCGTTAAAAGGCTGTGCGTTTTTGTTGATAACGTTTTGACATTATATAACTACATTTCAGCCTGTATTTCCTGCACTTCACGACCCCTTGACGCTGCTTTTTATTAAACACCCCCTTCCCCCCATTGCCTACATTAACTGAGCAATCCTCAGCAAGTCGATCCAGAATCCTACTCGGGTCTATCCAGTGGGGGTTGAGGATCCATTCACAGCGTCAGTTGAAGGGGACGAAAATTGATGCTAGCATAAAACTGTGAGAAGCCTTCATGGCGTCGCAAGACTCCTCCTCTTGTTTTGGTGCCACAGACTAAAAGGGCCGCCCCTACAAAAAAAAAAGGCTAATTCCTTCCCCTTTCAAGACAACCTGGCTGCAACTTTAAACTGACTCCCGGCGGAGCACAGTCACACGGGCTTCGAGACAAAAGGCTCCAAAACCGGCCCTCTCGCGTACCATCACCCATCGCTCCCGGCGAGGCTCATCACGAAGGCGCCCCACGCCTCCCTCCGCTTGCCCAGCCGCCGCGCACATGCTAACCTAAACAGCCGTGGAACTTCCCGCAGCAACCAAACGACCCACCTTCCACTTCCCCCTAGCAACCAGAACGCCACCATTCATTGGTCGAGAAGCTCGATGAAGCTCCAGTGGGCGGGAAAGCGCCATTAGCTCCACATCCCGGTAGGCATCATTAGCGGAACAAAGTGCCAATCATTAAACTACAGTTCCCTCCGCCCACCGGAATTTCGACTTCCGTTCTTTCAGTTTTTTGCCGCGCTGAAGAGGGGAAGGTGCGAGAAAGGGGCTTTTTTCTTGGCTTGTCTCGGTTGGTGTCAGTTTTTGTGGAGGACCGCTTAAAAAAAAAGTTTGGGGGGGGGGCTGCTTTTTGTTAAGTAAAAAAGCGCTTGGGATTTCGGATTGTGCCGACTGAGGAGGAAACGACGTCCTGTTCACAGTGAGCCTGCAGTAAATACACGCCTCCTTTTGAAAGTGCTGCTCAGGCAAGCTAGTTTCGGAAACTTTGCCGTGCAAAGCAGGATGTGGTAAAGTGGATACGATGTTCTCGAAGTACCTGATCGAGCAGGATAGTTGGAGACAACTGGAGAGAGAAAACGGAGAAAGTAGTTTTTCAGGATTATAGGAGGTGGTCTAGATAAGGGGTAAAAGAAATGCATGTTTGGCAAATGTTCTTACTCTGTAACTGATAATCAGATGTGCGTGTCTAAAAGTTGTTTACTGCATGGGATAAAAACCGGATGCTGTTTTAACGGATTTATTGGGGTTTTGCTGTCGCGGTCCCCATTATTGCAAAAAAGTTCTGTTTACAAGAGTAAATAGGCATAGAATAAATAGGTTGGGGCAAATTGGGTATAGGATCCTAGAAAGGGAAAGGTTGCGTGTCCCGGTGCCCACAATGGGAGCCAAACAGGGTAAATCTAGACAGCCTGTGAGCCCCCTCAAGTGTCTGGTTAATAATTGGAAAGCTATAACTGATGATTCTCTGAATTATCCTGTATCCCATTTAATTCATTATTGTACTTTAAATTGGCCATTCTATTCCCTCGGTAATGATCCATGGCCAGTTGGGGGAACATACAAACTGGATGTTGTGCATGATTTGTATAACTTTTGCAAAAGGGAAGGGAAGAATGATGAAGTGGATTATGTTGATTTTTGGATATATGCAATTACTCACCCTGACCTATTGAAAGATTGTGGAAGTTGCAATAAGAAGATACTGAAAAAGAATGCGAAATACATGCCAAATACCAGGCCTCCTGCTAAGTCAAAGGTTATGGTGCTTAAATCCACTGATACTGCTGATCCAGTGGGTGGAGTTCAGGGGAGGTTGTACCCAAGATTAGATGGTTATGGGGTACCCCCATTGCTGTTAGGAGTGGTTACTTTGCCCCCCCTTCCTGCTCCAGTCCCTGCTTCATCTCCTCCTCCCTATTCAGGCCAAGCAACAGGGTCCAGTAGTGAGGCAGATTTAAGAAGTGCTTCAAATTTATTAATCTCTGAGTCAGAGTCCAGAGATTCCAGCTCTGGATTTAGTCAAGCCATGTCAGTTGGGGAGGGCAGACAAGAACTAAGGGAAGCTATGACCCCTAAAGTGCCAGCTAATGAAGACCCCATGGTGTCCAGACACCTTGAGATGTCTCTTAAAACTGCCGAGCCAAAGGTTAAGGTGCTAGAATCCACTGATACTGCTGATCCAGTGGGTGGAGTTCAGGGGAGGTTGTACCCTAGATTAGATAATTATGGGGTACCCCCATTGCTGTTAGGAGTGGCTACTTCGTCCCCCCATCCTGCTTTGGTCCCCGCTTCATCTCCTCCCTATTCGGGCCAAGCAGCAGGGTACAGTAGTGAGACAGATTTGATGAGGACTCCAAATTTATCAATCTCTGGATCAGAGTCCGGTGATTCCAACTCTGGACTTAGTCAAGCTATGTTAATTCAGGAGGACAGACAAGAACTAAGGGAAGCTATGACCCCTAAAGAGACAGCTGATGAAGACCCCATGGTGTCCAGACACCTTGAGATGCCTCTTAAAGAAGTGTTGAATGTCAGAGGAGATGTCTCATTGGTGCATGTGCCATTCACTGCCTCGGACTTGTTAAACTGGAAGCAAAGTATTCCTTCCTTGAGGCAAAATCCTGAAAGAGTCCATGCCCTGTTTCAGAACATTTTTGCCACCCATAAGCCTACCTGGGCAGATTGTCAGACTTTATTAGATATTCTCCTTAGTCCAGAGGAGAAGTGGATGGTTTTAGATAAAGCCCGCACCCTTGCTCTAATGGACCAACAGGACAATAATGGGCATCCTGTAGATGAAGTGGTCCCTCTTACAAACCCTAATTGGGACCACACTTTCCTGGCAGGCATCCAGTTGCATGAGAGTTATAGGACTTCCCTTTTAAGGGGAATGAAACAAGCAGTCCCCAAGCAAACAAATCTGAGCAAATTATATGAGGTTTGTCAAGAAAAAGATGAAGATCCATCAAAAGGAGAGGAAAAGCAAATGAAGCAACAAGCAGCCCCAATTCTATCACTTGTGGGGTCGCAAGATAAGGAAGAGGACCGAAGGGAATTCCCCTCAATTAGAGTCCAGGCTACTGCGGAACGACCATTCTTGCCCAGTGATACATGTGCCTATTGTCATCAGAAGGGCCATTGGAAAATAGAGTGCCCCAAGTTGGAAAGGAAGGCTGCAAGGTTTGGATATGATGGAAATTCCCTGTCAGAGATGCTGCCAGCATCACCAATTGGAGGCTGGGCTATACCCTTGACCAAGGATATGTGCGCCTTTTGTCATCAGAAGGGCCATTGGAAAAAACAGTGCCCCAAACTGAGAGGAAGGAGCGCTGTAGGAAGGTTTGGTAATGATGGAAATTCCCTGTTTGAGGTGCTGCCAGCCCCAAAGAGTCTCTCTCAAGAGGGTTTAGGTTGGTGCCTTTCAAGTAGCAATGAAGAGGGTGATTGCAGAGGCAAGGGGAAGATAAATGCAGCACCCCCCAGCAACAGACAGGAAGAGGACTGTGCTCCTAAGGAGATGGCAGATGATGAACTTTTACTGAACCATAAATCTGTGGAGCCATCAGGCAAAGTGCAGGACCCTTGGGATCTGTTGGATGGAGGGAATCCTTTCAGATTTTTCCTCACCAAAGTAGAAGGAATTGAGTCCAAATATAACTCTGGAGCCCTTCACATAAAAGGTAAGCATGAACCGACATGACAAGAGCTTTCAGCTTCTACTGTCTGCTTTATGTACTTAGTTCAAGCAGTTTATTTGTTGTAACGCCAGCTCTTTGGAATGGGCTTCCTATGAAGCTTGTGTATTGCAGTGGTTAGAGCAGGGGTGGCCAACCTTGCTTAACGTAAGAGCCACATAGAATAAACGTAAGAGCCACATAGAGATGTCTGAGAGCCGCAAGACAGGAACAAATATCACACACACGTTTTTATTTTTAAAAATATGCAAATTTGCTTTTTATTAACGTTAAATGGGACTGCCAAAAATAAAAACAAACGAGGAAAACCAGTTATAAGAAAGAGAGAGAGAGAAACTAGGAAAGCAAATAGATGGGAGGGAGGAGGGAAGGAAGGAAGGAAGGAAGGGAGAAAGAGAGAAAAAGCATGCCTCCCCTTTGCTTCCCCAGCCGCCCTGCCAGGAGCCGCACAATATGTGTGAAAGAGCCGCATGTGGCTCCCGAGCCACAGGTTGGCCACCCCTGGGTTAGAGTATTGGACTGAGAGCTGGGAAAGTGAGGTTCAGATTCTGTAGAGCTCACTAGGTTTCTAAGAGAATCAAGCTAACAAAATATTATAAAAATGCAAATATGTATTATGGTGTACACATTAATAAAAGATAAAATAGGTTAGAAGAAATGGTCCAAATATCTGGAATTATCAAAAGGGGAGGGGGAGCCAAATTATTATATACCGAATTCACAACACCTGGCTCTAAAGAAAATCTTTTTTCATATATTTATTTCTGGATGTGTGTTGTCTTACAGTAGTAATATTGACCACTGAGGAAGGCCCTAAGGGGCCGAAACATGTATGGTCTATTGGTCATAAGATATACCCATCAATTGTATACGTAAAACTATCAGCTCTGTGTTTCAAAAGTTTTAAGAGTCTGATATTTGGACCATTTCTTTTAACCTAGTTTATCTTTTATTAATGTGTACACCATAATAGATATTTGTATTTTTATATTAACTTATTTTGTTAGTTTGACCCTCTTAGATCACAGCCATATTTTGGGATGAGTTCCCCCGCCCCAATTTTTTACTTGGAGCTCACTAGGTAACCTTGAGCTAGTCACACTTTCTCAGCCCAATTTACCACACTGTATTTTTTAGAGGATAAAATGGGAAAGGAGAACTATCCGTGCCACCCTGAGTCCCTTGCTAGAAGGACAGGATAAAAATGTTAGATGGAGATATCTGTAGGACCAGCTCCTTGCTTTCTTTGAGGAGGCCGTGTTCTTTTGCAAAGGGGGTTTGTTCCAGATGTAACTGTCTTAGTATCATTTAGCTTAGGAGAAACTGTAGTGGCATTGATCTTGCTGTAAGTGCTATGATTTATTGAAAAGTTGTTTTAATCTATAGAGGCAGAATATGCCTTTTTAAATATTAAGATAGGAATGTGTTGATAAGAAACTGATACTGAAAGGTATGCCTGCAGGTTTATTTGCACAGAGAATTGAATGAATATTCTAGTACGTGGTGTAAGGAATCACAGAAGATTTAGTAGTTTTTCTATTATTAGAAAACATGCAATGTACATGATTTGATTATTTACCATTTATTGTATACTTCATGTCCTACAGTTAAACTAGTGAATAAACTCAGTTGAAAAGCAAATTATTTCTTGCTATCTATTTCAATGATAACTTATTGCTCATAATCTTTCTAACTTATTACAGATATTTTGTCTCCCCTTTCTGGAACTCTTGTGTCATCTGCTCAGGTAAGGATGTGCATTCATATTTCTTTTAAAAAACATAGTGCTATATCATTCATTCAGATTGCGCATAGTTCCAGTAAGTACTTGGAACAGTTTTCTGAGGATATTTTGTCATACTATCTTTTGGAAATGGGTAGCTGTTTGTTTTCTCTGTTATGCACATGCATATGTATTTTGGTAACAAAGGGTTTTTATGCCAGATGTTTATTGATAAAGCTCCAAATTTTCCAAAAATATGTAATGTAACTTATGTTTCTACATTCTTCTATTGAAATCTGATTGGAGATTGTGAAGGCATTACATAGTGTGATACTTAGGTTCCAGTTAAGATTTAACAGTAATGAAGGTTTTATTTAGGTGCCATGTTGATTTTAAGCTGTCCTTTGTTTGAGTATAATGTTTTGTTTTGTGTACATATTTTATGCATGTGCGGCAACAAATTAAGAAATAGCCTGATCTTGTCAGATCTCAGAAGTTAAGCAGGGTCGGCCCAGGTTATATGGGAAACTACCAAAGAAGTTCAGGGTGTTACTTAGAGGCAGGCAGTGGCAGACCCCCTCCGTTCATCCCTTGCCTTGACAAGCATTTTTCACTCCACCCGTACCTTCTTCAACAAGAGACTTATGATTTAAAAAAATCTTAAGAGGTCATATATTTCATTATTAATAAGGAAATATCAGTTTACAGACACAGTTCCTTTTCTAACCAATGTTTCTTTTTTTCTACATGACCAAGTTTAACTTTTGCATAGATGTGGAGTGGCTTATCAATCAGTACCCGAAGGAATTCAGGTAATTTGTAATGAGAGGAGCTCTCTCTTACAGTGCCTTTCTATTCTTGCTGTTCTTTTGCTGAATATAAAAATTATCTAGCCTTCTCCTTCCTATTAACTCATTTATACTTTCCAGCTTGCCATTGTACATTAAATGATATCAGTGTACTTCCATAAAGGCTATGTTTCATTAGCTGGTGCTGTCGTCTTCAAAGAGCACTGCCAAAAGGCTTTACAGTTAACAGTTAAAGGTTATTGATTCACAGCTGTTGCTTGATACCTTTTTACTAGCGTGGCGGTAAGCAAGCATCATTATCATCACTGAGGCTTCTTCTCCATGTACAGTGCTTAAATTGCAATGTTTGTCGTTGATGCAGTCCTTGTGTAGGCTGTGCTGACATGCCAAATTACAAGTTTTTGTGCTAAGTTATAAATTATACATTTTGTTGTTGTTGTAGCAGTAAAAATAAGTTTAGTATTGCCTACATTTCAGTTCCCCCCCAGTTTCCCATTTCCTCCCCTTCAGAGTATTCAGAAATTTTGCATCTCTGAACTGGGCCAGCACCACATACATAAAGCTACTGAATCATAAAGTGGCACTTCAGTGTTAGAGAAACAAAATAAATAAAATGAGGACTTGAAGCAAACCAGTTTAGAGATAGGCTGACTGAAATCCTTCAGAATTTTAGCTATCTGTTCCATTTCAGGAACTGGTTACTAATGTTTTTTCCCTGTCATTTCACGGACCCGTTTTAGTAACTGGCTGTTGATGGAATATATTTACCTGTTCATACAATGCCAGTTGTCTCCTGTTTGAGAAGTGTGTCTGAGACGTTTTTGACGAAAACTGTTTTCCTCAGGTTTTCAATCCCTTCTGGATCTGAATCGTTACAGTAGGCTGTGTAAAATGCCCCGTAGCTCTTCCTCTATTGACAGGTTTTTCGCGCCCTTATCCCCCAGCGCATAATCTCCTCTTTTTTTAAAAAAAAGTGTTCTATTGGGAGCACTATAACCGGACACCAAATCAGCGTCATAGTGCTCCCAATAAAATGTTTTTTGAAAACTCTCAAGGAGATTGTGCGCGTGGAGGAAAATGGCGGGAAAAGAAAGTGGCACAGTTTGAAATGGCCACAGCGCTTCAGAGACGGCTCCTTACTGGAAGGGAAATGCTGTATGAAACAGCCATCCCTGTACCGGTTTCCTCCATGACGGGCCAATAACAGAAACTATGTGGTTTAAAAAGGTAGTGTAAAACCGACCACTATCTTTCTAATGTCTTCTGTTACTTGGAACCAAAAATGGCAACTGCTGCTTATTTTAAGGTTTTGAATCATGAAACTTCAGATGTATTGTTCCACAGCAGGGGTCCCCAACATGGCACCTATGGGTGCCATGGCACCTGTTGGCACCTTCTTTGGAACCTGCAAGTGTTCTTAGAAGGTGGGTGGGGCCAGATGGGGCTTTTGCCCAGCAGGGCTTGTGGTTGCCCACTGGGAATCTGATTGGCTGTGCAGATTTTTAAAAACCCTGCTTTGGCAGCAGCTTCCACCACAGTACAAGGATCTTCACTGTGAGACTGAAGGTAAGCTGTGTGTATGCAAGAAAATATTTTTAAACAATGCGATCATTTTCAAAGGCATCTTGAGAAGCAGAGCTTCTGCTTGAAGTGTTGCTATTACAGTTATGCGTAACTTCACTCCATGACATTTGTGGCTGGTTCTGCCTCCTGTGGCAGCATTTTATGGTTGTGTCAACCTTTGTGTGTCTGAAATCCACAGGTGCCCACAGGCTCAAAAGGGATGGGGACCCTGTTCTATACAATGTTAGGTCTCACAGGCATAACTAGGAAACTTTCACTTAGGTTGCTTTGTAATGTGTCCTCTCCCACATGTACCTCCTTGTGTGCAAACCTCTCCCTGAAAAGTTCTCAATCAATTAACCAGTGGTGTACCAAGTGAAGATAAGATTACAGCTGGAATAGCACAACCAGACCCTTTTTCAGCCTACCAGGACTTTTTTGTTAAATGGACCAAAACTCACTTAGTACAACCTTCTTAGAAACTCACAGTAGTTATAGCCTAATAACACCCTTTTGAGATCAATGGTTTTCTTCATTAAAAATGTACAATATTGTTTAGGTTTAATACACATTGTTCTAATAAGGTTCTTATAAAAATTGTGAAAGTGATATTGTAGTGATTAAACATCATTAGACCTACAATCCACCTTATACCTTCTTGCAACCGGGAACTGTATTGCTGAAGAACAAGCAGGTTTCAGAAGCGATTGCTCCACAATGGGTCAGTGCTTGATTCTGCATCACTATGGGATATACTGTCAGGCCTCATGGGGCACTTTACGCAGCCTTTGTTGATTATACAATGGCATTTGATAGTATCTCACATGACAGATTATAGCTGAAACTAGAAGCTTCCACAATAGAATGCAGACTCCTTGCCCTTATGTATGCATACTACATGAGAACAGCTATCTGTCAGTGATATGTAACCCACAAGGTCGCCTGTCCCACATGGTTCCGGTCAAGAGAGGTGTGAAGAAGGGATGCATCCTTGCTCCCTTATTATTTAACTACTATATAAACATGGTGAGAGTCCTACACTAGTAAGCTTGAACATTTGTAGACTCAATGCATACATTCCAATTAACACCTGTAGAACGGTGATGGGGTTGGCTGCTGCATTTTCCCTCTCTTTTCGGGTTTTAATATGTATACTTAGAACATATGAAAAAAATCTTTACATACCATGAATCTTCTAATAATTTTTTTCTTTTACTTAAAGGGACAAACCTTTATTAATTGTCCATGGAGAGAAACAAGAGTCCAAGGATGATCTGCACAATCAAGCAAAGCACTATCAAAATGTTCGCTTGTGCCAGGTAATATAAGTAAGGTCTTCTGTGCTGCCATCCACCAGTAGTATCCTATACCGAACCTGTTCTGCTTGGGCTGCTTACCTAGTATTTAACTTTACTTGTATTCATTGTATTAAGAACTTTTTTGTTTACTATGTTAAATATATATTGCTGTAAAAAATTCTTGATACTGTTAATGTCGTTCCTTATATTGATTATCTTCTAAAAAAAACCCCCACCCAACTGTTTATATTTTCTTTTTCGTGGAGCTTTTAGAATTTTACATCTCTATTCTCTGGGCTCACATTCATTAAATTTTTTAGACCACTAACATATCAGTAAAATATCAAGAATGTTTAAGAATTATTTTCAAAGTATTCATGGAGAACATGATTGGAAGGAACCCACACAGATCAGCTGGTAGCTTCAACATGCATGTTTCTCATGCATGGATGCAGATATAGTTGCGTTCTTTAGTATAAGCCCTGTCTCCATGAGCACATACACGTGAGCATACATCAACTAACGTGCGCACTGGCTTATTGCATGCATAGCATAAGCACAATTCTCCTTTGAGCAAGCAGCAATAAAGTGGAACAGGAAAGGATTTTTTTCCCCCCTCACTTCACCTGCAACACCTGACAGGAGTCCCTTTCCACTTCACTCCTGTTTTCTGTGCAACAGCTCTTTGTGCCATTAAACGATTGCTTTGAAAATCAGTTGCCAGTGTTTCTGAAGATGACCACATACTGAGCGTCTTGGACCCAACAGCAGCTGCAGAGTGTATCCCTCCTCCCATGCTGCATATCCATGCCAGCTCCAAGACGGGCTGCAGCAAAGACACTTCAGAGCAGTGGTACAGGTTCTGGAGACCATGCCCGTTGCTTCCTCCAGTGTACTGCCCTCTAACCATTCAGTGCCCAGGCAGCCAGTCAGGTGATGTCCCTGTCCTGGATAACCTAGAGAGTAACTTTTAGAATTTGAAGATTTGCACAATTATTAAGTGAAAAGACAGTTGTGCAATTTGTGTTGAGGCAAACAGGGAGCAGTAAGCTTTTTTTTTTTAAGTAGCTTTCTTTTAAAATAATGTAACAATGTGATTCGCTGTCCTAGAAAACATCTGCTAAGAATGCTGTTCTTATTGTAGGCTAAGTTGGATATTCCCTATGGGACCCACCACACGTAAGTAATGATAGTGCTTAAGACAAAAGCAGTTTTGACAATAATATGATAGTTTCATAATATGATAATTTCAGAATTTGTACTGATGTCTAAGGCCGCTGGCAGGGTCTGTAAACATGGCCTGGGATCTAAGGAGGCCACTGCACAAAGCATTTGATTATGCAGTAGAAAAGGGGGGGGGGGGCTAATGGGTAACCTTCCTTTTTGTTTTTCTACATCTCATAGGCTGCTGCTCTGGAGGGCTTCCTAGGTGATACCCATGGAATTCAATGTGTCATGCTTCGGGACTGTGTGCTTAACATGGACTTCTGCAATAGTTGGTAGCTTCCTTCATGGAAGCTTTACCAGTGACAAAACCTATATAAACTACTTGTGACAGGTGCTATGTATTTGCTAAGGAAAAACTTGACAGTGGTAGCAGTCTTGTTCAGTCTGTTTTAAGTCTAATAAAACCACATTCTAACTCAGGGATTCAGCATGTAAAAGTTTTTCCTGGCATGGAGATAGCGATGGGGCCCCTGCTTGGTTTCTGCATATCACCTGCTGCTGTTGAAAATATAGCAATAGTGTTGTGGTTTAAAAAATAAACAAGCAAAAATCCTGGCAGTTTTATTACCTGTCTGCTTGACCACACGTATCTAGGTTAGTTATTGCACAAAAACTTCCCTGCCTGGCCATTAGTGGGACATTTTTAATTGTGACAGGTAGTAAGACAAATGGCTATTTAAACCCTGTGTTAACTTCAGGCACAAGTTGAACTGTGAGGCTTCCTGTCCTGTATTCTCCTGGGGAACAGATCTTTGGTTGGTTGCACAGCATCCGTTCATGTTTTCTATGCGCAGCATCGCAGCAGCACAATGGAGTGTTTCTAATTCTTTCATCTTGAATATGAGGATATGAACATACAGAACCGGCTGAGAAGATTTAGCCCATAGTAGCATTCCTTTAGCAAATCCTTCCTTCTCCTTGTCATAATGTTTAGAAGCACTTCGACATGGAGTATTAGCATCAGTTTGCCAGTATCTCTGGAGATATGAGGCAGAAGATTTTCCAGTGCTTTATTTTTCTACAAAAAAATCTTCCATTTATAAAGTCTCATAAAAGGAGTGTTACGTGTAAAGGAGACCGGACACGAGTCAAGCAGGAGTCTTTACACGGGAGGACGAAACAAGGCTGATTTTATTGAAGCGTGGTTTGCAAAGCACGGAGAAGCCGGATGGGCAGTCCACCTGTCGCCTCTGGAGATGTGACGCAGCACACTCCTATTATATTCTCTCCTATCTGTCGAGCCCACCAATTGGCGACTCGCGCACAATCTTACTCCTCAATAGCTTCCCCTCCCCTTTTCCTGTCCCCCTCATGCACTCTCCTAAGCACCCCCTCCCCTTTTCCTGTGCCTCTCAGGCGCTCTACGTGCCTCGTTGTACTAGCTAGAAGCATCTTATCTCTACCACATTCCTTCTATGGCAGGATGTCTGTTTAAACTCTGCAGTTAAGCTACATAACAGGATGTCTATTTAAAACTCTGCAGTTAAGCTATATGTTTCCCATCTATGAATAGATTGCAACATTTTCCCCTCTCAGGAGTATTAGTGAATATGTAGTAAATACTAATACCGTTATTAGTATTGCATTTACTAAATATTAAGTCAAAGTCAGCAAGCTATATCACATGGTGCTCTGTTTAGGGCACTGAATAACTTTGTCCCGGAAAACCCACATCCTGAAGAATCTCTGCTCTGATTCCACAAAATTGGCTGTCATTCATGCGGGAAATGTGCAGTGTGATAATACACTAACTAGTTGCTTTGTGATCTCTAGTGGGGGCGGGCTCAGTGGCTGCCTGGGCCCTGGCGCAGCACCTCCCTGACAGAGAGCCAAAGCGACCCCTCGGCCTGCGGGAACCCCACCAAGGGCCCTCCTGCCACATTATGGCTACTGCAGCTCCTTCCCCTAGTGATCTCCGGTGGGGATGGGCTCAGAGGCTGCATGGGCAGTCTGGGGCCCCAGTGTGTCACCTCCCTGACGGAGATCCAGAGCAACCTGCCACTTGCAGGAGTTGTGGACTACTAGTGATTTTTTTCTCTCTTGGTTGTAACAAATTCTGTTTTTAATAAGACAACAAATATAGCAATTTTGGCCCGGCTTCACTGTTTTATAATAGTTCAGTTCTTTGTCACTGAGCAGTTAATGTTTTTGCTTAGAAGTGATATTTCACTAATGTTACTGGTCTAGATCGTTCTGAATGCTACAGTGCACAGCAAGGAATGTTCAGTTTCTGAATAAGAAATTGCTGGCTCATTCCAAGACCTAAGGTAATGCCACTAACATCACCAACACACAAAGCTCAAGAATCAAAGCGAGGTGAACGAAGCGTATTATTTCCCCAGGGCATTTTCATTCTCACGTATCAGTTTCTAAGGCAACCAGCTGGGGGGGGGAGCAAGAATAACATGCCATGTTTTCAGTTTCATGTTCTACTGTTATTTTTGTTCATGAAATATTTAAAAGGACATATGACATCTATACAAAATGGAACCTGTGTGATGTTAGTGGATTCTGTTGGACTTGGTTCATAAACTACATACTGCATTTTGAAAAATGACTGCAAGAATAAAATTGCTAAAAAGTATAATTTTTTTAAAGTACTCTGGCCACATATAATATGGGAGGTAGAAAAGATTTTTCAAATATTAAGACAAGCAGGCTTGCTCTGTGGGAAGCAGGCTTCTATTTTTTATGTCGGTTTGCACCCTTAAATACCAGCAAATGCTGTCTGTCTTGCATATGTCCACTGTTCCAAACTTTCTGTGCCAGTGAATGATCCGTTCAAAGGCTTTAAACTCTTGTGAGCTTGTCTTCGCCTATTATTTGTAGATCTTTGTTATGCAGGGGACAGTGCTGGTACCTTAGAGGGGCTTTGTTGGCTCTGAAGCAACACATGTAGGCTAAAATGTTCAGCCATGTCTGTGTTTCAGAGCAGAGCTGACTGCATTCCATTTGTTTCAGCATCAGCATCTGTATGTTAGGTGAATGTTCCCACCAGACGGAAAGAATAAGATAAATCATGAGAGTTATTGAATGGCTTTAAAGTTATGTCTTGTATATATCTGAAGTATGTTAAAAGAGAACTCTGGCATTTTGAGCCCCTCTGATTTTTAACGTTCTTAATCCTTTCTTCCTGTGATCATTTTAACACTTTTGCTTTGCATAGGAAAATGATGTTGTTGTGTTATGAGGAAGGCCTCCGTGTCGTGATACATACATCCAATCTTATCGAAGATGACTGGTACCAGAAAACACAAGGGTGAGCACAGAGATTTCAAGATTCCTAACTTGGCACCTTGCTTTTTTAAAAATCACAAATGTTGCCTTCAGGAGAGCTTCTGTTATTCTACCCACAAATTGCCTTGCTTTGTGACTCAAAAGCCACTTCAGCTGTGAAACCCACTCGGATCATATGTTTACAAATGGGAAGGTTTCCTTTCTTTCTTTTTCTTTATTAGCTTCTAGGACCAAAAGTCTTAAGCTCAGCCAAGGTGATCCATTATCAAACAAAGATATACAACAGTACTCTCAAAATTTACAATCAAAATAATCAAATCTAAAAAATCTAAAATGTTAAAGCAGGAAATGGGAAGGTTAAAAAAACCTGCTGGAGTCAACCACAGCCCTATTAGTTCAGTCTTCCACCTTTTCCCTCTGCTTTCCATAGTGCTGTGCTGGCTAAAAGGCGGACAGGAAGTAGGTGGCGTGCTGGGCTGTCAGAGACTGCGACAGCATTTTAACGTACAGCCATAAATGCAAAAGTGAGAAAGCAGCAAGTGTAGGACTTCGCAGGCTGCCCACTTCAGCCTTTCAATGGGGCAAGACAGAGAGACTGTCGGCAGCTGACCTGAAGGCTGTTGTCTGTTTCCTAGGAAATCTGTTATTGTTGGTTAGCCTTAAATGCCTTGTAGGGTTCCAGGTTAGGCAGTCTCAAAAAGTACAATTAAGAAACACATTCTTCACCCAGTAGTTTCTGAAAATACATAATAGTTATTAATTAAAGCATATAGGTATAGTTATAATAATAATAAAGGCTCATGGCTTCAAAAAATGAATTGTAAGTGCTTTTATTATGTTAACTGTAGTCTGGGCTTAGGTTGGGAGTCTGAACTTGTAAGAAAGTGCCAGATTGTTCACCCTCACAGGTTCTAAAGTAAACAATTCAGCTGTCACCAAGAATGGAGAAGTCTTACATGGTTTCATATTTATAGATATAAACTTCAGGCCATTAGATCTTTTACTGCTCCAAGAATTTAAAATTCCCCTGGATGAAAGGTGATGGTTGCCCGGGTCTTTCTGCCCAGAACACACCGAAGCCATTAAACCCCCTCTTCAACTAGTTAAAGTAAACGGACTTCTGAATCTGAAAAGTTTCATTCTGTATAACAGTTTGTTTACTGGCAGAATGTAGTTGTGGGGTTTGACTCTAAATAGCTCTTCTAATCTCTTTCCCTGAAGGAAAATTACAAAGAGGAATCTTGTGAGGAACAAAGACAATGTATCAATACCAGCCGTCAGCTTTTAAGGCTCAGGACCATTTTTTGTCATCATGTCAGCAAAAATACTTTATGGGAAAATATATCTATTTAACTAGCAGTCCTGGTTGTTCAGTGTGTTGATAACATAGTGGTTTTATTGTTTCCGAAGGTGAAAGTAGTATATTGCAAAGACAGCTACATAATGTTTCACTTATTCTTGCTTCTGTCACTAGAAAACCTGAGCAAAGTGAGGAGATGTTTTTCATCATTTGCATAAATGCCACAAATCAGGAACATTTTCTAGATGATTAATCTTGGGAAAATTCCTTTTAATGAAATTACTCTGGTTCTTTGCAAATTAAAGCAATAGCCCAAATTAGGCAAATGTTGCCTGACAATGTTTGGTTATTACATACAACTTCCTTCCGTTGCACCGCCTATACTTGTGTCGGTGCTCCGCTCTCTTTCTCCCTCTCTCTGCAATTGAAACAGTAATGGAGGAGGATGAGTGAAGGCAAGTAAGCAGGGGCAGGAGAATTAGCTTGGAGAGTTCACAGGAAGGGACGGTGGAAAGTTGTGTAAAACGAGGTGTCCATCTCTGTACTCCAGTTGAGACAGCTGGTTCATTCATTTGCACCCTGCCCCAGTGGGACCCAAAGCAGCTTATGCCATTCTCCTCTCCACGACTTTATCTACTCCACGACCGTGAAGTAGGATTGTGAGCAAAAATTCTACTTTGTGAGCTACTGGCATTAAAGTTGCGAGCGAGCGATTTGGCTACTGCATAAATTAGCTTGCTCTAGAGCCATCCTTCCTGAGCTGAGACAAAAAATGTCAGAACCGGAGGCTAAAAAACTGTGAGTTAGCTCCCACTTACTCAGCTTAGAAGGAACACTGGCTTGCATGGGCGTTACCTTTCCTCTTCACTTTGTGCGGAATGGGGATGCCTGAACTGGGTGATGCCCAGTCACTTGGATGAGGGATTTCCCTGACTGCGATCCACACACCCTGTTGCCCACATAAAGGCCTCCAGAAGAGCACTTTTCAAGATCAGGATTTGCTCCTGATTTCAGAGCATGTAGGGACTCAGGAAGGAGTCTGGATGTGATCTGACTCAGATATGAGGGGTTTTATGGCTATCCAAGGTTCTAAAGTAGATTTCGGAGTCGGTTTCTGGGAGGTAAGACAAAGCCACCACCTTTCTTGCTTTGCTGTGCTGAAGGAAGTGATGGTCGTGCTTGCTGGTTCGAAAGTTTTTGAAAGTCCACATCCTTTTTTTACAAAATGGACATGGCTGATCCTAACGTTGAAATAAAATGCAAAAAAAAATATATCTGTTTTAGCACGGTGTTATATTCATTGTGGCGTGAATCCAGAGCAGCGGGCACAAAGTGTTGTTGCTGTTCCCTGCTTGCTGCAGCCTCCTAAGCATGCCCCCACCCCAGCTGCTGTTGAACACTCCCCTTGCACGGGAGAAGGTGTGGTGGGTCCACAATGGGAAGAGCAAGTGGTGGAAGTAGCTGCTCTGCCCCCCCACTCCCAACAATTCTTGTGCAACAGTAGCGTGAGTTTGCACCATATCCCCCCCCTCCATTGCAGCCCCCTGCTGTGCATCCCATATATGTTTGGAAGGACCTTTTCAGAGGGGCAGATGGCTGCAGCGCTAAGGAAGCAACAGAAGTCTGTTAAGCAAGCTCCATTTTGCCCCAAGTTCTTTGGATCCAAGCCTATAGAGAGGGTTTGTTTTGCTTTGGTTTGGAAAAAGTAAATATCCATATTGTTGTAAAAAAACCCTTAATTTATCAGGTATTCTTTGGTTACTAGACTACAGTAAACAAGTGCCAGTACAGCAGTTTTGCAATGCAGCATTGTTTGTTTGTTTTTTCATGTTTATCTTCTAGCATATGGCTAAGTCCTCTGTATCCAAAGCTACCACCTGGAACGATGGCATTTGCTGGCGAATCTCGTACCAATTTTAAGTTTGATCTGGTCACTTATTTGATGTCGTACAATTGCCCAACTCTTGATGAATGGATTGAAGTAATCACACAACATGATCTTTCAGAGACAAGGTACATTGTTTGGGTTATAGATACTTATTTAAAGGTTTGTGTAAATTCAGCTCTGTATTTCTGGGGAGCCTCAGGAAAGAATTCCTTCGGGAATATAGCTGTTCCAAATGGAAGCTCTCTTTGGTTTCTGCTTCTAAATCGGGGTTTTTTGTGTGAACAGATATTGTCATGTAAAATGCTATCTCTCCCCACCCCCCCTTCTGTGGACTTGACTGTGGCCTTGGGATTATCATAGAGGGCAGCAGAACTGAAGAGGAGTGACCAGAAATTGCACAGGCTTTTCACTATTAGGAGTGCAGAAAAGCTAAGCTCAGCCCAGCCCAGCCCTTAGCACTGATTCTATGATTGAATTGTTTCTATGTCTCTTCAAATTAACCTATTTAGACCCCTTATGCCTTTTGTTATGCCTGAAAAGATTTTATTTTTTGTCATATTATTAACAGGGTTAACTATGTGTATTTTGGCCCTGTGTTTTTAAAGCAAGAGAAAATAGAAAATAGGAAACCATTTAGCTATGGAAACTTCCTTGACAGTAGTGGCTTGAAATGGTTCTGAATTGCACAATACAAATTAGAATTGTGTATGCTTAGTGGAAGCAATACTTTATAATAATACTTGACTATTTAAGAAATTGATAAAAGGAAAACAGAACCAGAATTTACTTCACAGTGAATAAATGGAGATAAATCTTATATCCAGATTTCAAAGTATATATTGAAACAGGCACACAGTTCTGAAAAGGCAGCATTGCCTGATCATTGTGGCCTATGAATGCCTCCAGGGACAGAACTAAAGTTAAGACAATAAATGAAAAGTGATTGCTTTTTCCAAAAGGTACCTTCTGCTTTGTATGCTTAGCAATTTACCTGGGAATGTAGACAATAGCAACTTTGAAATGATATTCCTCTGCTTCTCTTTATACCTCGCTAGTGTATAATTATAACTAGGGATGGGCATGGACCAGTCCACGGACCTAATTTCATGACAGACCAGGCCCCAGTTCGTTGTCCATTTGCCTGGTGCATGCATTTGTGGTTTTGACGGACTGCCCACGGACTGATTTTTTTTTAGGCGGACCATTGGAGAGGTCCGTAGGCCAGACATGCTGGCGTCCAGGGAACCCTTTCAAGCTGCGCCGCCTTCAGTGTGCCATGAGTGAGCTCAGAAGACATTTAAATGCCTCCTGCGCTGACTGGTGGAAGTGGGTTCAGAAGGCATTTAAATGTCTTCCAAACCCACTTCTGGGTTATGTCCATCACAGACCTCACAAACCACGAACTGGCTCATAAACCAGGAAAGTCTGTGGAAGTTCATGGTTTGTGAAATTCACAAACCTCCATGGACCCCTGTTTTTTTCGGTCCATGCCCATCCCTAGTTATAACACAATTTGATGCAATTTCCCCTAATTTTAGAATTATCCTACATGGCATCTTGCATATGTTTTTCTCTAGAGTCTGTCTTGTTGGATCTACACCGGGTCGATACCAGTACAATGATAAAGAGCGCTGGGGCCACCTTAGACTAAGAAAGGTACTGATTTTGATGTTCATTGTCTTTTCTTTCGTCTCTGTGCTGTGATCTTGATCACTCCCCCCATTGATGAGCCTTGAATCTTGCTACACATAAGCAAATAGCATGTAATGGAATATTTGGGTCTTTGTCCCTGGGGAAGGTTGCTTGCACATACAACACTTAGCAATTGAAAGGAGCTTCTGCTAAGCAGCAGTTTTAATATTTGCAAATAACCTGTCAGGAATATGCCAGTGCTACATGGAATCCTGCTTCTATAGTATGGACAGAAATTGCATTCCCAGTTGGAGTGCCAAAGGTAGAGTTTGTTTTTGTGCTGAACATTGATGAAATAATGTAACTTGGGATACATCCTAGATTTTGTGGTGTGAACGATATGTAATGACAAACAATGGTTTGCTGTGGAACAATCCTGGATCTCTCATCCTCCTTGGCCATGGGTTTGTTGCCATGTCCAAAATCAGAGAGAGTCAGTTTGGTGTAGTGATTAAAAGTGCAACTCTAATCAGGGAAAATTGGGTTTGATTCCCCACTCCTCAACATGCAGATGCTGGTGTAACATTGGGCCAGTCATAAGTTCTTTCAGAGTTGTTCTCTCAAGGGCAGTTCTCAAGAGAGCTCTCTAAGCCCCACCTACCTCACAGGGTGTCTGTTGTGGGGAGGGGAAGGGAAAGGGATTGTAAGCCACTCTGAGACTTCTTTGGGTAGTGAAGGGCGGGGCTTAAATCCAGTCTCCTCCTCCTCCTTTCCTCCAAATGATGGTTTGTTCTACCACCCTATTCCACAGGTTTCCAAACCACATCCAGGTTTGGAGGACAGAGAGCAACCCATCATTTGTGATGTGGACTTTACAACAAACTATAGTTTGTCATGGAATCGTGTAATTGTTCAAGGTCTGTGGTGACTGGGGGACCCCTTGTTCCCCCAAGCAAGGGGGAGGAGGTATGCTGAAAGTCTCAAAAACTAGGGAAGGGAATAATGATGTCTTGGTACGCTGCCCGCAATCCACTTTAGACTTTTTTCTGTGCGGAATGAATGCAGCAACAATCTGTCCTTGTGTCAAAACCCAGTGGAGAATAAACTTTGTGTGCTGTGGTGAAATGATATTGATACATGGTGAAGTGACAGAGAGAGCATCTCAAATGAATTTTCAGCCCCAGAGCTTCTCATAATCTTAAAAAGGATTTGAACGTGGCAGTCGCTCTTGGGAACTGGGTGCTCACATAATTCTCCACGTACCTTACTACTACCTCATTTATTCTATGGGAGCACTAGCCCATGGAAGGTTATGCCACAGTGAATGTGTCTTGTCCTGTCTAGTATGTAGGACTAGAAGAGACACTCACTGAAGTCAGTAGCTAGTCAGAGTGATTGACATTTAAGAAGAAGGAAATCTTGTACCATGACATACCATTACCTGGCCAAGTTGCACAATTCAGCATATCTCTGAACATCTCTTGCTCTTATTTTCCCCCAAACAGCTTTTAAAAGATCATGCAACACAAGTGCCTGATGAAGATTCTTGGCCTGTAATTGGACAGTTCTCAAGTATTGGATCCATGGGAGCTGACCAGTCCAAATGGCTGTGTTCAGAGTTGAGACAAAGTTTGGTCACTCTGGGAAACAGTGCAAAGTCTCTAACCAGTCAGGAGGTCCCCATTAATCTGGTATGGACTGCTTTTTGTACCTTTGTTAAGAAAATACAGAAAATCGGTGCTGCTGCTAATTGACATGTTTACATAATCTTGGTTTTTTAGGAAGATAGCTTTGAATGCTTTAGTTAAAAGGTAACTTCTCTATTTTATTTAAAGATTCTAGGTGCCCTTTAGAGGAGAGTGCTTTTATTAATTCTGTGGGCTCTGAGCAGGACTTGTTTTCTCTAAAATTATTCTCATGCTGTAACGTGGTCCTCTTACAAACATTCCTAGCTTATTTCTATTTCACTTTGTTTAACAATTTGTATCTTTTGTTCTCTTACATTTCTGCAAAGGAAAATTGTCAATAATTGTATTGTTGAATGTCAATAATTTGTAGTTTTGTCTGTAGTTTCTGAGATTAATAATCATGTTGCACCCCTTTTAAATCCGGAGAAGTAACTGTATTGATCCCTGGAGCAAAAACGAACAAGATTCTTGTTGTACTTTAAAGACTAAAAAAAATACTCCAGTATAAATATTTGTGGGTCAGAGCCCAGTTCTTCTTATTCACCATGGTTTCTCACTATGCAGACATTTCATGTAGAAGATAGAGGGGGGGAAACACTGCAGGGTCAAGGGTTCATTAGATGTAGATAGTAGAGGGAAATGTAATTATGTAAAATTTAGTCTGATCAAGAAAATACAGAGATCATTCACTAGTTGCGCTAAGGTAGTTAGTACGTGTTGAGAGCGAAGTCCCACTAACACTTTTTGTTAGTGTTTATTAAAATGCCAAAAGACACCTATCTATTTTTGCAACATTTGAAGATGCTAGACGTGTTTGCTGAGGTGCGTTTTGATAGCTAACTCATTCACTACATTTTTTGTTTTTTAGATTTATCCCACCGTGGACAACGTGAGACAAAGTTTGGAAGGTTATTCAGGTAAAAAAATGTACAATTTTTTTGTGTACAGCACAGAAAGCCAGGCGGTGAAATTTTAGCATAAATGAGTGTTGTCTCAGAAAATCATTTCTAAACAATGTATGGCATTACCATGCTAGAGATTTAGTTATAAAACTTACATTGACTAGCATGATTGTTGAATTCAACCTAAAAACGATAGTTGTACTTGGAAGAGGTTTGACTCAATCATAACTATGCTTGTGTTTAGAGTTCAAGTCTTGGTAGTGCAGGGGATACCTTCCAAATATTGCATAATACTGCATATACACAGTCTGCTTGAACTAGCATTGCGATCACATAGTACAGAACTGAGCTCATCATTTTTTAGCTGCAAAGAACTGGGTCTGTTAATCTTCTTGGTTCTTGGGCTGTATTTTGAAAGTAGGTATACTCCTAGTGTAGGTTCCCTCTGTTGTCCTGGGCAAGACTGTCTGGAATGTCTGTCCTTTGAGTCTCGCTCTCACTAAACTACAATTTTACAGCAGATGCTGGTGTGTTGGATTAAATTAACTTGCAGACCCTATCCTGAAAATGTATTGGAATCTGGCCACTATTGATTCCTTTTGTCTATATAACTGAATTTTCCACAATAAATATTGAACACTATTACAGTGCATGAGGTTAAAAAAAATCTATAAATTGACCCTGTATTTGGGACTCATACTGTGGTCTGCCAGGCCTTTCCTCTTGCTGCTCTTGATTTGTGGAAGATGAGATGGCAGTTTTTGTTCTATATGTGTCCTTTGTATTCCTTGTTGCGTAGAGATCAGCTGCAGAGAGTAGTGTTGCTTTAATCTAGTGTAAATGTGTCCAGGCTAGCCCTATCTCAGAAGCGAAGCAGACTCAGCCTGGCTAGTGTTTGAATGGGAGCCTTCCAAGGAATACCAAGGTGGTGATGCGGAGGCAGGCAATGGCAAACCACTCCTGAACATCTCTTGCCTTGAAAACCCTACGGGGATGCCTTAAGTCAGCTGTGACTTGATGGCATTTTTCACCACAAATGTGTCATGGCATCTGTCTCTGCTGCTGAAAACAGAAAAACCGTTTTACTGCAACAGGTGACAGGTGGAATTAGATCCATAGAGCCCAAAGACTGACATTCTTTTACTTTTACTGATACAATAAGAATTCTGAGGTCTGATCCAGATCTTCCACTGTATTGTGGACACTGTCCTATTTTGAGAGGAAAAGGTATAGCTTGAGTCTTATCCATTCAGTCTACAAACAGGGTATCAGCCCCCCCCCCCCCGAGAAGACCACTTGACCAAAGGGCATGACCACCTATTTACTCGGAAGTATATCGCTTATATTTAGGAAGTACCTAACTCCCTGGCTACACTTTTGCTTTCTAGATTTAGCTTTGGATTCTCACGAGAAATCTTCCTATTTATTTAGGCTGTTTCCCAAATGAATCCTACCACAAGCCTAAAATTACCACCCTTCACTAGGAGAGACTGACAGCTCCCCACTGGGGTACCTGCTGCTTCTCCCTAGTATTAAGAACTATCCCTCCCACTCACTAAAATACAAAATGGCATTTAAGACCTACTTAAATAGTTCGAAGAACAGAAGGCAAGTTTTGTCTTTTGATTATGCATGCCATTGTGCACAAGATTAGCATCTATATACAATATTATTACATTGTTGTGCTCGGTCATAATTTTTCATAAGCACAGCAAAGACAGAACACTTTAGTGACTGTACACTTCACTAATGTGAACCAGCAAGTTCCTGTTGCTGGCACTTTTATCTAGACTCTTTTTACAGTTGACTGATTCACCTTGATCTGTCTTGGTGTGCTGCAAGGTCCATTTGACATAATTGGATAGAATCTGCATATAGTCTTTTTAAAAGTCTGAAGTGTAAATCATTTGCAAAAATCCCTACTATATCTATTTATTTTTTTTGTGATGAGGAAACGTGGATTTGTTGGTCTTTGAAGGGAATATTCTGTGGTAAAACATAGATAATTTGCCATTCTGTTATTTAATGAGATTCCATTTCAGTGGCATGTTTCACTGTAACTAAGTTATCTTCTCTTTCTCTTGGAGCCGGGAATTCTCTTTCATATAACATGAAGACTGCACAGAAACAACTTTGGCTGCATTCTTACTTCCAGTAAGTGGCATAATCTTTGTGACTAACGGCATTTTGAGTTTCTAAGGTCAATTAAATCTGTGAGAGATGTAGGTCAGACAGGCTTTGGGATGTTCATTTAAAAACTAATTGAATTTCATGTAAATTGAGATTTTATATATCTTATAGTCTAATAGCAAAGATACTTTGCTATTGGATACTTTGGATACTTAAATCCAGAGACTGGAGCTGTGAACAGGCAAGACAGATTTTTCTACAAACCTGAAAATGTCCCTAGGTTTGGAGGAAAATGTGAAATCTAAAAATCAACAACAACAGCCAGTGGGCAGCTTAAAAAAATCCAAAAATGACAAAAGAAGCACCTGTATCTTTAAGCAACAGATTCCCTCAGTGGCTGTTGCTAGGCAGCTCCAGCATTCCACATTTGGATCTGTCAGTAAAAGTCAGGGGGAGAGGGTAAGGCCCTTTCCAGTCCTATTTTGACCTTTGAGGGAGAACTCATTGGGGCCAGGCCTGGCTAGGGTTGCCAGTTCCAGGTTGGGAAATTCCTGGAGATTATGTGATGATGTCTGGGGAGGGAGAGGCCTCAACATGGTGTCCACCCTCCAAAATAGCCATTTCTCTAGGGGACAGATGTCTGGAGCTAGTTGTAATTGTTTTTTGGGAGGGGGGTGTCTCCAGGTCCCCCCTGGAGGTTGGCAACCCTAGGCCTGGCAGCAACTTCTGGGTGGCTTGATGCCACGTGGCTTGCATGACTCAAGTAGGTTTGGCTGCTTGCTACTGTTCAACAGTAGCCACCCTGTGATAGCCAATGTGGTGCAGCAGTTAGAACTTCAGAGTAGGGTCTGTAAGACCCAAGTTCAGATCTCCCTCTAGCTTTAGAAGCTGACTGGGTGATTTTAGTCACATACTTTCAGCCTAACAGGGTTGTTGTGTGGATAAAATGAGAAGAGATTAATGTAAGCTGCTTTGATCCCCACTGTGGTGAAAGGTGAAGTATAATTGAAGTAAATTAATAATAAATATAGCTGAAGATGGGAAGCAGATAAAAGGTAGGTTTGGTGAGTGGCTGAGAAGGAGAGAATGAGGCAGGGGGAGGATATGAGGATTGACAAGAGGAGGGAAAGAGGTTAGGAAACTCCTAGAAATTTGGGGGGAGTGGGGTTTGAGGAGAGGAGAGACCTCAGGAGTATATCCACCCTCCAAAACATCTATTTCCTGCAGGGGAACTAGGGTTGCCAACATCCAGGTGGGGGCTGGAGATCACCTGGAATTACAGCTGTTTTCAAGTTGACAGAGAATAGTTCCCCTTGAGAAAATGGTTGGTTTTGAGGGTGGACTCTGTGGCATTCTACCCTGCTGAGGTTGCTGCCCCCCTCAAGGCTCCACCCCCAAATCTCCAGGGATTTCCCAACATCAGTATGGCAACCCTAGGGGAACTGATCTCTGTAGTTCGATCTGTTGTGATTCCAGGAGATCTCGATCTCCATCCCCACCCAGAGGCTGGCAACCCTGGAAGGAGAGACAGAAGCAGGAAAGGGGGAGTGACTACGAGGGCTTTCAGGAAAGGGAAAGAGGAAATAGTGGGAGAGGGGGAAGTGAGATGCCTCCTGCAAGTCCTTGCGGGTTCCCACTTGTAATTTTTAAGTCTCTATTTTATCCTGACCTCTTGATTTATGAACATTAAAAGCCCTCTAAATCAGGGGTGTCAAACATGCAGCCTGGGGGCTGGACCAGGCCCCCGGAGGGCTTCTGTCAGGCCCGCACTGGAACTGGCCATCTCCGGCTTCCAGTTCGGTTGCTGCTGCTGCTGCATCCTAGCTTACTTCACCAGACTCTTAGTTGCTCAGCCATTTCATGTTTTCCCCTGGGTCCTAGACTCAGAACTCTGAGCATGAGATTTCTGCGGTGAATGTCAATAAATCAAAAGTAGGTTTGCAGCTTACAGATACACACCTGAACAGCATACTCAAGATTGCAACAGCACAGACATTTTGATGAGAATAATTCAGAGCAAGAGGCATCAGTTATCAGATACTGTTAAAGAAACAAAATATTGCAAGACTGCTAATGTTTTAAGCATGTTTTTATTTTGAGTAAAAGAAAAATCCTTGTGTTTGTGTCCTTTATAAAGTTTATATCTCCGGTACCTGGCATTACATTTTATGGCACACATGGTCCGGCCCAACGAGGTCTCATTTATGTCAGATCCGGCCCTCATAACCAATGAGTTTGACACCCCTGCTCTAAATCATCCCATAATGGTGGGATGCAGGAATATGCTTGCTTTCTTCTCATATAGTTGGTTTTTAGAAAGAAAAAAGCAATCCTAAGCGTTTGAAAAAGGAACAATTTTTAATCAATCCCTAGCAAGACAAAAATGGATTAAATTATGACCTGGACCCAAAGAACCAGTCTGTATGCATTAATGTGCATGGGTGCAATTAACAGTTCCTCTGTGCTGTATTCCTTTATGCCACATTTGATTTCACTGCAAAGGGTCACCTGACCTTTGAGGGACGTTCCTGGGGTGGGTACAAATGGCCATATTAGGAAGAGAGGGCACTGGTGGTTGGGTTCTCCCTTGCACGTGATGCATCCCTTAGTTGAAGAAGGTGGTTTTAAAAAAATCACTTCTAGCCATGGCTTGCCCAATGGGGATAATGGGGATCTGAAACTGTGGCTTCACTCCCATCTTCCTTTTTTTACTTCAGCAAATGGTCAGCTGAAACTTCAGGTCGTAGCCATGCCATGCCTCACATTAAGACTTACATGAGAGTGTCTCCTGACTTCCAAAAGATTGCATGGTTTTTACTTACAAGGTAAGTCTTTTGTTAGTAGGTAAGGTAAGGTTTCTTCCCCCCGCACCAGGATGCCTCAGAGATCACTTAGGCTCCTCTTCATTTCATACCATGGAAAGATGAAAAAAAAAATCCCTATGAAGCGTTTGAGATCTTTATCCCCCAGTTATGGAGATGATCCCTCTTTTAGAATTCCATGAGTGAAGTCTCGTCGTCTTTGTTGTTCCAGACTGAACTCAAATTGCAGCTACAGAATTTCTCACAAGGGTGACATATCTCTGAAAATACATGCAAACGTGCTTAAAGTGTAGAATTCACAATATTTTGCACATCTAAAAAACTAGAATTCTTCACATTCCGCATTGAATTCTTCAGAATCAACATTCTGCACTGACAGCTATGTGCATAGGAACCATTTATTTATTAGATGTTTATCCCACCTGCTCTCCAAGGAGCTTGGAGTGGCATACATATCCCCGCTCCCTTTCTATCCTAAGTTCAGCTCTCTCAAGTAGCGTACCCAGTGAGCTTCCTGGCAGAGTCAGGATTTGAACTCAGGTCTTCCTAGAATGTAGTCCAACACTTAAACTATAATACATAGTTTTGCTATCAACGGCCATGGGTATGCTTCAGACAGAATTGTTGTCTTTCTCCCTACAGTGCCAATCTCTCCAAGGCTGCTTGGGGAGCATTTGAAAAAAACGGGGCCCAGCTGATGATCCGATCGTATGAGCTAGGAGTCCTCTTCTTGCCATCTGAATTTGTGAGTTCATCTGTTCCCCAGACAGTGTTAACATTTAGTGGAGCCACAATCTCTTTAATAAAGTCAGGGAATCAGGGTGGTGAAAAGTTTGTATTTGAGTAAAAGGCCTAGTGGTTTTTCTCATGTAAGAGAATGGGATTGGATGGATCCAATCAACTTTTCTGCTGGTGAAAAAGAAGGGATCGCCTTTGATCACCCAGAACAGCAGTGGTGGGAACCATGGGTGCTACATGTACAAAAGCAGTCAGGGGCTGCAGTAGGATGGGGAGCTGGATGTGCTTGTGTTCACAGTTCTCTCTAAGCTGCGCTAGGGGGTGCTGGCGCACAACATTTCAGAGGCCCACTCAGGGGATTTCTGCTACAGCTCACAAACAATGGAGGATGAGGGCACCACCTTCTGAGGCCCATTGAATTGGACACCCTGGTCCAATCTTTTTGGAACAGGGGTTTTTTAGGAGAAGCACCAGCAGCTATGCTGCAAATTTGGTCCCTCCTCTCTCTCAAAAACCAGTCCCCTTCCCCGAGCTCCAAACACCCCTGGATTGATTCTCCATTATAGCCTATGGGGCCCATTGACTATAATGGCCCCCGTAGGCTATAGTTGAGCCAGGAAAAAAATAATATTTTTTTTTGCACACCACTATAATGCTTTTTAGTATGATCTGTAAGCTGCCTTAAGTCACAGGGGAAAGTGGAATATAAATATTTGAATAAGTAAGTAGTTTGGGCAGATTGATAAAATTTAAGCAACTTTCTATTTGTTAGGACAGGCAGGGTTCTGACTGTGACTCTGGTGACGCATGACCAATCAGAATAGATAGTACTGAACTAGATGGAGCAGAGGGTCTCTCTTTGATAAGGCAGCTTTCTGTGTGCATAAAACTCCTCATAGGCCTGAGCTGTGGATGGGAAGGTGGTGGTGACAGAATTGTGAAGCGCACCAAAACTGCTGCTGACTGCTAGGCTATCGGTAGGCTACTGGGAGAGAACTTTTTGGTTTCTTACTGATCTAAGACTCATCAACAGTTCCTGACTCAGCTGAGAACTTATAGGATAAGAGGACGGGTTCTCTTATGAATTAAAAACTGGTCAAATGACAGGAAGCAAAGAGCAGGAATCAGTGGTCGGTTCTCACAATGGAGGGAAGTAAGCAGTGGGGTCCCACAAGGATTGATATTGGGACTGGTGCTATTTAATGTGTTCATAAATGATCTGGAAGTAGGGAGAGTGGGGTAGCAGGCGAAGTTTGTAGATGACACCAAATTGTTCGGGATGGTGAAAACCAAGGCTGACTGTGAAAAGCTCCAAGGGGACCTCCACAAACTGGGTGAGTGGGCGACAATGTGGCAAATGAAGGTCAGTGTTGGTAAGTGTCAGGTGATGCACATTGGGACAAAAAAAATCCCAACTTCCAGTATAGGCTAATGGGGTCTGAACTTGAGTCATAGTAGATAGACATGGAAAAACCAGAGGAGGAGAGAAAGAGGCGTGTGCATATGTGGACTCCTCCAGCAACCGAACCTCTTTCTCAGCCTGCTGCAGTGCCTCATTGCCCTCTACATGCCATGGGAGATGTACCACCACCTGCACCCATTGCCTAATCCCCCCTTCCTCATATGCCTCCTCAAATTCCACCCTGCTCTCAGGTAGTTGACCACAGGAGGCATCTTGTGAATTCTCCACTGGGAAGAGAAGACTCTTTGTTCTAGTACCTTCTCCCCCATGAGTGACATGTTTATGGATGGACTTGGTTGCTGTCATGTAGACTCCTTAATTTCTGTTGGTTATTCTTGGTAAATAATATATTTAAGCAGAGTAAAATTGATAAGCATCAGCAGAGTACAGACTGAGAGACTGAGTCCATGTGTATTTAAAAGGTAAACGTTTACTATAAACCTAACATGGGAAAAGGTAAGCAGGATACAAAATAACAACAGAACTAGATTGCTACATCCTTACTGCTAGAGAGATAAAATTGGAATGGCGTCTCCTTCTCCAAGCAAGACAAACGGCAGGAAGGAGAAACCATAATAGGTTAAATGCCTGATACATTGTTTTCCAATCAGAGAGCAAAGGTTCAAAGTTCCCGGGCTTTCTATTGTGTAATCAGATTGGGTACAAACAAACATGTGACTTCCTGTTGACTAATACAAACAACATTAACCCTGTAAATACTGAAGTGTTTTAAACTTGTTATACCCAACAATTTCCCTAGTCATGCAGTCAGTAATGTATAGATTAAATCTTCGCAACACAGGTACTGATGAAAGTCTACTCTGGAGGTGGTTAAAGGTGGCATAATGCTCAGCATCAAGCAGTTTCAGCAAACAGCTGTTGAGTAGTATCTACCTTCTCATGCATGGTGGTTTTTACCCAACAGTCTGTCTTTTAAGTTTAGACAGAGACTAGGGGTGCTTTCACAGCTTGTACTGTGCTAAGCCCTTTGCACTGTATTGAGCTTGAAAAGTGTGCCATTTTATGTGATTAATCTTCACTGATATTCCTCCTTTTTAAAGAAAAGAACATCCTGTCATGTGTGATAAATGCAACCACTTGTGCCGTCTCAATAAGCAAAACATGACATTCAGTTACCAATGACAGGTATATACATTTTCCTGTCAGAAAATCAAAATATGTGAACTGGCCCCTAGAACAACCAACTTCAGGGCTTAATTTGAGGTGAGGTTTTGGCCTGCATGACCTGTGAACCAGCTTGGTGTAGTAGTTAAGTGGGTGGACTCTAATCTGGGAGAACTGGGTTTGATTCCTCACTTCTCCACTTGCAGCTGCTGGATGACCTTGGGGAAGCCATAGTTCTGTCAGAGCTGTTCTTGAAAGAACAGTTCTCAAAAGAACTCTCTCAGCCCCACCACCTCACAGGATGTCTGTTGTGGGGAGGGGAAGGGAAAGGCATTTGTAAGCCGCTCTGAGACTTCGAGTGAAGAGTGGGATATAAATCTAATCTCCTTTATTCGGAAAACTAAGACTTGACTCTGGAAACAATATCTTCCATGTCACACTTCAGTTGGTATTTCTTTTTCACTGCATCTGCATGTTGATTAAGAATCAAGTGAAACATGTCCTGGTGTCCTAGAACAAATTTCTTAGAGTCTTAAAGGATATTAGAGAGAGTAGCAGAGAAGAGGGTGGTCAGAGGCTGGAATATAGCCTTCAAATGCAGAGGCTGTGTACTTCGGAGTGCCATTTGTTCGGATTCAAAGTAGGATGCAGTGTTTGGTTTCTCAAAAATATCTGGTTGGCCACTGCAAAAAATGGAATGCTGGACTAGATGGGCATCAAGGTCATTGTTTGCCTAGGGTATCAGAAAACCTTGACTTGATCCTGGATGAGTCACTGTGCCAAGTAAATTTGGGCTTGTGGGTCACTGTACCAAAAAGGTTGGGAACCACTGCCCTCAACAACAGGAGCAGTTTTTCAGGGAAACATGAGCTGCAGTAGGAAGGGGATCTTGAAGAACCTATGCATATGCAGTGCTCATTTGCAGCATAATCCCTCTAGAGGGATTGGCCAATTTGAACAAGATGAAGAATTACAAATGTATGAAAATGGTTTGATCAGACATTTTAAACTGCTATTACCACGAAGCTATTACCACGACTACAGAGCACAAAACAGATTTGTTCAATAGGGTATTTTTTATAAAAGAAATAGGGTTACCTCATAAAAGGCTGATCCCACAAAATGCATTGTTTTTCTACCTGTGTAATAGCATGTTCTGTGTCACGGGCTGGGTGCCAGTAGGTCAGGAGCCAAGTCGAAGTCCGAGACAGTCCAAGGTCAAGCCAAATCAGGAACAAATTACCGAGTCCAAAACACAAGCCAAAAGCAGAGTCAGTCCAAGCCGAGGTCAGAGAGGGAAACTCACGAGCAAACCAGTCCAAGGAGTCAACCAAAAGCCAAAGTCAAACACAGCCGAAGTCACGAGCCAGAGGGTCCAGAATCAGGCCGAAGTCAGACAGAGCCGGAGTCACAAGCCAGAAGGTCCAGAATCAGGTTTAGCTGATGCCAGCCGAGCGGGTGCAGAGCTTAGCCAGAATGACTTGTTGCTAGCACAAGTTGTTGGTCTTTGTGCTGTGCCTAAATACCCAGCCACTTCCTGTGCTTGTTAGCAGCTGGCAGTGAGGTCCCAGCTCCCTCTAAAACTCAGGGCTGAGTGATCTGTGACTATACATGCGTGCCTCTTTTCTCCTAGTAGCTAAGTCTTGCCTGAATCGTGACCTTAGCCATTCTACCTGAGGAGGTGAATCAGGTGGGCTTGGGCTTGGCTGTGACTCAGCTGCTGCTGGTGCTGGGGTAATGCCCTGAGAGGTGCTTGCTTGAGCCTCCTCTGGTTCAGGTGGAGGCTCCTCTGGAGCTGGGGACTGATCCTCCACCGCACTTAGGTCCGCAGGAGGCAGGTGTTCAGAGGCACTCCTGACATTTTGTCTTGTTTAACATGTTATGTTTAATACTTAATACTGTGTTCAGATAACAGCTCTTTTTCAGATCTCTGCAGTCCTAGTCCTGTTACATTGCTTATTAGATTTATTGTCTTTTTGATTGCATTGATTTACATTGGGTAATCTGCCTTGAGTCTCAGTGAGAAAGGTAGACTGTAAATAATATAAATAAAGCACTGGCACAGTGCAGAGCTATAGATGTAACAACGGCTGTCTTTGCTATCTTATCTGTTTTCTGATTAAAGGTAGCAAAAAAAATTGCTTGAATATAAGGCCATTTCTGTCTGCATTTTGTCACAGGGCTTGGATACTGGCTATTTCCAGGTAAAGGAAAACCTGCTTTCTGATGAGCCAGAATTATCATTTCCTGTGCCTTATGATCTGCCCCCAGAGGAGTATGAAAGTATAGGTAAGGTGTCTTTCTCAAAATCCGGAAAACAAATTGGATAAACTTATTACATATGGAAAAACATTGCCAGTTCCAGCAGCTGCAGACAAGATCACCTCTTAGAGAACCAGGTCTCACACAGTATAAACAGCACCAGTGCTTTCTAAGGCTAACTGTACCTGCTGTTCAGATCAGCGTGTCATATTGTCCACTGAATTGGTCTCTTATACAAAAACCCATGTTCAGTTCCCACTCAGCAATGAAGCATCAGGCAAATCTTATGTCACTTGATGTTGTTGCTTCTGGCTGGAGGGCTGGCTAACAGGGTCCTCTGAGCTTCTCTGGAGAAGGACAGCACAAAAGTGTTGCAAATAAATATCAGATTTTAGATTTTAGGCAGGCCCCTTCTGTAATCTGGGGGCCAGTATGCTAGCTGCTGTGCCTTCTAGCAGCCCGCTTTTCACATGTGTATTCCCCACGAGCTGAGATGAGTAATAAGGGGTTGGTGGTTCATGTCATGAGAAGAAGCATAGCCAGGCCGGTAGCTATGGTGGGATTTTTTGGAGGGGCTCTGCCCCCTTTCTTATAGCCACAAGAATTTCTCCTGTGAATGCTTTTTTCAATCATTTTAAAACATTTTAAAGGGCATGCGCTCCTTTAAGCAGAGTGGAGTGCTGCAGTTGACTTAATTCTCACACTGAGCAAGGGGGTTTGAGTAGGTGACCTCTAGGATCCTTTCTAACTCTGTGTCAAGAAACTGATCTCCTTTAAGAGGGTTTTTCTGCCTGTTAGCTTTCTTGACTACAGAAGACATCACCCCCCACCTGCTGGCTTGTTATCAGAATTGTTGCTTAGGCTGGCAGAAGTGATTAACTTTCAGCAGCTGAGAACTGTCATCTATAGTGGTTGACAGCTTGCAGTTTAGAGATCTATCCTGGTAAGAGCTTTCTATTGGCTAAGTGGCTTTTCTTTCTGCGCTGAGAACTTCAGCCACATCAGGGAAAAATTTGCCCCACAAGCCACAAAATCCTGGTTCCAGGCCTGAACATGGCTGTGACAATTGCTTGAAGGGAGATGTTGGCAATTCCACATACTGACAAGGGGCCTCCCACTGGTAACTGCTGCAGTAGCCCTTCGTACTGTTGGCTCAAGAGGGGGAAGCAGAAGGGTCTCTTAGCTGACACATCAGCATGAGTGGAGGCAATTACGCATCACGGTTAGAAGTGTCCCTTGTTTTCAGTTTCCTGTGGCTCTAATAACATTCTTCTAACTCTTCCCAGGTATCCTTCCCCCCCCAAACATAGCAGTTGATGCACTTTTCTCTTCACACAGATGCGCTTTTCCCTTCCCATCCCCAGGTCGTTGATACCATTTTATCTGTCTCTTTTGGGTCTGCCCTCACTGCACTTCTGCCTTCCCTGCCTCGTAAAATAATTTGTGTATGGAACACTGTGCACAAAACTATCATCAAGAGTAGAAAACTTCACTGCCCGGTGAGAGAGATCTAGTATCTCACAGTTTCCGTGTGCCATTTCATGCTAAGCCTTCATTCCAAAATAATGGCTTACCTTCTGTTCCTGGTTTTACCAAGCTTACCCCAGTGTCTGGGCCTCCAGCATGTGAGGTGTACAAGTACTCTTTGCTCATTATTGTCTCTCAGAGGTCTTGGTCCCTTTGCATGTGTAGACAAAAACTCCAGGCTCCATCCCAACTACAGGTAAGGATTGAAGAAGAGTACCTGAATAGCTCAGGCTAGCCCTGTTCAGTATTTGGATGGGAGACCCCCAAGGGATATCAGGGTTCCTACACAGACGTAGGCAATGACACATTGGCTGCGATCACACACACTAAATAATCCACTTTCAATGCACTTTACAAGTGGATTTTACTTGCTTGAACTGGCAAAATCCAGTTGGAAAGTGCATTGAAAGTGGATTATTTAGTGTGTGTGACTGTAGCCATTGTCTCTGAATGTCTCTTGCCTTGAAAACTCTACAGGGCCGTCTTAAGTTGGCTGTGACTTCATGGCAAAAAACAAAACAAAGTCATAGGTCTCCTAAAAGGGTCTCTTAGTGGCCATGCTGCTACTGCAGTGGATGGATTTGGTAAGTGGTTCTAAGGTAGCACACTGAAGATGTTTGTCCAGGGCTGTTTTCTACTGTCATAGGCAATAGAGATTTTCCAGAGTTAAAACTTGAGTTTCCAGGAATTCTGACAAACTGTGGCCAAGTCATATGAGCTTGTGTGTGCGTATCACTTAGAGCTCACTGATGAGATAATGCTTATTTGTTGTGATTCCCACCCTGGCTGTGTGCCCAGCATCAAGCTGCGTGGTACAAGGATGATACACACAAAAAACAAAGAGCATGTGCTTGTTAGGAGGCCATAAAGACCAACACATCAGGTTTTGCTATTTTTGTTGGAAGGAATAATCTGGTTGCCATTTCTAGGTAGCAGACCCGCATAGTTAAACGTCAGTTAGTTGGGGAAATGGGAAATAAGAATTGTGAAGTAGATGTCTAACTTGTTCAGAAGTCTAATTGCATGTCAGTCAGCTCCTTTCCTTTCCTATTGGTGGTACAATCAGCCCTGAGCTTTTTTCCTTTTTGTTGCAGATCGTCCGTGGATTGGGGACATTCCTTATAATAGAGCTCGAGATATACATGGAAATGTGTGGATTCCTTAAGGAAAAGCTCCAGTTCCCTCTGAAACTGTTACTGAGCCCACTAACTAACCCTGTAGAGAGAGTGATTTTAATAATGTGGATTTGTACACAGGTTGAAGCAGTTTCTATAAAGAAATAATTTTCGATTGAAAGTTTTTTTGGAAAAACAGTATCAGCTACACAAATCTTTTTTAATATATATTTTTTATTTTAGAAAGCAAAGTATAATGCAGAGGGGATACAAAACTTCTCATTCTATTTTTCCATGTATTTCCTTTTAGTAGCTTTTTGCTTTTTTACATGTCCACCACATATGGTAAAAGGTTCCGTCCGTATCTTAGCATTTCCAGCATTTTCCTTTGTAATTGTTGTCTGCTTTCTCAATATCCTTTGGAGTTATATACCATCTGGCTGGCTGTGTACTTAATTTCTTTTCCCCACAACCGTTTCCATTAGGGCATTTGCTCTCTGAAATTCTGCATCCATTTAATCATACTTTTTTTTTTCACTTGTTCTTCCGTTTCTAACTGACGTAATAACTTGTATGTCCATCATAATTGATAATCCTTTTGTTTTGTAATCATAAATATATTCAATGTGTTACCTGGAAGTACTGGCCCCGATGCAATTTGCATTCCGTTTGCAATAAAATGAATAAAAGTGCTTGATTACATTTGTCATTAAAATATGAACTTGGGGTTTGACATTGCAGAGCTGGAAAAAGTACAGAGGAGGGCAACCAAAATGATTAAGGGGTTGGAGCACCTTTTCTACGAGGAAAGGATGAAAAGTCTGGGACCTTTCTGTTTAGAAAGAGGAATGACAGGAAGCGTGATAGGGGTTTATAAAATTATGCACAGAGGGGAGAGAGTTGACAAAAGAGAAACTTTTATCTCTCTCCCAAAATACTTGAACTTGAGGGCATCCAATGAAACTGATGGGCAATAGGTTCAGGACAGACAAAAGAGATAGTACTTTACACAGAGGGTGATTAAAATGTGGAATTCGCTGCCAGAGGATATAGTGATGGCCTCAGGCACAGACAGGTTTAACAGGGGCTTAGAGAGATCAGTCTATCACTGGCTACTAGCCATGGTGACTGAGGGGAACGTCCACATTCAGAGGCGCTAAGCAACATCAGGGGGAGGCAACATCGGGGAGGGCCTTGGCCATCCAACAACTTGGAATGGAGGTCTCTGAATTCTTATATTCCATTTTAAGATCTCAGATTTCCATTCCAACTTGTATCTGACAAAGACCCTTTTCAAACAGCCTTTGTGTTCCATCTTAGTAAGTAGTTGCTAATGGATTTTTTCTGTCATTTCAGACAGACCCATTATAGTAACCAGCTGCGAGCAGAATTTATTTACCTGTTCAGACAAACCTGCTTGCCTCGGGTTAGCAAAGTGTGGTTGAGCCGCTTTTGAGGGAAATTGCTTTTTTCCATTTACAACCCCTTCACTGGGTTTCTGAATCGCTGTGGCGTGCTGTTTAAGATGTCCATAGCGCTTCTTACAATGCCACTTCCCCCCCCCACGCAATCTTCCTCAGCCTTTTTTTACGTTCTAAGATGAGCGCTATAGCGCCACTGAGAGGCATTGACTCCTTAGAACATTTCTAAAAAGAGGAAGATTGTGTGGCAAAAAAGTGGCACTGTTTGAAATGACCATAGCGCTTCAGAGATGGATCATTAACAGAAGGAAATTTACTGAATGAACCCCCTTTCCCTGGATTGCTTTACTTGAAATTGGGCCAACAACGAATAACATCCGGTTTAGACCGGTAATGTGAAAAGGGCCAAACAGAGCCTTGACTCTTGAAAGCTTATCTCCCCACCCCCGAAATCCTGTTGGCTCTAAGGTGCTACTGGACTTAAATCTAGCTGTCTTATATTTGAATGCAAAAGAGGTATCTGTGGCTTAGCATGGTCTTCTCGTGGGGTGCTCTATCTTTATCCTTTGCAAAAAAAAAATGACTTGGCTACAGTCACTTTGATTACATCAGACCTTGATTATTGTAACATGGTCTGCATGGGACTGCCTTTAAAGACATCTCAGAGACTGCAGCTGGTCCAAAACACTGTGGCAATGATGGGAATAGGGACATCCTGGTATGATCACACTGATGGAAGGTGCTGTCAAGTTGAAGCCAACTTACGACAACCCTGTAGGGTTTTCAAGTCAAGACAGAGGTGGTTTGCCGTTGCCTGCCTCTGTGTAGCAACCCTGGGCTTCCTTGGTGGCCTTCCATCCAAGTACTAGCCAGGGCTTCTGAGACCTGATGAGGCTGGCCAGCCTGGGCCTTCTAGGTCAGAGAATGATCACATTAGCCCTGTATTATAAAAAAGATACATTGGCTGTCAGTTAGTTTCCAGGCGCAATTCCAAGTGCCACTCTTGAACTTTAAAGCTCTATATTATCCATCTCTTTGTGTGTGAACCTGCCCATCCATTGTAACCATATGGAAGCTGTCTGCCTATGACATTACATACACTGAAACAGACATGGAGGTGGGCCTTCCCCCCACCACATGCAATTACCAGTTCATGAGCATGGAGGCTACACTTTTTTTAAAATGTTAGCACCCTACTCACATAAACTCTGTACTCACAAGTTGGCAATCGTGCATAGGTGGGGGCAGGGCCAGAACCTTCGTGCCCACTCTCCCTCTACATGTGTGATTCTCAGACTGTAATCTCATCTGCAGATGGCTACTGTGGCCTTTATTCAAGTTGCCTCACCACTGAGGTGAGATGGTTGGTGACCAGAACAGGGACTGTCTTTGTGGTAGCACTATGTCCTTGAGGTAATTCTGGTTACTTCGCTGTCTGTGTTTAGGTACCGGGTGAAAATCTGATAGTTCTACTTTTGAGTGAGTTGTTGTCGCTTTGCCTAAAACTGTGAACGTGTTATGTTGAAGAAGAGGAGGAGATCAGATTTATATCCCACCCTTCACTCGGAGTCTCAGAGCAGCTTACAAACTCCTTTCCCTTCCCCTCCCCACAACAGACACCCTGTGAGGTAGGTGGGGCTGAGTGAGCTCTGAGAGAACTGCTCTTGAGAGAACAGCAGCTTGCCCAAGTTCATCCAGCAGCTGCAAGCGGAGGAGTGGGGAATCAAACCTGGGTCTCCCAGATTAGAGTCCGCACACTTAACCACTACACCAAACTGTTTGGACTGGTTTTGTTACCTCAATAGAGACCTCATGTACCTGTATCCTAATTTAGGAAACACAAGGGAGCCAGAGATTCACATGATTCAAAGGAAGCTTTATTGCTAGCAAAAAGCGGGAAAAACTTGCAAAGGGTTTTTCCAAAGATCATGAAGTTACATCCAGAATTCATATACAGTTCAAACAGGCGGAGGCGTATTCTATGTATGGTCATTTCCTACAAATACGTGTCCTTAAAGATCTATTCTAAGGACTTGACATTTCACCTATGCCAAGTCCTTGTACCTTTCCCATATACATCAAAGGCTAATCTCGCCCAAACACACCTGTGTTCTCTAAATATCAACTCTTTGAAGTAATTTTAACTTTATTCCCTCTTCCCATTCATGTGGGTGGCCCACAAGTGAATATTAATTAATATACATAGTTGCGAGTCGGCTAGGCATAACAGCTAATGGCTCAAGGCTTAATCAGTAACCCTTGGTTCTTGTGACAGACCTGAATGAAGCTGCTAGTGGCCTAGGCAAGCTAAGCCAAGATCCATCAGTTTGGTTCCCTTTTGCGGCTTTTAAAAGGTCTGAATCAATACTAATGTATTTTTGTTATTTTAGTTCATTTAAATATATCATTCTTTTTAAAAAGTTTGTAAGCTTCTTTTAATGCTAGAACCAAGTGTGGTGCAGTGGTTAAAGTGTCAGACTAGCATCTGGTAGACCCAGGTTCAAATCCCTACTTTGCCCTGAAAGCTTGCTTGGTGACTTCAGGCCAGTCACACATTCTCAGCTGAATCTAAAACAAAGGAGATATGAGCTGCCTTGGATCCCCACAGGAGCTCAGAGGTTAAGACACGGAGCTACAGACCGAAAGGTCGGTAGCTTGGCAGTTCAAGACCTGAGTGCTGCATGATGGAGTGAGCTCCTGTTCCTGTCCCCAGCTCCTGCCAACCTAGTAGTTCGAAAGCAAGAAATTGCAAGTAGATAAATAGGTACTGCTTCGGTGGGAAGGTAACAGTGTTCCATGCACCTCAGTGTCTAGTTATGCCAGCCACACAACCACAGAGAAGTCTTCAGATAGTGCTGGCTCTTCGGCTTGGGAACAGAGATGAGCACCTCCCCCTAGAGTCGGATTCAACTGGCTTCTGAGAAAGGGAAACCTTTACCTTTAAAAGTATAAATATTTTAAAAAGATTAAACAGTCAATAAAATAGACTGCAAGCATCAGCCAATCAACAGAACTCAGCAGTCCAGAATCAGTCTATGCCAAGCACCATCTAGAACCACTAAATTTTGCACTCTTAGAAGGAAGCAGAGGTCATATAGGCGTCCTTCAAGAGGCTATTTCAGAATCTTGGTGCCAACACTGGGAAAAACCTGCCATGTCTTAGAGGGAGAAGAAGAAAAAGGAGATTGTACGTATACCCCGCCCTTTACTCATAGTCTCAGAGCAGCTTACAATCTCCTTCCCTTCCTCTCCCCACAACAGACACCCTGTGAGGCAGGTGGGGCTGAAAGAGCTTCAGTTATTTTGGATCTAGACTGTTCAGGGTTTGAAATATCAAAATCAGCACCTTGGATAGATCCTAATAAGATACTGGCAAACGGAAATCACTGAAAATGGAATCGTGCCACAGTTGTACACACCATACAACAAACTCCAGCTAAAATTCTGACAGCTGCATTTTGTGTCCATTGGAGCTTCCAAAAACTCTGCAGAGGCAGCCCTGCATAGAACACACTGAAGTAGTTAATCTGGATGTTACTAAAGCATGGCCATGGTACATGAAACAATCTTATCCATTTCTTTCCAAGGCAGTAACAATGGTCAGTGAAAATATAACTTTAGGACCAAGAGTAATTTCAGTACGCTGGGTTTGCCTCATGCCCCATTTACTGTGCCTTTGGCCTTAGTGGAGGGATCTGGTCTCTGGCTTTTATTCAACCACAAAGGACTCACATTTTCCCCATTTTTCCTGTCCAATCTGACATCCCCGTCCAACCTTTGGATCTATCATTTCTGGGGTTGTGGGTGCACAAAGGAGCAGAGCATAGAGGGAAGGGGGTGAAATTGTTTCATTTGTATTTTTGGGAAGCACTGCTCCCCTGACAGAAAAGAGAGCAGGGGCAGTTTCATCCCTTCGCCTTCCTCACCAATGCTCCCTCTAAGCTGCGGAGTCTTGTGAGCAAAAATTCTACTTTGTGAGCTACTGGCATTAAAGCTGTGAGCAAGCAATTTGGCTACTGCACAAATTAGTTTGCTCTGGAGCCATCATTCCTGAGCTAAGACAAAAATGTGTGAGCCGGAGGGTAAAAAACTGAGCTAGCTCACACTAACTCAGCTTAGAGGGAACCCTGCGTCACCACAGTGCCCCACATCTTATGACTGCTCCTTTGTGCAAGTCCCGCAACCCAAGGAATAGAAAAGAGTAAGAGTCCAGTCGCACCTTAAAGACTAACAAAATTTGTGGCAGGATATGAGCTTTCGTGAGTCACTGCTCACTTCTTCAGATACAGTTAGAATGGGAGTTCATCTGTCCTGTATATTAGAAAGTGGAGTGATTTCAGATGGCAAATGACATTAGCAAGCAACTGACAATATAAGGTGTGATTGGACTAGATGTGATTTGGAGAGGTAGTAGGCGTGGAGAAATCAGCATCTCTCAACTGGTTCTAAATTGCATCTGATAATGAAGCTCAAGACAGTGCATCCACCTGGACTGAACTGAGACCTAGGTTTCCTTTCTCATTCTCCTACAGGACAGAGCAGCTTTACAGGATAGACTCTACAACAGGGGTGTCAAGCATGCAGCCCGTGGGCTGGATCAGGCCCTCGGAGGGCTTTTATCAAGACCTCAGTAGAACTGGCTGTCTTCTGCTTCTTCTTCCAGATCTGCTGCTGCATTGTAGCTTGCTTTGCCAGTCTCAGTTGCTCAGGAGAGATAGATAGGCAAACTTCTGTTCCCTACTCTGGCTGAGGCTCCTCCCCCTAGACCATTCAGGTCAGGATTATAAAGACACAACCACAGTTGCAAAGCAGGATGGCTCGTACAGCTTTTTTCAGACTAACATTAATGCCTTGCATGGAACACATCATCATCATCATAAATTCCACTCAGTAGGATGAAACCACCCTATTTGCAAGCCAGAGAGGGAAATAACCTGTTCTACTCCAGACCACCTAACAACACAATATAAAGACAGTTATCTATGGAGGTAGGCCACACATTCACATTCAGCTCTTGGGACCTCTAGAATCTTAGAAAGGACCTGGCAGCAGCTAAAGAAGGGTTATGCAAACCCCATTGCAGAGAAGCAGGTGGGGTCCAATAAAAGACATATCTTGTGGACATCCTTTTTCGTTACTACTTCTCACTTCCCACCAGCAAAATTGATCATGCTGGGAAGGAAAAAGTGGTGGAGACTGGTCAAGGCTGTTGTCCCCACGGGCAAGCGAAAAAACAAAAACAACCAGCTTTATACGAAGCTCCCTAATACTGAACCAGACTATCAGTCCATTAAGGTCAGTCTTGTCTACTTAGATAATCTAGGCAGCGGCTCTCCAGGGTCTCAGGCAGAGTTCTTTCACATTACCTACTGCTGGATCTTTTAATTGGAGATGCTGGGGGTTGAACCTGGGACCTTCAGCATGCAGAGCAGGAGCTCTTCCACTGAGCCACAGCCCCTCCCACAGCTTCATTTTGTTGTATTGAAATGCCCTTGTGCTGAACAGCTGTGTCACTTCACTGAAAAGCATTTTACCAGAAAGCACATTACTTTATTTACAGGGATGTATTGGTTCTATTCAAGCCTGCTTCTTAATTGATTTTGCAAGCCAATGAATGCTGTATGTAGTGCCTGCACATGTTTTCTTAGGGGACAGAATTCTGCTAGCAGCTTAAAGGTTCCACTCATATTACTTTCCCCTCAGATTTTAATGGAGTGAAGCCTCTAAGGAAGGGGGGCCCCGGGGGGGCCCCTCCATATTTCATTACATTTTTCACCTGATTTGTTCCTTCATCAAGGGAGTAGAAGTTAAGTGTGTTTGTAATGCTGCTGGATAAACGGGAGAAAAACCCATTCAAGGTGCCCCCAGAGACACGAAAGAAACAAAGGCCAGCGGCATAGATGGTTATAATCCAAACAGTATGCAGTACCCAAACTAGTTTTACATTTTAAATCGGAATGTCCTGCTCACGACTAATGCTAAAACAAGAGCAAAAGATAAGTGGGGATGTCTGTTTGAGTGGGCCAGCAGCTCTGCACTGTGTGGTAATTGTAATTTTAGGATTATCATCTATGAGCCAAGAAGTGCAATCCTAAAACAGTAATTAAAACAGATTTGGCTTCAAGGGACTTGGAAGAGCGGGACTCTGTGTCGTAGCTGAATATTCTGCTTCCTTAAGCTCTACTTGTTTCTCAAAGAGAAAGTATATTATATCAATGTAGAACTGGTGACTAATTCACTGTTCTCCGCAAGAACTGAAGCAGATTCGTAGATGGAAAAAATCAGGAAACACCAGCAATAAATGACTGATTGTCATGGGTCTGTAAGGCTGATTGCTTTAGTAAGGGCCACAGGAAGAAACTATTTGCAGATAGTGGGGAAGCAAACCCAAATATCGATGTTATTCACCAGGCCTCCCCAGGAATATTATTTTGGGGATATTTACTTTATACCAGTGCAATAGATGGGGAATCTGTGGCTGTGCTGTGTGCTGTTGTATTCATGTGTTCAAAGGGCTCAAAAACGATTAAAATGGAAAGACCAAACTTTAAAAATGAATAATTTGAATGCTGTTGGTTCTGTGGGCAGACGTGGCTATGCTGCCCTCTCTTGGCACTGCTGGGGAATACAAGATAAAGGACGGGGCCTATAGTTTTGTTGCCTGCAAGGAACAGAGGATAATAGCCTTTATCAAGGAACAGTTCCAAATACGTACTTGTGAGTCAGTACAGAAGACCAGGAAAATCTGGCTTAGCTCCATCATGCTGCATGTGGGAATTCTGTGCCTCAAGCTGACACGGATTCAGGAGGCTGAATAAATTAGCCCTATATTTCTTCTATAATGGTAAGTATTTTCAGAACATGTTGTCTGACAACAAATAACTACTCTTTAAAAAAAAAGTATTGGAACCCTTTATTTATTTATTTATTTGTTTGTTTGTTTGTTTGTTTGTTTCCATTTTGGAATCACCTAATCCCCACGACTGTGGGGCTCTAGGTGATGTACAGAGTTAAAACAATAAAAGCCATAAAAATCATTTCCAACACATATAATTCATTAATTTAAATCAAGTGGTGAAGTTTTAAGGTTTCCTCCCATTTCTGGTCTGTGGATGCCTCATGGGTACAGCGGGGTGGGGGGGGATTAAATCCTTCAGGGGAAAGATATTTGGGAAGGGTGCCAGCCATGATGTAAGCTGTCGTTCTACTCAACCAAATGTCTGGTGGAACATCTGTGCCTTACAGGCCCTGCAGAATTGCACCAGTTCTTGCAGGGCCCTGATGTTAGTTGGCATTAGAATTAGAACACATACAGCATTTGGATTTTAATTAGTTTTATTAAGAAGCCAGGAAGTTGTACCTGCATACTTGGTCAGAGTGTTGGACTGGATCTGGGAAACACAGGTTCAGATCCCCACTCTGCCATGGAAGCTTGCTGGGTTATCATGGGCTGGTCACACTTGCAAGCCTAGCTCACAGGGTGGCTGCTGTGAGGATAACATGGAAGAGAAGAAACGATGTAAAACCCTGGTGGCACAACAGTGGAAAACAACAAGAGCTCCAACTGTTAGACAATGGTTTTTAAAGATTTGGGAGGTAATTGTTAATGACAAAATTGCACACCAATTACTGACAGTAGAACAATCAACCCAACAACCAGGTTTTTTTGGAAAAGTGGTATTCCTTCTTTCACTATATTGAAACGGAATCAAATGATACTAATGTCCTTCCAGCAAAATATAAAAACTTTGTTTTTTATTGATAGATATGTGAATGTTATATTGAAAACTCTGTAAATGAGACGATTACCAAGTTTCCTGGTTTTGGTTATGTTAAGCTGAAGTTTGATGTTGAATATATTTATGTGTTTAAGAAAAGATAATGTTTGTTGTTAAAATGAAAATTAATAAAAATTATAGTTATAAAAAAAAGAAGAAGAAACGATGTAAGCCACTTTGGGTCACTGTCTGGAGAGTGGTGGCTGGGCTGTGGTGGCTCAGAGATTAAGACACTGAATTGCAGACCGGAAAGCCGGTAGTTCGACAGTTCAAGACCTGAGTGCTGCATGACAGAGTGAGCTCCCGTCTCTGGTTCCAGCTCCTGCCAACAGTTCAAAAGCAAGAAATTGCAGGTAGATAAATAGCTACCACTTCAGTGGGAAGGTAACAGCATTTTGTGTGCCTGGGCGTCTAGTCATGCTGGCCACATGACCATGGAGATGTCTTCGGACAGCGCTAGCTCTTCGGCTTGGAATCAGAGATGAGCACTCCCCACTAGAGTTGTATTTGATTGGCTTTCAAGCAAGGGAAACCTTTACCTTTACCTAGGGAGAAAGTGGGGTAAATGAATAAACTCTGAAACATCAGGAGCATGGGAGCACAGTGACCCAAGAACTTTTGGGCTTAGCAAGGCAGAGTAAGGGAAAATACAGTTTCTTTGCTTCCATACTCTTGAGCAAAGCACACAATTGATTAAAGGCATTTTCTACATGGGAATAGCTCAAGCAACCTAGAAACACCAAAGAACATGAATCTTCTGAAATTCCTCACACCTTCTTGGCCCTGAAGTGTAACTCTGGTTTGCAAGGCAAACAACCAAAGCTCTTCAGATTTCTTTTACAGATGCAGTTTCTGGAACTCTATGATCAAGCCAAGAAGGGCCATTTGGCATCTCTTTGATAACGTTAGTATATCCTTGTCAATCTCAACATCTATCCTTGGCACTTTTCATATATATTCTAGTGCCCTTCTTTCAATAGGACAAATATTTCACCCTGTCAGAGCCCAGAACATACCAATGGTTTTCAGATCCAGTACTGCAACAATCAGGATCCACCTCAAAGTGTATTAATAACAGTCTCCAAAATTCTGGACCAATGCCACAAGGGATCCCAGTGTTGGACCAATTGTAATTATTCCCAGTAAGCACACAGGTAAATTCAGGTACATAGGCAAGGCTCTCCTGAGGCCCATTTTGGTAGATGACTGACATCCAAAACCATCTCCCAGTCACCACATCCACTGCAACATTGGACCCTTCTGCCTCAACACATGCAGAGTATGATTTCTTTTCCCCTATTTTGCTTTCCTTACCCGATTTAACCTTTCATATCCTCTTTTTTTTTGTTCTCCCTTCTTTAGCTTTCCTGCTTCTCATTGCATACGGGTTTGTCATATTCCATCCTATTCCAGCCTATTGCATCCTGGTCAGAGAATCCCTTCCCATTACTCTTTCCCTATCTGCCCTATAACACCTTCTTGTCTCACACTGGGTAGCCCATCACGTATCTCTTCTCTCAGGCCTTGTTTGCCCTGGGCTAGCTAAGTGAGAAAAGCATAATTTGGACCTAAATACCATTTTAATTGGGAACTTAGCATAAAATAACACAACTACACACTAGAGTTGGGTAAAACTGACTGTTTTATTTTGGTTTCTGCATTGTAACTGCCTACAATTTCCGGTTTCCTGACTGACTCTCTGTTTCTTGCTGGTACCTTGTTAGGACCAATACAGTCACTTGCTGGTTAAGTTTTTCACCCTTCTCTCAGGGCTCTGGGCCCTGCTGTGTCCAGAAATGTGGGGCATATATACATCAGACAGAAACTATTCCAGTTTGCCCTAGATCTTGTGGGGGGGGGGGGCGCTCTACATGTGTAGGGGATGCTTAGGTGTGTCTGGCCCCTCACAAGGATTGCTTTGGGTTAACAGAACCACCACCACCCTGTGCTGTTATGAGCTCTTTAGAATAAAAAAGGCCTGAGGCTGGGCACCCAACTGTCCGTGTACAGAAGTCGTATGAATTTCCCCCCATTCCTTTCCATTCCTGTAGGCCATCATGACCCCCCCAGAAAAATCATTCCTAGGTTTACAGGATCCATGCAGAGGAAAAGCCATGCAGACTGGTGGGCTGCCATGAGGAAGGAGAAGAGAATGAAATCAGCCTCTTCCCTCAGCTGAGCTGCACTTGCAGAAGGAGGAGGAGCTGTTTAGTCCCTTTGTCCTTTCTTGCTCAGGATTCCGAGCTCATGCAGCTGCCCCCCCCCCGTGCCCTGCAGCCCTGGGAATGGTCAGGGGGTCAGAAGGGACAGGAGGAATGGAGATGCATGCAAGAAAACTCCACATCTCCTGCACAGGGTTAGATCCAGACTAATGCGTCGGCAGGTGCAATATTTCTACTAACAGAAGATGATTTTCCTGCCTCCTCTCTCCCACAGTGGCCCAAACTACCCCTGAAATCTTGTTCCTGAGGGTCCCCAGTCTCCTCTTCTCCAAAAACAGGATGTCAGGGGCTATTTCAGTGAGATGCAGGAAAATCGTGTTTTGTGAGTAGAAATCCATGCACTTGCAGGAATTCCTCGTCTGAATTCAACCCGTGGAATGTTTGGATACATGCCAGGTATCTGTTTTTCCCTTGCCTTTTTACTTTAGAGGACTGTTTTGATGTAGAGGTGCCAGTTCTAACTCTAAACAAAGCTATCCAATCAAATAAAAATGGGACATCCCAGACTATTATACCACTCTGAAGGGGAAAGAAGACAGGGAAAAGACAAGAATGCATCATTTTTGCTCTAAATGGTTAATAACACCAGGGGGCAGCTTTGATTAGCAAAACCAAGAAGAACTGGAAGGTTTAAAATACATTCCCTTCCTGTGCTTTCCCAATACAAATCAGACCTCTGCAATGGGTATAGTTTATTTTTGGGGCTATGGGGCAGGCTATGGGGTAGGGTTAGATTTGTCAGCTCTGGGCTGGAAAATTCTTAGAGATTTGGGGGTGGAGCCTGGAGAGAGCAGAGTTTGGGGAGGGCAGCTTTTCTTCTTCAGCTGTAATTCTGGGAGATCTCCAGGCCCTACTAGGAGGTAGGCAGGCTTAGGTAGTTGTTGCCAACCTCCAGGAGGGGGCTGGAGCTCTCCTAGGATTACAATTGATCTCCAGACAGCAGGGATCAGTTCACCCAGAGGAAATGGCACCCTGAGGGAGAACTCTATGGCACCACATCCCCGCTTCCTCCCCTCCCCACACATTGCCCTTCCCAAGCACCACCTCCAAACATCCAAGAATCTGCCAGCCCAGAAGTGGCATCCCTGTAATAAGGGAATGGTGCTCCTTCCCCTTCTCAGTGCCATGGCCCTGATCCCAATCCCCTCTCCCAACATGGTTGTTGGGCCAAACTACACAGACTTCCAATCAGGCTGCATTGACTTCTCCTCACCACCTGGCTTGTGCCTTTTGGTCCCTTTCTTTCCACCATCACTCCCAGTATCTTTCTTCCCACCATTTCCTCCCCCCATCTGTTAAGACAGGAGCCAGGGTAGCAATTTGTTTTCAGGAGGAGAGGGTGTTGTGGTACCCCATCACCATATCTCTCCATCATCACCAAAGGTTGAAGGATAACAGAGGACTTCTGACCCTTCCCATACCGTGGTCCTCCTTTTTTGTAGCACATCTCATGTGCCCAGAGCATGAGACTCGCCCAAGTAAACAGGCCCATCAAAATTGCTGTCCTGCTTATACTGAAATGTGCCACTGCTCACAGCTGTGAGAGTTGATGATAAAACCGGGGCTTAAAAGGAATCTATTTTTAGGCTTCCTGTGTTTTTGTTTGTTTTACTAAGCCCTTTGCGCATAACACTTTTGAAGCTCTATCCAGAGCCTTACCACTTATTGCTTCATAAGAAGCCACATCACTCACTCTGCTGAGGATGCCTTCAGATGGTGCTGGCAAGTATGTGGTGAACAAATTATAATATTGTAAGCAGAGTCACCTTATTAGGAGGTTTTATATATCATATCCTTTCGTATAAATCACCCCATCTGCTGGGATGTCACTGTGGAACTTTTGCCGTCCTCAATCCTATAATTTAGCACACCAATAATTTTGTTCTGGGTGTTTTTCTGGGTGTAGATCTTAGTATTAGCAACATCCTTGCCAGAACATGAAGTTGTAACCTTCTGGTATTATCTGAAAGCAGCAATTTTAGCATAAGGGTCGCTAATTGCATGTTAACACACATTTCAACCCATGCATTTCTCTTCCCACACTCTCATCACAATTATAGTAGCTACTCATTACTAGCTAGATTACATTTTTTAGTCCCCATGGGACTGTACAAACTGAATTGTTGGGACTAATTTCTTCTCCCCATCCTTGCTGGATGTCTCAATGAGGAAACCGTTTCATACGCATGGATGTGTGCCATCAAGTCTTAAGCAACTTATGGCAACCCAAGCAAGGGGGGTTCAAGGCAAGTGAGAGGCAGAGGTGGTTTGCCATTGCCTTCCTCGACTATGTCTTCCTTGGGGGGGTGGGGTGTCTCCCTTTCAACTACTGACCCTTCTCAGCCTTTGAGGTTGGGCTATGCCATATCATTCCACATCCCAGCTATATCATACACAGTCTTTCTCTCTCTCCAAGGTAGTAAGTTGTGGAACCTTCACATATCCCCCCAGATTTTATTATTTGAATGTTTACCACCAACCCATTATAGAGGGGCTTTGAATTTAGGTATGAGCGTTCCATTTGCCAAAGTACATCCTTGCTTAAGAAGCAACAGAATAAGGAAATTGTTTTTATTTGCTTATTGGTCCAAACCCACTTTTGGTCATGCTTATGCTAGTTGCAAAATATTGAAGTTAATGTTATGTTTTAACAAAGTGCCAGTCTGGTGTAGTGGTTAAATGCGCGGACTCTAATCTGGGAGAACGGGGTTTGATTCCCCACTCCTCCACTTGCACTTGGGCAAGCCATAGCTCTGTACCAGCTGTTCCCTCAAGGACAGCTTGAGAAAGAGTTCTCTCAGCCCCACCTACCTCACAGGGTGTCTGTTGTGGGGAGGGGAGGGGAAAGGAGTTTGTAAGCCGCTCTGAGACTCTTAAGTGAGTGAAGGGCGGGATATAAATCCAATCACTTCTCTTCTTCTTCTTAATGGCCATGTTTAAGTATGTGGATTCATCCTTTTCAATGGATGTGCACATTTCTGAACCAGATTTGTCAGTGGTTCAGCCATACCAGCCAGGCACATCCCTTTAACACAGCAACTTTTTTCTTAGAACTAATTAACATAGTCTCATGGGTGCCAGGCTTGCTGTTTTATTGATTTAGAAAACACCATGCCACCTCTCCAAGAAACCTGTGCAAGATAGGTTTCTCCAAAATAAAACACAGCAAAAACATAAAGCTTTAAAAGTTAATTAAAACACATTTTTTAAAAAAAAATCAAACCAGAGCATAAAAACATAGATAATTCAGCAGTTTAAGAGGAACAGTTTCCCAACCTTTAAAAAAAGCTATAAAATGGTATTGAAAGATAAGTCCATTCATTAAAATTGAAAATCAAATTAGTGTAGGAGCTGAAAGTACCTTCTGTCAGTTGGAACTGGCTCACAAATTCTGGCTGTGGTGGAAAGTGCCGTCAAGTCACAGCCGACTTATGGCGCCTTTGTTGGGGTTTTCAAGGCAGGAGACCTTCAGAGGTGGTTTGCTACTGCCTGCCTCTGAACTGCAGCCCTGGACTTCCTTGGTGGGCCTCCATCCAAATACTAGCCAAGGCTGAATTTGCTTAGCTTCCAAGATCTGACAAGATCAGGCAAGCCTGGGCTACCCAGGTCAGGGCTTACCTTTCTCAGACTCAGCCAATCTGGCCATGCTTGCTGGCTCATGCTTCTGCAACTTCATGGCTGGAGTACTGTAGAATACTCTGTGTTGGGCTGCCCTTGAAGACAACCCAGAAATTTCAGCTGGTTCAGAATATGGCAACCCAAAGGGACTGGCCATTGGGACTGACCCCTGGGAACACATCTTGCCTATCGGAAAACAGCTACAGTGGCTGCCAGTTTGTTTGTGAGTCCCATTCAAGATGCTGCTTATGACCTACTTGGCGTAGGTCCCACATATCTTTAAAATGTCTTCTTATATCTGTTCTCATGTGCCAGCTACAATCTTTAGGCTGCCAACAACTGGCTGTTCCCTCATTTACAGTTAACCACTTGGCATCAATCCAAGCCTGTGCCTTTCCAGAGAAACCTCTCTAGGATTCCCCAAAACCTCTGTTGTGTTACAACAGAGTTTCTGGTGGATTCCTAAAGAGGGATGACATCACTTCTGCATTTTCCAGGAAGTGACAACATGCCATAGGTCTGACAGCCAGTTTTAGTTTTCACCAATCAGGGAGACTGCAGGAAAGGAAAGCTGGGGATTCCCTGGTCTCACTGGAGGGGGATTCCCTGCTCCCCGCCCCCATCTCTCAGCCAGAAAATCATTGGATCCAACATCTACCACATTTTTATCTTACCTTTCCTGCGAGCAGTGTGCATGGTTCTCCTTCCCCCATATGTAGCTTCACAGTACTCCTGTGAGGTAGTTTTGACAGAGAGCAACTAGCTGGCAAGCTTCATGGCAGTGTAGGAATTTGAATCCTAGTCTCCCAGATCCAAGGTGGACATTCTAACAACACTGGCTACAAGATGATCATTCAATCCAGCCCACTGTAGGTCAGATTTGCAGCTCCTGCAAAAGAGAGCCAGTCTGGTGTAGTGGTTAAGTGCGCGGACTCTAATCTGGGAGAACCGGGTTTGATTCCCCTCTCCTCCACTTGCACCTGGCTGGATGACCTTGGGCAAGCCATAGCTCTGTACCAGATGTTCCCTCAAGGACAGCTTGGGAAAGAGTTCTCTCAGCCCCACCTACCTCACAGGGTGTCTGTTGTGGGGAGGGGAGGGGAAAGGAGTTTGTAAGCCGCTCTGAGACTCTTAAGTGAGTGAAGGGCGGGATATAAATCCAATCTCTTCTTCTTCTTCTTCTCCTTAAATTATATTTATTTATTAAAACATTTTTATCCTACCTTTCCCTGCATCTCAAGGTGGATGACAATACATAATTTAAAACAGCGGGCAACTATAAAGCCCAAATTTTCCCCAGTCCAGTGTCCGTGTGCTAATCACCGTCAAGTCACTTCTGACTTATGGTGAACCTATAAATTAATGACCTCCAAAGCGTCCTGTCATTAGCAGCCTTGCTCAGGTCTTGCAGACTGAAGGCCGTGACTTCCTTGGTTGAGTCAATCCATCTCATGTTGGGTCCTCCTCTTTTCCTGCTGCCTTCAACTCTTCCCAGCCTACTTGTCTTTTCCAGTTACTCTTGTCTTCTCATAATGTGACCAAAGTATGATAGTGTGGTCATTTTAACTTCATGGGAGAGTTCAGGCTTGATTTCGTCTAGAGCCCACTTATTTGTCTTTTTGACATCCACAGTATCCACAAAACTCTCCTCCAATACTGTATTTCAATTGAATCAACTTTCTTCCCATCAGCTTTCTTCATTGTCCAGCTTTCACACCTGTACACAGTAATGGGGAATACTATGGCAGGAATTAACTTGATCTTGGTCACCAGTGACACATCCTTCTACTTAAGAATCTTTTCTGGCTCCTTCCCAGTCTCAGACCCCTTCTGATTTCTTGGTAGCAGTCTTCCTTTTGTTGCACGACACCAATCCAGTAGCATACAATACAGATGCATCCAGCCCAGCCCCTTTCCTGCTTGCATCTTTGAATCAGGAAAAGGAACTGCAGCAATGGTCACCCCAATTATCTTTCTGAAAACTTATCATTTCAGTAACATACAAGGTGATTTGACAGCACTCAGATGAACAGCTTAGCCCAAAACATAGCTCACAGTTTGATTCCCAGCACGGAAGTCTGTCATTGCTTTTGGCCTCAAGCCTAAGATATTTTTCTCAGGCGATGCTTAAATCATCCTTTGAATTTTCCACATATGTAATATACAACCTGCATTAAAATGTCTGCAATCCAAGTTAAAAAAAATCATGTTTCTCTTGCATTCTAAGCAGGGGCTTAATAGCATCTTAAGGCAAAAGCTTTCATTGAGTCAGAGCCCATTTTGTCTGGTGCACGGAATGTCCATCCAAAGTAATTGCATTCATATTTAAGGCACAGAAAAGATTGGGAGGGGGGGGGGGAAGTAGAGAAGAATTACAAGGAAAGGACAGCAAAAAACAAGAACCCATCAAGGTAATCGTCCATTCAGAGTGGATGAGAACTCCTGACTGTTGATAGACAGGAGGGATATGATTAATTTAAAATCTAATTAAAGAAAATACAGTGTCAGTCATGTTAAGAAGATTCAGTAGGGCAGGACAGAGGCCATGTACAGGAAAGGCTGCCTTAATATCACTTTTAACTGAGCCACATATGCTCTGGAAGATTAAAATGTTCCTCCACTGATGTCTTATCTTTCGCAGAGCATTCACACGCGACATACTTTTGTCACTTGGGAAAACTAGAGAATTCTTTTTACTCTTTACTAGCGCATCGTCTAAGAGTCGTCTCCTGCTTTGCTGATGTAGGTGCTACCAAGTTTTCGTCCTGGCTTTCAAAGTTTCAGATCGGTGCTGGGGAATCCTCTAGTTTAACTGCTGGCTTTTATATTCTCAAAAGGGGGGAAATCACTAATGTTTTGGTGCTTCTAAAGACCTGTTTTGCATGTCACACTGCCTGATTAATTAAGTATGCAACACAGCTGCAAGAGCTGCCAAGTTGCCCATTTTGCTGAGAGACCTCCAGCTGCCTGCAACTCAGCTGGGCAGTGGAGGGTGGGGAAATGGTGGGGTCTTAGGTATTGTGCAAATGGCATTGCATCACTTACGATGTGACCTGTATTGTGAAATACAGGCAAAATAAGGTACAGTTTAAGGCCTCAGGTTATGGGGGACCTCTAATTTTTTTTTTTTAAAGTTACTGAAAATTACTTAATTACTATTTTGGAAATGCTGTGGGGCCTCTTAAATTTGATGTCGTTCAGGGCTTCATCCTGTCTTAATCCAGCCATGTTCTGAGCATCCAGTCTGATGGGGAACCTGAGAGCTTAGCTCACTATTCTGTGACATTTCAGTGAGTCCTTTCAAAAAGGTGTTCGGTGACTGCTGCTTTTGGAGTTTTCCTAGGGACCAACATGGCTACCTACCATCTCTGTAGAGCTCTACCTTCAAGAGAGGCCCAGACTGACAAGGCCAGGGTCGGAGCTCGCAAACTTGGCTCATTCAAAGTGCTCCGTTGAATGGAGTGAGGCCCGAGGCATAAAAGGTGTCTGTGCATAATTGAGCCTTTAAACTGGCTATTACCTCTCAGCAGCTTGGCTTGGCAGACATTCTTGATCTTCAGCCAGACATGTGAAGAGCAGCAATTAGATGGGAAAACACTCTTGAGAGACAGCTAATTAGCCAGCAAAAAAAGTGCCACTATGCACGGCTCGGGGAAGAAAAATTGCGCATACATCTCCAAAACTACCACCAGGCTCTGCGCAATGTTTGCCATTTCTGATGCACAGTTGATAAGAGCTCATTGTATTCCTTTCTAGATAGCTTTGCTGTCGTGTTGCCAGCATCCTGGAGAAAAAGTGAAAAAAAGTCCTGCCCCTTTGACAGAGGTTTAATGGGGCGTTATGTGCCAAACAATATTTACCTCCCTACCATGAAAAGTTTCAAATGTCCATTTCCACACATTAATCTTCACTTAAAAGGACAGGGCATTTTTCCCCAAGCCTGTTGGCACCCCAGGTTGTCGTAAGGAGATTTGACAGCCAGAACCTCTGCAGCTATGGTCCCTGCTGTGCACTTTCTTTTGCCAAGGGATCAGCTTTAATAATTTGCCCGATGAAGGATACTCTGAGAACACCAGGGCAATGCCTTGGCAACAGGAACCACATACTACTAGGGATGCCAGCCTCCAGGTGGGACCTGCGGATCTCCCAGAATTACAGCTCATCTCCAGACTGCAGAGATCAGTTCCCCTGGAGAAAATGGATGCTTTGGAGGGTGGACTCTATGGCACGGTACCCCACTGAGGTCCTTATCCTCCCCAGGCTCCACCCCCAAATCTCTAGGAGTTTCCCAACTCGGATCTGGCAACCCTAACTTCCCATCCCCCACCGGTGGCCAGGGGGACCTGGCAACCCAAAGACAAATATCTCTTGCTGTCAGCCTCTGAACAAGAATAAACAGTGAGGCTGTCTAGGGACTCAGCTGCACATACAGAAATACACACATGCATATGGATCTGCTTTACAGACAGTGATTCAGGCCAATCGATCCATTTAGTTCATTTACAGTGGTTTAAGTGCCAGGCTAGGATCAGGGAGACCAGAATTATTTATTTCCTTAACAAGATTACAGAATTTTCCTTTGACCTGCTAAATGCTCTCATCTCGCACCATGAGTTACCATGTGACGGGTGCAAAGTCTTCTCTGCAGCTGCAGCACGACTCTAGAGAGAAGGAGCGCAGGGGCGGGGCTTGCCCCCACCACCGTTTGTGCCGGATCCTAAGCTCCTAGAGCAGGGCTTTGGCGGGCTCTGGCCCCAAATGACCCCTGGGCCACATAGGAATACCGAAATGAACTCAGCCTGAGAGCAGTTGTTTAAATGAGTGGTAAAAAGGTAAAGGTAAAGGTTTCCCTTGAAAGCCAGTCGAATCCTACTCCAGGGTGCGGTGCTCATCTCTGTTTCCAAGTCGAAAGAGCCAGCGCTGTCTGAAGATGTTTCCGTGGTCATGTGACTGGCATGACTAGGTGCCAAGGTGCATGGAACACTGTTACCTTTCCACGAAGTGATACCTATTTATCTACTTGCAATTTCTTGCCTTTGAACGGCCAGGTTGGCAGGAGCTGGGGCCAGAGACGGGAGCTCACTCTGTCATGCGGCACTCAGGTCTCAAACTGCCAAACTACTGATCTTCCGGTCTGCAATTCAGTGTCTTAACTAAATTAAGATATTTTTAAGCATAACATTCACAGAAAACAACACAGGAGTCAGTGGCTGATTCTGCATTGGCTTTTCCCTCTGTTGATTTACGAAACCCACGTTGGAACAGAAATTCCCCTCTGCATTCCATGCTGGTCTCACTCCCTTTGATTATCGGGATTGATGGTAGCTACTATACTCCATGCCACTTTCGAGTTCTTTGACTGTCGGATTTTATTGTACCTTCTGCATAGATGTATCGCCATTTTATGGCTGTTCGGGGCGATTTTGCAGTCAATACGGTATTGCCCCGAGGTATTCGAATGTGGTTTTGAGCTGCACTTTTTCCTCACAGTTGAGAAAAAGTGGAGCAAATGCTAGATGCAGAATCACCCAGTGTTGCCATATCACCATCTACTGGATATTAGAGGAAGCAGCAGGTGAAGAAATATCGTTTGGCCAGGAGCCACAGAGTAACAGAGAGCAAACCCCCAGAACAAACCCTGAAGAGTTCAGACTCTCAGGTCTGGACTAGATATTTCATTTAACACATGATCTCTCTCTCTTTTTTTTTTTTAAATGCAGCCATGAGATCAATATATTGATATTAGCATTCACAAAATATAAAAATGGAGAATATTGTACCCTGCTGCTGATATCACCAATGATGACAGCACCCTCCCTGAAATATCTCGATGATTTAAGGCACTTGTGGAAGAAAATAAACCGATTCTGCAGCTGTGAAAATGCAGGAGGAGGGCAGGCGTGTGGAAGAACCATGCGGAAACTGGTTTCAGTGTTTGGGGATCAACAGCCGAGAAAATCAGCAGTCAGCAGAAGGTGTGGGAAAGCCGGGGAGCGTGACCAAGGGATTATAGAAAGTACTTCTGGATATGAGGCCGCTGCTGATTTCTTTGAAGACCCACATGGGAAGGGACAGTCCACTTCCCTTAGCAAGGAAGGATGTTCTGGATAGCCTGTAGCATAAACAGAGTGAAAATAATTAGGAAAGCTGAGCTACATTTTTTTTTCTTTAGCCAGTCTGTTTGGTGTGGTGGTGAAGAGCGGCGGACTCTAATCTGGGAGAACTGGGTTTGGTTCCCCACTACTCCGCATGCAGCCAGCTCGGTGACCTTGGGTCAGTCACAGTTCTCTTAGAGGTGTTGTCTCATGAGCAGTTCTGGAAAGAGCTCTCTCAGCCCCACCTACCTTCACAGGGTATCTGTTGTGGGGAAGGGAAGGGAAAGGAGATTGTAAGCTGCTCTGAGACTCCAAGTGAAGGGCGGAGTATAAATCTCTCCTCCTCCTCCTCCTCCTCCCTCTTCTTATTGAAAAACATTTTAGAAATTAATGTGGCTACTGACCAAATGAGAGCAACTGAGGCCTTTCACCAGTAATGGTAAACCTACAGTTTACAGAAAGTAAAGGAAGGTAACCTGGCAGAAAGGGAGTGGGGGGGGGGCAGGAACGACAGAACGAGTTGGGTAAGAAACACAAAACACCCAGTGGTTGCCAGGTAGGGCATGCTGGGGACTGCCCCAGGAAATAACAAATGGTTCAGGGGTGGGCGTGCTTCCAACTCCCCCCGCCAAAAAAAAATAGGATCGCAGAAAAATATTCCCTGGCGGCTTTTAAACACAGATGACTGGATTTTCAGCTAACTTGTTTCTTTTGTGACAATTTGCGTATCTCCTTAGAAAAGATTAGCCTGATACCCGTGCTTCACTACGGTATTTAAATTCCATAAATCCAGCTATAATACTGATGATATGAAGTTTGAAATGTAAGATTTATTGTAGGAATTCTAATGGAAAAGATTGTAGTGTAAAAAATGAAGTAAGGCATACGAACTTTTTTTCCTCCACTGAAGGTCCTCTCTGTAGACCACATGGGTGGTTCTGCCCTCAGGTGCTAAGATTACCAGGCTGCTTAGTGAGCTCACTCTGGAGCAGGCAACATAGAACTGTCCATTTAAGAAGCAGTCGTCTGTTAAGTCAACTCCTGCCACCTTCCACGAAAGGGATGGCCTCTCTACTTGTGTTCCTGGATTGTTTTGCTGTAAGCATCCCACCTCCTCTCCTACACCTGAGAGGCAGCTACCTGTCCAGTGTAGGAGGGGGAGTGGGGAGGAGTATTAGAAGCCATTGTGGAGGCGGGGCTGGCAGGATCACCAAGGCGTTACTGCTGAGGTGGGCTCCCTCATGGCTTAAAGGCATCCAGGAGACTGGGCCAGCAGCAGAACTAAGGCAATCCTGATCTCAACTGCCATAAGCTCTCTGCAGTCTCCTGTAACTGTTTTTTTAACCTGAGAACGCTGATCTCTGCAGATGACCAATCAGAGAGTGGGGGGTGCAAGTAGGCAGCAGCCTGGCAGCCTCATATAAATCAATAAGGAGAGCACATTTTCCCCCTTTTGACCCACTTAGGGGTCGAATTTCTAAAAATCCCTTTTTAGTGCGCACCTACACCGTGGTAGGAGTGCTCTCCCCGAATCTGGTGTTTCTAGGTCCAGTGGTTTGGCCTGGGCATTGATTTTATGGTGAGGGGGCTTTCTTTTATATATATATATAGAAGGGGGGGGAGAGAATTTGGCTCCAGTTGTCTGCTTTTTGCTTACAGAGGCTCAAGGGTGGGGAGGAGCAATTGTACAACCTTAAAACCAAATCCAGATCTGGCAGTTAGACACCGTAGTGACCTTGGAGTCACCACTAAATGGCAATAAAATGATGCAGGCAGCCGATGCTGAGATGAAACAATAGGACAGTGGATGCGGCATGAGATGCAGACCGAAATTTGTGAGATGATATGAGATCGCCGGCATAACGGTGGGAAAGACCAATGCAGATTGGACCTGAGAAATATTCTCCTTCCTCCTCCCATCAGCCTGGATGGCTAATGCCAAAGCAGCGTCTTGCACGCCTGCAGGGTAACTGAGCTTATCACAATATTCCCCAAAGGAGTTTAGGGCAGCTTACAGAGTTTACTCCTCTGTTTTCTCCTCCCCACAATTCTGAGCTTGGGTTAGGCTGACAGAGTGTGTGACTGGCCCCAAGTCACCCACAGAGTTTTAAAGCTGACTGGGTACTTGAATCCAAACTGTCTCTCCTTGCTGCTTGCTGGCTCTTACACACTGCCCTGAGAACAGGGTCATCTGTTAGCTTAGACAGCATTATAACTCTTTGACAAAGTTTCCGATTGAAGGCAGGATGCTCCGAAAGTATTCATTTTGGCTGGAGAAAGAACCCATCAAGCAGCTTGAGCCTGCCATTTAAACAGCTCCGGAGCTTTGGAGTAAAGACCCCAGTAACTACACCCAAGCTGGTCTGAATCTAATCCAGAGCAATATATGTATAGTGTTAATATTTGAAAATTCCATCTTCTTTCACCTTCCTTTCTCTTCTGTAAAGGTGTGTCATTATTTATGAACAAGACCAGAACAGGAAACTGGGAAACAGTATTGCAGTGGTTTCCAAACTTTATCTTTCTGTCTGTTTGTCTCTTGCTCACTTTATATATATTCTGCAAGAAGTATGAAAAGGCTTGCATTTCCCAGCAGAAATAGAGTAGATGACTTATGAAATCCATGTATGGAACATTCTAGGAAGAAAATAGACCCCCATTAACTATACTCCTTGAATGAGTTATTTGTTTTGGAGAAAGGCCTTTAAGATTGATGACTCTGAGATGTGAACTTGAAACAAACGTTTCCCCTGAGTACCAGCAGAAGCTTGTCGGTGAAGGGATTGCTGGCATTCATTGCTACAAAATATCGCAAAGATGCTGAGAAGTGGAAGACCCCACTGGCGTTGGAAATTTGTTTTGCATGAGAGAGCACTTGGTTTTGCCAAACCGACTGATTCGGAAAAGCTATGAAGACACCGGACTGATACCCTGCATACAGTTTTTGTCCTTCAGATCTCTCTGTAGCCACACATGCTCTCCAAGATTCAGAGACAGAACTGTATTTCATGTCCACATTCTAGTATCAGGGATTCCTCAATAGTGATCATGTTCAACCAACTGGCTTTCCATCTTTCAACCTCAAGGGAACCCTTTATGAATCCCCTTCCTTGCCAAGGAATTCCTGCATGTCTCATTTGCTCTATGTGCAAAACATTTTTGCAGATGATGTTCAACAGCATTTGCAGTGGAATGCCAAATGCCAAAATCTTGTGTGGTGGCTGGCAAATGCACACAATAGCTTAACACAAGATAAAGGCCAAACTGGGTGACATCCACCCCCCCCCCCCCCACCCAAGATACCAAAATGGTGCTTGTGCTAGCTGGCCTCCAGAGAGACACGATGAAAAAATGATGGACATTTTCTGAGCAAGATCCCTGATACATGTGTCAGACTCCACAGTAGCCTATAGTCAATCTCTTCCTTCCTAGGTGGCAGAACACTACATATGAACCCCCCCCCCCCCCCGTTGCCTTAGATGTGCAGGTTGCAGCCCAGAGATTGTCTCTGAAACTTCAAATCTATGGCTGAACTGGAAGGGTAGTCAGCCATGGCTTTGTCTGCCTATTTCCACTGCGGTCAGTGCATGGGCCCCTCAGTTTTTTCTGTTGCACATGATGCATAAGGAGTGGAATATGAAAAGATGGGGGGGCGATTACAGCTGTCTAGTCCCCCCATCATAACTTGGCCAGGTTCTACTGATACTGACACCTCAGGTGAAGGAGGGTCCCTTGCAACTAGGATTGCCAGTACCCAGGTCCCAGCATGGGGGGGGGCTGCTTTGAGGGGCTGCAAACCCCACCCCCAAATAGAGGCATCACCCAGAAGTGACATCATCATGCTGGTGGTGATGTGTGCAATGCTTTGGTTTTGGGGTAAACTCTATGGTTTTGAAGCAAACCCCCCCCCCTCCGTAGAAGTTTTGCCCCAAAACAGTGTTGCATGTGACATCACCGACACATTGATGTCACTTCTGGGTGACATCATCATGTTGGGATGTCACCTGACAATATCCTGCCCACCCTGGAATGCCCCCCAAATCCCGCCACTGAGATGACAAGGGGACCCGGCAATCCTACTTGCAGCCCCAAGACACACAGTGCAAATCCCTGTGAATGCTTAATAGGTGAACCCTGTGGTCCTTCCCCAGGAAGAATAGGGCTGCCGACCTCCAGGTGGGGCATGGAGATCTCCCAGAATTACAGCTTATTTCCAGACTACAGAGATCAGTTTCCCTGGAGAAAATGGCTGCTTTGGAGGGTAGACTGTATGGCACTATACTCCACTGAAGTCCCACCCCTCCGCAAACCACTCCCTCCACAGTCTTCACCCCCAAAATCTTCAGGTATTTCCCAACCCATAGTTGGCAACTCTAGACCAGGAACTGCTTGAGGATACCTGCACCCCATTGTTTCCTTTGGCTGACCTGGAGGCTGGTGAGGACCCAGCATTTCCAAAGTCTCCCCCACACCATTGGGAACAGAGACAGAGGAGGACCAGGAACACACAGCGGGCAACCTGAGGCCTATCTCATTCCAACTCTTCTCTGAGGGGCTGTTGTGAGGCCTGGCCAAAGATGGAACCTTAACTCAGCTACCAGAAGTGGAAGGGATTCCAGTATCCTATATGGTGTGGAGGGAAAAACTAACAAAATTAAGCCAAAACCAAAGGCACAGAAATGAATGTAGAAATCAAGGGATAAACCAAAGCAATATGGGGCCAGAACCTAGGGGGGGAAATGTGGGAAAGCCCCAAGTACGCACTGTGTGCATTTCAATGTCTTTAGAATTTCTGTAATGTCTGCACAGGACACTGGAGTTCTCTCTGATCTGCACAGGGTCCAGTTGTGCATATTTTTTGACCTGCATTCTAGGGCCATGCTCAAAACTGACATATTGATTGTTTTAATCATTGGATGTTCTCAATATTGTGTGAGCTGCTCTGAATTCTGGGAAGGTGTGATTTTTTTAAGATGGACGTTACTCCTATAGCAACCTACCATACTCACAATCATAGTAGCTAAAGGGAGGTTTTTGTTTCATAATCAATTCAGCACTCTAAATGTGGTAGAGTGATCTTGAACAATCTGTCTGGAGAAAGGGTAGCATTACCAGTATTACCACTTTGGAGGTACGGCTGCTACTACAGAATATTCTTTAAAACACCAGAAGTTTCCTGGGTTTTTTTGTTTGTTTGTTTTTTAAAAAAACAAGCACTACTTTTTAAAAAGAAAGCTGTCATGTCACAAATTTAAAAGACTGATTTCCCAAAGATTTTTAGGTAGAGCAGTATACTTACTACCCCATCCAGGCTATATAGCCCTGACATCCCTAGAAATATTTAGGGATGTCTCTTGTTAGTATCATTCAAGCTACTAGGCTGAAACACTTTTTAAAACAGTGCATCTGAAAGGCTTGCAAACTCTCACATAACCAAAAATACAAGAGGGAAATGGGTGTGGCACATCTCACCTGTGTACAATCTGGGATTGTCAAAATTTCTTCTCAAGGGAACTACTTCAGACTTTCCAAAGTTCATCTTCAAAAGAAAACCTGGCTCTTCTACAAAACTTCTACCAGTGACTTGACTCAAAAGGCCAACTGCACAATACTTTCTTAATGAGTTGGGTCAGGGTTGGAGGTCAAAACAGGGCAAATAACTCCCCCTGGAGCTGTTTTGACTTGGGAAAAAACACAGAGGAGAAGGCAGAAGTCCCTCCCATGTCACAATCCCAACAGATTGGGCCCCCACAGATTTTTTAAAAGGGTGGTGGCTGCAGAGAAAGGAAGTCAAGTCCTGGCTCATCAAAAAATGTATCGTGTAGTCTGGCCCTGAGGAAACACAGATGATAAGGGAGAAAAAAAGAGGTGGGAGGGTGGAGTGCTGGATTTCACATATTGATTCAAATCAACACTTTGACTGCAGGCTTCTGGTTCTCACATAAAATAAAACGTATCTCTTTGGTCCTCTAGGTTTCATTAAATAGAAAATCCTCCCATTTATCAAAAGGAAATATTGAGAGCAGGTTTTTAAAAAGACATTGACTGTGCAGTTTGTTCTCATCCATACGAAGTTCATTCCCAAATTCACTTTGATACGATATTTTAGAACCAGAGGGAGCAAAGGTTAACTAGGAATACAACAGGAAATGGAACAACAAATAAAAACCCTGAAACAAAAAACAAAAAAACCCCCAAACTCTGCATTTTCTGTAATTTGATCGTTAACTGCTTCATCCAGCAGGGACCTTGACGCATTCTGGGGAACATGGAAAACAGTATTTGGTTACATAACCCATTCCACGGCCCAGCAAAACCTCTCTTTACACAAAGCTGGCTTGGTGCCAAGGACCTCACTACAAAACACCAAGAGAAGAGGTGGGGGGGGGACACTTTTCTAATACAACACCTTTCTTGATCTCCGCCCTTATCCCATAAAGTCCTTCTCCCAATAACAAACAAACAGAAATATCTCATATTGCTGCAGAATGTACCTTAAAACTGGATTTCAAATAACCTGTCTTAACCACAGAGAAACAAAAGTTTGTTTGGCCAATCCAATCAAATTACCTTTATTTGCATATAACACTTGCAGACTCACGTGTAACAAGTACAACAACAGCATAAAATAATTCTTGCAAAAAGAATAGGTGTAAAAGAAATTACCATGCAAATACCAATTTTAAAAAGGCCAATCAATTAAATAAAGAGCAAATAGAAATGGCGCCAGAAAAGAATTTAGCGCCAGTTTCCGTTATCTCAAGGTTTGGATTATCAAGAAGAGTAAGGGTCTTTAGAGCATCAGGATATTCTTCTAACTGAGCCAAAATAGAGTTTAGAAATTTCAGACGTAGCATGTGATAGAAGGGGACCTGAAACGAAACATGGGGGATTGTTTTGATATGATCGTTTGTGCATGGACAACATCTATCAGAGAAAGGCGCACCTTGAAAACGGCCAGACACTAAGGCCAAAGGTAGTACGTTAAATCTGGCCAAAGAGAGAGCTCTACAGAGTTTGGGGATATGATACAGGTAAGGGGCAGCTTGGCCAACTTTAAGAGATATTCCAAAATACAAAGGTGAACAGGTTTTGTTAGTGGCATTATATAATGAATATAACTCTGAGTGAAGTAGTTTGGCTCTTATAATTGAGAAAGTCTCAGATTCAGAGGAAAGAAGTAAGGAATCTCAGGTGATATCCAGATATTTAATTTTGGCTTCTGGCTGGGATTCATGCCCCACAGTTGCAGCTCTTCTGTACCAAGAGCTTGCAACCTATGACTTCAGAGCCAAATACTCAGTACCTTAAATGGGGCCTTAAAAATGAAAATCAAATCTTTCAGATAAGGCATGAATCACTGTCACAAAATGGTAGCCACAGGAGGTGGAGCAAATCACAAAATGGCTGCCACAAGAGGTGGAGCCAACCACTAAATGTCAGGGAGAGAGCTTACACAGAACCCTAATAGTACCTCTTCAACAGAAGCTATTTAATAGGATGCCTTTTAATCTGCACGGTCAGAAGTCCTGCTAGGCAAAAGACCCATCCACTTTCTAAAAGCACTCATTGGGCACCAAGAAAGGTATTGGTGAGCACTACACTGGGGACACCTGAGATAAGGTATATGGGAGGCGTAGGTGGGATGCTAGAATAGCCAGTAGGTGAAAGGAACAACAGGGAAAGAATTCTATGGGACTAAAGGACTTGTGAAAGATGCTTTACACAAAGAGAAATGATAAAAGTGAACAGTTACAGTAATCCAAGTGTAAACCAGGTGCAGATTTACATCAAGGCACTATAGCAACTGCTCAGTGTGCTCCTGAGTATATTATCCAATGTGAGCTCTTGCCTTTGTCACTTCCTGATCAAGTGCTTACCAGTGTCTGAGCTGCAGAAACAGTCTGGGTTATTAATAGACATGTAAATGGTCAGTGATGTTTAACTGTATTCCAGCTAGGCAGGATATAAATTTAAATAAATAAATAAATAAATGTATATTTTTCAATTATGCAAAAATATGGTTTTCTTATACTGGCTGTATGTTGATCTCTTGGTCAGTTTTGACATGCTTTGGCTCTTTAATTGTAAAAGGAATTGCAAGGGGGCATCTTATTTTATACTTCCCCCCTCTATTTCCTCTGTTCCTTCCCTGAGGCCCCCATAGCCTCTCCCCTTTTCCTGCTTCATTCTCTGCTTCCCACACACCAGCCAACTTACTTTTCTCTGCCTCCCTGTCTTCAGCTTTCCCTCCTTTCCTCCCGTTGGGAGTGTCTCCCAGGGAAAAACCTGTAGCACAGTGCCAGTGACTGGTCTGTGCCAATCCCAGTTGCACAGTGGAGAACCCACAAGGATGTGGAGGGGACACCTCACTTTCCCTGGTATCTCCCTCCCTCCCTCTTTCCCTGCTCCTGGCAGCTCCCATATCTTCACCTTTCCTTGCTTCCATCTCTCCTTCTCACTCACCAATCAACCTACCTTTTACCTGCCCCCCCCCCATCTTCAGCTATATGATTTATTTACTTTATTTAAACCCCACCTTTCTCCACAATAGGCACCCACAGGAGCTTAGATCATTCTCAACTCCTGAATTTTATCTTCACAGCAACTCTGGGAAGTGGGTTGGTCTGAATGTGTATAACTGGCCCAAAAGTCACCCAGTGAATTTCCACAGCAGAGAGGGGATTTAAACTTGGGTGTCCCAGAGCCTAGTCTGAAACTCTAAGTGCTATATCACGCTGGCTTTCATGGCATGGCTACTATTGAACAGTAGCAAGCAGCTGGGCCCAGTGCAAGTGATGCAAGCCCCATGGTATCAAGTCACCCAGTGGCTGCTGTTGGCACATTTCAGTTTTGCTTCCTTTGCATGAAACAAGCCCATGATTCTTTAATTTTGCACCATTTCCTCCTGACAAATTTCTCTGGTAAGATGAATGCATTTTTCCCCCAGTAGTATTTGTAGGTCAGTAATACCAGCCTTGACCATACATGTATAAACAGTACACACTGAATGTGTAAATAGCAAATAAAATGTATCTAAAAAACTACACAGCTTGCAGGCACAATTCAAGCTGAATCGACAAAATCAACAGTAAGCAGTAGAGAATTTAAACCACTGACAAAAAGGTATTTAAAATATTATGAAAGAGGCAAAATAGGGAACAGTCCCTCATCCCCAAACTGGATCATACACATCAGCCCGACTGTAAATTTGTCTAGATTTTGTGCCTACTTCTTCACAATACAAGCAGTCTATTCATCTGACCATCTGAAAGAACAACGTATTTGAAGGTGGGGGTGGAGGGACTTGGCATTTGACTTCCCCTAAACTTGTCATTTGGCATTAAATACCTTGACTGCCCTGATTTTAGCTGGAGTGTGACACAAGGATGGAAAAAGCTGTCAATTCGTTATCAAAATATATAAGGCCTCACTTTTAATTACTCACTTAGTAGCAGATTAGATCTTATTGCCTGCCAACAGGGTCACCTTTCCACCCCTTTCGGGTCAGCATAAATCAAAAGAAATCAATGGGCTCGGACTGCTCGCTTAGCAGCTTCTAACCCTTTCATAAGAAAATCTGGTCAACAAAAAAAAAAATAAGTAAGAAGCACAAGACTCTGCTCAATAAAGAAACCATTATTAACTCTAAAGAGCCAAATTTCCTGTTTTTTTTAACTGCGTGGCCTCAAGTAATATTCCAGGAAAAGGCTCCAATATTGTTTCCTTTGTGAAATAAAAAAAAGAAAGAAAATTAGTGTTAGAAACACAAGCTGGCTTACAGGTTTGCAGCATGAAAGCGGCTTCCCTGGCTCCATGCTATAAGCACGAATAATATCAAGCAATATGAAATGCCATTTGTCATGCTTATTGGACGTGTCCTGAGCTGACAAACTTCTGCAAAGTTTACAAATCTAGGCATTTGGGGCTTTTCTGAGATACGTTTTCTTACTGAGAATGTGCCATACCGATGGCTAGTCCAGAGGTCCCCAGCATGCTGTCCATTAGGGTTACCAGGCGCTTACTGTTTGCCAGCAGGGGGGCTCCATGCTGCTCCCTGGGACCCAGAAGTGACATCATCGCACTGGGCACATTGTACAGGAGATGCTCTAACATTTGATTGAAAACTCTATGGTCACCAGAGCTGCTACAGAGGTGGGCAATGGTCCTCTCTTCCTCTAACGGGTATTGCATGTTTCCTGTCCACCTGGCAAACATACCAATGTTTCAATAAGGCATACCTGAAAACATGAACCAACTCCAAGGCACACCATGGGACTATTAGCATACAAACATGTCACCTTCCCTTCCTGCTGGAGTTGGAAGTTTCCTGGGAAAGAAAAAGGAGAAATCTCACCTGTGTCATAAACAAAGTGTTCTGATGGAGCCATTTTTGCAGCTAAGCCCCACTTCGCCTGTAAATAGAGAGCGCCCCATAAGAAACCCAAATGGTACTTGAAGTTTTTATTAGAGACTCAGAGCATTTACAGGGTCAGCTGTTATTTCTGGGTTGGAAAGTACAGAAATCAGCCACCCTGTCACTTTGGGCTGTGTGACACCCAATGGAAAGATGAGATGAATGAGTACCTGTTCAGCATGTGTGTCTCTGGAAAGCTGCACCACTTGTGAGCTGCCAAGCCAGATGCAACCCACCAGCCTATTTATGATTTGCTGGGTCCTTGACAACCCCCCCCCCCCCCCCAATTTCCTGTCTTCCCAAAAGATGGTTTATTGAGTCTCTGTCAAGCAGCCATATGTGGTTGGTGTTATGTGTTTGTCTTGGTTAACTGACGCACTGTAATATGTGCTACAGGGAAGGAACGGAGGAAAGACTGGCATCTGAAATAAAGTTATATAACAATGTTTCATTTGTTTCCCTATGTCGGCTTAATGAGTCTTTGCATTCTACCCCTTTTCACTGGTTGTGGGCCTGATGTGTTTGTTGTGTGCGCGCGTGTGTGTGTATAAACACTTTTATACTTTTAAACACACACACACACACATATATACGTACACTTCTATACTTCTGTAGATTTATTTATTTAATTAATTACGTTTTTGAATCACCTAATCCCTACAATTGTGGGGCTCTAGGCAATGTACAGATTTTAAAACAATAGACACTATAAAGACTACATCAAGTGTATGGCATCTTTATGCCATTTGTATGTAACTGATGCAAAAACAGGCGTGATTTCTAGGGTTGCCAACTCTGGCTTGGGAAATTCCTGGAGATTTGGGGTGGTGCTTGGGGACGGCAGGGTTTGGGGGGAAGGGAGGAACCATGCTTTAATGCCTTGGAGTCCACCCTCCAAGTCAGACATTTTCTTTAGGGGGATTTGATCTCTGGAGATCAGTTGTAATTCTGGGAGATCTCCAGGCCCCACCTGGATGTTGGAAACCTTCAGTTTCAATCTGAGCCAGAAGAACCCATGTCAGAAACAGGAATTTTCAAGATCAAAATGGTGCGGCCATATAGTCTGAAAGCATCTTAGTATGGAAATACAGGGTAAACTCAGATCTTGCTCACATTCACTCTTTCCTAGGGCCTTCTCCCACACTCTCTGTTGTCTACTCCAGATTGCAGACTCCTTGCAGTCAGAAGCCTGTCAGTTCTTTTTTGAAAACTGCCATGCACGGTGACAGCACTATAATTACAACAACTGGTTCTCTCTATAATCATGGTTCTCAGATTGTGAATCACGACCCTAAGTAGGTCATGACTCCTTTCCCAGAGGGCGGGGGGGGGGGGGCACAAATAGCCTCAATAAACTGGGAGGGGAGGTTCTGGGGAAACAAATAGTGCAGAGTTACTTTGTAAGTGAACTGCAAAAACTAGAGCAAGCTTAGAAGTACGTTCCACTTCAAAATGTTTGAGGACCAAAGTTACGTATTCATAAATGCAAAGATGTGGTAGATAAATACATCTTTTCTTATGCTGGTGAGAGAACATTCCCCCCCCCCCCCCCCCCCCGGAAGACTGGCTCTTTTTCTTTAATTGCTGCTTTCTTGATTATCTGCTTGCTCTGGTTAGTGACTTATATTTTTATAATGGACTTTAATTACTTATTTGCAGCTGCTATTTAATATAACATATAAAATGGGGTTTTATTTACTCTGCTGTTTTTAAAACTGCATTTTGATGAATTATTTGTATTTGCATTGGCTTTAGAATGAATCATCATGGCTGCATGCTTTATTATTGAAAAGTGCCTTGTACTGTGTTTTTCAAAAAGCCAGTGTTGTATAGAAATGCACTAAATAAATAAATAAGATGAAATAAACAGTGAGGATGAACAAGGTGTGTGGGGGGGGGCATTTTTCCAGTGATGAAGTAGTGTTGTTTGTGTGCTTGGGAAAAGCTCCTTTTTCACAGAAAAAGTGACAACTTGAGGACAAGCCTCGAGATCTACAATTTGGAAGTAATAATAATATGGAGATGCAAAATTTTCTTGTGGAAGAATATAGAAACAGGAGATAAATCTTCACACTAGAGGGCACCAAAGCAAACATAATTCTCTCTGCTCTCACATAAATGACTGAAAATTATAGATGGATTTTTTAGAAGCAAGAACAATGCTCTGAGAGTCAGATGCTGAAGATTTGACAGACCACTTACATACACGCAAAAACAGCCTCAAACAAACAGACTCAAACAAAGTTTTTGTCTATGAAGATCCTCATTAATTTGGTAGTGGTGGTGGGAAGTGCCATCAAGTCACAGCTGACTTGCAGCGACCTTGTAGGGTTTTCAAGGCAAGAGACATTCAGCGGTGGTTTGCCATTGCCTGCCTCGGCAGCACACCCCTAGTATTCCTTGGAGGTCTCCCATCTAAATACTAGCCAGGGCTGACCCTGCTTATCTTCCGAAATCTGAGAAACCTGGGCCCTAATTAAATTACGGAGCTGTAAACACTTTGTTATTGATGCCAAACTCCCATTCACAAGTTCTTAAGACTCTGGGTAGGAGTGCATAAAGTTTTGGGTTTATGGTGACAACGCCATAAGCATGCGTTATCTCACACACCTTCAGTGGCATGTTTCACCAGGAGCTAGTCTTTGGATCTGTGAAAAGATCGACGCTTTTTCTTCCTGTGTACAATATATCAAATGACAGCCAGTATGGAGTAAAGCATGGGCATTAGGGTCACACATTCATACCCCTGACCTGGATAGCCCAGGCTAGCCTGATCTTGTCAGATCTCAGAAGCTAAGCAGGGTTGACCTTGGTTAGTAATTGTATGGGAGACCACCAAGGAAGTCCAGGGTTGCTATGCAGAGGTGGGCAACAGCAAACCGCCACTAACCATCTCTTACCTTGAAAACCCTAAGGAGTTGTCATAAGTCAGCTGTAACTTGATGGCACTCTCCATCACCATTCATTACCAAATGAAGGAAGAAAATGAATCTTCCATTCATTTCTTGCATTATTTTGACAATGAATGGGGGAAATATTCAATGGATGAATGCTATTCGGGTTTATTGCCCCCGTCTCCTTCTCATCTCCTCACTAGGTTCTCCTTCACTCATCTTCCCCAGTAGATTTAACATTTTCTGGGCTGTGACTGTCCACGTTTGTCACACCAAGTCAGGTAGGTAAGCAACCAGATAGATGATTGACAAGCAGGTAGGTGAGAGGAAAATCTCTCCCATCCCCTTGCACTTGAGACACTGTTCCAAATGCATCCAAGGCACTATTCCATGGTGTACCCTGGAAAGTTTAATCCTCAGGAATTCTGAGGACTACGTTTCCCAGGGTGCACAAGACACCACACCCAGGATGTGTCAGAAACCACATTTCAGGTCCCTGGGGAGGGGGAGGAGAGAGTCTTCTTCATCTTTGTACCTCTGGCCTACCTGTACAGGCATTACTTCAGAAAGCCAGGTCAGCACTATAAGAGCGGGGGGGGGGGGTGTAAGGGAGAAGAGAACAGCAGAGACAGTGTTCCCAATGAGAACTAAACACACCCAGGGGTCACTGGAGGGGAAATTTGTGAATTTCCTGCATTGTGCATTGGGTTGGACTAGATGACCCTGGAGCTCCCTTCCAACTCTATGATTCTATGAATACAAGAACAAACTAAGAAAGAATGTGCCTAATGATATTAAGGTAATGGTTTCTTTTGCTCGAAAGCCAGTCGAATACGACTCTAGGGATGCGGTGCTCATCTCCATTTCCAAGCCAAAGAGCCAGCGCTGTCCAAAGACTTTTTCCATGGTCATGTGGCCAGCATGACTGGATGCCGAGGCACATGGAACACTGTTACCTTCCCACCAAAGCGGTACCTATTTATCTACTTGCAATTTCTTGCTTTCAAATTGCTAGGTTGGCAGGAGCTGGAGCCAGAGACTTGTACATAAACAAATTCAGCTTTTGAAACAAACACTCCCCGATTGTACATCTCTAATGGACAATGAATTTAAAATGGAAATGGGAACATGGGATGGCTGGCATGGGAAATTAAAGTATTGGAAATGGCAAGTGAAACAAACTCGGGTAGAGGACAGAAAGAAACTGATACCAGAGGGCAGCAAGCATTTGTTAAAGAAAGGAGGCAGCAACCTGGTGGAAAGTGCCATCAAGTCACGGCTGACTTATGGTGACCTCATAGGGTCCTCAAGGCAACTGACTTAGGGGATGGTTTACTATTGCCTGCCTCTGTGTAGCAACTCTGGATTTCCTTGACGGTCTCCCATCAAAGTACTAACTAATTTCTGAAATCTGACAAGGTCTGGGCCATCCAGATCAGAACAGTCAACTAACTTCTCTCTTCCCAAACATTAGAGACCAAAACCTTAGCCCATTTGTACCACCCTTGAACAGAGCCTCCAAATGCTAACTGTTTACGGTATATGGATATTAAGGTTCCCCTCCCCCCCCCTTTGATCTTTAAACTTTACGGAGAAAGTTCTTTTAGTCTTCTATATCATGAGCCCGAGAGAGAGAGAGACCTGCGCAAAAGAAGGGCCTGGATCCAATCAGCTTTTTCTGCTGAAAAGGAAGGAGGGGGTCCCCACGGACCACCAAAAAAGTCTCTGCCGGGGGAGCACAGGATCTGCCTGTGCCAAAGCCACATGTGGGGAAGGCCGTCAAAAGGAGCGGCGGCTGCTCCACAAAGTTATATAAATAACTCCCTGCTGGGGGCTGTTTCAGCCTCTGAAAATGGGGGGTGGAAAGTAGGAGCCCCCTTATCCCCCCATGCCACAGTTCCAAGCCAAAAAGGGCCCCCTTTGATCTTGAAAATGACATTGCTGTGGGCCTGCAGGGAGCACAGACTGGGTAGGAGAAGCCAGATACCAACTTGCCAAAAATATGATGCCTACTTTGGCCGCAGATTAATATATCAGGAGAATACAGGTTCTCATTTCCCACCAGCACCAAGAAAGAGGGGAGGGTGCACTTTCTACGCAAGGCAAGCAGGTCTGGTGCACTCCCTTTCTACTTAAGCATGGGAGGGGGGAGGAAACATAAACAAATAGATACATGCACACACCAGTGTTGTCATGCATCTCTGTGGCCTTTCTGCAATGAAGAATTTTAATTACCTCTAAAATAGACACATTTTTCTCTGTCACCAGTTTGGCACACAGGATTTCTTGGTTGAGTTCAGACCCTGAGAGTTTCGTCTCCATTGGCTGCAAAGGGGAAGTTAGCAACACCCAGAAACGTGTTTCTCACTGAAATAAATGGACACAGCCAGGGGTCCTTTCCTAGAAAAAGAGGTGCAGGATCTCATTAGCATAACTCATTAGCATAACTCATTAGCATATGCCACATCCCCTGACATCACCAGAAGTATGTCAGAAAGGGAATGTCAGTTTCAGCCCCATTATACCCTATGGGCCATTGAAATCAATGGCAAAAACTCATAGGGTACATGAGAGGCTGGAGGAAAGGGGGTTTGAGGGAGAGGCTCCAAACTTGCAGGGGAGCTGCTGGGGCCTCTCCTCGAAATGCCCACCAAGTTTCAAGAAGATTGGACCATGGGGTCCAATTCTACAGGTCCCCAAACAGGTTGTCCCATCCCCTCCATTGTTCTCTATGGTGGGAAAAAGTGTTACTTTTTTCCTGCCATAGAGAACAATGGAGGGAATGGGGGCAACCTGTTTGGGGGCCCGTAGAATTGGACCCCTGGTCCAATCTTCTTGAAACTTGGTGGGTATTTCGAGGAGAGGCCCCAGCAGCTACCCTGCAAGTTTGGAGCCTCTACCTCAAACCCCCTCCCCTCCAGTCGCTTTTAAAGTTGCCGCCGAATTTCGGCAGCAATTCGGCAGCGGGCCGAATCAGATCAGAGAATCTGATTCGGCCCGTGGCTGCCCTAGTGGCCACTCCTGAGCTGCCCCAATGGACCCCTGGACACAGCAATCAGGCTGATTAAATAATACAATTAGCATTTTTCCTTATCAAAGACATAGGTTAAAAGCAGTTCGAAAGCAAGAAATTGCAAGTAGATAAATAGGTACTGCTTCAGCGGGAAGGTAACAGCGTTCCGTGCGCCTCGGCGTCTAGTCATGCCAGCCACATGACCACGGAAACGTCTTTGGACAGCGCTGGCTCTTCGGCTTGGAAACAGAGATGAGAACCACCCCCTAGAACTGAATTCGACTAGCTTTTGGGCAAGGGAAACCTTTAACATAAGGTTAAAAGAACTGCATCAAGTTTTTGGAATATCTGTCTCTTCTGTGCAATTACAAATATGGCTTTATAACGTGTCATCTGTGCTATTGTAACCAACCATGGCATTCTTAGAATGATAAATGTGATGCTTGCTTGCTATACAAACAGTGAGGACGGTTGTTAAAAAGATCTGCTGCCTTCTACACATCTCCTGCCTTTGACTGCAGTCTTTTGCCACTGTTTTATAAGGTAATAACAGTGGTAACAAATGTTATGGTTGATCAGGATATTCATGATGTTTAGTTTTCATTAAGTGTGGACCCTGCTGCCAAAAATAATACTTACAAATTCTGCTTCTCATACTAACACTTGGCTTGCATGGCATTTTATCAGCTTTTTTTAATTTGCCTCTTTTTGTAGAATTCTGTATGCTGAATTTGTATTCCAGGGCTACAGGCAGGGAAAGGATCATGTAGAATCCCTCCATACAGAAAAACTGAGTCACTTGCGGGACAGACACTGACAGAGCAACAGTAAGAATATTTTCCTTGGAGTAGGCCACATTAAATAGATCTGTTTAAGCTGGCACTGTAAGTGTGTCAGTTTCATCACAATGAAGGACAAGTCCTTAAAGTTCTGAATATAAGGGATGTTATAGGTAACCAAATGACCGGGTGTGTGTTCTCTGTATTATCTTGAATATCTGAAGCTGCCTTCTGCTGAGACAAACAAGTGGTCTAGCAAGGCCAATACTGTCTATTCCAACTGGCAGCAGCTCTCCAAGATCTCAGGTAGAGGTCTTTCAGTTCACCACCTATCTGGGCATTTAAACTTGAGGTGCCAGGGATTGGATCTGGGACTTTCTATATACAAAGTAGATGTTGTGGAACTGAGCCATGCTCCCTGCCCAGTGAAATCTAATCATGCAACCAGCTTATACAAAGTCAGACTCTTGGCCTTCATGTTCAGTATTGCCTGATCTGACTAGAAGCAGCTTTCCAGGTTCTCCGGTGTAAGCCAGCAAGGCGCTTTTGTGCTCTTATGGATGAGAAATTCATAAGTGTTAAATAAACAGTGTTGTGGAATGTGTGAGAAAGACTGTGGGGCAGAGTGACCAGGGAGAAAACGGCTGCAAACATCTCCAGCAGAGGCTTGAGATGACGTTTTCCAAGGTTGCCATCTCCAGGCAGGCTTCACCTAACACAAAGAGACTCACACAGGAAATGAGCCATATTGTCCATTTGGCTAGAGGCTTGTGTTCACAAACACTGTTACAGTACATGCTCTTTATACGTCGCAGGCTGTACCCCCCCCCCAAACACTCCTTGTTTGATGTAACAAAGGAGCTCATCCCAGGATGCACAAACAGTGGGGAGCTTCCTGAAGGAACCAGTTTCAGCTGCCCAAGACCTGTCTTCCATCTGAAAAACAATACTTCCAGCCGAAATGTCAGCTTCCGGTCCCCTGGATGTCATTCTGACCATCAGATAGATTTAAATATTGACCACTCCCACCAGCCCCTCTCAGTGGACAGCTGAGAAGGGCGGACCACCCTAGGGCATCCCTAGGGAGGTGTTTGACAGTGCCAGCCCCCAGAGACGCCCCCCCTAATAAATACACTCCCCCAAGCTCAGCTCACTCTCTTCTCTCTCCCCTCCTCCAGTCCTTCCTCCCAGGCTCTTGGATACACCACTGGAGTCTGACACGTGCTTTCTGCTGGCTCAGATTGCATGCTCCTTTCTCCTTTTTTCCAAAACATCCCCTATTCTTCCAGCAGGACGGAACCAGATCTCTGGACAGGTAAATATCGCCCTTGATGGATACCAATGATTATCCTGCTAATGCAACCATCCCTTTAATTCTATCTGACTTCCAAGAACTGTATGAATGTGTGAATGTTTCTGTAACACTTGAATAAGTTACCTTTTATCCTTTAAGTAAAAGAAAACCTTTCTACACTGATACTAGGCTCCTAGGAGAGCCAGTTTGATGTAGTGGGTAAGTGTGCGGACTCTAATCTGGGAGAACCGGGTTTGATTCCCCACTCCTCCACTTGCACCTGCTGGATGACCTTGGGCAAGCCATAGCTCTGTACCAGCTGTTCTCTCAAGGACAGTTGTCTCAGAGCTCTCTCAGCCCCACCTACCTCACAGGGTGTCTGTTGTGGGGAGGGGAAGGGAAAGGAGTTTGTAAGCCGCTCTGAGACTCCAAGTGAGTGAAGGGCAGGATATAAATCCAATCTCTTCTTCTTCTTCTTCTTCTTCCTTGTCTGTTTCTCAAGGGTCTGAGAGAGGCACAGCCTCTGTATACATACATACACAGCCTCTGTCCCGTTATCGCCTACTGCTAATTATTCTAACACATATTTTCCCCAATATTAATAATAAAATACAGCAGTCAGGCTAACACAGGTGAAGGCCTTTCACATCACCTCCTACTTGTTTCCTTTAATTGGGATTGGACCTGCAACCCTCTGCATGCCAAACAGATGCTCTACCACTGAGCCATGGCACAACCTATTAAAAGAGGTTTTCAAAAGAGAATTTTCCACATGATGTCCAGTAGTGTGACAAAATACAAGGGAGTGGTGATCTAGATGGTCTCTAATCTTGCTAAGCATTCAAGATGGCCATGAAAAAGCAGACAGTTTTTTTTTTATTCTGGCACTGTACTGCCTGCTGTTATCAGCTTCAATTCCTTGCCTTGTATGAACCACTTCACTCATTCTTTCTCTCTCTCTCTCTCTCTCTCTCTCCCCCCTTCATTTTCTCTCAATGACACGATACCAAAGACAGAACTGATTGTCTAAAAAGAGTGCCATTACATTACCCCAGTCTCTACATGATGTCTTATTAGCTGAGATCAACCATGTGATTAATGCAGGAGGAAAAAATAAAGCCAAAGCAGCAGCAACAGATGGGGAAGCAATAGCACTGAAGAGTACTGAATGATCCCACAACCAGCACAGTTATTTGTTTTTTGCCCACCTTTCATGCTGGAACACAAGGTGGATCTCACAACGAAAAACAATGCAATCAAATGTGATGAGATATCCAATAAATGATGCATGGGGACTAAGGTCACAAAAATTCAAAACCGTGGTGAAAATATCAGACAAGATATATCATAAACAAGGCAGAAAATGGAATTATGAAAATAGAAGACAATGCAGTAGGGAGGAGGAGGAGGAGGAGGAAAGCTAGATTCACACCCCGCCCTTCACTCGGAGTCTCAGAGTGGCTTAAAATCTCCTTCCCTTCATCTCCCCACAACAGACACCCTGTGAGGTAGGTGTGGCTGAGAGAACTGCTCTTGAGTGAACAGCTCTGAGAGAACTGTGACTGACCCAATGTCACCCAGCTGGCTGCATGTGGAGGAGTGGGGAATCAAACCCGGTTCTCCCAGATTGGATTCCACCACTCCTAACCACTACACCAAACTGGCTTTCCTTGGAGGTCACATACAATAAACGTTGGAGTAGACAACAATCCTATTCCTTTTATAAAGAAGTGCCCCACTGCTGGACCTCCTGAGGGCACCTGGTGTTTTTGGCCACTGTGTGACAGAGCGTTGGACTGGATGGGCCACTGGCCCAATCCAGCATTGGCTTCTCTTATGTTCTTACGAACCACCCCATCCTACTATTGCCTTGTTACCTTTATTTAAACACCTTCCCAAAGAAGTCTGTCCTACATAGTTTGAGGACTGAGAGAAGTGTGTCAGCCTTACTGACAACCTCAGGCAGGTCATTCCACAATATGGCGGCCAGAACAGAGAATGGATGTGTACAGGCAGCCATCAGTGTTGTACATTTGGGGAGGGGCATATTTGAAAGGGAAATATTTCTAACCACCACCACCACCAATACCCATGGAGGGAAAAACTGCAAGGTATTTGGCACAGTCAAACAGCTAATAAATCTCCTTGGATGATCTCAAGCTCTAGAGTTTTGAGACTGGTTAATATTACTTCTCTCTCTTTATATTCTCTGTATCCCTCATAATTTTGTAAATTTCTCAGTGATGGCATTATGTCTTTGGAAGACCCTTCCGAGATCAACCTGGCACCTACATTGTAAGCATTCAGGCACCAGCCAAAGAACTTTTTATTTCCTCCACCTTTTGATCAAACCTTTCTTGGCTGAACCTTTTTTTGTTTAAACCTTTTCTGGTTTGGACTCATTTACTTCTGGATGCTGACTGTGGCTCTGATATTTTTCTGTGCTTTTATGCTTTTTTGTCACTTTGTGGCCCCGGCCACATGAGCGAGATAATCTGGGGAGGAATCGAGGCTATTTTGCCCCAGAGCAATTTGACCCGCAGTTGCGCAATCACACAGGTTGGTGAAGCTGCCAGCATAACTAGCGGGTGAGTTAATTTTGTTGTTGTTGTTGGTTTCCGATTCGCTTAAATGGGAGATCGATGAATTGCTTCTCCACCCCGGGCTTCCAATGGCAGTATGTGATGATGCGCATACTGAGAAGGGAGAAGAAAAACAATGGCATGGCATCGGGATAGCCTGATCAGACTATCCCTGATGCCACAAGTTTGCGCTGGAGTGATCACACAGGGAAAGTCTGGCCCGCAGCAACCCATTTGATACCACATTTTCCCTAGTAGTTTTTTTACTCCGCTTCTCCAGTGGATCAAAACGGCTTGCAATGGCTTGCCGACAGTTGCGGGACACCTCCTGGATGTGCTGGTGTGATCGCGCTGCTTTGATCCGCCAGTGAATCATCCCTCTCGTATGGCTAATGGGTGCATATGATCATGCCCTGTGATTTGTCATCTGACCTTTTGAATAATCTTCTCTTTCATTTCAGTGATTTTGTGGCATGTTTTTATTCTGTTGCGAGCTGCTTTGAACAAATTGATTTTGCATCCGGGGTATATAAAGACACTGAAATCTGGCCCCCAAAAAGGAAGGGGCAAACTGAATGCAAACCTGCTCTTCCATCAGAAAGTACAGGAGACCAAATCAAAGGCCCTCTCCTTTTCCCCAGCTTACTGCTTTGGGTGTCTGCTCTCCATCTGTTTTTCCTCGCACGAATCCAAGAATCCAAGTTACCTGCCATTTGTGATAATTAGTCATTTACTGGAGAGCTAGTTCTTCAGGATGTGAAATCCACTGTAAAGGAAAGCCCTTTTAAAAAAAAAATCCTTTGGCAGTGTCCACGAATGACAAATGCAGGGCTCCTTGGCAATAAACTTGAACTGCCATGGTCCCGACACAAGTTAAAATTCATAGACTGTTAATTAGCGTGAGCAAAAGGCAGCGTCTAAATCGTTTGCCAGGCATCCCTTTCGGCCGCCTGTATCCTAACAAGAAATGAGCTTAAATGACCAAGGAGGGGAAAAAATGTTAAAAACCTACCACGTTACATCACTAAAACTTGAAGCTTGAGTGACTGCTGGTATTGCCTTCATTCATGAAACCTTATCTGCTCTTGTTTAAAGCTTTAAGACTCAGACTTAAATGTCAGCCCCTGAATTTCTCTGAGAGGATTGATGCTGTCAGGGCAGCCAAACAAGCATTCTTTTCCCGGTGTCTCTTTCCCAGTCGTTCTGTCTTCATTATTTTCATGTCTCCTGCTTCTTCAAGCAGCTCAGTTTACTAGAAGCTAAACAAAATAGGAAGCAGCTATGTCAGGCACTGAATGCTCACCGTTTCTCTCAAGATAAGCAGGAAGATCTGACAGATACTGTCAAACAGTATAGTTGATCAACTGTACACACTGAGGCAAGGAACTGTGAGCAGAACAAGGGTCTTGGTGCACCTTTGGGATCAGCCGCTGGCTGTTTTTGGTCACTTCTAGTCCCTTAGCAGTGATGCCTGACCCACCAGCTGTCAATGCAAGTTCTTCATCCAGGTTTCCCATCAGCTGGAAATGTCTTTTGGCAAGGGGAGGAATGGCTTCCATTTCATTTCAAGGCTATGGGAAATGTTGATGGAGAAATTAAGTTCTTCTGAGGAATGCTTGGAAATCCTTGGAAAAGGACCCCTGTTTCCAGGGCAATTTTCTCAGAATGGAGACTGGGATCATGTATTTGGGATCTGTTTAAAAAGGCTCACGGTGACTTACAGTTAAAATGACATGTGATAATAATCAGTAGACTCAAACCTTCCAAAGAAGCAGAAGATTCGTAAATCAAAACCTCTGCCAGAGTAGGAGTTCAGTCTTTAGGGGGCACTAAAAAGCCTGCAGGGAGGGGAGCTGGCAAACAACATGACCAGTAGTATGGAGCTCCAGAGAACAGGGGTAGCTGCTGAAAAGGCCTTTGCGAGGGTCACCACCAGGTATATCTCTGAAGTTTTGGGTTCCAATGACAGACACCTTGACTGACCTAAGAGCACAGGCAGATAAACACATGAGGAGGCCTTCAGAATATGTTTTCTCTCCCCCACGTTTTCCTAAGAACTACAAATGCTTCTAATAGAAAATGTGAAATATAGGCTGCAATCATATGTACAATTTGACCCAACATCCATGCAAATGCCGGGTGGATTTAAAGTGTGCAATCAGACAACAACATCTTGGAAGCACCCCGCAGCCATTGGCAACCTGTTTTGCTCCACCGCAGAAGTGGAGTTAAAAGACACCAGGAAAAAACCAGTAGTAAATGGGTTGTGATGGGCCATGGATGGACTTTCCCGTGTTTGATCTCTCCAGCGTGCTCTCATGGCATTGGGATGGTCTGATCAGGCCATCCCGACTCCGTGCCATTGTTTTTCACCCCTTCGCAATATGCACATTATTGTACACTCCCACACACTCCATACGGAAACCTCAGTGCGGAGGTGTGATTCATCGATTCCTCATTTAAGCACATTGAAAACATATGGCACTATGCACTTTGATTTGTGGTTTTGACTTTAGGCTTCTGACCTGGCATTGGATAACGGATTAAAGATTTTTGGAAGGTTGGGGAATATACTTTGTAATTTCATTGTAACTTGTAATAAAGGTTGAATTATTAAAAAAAAAAACCCAACTCACTGGCGGTTGTGTTTGATCATGCAGTGGTGGGCTGTGCCCACAGCTTCAAAAGACTGTGTGATCACTCAACTGCGGATCAACTTCCTCCAGAGGGAATAGCCTCGCTTCCCCCCCCCCCCCCATTTTATCTGGCACGTGTGACCGCAACCATAGTCTCAAAGCACACTCTCAGAGAGAGGCTGTCCACACACAAGACTATACATTTGACTGTACACAATGCTGGCAGAGTTTACACATGCAGAGGATCAGAGCACCAGCTGTTTAAAGAAAATAACTTGGTTTATTAAAGAAGAAATAAACTCTGATAGACGAGATGAGAAGGAGAGAGGCTTAACTAACTGACTAACTGCTGCGAGAGACAGGAATGAAGTGGGAAGGGCTCAGCTGGAGCAGGAAGTCTCCAAAGAGCCAGTCAGGAGACAGGAAGGACATAATCTGAAATTGTGGGAAGCCCCTAATCTAGCTATGCTAACTAGCAGTCCTTCAGCTGTCCCCTATAGGCTGCTCTTCTGATTTTCTTCAAGTGGGTGCACTGTAGACCAACATAGGCTTCCTTGATTGAGTAAATCCATCTCATGTTGGGTCTTCCTCTTTTCCTTCTGGCTTCAACGCACAAGACTGACTGAAATGAGTTGTAAGGACAATACCTAGGGATGCCAAATCCCCTGGTGGGGGTGGGGGTTTTCCACTACCAGCCCCTACCTCTCCACCACCAGCCAGCTGGCCAGTGGGGGGAGAATTACCCCCCACCCCCAGGAAGGAATGCCATAAATTAATCTGACATGCCTTCATGACCCAGAAGTGATGTAGGCATGTCAGGGATATCAGGGGGTGACACTCTTGTTTTTGGACAAAACTCTATGGTAGAAGCTAATTTCCACTATCCCTCCCCACTCTAGTAAGTGTACTCCCATCCCCTGCTGGCTGCTCCAAGGGACCTGGCAACCCTAACCATATCACTCCAGTCTTGCTCCATCTACACCGGCTTCCAGTGTGCTTCTGGGCCCAATTCAAGGTGCTGGTATTGACCTTTAATGCTCTGTATGGCCTGGAGCTAACATTTACTTTGGTCATCTTTCTGGGTCCTGCTTCAATTGCCTCCCCACGTAAAGCTAGACGGGTGGAGACCGGAGAAAAGGCTTTCTCAGTTATGACACCAAAGCTTTGGAACTTGCTTTCCAGGGAGATTAGCCTGTCTCTATGGTTGCCAGCTCTGGGTTGGGAAATGCCTGGAGATTGGGTGGGTGGAGCCAGAGAAGGGTGGGATTTGGTGAGGGGAGGGCCCTCAGCTGGGTATAACGCCATAGAGTCCACCCCCTAAAGCTGACTTTTCCTTCAGGGGAACTGATCTCTGTAGCCTGGAGATCAGCTGTAATTTTGGGAGATCTCCAGCCACCACCTGGAGGTGGTCAGCCCTATCTGTCTCCCTCTTTCAGTGTCTTCTACCAGTATGTGAAGACTTTTTTGCTTCATTTGGCATACTCCCAGTAATGGGGCTTGGGGTGCCTCCCTGATGCTGTGGCTAGATGTGGGCTTCCTAGTGGGCGGGCCATCCCTTTCTATTGTGTTGAATCTGAGATGACTAATTTGCACATGCAAGTAGTTGGTGGAGACTGCTGAAGCGATAAGCATATGTGTGCTGAGTTGACCGACCTTCTGGCAACTGCAGGCTAGCAATTGGAACATTTCTCACAACTATCTGTGAAGAACTGGCTGCTGATAAAATAGACATATGCTTTACTCTTTTGAACCAAGAGGAACTTTTATTTTCTGGATGGTGTACAATATTTTGGCCAGGGTGAACCGATGACTTGCTTGTTCAGGGGAATCATTACGTGACAATACTGGTAGGTTCTTGGTTCAGAATTTATAGCTTTCTTTCCCTGCTGTTTCAAGGACTCCTTTATTACATTGGACCACAAACTTTATATATATATATAAAAATATATAAAAAACCTTGGCTTTAAAGAAGTTGCCTTGTCAAAAGCTCTGCTGTCCATTACTCTCCAGATTTTCAGCTTTGTGTCTTAAATGTGCCTCTTATTTGATTTATTCTGACTAAAGTTACATCTGTTTAACATTTGGCACATGAAATATTAGGAAACACGCATTGAAAAGAAAAATTGACTGAGTTATTGGACTGAAGCTGGAGGAAACATAGAAGTAACCCAGAAGATATAAAAGTGTCCCTATAAACCTGCTGTATATCAAGTAAGACAACTGGTCCTTCTGACTGAGCATTATCTACGCTGGCTGGCAATGGCTTTTTTAGTGTCTCAGGCAGGGTTGTGCAAGTTGTATTTTAACTGAAGGCAGTGAAGACATGACCTGTGCACATGTTGAATCAATGAGCAGACACAAGCACTCTGGCCCTGCCCCAAGTCTATGTGCAACAGCTGGCTTGTGAGGATAGAAGCTATGCTCGGACAAAGTGGGCACACATAGCCTCCATCACCACAAAGGGCAGAACTGCTTCCAGACTGTAGAGAGGAAGGGCATATGTATACAATTCCTCTGTGTATAGATACCGTGTTCAAGAGTTGGCACAGTGGTCCCCAACAGGCAAAAAATTAAAAATCACCAGCAGCACAATGACATGACAGTACGAATGGGGAAAATCCAGATGTCAGTCCTCTCTAGGGAACTGGCAAAAACTCTATGGTTTTACCATAGAGAGTCCACTGATTCCTAGAAAGGTATGACATCACTTTTGTCACATCCCCCCACCTCCCGCCTGTGATCTCTTGCTGGTTGCCAAGCCAGACCTGGCAACAGTAATTCTAGCTCCAGTTATGCTTACCAGGGAAGGGCATCAGAATGAGTGGAGCTTTAAGTTAAATGGAGCCTTTAGCTTATCTCCACAAATGCCCAATACCCTGCCTAGGTCCAGGACATCTGCCTTAGCTTAAAGTCTTTAGTTTATGTCTTTCTTAATGAGTTTGAATGCAATTGATTGCTAAACTGAATTGTTTCACATTTTAACTGCTATGTTAATGTTGTGTAGGGGAAGTGGGACAGTCCCATGCCATGAGCACAAGTGCACTCATGGTGCGTAGAATCCAACCCCCTGATTTTATTGCCTTGTGGTTTGATTTAACTGTTTTACCTCTGTTCCCTGCCCAGAGAACCTTCAAGTTATGAGGCCATATTAAACTCAAGGAAAGCCTTCTCCCATATGAACTTTCCCGTGTGTTGCAATAGTCACAAGAGGCCTTGCCTTGATCTCTGGTACCATTAGAGGTTCAACTCATGTCTATGAAAAAGCAAGGCCTTCTGGTTGCAATATCCTCTTGGGGTGGGGGGAGGACCTGACAGGCTCAGTCTAACCAGGCCTTTAGGACAAAAACCTGTCCTTTCTGCTGGCCTTTTGGCACCTATCACATTTGCTACCATTTTATACCAATATGCAATTGTTGTTGTTGTTGTTGAAGCTTTTAAAACTACATTTTACAGCTGCCTGTGCATCTTGATTGCTCAGTTTGTTATTAGCATTAACCATTTGATGTCTATTTGAATTTTGAGTGTTACACTTTTGTGATCCTGTGGATTCTTGGAGCCCAGTGGGAAGGCAGAAAAAAACAGGAAGGATAGAAGTTTTGTTGTGGTGGTCTTCTGAAACCTGTTACAAGTGAAGCTCAGTGTATGTTCCAACAACTGGACAGAATCAGAACACGGCAGGTCCAAGTGAAGTTCCTGGAAGAGGCACATGCTGATGAGGTCATGTGACATCTTCGTACAGAAGGAAAAGCTGCCACCTCCACAAGTTTGCCAGTTTCAGGGAATGACATCAGTGGCACCTTCAGCCTCAGATATAATGAGGACCCTATGATAAAATAGGCAAAATAATCTGGAGCAGAAATTGCTTTCCCCCCTGCTTTCTGAGAAAAAAAGTAGATACGCTTTCGCCTAGGGTTGCCAGCCTCCAGGTGGGGCCTGGGGATCCCCCACTTTTACAACTGATCTCCAGCTGACAGAGATCAGCTCCCCTGGAGAAAATGGCTGTTTTGAAGGGTAGACTCTATGGCATTGTACTATGCTGAGGCCCCTCCCCTCCCCCAACCCCACCCTCTCCTGGCTCCACCCTCAAAGTCTCCAGGTATTTCCCAACCCAGACTTGGCAACCCTACTTTCGCCGTACCATAAATGATTTTCATGTTCTGTTTATGTTCCCTTGTTGTCATCTTTTTTTCCTTAAAAAGTCCCGAGCTCTTTAGTTTCCCCGCGATCATTGGTGCTGTTCTTTTCAGCACCTTTTCCAGATCAACTTTATCCTTCTTGAGAGGAGACAACCAGAACGATACACAGTATTCCAAACATAGGAACACCATAAATGTACATGAGGGCATTATGATACGGACAGTTTTATCATCAATCCTGATTAATCCCCAGCATTGTATTTTCACACGGCCATATAAAAGATCGATGTTTCTGCCGAGTTGTCTCTCAGTAACGGCAAGATCTCTTTCGTGGTTCGTCATACCCACTTCAGACATTGTCAGTAAAGCTGGGAACCATTATCTCAATGTGTACAAACTTTACACTTGCATTGAACTATGCACCCCTTTTGGAGAGATCCTTAGGGAGCCCTTGAGTTTCACCATCCTGAACAATGGGGTGTCATCTGCAAACCTGGCTCTGTGACTAGGCTACCCATTCCCCAGGTATGCACTATCTCTCTACCACTGGCTGGAATGTAGTTTCTAGAGGAGAGCCCCAATTTCTCATGTGCACAGCTACCAATGATGAGGGAGGACAGGAGTCCGCCAGCACCCTCCACTGCGACTGGATCCAAATCCTTTCCCCATGGAATATTTTGCATTGAACTTTGGACCATTTGTATTAGATTGTTTTCTTCTTCTAAGAGCTATTTGGGGAGCCTTCCTTTATTTATTTGTTTGTTTATTTATTTATTTATTTATTTTGACTTGTATCTCGCCCTCCCTGCCAAAGCAGGCTCAGGGCGACTTACGTAAAACATTTTAGAACACTAAAACGAAGTTAAATAAAACCATGACAAAACAATCACCAAACAACTGTGTAAAGTGCTAGTGCTCTTTGTAGCCGATGGCGGGCAGCAGCAGTAGCATCTAACATAGACATGTTGATGATGATGGAAATTTGAATCTAATATTGGCATGTTAATGATGGTGTTAGTTTGGGGCCAGGGTCTTGATTTATTAGGGCAGCTCCCTGCTCAAAGGCCTGGTGGGAGAGCTGCATCTTGCAGGCCCTGCAGAACTGTAAAAGGCCCTGCAGGACCGTGATGTCATCCGGGATCTCATTCCACCAGTGTGGAGCCGCCACTGAAAAGGCCCTGGCCCTTGTCAAAGCCAGCCTGGCTTCTCTAGAACCTGAGAGAGCTAGATGATTTTGGGACCCAGATCATAGGGCTCTCTGGGGAACATATGGGGAAAGGCGGTCCCTTACGTATGTATTATTTACTTACAGCCTGACTTTCTTGCCGAGACTCAAGGCCTATAATATAATAAAAAGTAAAGCAACCAGAAAAGTACAATGCATGCAACAAACAATGCAATAAATGCAGGAGTATGAAGTTACAGACTGCATTAGAAAGCTGTATAAAGCAGACCACAAAGCAGGATTATGAAACTGAGGTATGATGCAACTAACTTGGGAGCAGTTCAATGAAACCTACGTTCTGTAGAACCTAATAATTAAAAAGAAAAGCAAAAGCAATTGCTAGCTCTTCTACTTTGTATTTTGTATCACTAAAGTTAATTTGTGTATATAAAGCATGCAAGGTAGTTTAAAAGACATTTTCTGTATTGTAGGAGAAAATGACTTCAGCTGCATTCTCAAGCACACATTTTAATACAGATGCATGATGCTAAAATGTGAGCCTCTCACACGCTGTTTATGCTACAAATGAATGGTGATAATGTGGAATATATGTTTCCTAGCAAATGTAAGCCGTATATTCACATTAGTCAAATTTAAGCCTCTTGAATAGATTTATTGTGACATGACTTTCCATCAATCAAAGGCATGAAGTGAATTACCAAGATAATAAATGTTTACACGAATGGCCTGAGATACTTCTTTCACATTTTTAAACTTCTATGATCTCTTCTCATTGGTCTTTTCCTAGGGCTGTCTCAGTGGTGGCACTGAGTCTGTTGAATGCTTGATGATGCCTGACATCATGCCTCTCTAGGAATTGACAGAAACTCTATGGTAAAGCCACTGACTGAATAGACTGAGATGGGTGGTGGGTTTTTAAAAAATCAAGATCGAGAAGACACGGGGAAATTGGGTGAAGCTGCGGGTCAAAATGTGGCCGCGCAGCACATAGTGGGAAATTGACACTTGCAATCAGGGGAAAGGGAAGAGTGGGGGTGGAACAGCAGCTTGTGCAAAGTCAGAGAAAGTTTTCAATCTATATACTGAAAACTCATGAACTTTTAAACATTTTAAAAAGAATTTTGTCGAAGAGGTTCCGGAACTCCATTCCGGTGCATTCCCCCAGAAAAAAAAAAAAAACCTGGTAAAAACAAAGGCAGATTTTGAAGAGCTGCAGGAGGATCTCTCTAAAGTGGGTGACTGGGCAACTACATGACAAATGAAGTTCAGTGTGGTTAAATATAAGGTAAGGCATATTGGGGGGAATCCAATTTTAAATATATGTTGATGGGGTCTGAGCTGGCTGACACTGAGACTGAAAAAGATTTTGGGGCTGTTGTGGGAGACCTGATAAAAATGTTGACCCAGTGTGTGGTAATGGTGAAAAAGGCAAACTCCATGCTGGGAATGATTAGGAAAGGGATTGAAAATGGAACAGCCAATATAGCGATGCCCTTGTGCACTTCTGCTCACTGTATCTGGAAAAAGATGTTGCAGATCAGGAAAATGTCCAATGTACAGCAACAAAGATAATTAGGGGGCTGGAGCACCTTCCCTATGAGGAAAGACTGGAGAGTTTGGGATTTTTCAGTCCAGTAAAAAAAATGGCTAAAGAGAGACATGACAGACGTTTATAAAATTATGTATGTGGTAAAGAAAATGGATAAAGGGGACTTTTTCTCCCTCTCCCATAATACTAGAACAGGAAAGCACCCACTGAAATGATTGGGAAACAGGTTCAGAGCAGACAAAAAGAAATACTTCTTTGCTCAATGAGTAATTAAACAGTGGAATTCACTGCCAGGAGAGGTAGCGATAGCAGGGAATACAACTTTAAAAGCGGTTAGACAGATTCAGGGAGAAGAGGTCCATCAATGGCTAAAAGCTACAGTGACTGAAAGGAGCTTCCCTATCCAGAGGCAGCAAATCGCTAAATACCAATGCAGGGAGGGCCTTGGCCTCTATGCCCTGACTGCCCTTCAAGCAACTGGTTGGCTGCAGTATGAAACAAGATGCTGAGCTAGATGGACCACTGGTCTGATCCAGCAAGCTCTTATGTTCACTGCATATCCTTCTGCCTGAGGAAATACTCTGGGGGATCTAAGCCCTCGTGTCTGAGATGATATGCAAGTTTCATCTGTGGCATTACATTCATAGTGGCTCAGTTACACACACAAATCAGAACAGCACTGTACCCATTTTTACTGATTGACTTGTACCCCATTTTTCTTCCCAATAGGGACCCAAACTGCTTACAAAAACATTGTCCCCTCCTTCCATTTTAACCCCCAAAACAATTTTGTAAGGCTAAGAGAGAGAGAGAGAGACTGGCCTGAGGTCACTCAGCAAGCTTCTATTTGAACCTGGGTCTCTGAGATCACAGGAAACTTCCTTATACTGAATCAGACTACTGGTCCAACAAGGTTATGTTGTCAGTACTCCCTGGCAGTGGGTCTCCAGGGTCTCAGGCAGATGTCTTTCATATCACTACCTCCAGGAGAGCCAGTTTGGTGTAGTGGTTAAGTGCGCGGACTCGAATCTGGGAGAACTGGGTTTGATTCCCCACTCCTCCACTTGTACCTGCTGGATGACCTTGGGCAAGCCATAGCTCTGTACCAGCTGTTCTCTCAAGGACAGTTGTCTCAGAGCTCTCTCAGCCCCACCTACCTCACAGGGTGTCTGTTGTGGGGAGGGGAAGGGAAAGGAGTTTGTAAGCTGCTCTGAGATTCCAAGTGAGTGAAGGGCGGGGTATGAATCCAATCTCCTCTTCTTCTTCTTCTTCTCCTGTTTAGCTGGAGATGCTGGGGATTGAACCTGAGACCATCTGTATGCCAAGCAGATATGCTCTACCACTGAGCCATAGCCCCTCCCCAAATCCTAGTCCAACCACTATACCACAGTGGTGTATGTATGTGTTTATCAGCCAAAAATACATGCTCTGTAAATCAACATTCTGTTTCTTATTATTTAATAAGAGATATAGGGGCTGTGACTAGTGAGCTTCCATGGTGTACTGTGTAAACATAATTTTAGATGTTGTGGCCGCCCTGGGGCAATACAACTGCAAAGCATTGTGTCTAGTCATGTTATCCTTTTATCTAGAGATAGCTGTTTACACTTTTCCAAAATCTGGTAGCACTGTTGTGGTGGTTTGCCTCTGAAGATGTTTCTAGTTCTACTGCCACCCATACAAGAATTCCTGGATAACAGCCCAGAATGCAGTGGGCTTTCTTCCAGGACCAGAGAGAAAAGGAAAAACAGAAGTAATGCTGCATTTTGGTTGATCACTCCATGAAGCTTTGAAAAAAACGGGGTTTAAAACCTGTGTAGTTATATACCCACAGAGGAGCTTCACAGACAGCTTGCAGTTAGCCTTTTGCCTAATCACCAGTAGCAAGTAAAAATTGTCTACATGCAGAGCAATAAAACCATATGTGGTTGTTTTTTGGCTCTGCATTAGAGTTGTCGAATCTGGGTTGGAAAATGGAGCCAGGAGGCTGGAGGGGGTGGAGCCAGGAGAGGGCGGGGTTTGGGGAGGGGAGGAGCCTCAGCAGGGTACAATGCCATAGAGTCCACCCTTCAAAGCAGCCATTTTCTCCAGGGGAGCTGATCTCTGTCAGCTGGAGATCAGTTGTAAAAGCGGGAGATCCCCAGACCCCACCCAGGGGCTGGCAGCCCTACTCTGCATGAGTCATGTTCAGGATGTGAGCTGAGTGGTGCTTTCATGAGATTGTATGAATATCTAGCTATTACATTTTTAGCTGTGCCCCAAAGAGGAAGGGGGGCAAGGCCTTAGAATGCATCAGTGAATGCATGTGAACAATGGATTAGATCAAGGGTGTCAAACATAAGGCCCATCCAGGGCGCTTTCCTGGCCCGCAAGCATGTATGGAAATGTAAGGTACTCCCCCTTGTACGGAATCCCTTGGCAAAAAACCTAGTCTTGCACAGGAGTAAATATTGGGGCTTTTGTGGGTCAATTGCTTTTACTGCTAGGATTCAAATGCTTCTGTTTGAGTAAAAAATAATATTTTTAATTGACTTTGCCTGTGTCCTTTATAAAGTTTATATCTCTGGTTCCTGATGTTACATTTTATAGCATACATGGCCTGGCCCAACAAAATGACATTTATATCAGATTCGGCCTTTTTAACAAATGAGTTTGACAACTGTGGGTTAAATCCCATAGAAAAGCATGCAGAAGGAGTTGCTGGAGTGGCTGTTTCCCTACCTTCTCTGTCCCCAAGAAGCCTACCTTTTGTCCCAAAAATCCTATCAAAGGATCACAATAGCCTCGTAAACAAAATGCACCACAGTACAGGGCACTGTAGTGATGAGAGGAAATCAGGTAAATAACAACCCCTTCTCCTTTTGTCATAGTGGCTTACATCTTTTAAAAAGAATATCAAGGGGAAACATGGTTCTTTTATTCCAATATCTTATTTTCTCAAATGGTGTCAGTAATAACGTGCTTCACAAGGAACAAGTGACAGAGTGATATAGTGGTAAAAGCATCTAGGAATGAGAGGATTTTCAGCAGTCACTTTACAGCAGCTTCACAACTCGGGTCCCGTCCACATGAGTGAGATAATCTGGAGGGGAATCGAGGCTTTTTTGCTCCTGAGCAATTTGCCCCGCAGTTGCGTGATCACACAGGTCTGTGGACCTGCCGGGGCAACTTGCCACTGTGTGATCAGACACAACCATGGGCGAGGTTTTTTTTGTGTGTGGTTGGTTTCCGAGGTGCTTAAACGGGGAATTGATGAATCGCCTCCCCACCCTAAGGGCTTTCGATGATGCGCACCCAGAGAAGGGGGAGAAAAACAACAGTGTGGCATCAGGATAGCATGTGATCACACTATCTGCAATGCCACACTTCCACACTGGAGTGATCACACAGAGAAAATCCGGCTGTGAACTGCAGCAACCCATTTGATACTGGATTTTCCCCAGTAGTTTTTTACTCTGGTTCTCTGCCGGAGCAAATCAGTTTGCCATGGTTCACCGACGGTTGTGGGACACTTCCCAGATGTGCTGGTGTGATTGCACCGCTTTGATTCGGTGGTGAATCGTCCCTCTTCCATGGCAAATGGGTGCATATGATCACGCCCACTGTATGGCAACAGTTCCAGCCAGTTTCCTACAATTCTCTATTGTTAAGGTTGCCAACCTCCAGGTAGGGGCTGGAGATCCACTATTACAACTGATATCCAAGAGACAGAGATCAGCTCACCTAGAGAAAATGGCTACATTGGAAGGTGGACTCTATGGCATTATACACCATTCAAATCCCTCCCCACCCCAAATCCTGCCCTCTTCAGGTTCCACCCCCAAAATCTCTAGGTATTTTCAACCCAGAGCTGGCAACCCTATCTATTGTAGTGAGGAATGAGCTAGGCCTAGTGTTGCCAATTCTGCTGAGGTACCTTCCTGCCCCAACCCCCACCTTCTCCAGGCTCCACCTCCAAATCTCCAGGAATTTCCCAATCCAAAGTTGGAAACCCTAGGCCTAGCTCATTACCCACTACAATAAAGAACTGTAGGAAACTGGCTGGAACTGCTGCCATATAGTGCTGTAAAGCTGCCATTAAGTAACCGCTGGATATCCACAAAGACATAAGAGAAAGCAGTTTAAAATACTTTGCATACCAAAGTAGTGTATAAACTACTAGTAGCAAGAAAGCAGTTTCAGTAAAGTGGTAATCCTCTTTTTTTGGAAGGGGGGGGGGTGTTCTTTTGACTCATGGTTCCAAAAGAATGGACAACAGTGTGGGTCTCACCATACCATCTGTAAAACAATTTGATCGCAAGATTTTAGGCTGGAAAAACATGCTTCCAGACTTTTGTATAGTTCCCCTGTTCTAGGAATCAAGACATTTGCTACAGTTAAACAGTCACTATTAATTTTAACTGAACAGTAAAATTATTTTACAACCATATTACTTTTTCAGAACTAGTGTTGCATCATTTTAAAAAAACCCAACCACAGAACTGTAAGGTATGCAGTCCCAGATTATGGTCTGAGGGTTGGGAGTTAATATTATTTTAAGTAGCAGTAAAAAATTCTGCATTAACAGCATAGTTTCTGCTCCTCCAAGTTCCAATTTCCACTGGATTCCTGGTTTTCAGCTCTATAAATTCTACATGGCCCTTTCATTTAATTTTTCCATAATTTAAATTACAGCTGTTCAATATTTACCTCATTAGATATTAGGAAATGTTCAAAAAAAAAACCGTCTTCCTTTCACTTGTCAATCTTATGAAGGAATGTCAACAAATCTAAGGTTTGGTAAAGTTACAGTTTACCAGATAACACCCCCCACACACACACAGACACAACTAATAGTCCATGTATCGTTTTTCCTAACATGAAATATGAATGCAGTTCTTCTTGGAACATGCTTTAGAAACTAGGTAAAACCATTATTTTCTTAAATATCTCCCTCATATGTTTCCAATTTATATGTTCTAACACTGAGAACAGGAGTATGAAAAAGGAGACCACTTCTAATCTCTTTTATATCTACTACAAATACCTCAGATTATCACTTAGATTGATGGAATCAGTGTAGGTAACTGCACTGCATTTTAAGAACATCCTATTCAAATAAGGTGATAATTAGTATCTCCTATATGACAAGGCCTAAGGGAGATTTGCTCAAAAGGCATGAGGTAGTAAAGTCCATTTCTGAAACACAAAATACTTTGATTCCTGACATTTCAGATCCTACCCTTCCTTCATGGAGTTCAGAATAGTCTAAATAGCACGAACCCATTTTTCCCACAGCTTTGAGAAGGAGGTTACTCTTGAGAGAGAACAACAGGGCCAAGGTCATCTGTGAGCTCCATAGTCCATGCATGGCTCTGAGTCCAGGTTTTCCCACACCAGTTCTCTAACCGCTATATCCAGTGAGGCAAATAACATTAGACATGCCGTTGGCCTGCAGGCAAACCCTCGCTAAAGCACTCCCATTCCCCATCAGTGATCAAATCAGTATCAGGAAAAAAGAACATTGACAACATTCTTTTTCCTATGCTCCAAAGTCTCCCGGGGGAAGGGGGGGCAGTGTCCATCCATGCACCTGACAACCTTAGATTACATTGTTCTATGATCCTCTATTTTAGCCTGAGAATCCTATGGGCAGGGTTGCCAGGTCTCCCACTATGGGCAGGAGACATCCCACCAGCAATTTTCATTTCCTAGCACCGTTCCTTTGAGTGGAAGGAGGGGGGCGGAATTAAAATCACTGCCAGCACAACAACATGATGCCATTTACAGGGGAAACTCTGAAGTGATCTTGGTCCACTCTAGGAAATACCAGGAACTCTTTGGTTTTTGGTAAAGTTACAGGTTACTAGATAAATCCCCCCACTTAACTAATAGTCCATGTTTAACCATAGAGTTTTTGGTGATTCCTAGAGTGATGTGATGTTACTTCCAGTTAGCCCCAGAAGTGATATCACATCATGCTCAGTGCCAGTGCTCCTATGTTTTCACCCCCCATCTCCAGCCAGGGGCCAGCCATTGTCTGGTAACCCTCCCTATGAGATAAATTAGGAAGAGAGAGAGGCCCAAGTTCACCCAATGAGCTTCCATTTCAGAATGGGAACTGGAACTTGGATCTTACAGATTTAACCACTATATCACAATGACTATTCATGGAATATATTGGAAATTATGTTTCTTCAGGGTATTTTAAAGTGAAATTATAAGTCATTGGGATGAAAGTAAATATATAAACCAGATAAATAAAAATACTTATTTGTATTTCTCTCTCCACCCTCTCTCTCCCTCTCTCCATTTGTTCCTTTGCTTTAAAAAAAACCCTTAAACGATAAAAAGGTCAGGGCAAGAGCTTAGCTGTGGGCCCATACCGCACCATCTGTAGACCAACCCACCCGCTAACAGCACCCAGCATTGTTTGATTCCAAATCTCAGCTCAAATCGAAATGAGATTTGGAATCTTTTCTGAGCAAGCAAAGCCCTGTTCCCGTAAACACCGCCTTTCAATCATGCCATTTTAACATCACACACAAGCATATTTCAGCTTCTTTTCCACTCCCCCTGTGGTAACCAATATATTTTTCTTTGTTTTGATGTGTGCATTTTACAGCTCAATCTGGTTTGAATGCATACTCCAAAGCCTGTTATTTAAAACTGTCTGCTCCTGGTAGCGTGTATCAAAAGCAGAAAGCACCAAATTGAATTTGAATAATTCCTGCAGAGGGATCGTTGAGGGTTCTCTTGGATTGTGGCAGATGCTGCGCTTCGAGATTTATTCTCTTCATTGGATTTGGCAACCCGACCCGCTCAGACTGATCATTTTCCTCATCTGCCATCCCAAGTTTTTCTGGCTTCTCTTGCTCCCTTATTAAAAGGACTCGGGTTCTTTTTTATTAACTTATAAAAACTGGGATTGTTCTTGGAATGAACTGGTAAAAAGCACTGGAAAGTTAGTAATCTGAACTCCCTGACTGAAACAGTATTTGCAGATGACTACCAATGGCTGTGACAGGCACAGCGAGTTTCAAAGATGAGCTTCTTTTCATTCTTCTTAATGGCTTCTTCTGCCCGGTTTGTGCATTCTTAAACCCTCAAGGAAAAGACGTGAGCAGCTCTGTCACAGCCCAGCCCAGAAGTTGCCCTACTTAAAACCATTAATGAGTCAGAGGTCTTTCCCAAGACCTGCTACCTGAAATCCTTAATTGGGGGTCATGGGGATTGAACCTAGGACCTTCTACAGTGAATGCAAATGCTCTGCTACTGAACCATGATAGCCCTTTTGGCAAGCTCTGTTCTTTCAGGTCTCCATCTGTAACATGGGGGTCTAATAATACTAGAGCCCTGACCTGGATAGCCCAGGCAAGCCTGATCTCATCAGATCTTGGAAGCTAAGCAGGATCAGCCCTGGCCAGTATTTGGATGAGAGAGCTCCAAGCAATACCAGGGGCATGATGCAGAGGCAAGCAATGGCAAACCACATCTGAATGTCTCTTGCCTTGAAAACCCTACGGGGCCACCATAAGTCAGCTGTGACTTGTTGGCATTTTCCACCACCACCACCAATAATACTAGACATACAGATTATGGAGAATGGTTCTCAGCAGCCTGCCCAAGGCATTCTATGAAAGGCACAAAATACCTGACCAGCCTTCCCTTCACAAAATGTTAATACTGGATCATTTCCCTCACTCCCCAAGATGGAATGCTGGCTCCACTGATTCATTTTCTTTATTGTTTTAGCCTCCTCTCCACCCCCTCCACTGCCACGTCTAATACCAAAGATTTTTGGATTACAAATTGCATGAAAACCACAACAAGTTAATGAAATTAGGCTTAGCTTACTGAGGCTTTTTATTTTAAAAAGCCAAATATAGTTGGAATTCTTAAAAAAAACCAAACATTTTATTGCCTATTTTATGCTTTGAGAACCATGGAGAATACATCGTTTTCCAAGGAACACGTGACTCCAAGGAATAAAATCTGCAGTTAGGCTTGTAAAAAACGTATTATTTTTTAAAGCTTTAACCAAATGAAGCGGAAAAGTCTTCAGTGCCGTTCCCTGTTTTATATGAGGATATTAAGGGCAACTTTAACCCCCGCATAACAATGTATCATCTGTTTGGGACTTGGAAGGAAATCAACTTTCTAATACAGTAAAACAACAGACGAGCTAATTTCCTAATTGAAATCTATGATCTTGGGCAGCAATAAATTGATAATTGAAGCCCAAGCTCTGGCATTCTAGACTGGGGGATTAAATGTTTGGAATTCGACATTGCTAAATATTGAAACCGAGAGGGAAGAAAGAGCAGGCACAACTCTCACACACATGCCATATGATGGTCAAGAAAGGGAGTGCGCAACAAGCAGGAAATTCTGCGTCCTACTTTTCACAGAGACACTCAGTATCTGGCAGTCAAAAATGCCTAGAAGACTCTCCATTCACGCACATACCTAAGCCAAGACTTTTTCAGGTGTTTATAGCCGCAGGAATGGCTGAGAGCAAACAGAGTTTAAGGTTTGGGCAAGCTTTATTTTGGACTGGGAAGTTCTCCAAGCCTAATTTCAATTACTCAGATATCAATTACAGGGCAATTTGTTTCGCTTATCTGTGAGCTGAAAGGCCAAGTCACTTGCATATGGCAGAGTGTAACAGCAGGTTTCTGATTCAGGTGGGGCAGCCGTGTTGGTCTGAAGCAGAAGAACAAAGTTTGAGTCCAGTGGCACCTTTAAGACCAACAAAGTTTTATTCAGGGCATAAGCTTTCATGTGCATGCACGCAATATCTGAAGAAGTATGCCATACCCACAAAAGCTTATACCTTGAAAAAAGCTTTGTTGGTCTTAATGGTGCCACTGGACTCAAACTTTGTTAGCAGGCTTCTGAGTTTGCACATGCTCAGCCATCACACATACAACCCGTGAAAACTAGGTCCTATTCACAGGAGCCTTCTCCTGTTCCCATCACTACATCAATGCCCCCCTTTTTAATTATCATTTTACAAACCAAGTAGGAAAGGCACATGAACCTGAAGTGCATGCCCATATCCTGCCACAAAAAAAGGCAAGTACTTGGCCTATGTGTGAAATGAATTCCAGGTGAGGCCTGTTAGCAGTATAAGCCAATGGTTAGTTAGCTAGTTTCTGGACCGGCTCTTCAAAGTGCAGGTTATAATCTACAAAGCCCAAACATGCCTGAAGGTATGACCAGGGGCAGATCTACTATGAAACTAATGAAGCTTAATCCTGGAGGGGCCCTGAAGCAACATTTTTTAATGAGTGAATTTTTCAACAAAATTGATGGAGTTTAAATGTGTGTTATTAAAATAAAGCAATTTTAGCGACAGAATCATAAGCCAATGGGTTGAAGTACTTAGTATTGACCTTAGAATATGCTGTAATACCTATTTCATACGGTCTCAAAATGTCCCTGTAATTCGTCAAATTTCAAAATTTTCTTGGGGGCTTGCAGCACCTGAACCTCCAGCTGTGTGGGCTCGCTGAGCTCACCAGAATCTATTCATAGCCTACATTTTGGTAGCTGGATCCTTGACTCCTTTGACATGTAAGATAACCCAGTATAGCAATTTTAATCAAAATCTGAGATGTAGGAGTTAATTTTTTAAAAAATGTGTGGTGACCTGCTATGGAACAACCCCACTGAAGAAGATAGGAGTGGTTACCCAGATCTCATTGCTGGTAGGAAGGGGCTCACCGTATGGCCTATTTTCAAGGGCTCCACCCCACCACCCCATTCTCCACCATTTGGGCCTTGAGGTCCTTGCAAGGGCAGCAAAGCCCTTTGGACCCTGTTGGATGTTGCCCTATTGGATGTTGCCCTACAAAACAATGACATTTTGTAACGTGGGTAAAAGATATCACATTAAAATAGGAACAGAATTTTAAGACTGGTTATAAAAACACCATAAAAACCATAATGGTTAAAATTAATAAAACGTAATCTTAATTCTCTTCTTTTTGAGCTACTACAGATCTTCTAATTCTTATGGCAAGCCATCCAAACCTAGCCACCTAATAAGAAACTTCTGCCCAGCTATCCAATAGCAAATTTCTTAAAAGGCAGATTCTTTGCCTGTGAGAGAGAGGGAGCGTCTTAGGGAAAGGAAGAGACTCGCGGATGTTATTGTATGCAATCAAAAATTACATGCTCTACAGATTCAATACCATTTGCACAACAGGGGCATATCCTTTCTTCGTAAGGAATCTTGTTAAATTTTCCTTCCAGGACTGCAGATGGGAGTATATCCCAACGCATCAGTGTAAACGTTCTTTGGCATGCAGATCACAGGTTCAACCCCCAGCATCTCCAGTGAAAAGGACCAGGCAGCAGGTGATGTGAAAGACCTCCACTGGAGACTGTGGAGAGCCACTGCCAGTCTGAGGAGACAATACTGACCTTGATGGACCAGGGGTCTGATTCAGCTATGGCAGCTTCATGTGTGCTCCTGAGTGTTCAAGTAGTTAACATTTCACTGACTGAAACTGTCTCCCCCTGGGCCTGGCTTTACCTCTGATGTGTGTGTGTGTGGGGGGGGGGGGGGAGACAGTTTTCCATATTGTTCTTGTCTTTTTTGTTTGTCTGTTTGTTTGTTTGTTTGTTTCTAAGGCTAAACACAGCCTAGAGACAGGCCAGTCTCAACTGTGGAAGTGACATGGGGAAGAGAGGTAAGGTAGCCTCTTAATTCCCTGGCTCCAAGGCCCCGATTCACACAAGGGCTCCAGCATCTACTTCTTTTGAGACTGAATTTTATATCAAGAGGGGCAGATCTGGTCATAGATCACCAGTACCACGTGAAGGTTTTCCCTTAATCATGACCTCTAAAATCAACTGAAAGTGACCTTTCAAGTGTACTGTTAAATCAACCGGTTGGTACTGAAAAGAAGAGCAGAGAGGCACTATCCCTCAAAATGTTCTCCCCCCCCCCCCAAAAAAAAATCCTAGCAAATTAAATTAAATTAAAAGCAGCTAGCTCTATTTGAATTGTCGTAATTGACGAATGATTCGCTCATAAAGCAGTCTGTCACTCTGACGTAATAGCTCCACAGAACTGACCCAACGTTTCTGAGAAACCTTAGTCAGAGGGAGAAAATGTGCGGCCACGACAGCCCAGGCTGAGGGCCCAGCCAGAGAAATGCAGTTCAGGAGAGAAACTCAATCCCAGCCAGCCAGCGTTTGGTTTTTTCCAGATCAGGAAACATGGTTTATGGTGAAAAACAGCCACTCTGAGAGGCACATTCCTCATGGTTAACCAGTTCAGATCAGAATAAAGGCTCTTTAAATCAGCAGAACGGCTCATAAGGCAACTACTGTGACCCCTGCCCAGAGCCAGGCTAACAGGTTGGTGACCCAGGCAGCTGCCACCAAGGTGCCCAGTGTCGTATGACTGATAAGAGACAGCATAACCATTCCATCCTTTTCAGACCCTCTTTGTGGCTGTAGGCCAGATCACAGTCCATCCCTAACAATGTTACTTGTGCTTTCAGTAATAATCAAAATTTATATTTGCAGACTATCTCTGCATAGATGTGCCTACACATTTAGGATTGGGCTATATGGGGAGTTTGGGGTTCAGAAAGGGTGGGGCTTTTGGATGCTCTCAGTCAATGCATGCAGCCATAGAAAACCTTTTTTTCCCTATCTCGTAGCAGAACTGAGGGTTACACCTCCCTGCCTTTCTCTCTTCTCCTTGCTATCACTCTTATATAGAGTTTATGGATTTGTTATACCATTCTGATCACTGTTGTATTTATTTATTTATTCTGTGTGTATGTGTGAATGGTTTGGATCCAGTGGTAAATTTCCACTAACTGAAGGGGAGACAATTTTTCAGCAGTTCCCCTCTCCCATTGGTGGAGTCTTCCGATTCATTCTTCATATTTTTCCCAGAGTCTCCTATCCCCTAGCAGCAGCATTTCATGGAACATTTTAAGCTGAAGTGCTAGGGGAGAGAGAAGAAAGTCCCATTCTGCTAATGGAAATTCCTACTATCAGTAGAAATTATCAACACACACGCACACACACTCTCTGAAATCTGATTCTGATTTTGTCGTTTTTGTGGTCCTTTGTTGATGCTACTGGGTTAGAGTAATGCCTTACTGTTTTATTAGTGTTCATGATTTTTGTTTTTGCTGTTGCTTCACATTTGGCATTACCATGATAAGGGAAGGGTTATTTTCGTGGAGAGCTAGAAAATAATGGTCTTAAACAGATCATTTCAATTATGTATCCCTGTTGGTCTGCAGTAGAAAAACAAGATTTGGATTTAGTAGCACCTGACAAAGGGAGTGTTGCCTCTCAGTAGCTTATACCATAGAAATCCTGTTGGTCTTTAAGGTGCTATCAGACTTGAGTTTTGCCCTTAAATAAATGGAGAAGCAGTCGACAAATGGAAGTCCTGCTTCAGATAACACAGTGTTCATTTATGGAGTTTGCTGCTGCTGCTGCTGTATGCTGTAATGACCACTTGTTTTTAGATGGCTTGAAAAGAGAGTTAGCCTAAGTTCATGCCCAAGGGAAGAGATGTGGGGCACATGAGGATAGGCTCTTCTGATCACTCTGTACAGTGTCTTGTTTATGCTCTGGGAGCAGTCAGAATTTCTCCTTCCCCTGAGTAGGAACACTATTTCATCTAACCCACTATTGCCAATTATTATTTTTTATTAAATTTGTGGATCGCCCAGTCCCTCCGAATGCAGGAATTTGGGCGATATACAACATTTGATAAAAACATGAGTTGTCTTTCACTACCCATAAGCTCTGCCACTGATCTACAGACACTTCTATTTCTCAGCCTGCTCTGATAACCACTGAGTTCATGATTGACAGCTATTCAGTGCCAGAACAGCTGTGCTAATCAGAAAGATACTCAAAGATTTTGCTTTCATTGTTATTCTAAATTAGAAACAAAAAGGCAGAGTGTTAACTAAGTATTTGCTTGGATGGACCCAGCATTGTTCCATTGTGAAGTGAAAGAAAAGATCCTTAACCAGCACCACTGAATGGAGGGGACAGCCTAGCTGTAGAACAGACCACCTGAATATATCAAATAAGCTGCGAAGCCAAAGGTTTGTTTACTCTAATCGATAATCAGGGCATGGGTCCAAAGAACTGTCAACACAAGTTCCTACTTACTGCAAATCGTATACGAATGCTCATAGAAGTGGCGCGGGTACATTCCAGCTCAGACAAAAAAAAAATATTTTGGTTGTCATAGCTGGTGTTCAGCAGTGACACCTCATTAATACCAAAGTTATTATAGCTGAATCTGACTGCCCTCTTAGGGCCACAGAAACCAGATTTACATTCAGGAGGTTCTCCCCAACCTGCAGTTATTTTCCTCATTTGATTTTATGATTCACACTTGTTTCCATATAGAGAGATAGGGACCAAAACAGAACTAATGATGGGGGAGGGAAGGAAGGAGATATGAGACAAGGCTTTACCACAAAAAAGAATTAATGGGTTTAAAATATATATCTAATTAAACAAAAAGCAGGGATAGATGGGATGCCTTCTTTCTACTGTAGATGTACAGGATTGCACCACTGTTTGTTTATTTTATTACAACATCATTCTCCATTCTTCAATTTTATCCTCATAACAGTCTTATGTGATAGGTTAGGCAGAAAGCATATGACTGGCCCAAGGTTACCCAGCAAGTTTCCATGGCAGAGTGGGGATTTAAACCTGGATCCCTCCAATATTGGGTCCCGGTCACATGAGCGAGATAATTCGGGGGGGGGGGAGTGAGGTTATTTGCTCTGGAGTAATTTGACCTGCAGTTGTGTGATCACACAGTTCTGCAAAGCTGTGGGTACAGCCCACCGCTGCGTGATCAGATGCAATTGCGGGTGAGTCAGGGGGGAGGTGCTGGTTTTTTCTGATGTGCTTAAATGGGGGATCAATGAATCACGTCTCCGCCTGAGCGGTATGGCGTCAGGATAGCCTGATCAGACTATCCCTAGTATCTTTTAACTCCACTTCTTCAGCGGAGAGAAACGGGTTGCTGATGGGTGTGGGATGCTTGCCAGATGTTCTGTTGTGATTGCGCCCTTAAAATCCGCATGGCATTCATGCCTATCGTGCTGCTAATTCTGCGTGTGATCAGGCCTTGGTTCAACAACACTCTCACCACTACACCATTATTGAGGAGATAGAGATCAATACTTTCACACTGACAAAAAGGTTTTTCTTTGTCTCTGTGAAAGGCTTTCCATCTGCATTTTATTGTTGCTGATTCAGACCTTCTGATTATATTACAGTTGGAAATGGACTAATATGCCCTCATTTCTTCGTGTCTCCATATGTCACACAAACACATGAAGGAGTCTTAAATTGAGTGAGAACATTGGTCCATCCAGCACAGTATTATCTACTCTGTCAGGCAGTCTCTCCAAGGCCTCTGGCAAAGGCCCTTTACATCTCTTGCCACCTGATCAGTTAGCTGTGAGGGAGGAACCACATGAGGCTAAAGTAATGGTTTCTCCAAAGCAGGGGGAAACTCTAGATTTTTATAGAGAATACCGAGTTAAAACAATAAACAGGGGAACCTTTATAAAGGAAAGAAATAACCTAAACAGTAAAGGTAGCATTTCACATGCACAGAGATGACAAGAAATAAAAATTTTGGATGATATTTTGGGTTACCAAAATTACCCTAAATAGTGTACAAAAATGGAAGGAAGGCAGGGAGGGAAGGAGGGAGGGAAGGAGGGGAGAGGTCTGATTCCCACTAGAGGAAGGAGATCTCCCCCCTCAGTGGGCCTTTCCCACAGGCCAAAGAAAGGAAAAAAATTAAATCACCATTGGTGACGACATGATGTCACTTCTTGTAAAACCCCATAGTGATGCCACACCACTCTAGGAATCACCGGAAATGACAATAAAACCATAGAATTTCCAGCGATTGCTAGAGAGGTGTGAAATCACTTCTGGGTTCTCCTGGAATAAGTGACACTCAAACCCTGTCATAATCTCATCTGAAAGTTTACCCCCCCAAAAATCCTTAGAAGCTCTTCAAGAAACGATTATAATTGAAGATCTTAGGGATGGTGTGAAAGACCTCGACCTGAGAACTCCTTCCACTTAGGATAGACAATACTTGACCCAACTTTGTGGAATGGCTCCCTGTGTGGTAAGACAGGAGCTTATCCCCTATCAGCCTTTAGGTGGGCTTCCAGGTCAACCCTTTTAAAGATTCCTCTTTGTTGATTCCTCTTTTCTTATCATTTTTGTGGAGTTATGTATTCAAGTTGATGCAATGTTTTGTTTTCCCCTTTGGGTGAATGAAGTTTTATGTTGGAGTATTTTATAGGATTTTTAAAAAATGTAAGCATCCCTGAGCTCTTGGGAGGTGATGTATACATTTTTAAATAACTAAATAAATAATTGGGATATTCAGATTAGGACCAGCAAGCTTGCAAAATTTGACAGTATCCATAGTTACAAGCTGAGTGGTTGCTGTTTTCCTATGGGTCTATATGACATTGCTCAGATAATGCTAGAATGGCAGGATTACTTGGCAAGGGCAGCAGTTTAGGGCCCCCCCCCCAACAATGGTGTCCCACCAGCATGGAGTGCATATATCTATTATTCATTCTGGATCCTTGTGTGTGCTACTTCCTAATAAAGGACTCACAACAACCAGTGTTTGGGCTGCAGAAATCTGATCGATTATTAACTGGCATATCAATTATTACCAATGTTAAGTTATGTAAAAGGCCTTTCTTATACTGGCTTTTCATAGATCCCGTTGCTCTGAATTTTGATGCAGTTTGCTTCTTTAATTGCAAAAGGTTGCAGACCTCCTAAACTTCAGTGTAGTCCTGGGTCACATACTGACTGCTGCTTTCTGGTCCAGGTCTTCATGAATAATTGGAATGTATGTAAAAAGTCCCCTTTCGTGAGCAGAGCTAAGTGAAAGAGTCGGACAGATCCTTTCACATAGAAGCAAACAAGAATGATCTGATTGAGAAAGTAGCACAGAGAGGATTCTTAGGAGCATGAATGGGGAGCTTGAATCTCTGCAGACTCACTTCCCACAGCCAGAGCCATTGAAATACTGGCATCTTTAATCTGTTGTTGTTCTTCAGTCGCACAGTCAAGTCCGACTCTTTGCGACTCCATGGACCATATCACACCAGGCCCTTCTGTCTTCCATTGTGCTCTGGAGTTTGCTTAACTTCATGTTCATTGCTGTCTCTTTCTTCTTTTACCTTCAATAATTCCCAGCGTCAGGATCTTCTCCAGTGAGTGCTCCCTTCTCATTTGGTGGCCAAAGTATTTGAGCTTGAGCTTGAGCTTGAGCTTCAGGATCTGGCCTTCCAGGGAACAGTCAGGGTTGATTTCTTTTAGGACTGACTGATTTTATCTCTTTGCAATCTAAGGGGCTCTCAAGAGTCTTCTCCAGCATCATACTTCAAAAGCATCTATTCTTCAATGCTCGGCCTTCCTTATAGTCCAACTCTCACAGCCATACATTACTACTGGGAATACCATTGCTTTGACCATGTGGGCTTTTGTTGGCAGGGTGATGTCTCTACTTTTTATTACGCCGTCTAGGTTTGCCATTGCTTTCCTCCCAAGGAGCAGGCGTCTTTTAATTTCATGGCTGCAGTCACCATCTGCAATTATCTTGGATCCCAGGAACATGAAGTCTGTCACTGCTTCCATGACTTCCCCTTCTATTTGCCAAGAAGTGATGGGGCCAGATGCCATGATCTTAGTTTTTTTGATGTTGCCTTTCAAGCCAACTTTTGCACTCTCCTTTCTCACTCTAAGCAAGAGACTCTTTAGGTCCTCTTCACTTTCTGCCATGAGAGTGGTATCGTCTGCATATCTGAGGCTGTTGATGCTTTTTCCAGCAATCTTAATTCTGGCTTGTGATTCATCCAAGCTGGCATTTCGCATGATGTTCTCTGCATATCAATTAAATATATTAATCTGTTACTGAGTAATGTTTGGAAGATGCTGCCATCTTGCTCCCCCTACTGGATAATTGTCCATATTGTATTTCCAGGATTCCATCACGGTCTCAAAGGCCATACTCGGGCCAGTGCATTTGCACTCTGTTTTGTGCATTGCCTGTGGAACTGTATTTGAAGAATGTTTCTCTTAACGATTTAACACCCCAGCCAAATATTATTCAAGGGCTGTCATTTGCTAGACAAAGCACTAAGAGCATAAATTGGATGCATGTTCAGATACACAGCAAGGGAAGAATAAAAACAGTCTTGAACTGCACTACTTTGGACAGGAGGCACCATTCTGATGTATGTCTAAAATGTGCATGCCTCTCGCCATTGTTACTCAAGCAGTCTGTTGCCATGAAGCAGTTCCAGATGGCACTGTTAAAGAGACTCTTTCAATATTACTGCCTTGTGGAACTGTGAATTGGGTGCCAGGGCAAAGGACAGAGCTGGGGTCCCAAGCTAGGTGCCTCATGCTGAACTATGGGACTGTGCACTGTGGCCAAGGGAAGCCTTGTGCCATCAGCACATGCCAAGCCAGATTTGGACCCGAGACTACAGAGGACTTCTGCCCATATTCATCTGCACAAGTACTGTGATGTAGAGCAGCAGCCCTGGTCTCCATGAACACAGAAGCAGCAGCAGACCAGAGAGGAGCCATATACTGACAGAGGACAGATGTTCCTGCACAGAAGCCATGAAGGGATCGCTTCTCCATCACGCAGCACATTCCCCTCCCCCCCCCCAAGTCATTCTGCAGTAAAGACTATTGCCCAGCCAGAAACAAAAGAAGCAAAGCCTTACTGGCACCAATCCAGATGCAAGCACTGGATCATTAAAGCGACTGCACACTCCTCTGTGCAGCCAGTTTGGTGTAGTGGTTAAGTGCGTGGACTCTAATCTGGGAGAACCGGGTTTGATTCCCCACTCCTCCACTTGCACCTGGCTGGATGACCTTGGGCTAGCCATAGCTTTGTACCAGCTGTTCCCTCAAGGACAGCTTGGGAAAGCGCTCTCTCAGCCCCACCTACCTCACAGGGGGTCTGTTGTGGGGAGGGGAAGGGAAAGGAGTTTGTAAGCCGCTCTGAGACTCCCTTGGGGAGTGGAGGGCAGGGTATAAATCCAATCTCTTCTTCTTCTTCTTCTTCTTCTTCCCCCTTCCTTTGTCTCACCCCTTCCCCAAGAGGTGTCACTCCCTGCTGCATGTCAACCCTAAACTGTACAAACGTCATTTCTTTTGTCTTACCCATTCCAAGATATTATTCTTTTTGTCTACATTTCCTGGGAGCCCATGACCACCTGGCCATTGCCTGGGGTATAAATCCAATCTCTTCTTCTTCTTCTTCTTCTTCTTCTTCTTCTTCTTCTTCTTCTTCCCCCTTCCTTTGTCTCACCCCTTCCCCAAGAGGTGTCACTCCCTGCTGCATGTCAACCCTAAACTGTACAAACGTCATTTCTTTTGTCTTACCCATTCCAAGATATTATTCTTTTTGTCTACATTTCCTGGGAGCCCATGACCACCTGGCCATTGCCTCAGGTCACAATTTGGCTACTTAAGGAGAGCACTCCCTGAGCGCGCGCTCTCTCTCTCTCCTGCACCCCTACCCACCTTTCTGGTTCCATCCCTGATCAGTTTGGAACTACTCTACATGTGTCACTGGCCGACTCATGATCCATTCCCTCTCTCATTTTGTTCCTTTTTCGCTGCAAGGTCTACTCATCTTGCTGGAAGGGTAACGTATCACCCACCAATGATAACACCTGCTAATGTGAAAGTCACTGTCTTTTCCTGCCTGATTTCCTACTTCTGTATTGTGTGTGTGTGCGTGTTTGCTAATTTTTATTGTATGCCTGAGAATTATTAAGTAAAAGCCCAATTATTTCAGCAACCTGGTCTCCTTGTCTATTCACGGGCTCTGGGAATTCTGACTCTGGTACATGCAGGTTATGTCCCTATGTTTTATGCTAATTGCCCTTTTAAAATCATAATTCCCCCAAGATTATTAAAGAAATAAGGCAAATTGGCTAACAAGTCACCTGTTAACAGTTTGCTTACATACATACAACCCATGCCTGGATTGGCCTCGATAGGTTGGATCCCACTGCCTGCATTTCCTTCTCCCAGCATTTGTTCCTGGAGTTGTGGAGTAATATCCATCTGGCATGGGAGGCTGCAGGGGGGAGGGGGAGGGGAGGGGTGAGATCTTTTTCTTCCTCCTTGACAGAAAGGATGATTTCATCTCCTTACCCTCTCCATTGCAGCCCCGCAATATTCATAGCTATTAATCCACACTAATCCTGTGTCCCTAGGAAGCATGTTTCCCAGGGGTCAGGTGGGGGCATCACAGGAAAGATTCATAACAATCAGCACGTTCCACACATGGATTGCAGAAGCCAACCCATTGGATGGGGATTGCTATCAATATAACAACATGGAGGGATCATTTGAATACTTGGTCCCAGGGCTAAAGACCAATGAGGTAGCCCCATTTGTTTAGCAAGAAATGCAAGTGTACGGTATATTTGGATTGGGGAAGGCACCAGCTGTCCTTCTGTGACCTGCCTAATCTGTGTGATTCCATTATTCACATGTTACTAGAGTGATGCATGATCCAGCTGCTGGGAAGTGGCAACTGCATCACACAGCTGCTTTGTGAGTGGATAGGTCACTCTAGCTGCCCCTTTAATATCGGTGAGTGGATAGGTCTCTCTAGCTGTCCCTTTAATATCGGTTTGATCGGCAACAGCTATCAGGAGACATAATTTAGCCCCATGCCATGAAAAGCTTCAGCTGCCCATTTCCACATATTAAACCTCTGTTCAGGGGACAGGATTTTTCCCCTGGCCTGTTGGCAACCTACATTGCGAGGATAACATGGAGAAAGGAAGACCCCTGAGCTGCCCTGGCCTTTGAGGAGAAGGGGCAAAATAAAAATGTGGACTGTAGCTCTGTAATCTAGTGATAAAATGGTAAATGGACTCGGATAATGCAAACAGTTTCAGAGGCTTCAGATCTTTTCTCAGAGCTGGGCACAAAATATGGGGGAGACCCCCCCCCCCCAGAATACATATTTCTACCAAGAGCATGCCTATTTATGACCTCTGACCTCTAGCATTTGAATTAATTGCTCTGACCCTGCATGGAACAACCTCCTGAGCCCTCATCAAATAAGCCCTGCTTGTTCATTCTACCTGTGCCTCCATTTTGCCTCCCTCCAACAGGGAACAGAAAGGCTCCTGTTTATGCTCCTATTTGCAGTGCCTGAAAGTAATATCTAAGAACGGGCATTTCACAGACCCTTGCAAAAGGATCGATAATCTTTTGCAACATTTCCGTTTGAAACAACTCCCTTGTCACTTACAAGCACGTTAAAAATACATTTTCAGGTGCACAAATCTTAATTTCTATTTGGCAGACATTTGACAGCCCTTTACATGCAATATACATGTCCAATGGTCCATAGCAAGGTAATCCTGCAATACATTTTATCAAGTCCATGTTATGCTTTTTCTGGTTTACGGTGCCTTATCCGTGCACTTTGTGTGACTGAGGTCCACATGCTGTTGGCTCAATAAAGAGCTCTGGAAAAGCTGTACAGAAGGAGAATTCTCTCTGTATGTATGACCCCATTCACTGGAATGTGCTCGAGATGAACTGGGTTATTTCTGAGTCACCTAGGACGGGTTTGCACAATAAAGATCCATTCTCCTAGGATTTTTATACTGGGCAACAAATCCTATCTACAGGAATAAGGAATTCCAGATGTTGCTTCAGAAACATCTCCTTGTTGATTATCTTGGATGGTTGACAGTTCGCTGTGTTCTTTTATGGAACTGTCACCCCAGATAAGAGTCCTGCTATTGTTCAGGTCAGAGGCAGTCAACCTTTCTTGGCAAATGTGCCATGAGTCCAAGTTTACAACGGGAGACAGCATTGCCCTAGTGGGTGCTGTAAGATATATGCATTCCCTTATTCTTTTGGTACTCATCTTCTCTGTTCTGCTGAACCACAGAATAGGTTGCAGTGCAGAGCATGAGCAACAGATGGGAGTACAGTCCTCAGTCCGGGACATAACCAGGTTCTGTCTAGGACTGCCACCATCCGGGCTGCCTGTGCCATGCCATACCTTGGCCATCCATGATCTAGATGGTCAACTGTGCCAGGTTCGGGGGGGAAGCAAAATTTAAACTCCCTGGCCTTGCTGGGGCCTTATGCAACTCTCTGGAACTTCTAGTTTATCCCTTTTAGCATAAAACCAGGCCTTTTAAATTTAAAGCGAGTAATATCGCTAAAAGGAGGTGGTATGGTTTGGTGTGGCAGCCTGATCTTGTCAGATTTGGAAGGTAAGAAAGGCTGGTACTTGGATGGGAGGTCACGGAGGAAAGCTGTGCAAAGGAAGGCAACGGCAAACCACCTCTGCTTAATCTCTTGCCTTGAAAGCCCCTTGCTGGGGTCACCATCAGACAGTTGCAACCTGACGGCACATATATACATAATATTGCCAGAAGTCCACATTTTTCTGATTTGTCATATTTACTTACTTACTTACAACATTTATATGTCTCCTTTCTGCCCAACCAGGGCCACCAAGGCAGCTAACAATTAAAACAAAATAATAAAACACATCGTAAGACCAATGTTTTGCAGAGCTGGAATACAAATACAAAACAGAGAACAGCAAATTAGAATACAAGGTAGGAGGGAAGGATTGTTGGGGAGACGCCAGATGAAATAAGAAAAAGTCTCCACCCGCTGGCAGAGAACAGTGATAGAAGGGGACAGGACTTTCTCCAGCTCATAATGAACAGCTGCATGATGAACTGAGCACAATTCCCCGGAGGGTTCCCCGCCTACCCCAGCATGGGATGCAATCCAAGCTTCTGGGCATGCTTAGGTCAGCAAGGATCACTGGGGCATTCATATCAGAATATCCAGTAGGGATGCCATGGGGATCATGTTGGGATTTCTGGATTTTGGAACTGAGCTCAGACTGCACCTTCTTAAAACCAGTTGTTTTTAACGTTCAAAGCTATTTCCAACTATTGGCAGGTGGACACCCAGCTCAGTGGTATCCTACACAATCTAGACCTCAGTTTTCTATGAACAAGAGAAGAAGAATGTTGTGCAAAGCCATAAAGCATCTGTAGAGCACACAGGCTTAAATTGCTCAAATACTACACAATTTGTTTCAAAATGCATTAATTTACCATGCCAACTTCCATGGGCAGTAATTCAAAATGGATCATTCTGATTGTGATTTTCTTTTTTGCCTGTTAAGATTTTTTTCCTGTTCTCTTTTTAGACTGACTTCTGTATTTAATATTTGAAACACACAAGAATGGTGTCCTGTTGGAAAATTAGGGTAGCCAACGAATAGATGGGGCTTGGAGGTCCCCCACTATTACAACTTTTCTTCAGACTACAGCGATCAGTTCCCCTGGAGAAAATGGATGATATAGAGGGTATGTCATAGATTCCACCTTACCAAGAGGCCATTTTCTCCAGGGGAACTGATCTCTGTCACCTGCAGTTCAGTCGTAATAGCAGGAAATCTCCGGCCACCACCTGGAGGTTGGCAACCCTTACAGAGTCCCTTGAGAATGGGGTGGGATGAGGTATACAGGTCTGCAGTGGGAAAGGGGGGAATCGGCAGAAGGGGGAATTCAAATTCAATTCATTGGCTGAAGACAGACTGGCAAAATGAAGCGCAAGGGAAGCGGGGCAAAAAGACCCGGGCTGAGTTGTCACAGGGTTTTCCATTTGCACTGTGTAGACTGATGCGGGACCATACCAGGGAGGAGGCGGAACGAAGCATTCGCGCTGTGTGGCGGCCCCTTGCGGCAGCGGCACATGGCTTTGGTCCATTTTGCCGACCTGCACATAAGCGCATGGGCGCAGCAGCCAGATCAGCAGGTTCACATTACGGGTGCCACTTGATGTGCGGCTTATTTGCGTCCACACTGCCAGGAAGCAGGATGAACGCACACCAAAATGGCTTGACACTGGTTTCACCAGGTACCTTTCTGAAGCGCAATGGAAGCACTTCAGGACTGAGTGAGTGCAGCATGGCAACACCGGGCACCTGCAGCTGTCTGCATGGGCTCTCTTCATCCACTTGGAAAGCAGACCTATATCGGGCCAAACTGCCAGTCTGTCCTTGGCCTTTGTATTCAAATGATATAACATGAGTTTTCCTGAAGTTACCTCTTAACCGCAGCAGAGAGTTAAGATGAATTAATTTATTTTGCTAAATATGACCGGCCCATCCAGTCTTCACGTATCAGAGGGTTGGATCTACATTGGACTCTGAAAGGGAGCGGGGGAGTGCGGATGTCTGTCCAAGTGAGAATCCTCTGTAGGAAAAGAGAATGGTAACAAATATTTGCTAATCAGACCACAAATACTGGTTTTTTTCACAACACTAATCAGAAGATTAATAGCTCTGCTCTGACATCCAAGAGGCTTTGGGGAAACTCTTGGGGTTAAAAGCACTTTATAAATCATTTTTCAGAGCAGGGCGGGTAAAGCAGCGACCAAGACTTACTTAAATAAATTACCATGGAATAGCAACATTTTTTTCCCCATAAAACCAAAAGTGCTTAGAATAACAGTAAGTGTTCTTGGACTGCTGCTGTATGCATCATTCCTTGCGGTGCTGCTGGGAGTTACTGTAGATGAGTCCTGGAATGAGATCAGAACTGTCATGTCTTCACTTTACCTTTGCTCATAATGGCCCCTGGCCAAGAATCCATGAAGTCAATGACCAGGCTCTCACTCACTCCAATAGTGGATGGAACACATTGCTGGTTTACCTCAGGAAAATCATGCAAGAGCTGTGGACAAGTTTCCATTCAATTGTCTTGGCTTTGGCCTTGTGCTCTAAGCTGCTGCGTGGACTTATTCCCAATCTCTACTGGCTTGTCGTAAAGTTATTGTGACACAGCTCAGCTCTAAACACAAGGACCGATTTCACACAAGTGTTGCCCCGGTGTCGGGTCCTCCGTTTGCCCTGGTTGCCTGTTTGAATTTCACACTATTTGCTGCAGGGCACATTTTGACCCGAGGCTTCACACGGCTTTGCGCGATTACCTCCACGGCTTCAGTGATCCTAAAAAAACAGGATCACTGAAGCCATGGAGGAAATGGCATGAAGCCGTGGGTCAAAATGTGCCCTGCAACAAATAGTGCGAAATTCAAACAGGCAACGAGGGCAAACGGAGGACCTGACATCGGGCAACGCTTGTGTGAAATCGGTCAAGGAGTTTCTCATATCAGAATCTGATCGAGCAGAGTTGAAGCATTGTTCCCCCCCCCACTAGCACCTCTATCAGTTTCCCTATTGAGGAGCCCCCAGATTCATATTTTCCAGCGTGGAGTAGTAGTTATGAGCGGTGGACTCTAATCTGGAGAACCGGGTTTCATTTCCCTCACTTTATTCTCACAACAACCCTGTGAGGTAGGTTACGCTGAGAGAGGGTGACTGGTTGACTCATATTTACCAGCCGTGCCATCCTATCCAGAGTTACTCTACTGATGTCACTGGACTTAAACTGGAGTAAGTCTGCATAGGACTGCATTGCAAGTGAAGTCCAAGATTCAGCCATTATTTGAACCCAGGCGATCCAGATTCTAGTCCCACTCTAACCACTACCCCACACATAGCTTCCCCTTCTTGAAGTTGCCTTTGTAGACTTTTGAGCTAATGACTTTACCAGAGCAGCTTCCATCATGACCTTTGTGGGTGTATGTATATGGTTATTACACCCATGTCAAATTCAACTATAATTATTTGGGTCTATAAATGATTTGGACTTTCTCCTTAAAGTTCTAGGGTATAACATCCCTAGCTACAGGGTTTGGCCAGTAGAAAAGTTCTGGAGAGAATTAAAATTCAGATGACTTTCAGTTGAATCCATAAAGCCATATAAATCAAAGGGGAAAGAAAGAGTAGCCATGGTTTTCCTTTTCTAGACTTGTCACTTCTGGTTTTTTTTATATCCTGACACATTCTTTGCTCTTTTAATATGGAAACATTTTTAGCTCTGAAGTTTTTCTTCCTGAAGTTCAAGGGGAGAATTGCACATTCAACACTAAGAAGGTTTTTGACATGCAAATCCTACCACAGGGTTCAATGGCCATCACAAAAAAACCCACCAGCATTAACATTTCAAATCTGTTTCACTGAACTTAGGCTGTACCTATACTCCATGCTGATTTTATATCAGATTAATTTTGATGGCTTCCTATAAAGAATCCTGGGAAATGTAGTTTGATGAGGATGCTGACAATTTGCTGTCAGCGATCCCTAAATTCAGTTCTCTGACAAAGCTGCAGCACTATCCTAAGGTGTCACAGTCCTTCCTGGTGAAATTGGCCTTCATTTTCTTAACAACAACCTGCCATGCATTTATGTAAAAGTAACGAGGAGTATATTTGTTCTTCTAGGTCACACCCAATGACACACTTCCGCAAAGCCCATCAATCCATTGACTCTTTTATGCTAAGCCTTTTTCCATTAGAGGAAGGCTCTGCAGAAGGAAAAGTTGCCAACAAGCCTAGAGAAAAAGATCCTGTCCTTTTGCTAGAGGATTTCTGGGATGTTAGTTATCAGGTGATGTTATTTACTTCCATACCATGACAAGTTCCAGCTGACCATTTCTACACAGGAGGGTAAACAACATCACCTAATTAAAATAAATCCCATGGAGCTTCGATTAGAGAGACAGCTTAGGGTGGAATGAAATATGAGCATCTCTAATTTTTTTTTTAAAAAAAAATATCGTCGTTGGGGAAAGTAAAATGGTAATCTTATCTCTTCAGGTGGCTTTCAAATTGAAATTTACCATGCTTAATCTATTTTACCACCCCAGCAGGAAAATCTTACTAATACCCACATGGTAATGACAGTTTTGGGGTGATTATTTTCAGTGGGAAAACAGTCTGTGAAGAAAGGAGGAGGAAGAAGAGATTGGATTTATACCCCGCCCTTCACTACCTGAAGGAGTCTCAGGGTAGTTTACAATCTCCTTTCCCTTCCCCTCCCCACAACAGACACCCTGTTGGTAGGTTAATCCCCCAAAACTTTTGCTGCTAAAGAAAGGAGTCTATTAAAAGGAACACAGAAATGTACATAACATAATTCTGTCCTTAATGACCACATGCATGCATTGACATTTACATGCACTGAAGAATTACAGGTGCTGCTGAAACTGCTCTCCCTGTGTCCTCACCCCTCCCCTCCAGAGCATGTACCCTGAAGAAAGACATAAACACATGATTCTGCCTTATATGGAATCAGACAATCAGTCCATCAAGATCAGTATTGTCTACTCTGACTGGCAGCAGCCCTCCAGGGTGTCTCAAGCAGAGATCTTTCACATCATCTACTACTTGATCCTTTCAGTTAGAGATGCCGGGGATTGAACATGGGGCCTTCTGCATGCCAAGCAGATGCTTCACCACTAACCCCTCCGTAAAGTACATAAAGTTTCTCAGCAAAACACATGACCTACAAACTTACTCTGAAGCCCTCTACTGACTAACGTCCCAGTTAGCTGGCAGCCTAAAGAAAATGGTTCCCAAAAAACAGGCCTTGTGTCATGACACCAGCATCTATGTTTTCCCCAACCTCTGTTCCAAATGAGCCAATGTGTTTCCCCAGTCATCCACAGGGACCTATAAGGCGGCTCTAAAACCCGCTAAGTGATAACTTTAGTAAAACTAACAACTTCCCCTTTTTTAAAAAAAGAATTGCATGTGCACAATCCATCTCAACCAGCAAAACCGAAATAGGGATTTACCTGGGACAGGTAGAAGAAAATCATCCCTTGTGAATTGAAGCAATTACCATAACCTCAGGAATATGTACGCTTGAAGACTTTGGCCAACAGATGTTCCAAAAAAAATCCAAGCATGGGTCCAAGTCAATTTCCCCCTTTTATTTTTAGTGATCTGATGTACATTTGATGTTGTTCAGCTGCATGTGTCATCTTAGGCTGCGATCACACGGACCCTTTAAATCCGGGTGTAAAAAGGGGGGGAATGGCGGGGGGGCATCTGGACAGCCCTGCTCTCACAATGCTTGCGAGAGAGGGCTGTCCAGATACCTCAAATGCGGGTTCCTCCCGCAACACCCGGGAAAACACTTGATTTTCCCGGGGTCGGAAAATGCGGGAGGAACCCGCATTTGAGCCCGCTTCAGCGCGGGAGTTGGGCTGGGCCGTGTGGTCGGCCCCTTTAAATGTGGGAGGAAATAGCCCTTCCTCCCGCATTTAAGGCCCGTGTGGCCGCAGCCTTATTTCATGTCACACCGCTAGTCGCAAGTAGCACAAGCCCCCTGTAAGGGAAGCATATAGGATTGGGGCTGAGTGTGTCATAGAGATTTGATTTGTTTTAATTTTATGGAATTGGATTCATCCTGGGATTATCCCAGAGCTGCCTGAGACTCTTGGGTGCAGATGTTTCCAAAGGGTTCACTGCTCTAGCATATGTTCTATTTAAACAAACCTATGTTGGCAGCTGGCATTCTATCTGCTCCACATCAGAGAAGGGTGACTTTCTCCACCACAAGGATTGAATAACTTGTGGGAGAAAAAGGAACCTCATTGAAGTGGTCTTTGCAGAGAAGAAATTAAATGATCCAGGCATTGTACCAAATATACCCTTCTTGGCCAAATTAAACCCACCCGCTCCCCTCCCCCCCCCCTTTTTTTCTGTGGCTCTGCCATGTTAAATTTGAAAGATGTGGATTTGGAATTGAGTGCATTCTTGAAGTTTTAAGAATCTTGGAGAACTTCTGCAAAATGCTTTGAGCCCAAATCCTAGTGCTTTTTGAGCCAATCTTCTTTGATCATTTGCGGATATGGGACTGCAGGATTTTCTCATGAGTAGAGAGTAAACGTAGCTCCCTCAGCACTAATCTTCAACATTAGACACAGAGAAGTTTTAGACCACTCTTCATTTAGAATCCTAGAATCACAAAGCTGGAAAGGAACCAGAATGTAATGAAGACAAAACGCAAAACAGCAGGAAGGATGTTATTGAAGGATAAAGCTCAGCTGGCCAACTCTTTCCCCTCTAGCAAAAAGGGACCTTCTGTAGATGGTCGCTCCCAGTCTCTAATCCTCCGATTTCTCCAACCTTCCTTGACTGTATGGACAACATGTGGAAGCATTTAGCATTCTATACAGTCAGATCTGAAGTGCTTACCACATGAGAAGCATAGCTCATACCCCACCCCAAAAGGCCAAATGACACGTTACGTGGCAGATCTATCACTGATCTCCTAACACTTTAATATGTAGCTAGAAGCAGCTTGAAGGGGATACAAATTTGATCGGACTAGTGAAAAGTATTGGGGGAGGGATTTTTAGCCCTTCCCTCCTGTACAATTTTTTACTCTCAATTACATACACGTGTTTAGAAATATACTTCAAGTTGCCATTTGTCCTGCAGTACAGCTGTATTTTTCCCCACAGCAATACTAATAGCAACCTGAAAAATAATCCTGATATAATAATAAAACAAGCTGACATGGGAGGAGCCATTGTTATAGTGGACAAGACTACACGCAAAAAGCTGAGCTCTCCAACGGTCCACCAGTTTCTACAGGCTGCTATACTCAGACCCCACACATGAATACTAGCAAGAACTCAAGAAAATCATGAAGAAAGTACTAACACACATACAGGAACGAATTTATAGGGATACACCCCAAGAACCTCCACCAGGCACTTTCTACCTCCTGCCAAAGATACATAAGCCTGGTAACCCTGGATGTCCCATTATCTCAAGCATAGGCACCATCACTGTAGAAGTATCATGATATATGGACTCCATCCTGAGACCATATGTTATTAATACCCCCAGCTATATCTGTGATACCACAGTCTTCCTGAGGAAACTGAGGTCCCTCGATCATCTCCCAGAAAACAGCATCCTAGCCACCACGGATGTTGAGTCTTCGTATACCAACATCCCCCTTAAACTACAAGCCATTCAAAACATCATTCCTGACAACACCACAGCAGATCTTGCCACTGAATTCTGCATGTTTGTTCTTACTCATAACTACTTCAGGCCCAGTGAGAACTTATACCTCCAAATCAATGGCACAGCCATGGGATACCACATAGCCAACATTTTCATGGTGGATCTGAACGCCTACCCATTGGCACCTCTCCTTTTCTTGAGACTCACTGATGAAATTTTTTATTGTCTGGACCCATGGCAAAGAAGCCCTCAAAAGATTCCATCAGGCTTTCCACAACTTCCAACCCACCATCAATCTATGAATTACTCTACACAATAAATAAACCTCCTGGACACCACAGTACAGATACACAAGGGTCACATAAGTACCACGTTACATCAGAAAAAGACATATTGACATAAGTACCCCAACCACATCAAACAATCTATTGTGTATAGCCAGGGCTATTTTTGGGCAGGAATGCACAGGAATGGAGTTTTGGCTGGCTTTTGAGTTGGCCACACCTACAGCCTCCCCCCCCCCTCGGGTTCCCCAGGCACCTTGCAAGCCACGAGGGCACCTGGGGAAGCCAAGCTGATCCAGGGAGGGAAGGCAGTTTGAACTGCCTTCCTTCCCTCGGGTTCCCCATGCACCCTGCAAGCCGCGGGGCACCTGGGGAAGCCAATCCTGGGAGGGAGCTGCACTGTCAGGAGTATGGCCTAATATGGCAATGAGTTTCTGCTGCTGGGTGTGGCCTTTTATACTAATGAGTTCCTGCTGGGCTTTTTCTACAAAAAAAAATCCCTGTGTATAGCCAAGCCCTACGCTACAGTCACATCTGATCCAACTCCTCAGACAGATATACTTACCTGAAGGATCTACCAGAAGGCATTTTTGCAACTATAACATCCTCCTCATATGGTGAGAAAGATTATTGGAAAGGCCAGAATGATGCCGAGGGAAAGCCTGCTACAAGACAAGTCCAAAGAAAATGATAACAGAACACCACTGGTGGTCACCTACAGTTCAAGACAGTTCAGTGCATTATTAATGACCTACAACCCATGCTGGAAAGTGACGCTTCCCTCACACAGGCACTGGGGGACTGACCTTTTCTTGTTTACAGCCTGCTAACCTAAAACAACTTCTCACCTGCAATGATAAACTACTTAACAGTAACGTGGACTCTGGTACCAAGGCCTGCAACAAACCAAGATGCCAACTTTGCTCTCATGTAGATCCTAGCAACACCATCAGTGGACCCAGCAACATCAGCCTTACCATCTCAGGTTCATACTCCTTCTCATCCTCTAATGTGATTTATGCCATCACATGTCAGCAATGCCCTTCCATGGTCTACACTGGATAAACAGGCCAGTCCCTTCAACAAAGAATTAATGGACATGAGTCTGATATTAGAAACCACAACATTCAAAAATCAGCGGGGGAACATTTTTAATCTTCCAGGACATTCAGTTGCTGACCTAAAAGTAGTTATCTTACAAAGGAATTTCAAAGGGAGATTAGAAAGAGAGACTGCTGAATTGCAACTGATAATGAAGCTCAACACAATGCATCCACCTGGACTAAACCAGGACCTAAGTTTCCTGGCTCATTTCCAATGCTGATTCCTCCATGCCTGTTACCCCTCTGCCTATCACACCTAATCCAATCACACCTGCAACTGTCATTTTCCTGCTAATGTCATTCAGCTTCCGAAATCATTCCACTTTCCAATATACAGGGCAGATGGACTCACATTTTAGCTGTATCTGAAGCAGGGAGCAGTGATTCATGAAAGCTCATACCCTGCCATAAATTTTGTTAGTCTTTAAGGTGCTACTGGACTCCTGATCTTTTCTACTAAGAGCAACTTTAGTAGTGATTTAGATCAGTAGGGATCTCAAGAGACCAATGGTCTGACTTCGTCTAAGGCAGCTTCATGTGCATTGAGCATGTGTGCATGTATGGTAAGTTCAAGAAGAAGGTGGGAACTCTTTACAGGTTTGGATAAGACGCAAGCAGGCCTGAATTTAGCTCATGATGGAGGGAGGGATGGAGGAGTCATCGGAATGAACAAATGGACAGCCAAGGAACCTGGCTACTCTTGCCAGGAGACTTTGGGTTGAGATTTGGGCCAGAACTGGAACAGCAAGGAAAAGGCATGGGATCTTCGCACTTTATCCCTTCCTGACTTCAAGTCCCTGTCTACATCCTATCCCCTATGGGTATACCTAAATGCAGTGCTTACAAGCAATTCATACATAACAAATACTAAATATGTACCATAGGAAGATAGACTGAAGCAATGTCTAAATATCAGTCCAGTATAAAAGAATCTCTGCGTGAGCGATGCCTACACAGGAGGCCAGTATGGTTACTAGACTTTTTAAAACTCAGAGATGCCAGCTTTTAGCTCAGAGTTCAGTTTAACAACTGATGGTCAGAATTCATCAACCACCCGAGGTACAACTAATGCAACATGGCCCTTTTCACTGTGCATGTTCCAGCCAAAACAGTAAACCCCATGAAGCCTCTTGATTTAAATGGGAGAGTTAAACGTGTGCTATGTCCAACTGAAACCAAAAGCACATTAAAGGATTTGCTCGGCTGTGCTATGTGTCTTATCAAGGTCTGCACAGGAAAAAAAAATCACAGCTTTTAATCCCATTCCCAACTAGGCAACATTTTCAGCATTCAGGGGAGCCTACAATGAGAGCCAAGGAGAAAGAACACACCTGAAACTGCTTTATACTGAATCAGACTCTTGGGCCTTCAAAGTCAGTGATGCCTATTCAGAGTGGCAGCAGCTCTCCAGGGTCTTTCACATCACCTACTGCCAGATTCTTAAACTGGAGATGCCGAAAACTGAACCTGGGATCATCTGCATACCAAGCAGATGTTCTGCCACTGAGACATGGCCTCAGCCCAAAGCAGAGGGCAGGAATCTTTTTTTGCTGCCTGTTTGGCCAAGTGCAAAGTGATGCACATTGGAGCCAAAAATCCTAACTATAAATACACTTTGATGGGGTCTGAACTGGCAGAGACTGACCAAGAGAGAGATCTTGAAGTCATAGTAGATAACTCAATGAAAATGTCGAGACAGTGTGCGACTGCAATGAAAAAAGCCAATGCTGTGCTGGGGGTTATTAGGAAGGGAACTGAAAACAAATCAACCAGTATCATAATGGTATAAATCGATGGTGCGACCTCATTTGGAATACTGTGTACAGTTCTGGTCGCCACACCTCAAAAAAGATATTATAGCATTGGAAAAAGTGCAGAAAAGGGCAACTAGAATGATTAAAGGGTTAGAACACTTTCCCTATGAAGAAAGGTTGAAGCGTTTGGGGCTCTTTAGCTTGGAGAAATGATGACTGAGGGGTGACATGATCGAGGTTTATAAGATTATGCATGGGATAGAGCAGGTAGAGAAAGAGGTACTTTTCTCCCTTTCTCACAATACAAGAACTCGTGGGCACTCCATGAAATTGCTGAGCAGTCGGGTTAGAACGGACAAAAGGAAGTACTTCTTCACCCAAAGAGTGATTAACACATGGAATTCACTGCCACAGGGGGTGGTGGTGGCTACAAGCATGGACGGCTTCAAGAGGGAAGAAGTGAGCAGTGACTCAAGGAAGCTCCGTGAACACAGTAAGCCTGGAAGGAACCATTCTGAAAGGTTTTGAGGGAATCAAATACTCAGTACAAAGAACAGAACAGAACAGTACAACGAACAGTACAAACAGTACAAAGAACAGAACAGTTTAGTGCCCTCTAGTCACTTCCAACTCATGGTGACCCTATGAATTAATGTCCCCCAAAATCTCCTATCATTAATGCCTTGCTCAGGTCTTGCAAACTGAGGACCAAGGCTGTTGGCAGAGTTTAAACATGGAGAGGAATGGAGCACCAACCGTTTAAAGAAAATAGCTCAGTTTATTATAGAAGAAATAAACTCTGATAGAACAAAGGAGAGGGAGAGAGGGTTAACTAACTGACTAACTGCTGTGAGAGACAGGAACGAAGGGGGGAGGGCTCAGTTGGAGCAGGCAACCGTCAAACAGCCAGTCGGGAGACAGGAAAAACATAATCTGAAATTGTGGGAAGTCCCTAATCTAGCTATGCTAACTAGCAGTCCTTCAGCTGTCCCCAATAGGTTGCTCTTCTGATCTTCTTCAAGCAGGTGCACTATAGACCTTGTGTATTCCAACAAAGGCTTCCTTGACTAAGTCAATCCATCTCATGTTGGATCCTCCTCTTTTCCTGCTGCCTTCAACTTTTCTTAGCATTATTGCCTTGTTCAGTGACGCTTGTCTTCTCATAATGTGACCAGAGTCTGATAACTTCAGTTTAGTCATTTTACCTTATAGAGAAAGGTCAGGCTTGATTTGGTCTAGAATCCATTTGTCTTTTTGGCAGTCCACAGTATCTGCAAAACTTCCCTCCAACACCACATTTCAAATGAATCAACTTTCTGCATTGTTCAACTTTCTGCATTGTCCAACTTTCACCCTCATACATAGTAATAGGAAATACTTGGTTGATCTTGGTTGCCAGTGACACATTCTTATGTAAGATATATTATCATTATCCTCATCATCATTATCATTATTATTATTATTATTCATGGCTGCCCTTCCCTGTCTCAGTCTCCTTCTGAGGCAGGACTTGAAAAAATTTATGCAGCCATGACCGTTTGCACAATTTACAAATTTTATAAAACATATTTGTTTATTGGGATCAATTAGGCACCTCATTTACACCCAATTCTGCACCTCAGTCTTTGAACATCAGCCACTCTGATTTACAAACTGTTTTAATTGAAAAGCAAGGTTCTTAATCATGCTTTGTTTAATCTCATGCTTTAAAACAAAGTAAGCACATGTAAGAGATGAAAATCCCTTTGAAGTCTGTTATCTCAACATAACGGATCCTACTGTGGGCTGTTAATTAATAATCCTGTTATCATACAGAAAGGCTACTAGTGGCAAACACAAGATTTGCCTGCGGAGGGCTCCCAGTTCAAACCTTGAACACCCCAGTTAATAAGATCTCAGAAAGACCCTCACCACCTTCTTCCTAGAAACCTTTGAAAAGCCATTGCTAGCCAGATTACAAAAGTCTAGACCACAACAGTACACCAACAGTCTAAAATACATAATCCTGGAAATACTGGATTTGTTTAAAGCCTTCCCTAGCATCATGGCCTCAATCCATATCTGCCTCCCATTTAGGGTTACTTTTCGCAGCTCCATTACACATCTGGGAATCTAAACATGAATATTGTTGTCCATTACAACTTTTAGATGTTTTCCTGATGTACTGCCACCTAGTCATTTATCCCCCATATTGGCTGAACCAGCTGTTAGCCCCTTTCTCATTTTAACACTCTGTAGATTCCAGCTGTTTAAGAAACTCCTTCCTTCTAACTTATCAAGGGAACAGGAAATGGGGTCATGGAAATTGTCGACAGCTATGAGTCTTTTCCTTAATTAATCCTCTGTAGGGATTCAACCCACCCTCTGAATCCCTGTACTGTATTCAGGGGATTTTAAAAAAGCAGTTTTGGATAATTTTATCTCCATCTCTTCCAAAAGAAATATGGCATCACAATTCTCCACTGGATGATACATTATTATTGAAGTGATATCTGACTGTTTGCTGCCAAGTACTATATTTTGAGTTATTTTTTCATCTTAGATATAAGCATTTTCCCATATTCTGTGCATCTGTTGTGGCTTCTTATTAAGTATGCACATTTCTTTGCATCTGGTTATTGGATACATGGATCCATGCACTGGCAAGAGTTTGGGGAATGTTTACTATGGTTACAGGAGAGGACTTATTTATAAGCACACATTCCTTTCTCCTCCATTTACATAAATGGCTTTGGAGGCTGCGGCTGATTGGCTTAAACAGAGCCGGCTGAAACTTAATCAAGCCAAGACAGGGGTCCTGGTCCTGAGCCGTGGGGGGAATGGGGTTAGGAATCCTACTCCCAGCCTTTGGTAGAGTGCCACTGATGCCTGTGCCAATGATGAGGAGTCTGGGAGTGATTCTGGATGCCTCCCTTTCTATGGAGGCCCAGGTCACCAGTGTTGCCAGGTCAGCCTTTTATCATCTGAAGCTGGCTAGGCAACCAGTTTCCTACCTTTCCTCGCATGACTTGGCAACGGTGATCCATGCAATGGTCATTTCCAGGACTGATTACTGTAACTCGCTCTACATGGGCCTAACCATGAACTTGATCCAGCTGGTACAAAATGCGGTGGTGCACCTGCTGTCTTGGACGCCTGTGTGGGTGCACATTCAGCCAGTGCTGTGCCAGCTGCATTGGCTGCCAGTTGAATACTGGATCAGGTTCAAGGTCATGGTGTTTACCTTTAAGGCCCTTTGCAACCAGGGACCAGCAGACTTGCAGGACCATCTCTCCCTTTATATGACACGAAGAGCCTTGTGCTCTGCTGACCAGCAACTGCTAGTAGTCCCTGGCCTGAGAGATGTCCATCTGGCCTCAACCAGGGCCACGGCTTTTTTGCAGGGCCTGTAGAACAGAGATGTTCTGCCAGGCCTTTGGTTCAAGGTTACAATGAAATGGAACACAGCTGTAAGGCCTAAATCAGATAGAAGAATGAAGCTGTGCAGAGATTGATAATGCTGCCAATACTTTTTATGTATAATAAAAGAAACTTATACCAAACTCTACAGTGTTGTTTCAACAAAACAAAATAAATATGTAGCCACAAGATTGCAGTCCAGTTGTTTTTGTATGGGTATTCATAAGCTGAGTCGATGGTTGGGGACGAGATTCTCCGGAATAGCTCCCATTTCAAATCTATAGGTCTTCCTTCCATGCCACAATTTCTACCAGAATAAGAGATGGAAACTCTACATCAGGCTTCTATAAGTGTTAGCTTCCCTTCAAATATTATGCCCCACACAGGGGAAACAATTCATCTAGTGATCACTTTCCAGTCAGGTCATGAAAGCTAACACTTATAGAAGCCTGATGTAGAGTTTCCATCTCTTGTTCTGGTAGAAATAGTGGCATGGAAGAAGACCTACAGATTCGAAACGGGAGCTATTCCGGAGAATCTCGTCCCGTGCTGATCAAGTTGTTAGCTTTAGGTACCTGACTGGCTAAATGCTAACATTGCATGCACAGAATTTCACAAAATCTCATTTTACATTCTGAACCAGAGAAAAAACTTTGGGAGGAAATCTCACTCATTTCTAAGTAAAGCAAAGCATTATGGATGGGACAAATTTGTATTCCAAATGATGAACTTCAGACAGCAACCTCACTATGTTCCAATCAGATCACATGTCCTGGCTTACATATTCTGCCTCCATTTATTACATCCTCTCCTCTTAATCTTCTTTCTGTGTGGCTCAGGAGCTTTGATGTACAAGAACTACAGCTTTATAGTTCATGACAGTTGTAAATGACATCTTGAGCCTATGCGGCTTTGATATATGGCACATTGGCTAGCATTACTAGCTTCCAGGAGCCAAATGGTTTGTAAATATGATTGCAAATGACAGTTTGGCGGCATTATCAGGAAGTGTACAAATAGGGATTCCAGTTCTGGCATAGGCAGATGCCAGGAAATATTTGAGAGGCATTAAATTGATGGGGGGAAAGCTTGGTTCTGGCGCACTCCGGTGTGGTAACAAGCTAAATCAGGGTTGGCCCAGCTCCTTCCTTAAATGGAGACCGTGGCCTGGTTCAGCAGGTGTTTTTACAGCAAAGTTGTTTGAGAGTCTAGCAAAACTATAGCTTCTGACCTGGGTATAAATTCATAAAGTAACACGTTAACCTGAACTACCATTAAAAAAATTGGAATGTCCAATATTTTGAGAAATATACTTCCCAGGCTGGCACATAAAATGTATTAGTGAACCCACGATTTGACTTGTGATGAATTTAAGACAGAATTGGAGAGGAAAGAAAAATTGCTCCAGCAAAATACCTCCAGAACTCCTTTTTTTTTGCTTTCAAATTATACCAGTCTTGTTAGAACAGGGTTAAATTACATTTCTGTCTAGAATTGCGAGGCTAGGCTATGCCTGGCAGCTGGCGGGGGGGGGGGGGCATGGACAGCCACGACATAAGATATGCCACTACATCTCTTCTGGGGAAAAACATAAGAGTTTCCAGTAATTCCTAGAGCTACCCAGCGGTCCTTTCCCCATTTGCCTGCCAATCCAGATTTTCTTAGTGTTCAAGTCAAGGCAAATTAAGTCCATAGCAAAACAGCATCCAAATAACCCAGGGCAGCAGCAGGCTTAAACTGAGCTGACCACTGAAGGGAGGTAATGTAATGCAGAATTAGGGGGGGGAGAATCCAAAATAAAACGACGGTTGAGCTCAATTTTCGTGCAGAAGTGGGGGGCTGAATTTAAAAGAAGATTGAATTTGGTCTTACTGCAGAATTGCCTGGAGGACACCGCAGTGAACATATATTATAAGGAGAGTGCAGAAAGGGCCAGTGTCCCTTCTGGGTTTTCCCCTGAAGTGACTTAGTGGCATAGCTGACATTGCTGTTTTACCCCCTTCTGCCACCACTCTGAGAGCCATTTGGCAACTAGGACTGCCAGAGGGAGGCATAGCAAGAGGCATGGCATCCTTATTTCCACTCAAATATCAACATTGAAATGTTGGGAGTTTGCAGCAATTTATTATTTATATATTTACACCCTGCTTTTCTCCCCAATGGGGACCTGAAGCAAGTTACAACATTCTCTCTTCCTCCCTTTTATCCTCACAGCAAGAACCACGTGAGGTAAGTTAGGCTGAGAGAGAGCAGCTGGGCGAGGCCCAGGGTCACCCAGTGACCTCCAGTAGCAGAATGGGGATTTGAACCTGGGTCTGCCAGATCCTAATCTGATACTCTAATGGCTGCATCACACTGGCATCCTCAAATGGCAGGTACTGAGAAAACTGGACCTGATTTAATCTGATTTCGGCTCCAGATTGTTATCATCTGTTTGGTCCTGCTCTTGTACGTTTGATAGCAGCCAGAGAAAACTTACCAAATGAATTTCCCGCCCCCCCCCCCCCCACCATGGTGGGAAATGTTTTGCCCATTCAATATCTGCACGCCAGGCTCCAGAAGAGCAGAGCCAGAAAAACAGTGGCAAACTTATCTTGAATCCCCTAACTCTTATCAGGACTCAGCCAGTCATTTGATGGCTCACAGGTGAATGTACAACTCCTGATCTGTGAAAGCTCTTTCCCATAGAGAGAGATCACCACCTGTTCAGTCATCAAGTGAAGAGTGGGCTTGTGTAAATGAGCCCCTAGTGGACCCCTGTGAGATGCAAAGCAAGTACCAAAATGATTGATAATGCTGAAATTCAAACAACCTTAACAGGGACTTCAACTCTTCTGCACATTCACTTGAGGACAGTCCACAGTGAATTCAGTTGGATTTACCTCTCAGCCACTGTATAGAGAATCATACTACCATCCTCTGAAATAAACATCTTGATCCAGGGCCATAGCAAGTGGTGGGGCTTTGGGGGCAGTGCCCCCCACAGATGACCTCCTGCCCTCGAATGTCCTGCTAGACCCCCCTCCCTCCCCCAACCCCCGGGTCCCACAAAGAGATGCACCTGTTTGCTGCCCTCTGCCCTGCCTGCCTCCACAGCTTTCTCCCGAGTCCCTCAGCAGCAGGAGACAGTGCCTGGGTCAGAAGTGGGGCGGCCAGCCAGCCATGGTGGGGAGCACCATTTCTTCTCCTCTTCCTCTTGACCCCAGTTCCCATGCTGAGTGCTCAGGGTACAGACCTGCCTGCCTGGCAGCCACCCAGAGTCCTGCGGTCCTCATGTGCCCCCGAAGGGATGGGCCAAGCTAGCTTTTGGTTGGGGCCAGGCAGCACATCTCTGGGGCCAGGTAGGGAAGGACAGTGGCCAGACACCTCATGATTCTGCCATCTCATTCTGCAACAGGAGGGTAAGGTTTGGGGTGGGGAGGGACCTTAGCAAGGTATAATGCCACAGAGCCTACCCCCCAAAGCAGCTATTTTCTCCAGGGGAACTGATCAGATGTAACTCAGTCTCCAGCCACCACCTGGAGGATGGCAACCCTAACCATTTGAGACGGTTAATCAAAGTTCTAGCACTTACAGGTCCTCTGGGGGAAATACAGATTTAAGAAGGGAAAGTGTTGCATTTGCAAGAGTAAGCTTTCAATATATGCTTTCTGTAAACTTCACCTACGTGTTTCATTATAGTGGAGCCTTGTAGCATTTAAGGGGTTTACAGCTTGGCCATAATTATTCACTGTGGGGTACCATTTGGAACAAAATTGATACTTTCCAATTCTCTGCTCTGCCTAATGAAGAGTCATTCACTCTGGGCCCTATGTAGCTCTCTTTGCTATCAATATATTCACCGAGTTTATTGAAAGAGGTTTGCAAAAGATTATGAGCAGGGTTTCGTGAAATGATTTCCGTGATGTACCTCTGAATTTTAAAATTGCATTGTCAATATATATAAAAAGCAACAGCGGAGATTTCATTAAGCTGGACTTTCTCGTAAACTAACTGTCTGCTGGGCAAATGCCTGTGATTTATCCCTAAACCAAAATATTTTATGCCACACCAGTTCTACATACAAGAAGGTTTGTTTGCTTTGCTATAGTGAAGCCCAAAGCTTACTGCACAAATAAAAGTATTTTCCATTTTTTAAAAACCACCATACAAATATTTGAGTACTATTTGACAGCTTTACTTGGAAGTAAGTCCCACTGAGTTCCATGGGGGTTGCTCCTTGGTGAAATGTGCACAGAACTGCAACTCCAGCAATTCATGCATTTGAAGGCATACAGCTAGGATGTTGCTGTTTTTAGCTGGTTGGCTGTTTAAGAGTTTGTTCACATAACCATTGGCAATACATTTTCATTTCTGTGCTTTTATTGTCTAAGAGTTTACTTACGTAACTATTGGCAGTACGTTTTCATTTCTGTGCTTTCCTTGTGGTTTTATGCCAATCTGTTTTACAACTTAAAGATCTTGCTTTTTTACTGTAAATTACTTTGTCGAAAGCTGTGTGTTGGAACATTAGGGCAAAAACAAATAAATAAAATATGCATCTTCACATACCACAGATCATTAACACTGCAGAACTGAAAAGCCCCAGTTGTGATAAGCAAGAGAAAGCAGCCAGGCATCCCTCAAGGTGCCATCAATGGAACTGTCAGAAAGAGGAAGAGGAAAGCAGCCAAGCATCCCTCCAAATTCCATCAATGGAACCATCAGAAAGAGGGAGAAGGAAGCTGCTAGACACTTCACCATGTCTGGTCCTAGTTTCAGCTGAAATCCCAATGGCCGATGATGAGATCAAAGAAGGCAGGAAGTAGCTGGACACCCCTCCAATGTGTCTGGATTCAGGTCTGGTTAAGCCCCTCCCCTCCAGCTTGCAACTGACCTCAAGAGAGGCATCAGAGAGAGGACAAGCAGCAGCCCTTCGTCCCTCCTTTGTACCTGCAGCCAAACATCATCAAGAACTTTGCCCCAAAGTGTAATTTATTATGTTGTATTTGTATCAACATAGTCAATTGTTGTAAGCTATTTTGGGATTCATCTGTTTTTGACTGAATAACAAGCTAAACATGCAATTCATAAAACTGAAATTATGTTTTGACGGGTAAATTTGAATGTGGGGGGGTGTTGTTGTTAACATGAGTATTCTTACTATGAATTGTCACAATCAAATATTTGACTGGTAGATGGTGTTCTGCTATTCGAGATGTAGCCAAGTTCTTGGGAAATCACAGATGTATTTTTGCAGGATTCTTGCTGTTCGAAGTGTCTTCTGCAGCTGAAATGGTGTTATTTGCTCAATGTGCAGAATGTCCAGGTGTTTCTTGAGACTTCTAGGAACTGCCCTAAGGATACCAGTGGCAAGTGGCACAACCTTCTTCTTCCAAAGGTGCTCTAACTGTATTAATAAGTCTTGGTATTTTGTGATCTTCTCCTGTTCTTTCTTTTCTATTCTGCTTTCTCCTTGGATTGCAGTGTCAGTGATCCAAAACCTATTTCTCATTTTTCTACAATTGTGATATCAGGGGTATTATGATCCAGGAGTTTATCTATTTGTAGTCAGAAGTTCCAAAGAATCTTTGTTTCATCATTCTTCATGATTTTGTCTGGTTTGTGCTCCCATAAATTTCCAGTGTAACATAGCTGCAATTCTATTGTAATATTCTTTATTGTTAGTTGAACAATTCTACTGTAGATACTGACCATGGAGTCAACTGTTTCTTTCTCTTGCAAAGCTGGCATCTGCTGTTTTCCCCGGTCTTCTGAATCTTGGCTTTCATACTATTTGTTTCAAGTCCCTTCTCTTGTGCAGCCACTATTGAAGCTATCCTCCCAGAATAGTGGTATTTGGATTAGTAGCTCTCTGCCAGCTCTTTCTTTCTTTCTTTCTTTCTTTCTTTCTTTCTTTCTTTCTTTCTTTCTTTCTTTCTTTCTTTCTTTCTTTCTTTTTTTCTTTTTCTTTCTTTCCTTTTCTTTCCCCCTCTCTCTCTCTCTCTTCTTTCTTGCTTTCTGCCATACTTCCGGTGATGTCAGGTGGTGTAGCATATGCAAATAAGTTATGCTAATGAGTTATGCTAATGAGCTCCTGCACCTCTTTTTCTACGAAATGACCCCTGGCTTGTTCACTCATGAGGTAGAATTTCTGCTCACAACACTGTGGAGCTTAGAGGGAACATTGGCCTAGTCAGTATTTCCTCAGTCTTATCAACTGATTTGTGCCTTACTGCAACTGCCATGTCATCAGCATAAGCAAACTTCCTGGATATCATCTCAGGAACATTAGCTGTATAGATTGAAAAGAACTGGAGCAAGGACCAAGCCCTGCTGCAGACCGTTATTCAGGTTCTTCTGCTTGCTGATTTCCACTGGGAGTCTTCCTGTTCTCATGGTGTCAGTGAGAAATTTTGCGAGCCACTTCTTAGTGAATGTGCTGCTGTTGTAATTCGGAAATCATTATGGTTGCAGTCAAAGCCTGGTGCCTTTCTGCTCTTGATGTCCTTCCGTGTCTTTGAAATCTCATCAGCACTGAAATCCCCTGACAGCTCACAGTCTTCAGGGCAGGTGCATTTCAATGTCTGGAGTTCTTTTTTTTAATCCTGATTGTAAAATGTTGATCCTTTGGAGCTCTGGATAGGTATACCAATTGGGCAGCTACCTGTTTTGATGTTACCTTTGGATTTCCTTGGAGCACAGGTGGGCTTGCACCTAGTTTTTTTCAATGAGCTCCAGTCTTTCCTACTGGAATGCCTGAAATCCAAATTTGCAGTTGCTTCAGCCCATTTTTGTCTACGTGCAGAACTGAGTTCATGGAGTAGTTCATCTGCTTCTTCTGGGTCTTTGCTGTTGAGGAAATATAGATACAGCCTCTCGCTCTGATCACTCCTGCCTGGAATGTATTCCTTCTGATATCCTTGGGGATTTTGCCTTTTGGCTGTAGATATAACAGCTCCAATGAATCGGCGGTAGTTATTATGTGTTGGAAGGACCCATCCAAGACACCTACACAGATCTTCACTAAAACCTTTCCAATTCACCCTCTTAAAGTTCCATCGTGGTCTTGGAAAAGACCTGATAACTGGTATTTGGATTCCTAGCTTGAGGATTACGGGTCGTTGCTGACTGTGTGGGAAAGCCTCCAGAACACATCTGGATATAGGCAAGGACTGACTTCTCCAGTCAGATGAAACAAATGTTAAATTCCATGCCACTGATCTGAAGGTGCCTCTGTCTTTAGTGTCAAAAATGAGATGCAAGCCACGCTCTTCAGCCCAGTTGACAAGTGCCTCACCATTCTTATCTTTAACTGTGTATCTCCAATTTCCATGGTGGCTGTTAAAGTCACCAGCATATACAGAAGGATGAGGGTAGGTCATGTGCTGGCCATGAAAATGCAGGAGGTTTGTAAACACTGACAAAATGTACTTCCACAATTTTTACTACAATTGTGTGGATGTCACTGTGAAGGATATCACCTTCACATTTTCAGTGTTACTTCAGGCATAAGTCACTGTGCTGTTGGTATGATGGTATGTGATGCCAATAACATTCATATCCCACAATTTTCACTCTGTGGCAGGCTTGATTTGCATTACAGAGAGGAGCTTCTTGAACAAGAGCTAAATCTATTTTACTGGCCAGTAATATTCGCAGCATGAATTGGCATTTAAAGTTGCTTATACCCTCAGTATTCATTTGGCAGATTCGGATGCAGTCTCCTATACCCCTTGTCAAGTAGTCCTGAAAAGGACTGCTTGATTGGTTGATTGTTTCCATGTGTGTAGTGTAGCCAGGAGATTCCACAATTGTCTGGCAGCCAGAAGTTCTAGCTCTTCAGCTTTACCCAAGGTGCACCACAAGGAGGTGAGCTATTTTGCACCCCACATGGGGGATAAAATTGCACCCAGAGGAACTCCACAGGTTAACTCCAACATCAACCCTTTGAGTCTGATTCATGAGGAACAATGTAAACTAGTCCAAGGCACATCCCCTGATATCTACTTCTGCCTTTAAACACCTCAATAGGATGATGTGGTATACTATATCAAAGACTGCAGACAGTTCCAGGAGGAGCAACAAAGAAGAATGACCTTTGTCTACATTCAGGCAGAGGACATCAACTAAAGCCTCAAGAGCCATTTTTGTCCCATAGCTCAGCCTACAATCAGACTGGAAAGTGTCTAGAGCCCATGAGTTATCCAGGAAGATCTGGAATAGGTCCACTACTCATTTCTCAATCACTTTGCCTAGAAAGGGTAAATTAGAGACTGGACAATAATTAGCAACATCATGGTGTTGTTTTAATCTAGGTGTGGGTTTTTTTAAAGTAGCACCTGTTTGAGTACTTAAGGAAAAGTGCCCTGGGTTAGTGACTGATTTATGATAATCATCAACAGCCGTTGTGTATGGTTCTCAGTGTGGTCTTATTTTTGTAGTAAATTTTGAATCCCCATGAGAAATGTAGTGAAACTCATATGGTGTTCCAAAACTCAAAAAATCCATCCAAAAACTTGAGCTTCAGTAGCAGACTAAAGATTTCGAGAAATGTGACATGTTGCTTCCAATAAACAGTCAATGCTTAATTCTATAATTTTGTTCAGTGAGGCATTCATTGAATATTGGAGTATTTATTTATTTATTTATTTATTTTTCATATTTATATTCCGCCCTCCCCGCAAGCGGGCTCAGGGCGGCTTACATGGGCCAGAGGCTGGTTCGGTACATTGACCTGTAAAATCGATTAAAAACAGTACAATAAATAACAATAAATAACATTCAACAAATAAATACTCCTAAAAGCTTCCATAAAACAGCGTTCGATGGTGACCAAGTGGCTGATCTACCCCCCCCCCCCCTCGGCCACCGCTGAGACCGTGTTGGACCAGGGCACATCAAGATGGTTGTGATGTCAGCTGGTATCCTAATATCGTCAGTGGCGGCTCCTATTCAAAAGCCTGGCGGAAGAGCTCCGTCTTGCAGGCCCTGCGGAACTGCATAAGGTCCCGCAGGGCCCTGATCTCCTCTGGGAGCTCGTTCCACCAGATAGGAGCCGCCACCGAAAAAGCCCTGGTCCTCGTTCTGGCCAGCCTGGCGTCTCTGGGGCCAGGAACACGTAACCTGTGTTCAGACCCCGACCGTAGTGCTCTCTGGGGTTGATATGGAGAAAGGTGGTCCCTAAGGTATGTTGGACCCTGGCCATATAGGGCTTTATAGGTAAGAACCAGCACTTTGAAGCGAACTCGGTATGCTATAGGCAGCCAGTGCAGCGCCGCCAGCACAGGCCCGACGTGGTCCCGCCTTGCGAGACCCATCAGTAGCCTGGCCGCGGCATTCTGCACCAGCTGCAGCTTCCGGGTTTGCACCAAAGGCAGCCCTATGTAGAGAGCGTTACAGTAGTCTAGCCTCGAGGTGACCGTCGCATGGATCACTGTGGCGAGGCCATCGCGGTCCAGGTAGGGAACCAGCTGCCTCGCCAGCCGTAGGTGATAAAAGGCTGACTTGGCAGTGGCTGCTACCTGGGCCTCCATTGACAAAGAAGGCTCCAGGAGCACTCCCAGACTCCTCGCCCTCGGTGCTGGCACCAACGGCGCCCCGTCGAAGGTCGGGAGCGGGACCCCCCACTCCGGACCGCAGCGGCCCAGGCACAGGACCTCTGTCTTTGCCGGGTTCAATTTCAACCTGCTAGATCTGAGCCAGTCAGCCACGGCGTGCAATGCCCGGTCAAGATCGTCCGGGCCGGAGTCCGACCGGCCGCCCAACATCAGATAGAGCTGGGTGTCATCCGCATACTGATGACATCCCAGCCCAAACCTCCGGACAATCTGGGCAAGGGGGCGCATATAGATATTAAAGAGCATCGGGGAGAGCACTGCCCCTTGCGGCACACCGCATTCGAGTGGGTGCCTCGAGGACTGCTGCTCCACTAGCACCACCCTTTGTCCCTGACCCTGGAGAAATGAGACGAGCCATTGTAGGGCCCACCCCCTGATTCCCACGTCGGCAAGGCGGCGGGACAGCAGCCGATGATCTACTATGTCGAACGCTGCCGACAAGTCGAGCAGCAGCAATACCACCCCACCGCCCTGATCCAGATGTCGTCGGAGGTCGTCTGTTAGAGCGACCAGAGCGGTCTCCGTCCCATAGCCCGGGCGAAAGCCGGACTGAAAGGGGTCAAGAACCGAAGCGTCATCCAGATACCTCTGTAACTGTAACGCCACCGCCCTCTCTATTAATTCGCCCAAATAGGGCAAATTGGACACCGGCCTATAATTAGCCAATTCTGCCGGGTCCAGATGTGACTTTTTTAGGAGTGGGCGGACCATCACTTCCTTGAGAGCCCCCGGGAATTTCCCTTCAACAAGGGAGGTGTTAATTATTTCCCGGGCGGTACCTCGCAACCCCTCGTGGCCAGATCTTATAAGCCAGGACGGGCACGGATCAAGGCTGCATGTGGTTGGGCGAACAGTCAAGAGCAGTCTGTCAACTTCCTCAAGATCCAGCTGGTCGAACCCATCTAAGCCCGGAAACGAAGACATGCAAGGGGCCTCGAGTTCACTCACTGTATCATTTGTGGCGGGGAGGTCTCGGCGGAGCGACAAGACTTTCTCCGCAAAATAGCTCGCAAATGCCTCACAGCCAGTTTCCGATTCCCTAGCATTTACTCTGCCGTGTGGCAGTACTGTTAACAAGTATGCCAAAACAAGTGGTCTTTTATCCCTGTGGTAACAATAATTTGTTTGTAACCATGATCATGGCCATGATTTCCCCTGTGCTGTGATTCTTGCACAAAGCAAAAAAGTGGGGAAAACTCAAGGTAGCTTCTTGCACTAAATTAAACATGGCACATCCTGAACTATTTTCTGCTTGCACAGGTTGCTGAGCAAGCATTTTCTGGCTACTGAAATATACTGGGAGGAAAGTGCTAGGTATTGCATGAGATTGTACACAAGTGGGTTAAGTCTGTTTATTTTTCCACTTGAACATCACTGGACCAAAATCCATGGGCTAGGTCCTACAGTGCTCAAGAGCAAGGCATTTGTGGATGTAGATCTTCCCTCCTCAGTGATCCCTTTGCAAAGAGGAAGAAGAAGAGGAGGAGGAGGAGGAGGAAATTAGATTTATACCCCGCTCTTCACAACCTGAAGGAGTCTCAGAGCAGCTTACAGTCTGCTTTCCCTTCCCCTCCCCACAACAGACACCCTGTGAGGTAGGTGGGGCTGAGAGAGCTCTCCTGAGAACTGCCCTTGAGAGAACAGCTCTGAAATAACTTATGACTGACCCAAGGTCATCCAGCAGCTGCATGTGGAGGAGTGGGGAATCAAAACCAGTTCTCCCAGATTAGAGTCCACGCTCCTAACCACTATACCAAGCTGAAGGCCCTGGGGGACCAGATGGGTACACTGTTGTGCAATATAGGTTGCTACAGTGAAGAGGAGTAAGCAGCAAAATCACCCATCTCTGCCTCTTCTGGCAGCAGAGTCTCTTGAACCAGTGGAAGCATTCCTGGTGGAAAAGCCAGGAGGGGCCATTTTTTTTTCCTGATTCCTTGCTCCTCAGTGCAGACTTTGATCCCCTCAACTTTTAACCACACAAATCTCCTGATCTCTGTCATCAGCTTTTTGTGGGATAAAAGGGGTTCGTTGTGGATGGGAAATGCAGAAGAAACTCCATTTTTATGAGTGAATTTCCTTTGCACTTCATAGCATCCAATATCATGTTATTTTCTATACTTTCCAATAATCCACTAGCAGTACTGGTCAAAAAAAAAAGTGGTTTGGATGCCATCTGGATAACATTGTATTTAGTATTACTCATACATGCAATTGTAAAAAAGGATGAGATGGCCAAGAATTTCCATATCTTCATAATAGCTCAGGTCATTGAGTCCAGTGATTTATAATGGGGAGCTAGCTTTTCAAAACAATATATATGATATTGTTGGCATGTAAAGAGCTATGCTGATATATACATGAGGCTTAAGAGACCCTAACAACTTGGCCCTACTCTGACTTTTTTAAAAAGTTGGATTTTACCATTTACAGTTCCAGCTGCCTTATAGAATTTTACCACTTATGTGATTCTCAAACTATTTATCTAATCACACTTTGTGCATCAGTTCACTACTTAAGTATACATAATAGGGTTAAAATAACTCCCAGCATATTGTTAGCTTCCCCCCTTTGTGTAGCATTAAAAATTTGCAAATTATCATTAGGACCTAAAAATGTACATTTCTAACCCAGCTCTCTGCACTTACAGTTGTTATCAGATTGTTGCCTTTGCATTGTGGCTAGCTAAGTGTGAACCCTAGAGACCAAACCAGCCAGCCTTGAGGAAGAGATCATGTGGGCAATGAGCCAACTACCAAACAACAAGGCCCCAGGTGTTGACATCATCTATGGAACTTCTGAGGCCTGTACCACCCATAATCATCACAGCCCTGTGTCAGAAAATTTGGGAAACCAAAACATGGCCAAAGGATTGGAAACACTCAGTGTTCATTCCACTACCAAAACTGAGAGACTCCAGAGACTGCTCCAGTTATCACACAGTCTCTCTCGTCCCTCACATTAGCAAAATTCTGCTTAAAATTATACAATGCCTGATACCAACCACTGAAAGGGAAGTACCAGATGTCTAAGCCAGCTTCCGAAGGGGGTGTGGCACTCATGACCATACAGCAAATCTGTGCTGGATCATGGAGAAATCTCATGAATATTAAAAGATTATCTCCTTAGGTTTCATTGATTATAAGGAAGCCTTTTACTGTGTTGATCATGACAAACTGTGGAGAGCCCTACAAGACCTGGGGGTGCCAGCACATCTGGTCAAGTTGATACAATCTTTGTATACCAACCAGGAAGCCACTGTGCAAACACTGTCTGGAGATACTGATTGGTTCAAGATAGAGAAAGGAGTACGACAAGGTTGCATTCTTTCACCTTTCCTATTCAACATGAATGCCAAAACAATCATGAGGAAGTTAGAGCTGGAAGAGTAAAAAATCAGGGTAAAGATTGGAGGAAGGAATATCAACAATCTTCGATTTGCTCAGGGGCCATGCTAATCTTCTCTTCTTATAAACTATTGCCTATAAAGAAAATATATACAAAATGTTTCATAGGTGGCACTGGTCTCCAGACCGAGTAGCAAAATGTTTTGTAAATGTAAACAACACCTGTTGGAAATGTAAAAGAAATGTGGGAACTTATTTCCACTTGTGGTGGAGATGTGGAAAAATCTCATAAATTTTGGCTGAAAATACAAACAGTAATTCAAGAAATACATAACATAAAGCTTCCTTTAGAACCAGAATTTTACTTATTGAATATGTTGCCAGATGGTTATTAAAAATCTGATTTGTATATGATAACATGTATTTTAATGACTGCAATAATTTTGTTTGCAAAATTTTGGAAAGGGGAGAAAATTCCTTCACTGGAAGAGCAAAAACAGAGACTTTTAGAAATGGCTTTCACGGATAGATTAACAATGTTACTTCAAGAGAAAGATGAAGAATTTTTCTTACAATGCTGGTCAAGAGTGTATAAATGGCTTCAATAACTTTAGTTGGACTTTCAGATTTTATGTACTTTCATCTCATTTATGTATGTACTTTCATCTCATAACACTATAAATAAATCATTAAAAAAAACCAACAATCTTTGATTTGCTGACAACACAACCCTCCTCTTGAAAACTAAAGAAGGTCTGGAATACCTGATCAAGAAAATCAAAGAAGAAAGTGAGCAGTCTGGCCTCTTCCTAAACATCAAAAAGACCAAGTTCATGACCACCGAGAAGAACAAAAACATCAAAATAACAATTGACAGTGAAGAGATTGAATGTGTGGAAGAATTCACTTTCTCATGTTCACAGATCAACCAGAATGGTGAATGCAATCCAGAAATAAAACGTCGAATCACACTGGGTCGCACAGCAATGATGAGAATGAATCAAATATGGAAGAGGAAAGACATCAGCCTAACAACCAAATGCAGATTAGTCCGTACTCATGTGTTCCCATAGCAACCTATGGCTGTGAAAGTTGGACCATGAAGAAGAAAGACAAAAAAAATCAACTCATTTGAACTGTGGTGTTGGAGAAGGCTCCTGCGCATTCCCTGGACAGCAAAGGTGTCAAACAAGCAAATATTGGGGTGCATAAAACCAAATCATGTTACTGGAAGGAAGAATCACAAAACTGCGACTGACTTATTTCAGCCATGTCATGCAGAGTTCATTAGAAAAAGCAATTATTCTTGGATTGGTTAGCAGCAAAAGGAAACCCAGCCGCCAAAGAACACAATGGCTAGACACCATAAAAGTCGACACCAGCCTGAGCATGGAACAACTCAAAGAAACAGTACAAGAGTGGAAAATGTGGAGAGAGCTGGCCCATAGAATCACCAAGAGTTGAACATGACTAAATGGCTAACAACAAACAGACCAAACTGGATCTCTTGCACAAATCAGATGTCTCCCATTTCTGCTTCTCCAAACAGACTCCAGGAGCTGATGCTAGGGCAGAGAATCCTCATAGCAAAAATGGCATGGGAGGCTGCAGTGTCCACCAGCAGTGTTCTCATTGCTACATGAGGGATGAAGTAGAAAGGGAATGCTGGATCCCTCCCTTCATTGCAGCCCTCCCATGTCATTTTGTACAAGAGGCTCCCACAATCCCTAGCATCAGCTTCTGGGAAATTTTAGGAAGCGGCGGAGGGAGGGGAATAAAGGAAAGATCCATGTCTAAGTGTCTTCCCCTCCTGGGTTATAATCCCCTCTACTGTGTTTGTTCAAGAGACTCATGGTTTGCAAATAAAGACAGATTGCTTAAATGGTAAAAATATATCTGAATACAAGCAGATCCTGGCTGGAAAAGCTGGGAAAGATACCTGCTTGGAAGCTTAGAAAATCACTTCTGGTCACAGCAGATAGGCCAATATAAATATGTCATATGCTGTTATATGCTGGACACCGATGAGGGCCATACTTCGGATCATCTTATCATGGCCATCGGGATGTTACCGCCAACAGCACTTTATTCTGTACAGTGACTTGTTATATCTATGTGTTTTATGACACTGTATTGTATGAATACATTTGTGTTTTAATAAACATGAGAAACACTCATTTTTTCCTTCTTCTGAGGTGAAGGTCCCCAAACCTGTTGAACTTCTGGGCACTTTTCAAATTCTGAGAACCTGTAGTAAATGCCACCACAAAATGTCTGCCAGGAAGGGGAATAGAGGGGAACCACATGAGGCTACAAAGCAGGTTGAGGCCAGTCACAAGATGCTGGGAGGTTCCAAGCCAAGCATCTTCCTATAATGGTGGCAGCTGTTTCCTGAATGGATACTCCCTGAATGCACACAGTTGATGTCTCCTGGGCCCTTCTGACGCATCTCCTGCTCTAATGATGTAGAATTTTTGCTTTGCGGAAGAGATGCTTTGTGGGAAAAGGAAGACAGCAAAATAGAAAACATTGGTAGGTACCATGGTGACCATGAGTACTACACTGGGGATCACTGCTCTGATGTGTTTATGGGAGTCAGAAGGCAGGTATAGGATGGGTCATTGGCTAGATGTTTGGTTGTTCTATTTGTATCCTACATTTCTAACAAATCACCTAAACTGAGACAGGACCTGACCATAGGCTTAAAGTTATAAAATAACAAGACACACAAAGGAAGCACAGAAGATGCCAGGTTAACTGTTAGATGTGTAGAGCTGAGATAGGATGGTTTTCTGTTTGTCTGAATCAGGGATTCCCAGCCTTTTTGAGCCTGCATGCACCTTTGGAACTCTTTGAAGGTGGTGGTCATGGTCACAAAATGGCAGCCACAGGAGGTGTAGTGTTTCACAAAATGGCTGCTGCAGGTGTAAAGCCAGCCACAAAATGTCAGAGAGAGAGAGGCTATATTTAATTTTAAGAGTACCTCTTCAGCAGTTCAGGTAGAAGCTCTGTTTAACAGAATGCCTTTTAATCATCACAGCCAGTCAGAAGCCCTGCTGGGCAAAAGGTCCACCCACTTTCTAATAGCCTGTGACAGGCACCAGGAAAGGTATCAGTGGATGCCATGATGCCTAAGGACATCACGTGGGGGACTCCCTGGTCTACATTTTCTCCCTCTCTATATTGAAGGCATTCAGGGCAGCAAAGTTTTGACTCAAGAGAGAACAAGTAGACTAAATTCACCCCATGAGCTCCACAGCAGACAGGAGTTTTGAACCTGAGTTTCCCAGATCTTAGTCCAACATTATAACCACTGATCCACAATGGCTCTATGCCTGCTTAACTTGCTTGAATAGAAGTGGTGGAACTACCCCAATCCTTCTGGCCTTCTAGAAGTGGTGGGAACAGCCCCAATCCCTCTGGCCCTTCTCCCTCTCTTCTGCTGTCTAAGGACAACAGCAGAGGGAAGGAAGGGTATAGGTCTCTATGACCCAGGGGAAAGCAACTGCAGCGGGGGTGGGGAGTCCCCTTGCCACTATGTTCTTTCTGGAATGCTGAAATGAAAGGGGAGTGGGTTTGACAATCTGGTCCCAAAGTCCGTATGTTGCTTACCAGTCATAATATATCTTTGGAAAGTTTTATTTAAATAATAATCCAAAAGTCTGGGGGAAAGTTCATTTTGTGTCTGGAAGAGCAGAGATAAAAAGTGAGGAGACATCGGAATGCTTCCATTTTATCCCTTCCTTGAAATTCCCAGCTTCCTAAGATGTCTCCTTTTCCAGTTGCAAAATCTATCAGCGCATTTAAACAGTGTCTTTGCCAGTATTATCAAATATTTGGAGGGTTTTTTTTTTTGTTTTCAGGCAATAATACATGGGCCAAGCATTGATATTCCATTCAAGTACTCCCTTAAAACAAAGCAGAGTGGACTGCAAGTTCTAAAGAATGTATTTTGGGCTGTCCTAAATATCCTTCAGAGAACTCCAGTTGCATTTTTAAGATCTAAATTATTTTGTTAGCCTGTCAGATCCATCAGAGACTCTTGAATTATCATTGAAAGTTTATAATATGGAGCATACAGAACTGCCAAATCTGTGTTTTCTGGAATACGAATCGAGGGAGGGTTTCTTGAAAAAAACTTGAGTATGGAAACTGAAGGATTAAAGTAATCTTCCTCTTTCTGATCAAATTTGATGTGGTGCTCTTGTGGACAAATTTCTGTTTAAATACAAAATCCCCCATCTGCACTTTGGTACAATGCACAGGCTGTGAGTTTCAGCATGGAGGGGGGGGATCAAGATAATAGAAGAATATGGGTATGCTCCAGTCAACCTGACCAATGCACAAGATTCAGAATGTGATTCATCTAATTCAACTGGATTACTCAAAAGTAGCTCTTGAATTGCAGCCACGCCACCTGATCCTGTTCTCGTTCAACTGAATATAGGACAAATTAATGTCAGGAGGATTTACCTTCAAATGCACATATGCTTAGGATTGCTCCCTTGATCTCATTCCTTTCAATGAAAAATAAAGTACATGCAGAAATTGTTCCCAAGAACTCAACCCAACTTAAAATGGCAGTATGACAATTGCTTCACTTCTTCTAACTTTTCTTTGACTAACTAGCATTTGCATTGCACAGGTTTAAATCACTTTACCTCAACTCTAGAAGGTATTTCCATTTAGTCTCCATGCAAAAGCTGTTACAAATTTGCTTCCAACAGCAATTCTATTTTATGAACGATGTTTGAGAGTGCTCACGGAACCTTCCTTAACAATGGAGGCCCAGGTAGCAGCCACTGCTAGGTCGGCCTTTTACCATCTTCGGCTGGTCCGGCAGTTGGCTCCCTTCCTCAGTCGCAATGACCTGGCTACAGTGATCCATGCAATGGTCACCTCAAGGTTAGACTATTGTGATGCTCTCAAATGGGGCTGTCCTTGTCGCAAATCCGGAGGCTGCAGCTAGTGCAGAATGCTGCCGCGAGGCTGCTGATGTGTCTCCCTAGATGGGAGCACATACAGCTGGTGCTGAAGGCACTGCACTGGCTGCTAATAGCATACTGAATTCACTTCAAGGTGCTGGTACTTACCTTTAAAGCCCTATATGGCCAGAGTCCGGCATACCTGAGGGACCGCCTTTCCCCATATATACCCCAAAGAGCACTGAGGTCGGGGACACAACATCGGCTGGTTATTCCAGGCCCCAGGGATGCCAGGCTCACTGCGACCAGAGCCAGGGCCTTTTCTGTGGCAGCTCCATACTGGTGGAACGAGCTCCCAGAGGAGATCAGGGCCCTGTGGGATCTTATGCAGTTCTGCAGGGCCTGTAAGACAAAGCTCTTCCACCAGGCTTTTAACTAGGAACCGCCCACCGCTACCATCAACAACCACTATCAATATCTGTGGCATAGGCCGGGCTACAGTGTGATTGAGCCATATTGCTTTACAGAACTGAAGACTGCTGAGTGGGGGTTTTGAGGTCTATACTACACGGCACGCTATTTTCCTGCCAAAAATCGCCGATCTCCAGCTACATTTACTCATGTTGTGGAAACAGTTTTAGAATACATGTAGGATAAAAGCAGTGTGTTGACAGATGGCAATTTGTGCCAGAAAAACCAAACAAAGAGAAGAAATTAAGCAGTTCTTTCCCAGCAAGTTGGTCTCCCCTGGTAAACTGCAGCCCCGACAACCTTGCTTTGTTAAAAAAAAAAAAGTAGAGAAAATATTATGGAATTATATTCAATTAGTAATTCCTAAGCATGTGCCCTAGAACACACTGAACATTCCACTGTGGCTATGATGACTGGGCAGAAAGATCAATGGTGGAGGACAGGCAGACTTCAAGCTGTCCTTTTCATTAAGAAACCTCTGATAAGCTTCCAAAGCAAAACCCCTCAGAGTCCTCAAGAAGATCTTTGGAAAACCAACGGTATATCATATTTGACAATATTAGGTGCTAATTACTTTTGCAGTCGGCACTTAAGCTGAAACTACAGCACAAAAGAAAGCCAAATTTATACAAGTAACAGCAAAGTATTTCTTGTCTAATACAACTGTGTACTACATATTTTAGTGTTAAACAGGTATTATTCTGGTAACACTTTTCTAAAATTGCAGTTTTATAAGCGTATCCTGTGAGGTGTGTGTGTGTGTGCGTGTGTAGTGGTTTGGATGCATCATATTCAGTACACTAGTTGTAATTTGAAAATTGTTGTATACTGTTGCCTTTTCCTGTGGCTGACTGCAAAATGTAAATCTGAATGTGGCTTTACATAAAATATTTGGGGCACAAAATATGGGGTTACAGAATATTTCTTTTTAAAAATGACTCTTAAGATTTTTATATTCCTAACCTGATGGTAGATATTATTTCCCTCTTTAAGAACGTGAGGATAGTAAAAGCTGGGTGGTGCCAAAGATTGCGTTAAAATGTTTCCTGTTTAAATTTATTTTGTTTCTTCGGGTATCGTAGTGGTAGGACTGAATGTTGCAAAATGGTGGGAATCATTCTGTCTTTCCCTTTCCATTGCAAGGTGTCATTTTGCATAGTGCACTGGCTTCCACTGAGGCTTGAAGGCACAGCCTGCTACTTTTAAGAGTACATCCAGAGACATGGGACAGAGGTGAGAAGCCGCTTGCATGGTCCATTTTTGCTTCACCGGCAAATAAATGTTCTCAGCTCGAATGAATGCATTATTCTCCTTACATTGTTATTATCACTCCCTGAGGGTAGCAAGAGGTTACAGATTGTGTTGGTCCAAAGCAAAAGCTACTCCCCCCTCCCATGTAATAATACTTTTTTATTAGGATCAACCCAAATAACACAAAACAGCATGCTGGCTTTTGAGTTCTACAGAATTCTTCGTGAGACTGGATGGGGTTTTTTTAAAGGCTTGTTTTAGTTTTTCACTATAAGCCACCTCTAACAGGAATTTGAAGAGACAGCAAAAAAATATTCTGTGATTTAAAAAGACTAGCAAAAGACTGTGTTTAAAGTCTAAGTGCTTTCCCCAACGCAAGGTAACAGAATCCATTTTGGATTCCATGGGCTCTTAATTAATCTCCAGTATTGAAGGCACAGCCTGCTACTTTTAAGAGTACATCCAGAGACATGGGACAGAGGTGAGAAGCCGCTTGCATGGTCCATTTTTGCTTCACCGGCAAATAAATGTTCTCAGCTCGAATGAATGCATTATTCTCCTTACATTGTTATTATCACTCCCTGAGGGTAGCAAGAGGTTACAGATTGTGTTGGTCCAAAGCAAAAGCTACTCCCCCCTCCCATGTAATAATACTTTTTTATTAGGATCAACCCAAATAACACAAAACAGCATGCTGGCTTTTGAGTTCTACAGAATTCTTCGTGAGACTGGATGGGGTTTTTTTAAAGGCTTGTTTTAGTTTTTCACTATAAGCCACCTCTAACAGGAATTTGAAGAGACAGCAAAAAAATATTCTGTGATTTAAAAAGACTAGCAAAAGACTGTGTTTAAAGTCTAAGCGCTTTCCCCAACGCAAGGTAACAGAATCCATTTTGGATTCTATGGGCTCTTAATTAATCTCCAGTATTGTAAATACTATGACCACCACATTTTCCCACTGCCCTCAGCCTTTAAAGGGACCTCTGTGTTCCATTAGGCGCTAGAGAAGTATTTTGATCATCTGGGCTTTTGCACTTTCAGTTGGCTGCTGCTTCTTTTGTTGTTGTTGTTTTGCTCCTTCTTCCCAGAAGGCCAAGGAGGTAACCTGAAACCAGCACCATTTCAAATCTGCATGCCTGCTCATCTTTCCATGCAGGATGCCACAAGGCCAGGCCTTAAGATCAGCAGCTTCAGTCCCCCTTTTCCCTTGTTTAAAAGCACCCAGCCAGATGAAGAGTTCCAGAGAAGTCAACAGCTTGCACACTGTGTCATGTTGGTCTGGGGAGGGGTGGGGGGGGAGTACTCCATGGCTTTCCTTTCTGGATTCTCCCAGAACAGAGGTCAGCGGCAAGGGTGTGATAAGTAAAGTGATTGAAGATGTGCCCCTAATGTGTGAAAACGCCTGATTGCTCCCAGGATCTCCCGGTAGTGTCCTTGCTGCTTCCACCCAGTTCATTATGAGGCATGGTCAAAAGTTGCACAGCTCACTGGGGGCAGCCCTCAGACACAGTTTTGACTCTAATCAGCATGGAGTTTGTGAGGGGAGTGCTTTTTTTTGTTTAGGAAAACACATTCCAAGCACAGGAGGAAGACAAACTAAATGAGGGTCAAATGAACCCTTAGGAAACATGGTATTGACTTGGCAGTTTCCCTCTTCTGGCTCAGGTTGCCAACAACCTGGAGGGGGGAATGTCCTGTCCAGTGTTCCCTCTAAGCTGAGTTAGTGTCAGCTAGCTCACAGTTTTTTAGCCTCTGGCTCACACATTTTTTGTCTTAGCTCAGGAAGGATGGCTCCAGAGCAAACTAATTTACGCAGTAGCCAAATCACCTGCTCACAACTTTAATGCCAGTAGCTCACAAAGTAGAATTTTTGCTCACAGGACTCCATAGCTTAGAGGGAGCATTGGTCCTGTCCCTTTAAGAGAGGCTTACCGTGTGGAAATGGCCACCCGAAGCTTTTAATGGTAAGGAGGTCAATAATATGACCTGCTAAAAAAACATCCCATTAAGCTGCTATTAAAGGGACTGGTCGCTTTTTCCCTCCAGGCCTGTTGGCAACGGTACTCTTACCACAGCATCCAATTAAAGCACCAAATAAGACTGTCGAGCAGCCATTTGAACGGCTTCTCCTAATTTCTCCCCGCCACAGAGCCAAAAGGCTATCCTGTCTTGGCACAAAACTGAGATCAGCATCAATTCCCCCAGCCTCCTCTTTTCAAATGCATATTTTATTGCCATATTTTTAAATATTTTATCACAGTGAAAATTCAGTTGCGACCACCTTATTGACAACCCTGGATCCTATGCGCCCTGGCACACGCGGGGTCCTAGCGCCGAAGGAACCCGGGGCCAGTCACGCCTCCAGAGCCGCCGCTGAAACGGGCCCCGGGGATCCGCGGACCGGCGGCCTCCGCTGTGCGTTTGCACTCCGTGTCTGTGGGCGGCAGTTTGGAGAGGGGCGCCTGGCTTCTCACCCTAAGTAACGGAGCGGGGAGAACGAGAAAGAGAGTCGTTTCGACACAAATGACTGGCACTTGCATTCAAATAGGGAAGCTAGATCGGAATCCGAAGTAGCACCTTAGAAACCAACAAGATCTGAGGGGGTTAGAAGCGTTCGAGACTCGAAGCTCCCTTCGTCAGATGCCAAGGAATGCCTCCCTGGAACTCAGTGTGAAGGTTGCTGCTCCGCCTAAGGGAAAATGGAGAGTGTTTTTGATGGTCACGTGAAAAGTCAGGCTCAGTGGAAGCTGGGAAGAACACAAACAAACGTTTACTCTTCTTCCTGTCCTTCACGGGAGACTAGCGTCACGTCGGAAAGGGGGGGGGGGGGGGGGGAATTGGTTTCCATCCCTCAACAGAAATACGCTCCTGGATGCGGTCTCTTCAAACCTAAAAGCCTTACCCTCGCTTTCTTCCTGGTGGCCGCACATGTTCGACCAAATTGTTTCTTTCCCACTTCGGATTCATTCCGATTGATGACGATGCGCTCCGCGTTACCATTACTACCGTGCAACCAAGGGTTTCCCACAGAATCGTACATTGAAAGCGCGTAGACATAAGACACCCGCACTTTCTTTTTTTGCCGTTAAGTCGCAGCCAGTTTATATGGCGACCCCTCAAGGGGGTTTCAAGGCCAGAGAGAATGGAGGTGGTTTGTCATTGCTTGCCTCTGCGTAGGGACCCTGCACTTCCTCGACGGTCTCCCATCCAGATACTAAGGCCTGCCGCCTGACCCTGCTTAGCTAATACGACCGGGCTAGCCCGGGCTGTTCTTCAGATGATGATATTCAGAAGTGATCCAAACACACATCCGAAAAGGGACCCGGATTCCACCCGGTAGGCTAATGTATTTTTCCAATATATCATTTCCGAGGGAAAATGTGGTTTCCTGGTAAACTAAGGTTGGTTCAACAGTCTTTCCCTATTGCAAAACTGTGGGATAAATCCTGTTCAGCAACCTCCACTTTCCTAAAAGTACTGAAAAAAAGATTGCAGCGATAAAAGATGTAGCAGTTATCTCTTTGCAGAAAGTTTATTGGCAGAAAGCCCTGTTGATCTGTAAAACAGCTAGTTTCGAGTCCAGCAGCAACTTAGAGACCAAGAAGATTTTATACCCTGAAGATCTTGTTCTGGAAGGTGCCGCTGACTCGAATCTGTTCTTTGCTAAAAAAAAAAATGCCCTGTACTGTTCGATTGACCGTTTGGGGGTTGTCATAGTAAAAATGTCTCATAAGATGTTGCAAAAAGATACGAAACTTTTTAAAACCCGTTCACAAGTTTTGTCCCCTCGTGTTAAATATGATTTGACGTTTTCCTCTCCCAACGCCCAGAATTACTGAGTCTTGATTGTGTGAACTACTAGAATTCTACAGCGTTCAGCCGCCCCCAGCCGCTGGGCTTTTGGCTTTTTAGTGCTAAGATCCTAAACTTATTTCCAAGAGAGACTGAAGTTTCACTTCAATCAGTAAGACCTGCAGCCCAGTCAGTAAAGTGACTTTGAAAAGCAGAGGCCTCCAAACTGTTAGCAAATGCCACTAAGTGCAAGAGAAGACCTTCAAGAGGCATAGATCAAGATTGGGTAGCCGTGTTAGTTTGTCTGTAGCAGCAGAAAAGCGCAAGAGTCCAGCAGCACCTTAAAGATACTTCTGAAGTATCTAACAAAGTGAGCAGTGACTCACTTCAGTGATACTTCTGAAGAGGTGAGCAGTGACTCAGGAAAGCTCAAACCCGGCCACATATTGTGTTAGTCTTTAAGGTGCTGCTGGACTCTTGGTCTTTTCTATTTCACAAGAGGCATCACAGCGTTTTCAAACCGAGGGCTGCTTCGTTTGCGGATTTGGCTGGGATTTAAGGAGTCGGTTGGAGCTTCAAAGGTTTGCAGTCCCACCCATGTTCACCTGGGAATAAACCCCACCGAATACTTACTTAGGAGTAAACATTCTTGAACTCCCAAAACAGAAGACAACTGGTTTCTAAGAAACGCTTTCGCTCTGGCTTGTTCCAAATCACCAGCCTACGCTTCCCAGGGTGAGGTTACAGATTAATAACCAACGACAACTGCAAAGTTAAAAACCCGCCCTTCTACCCTCTTCCCTCCCACTCCTTCTTTGTACTCAACCGGCCAAAACGAGTTAAGGGGAAAGATTTCGCAGGCCCCTCCTCGCCCGGCCTAGACTAAACAAAGACGTGTTTGGCCCCCGGTCTGACGCTTTTGTGTGGTCGCCTTGGGCTTTGGCGGGCAGAAAGCACCCAAACAAAACAAACCACGGGCCCGCGTCCACCTGTGCAACACCTCCGCAAGCGCGCTCTTTATTCAAACGGGATCGCTCCCCGGGTCAAGTACAGTATATACAAACAAGAGAGGTCCCTCTTCCCCGCCTCCTCCTGCTGACGCAGAGTCTGTGCAAGAATTTTTTCTGAGCATCTCTTCCGTGCAAGTAGTTACAGACAAGAGTAGTCCGTCCCGCGGCCAAGCGAAGCTCCCTCCCTGGAGAGGGAAAGATATCAGCTATCGGAGTCCAAATCGCTTTTGTTTTCTTCTTGTCTCTTCTCCGGGGATGTTTTGGAAGCTTTGTTCCATTTCTGGGCATTTTCTGACTCCTCCGAAGAAGATCGCTTCTGTCTCCTCCATTTAGCCCGGCGGTTCTTGAACCAAACCTGCCAAATAAATTGGAAGGGTGCGGGGGGAGGATTTATTAGTTGCAACAGAACATGGTCAGACAACAAGTGACCCACGGGCGCCTGTGAGGCATCGCAATCTAACCAGAGTTGCCCTACCATCTCAGACCCAAAGAAACGGCTCAAAGGCGCAGCTGAAAAGCTCTGGCACCCTGAACGCACGAAATCCATGTAGGCAGACTTCGCGGTGTTCCCTCTAAACTGAGTTAGTGTGAGCTAGCTCACAGTTTTTTAGCCTCCAGCTCACAGATTTTTTGTCCTAGCACAGGAAAGATGGTTCCAGAGCAAACTAATTAGGCAGCAGCCAAATCGCTGGCTCACATCTTTAATGCCAGTAAGCTCACAAAGTAGGATTTTTGCTCACAAGACTCCATAGCCTAGAGGGAGCATTATTGAGCGTCTATATGGGCGTCGCGAGAACGCCTGGATCCCGAAAGCAGGGCTTATTGCTAAAAGCGGCAGCTTTCCGTTTGCCGACATCCTGCGCAGAGTTTAGGATCGGCTACCATGCTCAGCAACCACCGCCGCCTGTAAAGGGGCTCCTAGACTTCCGAGTTAAGCGGGAGCTGGCGCCCTATAGTCGGGGCGCTGCTAGTGGGGTCAGCAGCCGCTTCGGCCTTACACGGGAAGCGTTTATACAGCTCAGGATCGCTATGCAATTAAACGGACAAAACTGCAAGATTTGCGTGAGACAATGAGAACTGGACACCACTGTTATTACTATGCCACAGATTTAGAGCCAGCTATAGGCTATGCCTCCTGCGAAGTACAGAGTAATAGGGGGTCCTACTCACAAGCTTTAGGCTGTGGTCTCACCCACTAAGCAATCCACTTTCAGTGCAGTCTCCAACTGGATTTTACTGTGTGAACTGGCAAAATCCAGTTGGAAAGAGCATTGAAAGTGGATTGAAAGTGCATTATTTAGTGTGTGTGGCGGCAGCCTTAGTCTGGAGAGGTCTAAGCTTCTCCGGGGTAATGTGACATCATGTATCTCATCCTAGACCTCTTGCGCTGCATCCTAAACCGAGCAGGTACCTTGCCTTGGCTAATCAAGAGATCAAAAGGCGAGATAGGATGGAGCTGTCCAGCTCTACCCGTCTTGCCCGGCAGAGATACCCTGGCATTTGAACAAGCTCTAGTCACAACAGACTGGAAGAGGACGGGATCCGGAACCGTTGTCTTTCTCCCCAGCTTCTGAGGAACTTGCTCCCACTCAAAGGCGTCTGCAAGGATGACCAGCTACGGTTCCGCGCAGCAACAGCCGTGCTAGGTAAATAGTACGCAGCGATTGTCACCCTGAGCAACTCGGTCGCCTGTGTCCCCCGCTTTGCAGTCGGATCCATAGGCCAGTTAAAACCCAGGTATTCCGTCTAAAGGAAGTTTCCGGTATCATTCATAAAACGCAATTAATCTTGACGGTAAATGTAACTGTAGTCATGCTCCCAAAAAACCCCACTGAAGTCCCTGAGACTTACTTCCAAGTGAAACATACACAGAGCAGGAAGCAAACTCCGATTCTATTGGGAATCCATAGGATCAGAGCTGCGATCCACAAACAAGCGGAAATGGTATAAACGTCAACCTTTTGCGCTCAGGTTCCCCTAAACCTGTGAGGGCTGAATTTAAAGGTTGCAATTACTAAAAATAATGACTGTGTCTAGGTAACTGCTACAGGTGAAGACGCCGCTGCTGTGACTATGGGTATAGCTTCTTGCGCCAAGGAGGTGCCAGGCGCTGTACAAAAAACCCCAGCCAAATGCAAACTTTCTTCCTCCCCTTGCGAACTTGTTGCTCGCTTCCCGCCCCACAAACACAGACTCACAATCTGCGAGTCTTTTCCCTGCTAAATGAAATTTAGAAGAAGCGGCCACACCTCACCTCCACTTTCTCCTCCCGCAAGTGCACCCTCCTGGCCAGCTGCTCCCTGGTCGCCACATCTGGGTATTTGGTTTCCTGGAAGAGGTTTTCCAGAGCCTCCAACTGCTCGTCCGTGAAGATGGTCCGGTGCCTCCTTTTTCTCCGGCAGTGGAGCTGATTCAGCAGCTGCAATTCAGTCCGAGACAAGGTGCCCACGTTCATGTAGGGCAGCATCTGATGGGGCACAGGAGACATGAGGACGGAACCGGTACCTTCATAGCCTGGGGAGACAAGGACGCAAAGCGAGATGGCGCGGGTTTTGCAGGGGTTTCAGAGCGCAGGCGGCTAGCGGAAAGGAGTGCCCCACTCCAACCCGAAATCTAGACTGTCGGGCCCCCTGCCCCCGCTATAGCAAAAGAGGAGGCGAGCTGACAGAATCACGGAGTTGATCACTTCGGAAGTTTCAGAGTAGGAACCAGAGGTCTCCTCCCCTTCTCCAGACTCCGAGGGTCCCATTAACTTGGGTGGTAAATGAGAAAACACTAACCTATGGGGGGGGGGGGGGGGTGCTATGCGTCCGCGGCTCACTTAATCCAGATTAGCCTCGGAATGATTTCCTAGGCTGCTAAGGAACCCCCCTCCCAGCGTCTCAGTTAGTTCAATTAAATTTTACTTTCAGTTGAGCGCAACTGCGTCCTTCTCAAAGGTTAATCCCATTGATAAACTAGAGGCTGTTTAAAGGGTTTCGGCGCCGCGACCAAACCATTTAAAACTCTAAAATGATAATCTGGAAAGCATTTACAGGGGGGAAAAAACTGGCTGTGGGGGAGTCCCAGGCACGGTGGCGTTGACCTAAATTACAGGGATGTGCACCGTATAGCTCCAAAGCAATTGGAATGAACTGAAAACCTGGATTAAACTGCGATTCCGAGCGACGTATACTTAGAAGGAACATAGAATGAAACGAACGATGTTTTTCTTCCAGGTTCTCCTTATTTTCCTCCGGGCCCGTGGCCCAGTTCTAACTATCTCTACACGGAAACAGTGGCGTTAAGGGGCTTTAAGGTTGGAAGAAGGGGTGCAGTTTAAATCGGCTTCATCTCTAGCAATTCAGTTTAGCTGGGCGTGGATCAGTTTGTAAATTTATTGATTACAGCTATCCAGTCTGCCAGGCTTTTGTACGTTATCGGGCGGGGTGGGAATTTCACATCTGGATTTTAAACCCCGGAAGCTGGTTCTTCTGGATTCAGGAGGGCTTCATGGGAATCCCTGGCGGTGCAAGCCATCTAAGCACCGTCACTCTACTTTTATCCGTCTCACTTCAATAAACTTAAGACCAGAGTTAACCGTGCGTCGTAAATGTCCCAAGCAAACTTCTGTAATGTGTAAAATAACGCGCGTTTGTGACGGAGCGTCAAAAGGCTATAGGGGTGACAAGCCGGAGAATGTGAGAGAACGCAGGCTCCGAAGCCTATACGCACCGCCGACCCCTCAACACATTAACGTTGGCCGTAAATCATAGGGGATTCTAACCCATGCGGTGGAATTCATCGCCAGCTCCCCAGCTTCGCGTCCATTTCCCGCCGCCACCTCCAGCATTCCGTCACAGGCCAGCGTGACCAAGAAACAGGACCCGTTGTTGGCGCGCGGTGGGGTGGGGGGGTGGGGTGGGGGTAAATGGCCGGGGTCGCCACGAATGGGGACACAGTTCCTCGCTAAGGGGGAAATAAAATCAGGCGCTTGAGATCTTGGCACCACTGTTAAGGGCAGCATCAAACTTCCCCCCTTCTGGTCTTCCGTCAGTCCCTGCATACTCTCCCTCCACAGATACTCTTGTTAGTCATAAACCGTTAGTTCCCGCAAGTACCAGGGCGGTGGAGAAGAGAAAACCCTCCCCCCCCCCCCCCCCCCGGCTTCCTTCCCCCTCCCCGAGACTCACCTGTGGCCGGGACGCAGGAGCACTGCTGAGCCCCCAACGGCTGCACGGCGCTGCAGCACGAAGGGCCGACGGCGGACGCCTGGACGTGGAGCTGCCCGTAGTAGTAGTTGCCGTAGCCTCCCAGCCTCGATCCGCCCAGCGCGGGCAGGTTGGACGCCGGAGCCACGGCCCGCGGGTAATATCCGCCGTAGTCGCCGCCGGCCGAGGCGTACAGCGAGTCCCCCCCGTGGAGGCTGGCCGAGAAGACGACGGGCGCGGCGCTCTGCGGCTGGAGCACCACGGGGGAGGAGGACTCCTTGCAGCGGGGTCTGGCCGCCAGGATGTTGTCGATGCTGAACATGCCGGCAGGCATCCCCCACCGCTGGGCTCGGAGGGAGGAGCCGGAGGGGCCAAAGCGAAGGAACAACTGCGCTGGCGGCGGGAGGCGAGAGCGGAGCGGGACTGGCGAGGAGGCGCGGTGGCGTCCAGCCTTCGCTGTGCCGCGCGTAGGAGCGAAAGCGGCCCGCAAAAGTTCCTCTTTTTTTGGGAAAAAAAACACCCCTTCCTGGTGATTTTGGCGTGCTCGCCCCCTCCTCCTCCTCCTCCTCCTCCTCCTCCTCTACTCTCGCCTGTTCCCTCCTCAGATCACAACTGCATGGAGTCTATAATCCATCCCAAACCCCTTTCCTTTTTTATACCCAGGCGACGTCATCCTGGATTTAGTTCCTGGTTATATATCAGGTCTCAAATAAAACCAGATTTCACTCTCCTCTCTTTTTTTAAAGGGGGGGGGGGGGTCAATGGATTTGGTGGGGGCGGGGAAGGGGGAAGCAGAGAAGGTGGGGCCGGAGGAGAAGGAAGGGGGGGGGAGAGGACTGATTCCTGTGTATTGAGAATGAACGTAATCCTCTCCATTAGTGTGACTCTCCCTGAGAAGCGTCCCCCACGACCCCCCTCCCCCACCAACCTCTCCCCCGCTCGCTGCTTTTGCTAATTGTTGCCCGGGTTAATCTGGTTAATAACATCGCGGGAAACCGCCTAACACCCGCTCCCGGCCCCATTGCTTCGCCGCCGGACTTTGTCTTCGCTGATTGGGTGCCATTTCCTCTTGCCTCCTCCTGCTAACACCCCGATCCTCCAGGCCGCCCTGATTCAGGAGGAATAATCCGTGGCTTTTACCCACCAAGTAAATGAGTTTAGGATCAAGGTGTTAGATTCCGGATTCCTGACAGGAATTAGGCAAAGAGGGCTTTGGGATGTGTATTTAGGTCGAGGTGTGTACAGTCCGGTCCTCTGCATGTTTATTGGGAAATGAATCCTCCCTGGGGGTTAATTCCCCTCACCCGCCTCGAAGATTACAGTGCTGTGCATTGCTGTATCCGTGTGTACGTGTGTGTGTTATTACGCACAGATACTTAGTTTGGGGGGGGGGGGGAGCCCTCTCATGCTTTTCTTGCGCTGTATTCCAGCCGAAGCCCCTGAGGACCCGGACACATTTTATTTGAGGAAATTGTCCCCTAGATTTTCAGTGGGATTTCCTTGTCGAGCAAAAGCAGTTTACAATTCGGATCTATTTGGGAGAAATTTGCAGCTGTTCAGTTCAGTGTGGTAAGAGGAAGTCCCTAAGGATGCTGTTTCTGGACTGACATAAACTTTTTAAAATATCCACAAAAACTGCTAATATTTAGGATTCCTTTTACCTGGAAGTTAAGTCCCATCGGTTTCAACTAAACTCACAGCTCTGAAATTCCTTCTTTTGGAAAATAGGATCCAGCTAAAGCTAATATATATACTCTACTATATACTCTACTATATACTCTACTCTACTATACTATACTATACTATACTATACATAGTACAAGCCTAAGAACACTTTCCTGGGAGAAAGCCCGGCTGAATAGACCTGAGAAAGGTTCTGAGTAGGATGACCCAATGCTTCCAACGGGGCGGGTTTAAACCTGTGATTAAGGCACCATGAAACCAGCGTTTAACTTAGCAGCGCTTAAAACTTTTGTAGGGCTTCCGCTCACGGTCTTTCAGATCGGAGTAATAGGAGACTGGTCTACTCAGAATTAACTCCCGTTTTGTTCCACAGGCGCTTCCTCCCAGGGAACTGTCGTTTGGGACGGCAGCCTAAATGATCGTAAAACTAGGAACATCGCCGTTCCGCTTAGTTCGACGTGGCAGAAGAAATAGTTCGGCGAGATTTTTTTAAAAGCGGATTTAAAACCCGCGGAAGGGAGGGAGAGATTAATGACACGGTTTCGCACCCTGAAAACGCACCTCTTGGGGAATCTGCTCCGAACTCGGTTTCAGAAGACGGAAACCTTTCGAAGAAATAAATTCGTTTTCCTGTCCAGACCTGCAAGTCAAGGCTCTTGAATGCCGTAAGGCTGAACATTTTGCATGGTTTGCGGGAGAAGGGGCGGGGGGGGGGGGGGGAGGCTAAGTCCCTTAAAAATTCTGTTTATTAAGACAGGCGTCTCTCCTGGTAGCCGTGCCTGGTAATTTGCAGACGACTTGGTCGGTCACGATTGTCTCTCGGAATCCGCAGGAGGTGAAGTGAATCAGATTAGAATATTTACCCCATCAGCCTTCCCTCAAAGAAGGTAGGAAATTGTAGGCGCGCGAAGAAAACAGGCTATTAGGGGGTGGTTGACGAGGAACCACATTATATTGTCTTTCTTTTTGAACCCAGCAATATATATATATACACACTTCTTAGCATCTCTCCCCCCCCCCAAAAAAAAAACCCTGATCTCAAAACGTAGTAACAGAAGAAAATCAAATTGGCATTCCCCATCCCCCCCCCCCCCCCCCCCCAAATCCTGTTTTACGTTTCAATGGAAGCGCTTAGACTGAAACCGCTCTTGTTCCAAACTGGCCAGGGGCTGTTGCAAGAAATCTCCCTGGGCTTCAATTTGGGTTGTGAGAAAGAGTAGAGGTGTCTTCCCTGTAAGCTCCTTGGGAGCAGAGGCCTTTTCTTCGGGAGCAAGCTATTTAAAAAAAAAAACAGCAAAATTATACAAGAGAACGGGATGTTTTTTAAATACTAAAATGAATGCCATCTCTTAATAGCGCGCGGTACCTGCTGGTGTTCGTGTGCGCACTGCTAGTTTCTCTAGTAATGCAGTTCTTTGACATTTTCTTCCACCCTCCGTTTGCTTAGGACACCACCCTCACCACGACATTCAAATATCTTGAAAGGGAATTTTTCAGTGCAATCCCCCTATACAGAGTTATTCTAGCCTAAGGCTAACTCCGGAGTAAGTCTCTGCCTAGGACTGCGCTGCCCGTATGCGAACCATTCCCTGAGAGGTTCTACCTGAGGCTGAGTCCATCGAAAACGGGTGGACAAAAGCCGCAGCAGCAGCTGGGGGGGAAACCCGCCCGCAAGCGCTGTCTTGCTTGGGAATTTCTGCTATCAAAGTCAAATCCTTGTCCGCTGCCTGTAGCTCCGGCGCAAACCAGTCGCAGCCACTCCGGAACTTCTAACTCCCTATTACCTGCTGGGCGCTTTGCCGTCTGCCTTAAACCCGGCTCGCACCACCCCCAATCCCCCCCCCCCCCGGCCTTTAGATTCAACAGATCTTTCCATCTATAAAACGTAACACGGTAGTCCGAGATCCCCCTTCAAAATAAGAATAGCCACATGCCACCGTCTTGGCTTTTGAAACTGACGCACGGATGAAGGGCTTGGTGGCATACCGAAATGCGGGCTGCGACAGAGACTCTCCGCCGACAAAATGTAAAAGCAGCAAACTGCAGGGTAGAGCCCAGATATCGGATACTCCGCGACGCTTTGCTATCAGCTGCCCAGCTCGGGAGGCGACTCCTTTTTGCGGCAACTCCCGGTTGGTTTCCGCGCCTGCTTGAAGGGGCTGCGTGAGGCTGGTAAATTTCACCGTTAGGGCCGTGGGCTTTTTGCTAGAAGCTCAGGTTGCCGACAAGGTTGGTCGCGCCTAGAGCAATTAGCCAGACTGCGGAGGTTAATTTAAAGGGTGGGAATGGGGAGTCATCTCGGCAAAGGTAGAACGATCTGGATATCCAGCCATTCCTAAAGTTTGGCCCATCCTAACTGGCAGAATAGGGATGAGATCCACTAATTAATGGGTCGGCGGACCGGGTAGCTGTCCGATTTTCAAATGAGTTGGGGGAGAAATGGTTGCAGTCAGGCATCGACCCTAAACTATTTCGAGCCCTAAATATGCTCAGTTGTGCTCAGTGTTCCCTCTAAACTGAGTTAGTGTGAGCTAGTTCACAGTTTTTTAGCCTCCGGCTCACACATTTTTGCCTCAGCTCAGGAAGAATGGCCCCAGAGCAGACTAATTTATGCAGCCAAATCGCTCGCTCACAAAGTAGAATTTTTGCTCACAAGACTCCACAGTTTAGAGAGAGCATTGTGGAGTGATCCCTGTGGAGCTCATCGAGAGTTACATCGGATCGGACGCCATAAATCCTGTTTAATTTCTATGGCGACGGTTTCTTCCACGCAAAGGGTCTAAGGACTGGGCGGCATACTGGACTCCGGCGGTGCAATCCTAAACAGAGCCACAGCCACTAAACCCATTGACTTAAATGACGTTATTACTCTGCTTTAGGATCGCACTATCCGCCCATTTATTTCCAAGTGTGCCACGTTTACAGCGTATTGCAGCCCCATGAAGTTACTCCCGTCCAGCCCCGCTGATTTCAATGGGCTGAGACTGAAACGACTCAGCATAGGATTGCAACGTCAGCTCCACTGGCACCAGTGGGGCATTATTATTTCCGAACAAACTCCGATCGCCTTGGCATTCTTGGCTAAACTGCAACCACTTGGGCAGCCTTTATAGATCGGACAATCTGTTAATCAGTTCTAGTAGCCACGCTTCCTGGGAAACAGAATCCGAATTCCGATTTCGAATGCCCAAGTTATGAATATTCCTTTGTTGTTTTCGAAGTTTCACAATTCCTTCTTAAAGAACCGCCGAATTAAACCTTCAGAGCTTATTTTGCGCGTCGTGCGCAGGTACCCTGGACAATACACCTCCTCGTCCTGCTTCAGGCACCTGGAATTTAAGGGATGCCCGCTTAGCGCTCTGACTCCGGATCGCAGTGATCCCCCCCCCCCCCCCGGGTGAGTCGGCTGGACTTCGGCGAACTTCGCCGCGCCCTGCCTGCCTGCCTGCCTTTCTCCCTCGCCTGTCCCCCCTGCGCCGAAACTTCCCCATTAAGCAAAACAATCACTTTTCACTCATTGGAAGAGGCCGGGATGGGCCTAACAAATGAAAGCGCCGCCGATTGCGCGCGCCGCCGGCGTGTTGCTAAGGCCCTCGCTCGTTAGCCGGAGCCGAGGCACAGCGTGGGCTGGGAGCCGCCTGGCAAGAGGGAGATGAGGCAGGGCTGGGGGGAGCGCTTCGGCGAGGCACCGAGTAAACACGGCGCTGATTTTCAATATTATGACCCGAACACGATTTCCCGCGAGGCAATCACTATGCAGAAGCCCATGGAAATGCCGAGGAAGCCGCTCGATTGCGACCAAAAAAAAAAAAAAATCCCCCGTCTCATTTGGATGATATTAGAAAGGAGGAGGTCAGCTGGTTCCCAAAGGCCCTGAGAGATGGAAGCGCCTGATGCAAGAGGTGCTTGTGTTTCAGTGGAAGTTGAAAGAGAAACCGTTTCCTTTTTCTCCCCAGATTCACTTCCGCGCGTCCCCCTAGCCCCATTCCCCGCTGGGTTTATCCGCCCATTCTGCCCAGAGAGGTCTGGCGTGCGCTGCACGGAGCACCCGAAAATGCGACGCCAGGGCGATGGTTTTTCCCGAGGGTTCTCGCCTCCGGCGTTCCAGTCGCTCCCCCGCCTGGGAAAGGCGGGCCAAATAGCCTTGGCACTGGGAAAGGGCCGGCTCGGCCTGAGGCCTACCTAGTTTTGAAGTTTCCCCGCAGATACATCATTCATTCTATGGTGCACCGCAGCCACTCCGAAGTGTTTCTTTTTCCCGCCTACCAAACCCGGACTTCTGTATCATTTTGCTACCACAGACTTAACAGCGGTTCCACCTTTGCAATCATCACGAGAGGGTCCTGCATTTATCGCAGGGACTGGAAAGCTTTAAAGCTGATCAACTACCCCCCCCCCCCCCCCCCATCTTCCTCATATGAAGGATTCCCAGTTTGGTCTCCACCTGGCTGAAGAAGTGAGCTGTGGCTCAACATAGGAAAATAAATATTTGTCTTTCAAGGGCCAGGGGAATTTTGTTTAAACTGAATCGGGGCCATCTAGGAAGTGGCAGAGTTGTGAGAAAAACAAAGGGGAGGGAAAGGTGAGGAAAACGAAGGAACGTTTTAAATTTATCATCATCATTATTGTGTTCTTTATGGATAGTCTCTTCCTAAAGACCAGTGGATCTCACAACTGTTTGACTTTTACTTCGGAGTCACTTCGAAAGAACTGCCTGGAAGGTTTTCAACCGGACTCCTAGGTCTGAGATGAGTTTTGAGAGGATAGGGGTGGGATTTGATCCCTTTGGGAACCCATGCTGCAGCCCTGATTTTAAATAGGCCTAAATTTAAATACTTCTGCTTAAATGGGGTTTATAGTAAGTCAAGGACATGTGTAAAATGGTGGCTACGCCATTACTTCTTTCTCAGTTAAATGGCTGTTTGCCCTTAACACAGGGAGGCTGCGATCCTATGCATGTTTACTCATAACCTTTTCTTGCAGTATCACAAGTAAAAGTTTCCGAAAACAGAAACCGAAATTATTGGGGTAGAGGTTACAGCACCAAAGAAGGGCTAAGTACCTGTTTTGTTTTTAAGAAGGGGGGGGGATGATTTAGGAGGGCATGAATGACATGGCAGAGGACTTAAAAGTTGACCCTGAGGTCAGAGTCTTTCTCCCTCTCCCATAGGGCAAGATATCAGATCACCTGCTGAAACTGACCAGCAGTAGTTTCAGAGAAGGCAAAAGACAATACTTTTTAAAAATGCCTACTTAGTTTTATAGTGTTCACTGACACAAGACCCCTAGCCTGGACATCTGTAAAGAAGACTATATAAATTCATGGAGGACAGGTTTGTACATAGTGATTAGTCATAGGTAGCTAAAGAGAGCCTCCATCTACAGAGGCAGTATAACTTCAAATGCCAGTTATGGGGGACAAACAACAGCAGAAGGCTGTTTCCTTCATGTCCTTGCTAACCATCATCTTCCTGGCCACGCCTGAAAACACAATGCTGGGTTAGATAGATGCTTTTTTTTCTGATCTGAAACCCAGCAAGGCTCAAATCCCCTTGGAAAACAATTGCTTTGGGGTTGAAATGAAAAGGCCCCAGAATGGTAAACACTGTGTTGGAGCTATTCCTTTAAACGCATTTCATCCATGATCAGAGGTAGTCTTGTTTATTATTGTTTTGCTTATTCTGGGGCTCACTGACCAACTAAAAACAGTTTCTGGATGAACTACTGTGCTGTGGCTGGTAACACGACAAGAGAAACAAACGTTGCGGAGTATTTGTGTCACAGAATGGCTGTCATCCCAAACTAAGTTCCGCTGGAACCTATTCAGTCCATTCACAACAGCTTCGCTCATCTGAGCAGGGCTTCCTGCAGGCGCCAGATTGCAAATGGGCAACATCAGCCATAGTTTGTGCATGTGCTTTCTCTGTTGTGGTCCCCACCTTATGGAATGGCCTGTCTGAGGAGGTCAGGAAGGCTCCCACTCTTCCAGCTTTCTGCAAACAATGCAAAATTGAATGATTCAAAAAGGACTTTTTCTACACTGGTGATGGAGTTGGCTCTGCACTAAATGATTCACAAAGTTACTTGGAAAAATTATTAGGGACTGTGGTTTGTATGCTACTGTGTGTAGCTTGCTGTAAGTAGGATCCTACTACGTAATTTAGCGTCATTTAATGCATCGTGTTAATACTTACTATTTGCTTCAGTTCTTTTTTTACATTTCTGGTTGATTCTACAGCTCTAACTCTATCCCATTGTTTAATGAATGTCCCGTCCTGTTGACTGTGTTGACTCACTTTGCATAATCCACCCTGAATCCCAGGGGGAAAAGGCAAATTACGAATAATGCAAATAAATAAATAGTTTGCTTCCAAATAATGGTATTTAGGATTACAGTGCATGTGCGTGATCTATTTAAAAAAACAACAACTTTAGCTTAAATGGTAGATTTATACTGCAATCCTCAATAGAATTACACCTTTCTAAATCCATTGAAGCTTAGAATGATATCTTTGTTTAGGATTGCACACTTAAGCACAATAGCCTTAACCTTACTGGATAGTAATAATCATATTTCTATATGGCTATTTCATTATTCAAAGTGCTTTACAGAAATGGTCAGTATTGTTTTTGTGTCCTCAGTGTGCAATATTTAGCCCCCCCCCCCGGCTTCTTAAAATGTATTTCCAAACCTTATCACGTTCCTTATGAAAGATTCTTCATCCCTTATTCATTCCATCATGTGCCTGGGCCCTAGCTAGGATCGGGTGATACGTGGTTGATTTACACCACCTAAGAATATTTAAAAAGTCTTATTAAATTTGCAGTATAGCAGTTTCTATTTAAATGCAGCATTTGATTTCTGGGAATTTTTAAAGTGGTTGTGTTCCCAATTCACCCACCTGACCTACCATGCATCCCCCAGCTTAAAGTCTGCCTAACTCAAAGAGGACCCCCCCCCCAATCACACTGTCATCCTTAAGATTAAGTGAAAAATAGAGCCAAAGTTAAGGCAGCAAGAATTAATTCAAGGGACTTATTTATTTAAGGAAGGTGTTCATTATAAGGTACTATTTTTCCTGAATTTAGCAATAACTAGTTGATTTAGATTATATTTCATTTTGATGCTAATTGTTCATATATATTAAAAATCCATATTAGCATTAGGGTTTGGTAACAGGGTAAGAGATGTTATTGTTTTCCGTTTTCTATCAGTCTGCTTGATGTGCCACCTGGAAATGTGGTGGTCCTTTTGAGCCACAAAAGCTGGCTACAGCCCTGCTATAGACTGTATAGCCCTCAGCCCAGGGAGCCCATATCTGAGCACTTAGCCCACAGAGCAAATTTGCCCGCTGTTACTGGAATGTACACATGGATGCAACGACAGCATGCCATGGGGAATGCATTGCTTTTTAATAATTTTTTCATCACTATACAACAACGTTTTATCCAACTCAGCCTGTGTGTGCCTTCCGTTTCCTCATCCAGTGAGTCAAGCGGAGAGCATGAGATATGGTAGAAATGATTTCAGATTTCTCACCACTGCTGTTTTGAATTCCCACAACCTATGTTGTGGTTTGCTTCTCCCTTGGGTGAATCAAAACCCACGGTTCTTTATTGACACACCATTCAGCACACTGAATTCCGCACCCCACCCCACCCGAAATGTATGAATTTTTCACTGTTATCTCTCCGTCCACAAATGAGTGTATATTTGTGTGCAAAAACCATACAACGTGTATATATAATACCAAGAAAAGCTAGAGAGACGACAGCAAAAAAAAAAAGCGGGGAGCTAAAACCATGATTTAAAAAGCTAGACATCAATTTTAAAAGAAACAGAATAGGAGATGTTTGCTCAAGCCTAGAAAACATGCGTTGACCATGAGTGGCCGCTACAGAGGGGGGGGGGGGGCAATGAGGATGCTGTTCTGCCCTGTGGGGATCTCTTTTTGCATGGGCACTTTGCCTGCAGTGGATTGAATAAAGCCGCTCTAGTACAACAGTATGGTATCATTTGTTTCTAGAATAAACTTCTCTTGAACTGATTAAGAAAGTCAAGTCCTGTTTGGAAACACCCCCCCCCCCCAAAAAAAAAAAAAGACTGCAAAGGGGCTGTCCCCCAATGTTTCCTTCGAACAATATCAGCTTCTAAAGTTTTCATTCACATAAACCTTATTAATGAAGATCTTTGCCTGAAATGTCAGGGGGGATTTTTGCAAATTTCAAGTAAATGATGAAGCTTGCATGTCTTGCCAAGTCATGGGTCAAATGCATTTGTGAAAAAAAAAAAGACCTGCTAAAAGAGGCATATGGTTTGGAATTTTTCTACAATGACTAGTGTTTAAATAAATTGCTTGTACTGCTTAACTTCATGTATAATTTTGACAGAAATTGGCCTATAGCCTTTTGATATGTAAACATTTCAGGCCTTTTATGCGGTAGAAAAAGACACTCGCTCTTTCGGATCAGCTCAAGCAGTCACCCAGTAATTCAGAAAACTGGCACCTACCATTAGAGCTCTTGCTGCATTTCGGCTTTCAAGTGGCAACATTAAAAGCCTGGGAGGGGGGAGGGGGTGGATTTCAAAAGCAATGTCCATTTGGAGTTTTTTTCTTTTTAAAAAAAAAAGGCAAATGAGGTGAGAATATGCATTTATTCTTGGACTGAAATGGATGAATCATGGCATTAAAGTGTAGCTTCTGTCATTTTCTTTCTTTTTTTGAAAAAAAAGAGGAAAATTAGAGAGGAGAAACACTTAACATGAGACTCTGGCAGCCTTAGTATTGAATGAACGTCTTCTAACAAATCCATCACCGATAAAGCATTGATAGGTGCTGGGGAGAGGGGGAAAGTTATCACTTTTGGACAGATAGCCATTAAAATCCTTCAGTCGGTGACTTGTCATGACTCAAAAACAGGTTAAATGCCTAGCAGGTTGCAGTATTGCTTTAAAATAAGGAGGAAGTTAGTGGAGAAATTCTGAATCATTACACTTATTTCCATTCCATCCCAAAGACTGAACAACTCACAAAAATATTTTAAAATTTCAGTTGAAAAAAATTCTCAGGACTTTCCTAAATATTCTGTTGAATACCCAGTAACTTTGAGAATGGTTTGAAGCTTTGATGTAAGTTATACTCAGAGATGATCGTTCACGGGGCAACACTGATACAGAGTTCTACTACTACATCTTCTTTCTGGAAGGGAAAGGGAAGGAAGCTCCTAGAAGTTGTTTGGCCTCTGACCTTTATCTGGAACCAGGCTATCTTTCCTTGGTGGTGGTTCTTCCTTTAGCTGGTAATCAGGGCCTTCCCTTTTTCTATCTGACACCCCACTAACTGATTCCATCAAAAGTGCTTCTTTTGAGAGCATTTGGATCTAATTCATTATGATTTTGAAACTAATTTAAGTGCAAGTTCACTGTTGTGAGGGGCAGTTTTCCACCACTCAGATGATACTTACCATATTTGCCACTTTTGATTTCTGTGGAACTTACTTCCACATGGGAAGGAAGGAAGGAAGGAACTTGAACCTACTACTTCAGCCTACTACTTTCACAGACAGAACTCTCAGTGATTTCTGAAACCTTTGTTTCTGTGTAAATACTGGGTAAAGTTAGAGTAAGGACCTGTAATGATCAATTTCGGTCAAAAGGCACAGACAACTGTTAGCAAGGTGAGCACCAGCTTTCATTTCAATAGTAAATGCAGTGGTCCTTCTTTTCAAGTAATTAGTTTAAGATCAGAATGCAATACTTGTTTCCCCCCCATCCAAATACTATTCTTAAGTAAAGATCTGTGTAACTGAGAAACCTATAATTAATAGATGAAAAGGGAGGCTGAAAACAGTTTGGATAAATCAGTAAAACAATTAAAACTATCACCCCACTTGCTCTGTGTTTCCTGAAAATATCGGGCAAGCCCATGCCCAACAAAATTTTTCAAATGCGTATGAATCCTGCAAGCTACTGAATAAATCCCTTTATTGCTAATATATTTGCCTGACATAAATAAATCTCATAACGTTGATTGGGTGGATAAGCCTCACCCCCTGTGCGAGACAGAACAAAACCTGGAGGGTTGCCTGGTGCCAGACAGCTCAATATGTTTATTTCCTGTGTGCCGTAGTTGGGGCTAAACCAAAGCTGTGAAGGGGATTGGAATGAACGATATAATTTCAATCTGTTACTGTAGTAAAATGCATAGTTATTGTATGTGTCAGTTTGTCATGCACAGATTTCTTTTGTTAGCTCTTGAGGTAATCTCTTCACACACACACATACACACGCGCGCACACATCCCCCATCAGAATTAGAACAATGGCACTTTTCGTTATATAGAAGTTAGATGCTGTAGCAATATAAAATGTATTAATAACAGTGACACATTTTTCATGTGGTGACAACTAATTTTCAGGACCGAGTCTCAAAAAGTTATCTATAAAGGTAAAGAGCCAGAGGCAGAGTAAGTTTATGCAGGTTCCATGTCTGTTTTAAGCAAACAAAGAAAAAGTTTTTTAATATGTAGTTCTTGCTTCTCATGATTGTGAAAGTCAGCACAGAGGTGAGTAATTCTTTACATCTTCCTTCAGTTCTGTTGAGAAGTGTGTGTGGTCAGTTCAGTTCTGTTCAGAAGTGTGCGTGGGCATGAAAGCTTATACCTTGAATAAAACTTTGTTGGTCTTGAAGGTGCCATTGGACTCAGACTTTGTTCTGCTGCTTCAGACCACCACAACCTCATGAGGCTGCAGTTTCTGAATCTGTGCTTGCTTCGTATTGCCTTCCAGTTATAAGTCAAAGTACTATATGCCAAGTCATTTCGTTTGGCATTCCCCCAGTGATCCATCCTTCCTTCCTTCTCAATGTTTTAATTGTTGTTATATTTTTTATGTATATTTGGGCTCTGTTTTTAATTGTTTTAATGTTGTGTGAGGGGGTTGTTAGTTTTACTGGTTTGAAAATGTGATTTTATTGTGTTTGTTTTAATTTGTTAGCCCACCTTGGTGGCCCATGTGATGGCATAAAGGCGGGGTATAAATTTTGTAAAATACAATAAAATTTTAAAAGTCAGAACATGGATCCATTTGGCTCAGTCTGGTTCATGGTGACTGGCAAAGGCTCTTTAAGGCCTGCGGTCAAGAATAGCGATACCTGCTTACTACTTCTGGATCTACACTACCTCTCCTCTGGCTTGATCAAAGTCTTGGGATTTCTCACTGATTACCAGTCTTAACTATCTTAACAAAACCCATTAAAGATGTGAACTAGGGCGTCTTTCACTTTGCCTTAAAAATCCACTTGCATTACCTGATGTGGGAGGGGGGGGTTTGTGTGTTCAGACAACTTTGTAAACGTCCCAGCCCCCTCTCATATCTTCCTTGTTCCCCCCCATTCCTAATAAAACTGGTTTCTCCTACACTTTTTTTTTCCAAATTGAAATGTACGTGCAACAAAATCTCTGCTCTGTAATCTGAAGCAAGTTTTTTGCAGTGGCGATTTTCTGCACACCCAGCAGCCCACCAGAATCCACCTAGAAAAGGCAGGCTGCAAAGAGGGGGTCATGTCCCCTCTTCAGTACCAAAGCTAATAGTGCAAATAAATTATCATTTTGTGCTTCAGCTACTGTACTTTACATAAGAGTATATCAGGCTATTCTCATGTAAAGAAGGCGGGAGAACGAGGCTGCTGAAATGCTCAAATGCTTCAACGCATGTGCAAAAAAAAAAAAAAAGCCACCCCCCCCCCCCCAATCAGAACAGATGGAACTCCTGAGGGGAAGTCTGAATGGATCCCACTGGTATCAGAAGCAGCACAACACGTGGAAATCCCAAAAGGTGGCTGCGGTCTGAAAAACGCCTGGTTTAGCAAAACAAGTGAATAGTCTCTGTGTTTTTCTTGATGAGATTTGAATTTTACATAATTCAACTTGTAGTTCTTGATCTCACAGGCCCTTGATTGGGTTGCCAACCTCCAGACGGGGTCTGGAGATCTCCTGGAATCACAACTAATCTCCAGATTACAGAGATCAGTTCCATTGGAGAAAATGACCACTTTGGAGGGTGGAGTCTATAGCATTATATCCCACTGAGGTCCCTTCCCTCCCCAAACCTCGTCCTCCCCAGGTTCCACATCCAAATTTCTAGGAATTCCCAAGCCCAGAGGTGGCAGCCCTAACCGCTGACCTTGCTGGTTCCCCCCCCCCAACAATATCTCTATATAAATTAACTGCTTAGTGAGGATCCACTTGTTGCATCTGAAGAAGCAGGATCTGATCCAAAAAAGCTCACGCTGGAATAAAACTTTGTTAGCCCATAAAATGCCACAAGCCCTGACCGGGATGGCCCAAGCTAGCCTGTTCTCATCAGATCCCAGATGCTAAACAGAGTAATCCCTGGTTAGTATTTGGGTGGAAGTCCAGCGTCACTGCAGAGGGGAAGGCAATGGCAAACCACCTCTGAATGCCTCTTGTCTTGAAGACCCCATGGGGTTGCCATAAGTTGGCTGCAACTTGATGGCCCTTTTCACCACCACCAAGATGGCAGAAGATGCCTGTTTGTACCTACAACCCAAGATACTTTAACTGCAAATGTTGGGGACTGAATCAGGGAACGTTTTATTTAAAACATGCATTCTGCATTTCTGATTAGTAAAATGGTGGGTGGGCGGGGATAAATACCTTCTCTCCACTTTCTGTGGCTCTGATCCAAGTTGGAGCAGTGCACCGCAGCTATTACCTTTTTCAAATACTGGAGCATCACATCTGTTCTGGCTCTGGGCCAAGTTTCTTAGTTTGTCTGAGTAGATAAACTTCCCCCCCCTCATCTTTATCCCTGATTTGCCATTGATTGCCTTGCAAAAATATTCACCAGTCTACCTGCCCACACATTGATAGCATGGTTCTTTGTGACCCCAAAACTAGAAAAAAATCTTGTTTGGTGACCTACTGAAAAAGCTACCTTATTCTGTTTTGAAAATGTGAATAACAATAATCAACACAATTATTTGCAGTGTCTGTTCACTTGAATGTATGTGAAGGGGCCATGAGTTGGAGGCAGGCAATATAATATAGTGGTTAGTGCTGAGCTACGGAACAGGACATTTTTAATGTCATGTCATTCATGTGCCACTCTCAGCCACTCCTGGGATTACAACAGATCTCCATGCAACAGAGATCAGTTCATCTGGAGAAAACAGTTACATTGGAAAGTGGACTCTATGGCATTATACCCCATTGAAGTTCCCCCCTCCCCAAACCCCACCCTCCTCAGGCTCCACTCCTAAATTTTCCAGCTATTTCCCAACCGGGAGCTGGCAGCCCTAGTTTCTCCACCTACAGGACATTCCACACCTTTTCCGTGCATTTTCAGGTTTTGGAGTTTTTTGTTTGTTTTTTAAAAAAAGGTTCTTGTCTTTTTAGAGTTTGAAGTTTGTTTGTGCCTGAGTTCGTTTTGTCTAGCTGTGGTTTCAGCAGTTGATTCCTAGCAGCTTAGCAGCAGCTGAAAACCCCAAGTCAGCGGACATACCGCTTTCAGTTTCAGCCAGTAGGCTATAGTGATCTGTAAGAACTCTGGAGTGAGCCATTTAATAATTCATATAATTCTGGAGTCTGTGTTTTCCTACTGGCAACAGTCTTAGCCACTGGAGCCATTTAATACATATTATTTCCCTGGTCAGGACATCAGATTAACAAGGCCCTAAATGAAGCAGGATATACAGATCAGAGACTGCTGTCTTTTCACATTCTAAGTTGTCAAGAGTTCCCAGTCCAGTCCTGGGTGACAAATTCTTGTTTAAGGGCTGCAAGACACAAAATTACAAAACCAGTCTGGTATGCTGCCATTAACTCTTTAGACTACCCCAATGCTTAGAAGCCAAAGGGCAAGCTTACAATCTTCCTAGGACCAAACAAGAAAGTCAGCCCTGGAAGACAGGCTTGCAGAAAGAGTTTCTCACAAAAGCAATTACCTTGGTAGGTGGTCACCCAGGCTAAGATTCTGGACTTAGGTTGAGGTCAGTTGAAGGCAAATAACAACAAAAGTAAATTAAAATATATTTATTAAGATGCAAGAATATTTCAAAATGAACAAGAACTGTGAGGCAAAAATGAGAAAGCTAACAATTTAAGAGCTAACTAAAACAGTAATACCTAGATTCCAGTTATCAGATGTTATCAGTTGAAGTTTTCAGTAATCTAAATTGTGTCTCTCATAGAGTCAGCATAGGCCAGGAGGACCTGTTTGGCCCACACAAGAAAGCATCCAAAATGGCCGCAGTAAGCGCAATAGTGACTGATGTCAAGATCACAGGCAGTCACCATCAGGCTGGGAATAAGCGAGAAACTTACTTCTTTATAGCTAAGGGCCCTCATGGTCTCAGGCCTGAAAGACCAATGAGGTCCCTAGGTGGTGATGTATAGCCAATGGTTAGTCAGAAGACCTAAGAGATTATCTGACCAGAGAAAAGGAAACAGCTAGACTCAGCCCCTTTCCCACAGGTGCACCTCACAAACCTTAATTGGATGGAATGTGGTTAATTGGGAGTCTGTACCAAGCTTCTCAACTCCTCTCTGCAACTGGGTGTTATCTATAAATTCACAAGGTCAGCTTGCTCTGGGTTAGCAGTGTTGTTTTTGAACTCTATTAACCCACAAACAGGCCGCATTTCAAGCCTGAACCAAACTTTTGAATCAGAACAAGAAATCTGGGGAACCAATTTCTTTACGTAAGTGATCGCTGAATCTTTTGGGTAGGGGTATAGTGCAGGTGGGGGTTGTCAATAAGTTTCACACATTACAAAGTCCTTGTGTCTCCCATATGTCCGCTATAGCTCTGGTTGATGAGGTTTGCACTGCTCATTCTTCATTCTGAATGTGATTCTTGGGCATGCATGAGACTGATTTGGCTCAAGATCACAGTGAGCAAGGGGGCAGGGCTCAAGCCTCCCACCAGCATTTATTTTCCTCACCTGAAATCAACCCATGGAGTTGTTATTTGTCCTGTCAGGGAAACTTAAATGTACTAATGTGATAATTACATATAAGTTTCCAGTACAAAAACTAAAGAAAAGGTTCAAGAAGAATATGAACATGTGTTGTAAAAGGCAAACAGAACTATGTGACTCAGTATTTACAAAGAATATTAAAACACGACAAGACTCCACAGAGGGATTCCCAGCAGCAACAGAATTTCCACGCAGGGGACATCTCTGAACTATCCCTTCACTCAGCATTCCCCTCCACTTGCCACTGCAGTGCTTATTTCTGGAGGGTTTTTTTTTAAGGTAGTAGGTATAACACTGTAATGTAGTGCTGCTATAATGATAAACCTACTACTGATTAAAATGATAGCAAACAGCCAACTGGTATCAGGAGAATGGTGGGTGCTAGATGTGGGTGGGGAGGAGCAGAAATCCACACCTTCATGTCTACACATATCCCAATACACACTCGGGGATGATCTTCCCTGAAAGATTGTACCAAAGCAGGTTTGGGGAAACAGAACGCAAGCTGGGGAAAATCCGGAAGGTGGATGACTGCATGACCATGTTTTCTGGAATGGAGTTGTACACGTGGCCTTGTGCACAAGCAAGGACTACCCCATATACACAATGGGAACACATACAGTGAATATTTTCCATTGTTGGGGAACGGGGGGGGTGTCAAATTTTCTGGTGCTCTGTATATGTGTTGGAAACTTCCCTTTTCAAATTATTTCCCAAGGAAATGGAAATACAGCTATTTTGCATACTTTTTCTGCTTACAACATGTTGCTGTTGTGAAGATTTCTGAGTATTTGGGCACAAGTTGGGATGGCAGGGAACAAAGAAGGCAGAAAGAGAGAAGACAAGAGAAAAAAAAACCTGGCAGCATGATGAGGACATGGGAATGTATATGGGTTAGATCCAACCAGCATTTCTGTTTAGGGAAAAATGAGCTCCTTGCCAACCTCCAAAAATTATTTGGTGGGGATCATGGGACCTGCATGAACAAAAACCATGTGGGATGGAAGTGTAGTATGGGGGAGGGGGAAGCAGGCAAGACTGGATGACCATGTTTTCTGGAATGAAGTTGTACAAGTGGCCTTGTGGACAAACACAATGGGAACACATGCGGAGAGTATTTTCCATTGTTGGGTAATGGGGGGTCCAAAGTGGGCTGGCTCAAACCTTGTAGTTCATAATTACATGTAGTTATCGACTGGATCCTAATGACATTAAATCAGTGGTATCCATAAGATATTGTTCATCCATTTGTTACTTACTCAGTGCAATCCTAGACCATTCTAAATCTAAACTGACTGACTTCAGTGGATTTAGAAGAGTGTAATGCTGCTTTGGATTACTCCAATAGTCCAGTATGGAGCGACACGCAGTGACTTTGGGCAGCAAAAACATTATTTGTAGTTGCAGAAGACTCAGCAAAGATCAAACATCTCTGGAAATGCTGGAAACATTAGCAACATTGGTTTGGACCAGGCAGTTACTGGGATGGATGATAATTTTTAAGGCAGCTAATTTTAATTGGGTATTTTATGTATGCTATTACTGGCCCTGAGCTTCTGAGAGAGCAACAGGCTAAAAATGGAAATGTGTGAATAATAAAATTGAGACAAACATTTGAACCAGTCGCATAAATTATCATCCCCCATAGTTAGTTGCAGTGACCGATAACTGGGCAAGATGTACCATAAAACAAAAACACATAGTGAAACGTAAGTATGTTTCACATAACTAGGAAACCTTTCGGCCTTAGACCCGGTTTCAGTACAATTACACTGCTGAATCACCCTTATCCCTGTTTTAGTTCTAATTTATGTATTCAGGAGAGGAGGGGTAGTCTGTTCTTCATAATGATAGTTTAGGGAATTCAATGCAATTTCCAAATGCTAAGGAGCTCAACTAAAACCCTATGTCTACATGATACTGTAGAATTAACTACTCCCGGTGGGTTCCATTTTTCTGTTTTTTTCCCTCTCCATTTGCAATTGCTTGTAGGTTTTGTAGTCTTTGATACATCTCAGGCAAATTCAACCCCCTCCCCTTCCCCAAATGGTGACCTTTGGAAAGTAATGACCAAAAACAACTCAGCTATGGCATTTAAAAACAAAAATTGTGTGCTTGAATCCTAGCAAAGTTATTGCACATGATACTGAGGAGAAGCTGGCATGCTAGAGGTGGGATGGGGTATTGATTTTAGCTCTTATTCTAGCTGAATGGCCTTAAAAACTTACCACAGATTTCCAGCCTCCTCATTTCCAAGTGTAATGTGAGACGTACTAGCATTGGGCTTGGACACCTGGTTTTTGTAAACATGCAAGCCCCATACTAAATATTTCACAGATCCATGGAAAGATACTTTTTGGAGGAAGGCTTGTTCAGTGAATTATGCTGGGGTACTCCTGTGGGACTCCAAACTTTTTCCTGTATGTAGAATTAAATAGACCATCTAAGTCAACAATCATCTATCCATCCATCACACACCCCCTTTCCCCAGATTTCTTCAGTTCAGACCACAGCGTGCCAGAGACAAAGGGCCAAAGACGGACAGCCATTCAGCAAAAGGGATTTGCACACATCATCACAGAAGAGTAGCTGTGTTATCAAAGTTAAACACAGTGTTATGGGGAGGAGGGGGAGGAGGAGTTGGTTTTGTACCGTGACCTTCACTACCAAGTCTCAGAGAGGCTTACAATTACCTTCCCTTCATCCTGGTGACACTGGCTGGCCTTCCATTCTGTCAGCCACAGAAAAACCTGCCCCTTCTACCGTTACCTCAGTTGAGGGAAGGGGACCAGAATGGACTTTTGTAGAGTTCCCATCACCAAGTCCTGTGTCCTAAGTGTGCACAAAATGAGCCCAGAATGATATAACCTCACGGTGTGTGCTCTGAGATATGGGAGTTCTGGCTGGGTTTATATAGCACTTCTGGTAGTTGTGACTGAATGCAGGCCTAGCTGGCATCTTAATATGCACTGTACTTCTGTAGAAGTATTGGGAGGCTGGTGGGAAGACTGTGAACTTAATGGGAGTTAGCATACCAGCCAAGTTCCCCTCCTCACCCAACCTACATCCCATGCTGCCCTTTTGCAGCTGTTACACCAGCTGAGCATCAATGGGGTCATCCACCATGTATCTCCAGATACACTGGTATATCACCAACATATGCTGTCATAACTCTGTATTGCGCTAGTATAGGGCATAGTTGCTTTCCTAAGCTGATTACTGATTGGCTCTAGGATTTCACTTAGGGTAGGAGAAAACACATCCTGTTTCATTAACAGAGAAGTAATGGGATGTTATTCCATCAGGTGATGTGATTAGCCTCCATGCTGTGAAAAGCTTCAACAACCCATTTCCACACATTAAACCTCTATTGAAGGGAAATGACTTTTTTCTCCAGGCCAGTTGGCATTAGTGAGACATTGTTGTGTAAACATACTTAAGACCTAGCCCTGTTCCCTCACTCAGATGCAGGATTTTCCCTCCGTCCCCCCCCCCCCCTTTCTGGCAGGGCAGACCCTTTAGCTATTTTCTTCTTTTGTGAAGGTTTATGGCTGTCCCACCCTGTCACAGTAGTATATTCTGATGCTGGCTCAGGCCAGGAACTTGAGGGAAAAGACAAGATCACCCTCTTTACTTTAAACGTCTGAAAATGGCACATGAGAAGTTTTTTAAAGTTCAAAAATAAAAAAAAATATTCAACATAAAGGAGGAAAGGTCAGGTGAAGTCAAGGGTAAAATGTCTGAGGTAAATTCATAATGAACTCTGACGTAATTTAACAATTCTGCATTCATATATCTCCAGCAAATGAGAGTTTAAAGCTTTTCACAATGTCTTAGAACCTTAGAAGTGAGAGGCTTTGTTTCCAGTGTTTCCTAAACACTCCAGTTCACTTTCTTCCGTTTAACTGACTCTTCAGGTTTCAGAAGGCAGGGGTACACTAGTAAGTCCCCAAATTCCTTCTCTAAACACACCAGGGATCACTCCACTCTTTGAACAATCTCCCTTTCCAACATGGCAGGGAATCACTTCTCTAACTAGATCTATCCCTTTTTTCTGGCCCAAATGAGGGTCATCACTGATCCTCCCACTCCTCCTTGCCAACCTTCCCAGTCCTCAGTCAGTGTTAAGCTGTTCGCAGTCAGTGCTAAACTCTCCTCAGTCAGGGCTAAACTGTTCCAGATCTCAGTCAGAGCTAAAACTGAGCTCTCTTCAGCAATCAATTCTCAAGTCTTTCTGCTCAACTGACGCTAACCAATCAAATCCCTTTGAGCTGCTCATCACTCAAGGCTCTCTGACTCTATGAGGCATTAACCCTTCACAGCCCTTAACACATTTGCTTTTACAACACAGTCTGTCACATATGGACTTTCATATTGTGTTTGACTGAGGCCAATGTCTTGGATCCCACCTAAAATAGCCATGTGAGCAGGGGTGGGGAGGGGGTGCCAATGTGCTGTTATGCCAGCACTCCTATAGTCATCGCTCAGGCCACCCCAGAAAAACAGCAATCTCATTATTTTATGGCCAAATACTGTACCAGTCTGCAAGCTGTGTATACAAAGGCTCAGGTCTCAAGAGGCTCAAAGCTGGAGATGCATATGGGAATGTGCACATACACGGGCTTCCCCAGAGTCTCCTGGTCACACTTCCTCTTTCAGCAGCTCAAAACCCTCCTGCAGGGCTGCACCTAGGGAACGGGGACTCCCAGGAATAGCCTGGGGGATCAGAGGACTCTTGTGCAAGGGGAAACTGGCAAAAATCACCCTTTGTGCCTGTGGAAATTTTAGCTGGGAGTCAAGCTAATTTTAGCTGGGATTCAAGTAATTATTGTCTAGCTTCTATGCTTCCCAAACCACCCCTCAAAGTTCTCCTCCTTTAAACATGATATTTATGGCATCAGTTCCATGATAATTAAAGGGGTGCATCTAATCTTATAAATAACATAGCTGGGAAATGGAATATACACATTCCACTGGGAGCTGGGAACTCTTAAGAACCACCAGCTAATCTCTTTTCTCTTTGGTAATATTGGCCTCTTCATGCATTTACTTTAACTTCCATGGTACCATGATCTAGGACAGTGGTTATCAAAGGGGGCTGTGGGATTACCTAGGGGAATGCTAAGAGGCAAGGGAGTGGCAGAATGCTAAGAGGCAAGGGGAATGCTAAGAGGCAAGGGGAATGCTAAGAGGCAAGGGGGGTGCTGGAGGTGGAACCCTCTGACCACGTTGTTCACTTATTTATAATTAACCAGGCTAGAGCCTAGGTGCTGGCAAATGGCACTCCAAGTTTCTGCCTCTGCATAGCACTGAAGTGTGGTGAAAACGTAGGGTTGGCAGGTCTAGGTTGGAAAATATCTGGAGACTTTGGGGGTAGATTCGGGAGAGGGTGGGATTTGGGGATGGGAGGGACCTCAACATGGTACAATGCCATAGAGCTACCCTTCAAAGCAGCCATTTTCTCCAGGGGAGCTGATCTCTGTCAGCTGGAGATCAGTTGTAAAAGTAGGAGATCTCCAGGCCCCACCTGGAAGCTGGCAACCCGATGAAAACAATTAGAAGTTTTAGTACATAAACCACCAGAACTCTAGTCAGTACACTGTGTTTTGAGACAGTCGTCACTGTGTAATAATAGTACTGAGTGTGATATTTATTTTCCAGTGCTCCTGTTCTCTCAGTTACTGAACCTGTTGATTATAAAGCACACTTTTTAGCTATATAAGTGTTATTTTTGTCACAGCCCACCCAATATTAATATTTCTAGGTTATATAAGTGTAACCCTGTGGGTTTGACCCTCTATTGAGAGAGCCAGTTTGGTGTAGTGGTTAAGAATGTGGACTCTGATCTGGGAGAACTAGGTTTGATTCCCCACTCCTCCACATGCAGCTGCTGGTGTGACCTTGGGTCAGTTACAAATTTTTTCGGAGCTGTTCTCTCAAAGGCAGTTCAAGAGCTCTCTTAGCCCCCCTCCCACCTCACAGGGTGTCTGTTGTGGAGAGGGGAAGGGAAAGGAGATTGTAAACTGCTCTGAGACTCTGAGTGAAGGGTGGGGTATAAATCCAATCTCTTCTCTTCATCTCTTCTGTTAGAATTTGGGAGAAAAGGTATTTTGCCTTAGGAGAGTTCTGAGGGAAAAGAGAGGATTCTGAGGAGAAGAAAGAAGATAGAAGCCATCTAGGTCTAAGGGCAGAGAACCTGAGAAGGAACCTCAAGAGAGCTGTACCACCAGCACAGCCAGCCAAGCCATGGCAGATAGAGTATGAGAGACCTGCTGAAGGCCTCAGAGATATATAAAAGAATTTTTGGTTCCAACTGTAGGCTGTGTTTTCCAAGTCTGAGTTTTGTATATGTGTGTCCTGTTAGGAATGCCAGTCTCCAGGTGGGACCTGGGGATCCGTTGGAATTATAGCTCATCTTCAGACTACAGAGATAAGTTCTCCTGGAGAAAATGGATGCTTTGGAGGGTGGACTCTATGGCATTTTACCCCACTGAGGTCCCTGTCCTCCCCAGGATCCATTCCCAAATCTCCAGCTGTTTTCCTGCTCAGTTCTGGCCACCCTACCCCCATTCCCCGCTAGTAGCCAGGAGGGACATGACAACCCTAGTTCCTTCTTTGATTCTCCATTCCTCTTTGTTGAATTAAACCCTATTTCTATTTTAAGTTCTATTTGTGTATGGTTATAGGTTAAAGGTTATTGGAGAGTCTGGGAGTTGTGTTTGAATTTTTCTTCTTTTTTGCCTACTGGACATTACTCCTGTTAGGAAGTAGAGGACAGTCACTTGGACTGGAGGCACTTTCTTTTTGTCACCTGCCCCCTTCCACTAACAAACCTAGGTCCCATAAGTTCTTCCCTCAGCTGGGGTTGGTGGGAGAAACTGGGGTTACTTAAGGATTTAAAAATTTTCAGTAACCATTTTCAAAAAGGAAAAAATGATTTTTATAGGAAAATTTGGGGGTAGAAGAAAAATTGGGGTAATTGAGGGGAAATTCAGAGTATACATAATAATTTTTTCTGGTAATAAGAGGGAAATTGGTAAATAAATATAAATATTGGGGGAATTGGGTATGTTTTTGACAGAATTTTTTTTCAAGGCAAACCTTTATAAAGAAAATATAACACATTGTCATTAATCAGAACTGCAGTAATATAATAAAAGAAAAACAATAAAAGTATTGAAAGGAGACAAAATTAAAATCACCTTTTTTATTCCTTCCAGCTATTTTTTTAAATTTTCAAAATCTTCTAGGATCTTTTATTTTCCCCCAAATAACCCTTGGTAAGATACATTCGGTTTTAAATGTGCATAATGTGTGGACACACTTTTTCCCTTCAGCAAAATTTCCAGAACTCCGTATTACATAAGAACAGTTCCATAAAGGCCATCTTATTGCTGTTATAGCATATTTCTTTACTATGGCCTTCATTTTGAGAAAATTCTCAGATACATTTTTTAAGCCTACAAGGGTATGAAAAGCTTATGAGAACTATTTGCAAATTTCAATGACATGAATTTCCAGTTGCAAGTAAATGAGGTCAATCTTATTAGGGCCGAATCTGTCATAGCTACATTTATTTCAAAGTTAACTCTATTCAAACACAATATAGACCATCACAAGCTATATCAGTTTTCAAGCCTGTCTGAGCTAAAAGAGAAAGGTGGGACACAAGATGACGATCTGCAAATATTTTGAGATCGTTTCGATACACTACATGAACGTATGTCTCAGTGATCTGAGGATCTTTAGATGAAAATTCCAGATTTGGTGATAAATCCATTCCCTGAAACAGGAGGCTGGGGTAGTAGAGAAAGAGCCAGTTTGGTGTAGTGGTTAAGTGCGCGAACTCTAATTTGGGAGAACCAGGTTTGATTCCCTACTCCTCCACTCCTCCACTTGCACCTGCTGGATAACCTTGGGCAAGCTATAGCTCTGTACCAGCTGTTCTCTCAAGGACAGCTTGAGAAAGAGCTCTCTCAGCCCCACCTACCTCACAGGGTGTCTGTTGTGGGGAGGGGAAGGGAAAGGAGTTTGTAAGCCGCTCTGGGACTCCTTCAGGTAGTGAAGGGCAGGGTATAAATCCAATCTCTTCTTCTTCTACTACTAAGTGAGCTACAAAATTACGCCAAGCTGAAGCCAAAGTTTAAGAAATCCAACCAAGAGTTTTTGGTTACAGAAGGAAATTTCTGATCACTATCCAGCACTATGGACAGTGGTTAAGAAAGAACATTGCATTTTCGGCATCACATCTGGTGGAACGTGGTTTTAGTGTAGTCATCCAACTTCTCTCCAAGCAAAGAAATCAGCTCCAGATTACTGAACATGGTGATTTAAGATTCCTGCTGAATGACTTTAAATCAGACACTGGGAAATTGGTATCAAGCCCATCCATCACATTAAGAACGTAGTGAAGCAGTTGCTAAAAGTGTTACCTAAGATTCTTGCTAAATGACTATCAGGCTTTGAAAACCTGGTATCACTGGATCAAGTTCATCAGTTTTGTTGGATAAATTAAACTAAACAGTTTTAACTGGATTTTGAATAAATGTGCAATTAATTCAGGTGGATAGCCATGTTGGTCTGAAACAGTAGAACAAAGTTTGAGTTCAGTGGCACCTTTAAAACCAACAAAGTTTTATTCAAGGTATGAGCTTTTGTGCACATGCACACTTCCTCAGATACATTGAAATGGAAGGTAATATTTCATTAATATATACAGAGAGTGAACAGTAAATTACCATACAGCATAATGAAGAAGCAAGCTGTTCCCCACTGCTCAGCTTTTTTTTGGGCTTTCTCCAGACCTTGTTTAAAGGGACTGTGGTCTCTTTCAACAGGATTTGCAGGGCCACGAACCATACGAACCAGTTTGGTTCATAAACGAGCCTCCTCCTTCGGTGAGGTTCAGGGTTTGGTTCATGGCTGACCCACAAACTGAACTGCATTTTCCCATTTCGTGCCCATCCCTAGTCTTCAGCAGATCTACTCGGAATCAAGACTCATGTTATTCAATGGGCTTTCCCCCCTAGTAAGTATCCTTAGTACTCCTGCCTTTAACATGGTGCTGTTCAGTTGAAAAGAATCACTGTCATGCCATCAGTTTTTGGGAACAATTCATGTTCACATTCTGGTTAATAACAATCAACTGAGTCTCAACTGATGGTTAGCGGATTAGCTGGTTTTTCTACTGTGTTAACAGCTGGAGATTTTAACTAATAAACAGGCCATTAACTTCTGATCATAGCCTGACAGAGATCATTTATCATTTTAGAAACAGACTATGTCTTTTAAAAGATGTTCCAGGTAAGCAAATGCAAAACTGCTCTTCTTAATATCAATTAGGTTATCAGATATCACAAAATTAAGCTATCTATGCTCTCCAGATGAGCAAGGTTGTCAGCTGGCCAAGAAAAAAAATGCCCCATCCTTTTAAAAGAGGCTCAATAAGTGGAAATTGGAAATTGAAGCTTTTTGTGGCAGGGAAGTAAATACTATCGATTGGTAAACAATTTCCCAGTATGACTCTGCTAAAGGAACAGGACATTTTCTCTCTCTGGGCAAACTGGCAACCTTATATGTGGCTACATTCCTTTTCTTTTTGTTTTTATCACTGATTTTTCATGATAACATGGATTACTAGGAAGATCGTGCTTAGTATTAAAAATATAGGAAGAGAAAAGGAGAAAACAAAATCCCTGGTTAGGGTTTTTGTAATCTCAGGGCCAAGAGATGTTACAATGTCTGGTGAGTCGGGTCTAGGTTTCCTGGAACCAACTCACTTTCTCTGCACTTACACAGGAGCTGCAGGAAATGTCATTTTAAAAATTTGTGGGGGTCTGATCCAGCTCAGGACTGAGCACTGGGGGAAGAGGGGCTCCTGCCTCCACCCTGCACCATTTTCTCATGGAGTTACCTGCTTCATTTTGGAGGTGCCCTCAGTGTCTTGATCAAGGGTGCTCAAACACACAATTGTAGCAGTATAATCCTAAACAGAGAGACACTCTTCTAAGCCCATTGATTTCCACGAATTTAGACGGGTGTAACTCTGCTTAGGATAGCTGTATAGAGCTGTCAATAATTCAGTGCAGGGAAATCAAAGAGCAAAACATCTTCATATGTATCCTTTCTTATGACCATTCTTAGCCATCATGGTTACATATAGTACTCATTGTAACCATCATAGGAGCCATACTTAAATCTAGTTTCTCACCCACCCCGTGTTTATTGTTATAGAGTCCAAGAATGACTAATACAATGCACTTTAACCACTTTACATGGGGCTTTCCATTAACAATGCAGAGCATAGCAGCCAGATGGGAATGGGGTATCCAGAACATCTGTTAATGGGTCTAAAGTTCTGCCAGTTATAGCCAATAAAACCCCAAACAGCTTTGGATCCTGTTTACCTTTGAGAATGCCTCTGTGTGTATTAACCCATGAGACTCCTCTTGTCAGCTGGAGACTGCTTATTAAAAAATTCCATCTGGTAGGCCAAGTTTGATCAGTAAAGGCCTTCTCAATAATACCTCCCTATGTGCAGAATTCTTTGCCTAAAAGCCATTGAATGCAACTTGATCTATGCATGGAGGATGATGCAGTAGTAAAATCTTGAGTGGACTGCACCTTTTCAGACTACATTGCAGAATCTTGTTTTTAACACTCCTTCAAAATACTCCTGCAAGCCATCAAATAAGTGCAACAAGAAAAGGATGAAGTAGAAATCTTTCTCCCTGGTGTGACAAATTATTGATTTAAGGCATTGATTTATTTAAAATATTTACACACCTGTCTTTCTTCTGACCAAGTCAGGACCCAAGGCAGGTTAACAGTAAAATAAAATACGGTAAAACTGTACAAAATCACATAATTTAAAACATTAACAGAGCTATTGGGGAGGCGGAATCAGCACAGGGAGCTGACTGTCTCTTATGCCGGCATAAGTTGGAGTTACACCAACGTTAGAACCAGGGGTCATTTAATTAAAAAAGAGGTGCAGGAGCTCATTAGCATAACTTATTAGAATATGCCACACACCCTGACATCACTGGAAGTGTGTCAGAAGGCAATACCCACCCCAAAAATCTCCAGGTATTTCCCAACTCAGAGCTGGCAAGCCAGCTTTACACTTTGACTAAAGACACTTCAGGTTTCCTTTGCTCTTGCAGGGAAGCTACCCTACAACAAGCATGAAAATACAGATCAAGTTAGTATGCTTTTGTTTTTTTCCACAGTGCATGACCATATGTGCCCGCTCCTGGGCTTGTTACTCCTGGAATGGCGTTCTTGTGTGTTCCTGCTCAAAATGACCCCTGGTTAGAACATAAGAGAAGCCAATGTTGGATCAGGCCAATGGCCCATCCAGTCCAACACTCATTAGAGCTGTTTACACTGGTGCAGGGCACAAGTGGTGCTTTGCCACTCAGGTCCGCTGGCACAGCTGTGCCAGTGCTGCATGCTACCACGACTCAGGCATAACACAGGATTGCTCTGCCCAATAGTCTTTCACCACACCCCCTGCATATGTTCCCTTTGGCCCAGGTTCAGACTGTCTTGGAAGCTCTTTGGAGTAGTTCTGTTTCATAGCCTCACCAGAACGCCAGAAGAGTAGGATCCTTCCTGTCCTCTTCCAGGAAGCTGTTTCACAGATATGGAGCAGTCACTGGAAAAGCCCAAGCTGGGGCTGTTACAGGCTAGCCAACAACCTGGAGAAAAAAAATGCCCAGTCTCCTTAACAGAGGCTTAATTTGCTAGGTTGTGTGATTTACCTCCATGCTGTGAAAAACTTCATTTCCACACAGTAAGCCTCTATTAAAGGGGCAGGGTATTTTTTCCCTCCAAGTCGTCATTACAGAGTGCCCTCTAGACAGAGGGGCCATATCCCGTGGGTCCTACTGGGAAGAATGAAGCTGCTGAGTGGAACATGCAAGGAGAAGCCCTTCAGGTTTATAGGCCCCACGTCATGAACATTACGCAGTGGTACCTCCCAACTGCAGAAGTGCTCTCAGTGATTCTGGAGACCTGAGGAAAAATCCAGGGGCCCATGGGTAAGTGCTACCCCCACCCAGGCCCCTACCACACTAGAGTTGCCATCCTTCAGGTGGTGGCTGGATAATCTCCTGATCTCCAGGCAACAGAGGTCAGCTCACCCAGAGAAAATGGTCACTTTGGAAGGTGGACTCTCTGGCATTATATCCCATTGAAGTTCCTCCCCTCCCCAAATCCTGCCCTCCTCAGGCTCCACCCTAAAATCTCCATGTATTTCCCAACCCAGAGTTGGCAACACTATGCCACCCCTACCTCCCACCACCAGGGTCCAGAGGTGGCCCTTGCCCTGTGTGAGGCAGGTAGAACACTGCTGGAGGTGAACTGCACAGATGGGGCAGATGCAAGTGGCTGCTGCCACTGAACTGACAGGGGGCTGGGCTGGGGGCGGTAGCTCCCCAGCACAGGGTCCAGGGTAGCTGCTTCTGTTTTCCCTTAGTTAAACACATCTCTGACTACCTGCAGTCTGAATTGGTACTATCAACTCAAGATTTCCACCACACCATTGAGCTCAGAAATCAGGCAAGCAGCCCAATTCAAACATGGGAACAGAGGAACTTACCCTTGCTATGTTGCACACTCTCAACATTTCATGTAAACAGGGTCGCTGTGCTTGCAATCCTTTTACATGTGCAAAGTCAGCACTCCAGCACCGTGCTTGCCTGGGCTTTAGATCCGTGGTGTGCTAAAACTGCATGCCCAGGCTCTGAGGGGACATTCAATATTCCATAAGGAAGTTCTTCTGTCCTGGCAGCACCGAAAACAGGCCAGCAAAGGCAAACCAGCAGTCTGTTGTGCTACAGCTGAGAGTTAGACCACCTCAATCTGCATCCTGTGTAAAGCAGCTCTGAGCCGCCACCTTTCCCTGAGGCATCTCCCAAACAGCAGCCTTGATGCCACAACTGAGTGTCAGTAATCAGATTCAACTGGCAAGTCATTTTGTCTGCGCTCAACACTTTTAAAACAGATAGAAGAACACAGTTTAGATTTTGTGTTCCAAAGACTGCTGTGAAAAGTCAAGTTGACCTTTAACTGCCATCGTGGATTCAACTTGACTTGCCGGGACGAAACAAACAAAGCATTTGCATGCTTGCTGTTAAAGTGCTTCTGTTTAATTGTTTCGGGAAGAAACCTTTTTTTATTTCTAGACTCGCTCTGCAGAGAGATATTTGGCTCTCATGGCATATAATAAGATGCTTGGAAGTCAGCCAAACAACTGGCTCTCCCAGGCTACTTGGTGTTCCATATACAAGGAATCTGGAACTTCATATGTTTGCACACACTAAAGGCTTGTTTCAGTGTTCCAAGGGAATTGTAAGAGACAAGCCTTCCCTTGGACACAATTGGGTAAGATTAGTGACTTCTCAATTGTTACAATATGCAGCTACAGCTCTGGGTCCCTTTTCTCCTCTCCCTTATTTATTGTATTTAAACCAGTTAACTCTGCCTTTCCAAAAGCTCACTGTGGCCTATAAGATAACATTAAAACCAGGATTTTTTAAAAAAAAACTGCAATAAAAGTGCCTACATTACTTACTGAAATGATACTACTCATTTAACCAATTAGGTTTTTAGTAGTGCTACATTAGAATCCACATAAACCAGGCTAACCCGCCATCTTCCAATCATCTTCTACTCGCTATAACATATGAAAAAAAATTGCAGCAATCAAAGCCACCTCCAAATCCACCCTCGCCAAAAGTCTCCCCAATTTTCCTCCCACTGATGTACCTGCTATCCCATCTAGAGATGGAATAACCCACAAATCTCTCATGTTTGAAAAAAAAGGGACATTCCAGTAAACAATGTTCAATTGTGTCAATTTCCCCAGTAGCGCATAAGCACAGCCTCTCTGAATAGGGTACCTTCTTATAATGACCATTAATTACTTGTGATGGTATAGAATTCAACCTAGCAAGTATAAAAGCTCTCCTGTATGAGGGAACAGTCAACTGCTTTTTGTACAGTGGGAGACTTCTGGGATAGGACAATCCTAAGTAAGTGGGAAAGCAAACTCTACCTGCTCTAATACAAGAGCTTAGAAAATCCAAATAATATAAATGCTTCTCTCCAAGCCCATCAACTCTAATTCCAGAATCTGAATTCCCAGCATAGAGCACATAGTTCCTATCAGTTGTTTCCAAGAGCTTATATAAGAGTCCTTTCAAAGTGCCTACATTTAGTGGAGGGAAGGTGGCTCAGTGCCCTTCCTTTGCTAACATCTGCCCTCCTTACCTGCAAGATGCCTTTTAGTATTTGTGGGGAAGAGCATTTGCAGCTGCTGCAGGAGGTGAGAGGCAGAGAAGTCCCACTCTACTGGTGTAAATCCTTCTATCAGCGGAATTATCTGGTGGGATCCAACTTTCTGTCTCCAGCCACTTTTACCCAAAGATCTAAAATTTTCTCCCACAATGGCCAAAACCAAACCAGCCACAGTAAAATTTTGCTTCCTATACTACCTCAGGACATTTTTTAAAAATGGTATAGCTAGACTGTGTACTCTTGCAGAGAGTTTCTTTAAAAAGTAATTACAACATCGTCTCCCGAATACCAGGAGAAATATCTATAATCTATTTTTCAGAACAAGTACTTGAGGGGTTTCCAGTGGCGGGAAACTAAAGCTCGTAAATTCTCTCTCAGTTCCCGTTTAATAGTTTCCTGTTCCCGAGGCAAGAGAGACAGTGGTCTCCTAAAGTGGCTGTAGTGTGTTCATAAATTGCAACAGGACCATTTCCTTGGAAATCCATTTCTAATCCAATAAAAAGGAAAACGTAATGGAATTAACTGCTTGGAAACGTCACTGGGGTAGCACATACCTTAATCAACTGAAAGCGAGTCTGTTATGGCACCATCCAAAGTGGACTTATGCCCTGCTGTGTCTGTGGAAATCAATGATCTTAGAAGGGTGTAGCTCTGTTTAGGATTACATTGCAAATGTATTAAAAGAACTCACTGGGAAGCAAAAGAATGAATTAAGGGCAATAACACCAATAATATTACAGTTCACAATTCCATAATATTTTCTTTATTTAGAAGCCAGACATGCTTTAACTTAGGAACTGAGGCATACACCTTCTTAGATGGCAGGCCAACTGTCTGGTAGGGCCTTCTAAATGCCCAGTATTTTGGGGGGGAGGCTGATACTACTCAGCAGCTGTAGGAGGGCTTGCCAGTCCATATAATAAATAATTATGTGCCCAGCGATTGCAACGGACTCATGAAAGTCCTGGAGCCGTGGGGTTTTCGAGGCAAGAGATGGGCAGAGGTGGTTTGCCATTGCTTTCCTCTGCACAGCAACCCCAGTCTTCCTTGGCAGTCTCTCATCCAAGTACTAACTGTGGGCCAACCCTGCTTAGCTTCCAAGCTCTGGTGAGATCAGGCTGCCACAGATCTATTACATGCTCTTTATTATGTCACTTATTCCAGGGCTCTCACAGTGAAGTTCAGACCAGAGTTATACCCTTCTAAAAACATTGACTTCAATGAATTTAGAAGAGTGTATCTCTGCTTAGGACTGCACTGTCAGCCATATTGTTGTGAAGAGATTCTGGAAATATTAAGCCCTAAGCTACTGCCAGTCCTATGAGGACTTATCATTGCAGTCTGAAACATGGCCCAGGACAATAGCACAGGACAACGCTACTGCGTAGTTGTGGCTATATTTCAAACTTTATGCTTTGTGTTCCAGCTGTGATAGTATTCTGGATATAAGGACATAAGACGAGACCTGCTAGATCAGACCAATGGTCCATCTAGCCCAGCATCTTGTCTCAAACAGTGGCTAGCCAGTTACTCTGGACAGCCAACAATAGGGCATAGAGGCTGAGGCCTTCCCCTGATGTTGCCTCCAGGTTCTGGGATGGGAGAGGCTTAGTGGCTCTGAATGTGGAGGTTCCCCTCAGTCACCATGGCTAGTAGACATTGATGGACTGATCCTCCATAAATCTATCTAATCCCCTATGGCCATCACTACATCCTCTGGCAGCAAAGTCCACAAATGGATATTCCTCAGTGAATAACAATGGAAGGAATGCATTTGTGACAGAAGGCAGTGCTGTCTGGTACAACTTCCACTATTCAGCAGAAGAAAAGACAAAACTACCAGAAGGAAAATTAAACTATCAAAAACCCATAAATTCTCACTCAGAGAAATACACACCCATGGTGGTCAATGCTCTCTGTGTACAGCAAAAGTTGGTCCCACTTTGGGGGATTTCCACTCTAACTTTCTGTGGTGTCATATCCATCACAGTTAGCAACAAGTGAACTTGGTTTTAGTTGATTCAGAATTGTCCTTGAATTTGCAAGCTTCTCACCAAGAATTTTTTTTAAAAAAATTAATGTTTCCAAGAATATTTGCTGATTTGTAACATTGGCACATGTACACTGCACACTGTGTGACACTGGTAATTATAAAGAAGAGGAGGAGGAGGAGGGGGAGGATTATTATTTATATTCCATCCTTCACTCAGAGTGGCTTACAATCTCTTTCCTGTCCTCTCCCCACAACAGATACCCTGTGAGGTAGGTGAGGCTGAGAGAGCTGTTAAAGAACTGCTCTTGGAGAACAGCTCTGGGAGAGCTGTGACTGACCCACGGTCACCCAGCTGGCTGCATGTGGAGGAGTGGGGGCTCAAACCTGGTTCTCCAGATTAGAGTCCGCTGCTCTTATCAGTGGGATATAATGCCATGAGGTCCACCCTCCAAAGTAGCCATTTTAAGCAGGGGAACAAATGTCTGTAATCTGGAGATCAGTTTTAATTCCTGGAGATGTCAAAGCCCCACTTTGGCAACCCTACTTAGACTACCCGGCAGTCTTCAGAGGGTAAACTATTAGAACCAAGTGGGTCTGAGACTGGTCAAGACCAAGATGAGAGAGTGCAAGCTCCACATACACTTTATGGTTAGAGAGTGATGGAGACGTGATTCTGTATTTTGGAGAGTGTGTGCTTATGTACAGTAATTGTACAGGGCACACTGATTGAAAGTAAAGGACGGCTTTGAAATTTGCTTTCTCTCGAAAAATGGATCTGGTTTGTCAGAGCTTTTTAAAGTATTTACAAATATTTTTCACTCCCCCCCTTTAAAAAAAAACCCTTATTTTTCACCATCTGTGGCCACAACGTTTTAAAAATAAAATTTAGAACATTTATTTCATAAACGGGCCTATTAATTTGTAGAAAGTTCCTCCAAAACAACAGTTTACGAGCAGAGGTTTAAAATTTATTTGTTCATTTGCCTGCTTGTTTTACTTACTTTATTAAGAGCCTACATTTGGCTGAGACTCCAGGTGGACTACAAACATTAAAAACAATGCAATGAAACAATATAAAATATTCAATATATCATGCAATAAGAATGGATTAAAAATTAGAAAACAATTGTAAGCTACTATAAAGAGTGTGATAGAACTTTTTTTTTTGGCTAGCGTTAAAAGTGCACCCTTATCCCCTTTATAAGAGTGCCCCCCTGAACAATTCCATTTTAATGCAGCCCTGTTCCCATGATTAAACTGCCTTCCTGAACAATCCCATTTTATGCTGCCGGATGGTAAGAGTGTGGGAGACTTCCAGACCTCATCAAATGGACTGTTCCACCAGGTGGGAACACAACAGAGACCATTTGGGTACGGGCAGCTGCTGATCTTTGCAGGGTGACACCTTCAGAAGCCTTTCTTCAGGTGAGTGAGGCTGCCTCATCACAGCCTACCAAAAGAGGTAGTCCTGTGGGCCCTAGGTCATGAGGATTTCCAGAAGGATTATTGCACAGGGCTAGCCATGTTAGACTGGCATAGCAAAACAGAACAGGACTCCAGTGGCACCTTAACGAATAACAGTATTGTGGAAGTTCATGGGGGCTCTTCAGTTCACGAACATTGCTTAGCGAACCACGAACTGGCCAAAATTTGTGACGAACTTTAGTTCATGAGCCAGTTCGCGCCCATCCCTACACTTCACTGAGAAAGGCAAGTTGGCTGTGCAATAAGAGAAGAAAATATCTTTTATATGGCCCAAAAATGCAGGCTTGTCCTCTGTAGGAAGGTGCACATTTTCACAAGGCGCGGAGCTGGTCTGTTCTTCCATTTGCTCCTATAGACATCAGGGGGAAATCAAACTGAAACACGCACTCGTTTTGTCTAGTTGTTTAAATAAGGCCTCTGTGGCTGTCAGTCTGGATTTGTTCTGTTTTTCTGATTAGCTGTCCATCCCGAATTTCCAGAGTGAATGAATAGCTGACTATTTTCTCAAGAGAATCAGTCACAGCAAATTCTCAGAGGCTCACTTTAGAAATTACTATGATCACCATGTATCTGTATAAATGCTTTCCAGGGTAAACAGCAGCTTCTCTTAAGGGCATAATTCTCATCTTTGCTGATGATTAAAGTTTAAGATTCTGGCACCTTAACAACTGACCTTGATGAATGTTTTCAGTGGCCTGTCACAGGACTGAAAGAGCAGCGGACACGAAGCAATTATTTAGTGATGGCCATCAGGATGAATATTCGCCAAAAGAGAGAGCCAGTGCAAAAAAATATAATCATAAAGTCAAATTTTGATTTACATGTGTCTACCGTTCTGCACTATAAGTTTCCGTTTTCGATTTCCATCAGCTGGAAATGCACCAAAGGTAAAATTTAAGACTTCACCATAAAATGGTCTCTTGGCAAGGTTATCATATAAAAGATGAAGGCCTGGAGTTTAATGTCAAATCAAATCAGAGCATATTTAACATTGAATTTGTTATAAATGGTATTCGTATTTTGCGACTAAGCTTGTTTCCTTGCTTAAAGAGCCAGCATTTCTTAGTGCCATTTCGAAGAGCCCCCGACTTCCTCAGGCTATCGTTTATAGAATCATAGAATCACAAAATCACAGAGTTGGAAGGGGCCATACAGGCCATCTAGTCCCACCCCCTGCTCAATGCAGGATCAGCCTATAGCATCTCTGACAAGTGTTTGTCCAGTCACTGCTTAAAGACTGCCAGTGAGGGGGAGCTCACCACCTCCCTAGGCAGCCAATTCCATTGTTGCACAGTCAGTGGCACAGCCCTGTCAAAGTCAAGCACTTCTAACCTCCGTTAAACACACAAAACTGCTGCCTATGGAGTCAGACGCTTGGTCTATCAAGGTCAGTATTCTCTGCTCTGACTGGCAGCGGCTCTCGAAAGCCTTTCAAAACCAGAGGATTTTCACATCAGCTGCTCCCTGATGCTTTTAACTGGAGGTGATGGGCACTGAACCAGAGACCTTCTGCGTGGCAAGCAGATGCTCTACCGCTGAGCCATTACTCCACTTGACTTCACTGAAAGATAGTTAACATTGCGCATTGTGAAATCGAGTGGAGTAATGGCTCAGCGGTGAAGCATCTGCTTGCCATGCAGAAGGTCTCTGGCATACAACTTGTGCTTAAGTTTGTTTGGACTGTGCCCCTGATAAACAACCATCCCAGGAAACAAATGCCAAGCAGGACAAAAATTATCTGGGGGGGAGGGAGATGGAGGGGAGAGTTGTAGATGGAGAAGAGCAAGCGAATAGAGGATCCAGTATCCCCTCCTGCCTCTCTGCTTGGGCAGAAATAAAAGGTTCACCTACAGCACAGCCTCTTGGTCTCTTTTCTTCATGCTGCTTGGCGACAGATGTGTTGCCTAGGAATGTATCATTCAAAGTCAAAGAAGGCCAAAGAAGGCCAAACCAAGCCAAACCAAGCTTTCAGAGTGGCCATCCTTTTAAAACGATCACCATTCAGCAGGGTGATGGTTTTTTATAACAGTGTGAAGATTTAAAGACCCCAGTTCACCAAAGAAGTAACTGAGTGTCTACCATACTCTGAGTAGTTAGTGTTCCTCAAAGAAATTGCTTCATGTCCTTTTATACAACAAAGGCCATCTGTCCATCCATCTTCTCTTCCTGTGCTGCTTCACTAGCATGGGTACGACAGACATACAAAAGCAGAGAGGGATGGAAAGGTGATCAGTTGTGTTTGGGATAAGGGAATGTTGATGCTTTATCTGGGGCCTAGGAAGAATGGAAACGTGTCAATCATGTAAGTGCACAGTTTAGATCAAGACGATGCAGAAAGGATAGACAGGATTTAATCCTTCCAGACCCACAGAGTGCTGCCAATCTATACCAGCCCACCCATGCTGCTATTTAAAGGGGAAAAGACAGGCACCTGTCATTTCTCCATCTTCTTTAAAGGGTTATAACAACATACCATTGCCTCACCTGCTTGGAACCTGAGATAATTTTAACTGCATATGACAGGGATTTACCCTTCTACAGACAACATTTGAGCTTCGCTACTGAGCTATGGTCCTCCCCTACGCAATTTTTAAATACAGTCTGGGTTTAGTCTCCAGTTTTTCCATTCTGTCCTCAGACACTGGAAAATCTAACCCAAGGATTCTGTGTGTATGTATGTGCTGAGAAAAGGTGAACAACATGGCACATTTTTAAAAGTTTCCATAGCCTCTGACTGTATAACAAATCTATGCCAGTTCCTTATATTCCACCGAATTTTCTTCTGTAATGACTTTTTCTTTCGCCTTGTATCACTGAATTGTCCTTTGCAACAGACCATCTCATTTATCAATCCCAGGCAATCAGTAAGGATTTAACACACTCCCGCTGTTGAATGGCCAAATGCAATGCAAGAATCTGACATTTATTTGTATTTTACAGAACATTAAGATGGTATGAGAGATCAAGCCGCTTTCCCTTCTCCTATTCCTTTGCTTTTCATGCATGCACCAATTTGGACTTAGGTTGCAACCAGATGGCTCTGATTGTGGGGATCAAAAACATTGCTTCGCTTCCTCCTGTCCATAAACTCAAACGTGCCATGGACTTTGGGCTCCACTTATTTCCCATTCATCCATGTTGTTATCTGCGTAGACTGATTTCTTGCCATGAGCATGGAGGTTTCCCAGAAGAAACAGATGTCTGCTTTTCCACAGATACTTTCTGTATTCCTTTGTGCACCCAGGCTACCCAGAACTCTGAACCGAGAACAGGTTCATTTTGTAACCTGTATATGAGATGCTAACAGTGCCATGTTGAATTCTGCTATTTTTATTTTTTTGTCCTGCACTTTCAATTTTACCTTCATGGCCATACGGAACAGAAACTTGCTTTTGTTTGGAGGGGAGATTCTCACTTAATTGAGTTTTGCACCTGATATCAATTTCTGAGCCCCCTCCCCCCCTCATGGTATATACACAGCACTGATCATGCTGTGAAGCGCAGAATGGTAACAAATGAGATTCTGTAAGTGAAACTTAAAGGGAAGGAGAGGTAACCAGTCAATACATAGTTCTTGGCGGGCCAAGGGCAGGAGCAGCTGCAAAGTTCATGGATGTTTTGACATAGCCCTGGAGGTCTCTTCCAACTCTATGATTCCATTTCGTATGAACTTGGCAGCCTGTTTCTGAAACGGGACATGTCTACCTGAAGGAGAGACAACAGTAAGAGCAGCCATGGTAGGAAGACCTTAAAGGTATGTGAAACATCTCTTTACTAGCTGTGTATCTAATTTGCCATATCTTTCATTGGTTTTGTAAGCAGTTTGAAGGTCATCCATGGTAGAAAGTTGGGGTAGCATTTTTTCAGCAAACAATAAAAAGTCTGGTAGTGAGATATCTGAAGCACCTGCTATACAATGCCATTGTGGGAATCAGGTCAGCTTCAGAAACCTTCCTGTGTTTACTCTTTCCTTCTGAGTATCAACAGGTGGGCTAATGACACAGAGTATTTTTAGCTGTGATGCCTAAGTGGTGGAATGCTGTCCTAAAAGAAGTCCACCTGGCCCCATTATATTCCAGTAAGTAGCAACAATTTAACTATTTTGTTTTTATTTTTGGTGAGTATATTGTGTGTGTGTGTGTCATGGTTTATTTCTTGTGACCCCTAGTGAAGAGAAGAAGAAGAGAAGATTGTATTTATACCCCTCCCTTCTCTTGGAGTCTCAGAGCAGCTTACAAACTCCTTTCCCTTCCCCTCCCCACAACAGACACTCTGTGAGGTAGGCGGGGCTGAGAGAGCTCTTTCGAGAACTGCTCTTTCGAGAACAGCTCTGACAAAACTATGGCTTGCCCAAGGTCATCCAGCCAGGTGCAAGTGTAGGAGTAGGGAATCAAACCTGGTTCTCCCAGATCAGAGTCCATGCACTTAACCACTACACCAAACTGGCTTGATTGTTTGATTGGGGCTTGATTGTTTCAGAAAGGTGGTTTACTATTGCCTGCCTCTGCATCCCAGCCCTGGTATTCCTTGGTGGTCTCTCATCCAAGTACTTTCCAGGGTCAGCTCTGCTTAGCTTCTGAAATCTAACAAGATCAGTCTTGCCTGGGCTATCCAGGTCAGGACAATGATTCAATTAATTTGATGGGCATTTGGACTCAGTGGGTAGTTGAGCTCTTGGTTATAGTTATGTCACAGTGGTATTCCAATTGATTTACTGTTTTTTCTTATTTTCAGATTGAGAGGCCATGACCATTATTTTTCATAATCTGAATGTAAATTGAATGGAAAGCAAGGGAGGTGTAGTGAGTAGAGTGTCAGCCTAGGATCCGGGAGACCCGCATTTGAATTCACACTCCATCATGGAAGCTTGCTGGGTGACCTTGGGCCAGGTGCTCTCACTTTAGCCTATCCTACCTCACAAGATTGTTATTTGGAGGATTAAATGCAGGAGGAGAGAGTGATATTGTAAACTGCTCTGGCTCCCTACTGGGGAGGAAAATGGGGTATAAAAATGAATGCAAACACTTTTAAGCCCATTCCATCTCAGTTGGAAAGAGTTAAGCATGAGTGTAACTTTTGTGAAACTGTCACATTTACCTTTGACTGGGTTGGCCCAGAAGCTTTGTAAAAATATTTATATAGCCTTAAATTTTTCAAATATTCTAAATTTCTTTATTTTGCCAACATTTGCTCTGTCAGAGGCTTTGGGGAAGGGGATCGTTTTCATGCACATTCAAATAAATGTTTCCAAACACTTAAAATGGTGCGTTAACCAGCTCTTAATTGAAAACACTCCCCAAGTGAAGGTGTGACACACAAGCAGCTGTTCTGTGCAGAGCAGTGACACAGTGACTTGCTCCAGCTAATTAATTAGAACACCTGGAGTATCTTTTGGAGCAAACCTGGAAACAAAATACTGGAGATTAAGTTTTCAAGCTACTGGTGGTCCCCAGTTAATCTCTTTCAGGTGTAAACCCATGTGTGTGTGGAAAGCAAAATCCAACCCATTCCTTCGAGACAGGAGGTCTTTGGGCTAATAACTGCAGCATGTCGTTTCCATAAAATTTACAAGGTTGCCTTTAAATTTTAGTAGTGGCGGGCCTGTAATAAATGCCAATGAGGTCCATCAAAATGAGCATTTTTGTGTTTCCCCATGAAAACAGATCAACCTTTTTCACAGCCTCCACACAGATGAATTTGCGCAATTATGCCACATATCTTTGGCAGAGAAGGCCTTCTTACTCTCAAAAATCAACATGCTAAGTCATAAATGCGGAGGGGAAATAAACACTGGGACATAATAAAAGGCAGCTAGAACTGGATTAAGCGTTTCTGTCTTGCACTCAAATGCCAATATTGTAACAAGAAGTTTCTACCAGGGGAGGCTTTTGTAAGGAGGGGAGCATATTGCTTTCAAGTTTCCCAGTTCTATCCATCCGTCTGTCTTTCTGTTTGTCCGTCTGTCCAGTGCTTTTCTTGTTTTTAAAAAGGGTGTTGGTACTCATATATAAGGTTGTAGCAATTTCTACCAATTCCCTTCTCAGGATTTGGGAGAGCCCTCAAAAAAAGTACCGTACCAGTGAGTACCTCCATTTAAAAAATCCCGCTATCTGTCTGTCAGTCAGTCGGACGGTCTGTGCAAATTGTCAAAAAACAAAACAAAACACCCTCGTGTCCTCCTGATCTCATTAAAATGCTTCTAAACCTTGTTGGCCATGATTTATGTGTTTGTAGCAACCCAAATCTATTTCTTCTCCAATGTGTTAAGCAGGAAAGTCAGCTATGGATTCCAGCTGTACAACAAATATGCCTAAAATGCCATCACTTACCGTAGAGTCAACACTTGGCATCCCTTTGAAAAATGCTGAAATGTCATTATTCGGAACATGATGCAGAGACTATCAGCATGACATATCATGGGATATCAGGTACGCTTTTATTAACAGCTGCCATACATTGTATCCCAGCACATCAAGCCAAATGTCCCACAGTAGGCTTAGTTCCACTGAAATCAGTCTTTGTCTGTAATGAATTTCACTTGGGAGCTTGGAAAATGACAGCTCAAAACTAACTTAAGGCAAGGGACTCTCTCATTTTTGTCATTTGGGGGCTGGAATTTTCAGCTCACCTTTTCTTCCATGGGGAAAGTGTGGTGGTCATGACCCCCAGGAACACCTGTTTATAAACTCTGGGTAATTGTGCTGAAATATAGCAGTATACAGGAAGAGAAACACATTGCGTTGGTTCATTTTCAAGCAATGGCTCTAATTTTTTCTTTTCAGTATGCTACAGCTGACTTTTTAGCAGTGAAGGTATCTTCATATTATTTATTGACTGTGTAGCCCACTTCTCTCACTAACACTCCAGGCTGAGTCCACAGTGTATGACAATGCAATCAAAAAGCTAGAGATAATCAACTAAAATACAACAGGGTAGGATCACCAAAATTAGGAACAATGCAGTGCAATGAAGTTTGAGTCCAGTTGCACCTTTAAGACCAACAAAGTTTAATTCTGGGTGTAAGCTTTTGTATGCCTGAAGAAATGTGCATGCACATGAAAGCTTACACCCAGAATTAAACTTCATTGGTCTTAAAAGTGCCACTGGACTCTAACTCTTTTCTTTTTCTTCTTCTTTTGAGTACATCATGAATGAGAGCAGTGACTGTTTGTAGTAACTGATTTAGATAATACCAGGATCAGTGTTAGAGAATAACAGTATCAATGCCATTGACTCCATTAAGTGAGTATTTAGATAAATTTACTATGTAGAAATTTGGGGATTAAGTCATGGAGAAGAGAAAGTGCAGATTCCAGGGCTGCAGGTAATGTTGTCAACTCCAGATTGGGAAATTCCTGGAAATGTGGAGGTAGAGCCTGGAGGTAGTGGGATTTGGAGAAGGGAGGGATTTCAGCGGAGTATAATGCCACTGAGTCCACTGTCTTCTCTAGGGGACCTGATCTCTGAAGTCTGGAGATGAGTTGTAATTCCAGAAGATCTCCAGGCTTCACCTGGAAACTGGCAACCCTAGCTGCAGGGGAGGCAATGTGTTGCCAATGCAGCCCAAATAGGGCCCAGGCTGATCCCACTCCAAACACAGCTTCTGGACAGGTAGAAGAAAAGATTTCATCCTCTTCCTCCAGGCTGAAAGGGCTTGTCAGTTTTAGAAGAACAAGGGGCAAGGGCAAGTTTGGATAATCAGCCATTAAGCTAATTGGGCGGCCTTGGGTAGGTCACTCTCACAGCCTCATATTCCTCATGGGGTTGTTGGGAAGATAAAACATCACAGAGGAGAACTGTGTAGACAGTCCTAAAGTCTTTGGAGGAAGAGTGAGGTAAATTGGAGATAGGGGGATGTGTTAAGTGCTGTCAAGTACCTTCCAACTTATGGCAACCCTATGAATTTTTGTTGTTGTTATTAATGTCTTCCAAAATGTACAGTCATTAACAGCCTTCAAATTGAGGTCTGTGACTGAGTTAATCCATCTCATGTCTTCCTCTTTTCATGCTGCCTTCAACTTTTTCTAGCATTATTGTCTTTTCCAGTGACTCTTGTCTTCTCATAATGTAACCAAAGTACACAAAACCTCAGTTTAATCATTTTAGCTTCTAGAGCGAGTTCAGGCTTGACTTTACCTACAACCACTTTTTTGTCTTTTTAGTGGTCTGCAGTATCTGTAAAACTCTCTTCCAACACCACATTTCACAGCAATCAACTTTCTTCCTGTCAGCTTTCTCCATTATCCAGCTTTCACACCCACACATAGTAATGGGGAATACAATTGCATGAATTATCTTGATCATGGTCACCAGTGACACATCCTTACACTTCAGGATCTTTTCTAGCACCTTCATGGCTGCCCATCACACAGTCTCCATCTCCTTCTGATGTCTTGGTTGCAGTCTCCCTTTTGGTTGACGATGGAGCCAAGGTATGGAAAATCTCGAACAATTTCAGTTTCTTCACTGGCAACCTTAAAGTTGTATAATTTCCCAGTAGTCATCATTACTTTTGTCTTCTTGATGTTCAGCTGTAATCCTGCGTTGGCACTTTCTGCTTTAACCTTCATCAGTAGTCATTTCAAGGCTTTGCTATTTTCTGTTGGTAATGTGGTGTCATCTGCATATCTTGTTAATGTTCCTTCCAACAATTTTCATTCCACTTTCATCTAAATCCAATCTAGTATTCCTTATGATATATTCTGCATATGGATTGAAGAGACAGGGAGATAATAGGGCTGGCTGTCTGGATAGACAGGGATAGATAGGGACTGATGGACAGATAGACAGACCTGTGGGTAATTATGATCAGCCTATTATTCAGACACAGTAAATGAAACAAAATCAAGTAATCCTGCATTGGTGAAAGCCTTTCTGCTATTTGAAAATGTCTCTGTAAAGTTTAATCAAAGCAACCAAGATGCAATTACAGTAGATGATCCCAAGCCTGTGTCCCAAATCCTACCTGCCTCCATAAAATCAAATAAAAAAAATTAACAGTGCAGCTATTGTGATTTGCACATAACTGAATGTGCCAGCTCATAATCTTTAATATCCACCGCTGACAGGATGGAATTAACTGCATTTTTTGTGCAACTTTCATTCCACTACCCGCCCCCCCCCCCCACTGGTATAGTGCCACTGTCCATTTGCATCCTGATACCATTGTGGTCATGCTTGTTCACTTGAACTGCAGGACTTAGACTATGACCAGGGTAGACCGAGACCTCAAACTAACAATATTTATGCAAGTTAAAGATGCCTTTTGTTGAAACTCTCCAGCTATGCTTGCCAACAGAAGCGTTTCATGCGCAAGAGAATCAATAGAGAATTATAGTTAAGCCCTGTAATAATTATCCTCATTAGATGTAACCAGAGCACAGTTGGGATGAATTCAGTTATAAACTCTACTAATACCCAGGAAGCATATTAGAAATGTAATTTAATAATCCTGGAAATACCAACACAATTCTTTTTGTCTTTATCCCCAAGTCTATTAAAGGAGGGAGGCAACCCTGTAGAGTGAGAAGACAGATTTTTCTCCTTATCCTTTAAACACAAAGCTAAGAAATTGAAATAGCCAGAGTGGGGGAAGACAGAAAGTCAAAGGAGAAGCTAAGGGCCACAACTTGTCATAGATCTGAGCCAAGATGGGTAGAAGGAAATTTCACAAATGTTTTCACAGTCATTCTTCTTTTCACTAATTTTTTGCTCCTCTTTCCGAAAGCGTGCAGGTCTGTTTGCAAGAGGCTGCTTGTCAGGACAGGTCACCGCTGCAAGGACAACCAGGAGTGCCAAACAGGGAACACTGGCTAAGTTGCCTGATCATTAGTCATGCATTTCCTCCACCCACCATCCATTCTGACTGAGGGCAACAGGAAAGCTTCATTTGCCTTCAGTGATGTTGTCGCATGGCCCAGTATGACTGGCTTCATGACACCATTAAGGCAGCATACTCATTACATGATCCTTGATTGGTTGGGATTACACAGTGAAAAAACATTTTCAAGTACATGCTTGGTTCTCAAGCAGCCAATACGAATGGGAAGCTGAAGCTGAAAACAAATATGAATGAAAGAATGGAAGGCAGCTTTTTAAAAAAATCACCCCACTTTTTTTTTTTAAAGAACTGTTTTCACAATGAAAATTGAGCCTCGTAAAAATTGTCACATCTCCATCAGTAAGACTTGTCTGTCAAGTGGAGGGGAAAACTCTATATACACAAACTAAGACTCACATTGAACAGTCCCTTCTATGAAAGTGAACGAAGATGCTAATTTCCAGAGGAGTTCTGCACTCACATAGGAACTTCACAAAAAGGTTATAACAAGATGGGTTTCTTGGAATGGGGTCCAGAATTTAAAAGATAGAACAGCTGGAATTAAATGCTGGAATGCATAAAAGTACTGAAACGGAGGAATATCAATGAAGGAAGATCAAAGGCTGTAATGAGTGGAAGGGGGAATGGCCTATAAATGACAGGGATGAAGAAAATCAAAATTCCCGTCAGCTTCTGAGTGGCAGAATCCACCAAATATTAGCCAGGGCAGAGGAGGCGATAGGCTGTTAATTACAGTTATGTTTTGTCTATTAAAGAAGTACTCTGCACAAATACTCATGTAGATCGCCTAAAGGTCTGAGCTTTCAAGATCATTGTTACAGATTGCTTCTAGCCTGAAGACTGTTTTAGGAGGATCATATTAGATGGCTGAATGTTTTCTGCTGTTCTGCATGTTTTCTGCTGTTCTATCCTACTGTACATATCATCTTGCTTTTACTGCATTAGCTTATGCTTTGTAATCCCTCCTTCTGCGCTGCTCACACTACACTTTGCCTTAGGCAGTCTGTTGTTGCTCGCATTGGCATTCAGTTTTGTATTCCTAGCCCTATTGTGTTGTTCATTGGATGTCTTCTCTTATATTATTGCATTTTTTCTTTTCTGTTACTCTGCAATCTACCTTGTGTCTTGACGTGAATGGCAGGCAATAAAATACAACAACAACAACAAGAAGAAAATACACTGGCTGGGTTTCAATAACTTTTTTAATGGTTGGTTAATGTTAATGATTGTTATGCTTTTTCGTTACTTTAATATGTTTTACTTTATGAGACACCTCAAGTAGGTCTCTGGAGCGGTATCATGTATCTTATTCCAAACCAAGCCATACAGCAAGATCAACAGATTTGCAAACTGGAGCTATGGACAGGTAGGAGAGATTTCTCTACAAATCTGAAAGAAGTCCCAGGTTTGCAGACAAATCTGAAATCTATATATATAAAAAAGAAATCAAGAAATTAAAACTCACCCAATTAATGGAAACAACATCTGCAGCTTTAAGAAAAGAATGCCCAGTCAGCTCTCAGTCACCATTTTGGATATTGCTAGGCAATCCGGGCAGTATTGCTCAGCCTTGCTTTCTGTAACCTGGAGGTCAAAACAGCCCTTAAAAAGCTCCCATCTCACTCTTCCCATGTCCACTGATGAAGGAGCTGGTGACAGGACCCATACCCACAGCAACCCCCAGAGAACCACTGTCCACACAACTGGGCCCAGCCCAGCAGTGGCCATCACTGCTCAGCTGGACCAGACTTTATGAAGGGAGAGGCTGTTGGGGGAAGTTAAGGAAGGAAAGCTGAAGACAGGAGGGCAGATTAAAGTAGGCTGATCGGTGGGTGGGACAGAGAAAAAGAAGCAGGATAAGTAGGAAGCAGGAATTCCCCAACTCCAGCTCCCATTGCCAGTTGCACTGCTGTAGAAATATATATATATATATATTAAAAGACACCATCAGCAATGGCATGAAGTCACTTCCAGGAAAAGCCCAGAAGTGTTATCAGTCCTCTCTAGGAATTGCTAGAAATTCTGTGGTTGCCACTGAGTTTCCAGTGATCCCTAGAGACATGTGACATCACTGCCATGTTTTTCCTGGAAGTGATATCATGCCATCACAAACAACAACCTGCCATGTCCCCACCCTCCCTGGTCACCCACTGGTTACCAGGTGGGGCTATTCCCCCCCCCTGGAGGTGAGGGATCACCTGCCACCACTCAGTTTGCCAGTGGGGGGGGCAAATGGCCAGAAATGGGGGTGAGGATGTCAACAGCATCCTAACATGCTGCGGTCACTCCCTATGAGTCTGGAAGTGATGTTAGCATGTCACTGGGGAACACCACAGATGCTCTGGCATTTGGGAAAAACTCTAAGGGAGTGGTGTCAGCTGCCAGTATGTCCCCTTGCTGGTTACCAGGCCCTACCACATAACCCTAGGGAAGTAGTTAGAGGGGCTACTGGGGAAGGGAAAGAGAAAATAGTGGGGGAGGGCAAGAAAGGGAGAAATGCCCTCACAAGTCTTCGCAAGTCCTTGCATGTCCCCTGCTTGTAAATTTTGTGAACAAATATATAATAACAGATTAATTTTGTCACTCACATTAATAAAGAAATAATGGCATGTTTTTGTTTTCCCTTTCCTTGACTATGCAATAATTTACCACCATGATTATAATTCTAAAGCACATTAATTTCTTCCCCATACACTGGAAAACATACAAGTCACTTCAAGACTGGTCATTCACAGAAGGTTTTTTTTTTTTTAAATGGGTGTTTACTAACATGGAGAGAAATAAAACCATTTGTTTGGTGACAAGACTGAAAGCAAAAACAGGTTCCTTCAGCGTGAGCTCTGGTAATGTCAAGATTTTTTAAACATCAGGCCAAGGCATTAGAATATTAGATATTTATGTGATCATTACAGACATATAGCGTAGGGGAAAGTTATGAACAAGATCTAAACCACATGCTATTAAATTATGTTATTTCTGGCATCATTGTTATTGGCAGTAAAATTACCTTGATTGCTATCAGCTATAATCAAATGTAGGAGAAAGCTGGCATGCTAATACCTTTCACGATAAAAATGCCTGTTAACAGTCAGGCGGGGCGGAATTGTGACATGACATGCAGTACAAAATGTTATTTTGCAGAAGCTGATGAACAACATAATGAATGTTCTGTTTGTTTCCGCGCACAGAGGATATGTGACATATTTACATTTTTTAAACATGTCAACAGTTTAGCACTGCAAAGAAGCCCGTTGAGCATATGGAAATGTTTGTATCAAAGCAAATTGCTTGGGGCCAGATCTGACGTTATGTTGTACATCTGGCATTCCTTAATCTGATGAATGTGTGAATGGCAGTGATGGGTGAAGACTCCTCTGTTTGAATTGGAATCTGATTGCAGTGCCCTTGAACACTCAGCGAAGAAAAGTTCACTTTTTATTGTTCAGAATTCTTCAAAACAATTCCATCTGTTTTGCTCAGGTGCATTATCCTACTGGCTACTCCTCTCCCTCATCTACCATCTACCCAAACCACCTGACAGAAGAATTCACTAATTTACAAAAAGGTTAAGAGTTTTTCTTCAGTTGTCTTGTGCCTGTTGGTACAGGAATGGGTGAAGCTGTGGGGCTCGTTTCTCTAGCATTCCCGTTTTGTTCATACTGCCTGCCTGATTCTAAAAGCCAGGCGTATTTAGATTAATCGAATGTTCAAAACTCGATTGCCAATACTTTTTGTGCATTCTCTCACAGTCAATGGGCGATTGGTGTCCAATTCAGTAAGTTTTTTAAAAAATTGAATTCTAAAGAAGAGACTTCTGATTTTCTCTGCAGCAAATACAAATAAAATTATGAAGTTATTTTTTACTTCATGATTACATAAAGAAAAAACCTCTCTCTTTTCTATTGTCTCAAGCATCACATCTGTAAGTCATCAATTCATTTTTTTCTGTTTCATGCAAAAAGTCTATAAGGGGTTTCCAGTCAGCAATAAATATAGATGTTGTCTTTTCTCTCTGCATCTTAAGGAAGTAAGTTTCACCATCTCTGCCATCATCTTCACCAACCATTTCTCTATTGTAGGTAATCCTACCTTTCCACTTTTGAGCATATAATAATCATGCTGCTGTTGTCATATATAAAACAAAGTTCCGTGACTTTTTTCCAACTGTCTATCCATTAGTCCCAAAAGAAAAGCCTCTGGTTTCAGTTGTATATTAGTCTTTAAGATCATCTAAATTAGTGAATGTATTTGTATCCATTTTCTTAGCTTTGTTACATGTCCACCAAGTCCCTTCATGTTTTTCACATTTCCAACATAAATTCAAAATACCTTTATACATTCTAGCTGATTTCTTAGGTGACACAATACCAATAGTTCATCATTTTATAGAAATTAAGGTAAATTTGAGTCCTTTCAACTACATATTTTCCCATTGTTCCATTAATATACTGTAGCCAGAGGTCACCATGACTTTTATATACATGCACACATACGCGCACGTGTGCCCTACTGTTATCAAATCTTTCTTAACTTCATTTTACATTTCCCTTGAGAAAATTCTATGTCACAGTCAGTGCTCCCTCTAAGCTGTGTAGTCTTGTGAGCAAAAATTCTACTTTGTGAGCTACTAGCATTAAAGTTGTGAGCCAGTGATTTGGTTGCTGCATAAATTAGTTTGCTCTGGAGCCATCCTTCCTGAGCTAAGACAAAAATGTGTGAGCTGGAAGCTAAAAAACTGAGCTAGCTCTCACTAACTCATCTTAGAGGGAACACTGGTCACAATATGCTAACCATTTATGTTTATTTATCATTTCTCATCTAAAGTATGCTTTCAGTGTTGAGAGCCACAGAGGTGTTTTCGGGCACAATCTAAATTTGTATTTGTTACATATTCTCAAAATGACATTTCTAACATAACAGTTTTTAAAATCTGCATTCACTTTAACTTTGTTATATCACAAATAACCATGCCATCCAAATCTCAGATCATGTGCTTCTAATTCCAAAAGCCTTTTGTTTCTCAACAACACCCATTCTTTCATCCAAACTAGACAGCAAACAGTAAGCTATAGTTTCAAGGCAGATAAACCCAGTCCTTCTCTTTCCTTTGCAGCCTGCAATATATTTAACACATGGTTTTTTCCCTTGCCATGCAAATTTAGATACATTCTTCTGCCATTGTTTAAATAGTACATCAGTTATCCAAACAGGTACTGTATGAAACAAAAATAACATTTTAGGTAAAACATTCATCTTAATCACAGATATTCTCCCCAACAATGACAGTTGAAGTTTATCCCATCTTAACATGTATTTTTAACTTCATTTGATGTCGTAACATAATTATTTCGATATAGCAAGCAATTCATATTTGTCAAAGTGAGACCCAAATATTTTACCTTCTTTTCAACCTTAAAACCCATTTTAATCATCAATTCTATTTACCCCTGTAATTTCATATTTTTGGTTAACATCTTTGTCTTCTATTTGTTGATTTTAAAACCCCTTAATGCACCAAATTCTTTCAATTTATCCATTAATCATTCAGTTCTGTTTAAGGGATCTTTCAAAGCTATCACCAAATAATCTGCAAAGGCTATTAATTTATAAATTTCTTTTTTAATCCTTACACACACACACCAAACTTCTCATTTTGTCTTATATCATCTCTATTCGGTGTTTCAAGAACTAAAATAAACAAGAGAGGGGACAATGAGCAACCCTATATTGTTCCTTTTTGTATCTCACATGGTTTAGTTAGATCTCCATTAACAATTACTTGTGCAGTCTGTAAGATAGAAATCAATTTCACCCATTTTATAAAGTTATCTCCAAAAGTCATATCTTCCAAAACTTTAAGCAGAAAGGTCCAATTCACATTATCAAAAGCCTTTTCTGCATCTAAAAAAAAAATCAGTGCAACTTGTTTTTTATTATGTTTTTCTAAATATTCCAAAATGTCTAACACAGTTCTAACATTGTTCTTCAACTGCCTATTGGGTAAAAACCCAGAATGACCTTCATAAATAATTCTTGCAAAATTATTTTCAGTCTTTCAGCTAGAATTGTTGTCAATTTGTAGTCATTATTCAGTAATGATATTGGTCAATAATTTCTTTATAGCTTTCAGAATGGCCCTTATTATTATGGGTCCATTCATAATTTGTCTGTTCTTCTGTGATCCTAGGTAAATTTTGTTTTCTAAGATATTAATCTGTTTTCTCCAATGGAACATCATCTCTTTTATATAAATTATAATAATACTGATATAATGTTTTTGAATAGCTTCATTATCTATTAATACAATATCTCCCTCTCATGGTTTCAATATGATTTTTCTCTCTCTTTCTTTTCACAGTTTATATGCCAACCAATTCCCTGGTTTATTTGCATATTCAAAGTTTCTTTGTTTTACATAATTCAATTTTATTTCCATTTCTCTTATTATTAGCATAGATCATTGTTGCTGTAGAATCTTAATTTGTTGTGAGATACTTGTATTCCCTGGGGAATTCTTTAATTCTTTTCTTATTTTTTAATCTCATCCAAAATGGTTTGTATTTTCTCTTGCCTCTTCTTCTAATATTAAAAAATATGTTTTATCAGATGGCCTCCCATAAAGACTTAATTGTATCCCAAACCATTCTCAGGTCTGTGCCTTTATTTAAATTGATTTCAAAAAATATTTTAATTTCTTCTTACAATCCTTGACAATTGTTTCTTTTTGTAGCAGTGATTCATTTACAGAACAATCCTAGCAGGGGGGCTGAAAGCGCCCAGGGAACCAACTGACCTCTGTGTTGGTGCAAATCTGAGATAGGCCCACATGGAGGCCACTTACAATGATGAAGGCCCCCAGAGCCACTCCTTCACTTGCAGTTGCTGGTGGTGGGTTGCAGCAGCCACCTGTTGGCACAAATGAGATGTAGACTACTGCACCACTGGACTCCACTCCCTTGCCACATGGCCTCTGACTGGTTTTGGCAACCCTGTCCAACATAGCATCATCACCTCCATGCCACCATGACATGGTTGCTATATACATTAGCCCAGTTATGAACACAAAACACTAGTGCAAACCCAATGACTCTGCCTGCTGGCTGCTGCATAATGTATGCCCTTAGGGAATAGACTAGTGCTGCCATAGTCATGTGGCAGCCAGCCACCATAGTGCAGATGTGCCTCAGGATTGCTCAATTAATCTCCATCTAAGGGTGCTAGGTTTTCTTTATAAACCAAACTCACACAGTCCATTATCTTTTCTTCCTCTTGTTCCTCATCGATTGTTGTCTATTGGTCCTCTTCCTCAAAAGTAGTCTACTGGTTGAAAATATATATTTCCAAGTTGATACGATTGAAAGCTTTCATGGACTGCTGTTCTAACTGCCATTTGAAAAATCTTCAAAAAATCCTTTATTGAAAGTTGAATAAAATCAGGATCCATAAATATTGGGTCTGTAAGTAAAGCCTCTGAAGAAATCTGCAATCTATCTGAGTCATGCATTTTCCAGGAGTATGCTCATACAAGAGGCTCATTGAAGTGTTTTCAGGACTGCTGTTTCAAGGTCAGGTTGTGAAGTCATACAGAAACAACACAATAGAAGGAGTTATCAGTTGTTTAAGAACGTGAAGTTAAAGTGAAGCCAAACAAACTCTTATCTTTCACAATAGAGTTATTATGGGAGAAGAGAGGGAGAATCCACTTTAGTTTCCAAGTTTCAGAAATTTCAATTGAAACAATCTTTTTTGTTCCCATAAAGCCAGTCCATAGGTAGAAGAAAAGTTTAGAGATTAGCTCAGTCCAATATGATCCCAAAGGAATCAGACCATAAAGGTTATTCCACACAAAAGAAGGAAAAGTATTTAAAGATATTCCAAAGTCTTCAAGAAGAGAGAAACATAAAAACTCCAATATCCAAGGTAAATGAATTGTGTATTCAGTCAGTTCAGAAAGTAGGTAAATCCACAGGTGTAACACATAAGGGGGAAAGTATTTCAAAATTCAAAGACTCTGTTCCTTTAAGGAGCCCACCAGGTCGTTTTTAAGAGTCTGAATGGTCTTTGAGAAGCCACTGGGTGGAGAGGGGGATGGGAAACTTCCTCCTCTTTTGTAATGGTAATTTAAGATTTAAACAGCTCAAAAAAAAAAAGATCAGAGAATCTACAAGTTGCTTTGCAGGTAAGGAGTACTCACAAGGTTTGCCTTAGTTGAGACTGCAGAAGTAGAAAGAAGGTAGCCCTGGCACTACAGGGGAGCTGCAGCTTCACCTCTGTGAAACTGTCATGGAGGCTCTTGACGATCTCATCCGTCGGAGCAAAACTGGGCTACAACTTGCTGTTGCTACATGCGAGGAGCTTGATTCAAGCTGCTTGGATTGGGTCCCTCTCCAGGGGAACCCAAGGTACTGGGGAGCCCTCCAGACCCCTAAAGAGCCCGTCAATTCAGGCACCACATCAGGAGGGATTCCTGTGTGCATCTGATCTTGCTGCAGTGCTACCCAGAAGCCCCAAGCCAGTGTGAATTCTGTGTTCCAAAGCTCTGGTGGGCAGACTGAGGGAGCTGCTGCAAACAAAGCCATATAACTGAAGGGAAACAATGTAATGGTATGAAATGGAGATGTCCAAACAGTTTGCAGAATAATCAGTTCTCTCATAGCAAACAGGAAGCAGGATGTCAGCCAAACTGGTGGATACTCAACCATGCCTACCACAGACTGACATTTTCAGCAGTATGCCATTATGCCCATGCTGTCAGTACTGTAACTTTGTCATACATAACTGGATTCTAGTCCAAGAGCACCTAACAAGATTTGGGGGGGGGGAATAAGCTTTTGAGAGTCAAAGCTCCCTTTGTCAGGATGTCTCAAAAACTTACATCCCCCAAATCTTGTTCATCTCAAAGGTATTACTGGATTCCAGTCTAGCTGTTCTACTGCTAACCAACACCCTCTGAAAACAACTTTGTCATGCACATAGCCTTTAGTGCTATATCATATATGGAACCCCATTTATTTTCTCCATGCAGTCACAGATGTGAACACCTGGAAAAATATTAATATGGACTGCATGGGCACACTGACAGCTGTGATATGTGATCACAAAAGTGGGAGAAAGCAAAGACATGCTCACGGAAAGAGCTGCTGGAGGTCTCATTGTCCTGGCTTGCACTGCGGATGAAAATAGACATAATACAAAAAGAGAAGTCGTAGAGGGTTCTTCATCTCTGCAGGATGAGTCCGGCTTCCTCCTGGCTTTGTATATGGAGTGACAGATGTACATACCAGTGAATCAAAGGCTGGTTTAGTCATCAGTCTCACCCTTCCTCCTGAATCTAACTTCCTCCTGTGTTTCTTTAACTGTTTAATGGCTTTTAACTTTCCAAAATAGGGTCTTCTGTATTCCACCATGTTGAAAAACCTACACAACCAGTTTTGTCAAAAAAAAAAAAGTTCTCACAACAGGAGTGTATCTATCACAAAACAGGAAAAATTATCCACCATTTTCACAGCAGTGCATTTATACATAGCCTAACATTCCTCCACATAATCATGTAGAAGCGTCTGAGGTTACTTAAACTGGACTTCCATGTCTGAACTGGTTTTTCAGTTGTACGGCATGAAGACTGATGGGGAACATAAAGCTGTCATTTTTCATATTTCTCCTTTGCCAAAGACAGTTTAAAAAATATTTTCATGTTCAAATTCTACATTACCCCTGGAATACAAAAACAATCTGGATTCTTTGTTGGCATTTCTTTCTTCAGATTCTGGAGCTGTCCCTAGAATACAGAAGTAATCTGGATTCTTGTTCTCTCAGAAGTTATATTTAGTAGGTAAAAACTCCAGAAAGCTACTGCATAACTCTTTGCCCCAGGGGGGTCACATCACGGGCAAGGGACTTTCGGCCTAAATAGAGCAGAACCCTCTCATCTGAAAGCTGTTTACAGTGAACGTCTAGGATTTCCAAAGGAGCAGAAATCTCCCAAGTGCCTAAACTCCATATGAAACAAATGGAAAATGACAAATCCACAAGGTCACTGCCCTGTCTAATTTGTTGGTCTGGTTCTGCCTGTTAGCCTTCACTAGACATGTACATTCTTTTCCTTAAAAAGGAATGTGGTAACTTACCTCTGTGCAGTACAGTCAATGAATGGTGATGTGCTAAAACTGGGAAATACTTCCCTGACCAAGTGGATGGTCCTTTCGTAACTCGAACAAAACATACAGTCATATTTTTATCTGTGTAGGGGACAGACTAGATGAGATCTATGCGATCTGTAATTAGAATATCCCATTTTTTTAAAGTGACTAAAAGGTGACAGGGCTCAGGGAAAGAGATGGAGATAACACTTTCCCCTGCCAGGGGATTCTTAACCATGTGATTTAGATTCATGGTTGGTGGGTAGGGTTGCCAGGTCTGGCCAGGGAGCCTGGGGAAAGCAGGGTTTGGGGAAGGGAAGGACCTCTGTGGGGCATAATGCAATAGAGTTTACCCTCCAAAGCAGCCATTTTCTCCAGGGGAACAGATTTCTGTAGTCTGGAAATGAACTGAATTGTGAGATACACAAGCAAGATACCTGTATCATTCTCTCAAACACAATATTGTTTAAGGAATGCTGGAGACTTTTTAAATCTGGTGCCTTACAGTGGACAAAAGGAAATCCTACTTTACACAGAGAGTGATTAAAATGTGGAATTTGCTGCTAAAGGATATAGTGATGGCCACAGGAATAAACAGCTTTAAAAGGGGATTAGAAAGATTCATGGAGGACAAGTCTATCAATGGTTACTAGCCATGGTGACTAAGGGGACCCTTCACATTCAGAGGTACTCAACCTCTGAATCCCAGAGCCAGGAGGCAGTGTCAGGGGAAGGCCTCAGCCTCTATGCCCTGTTGTTGGCCCTCCAGAAGAAATGGTTGACCACTGTGTGAGACAGGATGTGGGACTGGATGGACCACTGGGCTGATCCAACAGGGCTCTTCTTATGTTCTTAAATTGCACAGAGAGCCACTGATGTAGTGCTTAGTGTGATGGACTAGGATCTTGAAGAGCCAAATTCAAAACCCTACTGAGCCATGAAGCTTTCTAGGTGACCATAGGCCAGTCACTGTTCTCCACCGCCACAGCCACATACAGGCCCCATGTGGCTCCCAGTCACTGCTGCTGTCATCGGCGATTTCAGCACAGCTCCCAGAATCAGCCACCACCACAACCAGTCCCGGCTCAGTTTTAAAAAACAACAACAAATGGGGTGGAGGGAATGGATCTTTTAGGCCATGGTCTTAAGGCACCATTATCAGCATCTTCTGTAGGATCTTTAGCTGACTTCTACAAGCACAGGGTGTGTCTAGCTGATATCAAGTTGTGATCTTGGCATGCTGGGAAGAGGAACAAAAATGGAAGCCACCCAGCTGAAAATGTAACAACCCATAACAGATCCAATGTCAGTTCTTTACAGGGGTGAAGCAACTGTGCCACATTCTGAACCCAGAACAGACCCATCACCCCACATTCTCAGAACACCAGTTTGGCTGTGTGAACTGGCCTTTCAGAGAACCAGAGCAGGGCTTAGCCAGCTGGCATGGTTTAGAGCCGCCCTCGGGCTCAAGGAACTATGGTTTTCTGCCCCTGCAGCTCAACTGTGTCCAGTTGATAATCTTGTTTAAACTTATAACCAGAGGAGTCTGTGTCAATTTTCAAAGAGGCTGGAATGATAAAACCAGCAATATTTATTTACTGGCGCATGGATTTCTGTGAGGTTTTCATTCCCCTCCCTCCTTTTTCCTCGTGTTATAAACAGTCGTTTCCATGCATTATTGACACAGATTATAAAGTACAGAGATCTGTATTTATGGATGCTTATTCTGTTGCACATGAATTCATTGCTTCCAGATAGGGTCACTGGATGCAGCATAAGAAGGAATGTACATTACCAAGGAGGCAAAGCCAAGAGACTTGTGTGCCGGGATCTTTTGTCTGCAGTTCAATCTCTGCCTGCCTAGGAGTGACAGGATCAGGGAAGAATTTTCTGTGACTAATTAGGTTTGAACTTGCCAGAGAGAAAATGGACATTGGCAGACTATTGTAGAAAAGTGAGGCAGAGTTTGAACTAGATTGAACTTAATTTCCTTTGCACTGAAAGGAAAGAAAGATTAATGAAATATCCCCAAATCCATCCTGTTAGTTTTTATTGAATCAGCAAATGAAATTTAAGCTCCAATTCTGTTATAAAATCTTTTTCCTGTAGATTGAGTTTCAGCAAACACGAGCGCAACAGACAGGCTTCCCCGTCTCACCGTTTTAGATATGAAAATTGCATTATTTCCATCAACAGTAACATTACTTTAGGCAAATGGCATGTTTAAAGCCAATCAGTCCTCAGAAGAAAGACACAAAACGTTACCTGCTTCATTAAACGGTCATAAATTCTGCTGGCAGATTTTGGAAGATCTCGTGCTGATGTTCTAAATTGGCCGGCTCCTTCTCCCACTCATATTAAACCAATTCTGAATAAAAACAGGATTTACTTTTGTGTCGTTAAAGAGAAGTTATGCTTGTGTTTCTCCTTCACCAACTTTGTACTTTTTGTCCTCTCGATAAGAACTGTATTGCAGAGGGAACACACAATATCTGCTTTAAACCTAAAAAGTCAGTTTTGTGAGGCAGGTTCTCTGAATTCCCAGTTTTCATTTTTTTTAAAAAGAGTAAGTCTCTAGCCTCTTCCATTGTGGAGATATAAGGGGAAAGGTGTATCTCCACAACAACAGGGGCTAGAAGCTTACTTTTTGTTTTAAATGAGAGCTGGGAATCCAGAGAACCTGTTACACATTTTTTTAAAAAACTGAAAAAGTCCCAGTGGCCCAGTGTTGGTAGAGTGGCTGCTCCTTGGGGACCGGGACAGGGAAACCTGCTATGTGGAAGCTCTATTGCTGCTGTGCTATATCAGCAGCTGCAGCAACAGTAGGGGAACCATATAAGTCAGTGCCCATGTGGAAATGACCTGACTGACTGGTCCTTCTGACAATCACAAGCCAGATCCCCCTCAGATCCTTTAAAAAAAAAGTCTAAACAAAGCTATTATTTTCTAGATAATAGGCACTGAATATATGTTTGATCAAGGTACTTAAGAAAATTCTTAAACAGGACAGAGGCATGCATTTATTTGAGCATTTTGCATTTATTTATTTATATCTTGCTTTTCTCCCCATTTGGGACTCAAAGCAGCTTTTAGAGCATCATTTTCCTTTCCTCCATTTTCTCACAACAGCAGCCCTGGACAGGCTGAGAGTTTGTGGCAGGCACAGGGTCACCCAGCCAGCTTCCATGGCAGAAGAGGAGATACAGACTCAAGTCACCCAAGATGCTAATCTGCCACTTTATCCATTACACTACCCTGGCTCTCTGACAGACTGCCTAAAACATAAATGGGAAGGAAGAAGAGCAAGAGGCAACTGGCATTTGATCCTGAGCTGTACTTGTGTTTGAAATGTGAAGGAGGGCAACTGAGTTCACCCTGCAGCAGGGAAACTTGCACCCGATCCTATTTTGTAGGTTATGGTTCTGCGTAGGTTAGTTCTATGCACCCAAATGTGACCTGCCAAAACAGCCTCTTCTGTAGAACTGTTACTGATGCAAAAGCACTAACCTCCTTCACCTCTCATTACTCTGTCAGAGAAGTCACTTAATCTTTCCACATTGGTTTGACTCAGAAGTAGAGTTCCCAACATTTCCTTGGCAATACCGGGAGATTTGAGGCATACTGCATGGGGAGGGTAAGATTTGAGTAGGATGTGATTCACTTCCAGATGACATTCTAGGCTACCTCTCCTAGGTTCTATGGTCTTTTCCACAGAGATTAAAGGAAATTCCTAAAGTGTCATGTGGAGGCCATTTTTCTCCTACTCCTCAGTTGTTCAGGGATGGGAAATGGAGGCAGACATGGGTAATGTCCTGTCCTGGATTGGTAAATGGGACACTTACTTAGCAATTAATTTCTAAAGATGTCTTGCCTGGAACCTAATCAGCCAGGAAGCCATACCTTCCAAACTGCAAGCCCCAGTTCCATTCTGCCTGGAAACAGCATCTATTTTAGTGTTGTGTCCTATTTTTCATCCACATACCTTCTAGTGAATGCTTCATGCCAGCACTGTGGACTTTGGGCAGCTTTGCAGCAGTTTTGCAGCTCTGATTTGACGGGATTCATGGGGGGTTTTTTCTAGGCAGCAGCCAGTAGTTGTTTGCATCTCAAGGGCTCAGGACTGACCTTGGCCCAAAGACAAGCTAAAATAATTTCAGTTAATTAAGTTTAGTTTATTGAGTTTATTTGTCTAATTTTTACACTGAGTCTTTCAGCTACTATTTGAAGCTAAATAGGTTCTGGTCAAGCACAGCTGTGTACTAGATTACCATAACACACTAGTCTGAACATTTCATCTGTTACAGGGCACTGATGGGAACCCTTCCTGGCACTCAACAAGTGAATTAAGAAAGTGGGTGGGGCCAGATGTGGCTATTGCTTCTGACTGGCCACTGAAGATCTGATTGGCTGAGCAGATTAAAATAATGCTTGCCACGGTCACACCGGCCTTTAAATCTGGGAGGCCTCCTGGATTTAAAGGGACCAGGGTTTTTTATTTCAGGTTGGGATATTTACACATCCCAACCCCAGTGGGTCGAGGCAGTGGCAGCAGCGGAGAAGGGGAACAGTGGTGGAGGCTGGCGGTGGCAGCGGTGGCTTGTGGCAGAGGTGGCAGCAGCGGAGGCTTGCGGCAGTGGTGGAGGAGGATTGCGGTGGCAGCAGTGGAGGAGGAGGCTTGTGGTGGCGGCGGCAGCAGCCAGGGGCACCCTTCCCTGAGCTCCCCCCCCCCCGGCCACCTGGTAAATTCTCCCCCTTTTGCACATGGGTGCTTGAGTGCCCATGCACAAAAGGGGAGGAAAACCGGAGGGCTGTCCAGATAGGTTCAATGCGGGTTCCTCGCACGGCCACCAGGAAAACACTTGATTTTCCCGGGATCAGAAAATGTGGGAGGAACCCGCCATTGAGCCCGCTTTGGCATGGGATTTGTCCTGGCTATTGTGGATGGTCCCATTAAATGTGGGAGGAAACAGCAGTTCCTCCCGCTTTAAAGGGCCGTGTGACCATGGCCACTGTTTCAGCAGTAGCCACCACACAGTCTTGGTTTTATTCTCTCTCACTCCTCTGTGCCTCCTCCCCACTACACTTGGGCTTCCTCTGTGTCTGTGGCTCCACTTCCTGTGGCAGCCATTTTGTGGTTGTGCCCACCATCCTGTATAAGAATTCCAAATATGTCACAGGCTCAAAAAGGCTAAGGACTTTGCTTCAAGGCAAATCATCATTTGAGCACTGATGCAAATGAAGTCCTGCCGGTTCTCAATGATATCAGAAGTGTGGAAGGGTTGGCAATAGTTATTAAAATAGCAAAATGGAGATCCATGTATGCCACTTGTGGTGTCATGGATAGAATGTAGGACTAGGATTTGGGATGACTGGGTTCAAATCCCTTGTTTGACCATGGAAGCCTGCCAGGTAACCATGGGTGCATCTCAATCTCTCAGCCTAATCTACTCTCACAGGATTGTTGTGGGGATTAAGGGTAGGGGTTGCCAGGTCCCTACCTTTTGCTGGTGGGGAGTGGGGGGAGAAGCTCATCTCCTGGGATCCTCCCCTCCAGAATGCTCTGCCTCAGATGAAACCCTGGTTCTGCTAGGGTTTAAGAAGAGATTAACCAAATGCTGCCACAGAATGTCAAACATTAATGCTGCCTCCTCCGAGCCTTCTATTACGCAGCACAAGGCTGGGCTATGTGAGATGGTATAACATATCTACAGCGCTTGCCAAGAAAGTAGATGTAGCCGGTGCTCCGGAGCACATCCTCTGGAACTGATTATACCTAATCCTTTAGAAATTGTATAAATAAAATGATGCCAAGACTGACGGACAAGCTGGAGTACCTACTCATGTTTCGAATACATCTCTCTCTCTCTCTCTCTCTCTCTCTCTTTCGTCTCTTCCGTCTCTTCCCACCCCCCTTCAAACAATCCTTCCTTTTAAAACAAAAGTAACTTGACAGTCGTGTAAAGAAATCAAACTGTGCATAAACGAACATTCTAAAGCATGTCACAGCAGAGTCACAAGCGATTGAAATCTACTAGAGCACCCCCGCCAGCGCACACACACACACACACACACACACACAGAGACACACAGTATTTGAACCTTGCTTAGCGGGGCCATTATTTAATTTGGACAAGTAAGAAAAGCCACGCTTAACAGGAACACCCGAGGTGTTTACACTTGGTATTAACTGCTCAATCAGGTATCTTAATCCCACGGCCTCCAATCTATGTGTTACTAAGAATGAAGCAATTAATTACCTTAATGAAAAAGAGTTCAATGGGGGACACGGAGGGGGCAGGGAGGGAGAACTGGCCAAGGCTGCGATCATCTCAATAGGAGGATAATTAGTTTTACATACTGCCATTCTCTGCATGAGACCAGATCCTGGCCTTCTGACTCTAGCTGTATATTTCAATGGCATTCAAAGAGAATTTAGCATCAGCAAAGGCAGCCCAAATCCCCCCTCTTGCCTCCAGTTTCCAGACCACCAACTGTGACCATCAAGACTCTTGGCTATATGCAAAGAGACACATCAGCTTGTTCTTCTCATCTCCAATACATTGTAATAGTCCTTCTCTTCTCTCCACCCCCACACCCCCAACAACTTTCTGTCTAGTAAGCTAGGGTAAGTGGATTTCAGCAGTCTGCCGGCTCATTAATAACTGTAATCCGTCCTTTCTGTGGTATTGTATTTTTGGTAAGAATCTAATACATCTTTCGAACAGATGGGTGTCTCTAATCTCTCTGCCAAGGGGCTAAATAGAAGCAAGGTGCATTCCAAATAGTTGAACGTGGACTACTTTCAGAGATAGTAAATTATAACAGAGGTGAGACTCTTGGCTTTCAAACGCCCCCAAAAGCAACACATTCTAAATGCAGGCATTCATCTAAAGCAGTGTTTTCCACACGTTTATGCCTGAGGTGCAGGGACTCGTTTCAAGATTAAAACTGGACCCAGTTTATTCAATTACCCCAAAGCCATAAAGTTTCTCAGTCAGTTCTCAGAACAATGGTCCGGCACTCTTCTTGGCACTGTAGGAAAGTCCTGTTCATTTTGCTTTTCCCCCATCCCAGCACCTTGCCCTCCCTTTGGCCCAGTCACTAACAGAGTCAAGGTCAGTAAGGTGTTTGATTCCTAGCACATTAATAGAAAGTGGTCTTTTGGAGTTGGATCTTTCAATTGATCAGCTGCAAGTGCCAAAGGCCACTGGTCTTCTCAGCCCTCCCCTCCCCAGACAGTAGTTTTGACCCTAGAGAAATATATCGCAAGACTCATGTGGAGTAATAGTTGCAGTGTCATAAGGTGACAGTGGGGAGAAGGTGGGCAAAATTGTTGTGTACTGCCTCTTGCATAAGTAGAGCTCAGCTGATGGACATGACAACCCCTGTATCCCCCCAACTGTCCGGCAGGTTTTCCCCACCAAATATTCAGTTCCCCTCAGTGACTGAGTTGTCCTACAGTAGTGTATATATATTGTCTATTGATATAAACTTGGAACTGTCCCACCCTTTGCTTAGATATTGGTTTTAGGCTTTAGACCCAGTACAGGAACTTGAGGGAAAGATAGAAGCTGTCCTGTTTTATAAACCCTTGTGAAATGACAATTGAGGCAAATTCACTTTCAAAAACAGAATAAAGATTTCATTAAACAGGCAGGGAATATATGTATAGTAGGGGTATTCAAGGTTTTGAGGTTGCTGAGGTAACCTTTCTAATATATACAGAGTTGAATTCTTAGAACAATCATAAGAGTGTATTTGTAGCTTTGTTTCAAGGTTTTCTAGTTCTTTCTTTGAGAGAGGCATTGTTTACTATATTTCAGCACTAACACAGTTCTTATTAATTCTTTGCTCAAGGTTTTTAGATTTCTTCCATCAGAGTTCTATGTTTTCCTTTAGATATTACGGTTTTACACCTGTGTCTAAGCTCTCTCTAAGCTCTCTCTAAGCTTCTCTAAGCTCTCTCTAAGGAGAGCCAGTTTGGTGTAGTGGTTAAGTGCGTGGACTCTAATCTGGGAGAACCGGGTTTGATTCCCCACTCCTCCACTTGCACCTGGCTGGATGACCTTGGGCAAGCCATAGCTCTGTACCAGCTGTTCCCTCAAGGACAGCTTGGGAAAGAGTTCTCTCAGCCCCACCTACCTCACAGGGTGTCTGTTGTGGGGAGGGGAAGGGAAAGGAGTTTGTAAGCCACTCTGAGACTCCAAGTGAGTGAAGGGCGGGGTATAAATCCAATCTCTTCTTCTCTTCTTCTTCTTCTTCTTCTTCTTCTCCCCTTTACCACAAACCAGGGTTCTCTTCCCAGCCCCTTTGACTGGCAGGAAGTTATTCTCCTTGTCCATAAGAAGCAATAACTCCTTTTACTATTTTGGCTTATATGGCAGTTCACTCTAACTACCCAGACCTTCTGCCAAATCCTTCTCCAGTATCCTTTGTCTGTATAAGGCTGTTCTGTAGCTTTCCTAACTGAAAATCTAAATGCTCCCTCAGAGCAGTTGTAATATATTTAAGACAACTGGGTTTCTCTTCTTCTTTCTGACTATTACCTGTCAGAAAACATTGACTCTTAAATGTCTCTTCCTCAGAAGCCAAACCTTCTGGCTACTGATCCAGATATTAGTTTTCAGACAAAGACCAAAAGATGAAAGACCTCTTTCCCCTCCAAATCACCTGTTTTATTTCCTCTCTCAGCTGATGTTGGCTAACCAGAGAGCGAGTAGAGCGGCCAATCACATAAGCCTTTCTCTCCAGGGAAAATTAGTTCTTGAACTCCCTGACTCTCTGATACAAGCAGCATTTTAAAAAGCTTGCTTTTCTGTGCAATCCATCACAATGGAAGAGGCAGAGGAGACTAATTTTACCCTCTTCTTCCTCCCCCCTTCACCCTCCTAACCCACCTGGCTATTGCTCAATGTGGTTCCCATTTCTTGGTGTTGGAAATGGCTGCAGGGGAAGGAAAGACTAAAAGGTTGGGGATCCTTGCAGGGAGGGACCATGGCTCAGTGGCTGAACATTTCACAGATAAAATCTTGTCGTTCTGCCGAGACCTCCCTGTCACAGTTGATACAGTAGCAGAACTTGAGGCTCCAAGCATGTCTTCTGGTCACATTTTGGATTATTTCAGTCTACTCTGTCTGGAAGAGGTTGACAATTTGCTCTCTCTGGTCTGTCCAACCACCTGTGATCTTGATCCGTGCCCATCATGGCTAATTAAAGCAAGCCATGAGGGGGTGCGAGGGGCACTTAGGGAGATTATCAACACATCCCTTGCACAGGGGGTGTTCCCTAGTGCTCTAAAGGAGGCAGTGGTACGCCCCCTCCTTAAAAAATCATCATTAGATCCAGCCAAATTAGGCAGCTACTGACCGGTATCTAACTTACCCTGTTTGGGTAAGTTAATCGAGAAGGTGGTGGCGGACCAGTTGCAGGGCTTTTTGGATGACACCTCTGTGTTAGATCCCTTCCAGTCCGGTTTCCGACCAGGCCAGGGGACGGAGACAGTGCTGGTCACCCTTACAGATGACCTCCGGAGGCACCTGGATCAAGGCGGTATGGCGGTGCTGATGCTGTTGGACCTGTCGGCGGCGTTCGACACGGTCGACCATCAGCTACTGTGTCACTGCCTCGCCGATATTGGGGTCCAGGGGTTAGCTTTACAATGGCTTTCCTCATTTCTCCAAGATTGGGGACAGAGGGTGGCGGTAGGGGAACAGCTCTCCCAAAGACATCTGCTGACTTGCGGTGTCCCACAGGGAGCAGTGCTTTCCCCTATGGTGTTTAACATCTACATGTGCCCCCTTGCCCAGATAGCCCGGAGGCATGGGCTGGGATGTCATCAGTACGCAGATGACACCCAGCTCTATCTGTTGTTGGGTGGGCAGTCTGACTCCAGTCTGGGAGATCTGGACCTGGCGTTGCAGGCCGTGGCTGGTTGGCTCAGGCAGAGTCGACTGAAACTGAATCTGATGAAGACGGAGATCCTATGCCTGAGTCGGAGCGGATCAGGGGTAGGGAGCCCTCTCCTGGCCTTCGAGGGGGTGCCGTTGGTGCCAGCGTTGGAGGTTAGGAGTCCGGGAGTGCTCCTGGACCCCGCGTTAATGATGGAGCCCAAGTAGCAGCCATTGCGAGGTCGGCCTTCTACCATCTTCAGCTAATCAAGCAGCTGGTTCCCTTCCTTGAACATAATGAGCTGGCTACAGTGATCCATGCTTTGGTCACCTCAAGATTGGACTACTGCAATGCTCTCTACTTGGGGCTGCCCTTGGGCCAAATCCAAAAGCTGCAGCTGGTGCAGAATGCAGTGGCGCGGCTGTTGATGGGCCTTCCTGTGCGGGAGCACATCCAGCCCGCCCTAAAATTACTGCACTGGCTGCCTATAGCATAACGGATAAGGTTCAAGGTGCTGGTGCTTACCTATAATGCCCTATATGGCCTGGGGCCTATCTACTTGAAGGACCGCCTCTCTCCATATGTTCCCCAGCAAGCACTTCGGTCTGGATCCCAAAACCGTCTGGTCCTCCCAGGGCTGAAGGAGGCTCAGTTGGCGGTTACAAGGGCCAGGGCCTTTTCTGTGGCGGCCCCGCACTGGTGGAATGAGCTCCCGGATAACATCAAGGCCCTGCGTGATCTTCTACAATTCCATAGGGCCTGCAAGACGGAGCTCTTCCACCAGACATTTAAGTAGTGGCCGCCCAATATTTCCATCTTGGCCTTGGCCCGACTATTCGATCTATCCGTCAACCTACTGGGACCGTCTATAAGGATTACATCTGGGCGCTGCTAGGATATATTGAGCTGAAGATATGCCATCTGTATAGTTAAGCTGTTTTATATGTTTTAATGGTTTTAAGAAATTATTTGTATTGTGTGTTTGTTGTGAGCCACCCTGAGCCGCTATATGGCAGGGAGGGCGGGATATAAATCTCATAAATAAATAAATAGACATCTGCTTTGCATGCAGAAGATCCCAGGTTCAAGTCTCAGCATCTCCAGTTCAAAGGACCAGGCAATAGGTGACGTGAAAGACCTTTGCCTGAGACCATGGAGAGATATGGCCAGTCTGAGTACACAAAACTGACCTTGGTAGACCAACGCTCTGATTCAGTATAAGGCAGTTTCATGTGTGACCTCGTTTTAGCCAAATCTTGCTACGTTTGACTGACTTGCTGAAAGGCTTAATCTCATGTTATATTGTAACATCCTGTATTGTCAACCTGTTCTGAAGAATACTATCAAAAACTAAAAGAGTTTCTAAAAAGTAAATTTCAGCCATATGCAGCCCAGATTTAGATGGTGGCTGCTCGGGGTTTGAATGTAACCTGCATGGATTTGCCTGCTGAAACCAGTTCCCAGTGCTGTCAATTCATCTCAAAGGGGAAAATGACAGGCATCTCTCTTTTCCCCATCACTTTCCCTTACAAGATTTATGATGATGCAAAGAGGAAGAGGCATTAGTTTCAATATGGGGATAATTGTGCAAGGTTTGTGTGTGGAAGGATTACAACCCCACTCTTCGGTCTGAATCAGTATCATGCAGAGCTGCAATTTACTGCTCTTGTGGTTGTGGCCTTCACATATATACTACACAGGCCCATAGGATTGACTCTCCACTTGGTTGTAGGTGTGTATGGAAGAATCAAACATTAGACCTTGTCTAGAATCAGACCAGAAATGACCATTTAGTTCAGTGATACTTTCAGGGAACTCTTTCAACATTCTCCATTAAGGAAGCTCTGTATCATACCTGCCATGGAACCCCTGGAGTTCAGGTGAAGATTTGGAGACACATTCCAGGGCACATGCTCATTTTATGTGGAACTCTGGCCATGAAAAACTGAGAAAATTACCAAGGATATGCCTATCAGTTTTCTTTGATTACACATAACTTGGAAACATGAATAGGTTCATTCAAGTCTTTCAGAAAGTGTGTCCAAAAATCCGCACATTTTTCATTCAGCAATCCATGAAAAACATCCCAGTCCAAAGGGATACACAGTTTGGAGAACAGTGGTCTACTCAGTTCCAGCATGCTGGTGGTAGTTCTCCCTGAAATATTTAAAACTAACCACACATGGGACGACTGAGCATGATACCTTAACAAAACATGCACAACTTTGGGCCTACCTCAGGTCTCTATACAGTTCAGTAACATCTGCTGCAGTTTCCATACTAATAAAATATCCACGAGGGGTAGGATTGAGAGGCTTTTTCTCCTGACCACTTTTTTTGTGTGTGTCTTGAGTATAGGGCTGCCAGGTCCCCCGGGGAGGGGTTGCCCGCTCAAAGGGCCCCCAACCTGCCAGCCTGGATCCAGCTGGTGGGGGGAACCCCACCCTCAAAGTGCCCAGATCCGGCCGACGTGTCCAGCGTGGTGACGTCATCACGCTGGGCACGTTGCTGGTGGATGCTCTAGCAATCAGCCTGAGAACTCTATGGTACAATAGAATTTTTCAGCTAGAACGCCCACCGGCAGCATGCCTAGCATGATGATGTCACTTCTGGGTGATGTTATCTTGGTGCATACTATGCGTGTGCACAAATGTCCTAGACCAGGATCTACTCTCCCCCGCCACAAGACGTGAGTAACCTGACAACCCTACTAGAGCATCCTGATGCCATGTACTCTACAACTCATAAGCAGTATCATTTAAGCTGCTGAGGAATGGATCATGTTTAGGTGTACACCTGTAATTTATTAAGTGAACACCTTTAAAAAAAACCTGTAAAATGAGAATACAACAAACAGCTGATCAAATCCAGACATACTTTAAGGTTGTGGTCACATACACTAAATAATCCACTTTCAATCCACTTTCAGTGCACTTTCCAACTGGATTTTGCCAGTTCACACAGTAAAAATCCAGTTGGAAAGTGCACTGAAAGCGGATTGAAAGCGGATTATTTAGTGTGTGTGACCGCAGCCTAAAGAGTACTCTAGGAAACACAACCAAACAGAAGTCCAGTAGCACCTTAAAGACTAACAACATTTATTCCAGTATGTGTTTTTTATGAGACAGAGCTCACTCCTTCAGACACAATGAAGGAAAGAAGTGTGTCTTTAAGGTCCCTCTGGACTTCTGTTTTGTTTTGCTGAAAGAGACTAACATGGCTGCTGGTGGTGGAAAATGGCTGCCCTGTAGGATTTTCAAGAGATGTTCAGAGGTGGTTTGCCATTGCCTGCCTTTGTATTGTGACCTTGGACTTCCTTGGTGGTCTCACATTCAAATACTAACCAGGGCCAACCCTGCTTAGCTTCTGAAATCTTAGGAGATCAGGCTAGACCCCACGGGAGTACTCTAGGGAGGTCTGGGATTGGCTCTGTCTCCCTGTTAAGTGTATCCTTGGTGACAAAGTAAGTTTTATCAGTGTCCTAGTTTCCTTGTTTTGTTGGTTTCTGATATGTTATATGCAAGGAAGCAGCTCATAAATCACTTCAGTAAGTACAGTATAATACAATACTGCCGACTGGGTGAAATGTGCTGGATCATTTGTCCTTTTGCTGTACTGCCATCTACTAACATTTGCAACCAAGGTAAAGAAGACTCTTTATCTGCTATCAGTATGTATGCAACCTCGTTTTTCTTTTAAACCTTTTATTAAGAAAATTGGGTGTGTACATGTGACAACAAGGGGATTGCAAGGGTCTTTTGGCTTAGTGGTTGCCCTCTCATACATGGCTGTTTATGTGGCAGACCCCAAGTTGCAGCTTCCCTAAGTGGGCCAGTAATAATGTACCACAGCGAAGGTTTCAGGCTTCAGCATTTGTCTGTGTAAAGAACTTCCTTTTCAGGGAAGCCAAATAATCCCTTTTCATTGAGGCGGTCATTCACTCATCATGAGTAACAGAAAAGAAGCTAATGGGAGCCAGTTCCTAAACCCCTTTTAAGAGTTTGCATAATCAGCAGTTACAAATAGGAGATAAAGCTGCAAATCTAAAAGCCAGATCCGCAGGAATGTCTTAATTCATACTAATTTCCTTCCAGGGCCTTTCGGACAACTTAGACCTGCAAAGCAGTAGTGGCCTGCTGTTATGGTTTGGTGGCCCTTTTGGTGGCCCTTGATGAGGGCTTTCCTCAGGGACCACATCTAGGCTGGGGCTGTACCACGTTAGATTCCAGCTAGAAATTCACATGAGTTTTATATCCCGAATTCCATTTATATCCTGTAATCCGCTTTGAGTCTTGAAGAGAAAGATGGGCAGTAAATTAAATAAATAAATGTTTTCTATGTGAACTTTAAAAAAAAAAAAAAAACCCTACTTGTTCAGTCACACAAAGGCCCACTTAGAATCTGAAAAAGAACCTCAAAAGAGGTTCATTCCCTCACTGAGAACTAGGCCAGTGGCTGCAGGGAAAGGTGGTACTGTTGTACCACAGCATCAAAATCCAGCATTGAGTTAAGGAGCCCATCAAGTTTTCAAGAGTTGCCTTCCAAAAAAGGAAGCTGCCTTATATTGACTTTAGACCATTGGTCTATGAAAGGCAGTATTATCTACTCTGGCAATGTCTCTCCAGGATTTCAGGCAGAGGTCTTTCACATCCCCTACCACCTGTTACTTTTAATTAGTGATGTTGAGGATTACACCTGGGACCTCCAGCATCCAAATGAACGCTTTTCCGCTTCCACCCTAGCCATGCCTCCTGTCTGGATTCTGGATGGTGCACAAAAATGTGGGAAAATATTCCTTATCAAACAATTAGAGAAGAAGAGGTTGGATTTATACCCTACCCTTCACTACCTGAAGGAGTCTCTGAGTGGCTTACCATCTCCTTTCCCTTCCCCTCCCTGCAACAGACACCCTGTGAGGTAGGTGGGGCTGAGAGAGAGCTCTCCCGCGAACTGCCCTTGAGAGAACAGCTCTGAAAGAATTTATGAATGACCCAAGCTCACACTAGCAGCTGCATTTGGAGGGGTGGGGAATCGAATCTGGTTCTTCCAGATTAGACTCTGCACTTTTAACCACTACACCAAACACCAAAAATTAGGAGGCATAGATACTTGTTAGGTAGATAAAAATAAGCTAAATAAATTATTTTATATACTACACAGATATAGAACCCACGAAAATAGTCTCAGAATATGTTGTTGAAGGCTTTCACGGTTGGAGTTCATTAGTTGTTGTAGAAGCAATGTTTATATATTGTTCTAAAAACCTATTCTGAGGCTTTAATTGTAGATTTTCCGGGGCTGTATGGCCGTGGTCTTGGTACCTGACATTTCACCAGCAGCTGTGACTGGCATCCCCAGATGTATAACACAGAAAGATGGAGTACTCTCTATGTAAATGTGAGAAGAAAAATGGTAGGCAGGTAATTTTTATCTATTCAGAAACGTGGGGTAGGGCTGAGCCATTATCTTGTAGGAGTTTCCCAGGCTGTGACATGCTAATAGAGGAGCTTTCCTGAGGAGGTTCTTTTGCATATGGATTGGCTGTTGGAATTCTAATCTTATCTGTAACGCTGTTGTAAGATGCAGAGCGTTTTGTGTTTTTTAGGAGAGGAAACCATGCCCTATTTATTTTTAAACTCTCTTCTTTCCTGTTGAAATTGTGTTTATGTTTATGAATTTTAATGGCTTCCCTGTGTAATGGCTTCCCATTGAACATGGGACCTTCTGCACATCAAACAGGTGTTCTACTAGATTCTGGTGGGTAGCCATGTTGGTCTGAAGCAAAAGAACAAAGTTTGAGTCCAGTGGCACCTTAAAGACCAACGAAATTTAATTCTGGGTATAAGCTTTCGTGTGCCTGAAGAAATGTGCATGCACATGAAAGCTTATACCCAGAATTAGACATTGTTGGTCTTAGAGGTGTAATACTACAGAGCCATGCCTAGGGTTGCCAACTACAGGTTGGAAAATTCATGGAGATTTGTGGGTGTAGCCTGGGAATGGTGGGTTTTGGGGAGTGGGGAGCCAAGGAATGGGGCATAATACTCTAGAGTTTACCTACCAAAGTAACCATTTGCACCAGAGGAAGTGGTTGCTGTCATCTGGAGATCAGTTGCAATTCCAGGAGATCTCTAGGCCCCAGCTGGAAGTTGTCAACCCTAGCCATGGCCCCTCCTAGGGTTGCCAGCCTCCAGGTGGGATCTGGGGATCTCCCGGAATTACAGCTCATCACCAGACAACAGATATCAGTTCCCCTGGAGAAAATGGCCACTCTGGAGAGTTGACTCTGTGGCATTGTGCCCTACTGAGGTCTTTGTCCTCCTCAGGCTTTATTCCCAAATCTCCAGGAGTTTTCCAACCTGGATCTGGCAACCCTACCCCCCATCCCCCACTGTTGGCTAAGGTGGGCCTGGTACCTGTACCTCTTAAGCAGCCAACCAATATAAAGAGTTTTTGGAAAGCCTTCCTTAAATCACTCTGCCCCTTCCATGGAACACAATAAGGGAAGAAACAAAAGACAGTACTGTATCCTCTGCTGTAGTGAGGAATTTGCTATGCTCAGTATGAGCCAGACTCATCCTGAGTTAGGGTTGCCAGGTTTTACCTCGATCCTGGTGAGGGGGTTTCAACCCAGCTCCTAGAGTCTTCTGGCACACATGCGCTGTGTGCGCACCACAATAACATCACCAGGAACTGACATCATCGTGCTGGGCACATCATTTAGGGGACGCTCTAGCATTCAGGTAAAAACTCTATGGTCATCATAGAGTTTTTACCCAAATGCTAAAGTGTCCCCCGCACAATGTACCCATGACGTCATCATACTGAACACATTGGGCATGCCGGGACTCTTTTGAGGCAGGGCTACCTCTGCCGACCAGCTGGCCAGCAGCAGATTTGGGGTCCTGAAATCGGGGGAACCCCTGCCCCTATGGGGGGGGGTATTGGCAAGCCTATCCTGAGTACTCATACATATGAGCCAATTGTCATACTCATGGGAGCTCTACAGACAGGAATTCAAATCCCCTGCTGTAAACACGTGTGTTTTTTTAAAAAAGAAGCATAATTTAGGGAAAGGAAACATGGCCACTTTAACCCATCTAACTAGACACTTATCTCACTAAAGGAACAAGCCTGAACAGCTATGCTCTAAAGTAAGCCTCATGTTATTCAATGGACCTGACTCCTAGGAATGCATCCTAGAAAGAGAAGGATGACCTGTAAAGACTATTTTTAACAAGAAAAGTGGAAAAGGGGGATTCAGAAAAAGAAATACAGAGAGAAGTGTTGTTGAAGCTATTGACATTATACTAAAAATAATGGATGGTACATTTTCTGAAAAGGACAAAACAATCATTGCAGTGGTATCTGTGGATGACTTGGATTTCAAGCAATTTAAGTTCAAGAGGACTGAGTCCCTGGCATCTCTAGTTAAAAGAGTCAGGTAGGACATGATGCGAAAGGCCTCTGCTTGAAACCCTGGAGAGCTGCTGCCAGTCAGAGCAGACCAAACTGACCTTGACAGACTCAGTGGTCTGGCTGAGTATAAGCCAGCTTCATGAAGTGAAGAAGTGAGCAGAGACCCATGGAAGCTCCTACCCTGCCACAAATTTTGTTAGTCTTTAAGGTGCTACTGGACTCTTGGGTCGATTCCACACTAGTTGTTGCCCCAGCGTCACTCCCCGATAAAATCCGGGGCAGAGCAACAGTTCCCCACTTGTTGCTCCGGGTGTGCAGTTGGCCCGAATGTAATCCTCGGTTCCCCCGGATCTTCCGTTTCCAGGATTTTCAGGTTTGGGTTTTTTTGCCACAGGAGTGAAGTCGGGGCATTCAAGTGGGGAACTCCGAAATTGGGGTTTCTTGCTCCACCCCTTTAATGCCCTTCTACTTCTTTCCCTCCCCTTTCCCTTCTGTCCTCTCCCTTTCCCGCCCTGGCACAAGCGGGGGGGGGGTTTGTCCCCCCCTTTGTTGCATTACAACAACACAACATGACACGACATTGATCCACCGTTGACTGGCATTTAAATGTCTTTTTAAAAAATGTGCTTTTGTTGTTGATGTCTCCACATTTCTGTGTTGCATTTTTTGCACAAAAATCATGCCTGAGTCATGCCCCTGTAAAAAGACGTATTGATGACTTTGAGGTGCAGTGCAAGCTGTCCCCCTCCCCCCCCCGTTGTGTTACAACAACATGACATGACATTGATCCATTGTTGTGTGGTTAACATTTTTTCCAGGGCCAATGTATTGTGGGTGGCATGGTGGTGTGGACACAATTTTTGCAGGGGTTACATGTGTTGTGTTGCATGTTCCCCCTCCATTTCCCATCCCTTTCCCACCCTCCATTTCCCCTCCAACCCTGGCGCAAGCTTTTTTTTTCTTTTCATGGGCATTGCCAAATGGCGAAAGTGATAACATGATAACATGGAAAGGATAACTCCTACAGCTCTCATTTGCTTATGAGACATGATGGCGACAATGGCTGCTGGTGGCACCGATATTACACAGATGATTTTCGCGGGCTTGAAAGCTCAGATGAACTTCCCCGGGAATTTCAAAATTCTTGGCCAATCACGGCTTTGTTGCGTCATGACGTCATAATGCAACTCCACCTACGTTTAAAGGGGGGGAGACGGGCAGGGGCTCAAGATTCGGGGCAAGGACAGATGCAGAAATGAAGAACCGGCATCAACCCAGGTCAGATTCCTGTAATGCGGAAACACACAGGGCCTTTTCTCACTAGCCTTGCCCCCAGTTTACGTTCCTGCCTGAGCCGACTTCTCCCGTGCATTTACTCCCTCTGCCCCGGCCGCCCCCCCCGTGGAAGGCGACCTTCTCTGGCCTTCGAGCGGACACTCCCCATCTCCTGGCTCTCCCCTCCGTCCTCCCGCCCTCCCTCCCCTGTGCGCTCAGCCCTGCCTGCCCGGGGCGAGCACCTCTCGCTTCCCCTGTCTCCCTCGCTCCACCCCAGCTCCCTGGCTGCGCTCCCCCTTGGAGCAGGTCTATTCTCAAAACAGCACTTCGGTGCAGGGACATTCCATTTTCCCCACAATTAAATGTGTGGTTCTGTGTGTGTGTGATGGGAAGAATGACTTCTTCATCAGGTGAAGACACTAATTGCAATTGCATGCTGTATGGAATGCAGCTGCCTGTTTCTCAGAGGCATGTGGGGAGCTGCCTGTGAGATCATTAGTAAACAATGAGGGGAGGGGAGGGAAAGAGGAGGGGAAAAGGACCGACAAGACTCGAAGGAAATCTTGTGCGAACGGAAACATTCGGGGAGGAAACGAGGGTGTGTGAAACTGGGGGAAATGTTCCAGAGAATACTTAAAGGGGAAAACCAGACGCAATTTGGAAGAAACTAACATGTGCGAAAAGGCCCACACACTGATTCGGACCAATTAAACCCGGGAGGAAAGGGAAGCAAAGCACTTGTGCGGAATCGGCCTTGCTCTCTTCTACAGACAGACTAACACCACCCATCTTGCAGCTTCATGTGTTCAACAGCTGGAGCAATAGCATCAGCAGTTTGGGACAGAAAGCAAGACCTGACCACATCCCCACCCATACACTCATTGCCAACACGTGATAGGCATGACTATACATTGTTGCCATGGACAGCCTCACTACCCTCCCTGCTGGACCAGAGCTTTTATCTTTATTTGCAGAAGAACTTCAGCAAGCAGTCTCGTGTGACATGAAAATAATTCCTCTGTTCCACTGAGCCGTTGGGTTATGTATACGCCAGAGTTAAAGGGCACGGCACAAACGACAAACAATTTTGCTGCAAATACAGAGCACATTTGATAATTAATCCCATTTAGCGGTTTTTTTAAAAAAAAAATCTCTCAGAGGTATTTAATTAAAGCTAAGAGGATTGAGCGGTCCTTTTGTTTTTACAGTATATGTTTACCATTAGATTAGTTCTGGTTGATTGATGTACAAGACTTAGTCCAGTGAGGGTTTCTTGAGAGCACACCGGAGCGATTATTTTTCCTGGCTGTGCCCCTAACCAGCCATCACTGCTTTGATTGTCCCCCAAAGAATGTCCAAGGGAAAGTCAAGAGCTGAAATATGCCTGATATTTTAATTTGATTTCTTAGAAGATCTCTACAGTAGCAAAAGGTAACGTGAATTAATTATTATTATATCCCGCCCGGCATGTTGTCTTTTGGAAGGGAAAAAAAAGACCAGTAGGACCATATTATCATTCCCATATTGTGTAGGGTGTGAGGGATGAGAGAGTGTGAACACATTGATTCATGAAATATCGCATTGCTTATTGGATGTCTTATGCTGTCTGGCTGAATCGTTTTTATATTTTGTAATCTACCTTGGGTCTTAGTGAGAAAGGTGGGCAATAAATCAATGCAGAGATTAAAAACACTAAGTAGCCTCAGCCTGGGTCAGACTATTGGTTTAGCATGGCCAATATTGTCTGCTTTGACTGGCAGCGGCTTGCCAGCTCTTTTACATCATCAGCTCCCTGGTCCTTTAATGAGATTTTCTCTGGGATTTTCTACATGCAAAGCTGATGCTCTGCCACAGCATCACAGCCAATCCGGGATGGACTGGGCAATCTTGTGTGTGCAGTTACCATCCATCTAGAGATATGCATAGAGGGGATTTTCCATATGCATTAGATTCCCAGTAGGGGAGTTTCTGATCCACCAACCTTGGGCTGTCCTGTTCTTTGGTTGTAACACCCGTCTATTGGTCAGATCTGGGATGTCTGGAGCTGAGTGAGACCTCCCATGCTTCTCTTGGCCATATGTGATGGTTGGCTTCTCTCTAGGCTCCTTTTTTTTTGTTTCAAGTAGTCTCTATATTGTGGGTTTGGAAACAAGCCAACCAGCAGCCATGGCAGAGTGAGATACCGTTGGGGGGGGGGGGCTCATTCAGCTGTGAATAGCCAGGTATGTTGCAAAATAGGAGCATGTTTTTGAGGGGGGGGGCACAGGATGATGGATAGGAAGGTTGAACTCTTAAGGGACGTTCCCAGTGTTCCCTCTAAGCTGAGTTAGTCTGAGCTAGCGCACAGTTTTTTAGCCTCCGGCTCGCACATTTTTATCTTAGCTCAGGAAGGATGGCCCCAGAGCAAACTAACTTATGCTGTAGCCGTATCACTTGCTCACAGCTTTAATTCCAATAGCTAACAAAGTAAAATTTTTGCTCACAGGCCTTCATAGCTTACAGGGAGCATTGAAAGGGTGGTTTAACTCTATGCAAAGGAATGGCTATGCTTCTACTTTTTAAAAAATGAAAGCTGATGATTCAGGGATGGATCAGAAATAGTCCTCATTACTGAGCTATGGTGGCCCTTGTGAGGGCAGAAAGGCTGGATACAAATGTTGTAAAATAATAAAAAGGAGAGCCTTGATTAGGGATTCTCATACACACACTGATATAGCTCACATCCTGTTTGCCAGTCTCAAACTAGGAGCCAGGTTTTCAAGGATCAGTTCAACTGTTTGTCAGCCAGTTTGTAGCTATTCAACAGGCTGCTTCAGTGTATTCCTTCCTACCCATGCACAATTGTGCTTTTTGTGCATGTGCATTCTCATGCAGCCTAGTTGCATTCTGCTCCCCCCTCTATCCTCAATGCGTGAATGCTCTGCTCAGCATGCAGTTGTTTAAATAAGCAACTAAATTGGTCACAAATCATATCAACCAGTCATATATAAATGCTGTTGGTTTAAGTAATCCCTAGTGACGATGCTGGCACCTGGTTGGTTTGAACCAATCATGTCTTTTTGCATGCACAGGTTTGCAAAAACCTGATGCCAACCTGTTTGGCAGATGTGTGCAGCTGTTTAGCATGACCCCAAAAAGCTGGGCAATTGTCTCAGCATCTTCAAGCATGATAAGTTTGACTGTTGAACTTGTTCATGGTAAAATTTACAGCATCCCTAGCCTTGTGGCGGTGGCTGTTTCCTTTACCACAAGTCCAGGGAAATGTGGCCTGGACAGGGGAAACCCAGGTTTGATCTGTCAGGGATTATCCACTGAATTACCATAAATGATCACTATAACAACAGAATGCCTGTAAACATATAAAAGCCCTTCCATGGAAAAGTGAGCTTTTCTATCATGGAGGGACTCAGATTATTTGATAGAGCAGCTGATGGGACATGATAGAAAAGGAAAGGTGGAGAACCGCTGAGGCACACTATTTACCACACAAAGGCTGTTGCAGTAAAAGCTCAGAAGAAGTTGCCCCACTCCAAGGGAAGCAGCAGCCTGTCTCATTCGCAAAAGCTATTTTTCACTGGATCATTGCTTCTCTTTAAACGCCGGCAGTAACGACTTGCTGAAAGCTTGGGCTCTAGTACATTGTTTTGAAGTTCAGCCTGTCTTCAAGGCCCTTTACCTTCAATTTTGCATGTTGTAAGCCTCTCGGGTCTGGTATTAATAATAAATATTATTGCCATGCATCCTTATTTTTTGCTTAATTTAATTACGGAAAATGTAATAGCCTTATAAAAACAATATACGAGTTTTCAAACCTAATTATCATGATACAAGCACTCTCAGGTCACTAGAGCTGTTGTTTTATCTGGAACCCTTCCACGCAAATAGATAAAAACAAAACTGCATTTAATTCTGCAACTTCAGCGAAAAGTTAAATCAAAGATGACTAGTTCTGGCCCGGGGGGGGGGGGGGGGCTGCAGCCTTCCTGGTAATAAATACTTTCCTTTTGTCATGATTGTAGAGAAAGAAAAAGATACACGTACTCTATCAAAGGGATTTTTTGAGAGGTATGTCTAAGTCAGCCATGACCAGAGCTAGGCTGTTTGAGCAGCTTTGGGTCACTAAGGAGAAAATCAATCCAGATGTAACAGAATCATTTATTGGGCTGCAGAAATCTTTTTTTTAAAGCATTTTCCCCACTCCTTTTAACACATATAGGCTGAGGATCAGACCTGAACTTTTATGCATACAAAACTGGGGGTACAAACTCATTGGAGGGGGATTCTCAGTCGATGTACTGCCACGCCACCGGGGGCGGGGGGGGAATCATCCATTCTGGATCCAACTTCAACTGTCGCAGGGCATCCAGGAGGAGACAGGGCCCCAGTCAGAGGAAGAAGAAGAAGAAGAAGAGATTGGATTTATACCCCGCCCTTCACTACCCAAGGGAGTCTCAGAGCGGCTTACAAACTGTTTCCCCTTCCCCTCCCCATAACAGACATCCTGTGAGGTAGGTAGGGCTGAGAGAGCTCTTTCAAGAACTGTTCCTGAGAGAACAGCTCTGACAGAACTATGGCTTGCCCAAGATCATCCAGCAGGTGCAAGTGGAGGAGTGGGGAATCAAACCCGGTTCTCCCAGATTAGAGTCCGTGCACTTAACCATTACACCAAACTGGCTCTCGTGCATAGGGATGCTCCCATGGATAGGGATTAGGCTTGCCAACTTCCAGGTGGGAGAAAAAACCAAGAAGGGATCACAGGTATCCATACAGGAAATACAACCAACAAACAAACACTGTGATATGAATGACTAGGACATTAGTAAGAATCATATATTCTATTATAAATAATAAATAAAACTTTACAAAATTACAAGGAAAAGTCTATCATACTCATTATATTATAAATGAAGCTTTACAAAATTACAAGGAAAAGTCCAAAATACTCAGCCTCTTGATACAGCTCAGTGTCTGTTAAGACCAAACCAATGCTTAACTTCTTCTTTATTGTACTGCAAATTATCTTCTGGTTCCATTTCAAGTGTTTGTATTAGGAGCAAGCCAGTATTGTCTTCTTTAACTAGGTGCAAAAGCCTTTTATATTATGCTGGCTTAAATGCTTTCCATGAACACTGTAAAAATATTTATAGTAGTAGCAAACCAGTCCTCTTTTTCTAGCCAGCTGGAAGCCTTCGATTTTAAATTTGGCTGGCAAAATTGGTTTGCTCCTAACAGACATTGAGCTGTATCAAGAGGCTGACACCTTTCAACACAATAGGATTACTTCTGAGGAAGATCGTGATGAAATGAGCTTATATCCGGGTGCTCATTGAGTATTTTGGACTTTTCCGTGTGATTTTGTAAAGCTTTATTTAAAATATAATGGCTATGATGGACTTTTCCTTGTAATTTTGTAAAGTTTTATTTATAATATAATATCAACCTCCAGGTGGTAGCTGGAGATATCCCATGATTACAACTGATCTCCAGGTGACAGAGATCAGTTCACCTGGAGAAAATAGCCGCTTTGGAAGGTGGACTTGCCACTGTGCCCCATTGAAGTCCATATCCTCCCCAAACCCTACCTTCCACAGGCTTCATCACCAAAATCTCAAGGTATTGCTCAACCCAGAGATGGCAACCCTAATACAGATTCAGGATATGGGGGTACGAACTACTAAGCCAGGCAAGGCAGAAAAGAATGATGCCTTGTCCTGCTTACTTTAAAGGAATGAAACCAATTCATTTTAGCTTGTTGAGTCAGCTTTTCAGAGGCTGAACACTGGTGTCAAATTATAAAATGGCATTTGTGTGGGAAGGGGAGAATGTGTTGTTTTCCATTAATGACTTCACAGGAACTATCCAATATGTGCCTGTCAGTGTAATCCTAAATCAAGCAACACCCTTCTAAATCCCCTAAAATCAGTGGATTTAAAAGGGTGTCACTCTACACTGTATGACCCCTAAAGCCACCATATTCTAGACAGCACTCATAACTACAATGGCTCCAACAGAACAGAAACTAACTGTATTTTTTATCAACAGTATACTAAATGCTAAGAACATGTCAACCCCCCCCAAATATTCATTTTTTAAAAACAAAAAACAGGTGATTCCCTGAATCCCCAGAAATAAAGAGTAATGACTGCATTTGTAAGATAGGACAGTCCCATCTCTAACCCTGTTCTGTGACCAGCCAAAAATTCTGCGTCCCGTTCTCTCCCTCAATGGGAATTCTTTCTCAATGGGAAATATCTCTTAAGGGGATTCTTCCTGTGTCCCTGATCTGGTATACAGAGCACAATTCAGGATTCAGATTAAAACTGAAATAAAATGGGTGGAGGGTACCCTTCAGCTCTTTCCTTTTAATTTTTTTAACTTATTTTTAAATATACAGGCTGAATAAAGGCGTGTCTTGGATTTGACATGTGACTTTGTCACCTTACTGATTATTACCTATAAAGATGTTCATGTCCTACATATCTGTAGAACTGCCTCTCCCAGGATACTCGACTGCGGCAGTTCCAGTCATCAGAGTCAGGGGGCTCTTGCACATTGTGAAGAAGAGAAGAAGAAGAGATTAGATTTATACCCCGCCCTTCACTCACTTGGAGTCTCAGAGCGGTTTACAAACTCCTTTCCCTTCCCCTCCCCACAACAGACACCCTGTGAGGTAGGTGGGGCTGAGAGAGCTTTTTCCCAAGCTGTCCTTGAGAGAACAGCTGGTACAGAGCTATGGCTTGCCCAAGGCCATCCAGCCAGATGCAAGTGGAGGAGTGGGGAATCAAACCCGGTTCTCCCAGATTAGAGTCTGTGCACTTAACCACTACACCAAATTGGCTCTCAGTGGCACAGGAATTGTGGCACAGGAATCCTTAGTATCATCCTGTAAACAGGCAAAAATTGTGTCTTCCCTTATCTGAGTATGCTCAGTCATGGCTCCCACCATTCATTCATTCATTCATTCATTCAACTTATATCCCGCCCTCCCCACCAAGGCAGGTTCCAGGGGATGCAAAAAGAAGTGTTCCTTCCAGAGTGTTCCTAAAATAGTGCTACATTTTGTTGCCAGTTCTATACCTGATAATGGCTTATCTGTTTTTATAGTGTTTTTAAAGCTTTTTGTTGTAATCTGCCTAGAGTCTTGTAGAGAAAGGTGGATTAGAAATGCCACAGATAAAGTTTTGTTATGGCATCTTAGTTTGTTGTTGTAACCTGTTAATACTTTCACCTACAATTCTACATGTTATTTTTCATTAAAACCTACAATCCCTCGCTTGTGTTTTCAAATGGTTTATCTTTCTGTACCACAGTACTTTGGGCAGCTTTCACAAAACATAACCACAGCTAGAACTTTCATATGTTCTCACATCACTTCAAACATGATATCCTAATGAAAACATTTCACATATTCAGTTTTGTGTTATGAAGACAAGAAACGTCATGTGCAGGCATGTGTGAACAAGCCCTCTAACTGTTTATTTACTTCAATTATACCTTTCCTTTCTCCACAGTGGGAACCCAAAGCAGCTGGTATCATTTCCCTCACCTCCATTTTTAACTCACAACAAACTTGTGAAGTAGGTTAAGTTGAAAATTTGTGTCTGGTGCAATGTCGCCCAGCAAATTTCCATGGCAGAGGGGGGATTCAAACCTGGGTCTTCCAAATCCGAGTCTGATGCTCTAACCACTACACCACATGGGCTCTCATTAGGCTCATTGTATTGGATCCTCTTCCACTAAAACGCTTCCTCTTCCACTAAAATGTCCGTTAGCACACGATCAGTGGTTTTCAATGGGTCCTTGTAAAAATGGAAGTTTTAGCGGAAGAGGAAGCATGATCCATACCATGCTTTGTAGTATCCAAGCATTGATCTCCCAGTCATATCGAAGCTGCTTCTAAATTCTGAATCTATTCACATAAAATCACACCATTGTACTTTTTCTTAATTAAGGCAGAATGACTGTTATTCCTTGATTTTATACTACCAATTGCTAACCTGGATTAGAAGAAATCCCTTTTGACACATCCCTTTAACCTCTTTGTCTATAAACATAGCATGGCAGTTCCAAATAATTAATGTTGGGTCTAGCCTAAGGATCCTAGCACAAATTAAAGAGTCTGAATTCCTGCTTGCTTAAGCTCCTTGAAGAACTGAAACAGTATCCCATTGAATCATCCCCAGCACTAGTAAGAAAAAAAAGAAGGAACCTTGTGGCCTACGATCTGGATCTTACAGTCTTAAAAAATATAATTCCTGGATGTATCAGTGCTTAACTCATAGCAAAAATGTCAGTTTTATGAGGACACATAAAAGGTTTAGGGCAGACCTGGGCTGAGTGCAGGTTTACGCATGAAACTGAGAAAGATTTCGACAATAAAGCCCAATCATATGGCCAGCAGCTGTAATTTGAAAAGCAATAACCGACACAATTTTTTTGTATTTGTCAGTAGCAACAGCACAGCAGAGTAAGAAAGGGGAGCAATATTTTGTTTTTCTTCTGAATGAGGAATAGGTGACTCCTTATGAAAGGGAAAAATAGCACAATGAAAGGACCCTCCCTCCCTCCTTCACTCCCCAAAAGTGTAAAAAAAAACCACCCTGAAAATAACCATGTTGTGTTTTATTTTAAAGGCATTACAGAGCAGGGAAAGCATATAATCATACCATACTATTTACTCACCTATCCAGAGCACATCGTAATGTGAATATGCAGAGATGTCCAACTAGTGGACCACGCAACTAGAAGCCATTTTATTATCCTGCCCTTGCACTGATATCAGATTTAATTAGGGCCAGCACCTGCTTAACAACTGTAACAATGTGATCCTCTGCAGAGCTGCTCCAGATTGAAGTCTACAGATTTCAGTGGGCTTAGACAAGAGTGACTCTCTATATAGGGTTGCCAGCTCCAGGTTAGGAGACTACTGGAGATGCATGGGTGGAGCCAGGGGAGGACAGGGACCTCAGTGGGGTACAATTCCATGGACTCCAGCCTCCAAAGCATCCATTTTCTCCAAGGGAACTGATCTCTGTAGTTTGGATATGAATTGTAATTCCAGGGGATCCCCAGGTCCCACCTGGAGGCTGGCATCCCTACTCCATAAGATTATGCTATTACTCATCTCAGCCTCGGCCAAAAAGGTGATTAATTCACTAAATTTGCATAATTTAGCATATACTTTAAAATAATTTTGAAAAACTGTATTTTCGTGTATTATATTTTTATCCTACCCTTCCTCCAAGAAGCTCAGGTCAATATACATTATTTCCCATCCCTCCCCATTTGAGGGCCAAACTACACGGTCGTATTTTTAATGAGTTGGGTCCAGGTTCTCCACATGGAATATTTGGTGCACATGGAGAAGCAAAAATGGGGAAATACCATCCCCCACACTACTTCCATATGGGAAAACAGTTTGGAGGGGGAAAGCAGGAGGTTTCCCTCCCTCCATGGTGGCATTCTGGGCCCATTTTGGCTATCCTTTATTCCTCACAGCTGCTGTGTGGTTGCAGGGAACTTGAGCTGGGAACTTGTACCCAACTCTTTAAAAACTTGAATGTATAGTTTGACCCTGAGCCTCACAACAAGCATGTGAGTGCCATTGTCAACAGGCATAAGAATATATCTTTAATAGAGGCTTAAAAGTGCAGAAATGGGCAATTGAAGCTTTTCATGGTAAGGAGTTAAATAACAGTACATGGCAAGTAGCATTCCTTTTATGGCAACCCCATCGGGTTTTTAAGGCAAGAGATGTTCAGAGGTGCTTTGCAATTGCCTGCCTGCCTCTATGTGATCAGGACTGCCCCTGCTTAGCTTCTGAGATCTGATGAGATTGGGCTACCCTGGTACGATGACCCCCATATACTTTCCTCCCTCAGAGGCAAGATTTTTCCTCCATTTCTATTTGCTTTTCTGACTGAGCAGCCTAGTAGTCTGTTTTATTTTTTCCTGGGGCTGAAAGTTCTGAGGTAACTCAATATAGATAACTCTGAGGTAAAACCAGTACATGCACAAACTTTAGTTCTTAGGTTTCAGGCTAATGAGAGTTTCTTAAGCTATTCCAAGTTACTTAAAATCTTTATGTTGAGAGGCTTTTGTTCCAGTGTTTTCCCCAAACACGCCAGCACACTTTCTTTGAGCATTCTCTAGCTCTTTGGGTTTCCAGAAGGCTGGTACACTCTTTCCAGTACCCAACCCCCTTCTCTGGAAACACCAGTACTCATCTTGAGTTCTTAACTGACTCTTAAGGTTTCTAAAGGCAATTCCTAACCACACCAGACCAGGGATCTCTCCACTCTTCAGAGCTAACTCCCTGTTTGACTGGGTAGGGAAATTCTCCTCTCACTAGAAGATCAATCCTCTTTCTTTGGCCTGAATGGGAGTCTTCACCTACTTCCCAAGCTTCCATGCCAACTTTCCCCCAGTTCTCCATCTATGTTAAACTACTCTCAGTCAGGGCTGAATTCCGAAACTGTCAGTACTTGACTCTTCTCAGCTAGCGCTGAAATCAAACTGAATCTCCTCATCCTCCAGTTCAGAAGTCTTTCTCTGTTCAGCTGATGCTAACTAATCAGATCTCTTGGAGCAGCCTGTCCCTCAAGGCTCTCTGGCTCTGTGAAGAATTAACCCTTCACAATCCTTCATCTATTTACACAGCACTTCTACGCTTTTAAAAGTGCAGTCTGTCACACCTGGGTTCTCCATGTCAGGACAATATCCCATTAAGCCTCTATTAAACTGACAGAATGTTTTTTCTCCATGCATGTGTGCAAGGCTAGCTTAACTTTAATCAAGGTCTGGCAAAACTTTTGCTCTCAATAATCAACAGAAATTTGTGTTCCAAAGCTGGTGAGTTCAGCTGTGACAAAAATCATCTTTTTTTTTGTCCAGGTGGCTAAAATTTTACAGAGCAAGTCTAAACATACATATACCCTTCTAAGCCCACTGACTTCAACAGGCCTAGAAAGGTTTAGCTTTGTTTAGAATTACACTGTTAAGGTGCTGAAGTTCTAAAACAGTTGTGCCATCAAAGAACTTTGAACTAAATTAACTGCTGAGTGTGGAATTAAAAATAAAAATTGGTGGATGGCCAGAAATAGTCAACACTTCAGTGCTGCACCTGTATTTGGGCTCTGTATGCAATACCCTTGCTGTGCCAAGCCCACATGATCCGTAACTGTGATGTCTTTACAGGTATGCAGTTTTGCCTTTAATTTAGGCACTCACCCATAACAAGACAACATAAACTTCTGGCTCCTGGATTACTACACAAGTGGGTTATCTTTGATCTATCACTGCAGCATAAGGACTTGGTCCTCCCAGTGCCCAGACCAAACCAATCTAAGAAAAGACATACATCCCAGTGTCCAGACAAGTGCAGAGGGGTTATGCGAATTGCAACTCAGAAAACGTTCGCCTGTGTTTATAGCAGCTTCATCTATCTGAGGAATAGTTTTTGCTGCCTTGTAACAAACTCTTGCTTGGAAGCAGCTAAGGAGAGGGAGGCATTTGGCTGTCCTTATAGCCCCCTAGGGATGTTAACGCATGTGCTTGGGGTGAGAGAAGCTGCTATTGGAAGGATTACGTGCAGCATTCTGGATTTGCAGTTGACACCCCACTGGCCTCAATTAGAAGCCATGCAAGGGCTTAATGGTCTAGAAAGTTCTGACGGTTTCTTTTCAGGATAATACCGTCTCAGATATAATGTGAATTGGAAACGTAGTTTTGACCTCCCTTATCTTGAGGGAGCAAATCCACGTCTGCTTGCATTGCTTTATTAGCAGATTCCTAAACTACCACATGAAGTTCCCACATGTGGTTTCTTTCCAGCACAATAATTAGGCTTACTGTGCTCCTCAGCCCGCACTACTGCGCTGTAGAGTAGCAGCAGTAAAAATGTAGGTTAAAAATATCCAAGTTTCAACAACACCATGATGTCACTTCCAGCACACCGCAGAAGTGACATCACCACACCTGGGCAAAGAGCTACAGTTACCCCCAAACCAATGCTGATTACTTTGTCCCACCCTCCAGAGTCTCCCAATGGTTGCCAGGGCTCAGCAAGTAACCCTAACAATAACTACTGATGCATATATAGTGGTAGAAAGCTATGATGGCTCATTTTTAACACATTTGACTGAATTCATAAATACCATGGGATCAATGCTCCCTCTAAGCTGTGGAGTCTTGTGAGCAAAAATTCTACTTTGTGAGCTACTGGCATTAAAGTTGTGAGTAAGCAATTTGGCTATGCATGAATTAGTTGCATCCTTCCTGAGCAAAGACAAAAATGTGTGAGCCCGAGGCTAAAAAAACTGTGAACTAGCTCTCACTAACTCAGCTTAGAGGGAACACTGCAAGTGATTACACCTCTCAGGCCAGGGAAATAAACATTATATGGCAATATGCCACTAGGGCTACAAGCCTAATGACAGTTGTGTGGAGCACTGAACTCACTAGCTTGGTTCACATTACAGTGAATGCACGTACATCCTGCATGTACATGCACAGATCTGTTTGTAAGAAAGAGCCAATATGCATTTCCTTATATAAGAACATAAGAAAAGCCAGTGTTGGATCAGGCCAATGGCCCATCCACTCTGTCACACAGTGGCCAAAAATACCAGGTGCCACCAGGAGGTCCACCAGTGGGGCCAGCTAATGAAACTGGGGACCAGTATCTGGTTAAATGTTGGGTTTGGATCATAAGTTCATCTTTATGTGCACTGAACATGCATGATAACTACTCAGCATGCATATATAGAAAAATCAAGTGTATCCAAGCTCAATTGGACCTACGTAACCTGCTTTCTACCAAGCTAGCCCTTTGGTCCAGTCTAGCCCAGGGGTCCCCAGTGGGTGGCATGGTGCCCACCAAGACCTTTTCCTGGCTCCCATCAGGTGTTTTTAGAAAGTGAGCAGGGCCAGGTAAGGCTTTTGCCCAGCAAGGCTTCTGACTGGCCACTGGAGATTTTATTAGCTGTGTGGATTTTAAAAAACATTGTTTCAGCAGCTGCTGCCACCACAACACAGGGTATCTTCATTGTGCGACTGAAGGTAAGCTGGGGAAGCCATTTTGTGGCTGGCTCTGCCAGCTCTGGGTTAGGAAATACCTGGAAATTTGGGGGTGAAGCCTGAGGAGGACAGGGTTTGAAGAGGGGAGGGACTTCAACAGGGTATAATGCCCTAGATTCCACTTTCCAAAGTTTTCTCCAGGTGAACTGATCTCTGTTGCCTGGAGAGCAGTTTTAATAGCAGGGATCTCCAGCCACAGGTTGGCAACCCTACTCAATGGGCATACAAAGACCAATCAGATGTACACACTACATGGATTGTGGCTGTGTTCACTGTAACACGTGAACAGGGCTTGAGTGACTTTGCAAACAAGATTTCTTTCCAGGGCTTGGTTTGAAAGCAAGTGAAGCAGCCGCAGCTGAACAGGCCTGGATTTGATCAGTGCCTACACATAGAGAGTGCCTGGGACCACTTTGTATGCCACCCTGAGTTCCATGGTGGAGAAAGAGGTAGACTAGAAATGAAACAATTAACATCTCGGAAGCAAATTGTTTTTTGTTGTTCAGTCGCACAGTCGAGTCCGACTTTTCACGACCCCATGGACCACATCACACCAGGCCCTCCTGTCCACCACCACCCTCCGGAGCTTACTCAACTCCATGCTCATTGCATCAATAACACTGTCCAACCATCTCATCCTTTGGCATCCCCTTCTTCTTTTACCTTCAATCTTTCCCAGCATCAGGGTCTTCTCCAGTGAGTGCTCCCTTCTCATTTGGTGGCCAAAGTATTTGAGCTTCAGCTTCAGTATCTGGCCTTCCAAGGAACAGTCAGGGTTGATTTCCTTTAGGATTGACTGATTTTATCTCTTTGCAATCTAAGGGGCTCTCAAGAGTCTTCTCCAGCACCATAATTCAAAAGCATCTCTTCTTCAGTGCTTGGCCTTCCTTATGGTCCAACTCTCACACCCATGCATTACTACTGGGCAGGGGTCCTTTCGTAAAAAAAGAGGTGCAGGAGCTCATTAGCATAACTCATTTGCATATGCCACACCCCCTGATGTCACCGGAAGTGTCAGAAGGCCACACACCCCTGACATCACTGGAAGTGTGTTAGAAGGAAGAAAGGAAGGGAGGGAGGGCGGAAGGAACGAAAGGAACAGGAAGGAAGGTAGGTAGGTGGGGGAGAGAGAGAAGAAAGAAAGAAAAGAAGGAAGGAAGGAAGGAAGGAAGGAAGAGGAAGGTAGGTGAGTAGGTGGGGGACAGAGAGAGAGAAGAAAAGGAAGGAATGAAGGAGGGAAGGAACAGGAAGGTAGGTAGGCAGGTAGGTGGGGGAGAGAGAAGAAAGAAAGAAAGAAGAAGGAAGGAAGAGGAAGGTAGGTGAGTAGGTGGGGGACAGAGAGAGAGAAGAAAAGGAAGGAAGGAAGGAGGGAAGGAACAGGAAGGTAGGTAGGTAGGTAGGTGGGGGAGAGAGAGAGAGACATTGAGTGGGGTGAGTGGGAGGGAGGGAGTTTCTTTGCGTGGGGGGGGTGGGAAAGGATTTGAGTGGGTTGGGGTGGGAGTTTCTTTGCGTGGGGGGGTGGGAAAGGATTTTTTTCCCCGGCCGGCGGCCTGCCGCCGGCGCGGGGACATGGAGTAGGGTGGGTGGGTGGGAGGGAGTTTCTATGCGGGGGGGGGGGTGGGGGTGGGAAAGGATCCTTTCCCCGGCCGGCGGCCTGCTGCCGGCGCGGGGACATGGAGTGGGGTGGCTGGGTGGGAGGGAGGGAGTTTTTTTATGCGGGGGGTGGGAAAGGATCCTTTCCCCGGCCGGCGGCTTGCCGCCGGCGCGGGGACATGGAGTGGTGTGGCTGGGTGGGAGGGAGGGAGTTTTTTTATGCGGGGGGTGGGAAAGGATCCTTTCCCCGGCCGGCGGCTTGCCGCCGGCGCGGGGACATGGAGTGGGGTGGCTGGGTGGGAGGGAGGGAGTTTTTTTATGCGGGGGGTGGGAAAGGATCCTTTCCCCAGCCGGCGGCTTGCCGCCGGCGCGGGGACATGGAGTGGGGTGGCTGGGTGGGAGGGAGGGAGTTTTTTTACGTGGGGGGTGGGAAAGGATTTTTTCCCCAGCCGGCGGCCTGCCGCCGGCTCGGGGACATTGAGCAGGGGTGGGTTGGAGGTTTTTTCTTTCCCCGGCCGGCGGCCTGCCCCCGGCTTGGGGACACTGAGCGGGGTGGGTGGGTGGGAGAGAGGGAGTCTCTTTGCACGGGGGTGTGGAGTGGGAGAGGGTTTTTTCCCCGGCCGGCGGCCTGCCGCCGGCTCGGGTACATTGAGCGGGGGGGGGGTCCGACCCAGCGGCAGCCCTGCTGGGGGCGGGGCTTTGTAATGTGCCCGCCCCCCAGCGTCTTCACTGGCGGGGCGGCGCTCCGCCTCGCTCCGGCCCCAACGGAGCCCTGCTACTGGGAATATCATTGCTGGTGGGTGCTCTAAAATTACTGATTCAGACTTGAAAATGTTTGCAGTTTTGCCAAGGGTCACTTTGAAATACACAAATCTCACATGCTGTGGGTTTCTATACAGAGTTTATGACTTAATTTAAAGTAGGTTTTCAGGAGAGAGAGAGACAGAACAACAGAGAGTCTTCTTCAGAAAACAGTTTAGCTAAAATGCAGCAGCATTATCACAGGACAAACATACAAACAATCCTTTTGGAAGTGAGTTCCTTCTAGAAAACCTAACACAAAAGGAAAGCATTGTTGCCTCTAAATCTTTTCGCCCAGCTTATTCAGCCAGGACAGCAGATGGGGCCACAATCCACCTGTTTCAAATAAAATCAGCAGTACAACAGCTATGCTTCTTCTTTCAGGCAAAAATCTCATTCTCAGTGACTCCAGAGAAACTGTGGACTAACCACAGAAGACAATCAAACCCTGGCTGAATTAGCATCTGTGATCTGACAAACAGCATTTTACAGTGAAATGAGGATACAGGCAGGACTGTCCAGAACCTACACAAAATGCAGAATTCTAAAACATACTGGTATAATTTGAATGGGAATCGAAAGCCCAATGAAGAAAGGAGAGAAAGAGAAAACATTCAAACTTGCTGCAACACACATCAGTTTGTGTATGTGTGTGTGTGTGTGTGTGTGTGTGCGTGCACAAGCATAGTTCTCACAGTACTGTAAACCTTCAGATGTTTTGGCTTTCATCTCGGGCTTGGAGTTCTTGCTGGCTTTGCATGCAACTTCTGCAGATCATGGCCGAGGACAGACTGGAGATCTGTCCCAGCACAGCTGCAGGGCCAAAAGCCCTGTGGGAAAAGCTGCCCGGGCCGCCCCGTTCGCACTGGCTGCGAGGGGCGGTGGAGCGTGGCTGCCGGCTGCCTGGGCGAGCCGCGGCTATGCGCAGCCACCATTCAGACTTCCAGCGGTGTGTGAGATGCGCCTTCGGCACTGGGGACGCGCACGGAGATGCCTGGGGACCAGTTCCCAGGCGTCCACGGCTGAAGCGACATGCCGGCGCCTCGTGGACAGGTGAGTCCATGCCAGTGACAGGGGACAGTTGCGGCTGTCTGGACACCCTCTCTGCCTCCGCTTCTAAAGCAGAGGCAGGGTGCTCCAGAAGCCCAGTCTGTCCTCAGCCCATGTTTCAACATTAACACCAGGAAAGACTTCATGGAAATGTAGTTTCCTTTTGGCCTGTCCATTGGTTGACATGAGACTGCTTATTGATCCACTAGAGTATGGCTAGCCTAGGAACCAATTAGGATTCCCAACAGGCTGGGAGAAAGATGTCACATCCCATTGAATAGAGATTTCATGTATGGAAATGGTAGGGTTGCCAGGCCTGGGTTGGAAAATGCCTGCAGACTTTGGGGGTAGATCCAGGAGATGGCAGGGTTTGGGGAGAGGAGGGCCCTCATCAGGGTACAATGCCACAGAGTCCACCCTTCAAAGCAGCCATTTTCTCCAGGGGAGCTGATCTCGCTCAGCTGGAGACCAGATGTAAAAGTGGGGGAGCTCCAGGCCCCACCTGGAGGCTGGCAACTCTAGGAAATGGATTGGGAAGGTAAATCTTTTCATGGTATGGAGATACCATAACCTGGTTCATGTGGTAAAGAGTTACAAAAGATGATACAGTTAAGAAAGAGTTACTGTTTGGAGGAGAGGCTATCTGCCTCCTTGTGGAGTCTGGGAAGAAGAATCTATAGTGATTGTTATTAAGATGGCTGCTGGAGTTCTTGCAGTTAGGTCCAAATTTATTTCTATATTTTACAAAACTTATAGCCTGCCTTTCTGCCACCAAGGCAGCTAACAAATTAAAACATACATAATAAAATTACATCTTAAAAACCATTAAAAACACCACCAACAAAAACACATAATTAAAACCAGAGCTAAAATACATGCATGTGTAAAGTGCTGTCAAGTCACAGCCCACTTATGACGATCTCACCAAGGGGCTTTCAAGGCAAATGAGAAGCAGATGTGGTTTGCCATTGGCCTCCTCTGCACAGTCGTCCTTGGTGGTTTCCCTCCTACTTAGCTTCCAAGATCTCACAAGATTGGGCTACATCATGCCACCTTCCCTCTCCCATCTAAAATAAACACAAAACCATAAAAACAACAATTAAAACATTGGGCAGGAAGGAAGGATCGGTGAGGAAATGGCAGATGAAACAATGGCAACAAAAGGGGACAAACAAGTCTCCCTGAGGAGGGAGTCACAGAGTTTTGGTGCCACAGCCAAAGAAAATCCTCTACCAATTGCCATCTGTCTAATCTCAAAAGGGGGCATCTGAAGGAAGACCTCCAAAAATTACTAGTGGTTAATAATTGTATATATGTAAATAAAACCTGTTGAATTCCTCCACAACTGGCTAGGATGATTTCTTTGCAGGGATGATTTCTTTCCTCCCAGACTATGGGAGGAAACTGGAGGGGGAATTGGAGCATGCACCAGTATTGTACCAGCGTGCTGATGTCACTTCCTCTGGAAACCAGATGTGACATCATAGGCAGTCTAAGATTTGCAAAAACTCTATGGTTTTACCATATTAAACAGTAAATAACATCACATTAGGTTTTATTAAAGTGGCAGGACATTTTTTTTCCTCTAGGCAATTGGAAACTCTAGGACCCATGGGAACAGGGGTGCCACGTTTCTACTTTTTACCACTCATCACCATGTGGATGCAACCTTTTAGTCCTTAAGCACATATTTGTTACCCTTATTACCTTCTATCTTTTTGTTATCTGCCTCTTGAAATTTAGACTGAAGCAAGGACTTTCTTCTTGTTCTGTAAAATAAATTGTGCATTGGGGGAAACACGCAAATAATAACTAAAGAATGACAATAATCAGCCCAACCCTTACTGTGACAAATATGAGTTATTTTATTCTCACATCTATTCCCCTGAGAGCTAATCCAGAAAGAGCATGTGGTACAGTCTTCAAAACATTAGTACCAGCTCTGAATTCAGGTAAAAATTGTTTGTTTGAACATTTTCCCACATTTAAAAAAAAAACAACTCTAATTGCATGTGAAAAAACTAGCTCATCAGGGTTTTAGGTTAGCTTTCTGAAGAAAGGAGAGCAATGCATATCTACAAATGAAAGAGTGGGAATAAAAAGCTAGCTATTGGATACAAAAATCTATGGAACATGGACATAACCGCACACAAAACTTGTGCATGACAGGGGCAAGTGACATGCAGAGTAGAGTTGTCCCTCATAGCTGGCACCCAACAGTAGGACAACTGGGCAAGGGAAGCTCTTCAGCAAATCTCCAACACAATGATGTCACTTCCAGTTTCACACTGGAAATGATGTCACGCACTGGCACAATGCCAAAAGCCCCCCCCCCCATATTTCCCCCACCAATCCGTTGAGTGGTAGCAGGAAACAAAGGGTGCAGGCCAAAAAGTCTCCAGCAACAGTGGGACACCTGAGCCCCCCTAGGCAGAGTCCTGTTTGCACAAGCAGGTGGCCCTTTGCTGTATCAGCCACAGTCTTCAATAATATTATTTTATTGTTTCCCTAACTGCTCAACTCCTTTTACCAGACAAAGGCCAGTATTTCCCATGCTAAGAACATAAGAGAAGCCAATGGCCCACCCAGTCCAACACTCTGTCACACAGTGGCCAAAAATACCAGGTGCCATCAGGAGGTCTAGCAGTGGGGCCAGAATACTAGAAGCTCTCCCACTGTTGCCCCCCCCAAGCACCCAGAATACAGAGCATCACTTGCCCCAGACTGAGAGTTCCTATCTATACCTTGTGGTTAATAGCCACTGATGGACCTCTGCTCCATATGTTTATCCAGTTCCCTCTTGAAGCCGTCCATGCTTGTAGCCACCACCACTTCCTGTGGCAGTGAATTCCATGTGTTAATCACTCTTTGGGTGAAGAAGTACTTTCTTTTATCCATTCTAACCTGACTGCTCAGCAGCTTCATGGAGTGCCCATGAGTTCTAGTATTGTGAGACATGCTGTCCAGATTTGGAAGAAACCTAAACTGTAACTCGATTTATTAAATGTGTGTTGGGGGGGGGGGGAGTTTACAATACAAAGACTCCACTTCCTACGCTTTGCATTTTCATTTCATTGTATAAGGATCTCTTACATTTTTACTATGAAGATTTCTGGACCGATCAGATGATTGCATATTTCTTTCAGGGTTGACTGGTAGTGAGCAGAGAATTCTGACAGCTGTATATTGAATGCAGGTGGCTCTGGGAACCCTGTCCCCGTACGGTACACCGAGTTAACCATATCCTGCAATTCATTCAAAATGGAGCTGCAATGAATTAGATTCTTTAATAAACTCTTACTTACCTGGAAACGTTCATGCCTACTTTGCATTTTGCTGCTCCTAATGCTTCTTTGCAGATTCTGTTTTGTATTTCTAACATAAAAAGCTGGAACTGTTTGTTTAGAAAAGAAAGCACCCACTATAATCTTCCCAAGAAGGATTTTTTAAAAAACAACCATCAAAAAAATGCTACACCACACATTATTTTATCATATTACAAACCATTACATATGCTATTTAGCATGAATTGATAACTTCATCCCTACGCTAAATCTAAATTAAAGACTTATGGGTTTACTTGATCTCAGAGCACCATTTACATTTCATCATGCCTCTTTTGAACTAGCCAAATAAAAGATGTGATGTATCAGCTACTAAAGAACAGCAAAGGATTTGAGAGTTGCTTATTTTCAAAGCTAGAAGAACACTGAGCTAAGGAAATCCAGTCCTGGAAAAGGATTCCTGCTACGGAAAAGCAAATGAAATAAATGAAACGGATACTTGTGAAACAATATCAAGTCTATTTTTGAAAAATCATTTGAGAGAATATTGTCTGTGTACTTACATCTGAGATTGTGCCAGTGGATTAGGGGTACCTTATCAGAACTCTTTCCCCTCCGGACTCTCCTATGGCTCCCCCACAGGGACAAAATACCTTCTTCCCCAAAACTCCAGTACAGGGACAAACCCACAGAGGTACAGATAGAAATTAAGTAAATAGATAGATAGAGGTGGGAAGGAGATATGTTGGAATATGCAAGGTCTATCATGCATAGATAAAGAAAATGATAAGAACACCCTGCAGGGGGCAGCAGAGAGGACAACTAGTTAGCATGGTGAGATTAGGGACTTCCTACTATTTTCAAATACTCTCCTTCCCATCTCCTGATTGGTTTAATTGGGAGTTTTCCTGCTCCTGCTGAGATCTCTTCATTGCTGACTCCCTGCTAGCTAGTTAGACAGGTAGACTTCCCTTTTTCTGTCCTCTTTCTTACGAAGTTTGTTCTCTTCTTAATAAACCAATTTTATTCTTTAAACAGCTTGTGCCCTTCTTTATTACATCTCTAAACCCTGCCAGCAACAGATAGATAGAATCTGCAGATCTGTCCACGTTCACCTATCAAACATTTCCCGTCGCTTGGTGAACCACTATGAGGCTTACCATTTCTTACATCATCAGGGGGGTGGTCCCCTTTTAGTTGCTAAAATTGCGAGCAACATAGCACCAGATGTCCTCTTTTTAGAGGATGTGTCCTCTTTTTTGTGCATCTGTCCTCTTTAGGGCTCTTTTAAAAAACTGATGAAAATGTCCTCTTTTGGGGTTGGAAGGTTAGGAATATTTCTAGTTAGTAGCAGTTATCACAGTTTAAATAGCAGAGGTATTTAAAATGAGATTTCTCTTGTCACAGTGATCACAGTGAAGTAGTCAGTTGGGAAATATGTCCCTTTTTTGTTTTTCAAAATATGGTAACCCTAGGTAAGGGGTAACTTAAGGAAGTTCTTATGTTTTTCAGGAAGGTATTTCATTAAAAACAAGTAAAAGCTTCTGAACTTTTAAAAATAACTATCCTTATTCAGCATTCACATTTCTGACAGTCTCTCTCTGGAATGATGTGTGGGCTTCCTAGTTCCTCAGGGAGCTTTTTTTCTGTTTACTCCTGTGTTGTGGAGGATTTTTCCTTAGGAGGCAACAGGGACACTTGTCCTCTTCCTGCCTAAAGCCACAGAGAAGGTCAGGATTCAGGACTGGCCTGTGCCTGGTTTTGAGGGGGAAAGAGCAACCAATCCAGAGTAAGGGGGTGGAGCTCTTGCTGTTCTGGTTGTACTTGATCCTTAAATGGCCTGGTGCTAGAGCTCGTGCCTTGTATACAGGGAGCCCCAAATCCAGACCACAGCATCTCCTGTTGAAAGGATCTCGGGTGCTGAGAAAAAGCCTTCTGTCCCTGAGACCTGGGGGTATTGCTGTCAGAGAGAATAGGGATTGCTGTGCCAGGTGGACCAAGACCCTCATGCCATAAGACACCTTCAGATTTAGTGGTTTATTTTAGGATTGAGGTTTTGATGGTTTACATCAAGGGAGACGTTGGCAATTTATTGTGTGTGTTCTGTAAGTCCCTTTGGATGCCTATGCTGAGAATGTAAGGTATGCATTTTAAAAGTAATATATTCTGGTTGACCTGTAATATGGACCTTCTAAGCCAGTATCATTATCCCCACATTGTACGTAGGGGGAGCTAAGACTGGTGCCAGCTCGTGACGCCAATGTGCATTCCTTTTAAAAACAAATGGAAAAAACAAAACAATTTTATTAAGTTTTCACAATATGAATGAATGGGGAAAACAAGTATAAAGGAGAAACTCATGAAAAAAATCCACTTTATTTATTTTTACATTCATTTTTATTGCTGATGGGAAGCAGTGATGTAGAAGCCTTTTGCATTAGACACACTAGCGATTTTGCATCTAGCATTCGCTCCACATTTTCTCAACTGGGAGGGGAAAGTGGGGCTCAAAACCACATTCAAATATCTGGGGCAATGCCAGAACTAACTGCAAAGTCACCCCTGAATGGCCATAAATCTATGCACAAGGTACCATAAAATCTGATGATCAAAGAAAGCGAAAACAGTTTGAAGCGTGGAAGCTACCATAAAATCTGATGATCAAAGGAAGTGAACAGCAGCATGCGATGCAGAGGGGAATTGTAAAGTAAAGTTTTATTTACGGCCGAAGCCAGCAATTAACATTTAAAACACGACAAAAACTGATAGGTAGCAAGAGCCCCTGTAAATAAAGGTAAAAGAAGCTTAAAACAGCAATAAAATGCATTTTAAAATTCTTAAGAAACAGACAGTTAACAGTAAGATTATTGATATTTAACTTGCTGCTTTTTTATAGATTTTCTAATTTTTAAAGCTAGCCATCCATATATGGCCACTAGATACGTTACCTCTGAGTGCCTATCCACAAGGAGATTTTTCATAATACAAACTCTTTGCCTACTAGTGAGAGGTAAAGATTTGAGGAGCGGAAGTGATTTACGGAAATTATTATGGGCCTTGCAGTCAAAATAATATGTTCTAAATTTTCAGTGCCTTTATTACAGCAGGGGCATATACGTTCCTCAGATGGGACTTTCTTATACTTTCCCTCTGTAATTGCTAGAGAAAGAACGTCCCAGCGCATAAGAGTAAACGTTCTCTTCTATTCATGGTTTGGCAGATGCTGAAGACAGGCCATGGAACTTACTCTGTTAACGGGGTCCAGAAGTGTTTTCCATTTCTCTGTTCTACCAATATCGTTCTGCCGATCAATATCCATAATCCTCTATTTTATCAGTTCTCTAGCTTTGTCATAGGCAAAGGAATATAGGTATTGTTTTCTGAGGCCAAAATAAGGGAGTTTCTCCTCTATAGCCTTAAGCCAGGGAGGGTATAAAGGTGTAATTTTAAATGCATCAGCCCCTTGGATAAAAAAACTAATTTCAGCCAATAATGAATTGCCATGATCCATAACCTTGCCTCCACAGTAATCATTCCAGTTTCAATTCAAATAGGTGCATTTGGAATGCCACTAGGTACCTGTAGAACAGATCTCAAAAACTTTGATTGCACTGTATCCAGTTTCTGTGTCCAGTTTCACGCCAAGCCCTCCCATGTTATGGAGTCGCATCGATTTCCTCGCAGTGCAGAGGGGAATTTCTGTTCCAACTTCTGTTTCGCAAAACAACAGAGGGAAAAGCCAGTGCAGAATCAGCCACTGACTAGAACAACATGTAGAGTTGAAAGATTATGGGCAAGGGGAAGAGGGACAGTAGTATTCCGGACATCCAGCAAAGCTTTTGAATCTGCCAACAATGAAACATTTGAGCAACACTTCCAACAAGACTGGCTGGGTTTCTCACTGAAATCAGTTGGGAATGGGAACCCTTTTTAATTGCCTTTAAAATGTCCTCTCTCTCTCTCTCTCTCTCTCTCTCTCTTTCTCTCTCTCTCTCTGAAATTTGACAGGTCTCCAGGGGAGCAGTAGAGTGCCTGAAAATTCCATGCCCTTTGGATGCCACATGTCAGAGTTACAAGCAGGAAAAGACTGTCATTGAAATCAGTGGGAAATGAAAAGAAAAGGCACCCCCCCCCCCAAAAACCCACAAATTAATTACCAATGGTAAGTGAAATTTATGTATTTAACACAAATGCAAAATGAAAGGGTATTTAAAAACTAAAGTGTATGGAGAAATTAAACAGCTTTTGTTGACCAAGGTAAGATTTGGACCACAGACCTCTCCTTTTACCTTTCTAGTCTCTGCACTGTACAGGAGGAGGAGGAAGAGGAAGAGATTGGAGTTATACCCTACCCGTCACTTGAAGTCTCAGGGCAGCTTACAAACTCCTTTCCCTTCCCCTTCCCCTCCCCACAACAGACACCCTGTGAGGTAGGTGGGGCTGAGAGAGCTCTGAGAGAACTGCTCTGGAGAGAACAGCTCTGAGAGAACTTGTGACTGACCCAAGGTCACCTTGTGGGGGAGTGGGAAATCAAACCCGGTTCTCCCAGATTAGAGTCTGCACACTTAACCACTACACCAAACTGGCTCTGCTGGCCCTTATGATGCCCAGGATGACTCTACAGTCAACCTCAAATAGTTCACCCAGTGTTTTTACAGGGTCAGTGAAAGCACTGGGGTTCAAAGGGGTAGAAAGATGCACTTATGGTGCTCCCCACGTTTCTCCCACAAATATTTCCCATGTTTCAGAAGGTGCTCGTGAAGACTGAGAGAAAGCTTGACAAATGAAAACACATGAGGCTGTTTTATGGTGGATCAGATCATTGGTCTATCAAAGTCAGTATTGCCTACTCAGACAGGCCGCAGTTTTCCAGAGTCTCCAGCAGAAGTCTTTCACATCAGCCACTACCTGGTCCTCTTAGCTGGAGATGCTGGGTCTTGAACTGGGGACTTTTTTGCGTGACAAGCAGAGGCTCTTCCCCTGAGCCACAGCTCCTTCCCTTCAATTGATGCACAACTTATAGTGCTGGTTTGCCCCTTTCAATCATCTAGTGCAGGGGTGGCCAACCTTGCTTAACGTAAGAGCCACATAGAATAAAACGTCAGATGTCTGAGAGCTGCAAGACAGGAACAAATATCACACACACATTTTTATTTTTAAAAATATGCAAATTTGCTTTTTATTAACGTTAAATGGGACTGCCAAAAATAAAAACAAACGAGGAAAACCGGTTATTGATAATGATATTACTTGTTTGCTAATGATATTGAGAGAGAGAGAGAGAAAGAGAGAGATGGAAAGAAAGAATTAAAGAAGTGGAAAGAAAGAGAGAGAGAGAAACTAGGAAAGCAAATAGATGGGAAGGAAGGAAGGAAGGGAGAAAGAGAGAAAAAGCATGCCTCCCCTTTGCTTCCCCAGCCGCCCTGCCAGGAGCCGCACAATATGTGTGAAAGAGCCACATGTGGCTCCCGAGCCACAGGTTGGCCACCCCTGATCTAGTGCTACAGGATTGAGGACCATTTGATTTTGTATTCAAAGTCATTATTCAAGACCTGTTATAAAGCCTCTGCTCTGGGCACCCTCCCCTTCCAGAAATGAGCTGAGTGGCTACCTGGAATAAAGTCTTCTCTGGGATGTCACCTCCCCTCTGAAATGCCTCCTGTCCAGCCACGTCTCTGCTGCAGAGCCCGTTCAGTTTTATGGGCCAGCAGTTCATGTTCTTCTTTTCTTAGGCTTTTTGCTTTATGTGTTTTTTCCTTCCTCTTCTTGTTGCTCCTGTGTAGTTCTTAATGACCATACTGGTTGCATTTGAGCAGGTTGCCTAACCTTTATACTGGTTTCATTGCTGAGGCTGAGAGGGGGAAAGATTTTGGGATCATAGTAGATAGCTCAATGAGCGTGTAAAACCAGTGTGCTGCAGCAGTGAAAAAGGCAAACTCTATGTTAGGGATTGTTAGGAAAGGGCATTGAACATAAAACGGCCGATATTACAATGCCCCTGTATAGATCTATAGTACGGCCTTACTTGAAATACTATGTACAGTTCTCAACTGTGTACAGCTCTCATTGTCTCAAAAAGGGCAATGCAGAGCGGGGGGAAATACAGAGGGGGGCAACCAAGATAATTAGGAGGTTGGAGCACCTTCCCTATGAGGAAAGGCTGAAGAGTCTGGGACTTTCAGTATAGAAAAGAGATGACTACCCAGGGGGGGCGGCAATGATGACATGATAAGAGGTATATAAAATTATGCATGGGGTGGAGAGGGCTGGCAAAGCGAACTTTTTCTCCTGCTCTCAAAATACCAGAACTCAAGGGCATCCAATGAAGCTGATGGGCAGTAGGCTCAGGATGGACAAATGGATAATAATTAATTATTATTGTATGGCATTGTGTGTAGCATAGCCAAGAAATCCGGAGACTGGACAAAAAATCCACTTCTTTAACGCAGAGAGTGATTAAAATGTGGAATCCACTGCCACATGATATAGTGATGGCCACAGGAATGCACAGCTTTAAAAGGGGATTAGACAGATTCATGGATAGGTCTATTGGTGGCCGCTAGAGAGCCAGTTTGGGGTAGTGGTTAAGTGCGCGGACTCTAATCTGGGAGAACCGGGTTTGATTCCCCACTCCTCCACTTGCACCTGGCTGGATGACCTTGGGCAAGCCATAGCTCTATACCAGCTGTTCTCTCAAGGACAGCTTGGGAAAGAGCTCTCTCAGCCCCACCTACCTCACAGGGTGTCTGTTGTGGGGAGGGGAGGGGAAAGGAGTTTGTAAGCCGCTCTGAGACTCTTAAGTGAGTGAAGGGCGGGGTATAAATCCAACCTCTTCTTCTTCTACTACTACTACGCATGGTGACTAATGGGAACCTCCATGTTCAGACGCAGTCAGCCTCTGAATCCCAGGGCCAAGGGGCTACATCAGGGGAAGGCCTCAGCTTCTATGTCCTGTTGTTGGACCTCTAGAGTAACTGGCTGGTCATTATGTGAGACAGGATGCTGGACTAGGTGGACCACTGGTGTGATCCAGCAGGGCTCTTATGTTTTTAAGGACATTTATTGGCTATTCTGTTATTAATTCTTCATGTTGTTTGGAAGCCACCTTTTAAGAACTTTTCCTGTCAGTGAGCTTGTGGGTTAAATTAACTAATACATTGTACAGATCAGGGGCCTTCTTGTATGGATGTCATACCGCCACTGGAGATCAGGATCAGGATGTGTATGTCTCTCTGAGTTGTGCCTGGAGAAATCCCTATTTGTTCCCCCCAAATGCTCCCTCTAAGCTGTGGAGTCTTGTGAGCAAAAATTCTACTTTGTGAGCTACTGGCATTAAAGCTGTGAGTGAGTGATTTGGCTGCTGCATAAATTAGTTGCTCTGGCGCCATCTTTCCTGAGCTAAAACAAAAATGTGTGAGCCAGACGCTTAAAAACTGTGAGCTAGCTCGCCGTAACTCAGCTTAGAGGGAACACTGCCCCCCATGTATCTAAACAAAAGACCACAGTGGGCCTCTTAAAACTGACCAGTGAAGGGGCTTGGCAAGCCTCTCTTGGGAGGGTATGTTTTATCTGAAGCATCTCTACATCCTGAGAATATCCTGCCTTGAGCACCACCGGTTCTAATTTTCCAAATGAACAAAACTCAGAGCTCTGTGATACATTGTTGCATTTAGGCTTGCTAACTCTGGCCTGGGGGCAGTGTCTGGGAAGGGCGGAGTTTGGGGACACGTCAGGAAGGATCCCTGTAGTCTGGAGATCAGTTGTAATTCCAAGAGAACTCCAGGTTCCACCTGGAGGTTGGTAACCCTATCAGCTGAAACATTATTGTTGTTGTTGTTATGCCATTTTTACTGTTTTTGAATGAAGTCTGCAAGCCTTGAAGGGGTGGGTAGATGGGATGAAAACGTGGAGATAATTAAATATTGGAGAAGATGTTCCCACTAGTCTGAGAGGCTTCAATTACTTAGCAGTAATCTGATCCTACGGACTCCATAAAAGCTATGTGTGTAATACTGAGGATAAACTCATTTCTCTTTGTGAGCTGATAATTTATTTTTTTTTTAAATGATCTTTGCATCCCTTCCTTTTCTCCTCGTGCACCAGCAGACGGACGGTGTCATTGTTCCACAGTCTGTGCGCGGGTTACCTTATAATCAAATTTTCACTGTTCTTTCTGACAGGTTTTTAAGTTACTTAGGGGATCTATTTATACGTGGAAGCATCAACATCATGCAGTAAATCCGACCACAACTCAGTCACATATTTTATTAAGTCTAAGTTCAGTGAAAGTGCAGCGTAAACGAGGGCCCGCTGTCTCTCCGTTACATCTGATTTGCGGTTGCTATAAAAAAGGCCCACATGCCGCTCTTTCAGATGTGTTTTGGATTGAAAATAGGATTAATGTGCTAAAGTGTGATTAGAATGGTTAAACACGATTAATTGGAACAGACTTGTATTGCCAGGGGAGCTCCGCCGTCGCTGGCCGGCCTCCAGTTTACCAAGTGAACAAAGCAGGCCAACTGTCCGACTTTTTTTCTCATGCCTTTGCTTATGTGCCTTTCTTTGCTTTCCCCCTTTGCATTTTCTCATAGCCAGCTTGTCTCAGAGCAGATTAAATACAGCTGAGAATGTTGGTTTAGGTCTGCAACAAGACGTCCGGGGGGAATAAGCAGGAACCCCGGGCCCAGACTTGGCTTCACTGGTGCTGGTTGAAAACTGCCATGCACCTAGGGCAAGGGTCCAGGTGGATCGACTAGGGAGCGGGAGTAATTTGGGGTTTTTAAAATGATCTATTAAACCCCTGAACTTTAATCAAGCTGCTACCATACTGACAGCTATGATTTACTTTCAAAACGGGCCGTAATGCGTAGAAAGGGCTCAGGTCTAAGCACTTGCCCTGAGTTTTATGGAGGGCTCAGCCATGTGCAAACACAGAGACAGCAGGCGAACCGAACAGACCAATATTTTCTTTTAATAACAAGCAAATTCACAGGTTATCTTGGCATAGAAAATCTATTGTTTGGATTATTCAATGTTTGGCTGGGTTTGTTGCATACTTGGCCTCCTGTCTTCTGCATACACACACACACACATCCCCTAAGCACAGTCTAGGGATTTAATGCTTGTGTAATTGTATCTCGGAAATGATCCTGCCCGTAGAACAGTTTTAGTTTTCTTTCCGGAAAAGAAATGCCTTTGTGGAGTTTTTAAAAGAGAAAAATATATAATTTGGGGGAATTGTGTAGAAATATCAATGCAGACATCTCCACATACTTTGGGCATGCTTCACCTAAAGTTAATTCTATTTATTTTATTTTACTTCATTGATAGCCCACTTTTATTACTGAGACTCAAAACGTTATGCACATTCAGACCCCACTGATTTCAGATGGGGAAAATGAAGTCTTTAACACATTTCAAAAATCACATTCCCACTCTGCCTAGGTTTCTTAGAGCCAAGTCCAGCACTCTCACCCAGGGGTCCCCAACGCAGCACCCACGGGCTCCATGATTCCACTCAGCACTCTTCTTTGCACCCACCAAGTGTTTTTAGAAAGTGGGTGGGGCTAGGTGAGGCTCTTGCCCAGCAGGGCTTCTGGTTGGCCACTGAAGATATAGAATCATAGAGTTGGAAGGGACCTCCAGGGTAATCTAGGCCAACCTTTTGCCCAATGCAGGAAATTCACAAATACCTCCCACCAAACATCCCCAGTGACCCCTGCTCCACACCCAGAAGATGACAAAAAATCTCCAGGATCTCCGGCCAAACTGGCCTGGAGAAAAATTGCTTCCTGACCCCAAAGTGGTGATCAGCATTTCCCTGAGCTATAATCAGCAATGGAGATTTTTTAAAAATCATTTCAGCGGCAGCTTCCAACACAGGGTATTTTTAAAATTCCCTCTCACACCTCTTTCACAGTGTATTTTTAATTACCCCTCTTTTCCCCTGCACTTGGGCTTCCTCTCTGTTTATGTGGCTTTGCCTCCTGTGTGCACTTTAAGATTTCTACATGTTTGTTTGTTTGTTTGTTTGCTTGACGTCACTTATACTCTGCAGACCCAGGTTCTCATTCCCCTCTGCCAGAGAAACTCGCTGGGCCACGTTGAGCCAATTACACACACTCAGCCTCACCACGCTCACAGGGCTGTGGTGAGGACAGAATGGAGTAGGGCTGCCAAGTCCCCCTGTAGAGCGGGGGAAACACCGATTTTTAAAGCTTTCCCCCGCTTTTCCAAAATTGGCCACCGGGGGGACAAAATGGCTGCCAGCAGGGGAACCTCGGAGCCTGCCCTGCTGGCCTCTTGAACTTCTTAAAAGGGAAATTTCCCCTTTAAGAGCTGATCGAGCAAGACAGCCCCGCCCAGAGATTAAGGAGGGACTGTGCAAGGTTGCTGCTGGAGTAAGTTGCTTCCGTGCAAGGTTGCTGCTGGAGTAAGCTGCTTAAGGTGCTGGGGTCTGCGAGCTCTTTTCCTTCTCTGTCTCTCCCCCTCCCCCTCTTTCTTTTTTCTGTCTGTCTGTCCACTGTGGTTTTGTCAAAGGAATAAACTGTCACTTCCAAAGAGGTAAACATCACAAGGAGAGGTTGCCTGTAGAAGGTCTGGGAGTGGGATTGTTTAAAATGTCTTGTTGTGGCTGTTTGGGTCCCCCCAATCCTCATTTCCCTTCTGCAAATAAAAGTTGGGATTCCTCATTTTTATGCCAATTTTCTGTTTCTTTCAACCATGTCCCCCCCCCCCCCTCCGGCAGTAAAAATCTGCATTTTTAAAAGCATTTGAACATCAAGTAACCGGTATTTTAAGTTAGGGATGGATCCAACTAGCTTTTCTGCTGGCGAAAAGGGGAGGACAAAGGTCCTCTTTAGCCACCAAAAAGCCTATGCTGGGGGGGGGGGGGGAGAAGTTATGGGACTTACATGGACAACAGCTGGGTGAAACAAGGGCCAGAAATAAAGCCTGGGAATTGGGCAAGAGTAAGTGAAAAAGCTGTCTGTCTGTCTGTCTGTCTCTCTCTCTCTCTCTCTGTCCCCATCCAGCAGAGGTCTATCAGTGGCTATTATAGCCACAAGGTCTAAATGGAGCCCTTTGTCTGGGGCAGTGATGCTCTGCATTCTTGGTGCTTGGGGGGCAACAGTGGGAGGGCTTCTGGAGTTCTGGCCCCGCTGCTGGAACTCCTGAGGGCACCTGGTATTTTTGGCCACTGTTGTGACACAGAGTGTTGTACTGGATGGGCCGATCCACTGTGGCTTCTCTCCTGTTCTTATGATATGAAAATCATATTTAGCACTTGTGTAGCACTTAGGGCTTCATATTCTGCCGAGATGAGGAAGGATTCAGTAGGGCCGTTGCTCAGTGATAGAGCATCTGCTTGACATGCAGGAGGTATCAGCCTCTTCAGCTAAAAAAGGATCAGGTAATAGGTGACATTAAAGATCTCAGCTTGAGACCCTGGAGAGCCACTACCAGTCTGAGTAGTCAATACTGACCTTGATGGACCAATGGCCTGATTCAGTATTAGGAAACTTCATGAGTTCATGTGTCAGCATGTGGAAGCAACATCACAGGATGTGACATCACAAAATGATGTCACTTCCTTTCTCCTGGCTCCACCCCCAAAGTCTCCTGGCTCCACCCCCAAAGTCCCCAGATATTTCCCAAGTTGGACTTGGCAGCCCTAGAATGGAGAAAGGGAGAATGTTGTCAGCCACTCTGAGTCCCTGTTGGGGAGAAAAGTGGGGCATAAACGAAGCAAGTAAATCAATAAGTATGTTGCGGCTAAAGAACAATAGCTTGGTCTTATCTAGGGCTGCCAAGTCAGCCCGGGGGGTGGGGGATCCCCCGCTATAGGGGTTCCCGATCCGCCGGCCGGCATTCAGCCGGCGGGGGGAACCCCACCCCCGAAGTCGTCCATCCTGGATGACTTCCCCAGCGTTCCCCAGAGTTCCCCTGGCAACGCCCCCAACATGGTGATGTCACTTCTGGGTGATGTCACCAGGCGCGCACGCCAGGGAGGCTCCTGGGCAGCTCCTGGGCAGCGAAGGACTCCCCCCGCCAAAACGTAAGTTTGACTTGGCAGCCCTAGTCTTATCTAAGAAGAAGAAGAAGAAGAGAGAAGAGATTGGATTTATACCCCGCCCTTCACTCACTTGGAGTCTCAGAATGGCTTACAAACTCCTTTCCCTTCCCCTCCCCACAACAGACAATCTGTGATCCCTAAAGTTAATACTAAATCCTACCAAAGCATCAGGATCCATAGCCAGTGATCACTCAGACTCTGATTTTCTAGGAAGACTGTGTAATTCTGAGCAGTAGAAAAAACTCAAAGATTTAATTGTAAGCCAGAACATCTTGATTTGTAATGTAATTTGAAAGAAAAATGTGGGTAGGGCTTCAGTCTGGTTTGAATACTTGCAAATAAATAGCTACTTAACAGCTTGAGTGGCAACTAAGAACGTAATGAGAAATTTTAAAAAAAGAGTTTAATAACTCGCTGTCTAGTAGAAATTGATGGAGACTTTCAAAAAAATAGACAAGATATTATTAACATGCAAGTGTACACAAGGACAGATCACGCTTAACAAAATGGGCACAAAACACTTTTTTTTAAATCTGGCCATCAGCAGGACATGCTGGCAGGTGCCCATTTTCTCTGCATCACCTTTCCCCAGCAATGTCTTTTGACAACCTGAAAGATGATTTCTGAAGTCATGGGACCCTTGTGGGCAAAAAGCCCACCTAGAGCAAGAGATGAAATGAAACTGACCCATTCTTTCCTGCAGCTGGAATGCCACAAGTGGAGGAAGGAAGAGGGGGACAGTTTGATGCAGTTCCCCCTTCTCACCAGTGCCCCCCCTTGCTGAAGTGGCTTGTGGATCCCATGACTCCTGGCATCACCTTGCGGAGAGGGGTCAAAAAGGACTTCTGGGAGAAGGAAAATGCAGGGACTATCCATGTGCATTATGCTGGCAGATACAGAGAGGAGGAGGAGGAGGAGGAGGAGGAGGAGGTTTTATACCCCACTTTTCTCTACCTTAGGAAATCTCAAAGCAGCTTACAATTGCCTTTCCCTTTCTCTCCCCACAACAGGCACAGTTTTCTCATTTGAGATGCAGCTCCATCCTGGTGCATTTGAGTCATTCTTAACTGTCCCCAAACCCTTAAGAGCAGCTTTACAGGTAGTAGGAAAGAAACCGAGAGACTGTTAGATTTGTTCCCCAAGTAGAAATTTGTTTCACAAACCAGCTCATGTTCCTTGGACTCCAACTCATTTTTTCCTCATCACATTAAAAAATCAAAGAGAGAATCACTGTACATCTGAGAGCCAGTTTGGTAGTGGTGCTAAATACTGGGTTCTTGCATGTAGAATCAGTGATCCAGCATAGTGAACAGCTCAAGTTTATTATACACGAACACAAGACAAAACACATGGCAAACAGCCAACATATATATAGAACCGCAACAATACTTAACCACACCCACACTGTCCTACTGGAGGGTTTGAATTTCTCATTGGTGTCCTAATGGTGTTTACTAGGATCCTTGGCCCCTATTGTGCTAAGGGTCCAAGCTTGGGACTAAAGTCGCTAGTCCCCTAGTGGTGCTCAGTGGACACAACAAGTGTTCTATATAGAGTCATGTACTGTAAACCCTGAAAGAACCATTATGATGCTCATGTTAAATCAATGAAGCACTTTATTGGACTGCTGGCAGTTTTAGCAATGAAGCCAGCTTTCAGATACCGCATCTCCCTTGTAGCACATTAGTAGCCCTTGTATACTTCTCAAATGCCCCTCAACGGTGAGGGCACGCCTGATTTCATCTTCATTTATGAGGTCTCTGTAGTTATGCCTGACTTTCAACTTTAACTCCTGGTCTTCATCACATTACTGTAATAGCAACTAATGGTTGTAGACCAGTGTGATACCAATTTGGTGTAATGGTTAAGAACATGGACTCTAATCTGGGAGAACTGGGTATGGTTCCCCACTCCTCCACATGCAGCTGCTGGTGTGACCTTAGGTCAGTTAAGTTCTTTCAGAGCTCTTCTATCAAGGGCAGTTCTCAAGAGAGCTCTCTCAGCCCCACCTGCCTCACAGGGTGTCTGTTGCGGGGAGCGGAAGGGAAAGAGATTGTAAGCTGCTCTGAGACGCCTTTGGGTAGTGAAGGGTGGGGTATAAATCCAATCCCCTCCCCCCGTCCTCCTCTTCCTTCTTTCAGTGGTATATGTGCCAATTAAAACACTGATTAAAATAACAGGAATTGTAGTACAGCACATTGGTAATGCCACCTTCAATGGCGTCTTCGTTGTCTTATGGTAGATATGTCCCTCCTATTAAAAAACCTGATCTGGTACCAACTTACAATCAAGCAACTGAAAAGAGCAATCAGAAACCAGCATCTAATGACAGAGGCATGGCAGAGATCAAGTGCAGCTAGAATGTAAAAAACCCCACCCAGTATGTGCAATAAGCTCCATAGTTCCCATTTGTTGTACACAGGGGTCATTTTGTAGAAAAAGAGGTGCAGGAGCTCATTAGCATAACTCATTTGCATATGCCACACCCCCTAACATACCAGAAGTGTGTCAGAAGGCAACACCCACCCCTCAGGCTCCACTCCTGACCTGCTCTTCCTCCATTCCCTTCCCCATCCAATACTTTGTGCAATAAAAATAAGCGTAAAGAACACACCCTCATTCTCTTCCTGCTCCCTTGAAACCACCAGGTTTCAAGTAGACTTGAGATACCCAGGACATGTGCACCACCCATCCCTTCCCCTTCCCCTCCCCACAACAAGACACCCTGTGAGGTAGGTGGGGCTGAGAGAGATCTTTTGAGAACTGCTCATGAGAGAACAGCTCTGAGAGAACTTGTGACTGGCCCAAGGTCACACCAGCAGCTGCATGTGGAGGAGTGGGGAAATCAAACCCAGTTCTCCCAGATTAGAGTCCAACTCCTGACCACTACACCAAACTGATGGGGTGGAAGCTGCTGAAGGGTTGGTGAAATTTCTCCAGTACTTATGTGCCATGTGCCCAGATAAAAAATGGTATACTTAGAAAATTTAGATGCCACCGTGAGCAAGTCTCTGGAAAAGCAGCACACAGTCATAAAAGGAACAATGATAAAATTATCAATATTAAAACAAAACATTAAAAACAATAAAGACCCTAGCAGGGCTTTCCCCGGGGTGCTGCGCCTCTGCACTGCTTGGGGAAGCCGAGGAGGGGGTGGGGCTTGGTCATGTGCCCGCCCCCTGGGCTCCTCACTCCCGGAGCTGCGCTCCTGTGTGCTCCCGCTCCAGTGGACCCCTGGTTGTACATGGTAGCCTTTCACATGTCCAATGAACATTAGCTACAGGGTCTTTCTTTTGCTCTTTCAAGCAGTGACCAGTGCCAACAGAAAAGAGGAGGGAGAGAGCAGTAGCTCTCTGTAATGTATTCCTTTCAGTCTGGGAGGAATAAATCCACTGTTAGTGGACTCCCTTCACCAGAGTCCTTGGCCCCACTGAGATGACAGGTGATCACTGTGCTCTCCCTTCCAGCCCTAAAATATGGGAGTTTCAGAGCATGGAAATTTCCTGCAAGGAAACCTATCCAGATGCTTCCAAATACCTTATGCGTTAAAGGATGTTTCTTCTTCTACATGCCTGAATTCTGTTTATATAACTTGGCTTCCTTTGTAGGTTGTTAGATGCCTTGAAACAGGAAAGAAAGTGGGAGATAAGGATTTGGAATAAACTGGAATAAAATACATGCCCCTTGGGGTAAAAAACTCATAGTGTATTAGTACCTTTCCAACCAGAATTGTTTTTATTAAATTGTATACCAGAGAACTTTGACAAAAATCAAAGATTTTATAATTCATGTAATAACTGCAGCTAGAATTTTGTTTGCATCTTACTGGAAACTTCCATCAATACCTTCTCAACATGATCTAATAGCAAAGATTATAGAAAGTGTGGAAATGGACAAATTGATTTCGATGTTAAAAGAGCAAATGGAAAAAGATTTTGTTGGACTGTGGACTCCATTTTATAACTGGATAAGAGAGAAATATAGAGATATAAACTTCTTAATATCATAATATTATGAAGCTTTTATGAACCTTTAAACCTCACAGTTTATCTGAAATGACAAGAAGAGGAAAGTTACATGCGGAAAAATATTACTTTTGCTCTTTCCCCCTCCCCATCCTTGTATATCCTAAAAACTTAATAAAAATCTATTCAAAAAACAAACACATTCACGGTCTATTTATTTATTATGTATTTATTTACAAAATTTATATGCCACCTTTCTGCCCTGACAGGGGTCTCCAATGTGGGTATGTGCATTGCACTCCCCATTGCATTTACCATTATTTTTTGTTTATCTCTTTGTGTCCTGCTTTTCTCCCCTGTGGGGACCCAAAGTGGCTTACAACATCCCCCCTCCAATTTACCCTCACTACAACAACCCTGTGAGGTAGGTCCGTCGTGGAGCATGGCACTGGCCCAGGGTCACCCAGGAAGCTTCCATGGCAGAGTAGGGAGTCAAACCACCCAGATCCCAGTTTATCCACTACACCACACTGGCTCTTGCACTATTGACATTTGCACCGAAATGGAATAAGGGAAAGGTTCAGGCTGCAGCATCATTTACGACCATCAGAAACGCATCAATCTGTACACAAGTGCCCCAATTTCCATGCACACAAGGTGTGCATGTTTTGTATCCAAGGATCCCTAGACATTTAACGAGGACTAAATCCCATTGCCTTAAAGAGGATTTACTTATGCATAAATACGCATTGGATGGGGCTATGCATTTTGGCGCCTCAAGAGTAATTCCCAAAATAAATAGCTTAGTTTGTTCTGAATAATCTGGCTGGAGTTGTTTTTTAAAAAATGGCAATAGAAGCTACAATCCTACACCATTAAGTTACTTAACTCCCAGTGACTAAAGGGAGATTTCAGCAGCCTAAGCGCGTGCTGGATTGCAGCCATAAACAGAGTTTGCAGGGCTGTTTACTAAAACACTGTTTCTAACTATGCCAAGGCTTTTACACAGGGAATTCTATGCAAATAACAGCCAGGGCTCTGTCCCCTGCATGTGTAGCATGGCGTGCCTGTCGTACGTCAGTCTATCAACATAAAATTACATTTGTGTACAGGCCTTATTAGATGAAATCTACTTGAAAGTGACTGCTCGGGTTACCAGTAATTACTTTCCAATGATTGCCTGCACCCCTTCACTCTCCCTCAATCTTACTTTCTAAGTTTGAAGTTTGCTGAGCCTCAGGCAGTAATCTTAAAGGTTGCTGTACGTCAGATAAGAAGCGGTCTGGGTTTTTTTTTTATATACTCATAATATGTACTGTATATTGGCCATTGCTAAAGGGAATCTCATTTTAACCAAAGCCAGATTTTTATGTCCTTAATAGAGTTAGGAATGGTGTATTATTTTCCAACTTGAACTGGCTATTAATACTTTATAAGTTGTGAACATGGAAAGAATTCCCATAAATCTATATACAATATTGCAGTTTGCAGCTGAAAAGATAAGGACAGATCAAAGGGGAGGGACAGAGAGCCTATTTATTCCATTCCGGGCCTTGCTGCTAGAGGCACCGTTCTGATGTCACTTCTGTGCTGTGGCTCAATGATCGTTTGGAAGAAATTACGCACTCGAACTCTCTGCAGCATCCAAACTACATCAATTCAGAGAGTTCCCCTCCCAAATGCGCACTTCTCCAACTTGGCATGTTTTCTGCATTTGTAATAGCAAAGCTGTTCCCCAAAGGGTGTGTTTTTGGCCTAGAGCAGAATGGTTTAGCAAGATAATTTAAGGTTCTTGGTTGGGTCCTTTTTTTCTGTCCTATCTGGAAAAACAGACACAAAAGGTTGCATGTAACTTATCCAAGTTGCCTGATGAATCTGAGCAGCGCTCCTTAAATGAATGGGCTTAAAAGCAATGCCACAGTTTCTAGCCAAAGAGAAAAATATAAATGCAGTGCCTAACATTTGTGGGGGAGTGTGGAGATGTGGAGCTTTCCCTGGAGTCTTTTCTGTTTGAAAACCAGTTCCTTTCTCATAATCGCCTAGGAGCGATACTGGATCCATCTTTATTGATAGAGAAGCAAGTTAGTGCAGCTGCAATAAAAGGCATTATGTCAGCTTCATTTAGCCGGCAAGATGTCCCCCTATTTTGATTCAGCTGATCTAGTCATATAGATCCATGCTATGGTGACCTCCAGGCTAGACTTTGTAATGCACTCTATATGGGCCTGTCCTTAGAGACAACTCAGAAATTCCAACTGGGACAGAATACCATGGTGGGTTTACTATCAGGTGCTAAGCGGGATGTGCACCTCTCTCCCTTTCTGCAGTCACCCCACGAGCTACCTCTCAGTTAACCAGGTTCAGTTCAAGGTTCTAGTTAGCACCTACAAAGCCCTTGATGCCATTGGACTCAGGTACCTGCACAACCACCTCTCCTGATGTGTTCCACTGTGACATCTGCACTCATCTGAGCAAAGCCTTCTGGAAGTGCCAACCTGTAAACAGGTAAAATTGGCAAGTGCCTTTCAATGGTACATTATCTGTGCATTCTCTTATTCCCCATTGTGGAATAACCTGCTTGAGGCTATCAGGAAGATCCCCCCAGCCCCAGCCCCATGCTTCAGTTGTTTCACAGAATGTGCAAAAGAGCAGTGTTCAGGAGGGCATGCTTATAAAGGGATCAAAACTACAGTGTAATGGGCCACAGCAGGAGATTTCTTCAGTAAAGGATAGTAGTATAGTATATTACAGTGTTTATTGTACATATCACACACATGCACACACATAATGCAGTTCATTATTTGATACAATTGTAACCCTCTCTCCAGTATGGTGTGTCAAACTTTATATAGTTTTGTCGCCTTAAACAGTAGTTTGTTTATTAGAAATCTTTGCTGCATTGATTGTTTTATCATATTTTGTAGCCTACTTGCTGTTTGAATTTTTTTCATATTTTGTAATCTGTCTTGAGTCTCCATGAGACAGGTGGGATATAAATTTATTTATTTATTTATTGGATTTGTATCCCGCCCTCCCTGCAAAGCTGGCTCAGGGCAGCTCACAGTGATTAATGCATAAATAACAAGAAAAATCCGCATAAAATCATCTAAAAACAATTCAGTTATACATAAAATGATCATAAGTTGCTGGCGATGTTTCCTTAATTACTCAAGATAGCGTGCAAACGAGTGCAAACAACAGTCTGAAATCATTCTGTTCAAGCAGCGGCACAGGCCAGATGTCAAAGCCAAGGATTGTTGTTGCTGTTGTTGTTACAACACAACAGCAATATTATATATTAATATAACAATGTCATTATATGTTATTGTATTACTATATTATGTGATTATATTATATGTGAGTATAACTCTGCTATAACAACAACAATAACAATAGCTTGACGACTTTACAGCTCTTCATCCGATGTGCTGATTACTTCCGGATAAAGAGCTGTCAAGACATGTGGGTTTGATTGTCATAGATTAACTGTAATCTGGTCATGAAACCAAGGTCTGATTATTTTACTTTGCATAATCTTAACTGTATTTTCAGCAGTGCATGTACAAAAACTTCCCCTTGCTTCAGGTCTGGCATGTTGCAAGAGGGAAAAACAGGCCTGTAAAACAATCCATTTATAATTTAACAAGCACTGATCACGCTGTGTCTTGCCAAATACATCCTAGTTTGAAGTCACTACAAATATACTGAGGTCATGCAGCCTAATTTAACAAGCAGCCAAAAAAAAACTGGGAATCAAAACCTGGGACTCAGGGCTGGTGGCTTTATTATATATACACTGAGCGGCCAAAAGAGGCATCTTTGGAGAGTGACAGTGAAATGAGCATGAAGTTTGAAAACAAAGAGAACATGACCTGACCACAGAGAAGCACAGGCCACAGAGAAGCACAACTAGACAATATGAGGTTGTGTTATTGCCTGGTCCATTCTAACTAGTGAATATATTATGCTGTACCAGAGGTCATTTCATAGAATAAGAGCTACAGGAGCTCATTAGCATAACACATTAGCATAACTTATTTGCATATGCCACACCCCCTGACATCACCAGAAGTATGCCAGAAGGCAAGAAAGAAAGAAGAGAGAGAGAGAAAGAAAGAAAGAGCTGGCAGAGAGGGAACAGTTGCTAATCCAAGCCTCAGAAATACCACTATTCTGGGAGGATAGCTTCAGCAGTGGCTGAAGCCTTCAGAAAGCTGGTCGGAGGAACAAGGACCTTTCCAGGGGACGGGCTCATTTTGCTGCAGCCATGACACAAGCAGGCATTCCCCCACGGGGGGGGGGGGGGGTTGGCACCAACTCCCGGAGCTGAGCTCCTCCGAGCTCCTGCTCGAAATGACCCCTGCGCTGTACCTTAAGGCCCAACGTGTAAGAAGCATTCACCCTTAGAATGGCTGTTAAATTAAGTAAGGCTGCAGTCTTACTTGGAATAAGCACTATGAAACATAGAGGGACTTATTTCTGATTTTGATTGATTGATTTTAATATTTATGTATTGACTTCCTCCCAGGCATCCCAGGTCTCAAGGACAGAGTCAAGTAGAAAGCGCAATTGTACACAGTATTGGGTACAACACATGTGAGAGCTATCTCATATACAAAAATGTACACGATCAGTCAACAAGCTCTGATTTAAGTCAGGCATTTAGCTTCCATTTTGATTAGTATCTCGAAGCAGGTTTGAGAATAGACAGGGAAGGTGAAGGTGGTGTTTCTAAGAACACTTTGAGATGGAAAGAACTCTCAGGAATGGGGTACTCCTCAAGTTTCCTGAGAGTGATGTTGTGCTGTCACTGCTGGCCCCCCTGTCTCCCAGTGGTTGCCTGGCCTGGAAATTCCATTGCTTTTTCTTCCAGAGGAAACATCCCCTATAAAGAGTACCATGAATTTCCTACCACTCGTGGCAGGAGGAGTAGAAAACAAATATTTTATGGAGAATTGTAGGCTGGCAATTGGTTTGCCAGTCTCCAAGTGGTAGCTGGAGATCTCCTCAGATTATAACTGATCTCCAGGTAAAAGAGATCACCTCGCCTGAAGAAAATACCTGTTTTGGAAGGTGACCTCTGTGGCATTATAGCCAATTGAAGTCCCTCCCCTCCCCAAGCCCCGCCCTCCTCAGGCTCCACCCCCAAAATCTCCAGGTGGTTCCCAACCCAGAGCTGGCAGCCCTAGCTGGCAAATGAGTTGCAAGGGCAAGTTTCTTGGAATTAAGAATGTCCGCATGGTTTCAGAGTGCCTATTTTATGGAACAGGGTAGTCTGGAAATAAAGTACATTCCTAATATACAAGCACTGTTTCAGAAGGAAAGGGGCTTCTTTAGATGTGTAAAGGTGTGTGTATCTTAGTAGAGAAGCAGGGGATCTGGTCCCTTCTAGTTGAAAGTGAAGGTGGTAATTTCCACTTGTTCGGGCCAGGAAACAAATCTGACTGAATATTCAAGTACTCAGGAAGTATCCCCAGACAAACCCCTCTGGTGTATTGAAGCAAGATGCTTCCTTGTTTGGTGCAGCTGGTCTACCTGCAGCTCCCCCCTCTGGCCAGAGGTCATACACAATGAATGGTGGTACTCATGGTGGTACACAAGCTGAATCCCTACCTTGTAACGCTCCAGGCACCCCTTTGGGAGCAATCCTAAGCAGGTCTATTCAGAAGTATGTCCCATGCTATTCAGTGGGACTTACTCCCAGGAAAGTGTCCTTAGGACTGCCATATTCAAGATCCACTGTGGACTGAAGTCCCGACAACCATTTGACAAGGATTCTGTGCAGAGTTGCTTTGACTGTCCATACCATGCTAATGCAGATATTATTTCAGACAAGTGCTGCTTGTCCCTGTGTGAAACTCCCTTGGATCCCACTGGGAAAAGTAAGCAAGCAAAGATTTCTTCATACAAGGAGGAGGAGGAGGAGATTGGATTTCTACCCCACCTGCCCCTTCACTACCCAAAGGAGTCTCAGAGCAGCTTACAATCTCTTTCCCTTCCCCACCCCACAACAGACACCCTGTGAGGCAGGTGGGGCTGAGAGAGCTCTCTCGAGAACTGCCCTTGATAGAAGAGCTCTGAAAGAACTTAACTGACCTAAGGTCACACCAGCAGCTGCATGTGGAGGAGTGGGGAACCATACCCAGTTCTCCCAGATTAGAGTCCATGTTCTTAACCATTACACCAAACTGGTATCACACTGGTCTACAGCCATCAGTTGCTATTACAGTAATGTGATGAATACCAGGAGTACATGGTGAGAGTCAGGCATAACTACAGAGACCTCATAAATGAGGATGAAATCAGGAGTGCCCTCAACATTGAGGGGCATTTGAGAAGTATACATGGGCTACTAATGTGCTACAAGGGAAATGCAGTATCTGAAAGCTGGGCTTCATTGCTAAAACTGCCAGCAGTCCAATACAGTTCTTCATTGATTTAACATGAGCATCATAATGGTTCTTTCAGGGTTTACAGTACATGACTCTATATAGAACTTCTAGGAGTAGTTGCTGGTTCAGCCAATGCCTCACCATTTTTCTTTTCTTTCCCCTTTGATCTGGATGAATTCTAATAAGCTGACCTAGCAAAAACCTATGATTTGGGGGTCCCCCCCCCAACAAAGTGGTTACACTTGGTAAATTAGCAAATTTAGAGATCAATTGTAAAGTAAATGGAGGAACTAAACACGCATACCAGAAACAAAACTCATGTTCCAAATGAGGTTCAGATAATTATCTCATTCTGAAATTACCTCATGAATCTGGCAGCTTGGTTGGCTTTTGCCCTTGGAGAAATCTGAACTGTTTGGCGAATCAGTGGCTCAATTTCCGGCTTAGTGTTTCTAGCTGTACTCTAGAGGCAAAAGCCTCAGTCACTTAGCAGAATTCTAGCTTTAACCAACATATTTGTGTTTTTTAATCCTATATAAAATATGTATTTTTATTTCTTTCTGTGGGAACATGAGCTGTGGAGAAAGCCTACCATACCTGGAACTTTATCACGGAAATAAAACACACTCAGCTGGCCTTTGTCATTATGATTGTGCCACTGTTACAGTCCTCCTATCCTGCAGGGGGACCTCACACATTGAAAGGGCCATCCTGTTTTCCTTGAAGGCTGAGCAGAGATGGCAAGGACCATCTTCTTTATTAACTCACCTATTGAAAGCAGCAGAAATGGTGGAGGCAGCACACAAAAAGAGGCAGAAGAACCATTGCCATGTAAACAAGTAGGATTTTGTGGGGAGTAAGAAACTGTACCCAGGCCCAGTTTGATCAGCTATGGTGTTCTGTGATGGGTTGCCCTTGAAGACAACCTGGAAACTACCACTGGTTCAGGATGCAGCAGTGTGATTACTCTCAGGAGCTAGCCAAAGGGAGCACATCCTGCCTGTTCTGAGACAGGTACATTGGCTACCAGGTTGTTGTTTTAGTTCAGCTCAAGGTACTGATTATATGCTTTAAAGCCCTTCATGGCCTTGAGCCCACATTCCTGAAATACCACCTGCAACAATACATCTCAGCATATCAGCTACAGTCTTTGGTTTCCCACTTAGTAATTTTTCCTCTGCTTAAGATGGCCTACTTGGAATGTACTAGAGCCCATTTATTTTCTATAGTGACTCCCATCTTATGGAATGGATCTAGCATTGCTGGAGCCCTGGTCTGGGCGAGGTTACCCATGATTTTGCAGGTCCCTTTCCACCTCTGGCCAGCTGGCCAGCAGGAAGAACCCTGCCCACAAATTCCCTGAACACAACGTAATGACATCACCCTGAAGTGACGTTATCACATTGTTGACATCAGGGCATGACACTCTAGTTTTTGGGCAAAACTCTATGGTAAAATTGGGCTCAAACCTTCGCTCGTACACCACAAAATCCCAGGGCAGACCCTGGAGCCCACTGCTGGCAGCCAGATAGGACCTGGCAACCCTAAATGGATCAGGGCAGGGCACCTGAATAAGAGATGGAGACACGGGGGAGGCACCTTTGTGTCTACAATGTGATGTCATTTCTGGGCAAATCCAGTAGTGACAGCATGCCATTGGTGTGACACTCTAGGATTTACTGGAAACTATGGTTTTACAACAACTTTTAGCTTACTCTCCCCACCCACCCACCCGACTTAATGGCTGCAGGGATGGAGAGCTATCTCCAAAAGGTCTCCCTTGCACTCCTGGGAATGGACTTTCTGAGGAGATGAGGGGGAACTTTCATAATATTATTGTAATATTATTATTATATTATTATTTATTTCAAAACAGGGCCTGTAAGACGGAGCTCTTCCGCCAGGCTTTCAAATAGGAGCCACCATCGGGTGGAGAGCTGGTTACTAACATCGCCCTGGTCCTGGGGGAGCACCCCTGCCACCCTTCGCTTACCGGGAAACTCGGAAGTCGCCATCTTTGGGAATTTTATGGGAATTTTAATGTTTTAATGCTTTTATATTGTAAACCTCATGGTACTGGGTTTTGTTAGCCGCCTTGAGCCGGTCCGCTGGCTAGGCGGGATATAAATGGAACAAATAAATAAATAAATAAATATAAATTGTGCAAAAAAAAGGGAGAATAATACAAAGAAATCTGTTGGCTATCCTGTCCCTCAGAGCAGCATGTCTGGAATTGTCCAGATGCCGGGCCTTTTCCATCATGATTCTGGCTCTGTTGAATGGGCCCCTTAAGAGATGAGAGAGACCCCTTCCTTAGAGATCTTCAGGAAGTACTGCAAGGCCTGCCTTTTTGGCAAGGCTTTTTTTTGGGGGGGGGTGTTGAAGGGTTTGGAGCTTGTTGTTTTATCTTTGGTTTTAGGTGACTCAGTGGTTAGGTCACTGAACTGCAGACCAGAAGGTCAGTATTCGGCAGTTCGAGACCCAAGTGCTGCATGACGGAGTGAGGTCCCGTCTTTGGCCCCAGTTCCTGCCATCCTAGCAGTTCAAAAGCAAGAAATTGCAAGTAGAAAAATAGGTACCACTTCGGTGGGAAGGTAACAGCATTCCGTGTACCTGGGTGTCTAGTCAAGACGGCCACATGACCATGGAAACATCTTCAGACAGTGCTGGCTCTTCAGCTTGGAAACAGAGATGAGCACCACAACCCTAGAGTTGGATTCAACTGGGATTTGATTTCGAGCAAGGGAAACCTTTACCTTTACCTAGGGCTTTTTTTGTAGAAAAAGCCCAGCAGGAACTTATTAGCACAATAGGCCACACCCAACAGCAGAAACTCATTAGCATATTAGGCCACATTCCTGACAGCGCAGCTCCCTCCCAGGATTGGCTTCCCCAGGAGCCCCGTGGCTTGCGGGACGCATGGGGAACCCGAGGAGGAGAGGCAGTTTAAACTGCCTTCCCTCCCTGGATCAGCTTGGCTTCCCCAGGCACCCCGCAGCTTGCAAGGTGCCTGGGGAACCCAAGGGCAGGCGTTGGCCAACTCGGAAGCTAGCCGGAACTCCACTCCTGTGTGTTCCTGCCCAAAAATAGCCCTGCCTTTACCTGAGCAACTTTGAACCACAAGCAAAAGTGGAATATAATACATTTTACATATAATCAAGATAGTAATGCTTTGGCCTTTAAAACAGCAATCTGACAATGTCATAAGTAAGCACTAACATTGTCCTTTATCTATGTGTACAGTAGTCCAGCATCAATTTATCTTATTCTAGGAAAGGGGGTATGGTTGCCAAATTTAAATAAATATTTCTTATGCGAAAGGGTGCCTTTCCCACCTGTGCTTGTGTGCCATTATTTTCTCTGTAAACCTAATATGCCATACCCTCCTTAACTACAATTCTTTACCTGCTAAGACTGGTTCCTTCCTATATCCAGTTTACAAGAAGCTTTCTTCCCAGATGTGCATGGATCTTAGTTCTCTTTTTACAATATCCTGAAAGGGCAATTTCATAGCTGCTCATTCTTATGAAAGCAATAACCTGCTAACAAAAGTTTCAAACAAAGGCTGCAAGCTTTTAACTATGATACAACCACAAACTTTTGGATGACTAGCTTCTTGTGGCAAGAATGCTATGTCACCCTATGCAAATTTCAGAAACTGTCACCTCCTGGAGACTCTTCTCTAAGTAAATTATTTCACACTTAGGAACAGCTGTTCCCTGTTATGTGTGATTTAACTCATTTGCATGGACCATCTAGAAGTCTGCTTCGTGCATAAGTTATTTCATTTGGAAGAGCTAGATTCCATTTCAGTATTATCTTAGAAACCAAGAAGATTTTGGGTGGATGAGCTTTTGAGAGTGAAAGCTCCCTTTGTCAGATACAAGTCAAGACTTTTCTAGTTATATCTGATGAAGGGAGCTTTGACTCTTGAAAGTTTATAGCCTGGAAATCTTGTTGGCCTCTACGGTGCTACCGGATTTGAATCTGGCTCTTCTACTGCAAAGGCTACACGCTGAATTTTTAAAAATTTCATTTATACTGTACCTTTCTTTCCAGTTAAGACTTAATTGGAGTTTATATCATTCTCCTCTCTTCCATTTTATTCTCATGACAACCCTGTGAGGTGGGTTGGGCTGAGAAAGAATGGCTGGCCCAAAGTCACACTGCAAGCTTCCATGGCAGAGTGGGGATTTGAACTTGGGTCTCCCAGACACTAGTCCAATGGACTTCTGGTGGCACATTGTAGCTTTAGAAGATGTAAACTGGTGAAAGATGGTGTGACCTAATGAGAGCTATCATGAGGAAATGGCTAGTGTGCTCTCTTTGACCAGGCTAGTGCTCTCTCTTGAGTTCAGTGGGCCTTAGAGCCCCAAAGATTGGGGGACCTTGAGCCAGTCATCCCCTCTCAGCCTAATTTACCTCACAGAGTTGTCATGACAGTAAAATGGATGGAGCGGAAATTAGATACACTGCTATGAGCTCCCTGGAGGAAGAACAGGATTAAAGGGGGATAGGCTGACTTGGAGAAGACTGTCATGAAGCAAGATACTTACGCTATTGGACATGCCTGGTCCTCTAATTTTGTTAGATTGAAACAATCTCATATTTAATTAGCTAGCTAAACCTTTCTAAGTTAGAAGTAACATAGTTAACCAACCTGAAAGAAAACATAAACTTGATCAAATGGCAAATCTGCTGCATCCCCGTAACACTGTACTACTTGGTCCTCCTGATGTAATCATCTATTTCTCAGACGTTGCTTAGAAAGATTTAAATTCCTTCTACGGTTTAGACTTTGCCTTCATATGAATTATTCTGAGCGTTATTGAAGGGGGGGGGGGGAAATATGAGCCAAATTTGACTCCAGATCACCAGCTGTAACTCCTTTATGGCTGTTTCTTTCCTATTGGTGTCATAGCGAACCTTAGCAAAGTAAACTAAGTTAAGACTTAGCAAAACAGTGGGATGATTCATACAACCATAAAATTATATTGGTCTAAGTTTTTATCTGAAGGTTCTCCAAAATGGTTTAAATTTACTGGATGGGTTTCAAGTAGTAATCATAAGCACCCTAAGCTGGAGTCAACCAGTTCTGTACCATGAAGTCATCTAATTCAATGTCGCTGGTGCCCATTTCCCTTGTCAAAACATACTTGTGGTCAAATGTGAACCACAACCATATCAACAGTGTGGTCTTAAGCTGAGTAGCACCCTTCGAAGGCTCACTGATTTCAGTAGACTTCGAAGGGTGTAGCTCTGCTTGGGATTACAATGTAAGAGAACTTCTCACTGCACAGACTACAATGTTAGGCCTGGCCATTTATGGTAATCCAGGCTTACGGTTAAAAAAGCAATTTAGCAATTTTAAAATTGGTACCATTATTATGACACTATCCCAGTTCACAGATCTTCGGCTAATGCTTTCCCACCTTCCCTTCTGTGTTTATGTATATGCTGAAGGCTACCGTCGGAGGTAGGCATGTTTGAGAAGAAGCTGAGGGCCTTGAAAGCACCCATACTGTGCCACAGAAGCAATTATGGCCTGTTTTCTGTCTATTCCTTGGAGCTATGATGGCACTGGGCCCCTCAAAGTCACATGTTCCCAACCTTCTGGAGCCTATGGGCTCTTTTTGATTTTTGAAAGGCAGTAGATGCTACCACAAAATAGCTGGCATGGGGCCTGTCATGGAATCCTGAGAGGTTCCAATCTAAGTGTCCTCTTTGGGGGAGGTTGGTGGCCGAAAGTGCCATCAAGTCACAGCTGATTTATGGCAACCCCTGTAGGGTTTTCAAGGCAAGAGATGAACAGAGGTGGTTTGCCATTGCCTGCCTCTGCATAGCAGCCCTGGGGTGCATTCAGACGGGAAGCTAATCCCGCCATTGGCCTGGCTCTGATTTGATCTAGATCTTTTTTATCCAGTGTTGCATGACCAGCTCCCCTGTGAATTATCTTACTGCGCACTGACTCTGCGGTGGATGGTCTAGACCCATCCATCTTAAGGAGCTGTGTAGTCAGGGTTTTTTTTGAAAGAAAATCTGTTTGTGCATGCGCATATATGCCTCACCGTCTATTTATTTTTTGTGCATGCATGGACTTAAATGGTACAAGCACCACCAGCAATACCTTCCTCTAGGTACCATGTCAATTAACAAAGTTCATAAATTTCCCAGGACCTTCAGAAACATGAAACTGTCTGGATCATTTGAGCGGAGTTCTGCAGCCGTTGCTTGTTTAAGCGGTTATGCGCACATCGCTAAGAATTTTTGTAAATGGCGGCCATTCAGGGTCTGTCGTGGAATGTTGAGCACTCCATGGCTGATTGTGCAATAGAATGACCAGATGGCAGAAAGTCTGGCATTGGCCCATCTGCAAGCTTTGGACTGGACTTTCACCACTGTCTTTTAAGTATGGCTCCCTGGCAGGGATCCACAAGCTGCTCATGGAAGTGGCACGTTTCCCAGACATGTCTGGACATGCCCTTTAAATCCACCAGGTGTGGCTCTAACGAGCTGTTTGAACGTGACTGTGGACTTCCTTGGTTATCTCCCATTCAAATACTAACAGGACTTAACCTGCTTAATTTCTGAGATCTGACAACATCCAGGTCAGATCTGAGGTGGAGGTAGCTATTTCCAAATGGCCGTGTCCTCTATCTCTTCCTCCACTTCTTTCTCCATCTCTGGAGGACCCTTCTGTTCTTATTCTCCAACTGTCCTGGGAAAAGTACCCTCCAACATCCCTCAGTCCTCCCCCCTTGTGCTATCTGACTACAGGTGAAGCGAACAGTATCACCCCAAAAAATGCATTTTTTCTCTCCAATGGTATAGAAGCCCCTCTAATCTGATGCCTTCCAGATTATGGTGACACAATCCCCACATTTTCTCTTCAAGTAATTGTTGAGCACATCAGTTACTGAGGCATGCAAAGAAACAGTCATAAAATACATTATTTCAAATGGATTTTCTGATTTCCCCCACTTTGAATTTTCCTCCTGTGTTAAATGCAAATGTGTGTGTCTGTGTGAAGTGCTGTCAAGTCACAGATGATTCTTGGCAACCCTGTAGGGTTTTCAAGGCAAGAGACATTTAGAGGTGGTTTGCCATTGCCGGCCTCTCCATAGCAACCCCTGGTATTCCTTGGAGGTCTCCCATTCAAGTACTAACCAGGGTCAACCCTACTTAGCTTCCAAGATCTGATGAGATTGAGATTGGGCTAGCCTAGGCCATCCAGGTCAGGACAAATGGTATTTACTACTGGCTATTTTTGCCTCTAGTCTCCTCAGACTGAAGAGGCTAGCCAGATGAAGGAGGGGCTGAAACAACAGCTTCTAGGAATGGAGGAGGCATATAACAGCTTTTTTTTAAAAAAAAATCCTGCACACCTTTTAATTCATGGAGAAAGCATCAGATTCAAAAATTTAAAGTGCAACCAACTTATTTCACTGTTCTGGGAAATTGTTTTTTAAAATTACTTTTTAAAAAAGTGCCTGGAAGTTGGCAAATGGGACAGGGAGAGAAAACTGGGGGGACAGTATTCCCTCTAAGTTGAGTTAATGTGCGCTAGCACACAGTTTTTTAGCCTCCGGCTCATACATTTTTGTCTTAGCTCAGGAAGGATGGCTCCAGAGCAAACTGATTTATGCAGCAGCCAAATCGCTCACTCACAACTTTAATGCCAGCAGCTCACAAAGTAGAATTTTTGCTCGCAAGACTTCACAGCTTAGAGGGAGCATTGGAGGGGGGTGATTTTTTTTCCTTACGGAAAGAGATCCTGGGCTGTGTCCCTTCACGCTCCTCAGGCAAACACCAAAAATGGTGTTCAGCCCTATTTTTCTCCTAAAAGTATTTTCAGTGTATTTTGCTTGACAACAAATAATTATTCTTTAAAAGAAATCAGTTAGAACATATGAATATAAACACACACCACGCTTGGATCTTTTTAATTAGTTTTATTGAGAAACCAGTAACTGTAGGGTTGCTAGCACTGCCTTGGCAAATGCTGGGTGATTGTGAGAGCGGTGTGTGGTCTGGACAAAGTGGAGTATGGGGAGGTTGTGACATCACTTCCAGGTGATGTTGTAGGATTTGCCCCTAATTTATTTATTTATTCACATTATTTATAGCCCGCTTTTCTCACTGAGTTTCAAGGCAGATTACAGAGAGGGAGTCAATACGACTGACAAGATGGCGCATTCAGTAAACCAGTGAAAGTGGGTTGTAGTGTGGGTTGTAGAACCATTAAGAAATGTGGAGAAATTCCTAGAGCATCACTATGGAGCATATTTTCCAGCCATTTTTCTCCTGTTCCTCAGTTTCTCAGAGGATAGGGATTGGGGCCAAGGGTGGGGATTTACCTGCTGTGGGTGGACAAATGACAAGCCTAAGCAAGTTATACCCACATACTTTTCTTCAAGCAGTGTTTTAGAGACTACCCCAAACGTATGTCCATTTGATGCAGGCCTGTAACTCACCTGCTTTAGTTCCTCACAGAATAATATGAAGGGGTTGTCAGAAGTCACCAGCTATACAGTGATCACTCCAGCATGGTATAGTGGTTAAGAGCAGTGGACTCTAATCTGGAGAACCGGGTTTGATTCCCTACTCCTCCTCCACATGAGGCCTGCTGGGTGACCTTGGGCCAGTCATAGTTTTCTCAGAACTCTCTCAGCCCCACCTGCCTCACAAAGAGCTTGTTGTAGGGAGAGGAAAAGAAGTGATCATAAACCAGTTTGGGACTCCTTGAGGTAGAGAAAATTGAGATATAAAAACCTACTCTATACTTCTCTTTCCATAGTTATTTCTTTGTATGTTCTACAATGTATGGTCTAAAGCTTCTTACAATGTATTGTGAAACAAGGTACACTAGGGCTCCCAGGTCCTACCTGGTGGCTGACAGGGGGATGCCCGATCCTTCCTTGAGTTCTTTCGGTGTACGCACCAAGTGCGTGCACTGCAATGACATCACCTGGAAGTGATTTCATCACATTTCAGTGCTGAGGGCAACACTCCCAATGAAATTGTAGTTTTCCCAAAACCTAGAGCATTGCCCCCAACATTGGAAATGCAATGACGTCACTCCCAGGTGACATCATCGTGCTGGTGGGAGGGGGTTTCTCGGGGTACGGCTTCCACCACCAGCCAGCTGGGCTGCGGCAGGTTAGGCCCCCCCGAAATCAGGGGATCCCCTGGCCCCACCGGGGGAATGGCAACCCTAAGGTACACTCATGCTATACCCTGAGTCTACATTCTTGTAATTTTTTAGCTTTTGTTGCTCCTCTCCCAATATTGCAAGTTAACCAACAGTTGACAACAGTTAACCAACAGTTTTGCAGCTTTAGAAAAATGTGCACGCCTTAGGCACTTGTATTTTGTTTTCTTTACAAACCATTAAAACAACCTGCCTTCTTCTCCATCTATATAGGTGTAGTTGAGGCTTCACTTCAGCTTGTAGGAAGACTTCATTCTCAGCAAAAGTTTATAAAAGCTTATAAAAACAGGCACCTGGAAGACTTTCAGGGGTTGCTAGGGGAACTGTTGATTAAGAATCACAGAGAAAGGAGTAGTTTTTGAAATACAATTCAGAGAAATCGATACGTTTTGTTAAGGAGGAGATATTTGTTTTGTGAAGGAGGAAATATTTTCCACTCTCCATGTCTGTGCTACCTGGATTCTAGCATGAAACCAGCACATTTGTTTCAGAAATCGCAAGAGAATATTCTGGAGATAATCTTCGCCAGGATGTTCTGATTGACCTTTCTGTGCCCTTTCCAGGTGTGGCACTTGGTCATTTATATAAGCTTCATACAATCCACAAAATCCCAAACACGAAACAGCAATCTCCTTATCAAAGACAAATTCCTCTTTTTCGCATCTTTCCTCCCAATACTCTGCGACATCTTTAACAAAGTTTCCTTAAGCACAGTTATAAGGCTGCCAAATTCTACTGAATCATTTCAACTGCTGGCCTTTTGAAGAAATCCTTGTCTCCCCCCGCCCCCCGCTTCTGTCTTTGTGCTACAACTGCAACAAAGACTCCCTAACTCTCCTCATTTAGAGATTAATTAAGATTATCATGTGTTAAACCCAAAATTAATCTGTTTATTTTATAATCTTCCTTGAGGTTTTTTTTTTAAAAAAAGAATAAACATCATTTCCTTCCTTTTCTTCAGCCTTGGTGGGTGCAATTAATTCCTCAAAGGAGGAGGAAATGATGTGTTTCAGAACCTCTCTCTCAGCCCAGTGGGAGGGAGAGGGATAATCACAAAATTCTTTTCCAGAAATTTCCACAGGATTGTGTCGGGTTTGACACGAGGCAATTCTTTGCTTATTGCTGAGCTGGTCCACTGTACGGGCAAAAGAGAAACCTACCCCCCTAATTAACAACCTGTAACAAATTGAAAGCAGCTGGGAATAATTAGACAATTTAAGTGCTGTTAAGGAGGAATAATTTCTGTAGCCATTGTAATAAATCTTATGCTGTCCGAATTCATACGTCCCGCATGAACTTTCTTCCCCTCATTTTTTGGGGTGAGTTAGTGCATTACTCATAAAAGAAACAGTATCCCTTTTGTTTTGATTGGGTCTGCTTAATAACAAAAGCGAATATCCTCGCAAAGGAAAGTACGGTGACAAAGAGAATAGGTCTTTACCTCACCTTCATTTTCCAGTGTTGTGGTTCAGATCCACCATCAGATTCCTGGCATGTGTCTCAAGTTCAAGGGGGGGGAAAGTTGCCCCACTTTTCACTGTAAAGAATACTCTTTTCTGAACCCTTGGATGTGTTTAGGTTGATTAAAAAATATACGTTCAGAAAACGTGTTGTTTTTAAGCAGCGAAAAGAGGCCACAGGTGCTTAACTTTGGCTACAGTCTCCTAAAAGGCTGTGAGCCCTGCAGTGAACAGTTAATATTCGAAGGAGAGGACATCTGCCTCCTTGTGGTGTCTGAGAAGAAGAAGCTGTATTGCAGTTGTTAAGATGGCCGCTGGAGTTGTACGGCCTTAGGCCCAAGTTAGATTTGAGTACAGTAGCACCTAAGACACCAGCAAGATTAGGATAAAAGGACACAGATCCCCACTTGTAAGAACATAAGAACATAAGAGAAGCCAATGTTGGATCAGGCCAGTGGCCCATCCAGTCCAACACTCTGTGTCACACAGTGGCCCAAAACACTAGGTGCCATCAGGAAGTCCACCAGTGGGGCCAGGACATTAGAAGTTCTCCCACTATTGCTTCCCCCAACAGCAAAAATACAGAGCATCACTAGCCCCAGACTGAGAGTTCCTATCTTTGCCTTGTGGCTAATAGCCACTGATGGACCTCTGTTCCATATGTTTATTCAATTTCCAAATGAAGCCGTCCATGCTTGTAGCCGCCACCACCTCCTGTGGCAGTGAATTCCATGTATTAATCATTCTTTGGGTGAAGAAGTACTTCCTTTTATCTGTTCTAACCTGTCTGCTCAGCAATTTCATGGAGTGCTCATGAGTTCTTGTATTGTGAGAAAGGGAGTAAAGTACCTCTTTCTCTACCTGCTCTATCCCATGCATAATCTTATAAACCTCAATCAAGTCAACCCTCGTCATTTCTCCAAGCTAAAAAGACCCAAGCACTTTAACCATTCTTCATAGAGAAGGTGTTCCAACCCTTTTATTCTAGCTGCCCTTTTCTGCATTTTCCCCAATGCTATAATATCCTCTCTGAGGTGTGGTGACCAGTACTGTACACATTATTCCAAATGAGGTTCCCATAGCTGTGACCGGGATGGCTCAGGCTAGCCCAATCTTGTTGGATCTCAGAAGCTAAGCAGGTTCGGCTGCTTGGATGGGGGACCACTAAGGAAGTCAAGGGTTGCTACGCAGAGTCAGGCAATGGCGAACCACCTCTGTTCATCTCTTGCCTTGAAAACTCCAAGGGGGTCGCCATAAGTTGGTTGTGACTTGACGGCACATTCCACCACCAGGATGCCATAAGAGACAAAGATATTTACACCCCCAAGTGTAACACATTTCAGTGTTAATTAAAGAAGCTTTGTAGTATTAAAAAAGGCAAGCAATTTAAATCTTCTGGTTGGTTTTTTAAAAAATGTTCCTGTCCAATGCTACAGGCACATTCCATTTACATTAAAAAGTACAAAATGTATTCAGGTTGGAAATGTGTTTGAGTACTGAGACCTGAAAGGGTGCTTATGTAGAGTTGTTCTTTAAAAAATATAGCTTCAGAAGATGGCCCACCAAAAAAATCTCCAATTCTGAACACCGACCTTTTTAAAGAAATGTAAAAATTGAGATGAAAGGTGATCTGGGATTTATGGAGTTGCTTGTCAGAACAATTCCATTAGATTACACAAGGTCCTTGCAGGGAAGCTCCAGCATTAGACTCAGCACTGGGGAATTGGGAAAAACGTCCACTTGCGAGAGCCGTAATATACGATTCCATCCCGAGAGCAGGAGCACAAAGCAATGTCAGCATGCATCTCTCTAAAACCTCATATATCTTACTTCCCTTCCTCCTCCCCTAGTTTAAACAGAAAGACTCTCACAGCAGGAAACATAAAAGGCCACTGAAAAACGTAATCATGACCTAAAGAACATTAAAAAACCAAAAAAAACTGAGCACAGGAAAATAAGAACTGTATATCAGGACCAATTCTAGAGAGATTTGAGACAGGTTAATTATGTTACATTTAAGGCTCCGTTTTAAATTGTCTCCAAAGGAGCTGGAAGGCTCATCACTGGGATAAATAGGAAACCAGATTGTGAGAAACTATAACTCAATCTACAACTAATTTCAATTGAAGGACTCGGATTTGTGAAGCCAGCAGGGGCTAAATCGTCTTCAGTCCCGAGCACTTTTGATGGATTGTAGACTAAGCGGCCAAACTCCAGAAGAAGATTAGAGCTTTTCTTTTCCCTTAATTCTGTTCTTGGGTTTCGTTTGCTGGCCAGATCATTTAGCTGCTAATGAAGGCCTTGTTATTTTTTTCAATATTTGCCTACCACTTTTCAGTAATGACTTCCAAGGATACAAGATTTAGGGTGGGGGATCATACACACACACTAAAAACTAATAGATTAAAAACATGTCATTTTTTAAAAAAAAAATTCCAAAGGCAGAGAGCAACTCTGCAGTCCTGCAGATCAGTTAAATTACGACATGCAGAAAAATCGTGCTAATAAAATAGCGGGGTGGGGTGTGATTTTTGCTGATTCCCTTTCCTGCTACAGGCTTCTGATATTATGCTGTTCATGCCCCCCTCTGTCCCCTAACAGCAGAATTTCAAGGGCATGTTGAGTAGGGATGCCAACTTCCAGGTGGTAGCTGGAGATTTCCTGGAATTACAACTGATTTCCAGGAAACAAAGATCAGTTCATCTGGAGAAAATGGCCACTTTGGAAGGTGGACTTTATGGCATTACACCCCCCACTGAAGTCCCTCCCCCTCCAAACCCCACCCTCCTCAGGCTCCACCCACAAAATCTCCAGGTATTTCCCAATCCAGAGATGGCAACCCTAAGCTTGAGCCTCGGCAGGAGTAGCAGGTGATGGAATTCCACTCTGTTGATGGACATCCCTTTCATCAGTGATTTAGAGTTGAATCTAAGCCAATGATTGCTGAGAACCATGTTGGTTTAGTAAAAAATAAAGTAGTCATTGTAGAATACCTGTTTATTAGGATGAGCCAGAATATCAGGCTACATATTCAGTGGTGGTGGTGGGAAATAGCATTTCAGGGTATGGCCCTGGTTTGCAGGTTATGGATCACACGGACAGTCATCTTCCAGGACATACTGTTGTTGATCTAAAGTTTACTGTTTCTGCAAAAGAATATCAAAGGAAGAATCTAATATTAAAGTACTGATTTAGGATTCATCAAGAGAATGAACCCTATGAGAGCAATAGTAAACAGATCTATGCAGAAATTAAGACCTATAAGGTCTATGCAGTTCTCATACACTCTGAATGGAGTGGACTTCTCTTTGGTTGTTGTTTATAAGTGATCTCGCTTACTAGCATCTCTCCACTTCCAGCTTTCTGCTGCCTGTAAGTAAGTATAAATATATCTCCTATGGATGTACAACTCATGCATCTCATGAAGTGAGCACAGAGTCACAAAACATTATGCTGAAATAAATTGTCGTAATCTTTAAGGTGACCACTGGGCTTCTGTTTGATTTTTTGTACATGTATAAGAGCACCTGAAAGGGACTCCTTTGGCTGGCACTGGGGGAAAGAAAGTAAAGGGGAGGAGCTTTCTGGTGTACATAAGTCCAGTTGGTGGAAACTGTCCTGATGGTTAACACATCATGTTACGGACACTCTTGAATGAATGACTCATTCCAAGATAATTGACTTGCTTTGTAATCTGGGAAGTGAAACTCACATTTAACAAGTCCCTGGAGTGGAGTGTCTATATTGTAGTGCCTTTAAAAAAAAAAGATAAATCATAAAAAACCAATTTATTTATCTATTTGGTAAAAGCCTCCATTAGCTTTTTTGTACAAGACATTAAAGTCACGCTTTCTTCTTTTTTTTAATGCATACAGCTGCCTTAAATCACCAGTGCATTTTTAAAAAATCAAGTATTTTTATATCTTGACATTAAAATTACATGTCAGCTCTAGTAATCCTGTCTTCCTCTCTGTAGGCCATCCTTTTGGAAAATATTTCCAAGAGAGAAGCATCTTAAATTGAACATGCTTAAAATGTACACAAAGGCTTCCTGGCTGAAAACTAACCTAAAAGTGTTGATGATAAAAATACAAACAACTAAAGGCAACCAATCGGTGCAGAGATAATTAAGGCAGCATTTTTGGCTGAGTAAATAAATACTTTTTGTATATAGGTTTAAGCACCCACATTACAAAATAATATTAATCAGTGGGGTTGATAAAACCAGTGTTGTTGTTCAGTTGCACAGTCGAGTCCAACTCTTCACAACCCCATGGACCACATCACACCAGGCCATAGGCGTCAACTACAGGGGGGCTCGAGGGCTCGAGCCTCCCCCGAAATTTCCCAGGGGGGCTCAGCCTCCCCCGGGAAAATGGAGCGCCCGCCGGTGGGGGAGGCGGGGAGGGCCACCGGGAGCCCGGCAGAAGGCAGCTGCGGAGGAGGGGGGGTTGGAGGGAGGGCAAGAGCCGGCGCGATGGGCGGGCCCAGGATCCTGTACCCAGTGCGCAGCGGCTGCGTCCTTCGCCCGAAGCCAGGCGCCCTCTGGGGGAATGTCCGGCGCACGTCACCACCTGCCTGGGCGCAGTGGGGGCCCTCTGGGGCGCACGGTTCAGGGAAGCTAGAAGTGGAAGCAAGCCCGAGCCTCCCCGACCCCATCCCAGCACCCACGTGGGAAGCTGGGTCAGCGCTGCTCTCCCCGCCCGCTCCCCCGCGGCCAGCATTACGCACGGAGCGCGCATGGAGAGCTAGGTCCCCTCTGCGCCCTCGGGGGGAATCTTCCTTCCCAGCCGGGCTCCCCTCCTTACCTCCAGCGCGGGCTCTGGGACTGGGGCAGCAGCCGGGCAGCCTGGCGTTGGCTCTGGGCTGCGGGCAGCCTGGCGTTGGGGGGAAGCGCGCCACCATGGCCCGCTGGCTCAGCGATCGCCCCAAGCAGTCGGTAAGTAACAGGGCCTGCTGGCCGGGGGGCAAAGAAAAAGCGGCCGGGACATGGTCCCGTGCGTGTGCGTGCGCTTCGCGCACGCGCACGAAAGAGCCCCCGCCCCCCTCGGGGATTTAAAAACTCAACGCCCCTGCACCAGGCCCTCCTGTCTTCCACCGTCCTCCAGAGTTTGCTCAACTTCATGTTCATTGCATCGATAACACTGTCTAACCATCTCATCCTTTGCTGTCCCCTTCTTCTTTGACCTTCAGTCTTTCCCAGGATCAGGGTCTTCTCCAGTGAGTGCTCCCTTCTCATTTGGTGGCCAAAGTATTTGAGCTTCAGCTTCAGTATCTGACCTTCTAGAGAACAGTCAAGGTTGATTTCTTTTAGGATTGACTGATCTGATCTCCTTGCAGTCCAAGGGACTTTCAAGAGTCTTCTCCAGTACTTGATCGCTAAAAGGAAGTAGGGGCATCAAGCTTTCTGAAGGCCAAATCTTCAATGTGTGGAGCTGCTGCCCTTTGCTCTGCAAGTAGCAAAACCGGAAACACATGGTGTTGAAAGATTACAAGTCACAAAGTAACACCCTGCACAAAATGTTTACTGCATGCTAATTATTAGAATTTACTATCGTACAGGCCCAGTCAGGTCTCCTTGACACTAGTGCCCTCAGGTCTAAGTAGCCAAGCTTAAGAGCATCAACAGGAACTGGAACACAAGCTTGTACTGAGTGGACATGATCCAGCAAAGCAACCTTCCTGAGACTCAACCTAAATAGGCTGGGAGGTAATGAGGCTCAGCTGCACTACTGGCAAGTGTTGAAGCTCCTGTGGCTGTACTTTTCCTTGGTCTGAATCAGGGCCATAGCCAGTGGTGGGTAGGGTTGCCAAGTCCTACCTTTTGTTTAGCGGGGGGAGTCCTTGCTGGCATGGGAGTCTTCTGGTGCGCGTGCAAAGCGTGCACCCCGCTGTGACATCACCCGAAAGTGATGTCATTGTGTTGGGCACGTTGGGGCAGGACCTTTGTAATTCGAGGGAAAACCATAAAGTTTTCCCTTGAATTATAGAGTGTCCCCCCCCCAACATGCCCAACACGATGACGTCACCTCCAGGTGACATCATCACACCGGGCACATCGCTGCAGCCTGACAATTTGGGAGCAGGGTTCCCCCCAGTGGCCCACTCCGGGCCGGTGGGGAACGGACCAATCGAGCGGGGTTTCCCCCTCCCCCTGGGGGGACTGGGCAACCCTAGTGGTGGGGCACATGGGGCTCTGCCCCCTTTTGCATCTGCAGCCATCGCTGGGTGCTTGGGAGTCCCCTTTGGGTGGGCGTAGCCGTGGTGGTGGGCTGGCAAGTGGGCTGTGCTGGCCAAGGCCTCCTGTTGACCTGTGTGGTGAGGCTGTCCTGGGCCAGCCATGAGGGCATTGCCGGTTCTGGCCATGGACCTGTGCTGATTTTTCTGTGTAGGAGGACAATAATTCACTTAATTGAACCACCGGGGGGAGCCGCCAACCAGAAACCCGCTGCCCAGCGCTTAAGCAGGAGCTGCTCTGGTCAGATCTTCTGGGGCTTGGAAGCCAGAAGCAGCAGGGAAGTGGTTGAGCTGGAACTTTTGGGACGCTGCATTGCCAAAAGAGCCTCATCCTGCCCTGGGGAAGAAGGGAAGCCAGGGGCATGCAGGAAACAGGGAAAGATTTGCCGGCTGGAATTTGGGGAGGGGGCAAAGTTCCTCCGAGACAGATCAGGGGAAAGCCAACTAAGGCTTTCCCAAGACGAAGTCCCATTTTCTCAATGCCCTGCTCCTCAGGCTTGTGCCAGGAGTTCCATGGCCTGGTTCCCCACACAGACAAGGCAGGGGTGGCTGGGTGGGGAGAGCCTCTTGCGCATTCAGGCCACCCTTCAAGGGGGACGGGGAGGGCTCATTTGATTGTGATACATCCCCCCTCCTGAAAAAATTCCTGGCTATGGGGCTGGTCTGGATCTTACATGGCTCTGGGATGGGGTTGTGTGCGGTTAGTCTGGCACTTCACCTTTGGATCACCTCGGCCTGGGCCTTCTGCCACCACTGTTCCTGCAGGAACAGGTCCTGGAGGACTATGGGCTTGGGTTTGAGACCTGCTTGATGGAAGCCTGGTGGCTGTCTCAGGGGCTGGCATCAAGGGTGGTCTCGGACATCCCGAGCATCTTTTCAGCTGACACCTCTGCCATGTTAGGCTGTTGCTGGTCCCTCTGGTCCTCCTTGGCCAATGGCCTTGGCTTCTCAGGCTCTTCTGTTGAGGACTCCGAGTCTGAATCACTGAGCTAGTCAGGGTCATGACAGGAGCCACTTTATAATAATAAGATGCTGTCTATCCTGACAGTGGCTTTTATCAGGCTACTGTTTGAATTGAATTGGAGGGTCTGGGATCTTGTGTATGGACACCATTGGTCTTCAAGGTCAGGCTTGTCTACTGTGAGTGGTAGCAGCTCTCCAGGGTCTCAGCTATTTCATATCACCTACTACTTGAGCCTTTTCCAACTGGAGATGCTGAGGCATGAAACTGGGACCTCCTGCATACAGAGCAGGTGCTCTATCACTGGGGTGCAACCCTAACCCCAAATGGGAAGCATGTACTTCACCGGTGAGCAGTGGTTCCTCCCCAAATGTTTTCCTTCTGATATAGGCCTCTGCGTGCCTGCACTCCACCTCATTATTCAAACCCGTACTCCTTATATGTCAGCCTTCTAAGGGTGCAAAGACTCATTCCTCTGATTCTGGAGCCTTTTGTGTGTTTGTTTGCTCATGAAATGATTTAGCAAGGGCTGGCCAGAGTCACACATCAAACAGCCACATCAAAGTGATCCAATGAAGGAACTTAACTCTCACGTAAGTGAGAAGTGCAGCCAAGCGATGTTCAGTTGCCAACCATGTTTGCATCAATGACCTCAGCATCCCTGATTCAAATATGAAATGTTATCACCTAACAATGTTATCCCCCTAACTGGTTGAAAAAGCACAGTTCAGAATTCTATTGCCTTGTTCAGCATAATATCTAGATCAACTCTGAGTCAACACCAAGACTGAAATTCCTTTCAGATGTTCCTTGACACAGAAAGGGGGAAATGGGATTGTATGTACTGCTCCCAACCTCCCCATACTAATTTGAAGTTCAAAATAGAAGCTATGCATGTACAATGTCGTATTTCCCCCACACAATGGAGAAGCAGGGTACCTGAACACAGGGAGAGAACCCAGCGTGTATACAGGATACAGTTGTATGCATATAGCTTCTATACCAGCCTTCAGGTGAACATGGGGAAGTTGGGAATCAGGTAAATGCATATGATCCTCCAAGTCCTAGTCTCTGCACAAAGAACATCTCAAATCACCTAAGTCAGAAGAAAAAGAGAAATGCATCAATGTGGTATCAGCATAATAGCAATGACATCTAGCCTTACAATTTTTCCCAGCAACATCATATACGTGCAGAATTGAGCAGAACAAAGTTTGAGTCCAGTGACACCTTTAAGACCAACAAAGTTTAATTCAAGGTATAAGCTTTCGTGTGCAAGCACACTTTTCTTCTTCAGAGGGTCATAGCTCAGCAGTAAGGTAAAGGTAAACATTTCCCTTGCTCAGAAGCCAGTCGAATCTGACTCTAGGGTTGCGGTGCTCATCTCCGTTACCAAGCCAAAGATCCAGCGCTGTCTGAAGATGTCTCCATGATCATGTGGCCAGCATGACTAGACACCGAGGTGCACAGAACGCTGTTACCTTTCCACCAAAGTCGTACCTATTTATCTACTTGCAATTTCTTTCTTTCGAACTGCTAGGTTGGCAGGAGCTGGGACCAGAGACAGGAGCTCACTCTGTCATGCAGCACTTAGGTCTCAAACTGCCGACCTTCTGGTGTGTCTTGACCACTGAGCCACTGCCGCCCTACTATAGCTCAGCAGTAGGGGATGTTAATTTGGTCCCCTTAATTTGCGGGGGGGGAGGGCATATCATGCATCTGATTTAATTTGCAGTTTGCTCTAGAAGTATATTGTGCGGTATTTTCTTCCAATAAACCACTTTATTCTTATCAGTAACACTTGGAGTCTGTGCCTTTCTATTGACAGTCACATACCTACTGGGGTGATAAGAACCTATAGGAACAGAGGCCACCTGCTTAAGGAGACTGAATTAACAGAGCACATGCTTTTCATACAGGATATGTGGCTCAAATCCTGATTGCTCCAGTCAAAGGACCTCTGATAGCAGATGTTGAAAGAGACCTTTGCCTTATTGGGACCTCGGAAAGCTGCTTCCAGTCAGAGTAGACAATACTGAGCAAGATGGACTAAAACCCTGATTCTATAACCCCTGTCCACCTGCGCAATGCTTGATAGTGGGGGGCAGGATGAGATCCTTGAAATAAAAGTCTCAGTAAGATGTTGTACAATTACTGGTTACTATCATCCGGAGGCTGCTTGCTAGGGTTGCCAGGTCCCACCTTTGCTGCAGTGGGAGGGGGGGCTCCTTGTTGGTAACCATAGAGTTCCCCTCCTGAATGCTAGAGCATCACCACACAACAGCCCCAGCATGATGATGTCACTACCAGTGGGGCTTCCCTTGCCATCCAGCTGGCTGGTGGTGGGTTGGGGCCCCTGGAACTGGGGGATTCCTTGGCCCCACTGGGGGATGGCAACCCTACTGCTTGCTGAGCTGAACCATTTGAGTGTTGTCCTGATGATGTTCATCTATGGTAACCTGTCACATCACAAGTGTCTTGTACTCAACCATGTCAAAGACTAAATGGAGAGACAAGGCAGGGCCTTCCGTTAATATGTGGCATAACAAGATATGGAATCTCTATATAATGGGGGGGGGAATCACTGATCAAATTAATCAAATATATATATATTCCAAATGTGTAGTAAAATGGTTTCCTGTATTGGGTTATTTGGCTTCTCACAATGTGGTTCCTAACAAATTGGTTCATATGAACTTGCTTAATATCTGACATTTAAAAGGTTGTACGATATGTTTGGTAGCTGGTTGGTTTAAATTTGGTGTTTTAATCCACTTCTCTAATGCAACATAATTTAGAAGTATCTTTGTATGAAGTTCTACACACCTTATATGTTCAGTATCTTACTTATCACAACGTTGTACGATACTGATGTGTTCTTGTTGTGTGTGTGTGTGTGTGTGTGTGTAGATATATATATATATATATACATATATATATATATATATAGTAATAAATTCAATAATGTTTTATGGAAAAATCTGTAAAGGTCAATAGGTTTCAGTTGCCCCAGCAGCCATGAGATGAAGATCACAGATGACAGCTGCAAGTGCTGTCTCAGTGCCATGCTCTGTGAAAATATAGAGTTCTGCAAACTCAGGGGACTCCAGTTTTGCGGAGAAATATTAGTTTTAACACACACACCCTCCTAATGTGGAGCTCCAATGGAATAGCTGCTATAATATCATTAATTGTGTTTGTCTGCATCCTTTATAAAGTTTATATCTCTGCTACCTAGCATTACGTTTTATGACACACATGGCCCGGCCCCACAAAGTCCAGTGTATATCAAATCCAGCCCTTGTAACAAATGAGTTCAACACCCCTGGTCCAGAAGGAAGTTTGGGAGTGGACCCTACACTCTTTCCTACATCTCCAGTGAACAAAGACTGAAGCTTCTCTCCAACCTGAGGAGACTTCCTTCTGCTTAAGTGGCTCTTCTTCCAGTGGACAAGACCCTTAAATTGAAGGAAGGCTCTTCAGACTGGGAGAAGACTGCTAGGAGGAAGACTGTATCCACGCTGCCATCTCTACATGTGCCTGAAACTCTGTTGGAGCAGCTCAGTCAACCGTCTTCCCTAGCAAGGCCCCAAAGAGCTGTGGTTACTCACTGGGGTACCCTGCATATGCTCACACATTCCACAGTTATCGTATATTACAGGTCTGATCCCTGGGATTGAAATAGGTTCCAGGGCTGAGCCAAAGTGATCCCTACCTCAAATTAAGTCTTGGGTAGAACCTAGGGAGGGGTGCGTGTGATGTATTAGAAAGGATCTTCCGCTCCTAGTTGCCGAAGTGGTAATGAAATGGGGCAATAATCAGTTCCTTAGTGGAATTGCTCTTTTTATTTGTGACATTCTTGCAAACTCCCTTCCAAAGACGCAGCTGTTCCCCCCCAAAAAACACACACACACATTTTTAAAGCTCTGTAAATGAGTTTAGTATGCTTGAAAGACCCTGTAATTGTTTCTCCTCTTGTTGACACACCAGCTTGATGCCACACAGAACCAGGCTGGGTTCAAACCCTTCAGCTTTGCAGCTCCAGTGCATTTCAAGTGCTTGACAGGTCTGGCGCTAAGATGTTCTGAATTAGATTTGAATTACAGCCGCTAAATGCCCTTGTCAGAGCCAGTTAAGCCTGACGCTGCCCATGCCCAGTTAACCAACTGTTCCTATACAGCTTAAACAAAGACATACTCCAAAGTTTCATACTGAATTGTCAAAATGTAATTGAGTTTAAAAAGCAACTAAACTATACGGAGAGCAACCTTTGCGGCTTCTTTCTTTCTCCCCCCTCCCCTTTCTGAAAATAAATCCGTAAGAGATTCTAGTGGAATCTCAGAATAAGAGACTTTATATTGGTTCCATGGAGTCATAACATCCCATAAAAAAACAACACCAGCAATGTTCCTCAAGATGGGTGATACAGCTTCAATAGCAATCATTAGGGGAGGAAAGAGCAGTTCGAAAGGTTGCAGAAGATTCTCATGCCCATCAGGTTGGGTCAAGAAAAGCCCTCGGCCTGGTCTCTCTCTCTAATGGTAGAGGCCCATAGCAGCACCTGCTCTCAGACCAATATATAGGATGCCAGATACTTCTAGCAACATGGTTTGCTTGATACCGCAGTCCTGGTTCATTAGTTAGCTGGAACATTTGTAAACCGCTTTTCCAACTGTTCAGAGGGATTAACAATTCAGCGTGCCCAAACACTGAAACAAATGTGACAAGCAGGGCTTTTTTTGTAGCAAAAGCCCAGCAGGAACTCATTAGCATAATAGGCCACACCCAACAGCAGAAACTCATTAGCATATTAGGCCACTACACTGGGCTGCTTTTTAAGAAGCTTCCGGATCTTCAACTCATTCAGAACATGGCATCCAGAATGTTAACTGGTATTCACTACACAGTGCATGTTAAATTAATTTTGAACCAGCTACATTGGCTTCTAGGGTTTCCATCCTGCAGACTGGGCCTAGAGATTTTCTGGAACCAAAACTGATCTCCAGATAGGGTTGCCAACCTCCAGGTTGTATTCAGATACTAAAGTGGAATAAATATATATATACACATACACAGACCGTTATTGGCATAAGAACTAAAGTACTATGTACAATGAATTGTATATTAAGACTGAAGTAAACGTGTAACATATAAACAATATTTGTACTGTGTCAGTTGCTGTAAAGGTACAATACAATGCATTACATTCAAAAGCTTAAATAATATGAACAAAACAAAACTCGTGCACAATATTTCAAAAGATTAACACTTCAAAGAGTTGTCAGATTCACAACATGCAGCTTGCAAAGTTACGGGGAGCTGGTAAGAAGAATCCCATTTCTGTGTGCCTTTGTCAGGTCTTACAAAGAAGGAATCACCAGTGAAGTTTCAAAACATGGTGACAGCCTACAGAAATTCACAGATGGCTGGATTCTAGTGCTCACACCATCTTTCAACTATATGTTCTAAGTCTTGAGAAATACAGAGCTAATTTTGCCCTCGTACTTTGCTTTCAAAAATTCTTATTCACAAAAAATTGAGGTTGTAAGACCTGACAAAGGCACACAGAAATGGGATTCTTCTTACCAGCTTCCATAGTCCTGCAAGCTTCATGCTGTGAACCTGACAATTCTTTGGAGGGTTAATCTTTTGAAATATTGGGCATGAGTTTTGTTTTGTTCATCTTATTTAAGCTTATGAATGTATCGTACCTTTACAGCAACTGACACAATACAAATATTGTTTATATAAGTTACATGTTTACTTCAATCTTAATGTACAGTTCATTGTACACGGTGCTTTAGTATTTGAATATTGCCTTCCACACCATGTTCCTTCTGTTGTAGTAATAACCTCCAGGTTGTGGCTGGAAATCTCCTGAGATTACTCCTGATCTCCATGTGACAGAGATCAGTTCACCTGGAGAAAATGGCCGCTTTGGAAGTTGGACACTATGGCATCATACCCCATTTAATTCCTTCCCCTCTAAGAACTCCGCCCTCCTCAGGCTCCACCCTCAAAATCTCCAAATATTTCCCAACTCAGAGCTGGCAGCCCTATCTTCAGATGACAGCGATCAGTTCCATTGGATAAAACGGTGGCTTTGGAAGGTGGACTCTGGCATTATACCCTGCTAAGGTCCCTCCCCTCCAAAACCATTTGTTCCCCAAGGATCCACCCCCAAATCTCCAGGAATTTCCCAAACTGGAGCTGGCAAACCTGCTGTTTTATCATGGGTCTTCAGCACCAGTTTTCATGCTGCATGAGCCAAAGGCTGAATGAGGGGCCCACAGGCCTCAAGGAAAGCTCTCTTCCACAAAGTCCTTAGGACTTTGTGTAAATTTTCAAATAGGCCTACAGTTCACAAGCAACCTCCAAGCCTCATGGTTGGACTGGGTGGAAATGGAGGGAAAAACCAAAGCCAATTGTTGGTGATGAAGTAGGGCCTAGAGAGAAAGCAGGCCTGTAGCTACAGTGGGTAGGGCTGCCAAGTCCCCCTGGGGGGCGGGGAAAACCCCGTTCCAGTGACCTGTTGCTCACCAGCCAGGATCGGGCTGCCAGGGGGAACCCCACTCTCCAAATTGCTGGGCTGAGGGGAACATGCCTGGCACAATGATGTCACCCGGAGGTGACATCATCGCGTCGGGCACGTTTCAGGGGGACGCTCTGTAATTTGAGGGAAAACTCTATGGTTTTCCCTCAAATTACTGAGGTCCCGCCCCCAACATGCCCGACACAATGACATCACTTCTGGGTGATATCATCACAGCATACACACTTTGCGTGCATGCCAGGAGTATCCCGAACGAGGAAGGACTCTCCCCCGCCGAACACCAGGTAAGACTTGGCAACCCTAACAGTGGGGCATCTTGGGATTAGGCCCCCTGACTTACTAGCAAGGCCCCACAATTTCCCATCCAGCCCAGGGCCCCAGAGCAGCAGCAGGAGCGGGGAAGGAACCAGGTATTCCTTTAATTCAATTAGCAAGTGCCCCCTAAGAAATTTAAATGCCCCCAACTTTAAAAATCCTGGCTACAGGCCTAAGAGAAAGCATATAAAGCCCTACAAAGAGAAGGGGTGTTCACTCCCTGAAGTTGAGCAATAGTGAGGCTGTTTTCGGAGGGAGTTGATCTCTTGCCCCATGATGGGGGTGAGCCTGGCCTAATGAGATCAGGTACCAACTAGAGACTAACCAAGTGGGGCCTGGAGATCTCCCAGGGTTACAGCTGTTTTCCAGACTACAGCAAATAGTTCTGGAGAAAATGGCTGCTTTGGAAGGTGGACTCCAATGCTTTGTATCCTGATGAGGACCTTCCCCTTCCCAAACCCTGCCCTTCCCACATTCCACGGCCACATCTCCAGGAATTTCAGAGTTGGCAGCTCTAGTATTGACACTGGAATACAAAAGCAGTTGCATTAGGAAGCTTCGTTGTTTTCCAGCCGACTTCTTTCTGTGTGACTTTTGCCCTGTACAGTTGAGGTGTCCCTGTATTAATTTCCACCCAATTTTATAATTATTTTCTTATTTACTTAACTGTTACAGTATTCATTTAACAAATTGTTTCTCACTTACTCTTCCAGCATTCTTTATAACTCATATTCAGTCATATATTAAGGCATGCCCTGACTAAAGAGGGGGTTGCCTGGGGGGCAGAGAGGGCCCTCTGGGCCCTCCAGGAAAGCCCTAGACCCAGAGTGGTGGCAGCCAGTTATGGCCCTTGCTTCTTAGGGACTGAAGTGGGAAGGACGGAAGAAGGGTGTGTGGTTGATCGACAGCTCCAGGTCTGGAGATTCCTGGACATTTAGGGATGCAACCTGAGGAGAGTGGGTTTGAGGAGGGGAGGAACCTCAGCAAGGTATAATGCCATAGAGTCCACCCTCCAAAACAGCCATTTTCTCCAGGGGAACTGTTCTTTGTAAGATCTGTAACTCTGGGAGATCTCTAGGCCCCACTTGGAGGCTGGTAACCCAGTGTGTGGGGAGGGGGATTGTTGGAAAGACGTCAACAGCAAACCCCACACAGCCTTGCCCCTTTCTTCAACAAAAATGTTGGGTTTTTTTTAGAAGAAGAAGAGATTGGATTTATATCCCGCCCTTCACTCACTTGGAGTCTCAGAGCGGCTTACAATCTCCTTTCCCTTCCCCTCCCCACAACAGACACCCTGTGAGGTAGGTGGGGCTGAGAGAGCTCTTTCCCAAGCTGTCCTTGAGAGAGCAGCTGGTACACAGCTATGGCTTGCCCAAGGTCATCCAGCCAGGTGCAAGTGGAGGAGTGGGGAATCAAACCCGGTTCTCCCAGATTAGAGTCCGCGCACTTAACCACTACACCAAACTGGCTTTTAGGAGGAGAGCACTTTGTTTAGGATTTTCTTCTTAGTTCTAAATGTCTTGAATACAAAGTATCTGAAGAACCCCCTTCCCTGGACCTATTTGTTCCATAGAGCCTTTAAATCACATTTTATGTCATCCCTGACAGACAAAAGGAGATGCTTCTTTACAAAGTGAGTGGCTAAAATGGGGGATTCTCTTTCAGAGGATGCTGTGATGGCCACAGGCATAGACAAGCTTTAAAAGGGGATTAGACAGATTCACAGAACATAGATCTATCACTGGCAGTAAACCTCTGAATACTAATGCCAGGAGGCAACATCAGGGGATGGCCTCGGCCTCTATGCCCTGTTGTTGATGCTCCAAAGGAACTGGTTGACCACTGTGCGAAACACAACATTGTTCATTTTTGATTCCTTGTCAACACCTTGAGTATTTGTATTTTTTGTATAATAGGTTTGTACAATCTGTATACTTGCCTGGTATGTGCTTTTGACTTTTACAATATTGTTGTTAGCGTTCTTCCCCAGTTTGGTTTTTGCTGTGTTTCATTGTTTGCAACTGGGAGGTCTCATCATTTCTTGACCACTGTGTGAAACCCTGTGTGAAACCTGTGTGAGCCCGTTCGCAGGGAGGGTGGGGTATAAATTGAAAAAATATAAATAAATAAACGGAATGCTGGACTAGACAGACCTCTGGTTTTATCCAACAGGGCTCTTCTTATGTTCTTAATTCCTCCAGCAGACCATTACTAACGGCAGTCGAGGTTCCTTAAAGACATCCCTGAATGTTAACTCTTTTTGCCTGTGTGCTGTTGAGACTTTGTGTATTTAAGGATTATACTGTATTTTTATGTGTTAAACTTTTGACAGCTGCCTTGAGAGTGATATGTTAATGAAAAGGGGGCATATAAGTCATCTGAATAATAAAAATAGAATAAACATGTTTCAGTGCCAAAGTAACCCTGTGCATTGCAGTGGATTTGGGGGACTATTCTAGGATGCATAGTTGGTTCACATAAAATACTGCCCAGGCCTATTGGGCTTCACCATTAGGGATGCCAGTCCCCGGGGGGGGGGGGGGGATTTTGTGGGTTTTTGCTCACTACTGGCCGGCTGGCTGGTGGGGGAAAGCCCCATCTCCAAGCGCAGCCACTGGGGGCCACCCCTCTCCTTCCCCGCCTGCAAGATTTAAAGGGTGCTCCAGCTAATCAGCTGGAGCATATGGCCCACCAATCAGCTGGAGAGCCCTTTAAAAGTTGCAGGAGAGGCGGGAGAGGGGCAGCCACCAGCTGCATGCTTGAACTGAATTCACCATTTGGAGTTCAGGCTGTTCAGGAGTTCAGTTGACTGCTGAGTTGGCCCTTTGCCAGCTAAGGTATCTACCTCAAAAATTCTGTGATGGTTTAATATGATCTTTTTAGCTCTTGGCAATTGGAATATTTGCATTATACTACCCAGGGAAGGAGGCTTTCAGTATCAGCTGGCTGTTAAGTTCTCATTCTAAGCAATCTGAAAGAATGGAGCCACTTGTGTCTATGGTTCTCCTTTCAAAGTACTGGCTTCTACAGCTTCCTTTAGGAAACTTATAGTGACACGAGATGTAAGTACAGGATTCGAAATTATGACTTCCTTGCTTTGTCTGCTGTAGCTTCCTACTGTATGTAGGATATGTAACAATTAAGTTGGATTCAGAAGTGCCTTTCTGCTTCTGGAAGGTGTGTTCTCTTCATGCAAGGGCTGAGTTTTGGTTTTTTACTCCCTGTTACTGACTAGAGTGTTGTATATGAAAAGAAACTAACACCTTGGTCACGTGTGTGTGTGTGTTTGCTTACTGTATTGTATTACTGTAATCATTGGGCTATACCAAACATGCGCATGGGCATGTGGAATTCACTGCCACAGGAGGTGGTGGCAGCTAGAAGATGGCTTCAAGAGGGAATTAGATAAACATATGGAGCAGAGGTCCATCAGTGGCTTTTAGCCACAAGGTATAGATAGGATCTCTCAGTCTGGGGCAAGCGATGCTCTGTATTCTTGGTGTTTGGGGGGGGGGGCAACAGTGGGAAGGCTTCTAGTGTCCTGGCCCCACTTATGGACTTCCTGATGGCACCTGGTATTTTTGGCCACTGTGTGACACAGAGTGTTGGACTGGATGGGCCATTGGCCTGATCCAACATTGGCTTCTCTTATGTTCCTACGAGATATTGAATCTATGGAGATTCAAGAGAGAGCAAATGGGGAAACGTATCATAATAGGATTTTTTTTTAAAAATCCTTTAATGCTTGCTGATTAACAATTGCAACAAACACCATGTGTAACAAGCGTTTGGCCAAATACCATGTCACAATCTGGTAAATTGTATCACAAGAGCCAGACAGGCCTTTAGCTCTCTAAAGTACAATTTTAAAACCATGGTTCAAATCAACTAACTTTTTTAGAGCCCCTTCTGTCTGATTCAGAAGACATACAGAATTCAAGGCTAGAATGTCATCAGTCGCTTGCATACTGCAGCCACTGGAACAACAACAAAAAATAATCTCTGTCTCCTTGGCTTCGGGGAGGCCATCTTAATCCAAATTTAAACACAGACAATTTTTTTAGGCAGGCTTTTGTGAATATGTAAATAGCTATCACTCACATTTTGTTTGTTATTTGGACTCTAGTTTTCATGACATCATTTCTGTAAGTATGTTAATGTTGCTTCTATCATTTGTCTGATTTGCCCATGATGGCTAGTGATGTGGGATATGAATAAGGATAAATAAATTACAGCTCCAAATGGAAACTGGCTTGAATAAAATGCCTTATGTCTGAGGATATGCAGTGTGCTACCCTCTCACCAGCATCAGAATGCAAATCTTTTTGTTCCAGAGATACTAGAATCAGCATCTCAGCCTACCCAGAAGGCCTAAGAAGCAAAGGGATTTCATCATTTTCTTTATGGATTGTTCATCCCTGACTATAGCTGAGTACTGCAACCAGAAAGAGATGGGGTGGGGACATGAAGAGTGGTCATTGGTGATGCCATGACATCATTGCCAGGAAAACCCAGAAGTGAAGTCATGCCTGTCTAGGAATTGCCAGAAAATCTATGGTAAAATTCTGATGGTTTTCCCCAGAAGTGACATCACACTTTCAGCCCAACAGCCATTTAAAAAATTTCCTCCCACTGCTGCCCTGAGCTGGGAGCAGGGAATCCTCTGCCCCCACTGGGGGCGGGCAACCTTGTTCAGTACAGATTAATCCAATCATTTGGTTGTCCAAAAGTTGGATGATCCTACCATTAAATCAAAACTCCCATGTAATCTTTAGTTACAAAATTTCCACCGTGTTTCCTTGATGAAATCTTTTCTTTGGCATAAGCCATTTACCTCAGTCAAGGCAAGCCTTAGGTTAATGAAGATGGTCATAGTCAGTTCTCAAAATTATAAAAACCATGCACCCCAGCAAACCAGTTCAGCTCCCAGCCTGAAACCTGCAGCTTCTTGGGTTACAGCTAATTTGTACCCTCTAGCCACTAAGCAAAAAAAATGGCACCTTTTGAAGACCATGCCAATTGCCATTTAGAATTTGATTTGCTCTAACCTGATCTAAAAAAGGAGTTTCAAGACTTGGGAGAAACGCATTCCATGGTGGACCTGCAAAACCCCCATCTTCATCTTAGGAGGTTTCTCTGTGGACATGAAGACAGAAAACAGGAGGGAAGTTAATAGCTCTCAGGCACACCCATTCCATTGATGGCTTGCCCAAGCACCCAGCACTTAAGGCCTGGATATGCAAGTGCTTCCCACTAGTCAAAGGCCAATCTCTCACCCTGGCAGGAATGTGACACCTTAGAGGGGACAGACACTGGGCTGCAACAGCCTCTCCCCCCACTGCCTCTCCACCCGAAGCCCAGAGCCCAGGAAAGGCTGCAACAGGCTCTCCCCCCACCTTCCTTCCTTCCTTTTTTTTCTCTCTCTCTTTCCCTCCCACCTACCTACCTTTCTTTCTCTCTCTCTCTTCATTGTTGTTTGGCAGAACACTTCTGCTGTTTGGGGGACTTTAGGAGACATCTGCAGAGAAAGAGTCAAGTGCATCCACAAACCTAGGGTTCTTCTGCCAGTGAAGTAGGGTTGCCAACTCCAGGTTGAGGAAATCCCTGGAGATTTGGGAGTGGAGCCTGAGGAGGGTGGGGTTTGGGGGAAGGAGGGACCTAAGCAAGGCATAATGCCATGGATTTCACTTTCCAAAGCAGCCATTGATCGGATCTCTGTAGTCTGGAGCTCAGTTGTAATTCCAGGAGATCTCCAGACCCTACCTGTAGGTTGGCAACCCTAAAAATTCATATTCAGCATACTAGTTCTGCAGGGAGGCAAGCTGATTGCCATGGGAACCTAACCTTTAGGAACTGATTCCAATCCAGTGTGGGAATAATGGTTGGGCATAAGATATTGGTTCAGGCAAGATTTTGTATAGATGGGACAGAAAATAATGTTTTTTATTGGTTTTGTCAAAACCGTTTGGACAGCACAACAAATAATTTTATGGTTGGGGGTCACTACAACATGAGGAACTGTATTAAAGGGTCATGGCATTAGGAAGGTTGAGAACCACTGCCCTAGAGTAAGGCACCGCCTCTGGGATGCAATTGGCACAGAGAAGAGGGTCATGGGAAAAATCTTAGTTGGTAGGCTGAACAGTATGTTAGGAGGCAGTCCACCATGTACCCTCCCCCCCACCTTCCATTCCATTTAGGGCCTTAAAGGTAAGAGCCAGCACTTTGACTTTTGCCTAGAAGCAGATGGGCAGCCAGTGATTTAACAGACTGTAATAAAGACTGCATCTCTACTAACTTTTGCTTAGTTCTCCAATAATGTTAGAGTACACTCCTTCTGAGATCCACTGAAGCAGCCATTAAAATGGGGTTGCCAGTCAAGTGCTGGCGACTAGCAGGAGGCTCAGAAAATGTTGCTCCAGTGGCATAACATCACTTCCAGTGTGAACACAGAAGTTACATCGTTGTATTAGGGTGGCAGTTTAGGATTCCACTGACTCTCTATGGTAAAAATATTGAGGGAGATAACCATGATGAAAATGTACTATTCCAGTGGAATCCTAGAATGTCGCTCCAATGCAATGATGTCTCTTCTGGGTTTCCAGTGAAAGTGATGTTGCGCTATTGGAGACATTGAGATTTCCCCTGCATTTTATCCCCCACTGACTTACCAAGCAGCAGCGGCCACAAAAGGGGGCAGGGGCTGCCAACAGGAAGTCTTCCACTACAGCAGAAGACCTAGCGGTCCTATGTGACTGAAATGGGGTTCTGTACCATGGCTCTTTCCATGGACAGTGTCACTTCAGTTCCTGGGATGGAACCACAAAGGGGCCGGATGGAGGCATGAGCTTTTCTCACGTGACATCAGAGCTCCAAAGTTATTGTGCCACACAGGAGAGAGCCACATTGCAATGGCTGCCATGTAGGGTTGCCAAGTCCAGTTTTGAGAAATTCTTGGAGATTTGGGGGCAGTGCCTAGGGAGGGTGGAGTTTGGGGAAGGGAGAGAGCTCAGTGGGAGTGTGATGTCACTCTAGGATTTCCATTTCACTGAGACTCTATGGTATGCCACAGAGCCTGCCTTCCAAAACTGCAATTTCCTCCTGGGGAGCTGATCTTTGTAGTCTGGAGAGCAGTTCCAGGAGAACTCCAGATCATACCTTGAGACTCCTAGCCCTACTACCCCACCACTCCCTAACTTTCACTTAGATGTGGCGATTTCCAAAGGGCTCCAGAGTCATGCCTGGTGGTCTGACCATTCTTGCAGGGCCACGTGACACCAGCATGCATCAGTCTTCTGGCAGCATTGCCTTGTATAAGTGAGGGGTTTTTTTCTATGAATTTTGACTTTATTGGGGTTTTTTTAAGGGAATGCACTTAAAGGCCAGATTTTTAAAAGGTCTGGCAGGCCCACGACTACAAGGAGTGATTTGCTCACACAATTCATCCAGCTACATGCATAATAACCACAGGCGGCAAATTGGCACACACTTAGGACGGCCTAAAACCTTTTGAAAGTTTCAGTCCTCGGGGCTCTGCACTAAATAAGTGTAAAGTTTCATCGCAAGGCACTGGGGGGGGCGGGGGGGGGGGGGGTCAGGCCCGGAGAGGCAATGCTATTCTTTGTTAATTTTTTTATTCAATTAAGAAGCACATGCTGATTACCTTTCGCAGTGTTCCCCCTGATACAACTCAGATGTAAATCACGAGGCTGCACTCAGCTGCTGCTGCTTAAGCAGAAATATTTTGACACAATAATTATAGGGCTTGAAACTATGCTTTGCGTTCGTGTATAAAACACTCATTAAATTAAAATTCTTCCATGAAATCATGAAAATAAACAGTCTGTCTGAGCTGGCATCAACAAATTCGCGGGATACCTCTGCGTTTTCTCAGGGCTGGCCTTCAGATGACTGCCTTACTGGGGACCCTTTGGTTGCCGGCAAAGTGCTAAAGTTCGCATTCTTTTGAAGGTTCCATTCTGCTTGTTGTTTTTTAATATTCCTGCTATGCTTGTTTTTACAACTTGCAAGGTTTTAAAGCTATTAAGCTTCAAAGGTGTGGGAGAAATTACAAAGGTGATTGCCAGAAACATTTAAAAGGGTGGGATACATAATGGTGACAACTTTTTTTTTTTTTTTGCACTGCAGAATGGATTAGGCATGGATGGGGCACGGCACCAGATACAGCGCCTTATGTCACTCTATTATGGCTAGGAGACAGGATATGCCCTTCATATTCAATTCCCAAGGGAGTTCAGTGGAAACCTGGCATTCTGAGGGGGAGGGACATGGATCCTGTATGTTTGGTCAGCCCATTCCTCTTCATAATTTCTCTACAGTTCAGAAAAGACTACATATCCAAATAATGATAATGCTGAAGTAGGAATTACTAGTTACCATTTATGTAATGCAAACCATGAAATGTAGGGTTGGAACCCACAATATTCAAGCAGAGGGAAGTCATCAAAGGAGATCTCCCCAAGCTTCCTATTCCCTCAGTAACCATTCCTCTGCTGAGGACTGAGGGACCCTCCTGAATAAAATGGTAGGTGACATGGGGAGAGGGCTATAGGGAGAATGGGGCAGTTGGATAAATTCCGTGCTAGCTGAACAACCTTGGCTCCAAGATTTGCTCTGCTAGTGCAACAATGGGTGAAGATCCACCTGTATGGGCTCTTTCTGTTTGCATACGGTAAGATCTGACCCATTCAGTCCTGCCTTGGGGAACTTGTAATTGAATCAATAGGCAATCTAACCACATGTCCTTGGGAGTTTTCATAGTGATGTTTCTAAAATTCATCTGAAAATCTCTCCAGCTTTAAGAGTTCTAGATTATCTAGTCTTGTTTCTGAAGAGGATCCCATTAAGAATCCTCCATTCTTCTATGGCTTGAATATTTTTTTTTTTTGCATTTTGTTCAGAACAAGAAGAAGGTTGCTGCCACTGTCAGTTCCTTCCTTTCATTCAAGTTCCCCTCTCCCTTTCTTACACTGCCAATGCACATGTTCATTAATTTAAACACCAGGCCAAAATGTTACCCAGACTGGACACAGAGAAGGGGAAATTAGCTGTAAAAAGATGGTAATAATGGACCTTGTAGTCTATTTATACCAGGAGGGATCTCGGTGGGGATACCACAGAAAAATATTATGAAGAAAGAGAATGAGAGAGTGATTGTAAACACATACAATTATTGTAAATAAAATAAAATAAAATAAAAATAGTAAAAATGTAAAGAACCAACACTAGGCACCTGAGAACTGATTCCCTAAGTAATCACACACACGCCGAGAGAGCATACTTAGGGTGTGATCACACCACAAGCTTATCCCAATTTGTTCACACTATAGATTTGATCAGGAATATTTGGGGGGGGGGGTAAGATGATCACACATCCCTCCTGGAACTGCTTGCATCACGCGACGAGGCTCCGGGCACCATCCAAATAGCTGTGCCACCCAAGAGGCAGCGAGGATTGGATTTTTGGGTTTTTTAAAATGGCTTTGTGCCATTGTTATCCTGTTTATTTTTAGGAATGCTTTTAAAACGTACTTTTTGATTATAGTTTAATTACGACAGCCGTAGTGGTTTTAAGATGTAATGGAACATATAATGTAATAATCAATGTCTAACAGTTAATATTAATAGTAACTAATGGTAATAAATGTTAGGCTTTAATAATGAATGTATACAGTATGTAAAAACCTTCTGTATACTATGTATTTTAAATGTTTATGTTAAATGCTCTATATTTACTCTGATGTTGATCATTCTTGTTATAAGTTATAGATTTTTATAATATCTATATCTCCCCTTTCCCCTTGTTTTTCTGTATCCCTGTTTTAATTTAAAATAACAATAATGATTTCAAAAAGTATTTAAAAAAGATTTCTGAGGATGCCGATCAGTCGGGGGGTGGGGGTAAGATCCTGGTTGCTCTTCTTGACTTCTTGACCAGCTGAAAAAGAGTAGGCAACGATAGGTTTTTTCCTCAGCATAAACTCCTGAGTCTCATGCCTGATTAGAGTTGTCAGCTCTGGGTTGAGAAAAACCTGGAGATTTGAGGGATGGAGCCTGGGGAGGGCGGGGTTTCGAGAGAGGAGGGACCTCAGCAGGACATAATGCCATAGAATCTATCCTTGAAAGCAGACATTTTCTCCAGGGGAACTATTCTTGAAGCCAGTTTGTGTGTGTGTGTGTGTGTGTGTGTGTGTGACGTGTCGTCAAGTCGCTTCTGACTTATGGCGACCCTGTGAATTAATGTCCTCCAAAAAGACAATAGCCTTAGTTTAGTCATTTTCACTTCTAGAGAAAGTTCAGGCTTGATTCGATCTAGAACCCACCTCTTATTCTTTTTGGCGGTCCACAGTATCCGTAAAACTCTCCTCCAACACCACATTTCAAATGCATCAGTTTCCTTCCTGTCAGCTCAGCTTTCTTCCTCTCCACCCCTAGGACCCACCAAATACAAAGATATAAGTGTGCAGGCAGAACCTTAATCCATGGGTTGGGCCATAAGGGGAATGATGAGGCTATGTAGGGTTGCCAGCCTCCATGTGGGGCCTGGAGATTTTCCGCTTCTGCAACTGATCTCCAGCTGACAGAGATCAGCTCCCCTGGAGAAAATGGCTGCTTTGAAGGGGGGACTCTGTGGCATTGTACCATGCTGAGGCCCCTCCCCTCCCCAAACCCCACCCTCTTCTGGATCCACCCCCAAAGTCTCCAGGTATTTTCCAACCCAGACCTGGCAATCCTAAGACTATTGTGTGATAGAAGGAAGGTGCTGGGAGGCAGATCTGTTCCCAGTTTCTTAACCATGGCTACAGATCAGAAATATAATATCTGCACTGGACTTTTGTGGGTTTGGTATAGAAAACACCAGCACTGCAATCTGTCTGCTGTGGAAACCGTGGAGCCACACGTATCTGCAGCGCTCTGTCTCGAAACAGACACTTTTTTCCTTAGAACCCCTGCTCCACTTCTTACTTTTCCTTACCTTTGAAGAAAGATTGGCTGAGTCCTCTCTCCCGCTACTTGAATCAGTGGCACTCGAGACTCTAAACTGAAGTTCAAACCACTAAGCCCTCCCTTTCTCCTTCTGGGTGTGCAAGTAAGCACATATGTATATACATGTTAATCCTCATAAGCCTTAATTGTGTTTTGTTTGTTTTTTTGTTCATCTGTACAATGTCACTGATCTCTATGACATTAAAAGTAAGCTGTGGTATCTCTGGTTTTGGGAGTGAACAATGTGGGATCTTTTGAAATAAAGATGATGTAATCGTAGTGGTCGAGAAGGGCTTTTTTTTCTCATTACATAGATATTCTACTGGAATCTTCAATTATGGTTGCCTGGTCTTTTGACTGAAGAGATTCCAGAAGGTCGGATGGCCGCAGCAATTGCACCATTTATTCTTCAAATGTGGATCTAAGCCTGATCCTGCTGCTCCGATGAAATTACACACACACACCATGTTATTTTTCTCAGTTTGCACAAACATATATACAATGGAGGCTGTGGGAATGTATACTTAGCCTAAAGTTGTCAGAACATGCATGCCCGTCAGCTTTTTTTAAAAAAAACAAAACCCGAATTCATTACAAAAACGTATTGACAGAGATTGTGTCTTTTTGAAAAAAGTGGATGAAGTTTATAGTGCCTTAGTTTTAACCTCGGGTCACAACTGGCTACAGCCACAATTTCACATGTATGACAGCAGTGATGTGCTTTTAATTACCAACTGCAAATACACAGAGATGGATCTAATGGGTTTGCAGTGAGATGGATCCAGTGGGTTTGGGTCCATCAGAGGATTTCTCTGACTGGAGAGCAATTTTGCTGACTTCCCCCTCTCCCTGCAGACTTCTGGATCCCTCCTCATCTCTTCTGGGGGTCCCTGTCACCCAGGAACAGCATCTGGGGGAGGGACATTTTGGACTGCAGAAGGAGACAGAGAAGTCATGCTCCACTGACAGACATCCCTCCAGCTTATGGAAATCTTCCGGTGCAGGAGTTCCCAGCCTTTCTGAGACTAACAGTACCTTTGGAATTTTGAGACATTGTGGTGACCACCTCTCCAAAATGGCTGCTGCAGGAGGCGGGTCCAAACCACAAAGGCTTCCACAGGAGGCTCAGCGAAACATAATACCTCTCTCCTTGTTTTGCAAAAGCAGGGGTCCGTTGGGGCTGGAGTGAGGCGGAGCGAGGCGGAGCAAAGCTCCACCAGCTCAGGAGTGGCCACTAGGGCAGCCACGGGCTGAATCAGATTCTCTAATCTGATTCAGTCCACTGCCGAATTGCCGCCAAAATTCGGCTGAAACTTTAAAAGCAACTGGAGGGGAGGGGGTTTGAGGGAGAGACTCCAAACTTGCAGGGTAGCTGCTGGGGCCTCTTCTCAAAATACCCACCAAGTTTCAAGAAGATTGGACCAGGGGATCCAATTCTACGGGCCCCCAAACAGGTTGCCCCCATTCCCTCCATTGTTCTCTATGGGAGGAAAAAAGTTAACATTTTTTCCCACCAGCTCTAGAGCACATGCATTTAAACACAAGCACATGAACATTAAGACTCCATGGCTGCCTGTCGTATCACATGTCACAGCTGGTGAGACTCCTTTGGAATGTAAAAATGGTAAAGTTTTATGAGACAGGCTACTGCAGAGAAAATTAATTCAGGATGCAGTAGGCAAGGAAGAGGCTTGGCTAGCACCTAAGAGTCGGGAAGGAGGGATCTTTGGGCAGAAAAGAAGGTATGTCAAGAAAGAGCAAGTAAAGCACCCTATTTCTGTCCCTGCAGTCCCTGAGGAAGGGAGTGGCTGTACCTTAGTGGTAGAGCACCTGCTTGGCACACAGGAGGTCCTGGGTTCAGTCCCCAGCTTATCTACTTCAAAGGGCCAAGACAGTAGGTGATGTGAAAGACCTCAGCTGAGACCCTGGAGAGCTCCTGTCACTCTTCAGAGACAACATCGACCTCGATGGACCAATGGACTGATTCAGTATAAGGCAGCTTCATGTGTCACGTGTTATGATTTGTACAGCCAACCATAAACTGCATCCTCGGAGGAAAAACTGATGCTCAGCTCAGCAGGAATTTGACCTCTGGGGCACTTTTTTCATACATACACAGATGAACCTGCTTGGCAGAAAAAATGTTCAGAAGGCAGGCAGCGCCTGACTTCCATACTGTTCATACAAGCTTTATGTGCAAACAAATATTCCTTGCAAGGAGGTGTCTAATGACAGACAGTGTGGTGTAGTAGTTAGAGCTTCAGACGGAGGTTTGGAAGATTCGGGTTCAAATTCATGGAAGCTCGTCAGGTGACCTTGAGCCACTCGCTTTCACTCAGTCTTACAGGGCCAGTGGGAGGATAAAATGGAGGAGGGAAGAATGATGTTGTAAACTGCTCTGGATCCCAGGGGTGGGGGTGGGTTATAATAAAAAATAAATAAATCAGGGGATCCCTCACAGGATGGTCTCTTCTCTCTTTCCTTTTCTTCCAGTTTCATAGGTTCAAATAAAGGAATGCACCATATGTTGTGCAGAAGCACATAGGTGTTTACCACTGCACATTGCAAAGCAGCAGCTACCCGTTGATCAGGGAGACCTGAATTCAAGTCCCCACACAGTCCTAAAGCTTACTGTGCGACCTTGGGCTGGACATTATATTTTAGTGTAAACTACCTCACAGGGTTGCTGTGGACAGTACAAGGAAAGCCTTCTCCCATTGAGCTCCTGGAAGGAGGGGTTGGATAAAATATGAAGCATGGACAGACAAGTGCTAGGAAGCCATGAATCCTGATCAATCTGACTTCCCAGTGCATGTAATCAATAATGTGTGCACGTGTGTGCACGTGCGTGTGTGCATGCGTGCGTGTGTGTGTGTGTGTGTGTGTGAAGTGCCATCAAGTAGCTTCTGACTCATGGCAACCCCATGAATTAATGCCCTCCAAAATGTCCGGTCATTAACAGCCTTGCTCTAGTCTTGCAAACTGAAGGCTGTGGCTTCTTTGCTTGAGTCAATCCGTTTTATGTTGCATCTTCCTCTTTTCCTGCTACCTTCATTAATACACATTTGTTATGTGCCCATATTACTTTTTTTGTTTTAAAGCACATACGTCTCAACAGTGCAGTATGTGAATCGGTCCCCAGCCTTGTGACCAGCACAGGGTAACAAGGATGCCGTCGCTCAGGCAGCTACAGTGAAGATGGAGAAGGGGAGAAAACTGGCCGTGCAGTATCTAAAGCGTTCACAAAAGCTTACTTTAAAACAGCTTGTTGCGTGGAGTGAAGGATATTTTCTTCCACGGACAAGCTCTCAAATAACCCCTCTCCTGCACGCCCTCTTTGGACTCCCTCTCCATGCCCCCCCCCCATGTTAAATAGCTCTAAATAAGCAGGACATCAAACGTTTTCAAAACTTTTTTTGGCTAAACCATAGATGTTATACAGGAGGGGGGAAATGTATTCCTGACCCAGATTCCCAATCTGGTTCATTTAAATGGAATAAAGTGTACGTTGAAGGGATTAAGGGCAAAGGCCAAAAAACAAAACAAAAACCTCCAGTAAAAGGAAAACACTGGGTTTTTTTTAAAAAAATGAAGTATTGTTATATAATATTCTTATATTTCAATATTCCTTTCATGTACCTCTATGAAACGTACACTTGTTGAGGTTTTATGCATTTTTCTCCATTTCTCTCTTTAGTCTCCCCTGACCACGATCTGTCTTCCCTTTTGAATTGGGTTCCTTTAATCACTGGGACTGCAGGCCAGAAACACTTGATCCTTGTTTGTTGCACTGGAGATATTATACCATTTGGACTTTTACCCTGTGCCCAGAAACTAAATGGTCAACTGAAATGCCCTTTGTTGGTTGCTCTTTTATCAGTCATGGGTCTGATCCAACAGCTCCTTTCTACTATGTTGAGAAGACTTCTACCAATGCAACAAGCCTTTCTCCAACCAATACTAAGGCTCTTTATTTTATTAAGTGGTCTTTTAGCACCATTTTAGTCCAAAATCATTATTTTAAGCTGTTCAGTGGTGTATGTTTTTATGCTGTGGCTGGGTCTGTAACGGTGTGTTTTAATTAATGACTTTTAATGTTTTGTTTTTATTATGTTTTATTCCCTGGTTCCCTGGAGAGGTGGCATAAAAATCTGCTAAATAAATGAATAGACTTTAGTCCGTATAATCACACAGACATCAAACACTTCCAGGAACAGCAGTCTTGCCCTTTGATGTCTGCCTGAGTTTGTCTTAAGCAGTATTAATGGCTGCCTGCCAATCAGCATAGCTCACTCATGCGCATCCTCGCACAGCCTCATGGGAGTAATTTCCCCAACCTCAGATCACTGAAAGAAGACGCTTTTTATTAAAAAATAACAAAGGGGTGCAATGCCTGTGGAGCAGACAATGACATGTGGAAGTGTGAAAACAGCCAAGCAACCTCATCATAGATAACTTCTCCCGCATGATTACTGAGTCGGGGAAGCTCTGGTGCTCCCTCGGCAAACAATTGTCTTATAAGCAAGGGCTGTTGTGATTGGTTGCTTCCATGTGCTATCTGTCTGGTGCTCAAGTGGAGGCAAAGTGTGCATATTTGGGGCTTAGTTCACAAGTGATCATGGAAGAGGAGGAGGAGGAGGAGGAGTTGGATTTATACCCCGCCCTTCACTACTCAAAGGAGTCTCAGAGTGGCTTACAATTCCTTTCTTTTCCCCTCTCCACAACAGACACCCTGTGAAGTAGAAGAAGAAGAGAAGAGATTGGATTTCTACCCCACCCTTCACTAACTAAGGAGTCTTAAAGCGGCTTACAATCTCTTCCCTTTACCCTCCCCACAACAGACACCCTATGAGGTAGAAGAAGAAGAAGAAGAAAAGAGATTGGATTTATACCCCACCCTTCACTACCCGAAGGAGTCTCAGAGAGGCTTACAATCCCTTTCCCTTCCCCTCCCCACAGCAGACCCCCTGTGAGGTAGGTGAGGCTGAGAGAGCTCTCTCTTTCTTGAGAACTGCCCTTGAGAGAACAGCTCTGGAAGGATTTATGACTAACCCAAGGTCACACCAGCAGCTGCATGTGAAGGAGTGGGGAATCAAACCCGGCTCTGTCAGATTAGAGTCCACACTCTTAACCGCTATACCACACTGGCTCTCTGAAGAGGTGTGTTCATCACTGTGGTGTACTTACTGCCTTACAATAGAACAGTCTGCTTTCCCCCCTTATATTTGCATGTATTTGTTTAGTTCCATGGGCTGCAGTCCCAGCTCAGTTAGTTCTGTTAGTTAGAAGAACTGTAGATTGCATGAGATCCCTTGTCCTGAAAGCAGTTGCTCCCATCCCTGTTTTTCCTTGCCAATAAATGGATGTTGTTTGAACTCACCTGTCTCTGTTTTGTGAACCTAACAGCAGGCACATGAGTGAGTACAGTATTCCTGACCTGCAAGCAAAAGGAACTATCGTGATCACTGTTGTGTATTACTATCGCGGTTGCCATGTGCTCAGGCAATGGCGACCGCCATGTGGTCATTTGCACATGGCCTGAATCTACCTGAGCTTCGGCCAGGTAGAACAATAGCCGGCTGGATCCTAAACAGCCACCAATCATGTACCTAGGTTTCCCCTGGGGACCTATGATCTTAAGGCTCTATCAGGACATCTGGGCGAGGTCGGAGGTGTGCCTCCGGCCAGCGTAAAAGAGGGCTCTGAGCCCGGGGTTTTCATGTTCCATCTGACCCGCTATAAAACTACCATGCTGATTTCACTGCTACCGGCCTCCTGACTCCAGTACTTTTCAATCACTTTTCAATCAATACTTCTCAGCCTTCCTAATTCTATTCACCTGCACCTCCCATGCAGCTAGGGTTGCCTGCTCATGGCAAGCAAGTTCCCACCTTCCAGCCTCCCACTGCTGCTCAAGTGAGTAATGGGCAGAATGAAACAAGATGTTGTTCGCTTCCAGCTAAAACCTGAAAGTGATGCTACCAGTGCTTTGGGATTCTGCAGATAGATTTGTGAGCTCCTACAGAATTGGTGACATCATTTCCAGGTTTCAGCCAGAAGTGACATCAGAACGTAAATGATGTTTTTCCCCCTATGCCCTCTGCTCCCCACAAGTGAAAGGAGTGAAAGGCTGGTGTTTCCCCCCCCCTCCTTCCCGCTTTGTGCTGGCTAGGCGGGATATAAATTCAAATAAATAAATAAATAAATTCCCTCCTTTAGGATTGCCAGCTCTGGGTTGGGAAATACCTGGAGATTTGGGGGTGGAGTCTGTTGAGGGTGAGGTTTTGGGAGAGGAGGAACTTCAGCGAGGTATAATGCCATACAGTCCACTTTCCAAAGCAGCCAGTTTCTCCCGTTGAACTGATCTCTGTTGCCTGGCAATCAGTTGCAATTCCAGGAGATCTCCAGCCCCTGCCTGGAGGCTGGCAACCCTACTTTACAGTATGGTGATCTGCATTCATTTGTATTAGTGAGAAATTTGTATTTGTATGAAATAGTGAGGGCTATTCCAGTTTAAAGAACCAAACAAACAATACTGTAGTTTAAGTATGTGGTTATAATTTGTGTTCATGCTTTTTAACAGATCTAGTTACAGGCTTAGTTAAAGAACATATGAAATCTGAGACTAGGAGTTAGAACTGCTCCCCCCCCCCCGATAATTCAAAGTGATTTAATTACACTTTAAACGCTGTTCAACAAATTGTTTTTTATTATTATTGTTCTGAAGGAACATGTAATACTTGACCTTTCTTAAAAGTAATTTTACTACTGCAGGCATTAAGCTTCATGTTATACAACAAATAACTTCATCTTGTTAAAAGATATGCCAGTCAATTCCAAGGATCCCAGGAGTTCTCATTTAGCTTCGATATATAAGCAGCACCCTACTTTGCTTCTGGTTTTGTGCTAGATAAAGATGCAAGGGTAAACTGAGATAGATTTCTTACTGATTTGCTGATTGATTGTGACATAGAGTTTTTGTGAAGTACGGCCCACTTCATCAGATGCAAGAAGTGTATCCAAGATTGGTATACATACATATGGTATACCCCCCCCATTCTACCTTTCTCCCCAAAGGAGACCCAAAGCAGTTTACATCATTCTCCTCTCTTCCATTTCATCCTCACAACAACAATCCCGTAAGGTAGGTCAGGCTAAGAGTATGTGTGACTGGCCCAAAGTCACCCAGCGAGCTTCCATGGCAGAGTAAGGATTCACACCTGGGTCTCCCAGAGCCTAGTCTGACACTCTAACATATATGTGTGTGTATGAATAAAATTACAAAATTAGACACATGGCAATAGAGAGAAATATCGAGAGGCACGGGCTATGCAAACTGAGTAGATGCTATATTGCGAATCATCAGGTGATGATACGAAGGAGACAGAAAAGTTTCCAGAGTCTTCAACAGATAGAAGAGGAGGGCATTTGGGGCAGGAAGAATCAGTTTGGCTGGAAAGCAGTCAGGAAAGCTGCCACTGGTTCTTTTACACATTGTGAAGGCTTACGCAGAGAGATAAGCTATATAAATATAAACTAACGAATGATGTGAAGAAAACTGAGAGTGACATCATTTTTTCCTGCTTGACTGTTACAGTGCACCCAGAGTGAACTTGATGGGCAGTAGGTTTGGTACAACCAAAAGAAGTACAACACCACAAGCTGCATTGCTGATGTATTGATTCAACCAACGTAAGAGGCGGCACCCACAAGTTCAGAAGTCTTTAAAACGGGGGTAGATAAACTGATGCCGGTGGACAGCTCAAGTTCATCTGTAGGCACTAAGTATGACAGCTAAATATAACCTCCATGTTCAGAGGCAATATGCATCTGAATGCCAGTTGTTGGTAAGGTCTCCAAACTCCAGGTGGTAGCTGGAGATCTCCTGTTATTACAAGTTGTTTACAACTGATCTCCAGGCAATAGAGATCAGTTCACCTGGAGAAAATGGCCTTTTTGGAAAATGGCTGCTTTGGACTCTATGGCATTATACTCCCTCTCCTCCTAAATCCTGCCCTTCTCAGGCTCCATCCCCAAAATCTCCAGATATTTCCCAATCCAGAGCTGGTAACCTTATGTCACTGGCATGCCTATGTCACTTCCGGGTGACATATGCACATTGTGGGATGTCCCTGCCCACTCCTGGAATACCCACTCAATCCCCCTGTTGGCGCGACAATTGGACCTGGCAACCCTAGTTGTTCAGGGCAACTGTGAGGAGGTGGCTGTTGCTTTTATTCCTTGCCAGTTGGATTCCCAGAAGCATCTGGCTGGCCAGTATGGGAAATAGGATGATGGACTGGACAGACTTTTGTTTGATTCAACAAGCCTCATATTCCTATGAAAAATACCATGCAAGTAGTTACCTTATCCTCGTATTTTACAGAGGGACTTAAAAATATAATCTAGCGACTCCATTGCATCCTCAGAGTAATAACTCCACAGCACCTAGTGCCAAAACAGAACAGAACTTTATTAGAACACTAGGAATAAGGCCCATTATGGAAATAAATACAATGGACTCTAGAAAGAGGCTCTGGGAGAGTGCCCCAGCCTTGGGCACTCAGTGTCAATTTGCTGTGGTGACCTCAGCAGGGTATAATGACATAGAGTCCACCATTTTCTACAGAGGAACTTACCTCTGCTACCTGAAGAGCAGTTGTAATTTTGAGTGATCTCCAGCCCTCACCTGGAGATTGGCAACAATGGTTCCCCAGGAGGAAATGGCTGGTTTGGAGGGTGAAGTTTATGGCATTGTACCTGACTGAGGTCCCACCCCTCCTCAAATCTCACCCTCCCCAGGCTCTATCCCTCAAATCTCCAGGAATGTCCCACCAGGAGTTGGCAACCCTATCAGGAATAGCCCCAATGAGTTTTCTCCCAAAGGCCAAAATAGGTGTGGAAAGGGCCTTTTACTGACAGAACCAAGCTTGGTTGCCTAGCAACAGGCAGTGAGGGAAAAGTAGGGTTGCCAGCTCTGAGTAGGGAAATTCCTGGAGATTTGGGGGATGGATCCTGTGGAGGGCAGCATTCTTATGGGGGGTGGAATGACTCAGCAGGGTATAATGCCATAGGGTCTACCCTCCAAAGCAGCCATTTTCTCCAGGAGAATTGTTCTCTGTCATCTGGAGATCAATTGTAACTGGGAGATCTCCAGGTCCCACCTGGAGATTGGCAACCCTAGAGGTTCCTATTTTCTGTGTGCCTGGCCCCATCCTCTATCTCTGCTTGTCTGTGTATCCACTGCTTTTTTTTTTTTTTTGATAACTTGCGCTGGTTCCCCCACATACACACCTCCACTATGCTGACAGCTGTTCACTTGGCGGGTTTTTTCCTGTTCTGAAAAGTGTTGCTTCAGCAAACTTGGCTTGGAGGCTAAAGATGGTGGGTTTTGTCCCCTGAGGGAATCAATCACCATCTGGCGAGGAGAGCGAAGACAGTAGCTGTGTTCACTGGAGCGAAGCAACTGTCTTCTGAGGAAAGTTTTCACGGGTGCCGCTTCTGTGTGTGGGACCCAGGCAATGCAGCCAGTGGATAGGGACAACTTCTGACTGACACATCATGGAGCCAACTGATTCAGGAGCATGTGGAATGTTCAGAAAGTGCTACCCCACTACTCAATTATATATAAGAAGAGATAAGATAGGCCTAGGGATGCCAGGTCCTTACTGCATTCCAGTGTGGAGATCCTGTCTTCTTCCTGGAGTCTTCTGGTATGTATGCTTTATACATGTGCTGCAATAACATCACCCAGAAATGATGTCATTACACAGGGTGTGTCACATGGGGACACTCTAGCATTTGGGGAAAACTCTATGGTTATCATAGCATTTTCTCCCCAACTGCTAGAGCATCCCTGTGTGACGATGTCACCTCTGGATGATATCATCATGCCAGGCATGTTAGGCGTGGACAGGGCTGCTTGGGTGTGGGGCTCCCCCGCCGGCCAAGTGGGCAGTGGCAGATTGGGGGCCCCAAAAGCAGGGGAACCCACTCCCCAGTTGGGGGGATGGCAACCCTATCTGGACCCTGCCAGCCATAGCCAGCCAGGCAGCAGCCAACATCACCAGTGAAAAGCGAAACTAAACCAAAGACCCTTACACTTTAAGGGATGGTGTGAAAACAGCTATGTCATACAATGAGGGAAAGCCAACAAATTCACAGTTCCACACAATACAACACTCTGCATCTTTTAAGCGTGCTACTGAATTATTAAAGTGGATGGGAAGAAAAGAGGCTAAAGCTGTCCAATGTTAAGAGGAAGGCATTCTGTGCATGCTGAAAAAGATTTTCTTTCCAGGACTCCACTTATATTGAAAACAGATTCTTGGGTTAAACCCTTGTGAAATCTTGGCACAAACTGCATAAGTAGTTGTGAAGATTGACAGTAGTAGAGACAGGTTCTGGTGAAATAGCCACATTCACCTCTTGTGGCAAAACCAAAAAGGGATGCTACCATCTGGGGACTCAGCTAATGTGCCTCTTCTCAGGGGAAGATACGACTGACTTTTTCTTCCCCATTAAGCATCCCTACCTCATTGTGAGCTTGCTTTTTCATTTTGCATGAGCAGAAGTATTTTAAAAGTCCCCCCCCCCCCCAGCTGATTACCCTTTGAGACAGATTGATGTCTCACTTCATTCAATGGGGCTCATTCCCTGGTAATTTGTATCTCATCTGTATTTAATTTATATCGCACTTGAATTTTCTGGCTGGGTCCCTTGGCTGGGGAGCCTTTCTGATTCTGCTTGCTCTTCCTTTTTTTGGCACCATATCCTATTGCAACCTGGACAGTGTAAATCATAAATTAAGTGAAATCTATTCTTTAATAATCTTGTCCCCCTTCCTTTACTATTTCTTACCTAATGAACAATTATGGTTCTTTTCATGGTATCAGGAAACCAAGTCATTTGCTTTGCTATGATATTTGGTTCAAATCAGGGTCATAAGAACATAAGAGAAGCCAATGTTGGATCAGGCCAATTGCCCATCCAGTCCAACACTCTGTCATTCAGTGGCCAAAAACACTAGGTGCCCTCAGAAGGTCCAGCAGTGGGGCCAAATGGGAGGGGCAAATGGGATCTCTGTTAGGGGTGCATGGTGACTCTCAGCAACTCTGCATGCCTAGAGGGTCCCTGCCTCAGTGACAGAGCACCTGCTTTGCACGCAGAAGGTCCAGGTTCAATCCCAGGCATCTCCAGGTAAAAAAACCAGGCAATCGGTGATGTGAACAACTTCTGTCTATGACCAGTGTTCCCTCTAAACTGAGTTAGTGGGGAAGACTAATAGACCAGTGTTTTTCAACCACTGTGCCGTGGCACACTGGTGTGCCGCGAGATATTGTCAGAAGAAATGTGCCTTCCGGGCTGACCTTCTGGGACGCGTTTGCGCATGCGAGAAAGAACAGTGGCGCGCTCTCGCTGATTCCGCTCGCACGCTCTGTGGCCGGCCTGAGGTAGGAGGGAGCCGCTGTTGAGGTGCAGCTCCCCTTGGCCTTGTGAGGACTTGAGGGAGGGAGGGAGAGTGCCGAGGGGCTCTGTCTGTTCGCCCACCCGACCTGCCAGCGCCACGACGGAGGCAGCAGCCATGAGCGACCGGGAGCAGCTGCTGCAGTGAGCCCGCCTGGCCGAGCAGGCGGAGAGATACGACGACATGGCCACGGCCATGAAATCGGTGAGTGGCTGGGGGGGGAGGAGGAGGAGAAGGGGGGGTCCTCCTCAGGAGACGCACGGTGGCCCCCACAGGCCCCGCCGTCGCAGCCTCCGCTTGGCCGCGATGGAGCCAACGCCCTGGCTCATCTGCGATGCCCCCCCACGAGCCTCGGAGGGGGCAGCTGAGCCTTTCCAGGTGAGGGCTGTCTTCTTCTGCGTGGCCTCTCAGCCCGGAAGGTGGAGGTGGGCCTCCGCGGGTCCCGCTTCATGGCTCCTCTTTTTCCGTCTCTGGCCCTGGTGCTGATGTTGGCCGCCTCCAAGCCGTGTGTCGGCGGCAGTAGTCGAGTGATGCCCGCCTGCATGTTGGAGAATGAGCAGGGTGAGGCGGCGGACTTGAGTGGCATCCAGTTCGTGGGGGCCGGAGGCAGGCTCACACACGGCAGATGGTTTTAAATGAATGAGGAGGACTTGTGTGCTGAATCAGAGTCATGCTAGATTTGTGGATGTTAATACAGAGGACAGGAACATTCGGTACCAAGGGCATTCACTCCTCCAGCAGAGTAAGTTGGTTTCTTCCAGTGCCTGGCTCCTGGGTTGTGTGTGTGTGTGTGTGTGTGGGTGATTTGCACCAAGACATTCCAGTAAACATGAATATGTTTGATGGTAACAGCTAGCGGTTTCTGTCAGGGTGGGGTTCAAATCAGTAACTGTCCCTCAGCGAAGAATGGGTGTACTGTGTTTCTCTTCAAATCACTTATGGTCAGCGGAATGCCGTTCACATAAGAGTAAGAGTTTAAACTCTCTATTTGAAAAACTTTAGCAGAATCGCAGTATTAAAATACATCCACATTATATTTCTTCTGAAACTCAGGTCAATGTTATAGGAAGGAGCCATTACACTTTGGATCTGTAACTTACGATTTCAAGTTGAGTGGCTATTATGTGTATTTGTAATACTGTCATAGTTAATACTTGAGCTGAGGCAACTAATGACCCATTTATCTTGTATTTCAGTGTTTTTCAACCACTGTGCCGTGAGATATTGTCAGGTGTGCCGCGGGATTTTTTCAATGAAAGAAATGTGCCTTAGCTCGAAAAAGGTTGAAAAACACTGTAATAGACTAAGTCAGGGGTCCCCAGTGCAGTCCCCATGGGCACTATGGCCCCCGCCAGCACTTTCCTGGTGCCCCCCAAGTGTTTTTAGATAGTGAGTGTAGTCACTACTGGAGTTGGACTGGATGGGAGCTTTTGCCCAGCATGGCTTGTGACTGCCCACTGGAGATCTGATTTGCTGTGCAGATTTTTTAAAACGTTGCTTTGGCAGCAGCTGCCACCACAGCACAAAGATCTTCACTGTGTGGCTGAAGGCAAGATGTGGCAGCCATGTTATGACTGGCTTCACCTCCTGCGGTAGCTCTTTTATGGCAGCCATTTTGTAGCTGCACACACTACACTGTATCAGAATTCCAAAGGTGCCTGCAGGCTCAAAAAATCTGGGGACCCCTGTACCAAGTGGTATGTGGCACCTGGGAGGGAGGCAGTGAGCACAGTTTCAGTGGAGAATGATTTATGCGTGTACTTATATCTTTTACTGCCAGGTCATGCAAAGGGATGCAACCGAAATAAAAAAATGAAATGAAAACATTTTCCTCTTTTCCTTTCCCTTCCTCTCTAAGTGTAATTTTCATTATAATCAGTTCAGAATTACCAAGGGTTAAAAGGGAAAGTTATGACTCCCCCCCCCCCCCAAATGATCTGCAAATGTTTTCTAGAACAGTGGACAGTCCAAAGAATTTACTCATTAGATATAAAAATAAACATCCAAAGGTAAAAACCCTTTTCAAAAGAATGTAGTTCTGCAGCTTACACCCCAGTCTTGAAGCGATTCTCCTTTTTGAGTGAAACAGTAAACACATACCTGTTTACTCAGAAGAAACCAGGAATCGTTCAACACATTTATTTATTGGCTCCACTATAATTTGCAAATCATTGTGACAAATGCCTGTTTCTTAGCACAAATTGCTTAACTCGTCCACCCACATTACTGAGATGCCAAAAATCAGTTTGGCAAGCATTCATTATCCAGAAATCACATCTCTCTCATTTTTTAATGGCACAGAAAGGTTTGCAAAAGAATCACAGCTATTAAGGAAGTCAAAACGGAATCCGGTGCAGGCTGACTGCAGATACACATGGCATGCGAAACCGTGAGGAAGATGTGGCTGGGAGGCAAACCATAATTGCTCGACCCAGTTCACTCCGGTGTGAAAACACTGGCATTTGCTTGGAAGTGACACAGCCACTCTTCAAATGACATATCAAGTTGCCCGCTTGTGGGTGCTCTCCTGCTAGAACCAGCCTTAGAAGAGTTTGGGTTGGCTAGGATTTCTGGGAGGATTTTTTGGCCTGCACCCCCCAAACTGTGGAGTGCCCTCCCTGAAAGAAGAAGAAGATGACGAAGAAGAGGAGGAGGAGGAGGAGGAGGAGGAGGAGATTGGATTTATAACCTGCCCTTCAGAGTCTCAGAGCGGCTTACAAACTCCTTTCTCTTCCCCTCCCCACAACAGACACCCTGTCAGGTGGGGCTGAGAGAGCTCTTTTGAGAACTGCTCTTGAGAGAACAGCTCTGAGAGAACTTGTGACTGACCCAAGGTCACCCAGCTGGCTGCATGTGGAGGAGTGGGGAATCAAACCCGGTTCTCCCAGATTAGAGTCAGCGCACTTAACCACTACACCAAACTGGTATCCATTTATCCTGGAACCAGTTTATTCAGGTTTTCCCAGCTGAGTTAAGAACATAAGTGGTCCATCTAGTCAGACCAGTGGTCCATCTAGTCCTGCATCCTGTCTCACACAGTGGCCAACCAGTTTGTTTGGAGGTCCAAAAACAGGGCATAGAGGCCTTTCCTTGATGCTACCTCCTGGCACTGGGATTCAGAAGTTAAGTGCCTCTGAATGTGGAGGGGGGGTTTTAAATTGTTTTTTTGTTCCAGAGGGCACCTTAAAATGTGCAGGGTTGCCAACTCTGGATTGGGAAATTCCTGGAGATTTGGGGGTTGATCCTGGGGAAGGTGGAGTTTGGCGAGAGAAGGCAGCCCAGCAAGGATGTGATGTCATGGAGTCTACCTTCCAAAGCTACCATTTTCTCCAGGGAAACTGATCTCTGTAATCTGGAGACCAACTGTAATTCCAGAAGATCTCCAGGCCCCACCTGGAGGTTGGCAACCCATCCTTAAAGACTAGTGGCATTTATTCCAGCATGAGCTTTTATGAGTCAGAACTTCTTCAGATGCAAATAATTTTTTTTGTACAGCTTTATATTTTTGACCTTTTAAATCCATTTTTAAACATTCCGGGCTAAGGCGGGTAGGGCTATTGTCTTTTGACTTTTTATGGCTTTATGGTTTCTAGTGGATACTGGTGAGCTGTTGTTTTTGATGATGGTTTCATGAGTTGTCATTTCAACAGGTGTATGTGTAAAATTGTTGGGAGACTTAAACCTGTACAACAGGGATGTGTTATTTAATTTGTTCATAAATTATAGGGAATTGTGAGTGAGCAGTGTAGTGGCCAAGTTTGCAGATGATACCAAACTGTTCAGGCTGATTGTGAAGAGCTACAGTGTGGTGTAGGGGTGAAGAGTGCTGGACTAGCATCTGGAAGACCCAGGTTCAAATCCCCACTCGCTAGGTGATCTTGGACCAGTCACACTCTCTTAGCCTAACCTACTCACAGGGTTGTTTTGAGGATAGAACAAAGGAAAGAAAAATCATGTAAGCCTCTTCGAGTCTATGAAAAAATATAAGCAATCACACAGTAAAGGTAACGAACTAAGGAAAAGACTGTGTAAACAAGGACGCTATAATAGCAAAGTGCTAAATGGTAAATAATGCGAAAATTCAAACATTTACTGAAATATTACAACAATATAAAACTATAATTCAACAGGTAAATTCTATAAATGAACAGGTAAGTATCATATAATATCAATGTCCCACCTACTCCAGCAGGTGAAATCAATGGTAAGTTCAAATAAGTAAATGTAGATATACAGGACACATTCAACAGGTACAGACAAGTAGTCTAACAGGTAAGCATTACAATAATCAACATGTGCATATAGTACTCCAGCAGGTAAATATTCAACAGGTACAGTCAGAATTCTAACAAGTATGTGTAATGATATTCAACAGGTACATTCTGTACTCCAACAGGTAGGTCAGGTAAGTAACGAAGACTCCGGATATTCAAAACTTTGTTTCAAAGATCTTCCTTAGTAGAGACTGATACAAATATTCCATAAGTTACTCATACACAAAGTTCAGAGATAGATATCATCATAAGGTTTTTCCTGATACAAATGTTCCATAAGTTACTCATTCACAAAGTTCCAAGGTAGATATCATCATAAGGTTTTTCCAAAAAGTTTTGTTAGAACAGTCGAAGGTTAAGGGGTGACCAGTCATTACATGCTAGGGAAAGTTTCCATTGTCTTCAGTTGCTGGCAATGCTCCCTCTAAGCTGTGGAGTCTTGTGAGCAAAAATTCTACTTTGCGAGCTGCTGGCATTAAAATTGTGAGTGAGCAATTTGGCTGCTGCATAAATTAGTTTGCTCTGGAGCCATCCTTCCTGAGCTACGGCAAAAATGTGTGAGCCGGTTGCTAAAAAACTGTGAGCTAGCTCACACTTACTCAGCTTAGAGGGAACACTGGTTGCTGGTATGAGGTATGAGGCCAATGATGTTCCATATGGGTATGTCCAAGGTGATGTGCACTGGAACAGCACATTTTTAATGTCAGGCCCGCCTGCACACTTGAGGGCACACCACGCTCTGCAGTGTTGGTTCATCCACTGGGATGGACTTTAGGGCTCAGAAAGCAGAGGGAAGAGGGCTAGGCTCACCCCAGTCCTCCTCCTCCCAGCTGGAGTGTCAGCAGTCATGCTACTTGCACTGCCTTGCTGTGGCTTTTCCCTCCCCAGCCTCATTCTCAGAGCCCCCTCTTACCCCCTCCACCCCCCCGGCTTGACCTATCCCCCTGAATCCCCAGTGGGGATGAGCCGGGTTAGCACAGCTGCAGGGCGTGTTGTGGGCTGTAGGGCATGTTGCAGGTATCCTCTGCCTCCCAGCAGGGCTTGACCTGTCACAGTGGGTGGGACAAGTCCAGGTATGTCTCAGCTGGCCACAGCAGGTGGGATGAGTCCAGGTGTTGCTCAGCCATCCCTGGACACTTATAAATATATGCTGATGAACTGACTGAGCCCAAGGCTGAATGAGATCTTGGGGTTGTTGTGGGTAGCTCAATGAAAATATTGATTGAGTGCATGACAAAAATAATAAGCTCCGTGAAAAACCTCCCTACATTCTGGGTATTGTTAGCAATGCTCCCTCTAAGCTGTGGAGTCTTGTGAGCAAAAATTCTACTTGGTGAGCTACTGGCATTAAAGTTGTGAGTGAGCGATTGGGCTGCTGCGTAAATCAGTTTGCTCTGCAGACATCTGTTTTAAGCTAAGACAAAAATCTATGAGCTGGAGGCTAACGAACTGTGAGCTAGGTCACACTAACTCAGCTTAGAGGGAACTCTGATTGTTAGGTAAGGGATTGAAAGTAAAATGGCCAATATTGTAATGTCCCCAAATATAAATCTACGGTGCAGCCTCTTCTGGAAAACTCTGTATAATTCACTGTATATTAAAATAATATTACAGAGCTCAAAGAAGTACTGAAGAGAGCACACAAGATTATTAAGGGATTGGAACATCTTTCCTATGAGGAGAAACTAAAGAGTCTGGAACTTTTCAATTCAGAAAAAAATAGAGAGGGACCTGATAGAGGACATGATAGAGACTTGTAGAATTATGCAACAGGAAATACTCAATGAGTAAATAAATTGTGGAATTCATTGCCAGTGGATATAGTGAATGCCATGAGCTTGGATGGCTTTCAGAGGGAATTAGACAGTTTCATGGAGGGTAGAGCCAGCGATGGCTTCTAGCCATGATGACTAAAGAGAATCGCCATTTCCAGAGGCAATAAACCTCTGAATACCAGTGCCAGCAAGCCATATACGAAAGGGACGCCTTGCCCTCAATCTCCTGTTAGTTAGTCCTTCTGGGCAGCTGATTGGCCACTGTATGAAACAAGATGCTGAACTAGATGGACCACTAGTCTGATTTAGTAAGGGGGACTATTTTTATGTTCTTATATTCACCACTTTGAGCACTGTTTTCTTGAGAAAGTGGATAATAAACTAAACTAAACTAAATCCATTCATGTAAAAATATGTATTCCTTTATATTAAAATGTTCCCTACTTGATTTTTTTTTCTGTTCACTGCAGATGCAGATCACAGTCTTCTCCAGTTAAAGGACCTTGAGCAGCAGGTGCTGCCAGTCACAGCCGACGGTACTGAGCTAGACAGAGAAACTTGGTCAAAGGTGGATTTCCATAATATGTCCATATATGCAAATACTCCATACTTATCGTTGGAATGGAGCTGTGTCTCAGTGGAAGAGCAAGAGCTCTGCATGCAGCAGGTTCGATCCCTAACATCTCCGATCAACAGGATCAGATAATGTGAAAAACCTTCCAGTATACACAGATCTGGACTTGGGTGCCTGTCCCAACTTGCTGTCACACAGAAGAACAGGGGACCTTACCTTGACAGCAATCTGTAGCTACGTTCAGCTCCAAAATGCTGCAAGGGGGCAGGAGGAGCTTCCGGCTTCCCGCCTGCACCATTTTTGTCAACGGAAACAGCCACAGGGGGCTTTTTGCCCCTTCCTCTGGTTCCACGTGTCTTTCCTAGAACACATGGCATGAGAGAAAGTGGCAAACAGGGTCTCCCTGTGGCCATTTCTGCTGATGAAAATGGTATAGGAAGGAAGCCCTTAGGACCTTCTCTCCCCCTGCACAGCTTTGGAATGAAGCAGAGAGAAGAAACCCCTGTTCTTCTCCACAACAGCAAGACAGGACGGGCACCCACATCCCACCCCATGTTAAGACATAATATCTAGTTTGAGCCTGAGAGTGGGCAATGTTGAGGTAGCGGGACCAATGGCCTGACTCGATATAAAGGAGCTTCTTACATTAATGACAACTTTCACTAAAATTAAAATCTGGGCAATTCAGAAGAGCTGTGTTCTCTCTCTTTTTTTTCATTAATATTTTATTTTATTTTATTTTCACAATGTGAATACAATTTAAAACAGTGTAAAAATTGAACAAAGAGAAATCTTTTCTAAATAACAATGGTAGTGCAAATATGATATTTTTAACTAGAAACAGTTATCGTCCTTACAGATATTACCAGTTTGTGGCTTTTGTTTCTGGTACAATACAAGATTTGAACATTTTTCATGTTATGTTACAGGTGAAAGTAAATATTAACAGCTAAATATATAAACATTAGAGAAACCAATGAAGCATTTCGTTTTTTCTTTGTATACAGATTGTCCGACAATAATTCCGAGTCATTAAGAACTAAAAATCAGGTGAGCAATGTTAAAATATATTTCCACAGAAAGCGTAGTGATGGAGAGTACCCCTAGGTAGAAGACAAGTACTTACATCCATTTCTGAAGCTCTTCCCAGCATTTCGGAATAGCTTTTTCATGAGAGAGGAAGTCTAATATTGGTTTCCATTTTTCCTTGAAGTTGGACTTGACCGGGTTCATAGAAGAGTCATTTAATCTATTCGTGATATTCTCCATTAGGTACTGGTCCCAAAGTTTTTCGTACCACAATGTTAAAGGTGGGGTTTTTGGATTTTTCCAATATGATGCAATTGCAGTGCGGGCAGCAAATACCATAACCTCCAGAGTTCGTTTTGACTTATGGGATTGAATTGGTTGTGGCCAGTGGTCCAGAAATAATGATTCAGGGCATATTTCGATCTCAATGTGTGTTATTTCCTTGACTTTTGCTTTTATTTGGTCCCAAAACATAGAAATTTTGTCACATGTCCACCAGCAGTGTGCGAATGTGCCTACCTGGTGGCAGCCTTTCCAGCACCAGGGCGAATAGGAGGGATTTCTGTATGAGATTTTCTGTGGGGTGAGGTATCACCTTGTGAGTAGTTTGAGCTTTTGTAATTCCAGAGAGTTTGGAACTGGGAAACCTGCTCTTGTTGTCCAAATACTCAACCAGAGGTTATCATCTAGAACTGTTGTGCAATCTTTGCCCCAAGCTGTCTGATAGGGCAGCGGGGATGTGTTTTGCATATTATTTAATAAAGAGTATGTGGCAGAGATCAGCCCTTTATTTCGGTTTTCAAATAGCTGTAACATGAGTTCAAAGTCTGTAGACTTTTGAGTTAATATGGTTGTCAGACCTATTTGGGTGCTATAATGTTGAATGGCCAGATAGAGAAACCATGGGATCGATGTTCCCAGCTTCTTTTCCATGTCTGCTTTGCTTAATAGGAGCGGTCTATTAAGACCTCTCCTATTTGTAATGTCTACCAATCTAGAAAGTTTGGCCTTCTTCCACTTTAGTCTGAGTGAGTCACTAGTCATTTGTTTAAACCATGACTGGTATGTAAAGTCAGCAAATTTAGAAGTTTTGTTAGTGAGTTGGTGACGTTTGGATCTCCATAGTTTAAGCATTGGTGTCAGATAAGGATTGTGCTCCTTGGTTAGTTGGGATATAGATTTTGAGTCCCATAACATTGAGTCTATGGAACATGGTGCAAATAGGTCATTACCTATAGAGATCCAGTCGATATGGGTTGTATGTCTCAACAGTTTGGTCACATTTGCCAAGAGTGTTGCTTTGTAATAGGTTGATAGGTCTGGCATGCCAAAGCCTCCTTTGGATTTAGGTCTTTTGAGTACTTTTAGGCTAATTCTGGCTTTTTCCCCCTCCCATAGGAAATCCCATATGTTGTGTTGCCAGCGTTTGAGTAATGAGTCTGGAAGATGTATGGGAAGAGTTCTGAATAAGAAAAGGTATTTGGGCAAAATAAAAGACTTGATTAAGTTGAATCTTTCTAACCAGGAAAGGTTCAGTTTTGACCATTTCAAAGTGAGTGTGCAGATTTTGGAATGGGCAACAGTGAAATTTGATGCCAGGAGCTTAGATAAATTTCCAGTGAGATTGATTCCTAGATAGTTCATATGGGTGGTAACCCATTCAAAATTGAACTTGTCTTGTATGGATTTTTTTTCTCCTGGTGTGATGTTAATAGGTAGTAATTGTGATTTAGCATTATTTACATGTAGGCCTGAGAATTAGCCAAAGGAGTGTAGTAGCTGCATTAACTCTGTAATCGAGGTAGTTGGGTTTGAGAGGTGTAGCAGCATGTCATCTGCAAATAAAGAGATTTTGTGTTCTGTATCCTTAATTTTTATTCCAGAGATTAGCGGGTGTGATCTAATCGCCTGTGCCAAGGGCTCTATCGCCATGGCGAAGAGCAGAGGGGATAATGGGCAGCCCTGCCTCGTGCCTCTGCCCAGTACAAAGTATTCGGATCTATGGCCGTTTGCTTTAATAGATGTCATTGGATTGTTGTAGAGGCTGTGGATGGTTCGGATGAATTTAGGGCCAAAATCCATTCTTTTTAGTACAGAGAAAAGGTAATTAATGAGACAGAATCAAATGCCTTTTCAACGTCTAAAGATAAAAATGCAGCTGGGATTTTCTGTTTTTTGCAGTAATGGATTATGTTGAGTGTTTTTATAGTATTATCTGCAAGATCCCTGTGTGGTATAAACCCTGCCTGGTTGCTGTGTATGTAGCGAGGAATAAAGGTGTTGATGCGTTTAGCTGTGTTCTCTCTTGACCCTCTTCCTAGTATGCCAGGGTCCTTTGGTTGCAGGAATTTTGGTGCGGCATGGGCTATCCCACTCTCTCTGCCCAAGAGCAAGAGGTGACCTCTGTTTCTGCCATGTCTGAGCTGTCTTCTCCCATCAGCAAAAAGCCTCTCAAGCATGAAAGAAGAAGACGAAGAAGAAGAGATTGGATTTATACCCCGCCCTCCACTCCCCAAGGGAGTCTCAGAGCGGCTCACAAACTCCTTTTCCCTTCCCCTCCCCACAACAGACACCCTGTGAGGTAGGTGGGGCTGAGAAAGCTCTTTCCCAAGCTGTCCTTGAGGGAACAGCTGGTACAGAGCTATGGCTTGCCCAAGGTCATCCAGCCAGGTGCAAGTGGAGGAGTGGGGAATCAAACCCGGTTCTCCCAGATTAGAGTCCGCGCACTTAACCACTACACCAAACTGGCTCTCTGTGAAACACACACGCTGCCTTTGGGCCCTGTTTCCAATTTCTGCAAAACAGTAAATCCACTTGTTTTTATTTCTTTATTCTGTAAACAGTTCTCTGTCTCGTATGGTAACCGCTGTTTATACAGAGCAGTAACAACACAGCACAGAGCACAATGAGATTATGGTATTACTTCAATATGTCCAAACCATAGTACCAGAAAGAAAGAAAGAAACCTCCTCCCCAAACCTTTACAAACTATTGTTAGAACAGGTCGAGGTTCTATCTGAATCAACATTCTACAGCACAGAAAGGAAGAATGGGGCATAATATTTTTCACAGCTGTCAAGCCTTATTTAAGAGGCAATATCCTACTTGGGTTTTTCTTACTGAGTTTCTGTTTATACCGCATGCAGTACTGTTAATCCCCTGATGTGTGGGATTCGATTACTGCGGGGTGGGGTGGGTAACAGGGACAAAATGAGCCGTATACTATGGGACGGGTTCGGAGCCAGCCACAGGAAACTGATGGGGAGTTTGAGTTGTGCATGGCTTTAAGAGCCCAAAGGGGGAGATTGGAAAACCCCATCTCATTTGAGGATATGTAAGAAAGAGGATATGCAAACTGAGACCACAAATAGGCTCAGGGGAACATTCACGTCCTGTACAGCCAAGCAAGATACAATGGTGGGAAATCTGTGATCACTTCTCATGCAGCTATTGAGAATGCTAATAGCGGCTGCTTGTGGGGAGGGGGATTGGGACCACACTCTTGGAAACACAGAGCTGGAAGGCAACCCAAGGGACATCAACCCCTGCACAACATGTGCAATTCACAACTGTCCCTCCCCACTCCCCTAGTGACCTCTGCTGTTTCACTCAACTCCACTTTCCTGAGTTGCTCTTTGCCTACGGTCGGGGCGGGGGGGGGGGGGAGTGTACAGGCACCTATCAGAAGTACAGGTTAAAAAGAAGCCCAGTGACACGATCCCCCTAGCCGTCATTAGCTTTTTAGAGAGTTCTGCCATTTTGCCTAGGAGTTGTATTTGCAATATATGAAACAGGACACAAGTTGGGTAGGTGTTTGGCAGATGCAAGGATAAAGCAGACTGAGGTCCAGCTAGAAGCCACAACAGCATCATCTCCAGAGCAAAATCTGAGACAGGATCAGGCGCACACATTCCAAGAAACAGTAAAGCTGAATCCGGCAAATGGGCAAAATCACAGGAAAAGTTTGCCAAGGTCAAACTGTAACGAGCTTAAATACTGTTTGAAAATTCAGAGGTCATATTTCTCTGTATTTTAAACGACAAAATATTTGTAATAAAGAACAACAGCATGCTGGCATTTTTGGAATTAGGGGATCCTGTTTTGGTGAAAAGCTAGTGCAGAAATGTTTTAAATACAGACAGATAGACAGACAGACATGGCTTTTTTTTTCTGGGGAAACAAACCGGAATGGAATTCTGGAACCTCTTCAACAACATTCTTTTAAAAGTCTTTAAAAGTTCATGAGTTTTCAGTAAAAAGATTGAAAACTTCATTTTCAAGAAGGGTAGGATAAAAATGTGACCGAGACGCATAATATCCCATATTTTAACTCAGCGTAAGTCTATCGATAATACTCTCATTTGTGATAAAAAGATATTTGAGATAGAAATTTTCAATCATAATCTCAAATTTCAGGTTTGCAAATTCCACCTAATTACATTTCACCGATTTTTTTTAAATTGCATGTGAAATTTCATTTCAGATGTACTTTGAGCTTTGGCTTGCACAGTTGGCCTTCTGTTTTGTGACTGGCGAACAGGACATGACCCAAGCCAATGAGTGGACAAGCATCCCTACTTTAAATAAATCTGTTGATTCTAATATCTGGAGGTTCTCCAGGACTGTATATCTACATACTGCATTCACATCCTGCCTTTCTTTGTTTGTGGAACTCAAGGCAATTTATATAGCATTCCAGGAGATCTCCCATAAGGACTCTGACTGGAAAAAGACCAACAACTTCAGCAAAATAGGTTGTATAATGCCCCTGCTAACTGTTCCTTGGGTAAGGCTACAGGACTGCATGCCCTGAATTGCATGGCCCAGGCTAGCCTAATCTCAGAAGCTAAGCAGGGTCAGCCCTGGTTAGTGCTTGGATGGGAGACCACCAATGAAGTCTAGAATTGCTGTTCAAGAGCAGGCAACGGCAAACTATCGCTGCTCATCTCTTGCCTTGAAAACCCTATGGGATCACCATAAATTGGCTGTGACGTGATGGCACTTTCCACCACTACAGGACCGTATAGCCAGAGAACAGTAAGGCTGGGCTATTCATTACACTAAGTATCCCTGACGCTAGAACCCCAGTTTAAGTGGGAGAATGAAGGTGCAGTTTCATTAGCTGATTATTTATTTATTTATCGTAGGGCAGAGTTACACACAGGAAGTGTGTAATAATATAAAATATGTAACCAAGCTGATACAACGGATATACAGACCAATTGGGCAATCCCCCTAAATACTAATATATAGATTTTCAATCCATTCAGTCGCTGCTGGGGAGAGTTCAAAGAGCTCCGTCACATCTCCCTGGAAAGCACGACGCTCACATTCCTGTGACAGATGGAAAATAGTTTGGCGGGCTGGAGCTGAAGACTCTCAGTACTCGAATATCACTGATCAGCAATTTCGATAGCAGGGGACAGCAGGTGTTGGACCAAATCCGACCTATGTGCAAATACTGCTCAGTGATATTTAGAATACCTAACTGGGACTACACATCTAACGACAGCCCAGTTGTTTGGACAGAAGAGCTAAATACAGTGACTTCATATGCAACTCCTCATCCAGCTAGGGATGAGGGCCCACATGGGGTCCCTAGACAGATCAAGGCGAAAGAGAACCTTTTCCCTTCTTGGGAGAAACGTGAACATGTACAGGGCTAACCAAAATACACACAACCGAGTGGTTTTAAGTGTAACACACAGCTTTTGATTTGCATCACAAATAGAGTCACCTGTGGTGACGGCTTGTTTGCGGAGGCGCCTTCTGCTGGTAAAGCAGGGATTGGAAAACGAGCGGCGGTAACTCGGTCAATCCGGATTCTGTTCATCTGTGACGCAGCCTGTGACGCATTCACTGAAGGAACATGTGGCCTGCTTTCCCTCCTCCAGATGCTCTGCAGACATGGGGGGCATTATTATTTCTGACAAGACAGGGTTTTTGAGGGACATTAATCCTAACTCAATATTTCTCAGGTGTTTTATCCTCTCTGAAAAGCTACCAATCCCCAAAGAGTCTTCTGAGCTTGCTTGCCCTATTTTGTGCTCGCGCTCTCTGGGACTGATCAGCATCATGTTCTTTCCAGATCATGCCGCGGGGGCTGCTTGTCATATTTTCTCACACGGAGTTCATTCTAAGAGGGCAAAGTGGAGAGACAAATGATTGCCCTCTTGACAGTAATATGATGCACAGCTGGAATGATTCTTTGTGTGAGTGTGTGTGTGTGTGCGTATGGGGCACAATTCCGGACAGAACCATTATCCAGGCTGTGCTCTTCCGACAGAGTTCAACAGGCACCTATCACCGACAGCTTTCTAGGGGCTCAAGAACTGATCTGTCTGCAGTGAATCCTCCAGGATGTGCCCCCTTCTAATCTGTCAGTACTCTTAACAGCTGCCACTAAAAAGTGGTGGATCCTGTCACATGACAGGGTTCAAACCTCTGTAGAAGTCTGGACTGTGTCACGTGACTAGAGCCAGACCATAAATACCACTCACTGAGCAGCATTTTACATGTCATGCCTTTATTACACTGTCCAATGCTGTTTCCTCTCCATAATATCATGTAACATTTCTTGGAATTCCCTTCAGTCTTTAGGTCAGTACTTAGAAAGCCTGCGAGCCATGGAATTTCGTAAAATCAAATGGGTTCTCTAAAGCCATTTAATGAACTAAAAGTAAAGTGCCAGATGTCCAGGTCTGACCTGAAAAGTATAATAAATATCTGCAGAAAAATGTTTGTCCTGGATGTACAGGATCCAGTATTATTATTTTTTTTAAAAAAAAATCTGTATGCTTGCAGATTTGTTCTTTGCTTTTTTGTCCTGCCCTCCTTTGGGCTGGCATATTTTTCTTTTCTAGTAACGGTTAAATCCCTTTGCATTCAAAACACCCCCTTGTTCATAGGAGTGAGAAACAGCCAATGAAGGAAGGACAAGGCAAGGACACTGCCATTCCCAGGCAGTGGTGAAATTAAGGCTGGATTTGTATGCACACTTTCTTGGAAGTAAACCCCATGGAATTCAATGGGATTTACTTCCAGATAAACATGCATAAGACCAGTGGCTTCCTGTTGCTCACACTAGATAAATATGGAGCAGAAGTCTTTTGCCTCGACATTCTGACATTAACTAGATAGATAGGTTTTATTCACGGTCATTGACCAAAACATAAACCAATGGCATTCTTACTCAACTAAGTTAACCTGAGTCACCTTACTGTACCTAAGTAAGTAAGTAGCCTAAGTTTGCTTATTATTATGACACTTAAACCCTGCCACCACTCAAAATGCAATATAGTTGTAGAACATACATGTTGTAGAACATACTATTGTTCGATCGCACAATCTCTGTTTTTAGCCCTTCTGCCTCCTGCATCTGTCCTTTAATTTGTGTTTTAAACATAACTTTATTCTGCCCATTAATTTTAGTGATGATTCAGAGGCGTACTCTGTGACAGGTAAAAGGCCCTCCCGGGCTGTCAGTTCATACCAAACCAACGGCCACTTTCCCAGTAACGGTGGGTAATTGGGGGACGGTTAATGCTCATTCAGGATAACAGGTCTGGACATTTCTCCTAATGCTTGTGTTTCTGATAACAGGAACATCACCTATCTGTACAGAGGGCAGCTCTCGGCTAGCAGTCCCTGGTAACACTAGAAGGGTGGAGATTTCTTGGAAGTCACTTCCAATATCAAGACAGGAAGTAACATCATAACATTCTAAAGATTTCAAAATACCTATGGTAAAACCATAGAGATTTTTGAAATTGAGTATACTAGTTCTACCATAGAGATTTTTGAAATTCCTTGAGCATCATGTCACTTGCTGTTCGAAAACAGGAAGTGAGTCCCAGGTACTGCCCCCACTTCTCACCCTCACCACTCCTCTGAGCAAGGGCAGGTGACAGGGAGCATCCCTGGGAGGTCCTCCACCACTACCGGGTAAGAATACACAATATTCAAACCACATCATATTTTGTTTGTCTGGTTTTTGGTTGTTTTTCTGATTTTCCTTCCTTCTTTCCTGTTATGTCACCATTATGTTTGTGAGTGCTATGCAAAATATAACTGTGTGAGTATCATGGACATCTATGGGATAGTGCCTATGACATCAGCATCAACTCTGGTCAGACCAGCATCATCTTATGACAGCCTTGTAGTTTTTAAAACAATTTGGAAAGTTTCTTTAGAAGCCGAGAAGTCCTGCATTGTATCCCAATGAGCCTGAGAATACTCATGTAGCTCCTTGAAAAGAGACAAAAGAAGAACCACCGACATGACCTGCTCCCTTCCCTCTATTTGCCTTTATATATTTTTTACTTATTTAAACTATTTGCACTCTTCCTCAACAATTCAAGGTGGTTAACAAAAAATATATTTTTACTGGACAAGACCTCAGACTCATAGGTGTCAGCTATGGGGACTGAGCCCCCCAGTGAAACGGGGTGCCTGCCCGCCTACCGCTGTGCCTCCCCACTGCACCTCCTTGCCCGCCCACCGCCGCCTCCTCCTCCTCCACCCACCCGCCCGGCTCCCCTGAACCTACCCACTCGCTCTCTCCCTCCTCCCTCCCTTTATTCCGGGACCGCCCAGCATGATGATGTCACCCGGAAATGACATCATCACGCCGGGCACGTTGCCGGAGTGACACTCTAGCAATCGCCCCGAAACTCTATGGCACCATAGAGTTTTGGGATGATTGCCAGAGCGTCGCCCCGGCAACGTGTCCGGCGTGATGATGTCACTTCCGGGTGACATCATCATGCTGGGCTGTCCCCAGATGGCCCCGGGAGGAGGGAGAGAGAGAGTGGGTTCAGGGGAGCCAGCAGGCCAGCCGGGCAAGCAGGGGGGAGGTGGCAGCGGCAGCGGGGACATGGTCCCAGTATGCGTACATGCTTTGCACACATGCAAGAGCCCCCCGCCCCACGAAGTTAAGAACTCTACACCCCTGTTTAGACTGGATTGCACAGCAAGATAGACAGGTGACCTCTACTAGTATTAAGGCCAAATAGTCATTATGGCTAGATGCTTTTGCTGACCGAGAAGGAAGCTTTCAGAAAGCACCTTTAATTGGTTCACACATGTTATATCTTTACCATTAAGTAGTTGAAGGATCTTTAAAACTGGCTTGAACTCCATTTATTTTTATTTTTAATTATTTGGTTGATAAGCTCAAAATTAGAAGATAACTTATAATGACAGATTTAATGGTCATTTTGTAATTGTTTTCATTCATGCTTTACTAAGTACTGCATTGAATTTTATCTTAATCCTCAATAAATAGTTAAAATAATCCCCACGTGATTCAAAAAGCCTAAAGACCATCAAACACAAAGCCCAAACAGCCACAGAAATAACCCATGAAATTAAGCAAGATGAATCAAATGGCCACAGAACAACCAACAATGGAAAAAGGGCCTTGGCTCAGTACCTGAGCATGTGATTGGCTTGTAGGTCCCAGGATCAGTCCCTGGCATCTCCCGTTGTAGGAGGTGATGTGAAAGACACTAACCTGAAACCCTGGAGAGCCACTGCCAGTCTGCTTGCCTAGATGGACTGATGGTCTGATTTAGTACAAGGCAGCTTCATGAGAATGAACAATTTGTATGGGAAAATTCATTATCAATTTGTGTTTCTTGTTGAGGGATGTCTTTCCCCTCTCAGGGACTGCACCATTTGCTTTCACCTTGTTTTTGTTTTTTAATTTTGTTTTTCCATATAGCTGAGGGATGACCAAGTTTTGTTTCAAATGGCATTATAAATATCTCCCATTTCTGTATCCAAGAAGTCAGTTTTTTGAAATACTTCTTGTAAAGTGGACAAAGGAGGCAGGGAAATGGGTGTGGCACACAGCGATGGCCTGACTGGCAGTAATAAAATGAATGAAAGAAGTGTCTGGAGTGACAATCGTAGGCTGGGGTTGCCAGTCCTGCACAGGCAGGGCCCCACCATGGCAACTGTGGACGCAACCCTGGTACCTCGCTGAGGATTGCAGCCAGCCAGTTTTTCTTAACTATTTTTCCTTATGATCACAGCTAGGGTTGCCAGCTCTCGGTTGGGAAATTCCTGGAGATTTGTGAGGTAGAACCTGGGGAGACTGGAGTGTGGGGTGGGGAGGGAGCTCATCAAGGATGTGATGTCACAGTAGGGTTGCCATTCCCCAGTCGGGGGTGGGGGGATCCCCTGGTTTTGTGGGCTTCTGCGTGCCACCAGCCAGTGGGAGGAAATCCCCCCCAAAACAACGCTGTTGCCGGAAATAAACAGTATGTGCTTACATCATTTGGAAGTGATGTAGGCACGTTGGAGACGTTGGGGGGTGATGTTCTGGTTTTTGGGCAAAACTCTATGGTTTGAGGCCAATTAGCATAGAATTTTGCCCAAAAACCAGAATGTTGCCCACAACATCTCTATGTTACTTCCGGGTGACATAGGCACATTACATGATGTCATTTCCTGCTCCCAGAACCTTCTCCCATCCCCCTGCTGGTGTTTCCGATGGACCTGGCAACCCTATGTCACAGAGTCCACCCTCTGAAGCTGCCATTTTCTGTAAGGGAAATGATCTCTGGAACAGCTGTAATTCTGGAGGTTTGCAATCTTAATTACAGCCTCCACTGCACAAGGCTTTTTTACATGTAGGCCTCATGAATCTAAGCATAGTCCTTTTGGCTGGTCAAAAAGGATGCCCTCTTCCTTTTCCACAAGCAGAAATCCAACCCTGTAGAGATGCCAACCTCCAGGTGGGGCCTGGAGGTCTCCCAAAATTAAAGCTTCAGATGGCAGAAATCGGTTCCCCTGGAGAAAAAAGCCTCCTTTGGAGGGTGAACCATATACCATTATACCCCACTGATGACCTTTCCCTCCCCCAAACCTCACCCTCCCCAGGTTACAGCCCAAATTCTCCAGGAGTTTCCCACCCTGGAACTGGCAACTCTAGGGGAACACTTAGTTGTCTGTCTCTTTTAAGTTGGTACTCTTAACGGTATGGTTAATTGTTGGGATTCTCCCGCCACCTCCCCAAGATTAGCCCAGGCTCTTGAAAACATTTTCACGATGCAGTTAAAACTGGGGAGGGAGATCATTTTCTCTCTCTTCACCCTCCTCCCTAGTTTTCATTTGTCAAGGATAATTTATGTCCCTACACAATTCATTGCTGAAAATAAATACTGAAACGCAAGAGAAAAGCTCTGTGCAGGATTTGTAAAGTTTTTTTCCATCCTCTTTAAGTCACACAAAAGTGCCAAGAATATGGAAGTTGTGGTTAACTTCAGCTCTAGTCTTATTAGTAGTCTCGGAGAGTACTGTAAAACAGAGTTAGTGTTCGATTCCCTCCCTCCCCTCCTTTACTAGCCTCTATTGTGTCTGATGAACTGCGCCACGCTGCCTTCAGTACAATCTCTAGCCATTGCAACCTTCTATTAAAACCACCTGCAGGCCTCTGTCAGCTGAGGCGAACGCTGTCAAATAAATGGAGCTGCTTAAGCCAATACAAGTCATTAGGAAGAAGGTGAATTAGAGATTTTGACGTTGCCAATAGGAGCTATCTATGATCAATTGATCCCTTCCTCTGATAAAGTGGGGCTCCGCAGACGACACCCACTCCCCCGCGCTCTCCCTTGCCTCATCCACCTAGGCCTCAAGCCCTGGATCCAATTAGGAGTGAGGAATACCAGGCCCGAGCCTGTGCTGAAAGGCCATCAGTGGGCCTAGCCATTAATAACTCTCCAGTGCGCTGTACATTGTAATTGTCAGGCTGCAATTTACAGTAATCCTCCGATGCAAAAAAAACAAAAAGAAAAAGGGAAAAAAGCGAGCACGAAAGGAGGGGAAGGAGAAAAAAAAACCTTAAAGAGCTGCAGCTGATTTGAAATTCATACAACCAGTTGAAAGAGAGAAAAACAAGATGCATGGGTTAAAAGGCCAAGCCGAGCAAGTGTGTGCGTTGAGTGACAGACATTTTAGTACTAGCAGGGGACCATATTTTAAAAGGTCACTGAAAACTCTTGGCTTGGGCCCTCTGACAAACAATGAACTTTCCATATATTTATTTGCCATCTCTTTGTTTTTACAGCAAGCAGAATAAATGAGTTAAATGACGTTGCGGGGGCCTGCACACTGTCAGCACAGGTTATAAGTCATTATTAAACGCCATCAAATCAGACCCAACCCGGTCTAGGCAACGAGACTAAAAGTTATTTGCATTCCTTCTGTCATAAAAAATCATATCCCCTTACCCCGAGACTTTCGTTTCTTTATTAAATGCAGCCACAAGAGTATTTCAGGTCTGGCAACGTGAGTTCAGGAAACCTTACTCTGTATAACTCAGTGTAACAGCTTAGAACTGATTCCACTAAAATGTCCCAGTTGAGTGTATCTGGGCACTCAATCAAGAAACACATATTACTTTTAAATAAGATTAGCCTTTCTATTTTGCTGCTTAAGTTAAAAACTTTTCATGTCATTCTCTGGCTTTAGTGTAAACCTTCATTCTGTTTGGGAGAATGAAGGGCTCCAAATTAAAAACAAAACAAAGCACCCTCAGGCTAGAGAGGTGTCTTAACAAACACCAGCCTTGCGGCTGTGTAGTGACAATCAAGTGCCGTTCAAGATGATGAATTTCCCTTGTGTTGCTTCCATGGGTTTGTAATTATGCCTGAGCTGCAAGTGCCCCTTTCCTCACAGAATGGGGAAAGCAGAACATCCAGTCAAGGATGTACATGACGTGTCCCTCTGTCCCTCCCCGCAAAAAAAAATCACAGGTGACCTGCAGCTATTTATTAACAGTTGTTGTTCCTTTTTTCCCATGTCACAAACAATTTGATTTTGTGCATGTTGATGTAGAAGAAAGTCTGTTTGTGTTCAGTTGGGCTACTCCCTAGTAAGCCTGAACAGGATTGCAGCCTAGGGTCGTAGCCATAGATTGCTGGATACTGCTGTGTAGGAATCATTTGCAACTGGATTGGCTTGTGCACACAGAAAATCCAGTTACGAATGACTGCTACAGTGTACACCTCCACAAGTAGTACCTTTGGTTGTCATGGCACCCATTTCTATCCCAAAGCAAAGAGCCGATCCTGGCTCTCAACTTCATTGGAGTAGGAGGAGTTCCAGAAGACCCCAGGAGGTATCACCTTTGCATCTCCCATTTGGGGAACATCTGCCTTCATCCACTGTAAGAGGATGCTTGGTTTGGAACCAGGTTAACATTTCACAGACTCTTCCAGTGGTTTGTGATTGGCCCTGCCCCCTTGGCTACCATTTTGTTGAGGTGCTAATAGTTCTTGAAATTCCAAAGGGGCCCATGAGTTCAACAAGGTTGGGGGTCTCCTGCTATTGTGCAATGATGAGAGCTAATGAGGTGTGAATGTGGGGCAAGTCAGATCTGGATGAATCCAGAATGGGGACCTATATTGGTTTTGTGCATACCTTTTAACCTGTAAACGTGTGGACTCTTGCTTGTGCTTTGAGATGTACAGATGTGGCCCTGCGCCATGTCCTGTTTATTAAGGTGAGCCCAGTGAGTGCCCTTTCATTGAATGCAGCACATTGAATGCAGCACTTTAATTTAATGTATTTATTTTTGCACTGTTGTGGTTGTAGGTTATTTACATGTTATATTGATATATCATTATTAATATCATTGTTAAATCTAGACATTTATGGGTTATTTGTTGTTCACATAGACTTTTTTATATCTTGGATTTTCTTCTTCTGTCAACTGGCAAAAACCTATCCTGATTTATAAGCATTTCAGACAACAGTGACTGAGAAGACTGATTTCTGTGCTGCTTTCACTTGGAACTATTGACACTGATGTTTTATAGGGCTGGCATTATCTTTTTTATATTTGCTTTTTTCATGCCTTTTAAGACTGTGGGTTTTGTGGAAAGGCAATTAATACAACTTTAATTTAAGGGCTGGCAATTTATAACATAGACTGGTCAATTAACTTCTGTTACTTGACTGCAATCAAAAATTGTCAAACATTCCATGAACTTTGGAATATCATATGTAGGTGCCCAGTTCCCAGTGTGGCAGAGTGTTAGATTAAGGTTCTAGGAAGCCCAGCTTTGAAATTTCCACTCTGCCATGGAAGCTTGCTGGGTGACTGTGGGCTAGTCACACACCCAGCCTAACTTACCTCAGAGGGTTGTTGTGAGAATAAAGGGAGAACCACTGAGAAGAAAGGCAGGGTATAAATGAAGTAAATAAGTAAAGCTGCAATAATGATGACATTTCTAAGTAAGGGAAGCTAGTCCCCTAGCTCTGCAGCCATCAAGGATGTATCTATCTATTTATTTATTAAATTTATACCCCACCCTCCCCGCTGAAGCAGGCTCAGGGCAGCTTACAGAAAATTAAAAATATAGTTAAAACAATCCTAAAATCTTCTAAAACAATCCAAATGTCAAAGATGCTAGTACATATTAGGTCTGGCAATAATAATCTAGTAGCAGAGCAACTTCCTTCTCACGCCTGATATAACTGCTGCAATCATCTCTACATTAGTTAGCTTGCCGCCTACTGAGCATGCCTGCTTTTAAAAACTTTGGATTTAAAAACAGTTGACTTTTTTTTGGCCTTGTTTTCTTATAGTTCCATTTAAAAAAAAATGAAACTGGTGTTCCAGGACAAAAGGCAAAGAGAATAAGAGTTTGGTGAAGAAATTGATCACATTTATCAGAAACCTTGTCTAACATGTTTACGGAGCAATAATTCCTAACCATTTTAAATTAATTTGATAGAGGCAGCAACCAATCGTAGCCTGTTTTCCCGCTTACCTTTTCTTGGGGAAGTAATTGAGCATATGGGGGCAGAGTAACTCCAGAGCTGTTCTTCAGTTTTTCTGATTAAGCTTTAGGTCTGGCTATGGGATGAAGAAGGGTTTGGTGGTGAAGCTGCCTTCTACTGAAGGCATGAAGCTGCCTTCTACTGAGTCAGACCACTGGCATATCTATCTGACTGGCAATGGCTCTCCTTGTTCACTGGCGATTCAATCTGGGCCCTTCTACAGATAAAGCTAATGCTCTAGTTCCACTGCCCCATAGCCCCTCTCCCCAACAATTTCTGTCCACAGATGGACAAAGGTTCTCTATTGGTTTTGCTTTGATCCATCAGCTGCTTTTGACACAGCTGGCTACTCCATGCTGCTTGTACATCTTGAAACTGGAGGTGGGATAGGTCATCCCAACTTGGGTAGCCCTGAGTCATGTCTGATTGTGTTCAGAAGATGGTTACTGTGGACTCAGGTTTGGATCCACTTGTTTCTGTGAATGGAGGGATTTTTACCCAGGAACATCATTTCAGGGGACATTTTGGGATGCAGTGGGGGGAGAGGCAAGAAAGCCATCCTTTATAAGCAAAAACGATTCCATCCACAGTAACTGTTCAGTGGATCCAAGTTTTTTGTCAGCTCTTTGGGATTGGGGCTCTGTATGGCTGTGTGTTATCTCCCATACTTTTTAAATATTTGTATTAGAACTTTGAATGAAGTTGTCTGAAGCTTTGGACTGGGTCTTATCCATACGATGGTGACAGCAAACTCTATGCCTCTTCCCATATATTCCCAGAGACTGCCATCTTGATCCTGGGCTAATGTTTGTTAACAAGGATCAAGTTGCTGAAGGAAAACTGGTTGAAACTGATTCTAGACAGGGCAGATGTAATGGTAGTTAGAAAGGCTGGTACACTGAAAAGGTCTGCATGGTTGACTTTGGATGGGCTGGGCAGGCTTTGTTTTAACTGACTCCATTAAAAGTTTGTGAGTCTGAGTAGATCCTGCCCTTCTGTTAGACAAGTGAATTTCTTGATGGCAGTTTCAGTTTCAGGTGGGTAGCCATGTCACGTCTGCAATAGCAGAACAAATGCCAAGTTCACTAGCACCTTGAAGACTTAATCTTTTTGCATCAGAAGGGAGATCACATTTGCTGGCTATTTCTCTTAGCCCCCCCCCCCCCCAAATGGTGTGATTTTTATTGTGGATCTGATGTCGGCGATTTAAAGTCTTCTGTTGGCTGCTTTAAGGAGAAAAGTAGCTGAGAAATATTTTAAATAATTCTCATTAGTTATTTTTAATATAAATCATTTGTTGCAAATAGCATCAAACCTATGGCAATTAACTTAGAGCAACAACAAGGGTACATACATTAAAAAAAATTGGCCAGTATCTCAACACACTTGATCGTTAAATCAAGTCTTTTTTTGATCAGTCAACTGGTCAACCCTACATTATTCACAGTGCAATCCTAGGAAGAGCCATGCCCTTCAAAGTTCCTTCAGAGCCTTCAGTGGACTATAAAGGGTCTAAACTCTGCTTATGGTTATGGTCAATTGTGTATTATTTTACAGCAACAAATATCAGTTCAGAACTTCATAAAGTGGCTGTTTCGGAAAAAGCCTCTTGTGCAAAGAGGATCTTTATGCATTCTGCTTATGACAGATTCCCTCACCTTTCTATCTTGACACAAAAGTTATCAGTCTCCTCTTTAAAGTGAGACCGTTCATAAGACATCTGCATGAAGTCTTAAACTGTTCAGCTGAAAGATACTAGAAGGGTTAACGAGTAACCGAGCACTGCACATTTTTTAAAGTGTCCCATAAATTAAATGACATTAAATTTATTCTATCCGAGCCCTTCTGCCATTAACATCTACATATACAGCTGGGTGTCGAAACAAAGACTGAATCCCATAAGAAGAGGGGCACAAGGATCTGGTGGGCTTCTGCTTAGGGAGTGAACAAACAGCTGTAATCTTTAGTGCTTAGATGCTTCCTGAAAGAGAAGGCGGGAGGTGAAACCGTGGGGTCATATTGGTACAGCAAGGCATGCGTGCAGAACTGGATCCCTGGACTTAGTTCAAGTGAAGGGGGGGGGGGCACAATCTCAAATTTAGCACCCAAATGTAACTGTGGCAGCTCTGATTACCTGGTTGAGACATGGAGGTTGACCTTCCCGGAGATCACGCCCTCCCTCCCGCAATAAGCAATCTCCAGTCAAAGTGGCAGCTATTTGTTTAGCAGTATGCATATAGTTTTTAGCTGTGCAAGAGGATTTTTCCAATCAACGTTTTTAAAAAGCTGATCTGAGATACGATGCTTTAAAATAATAAGCTAAATGTTTGGAGGAAAATTGACTTCTGCGGAATTTTTCTTTACAGCCTTTAAAACTTATTACATTGTTCAGGCTCATTATGTAACATTAGAGAACAAATCCCAATGAAAACATTTTAAGGTCTAATCAAGCTGTATCCATCCAGTATCCACCCTTGGTATAAGCCATCATAAAACCGGGCATTCCACACAATAACTCAAAGCTCTAGGAGCAATTCATAATCATGTTTCATGACCAATTTCTGCAGTAACTTCACAATTGTAGTCAAAATACATAGTCAGAATTCATTATCTATGGTACAAAGTTGCATTTATTCTACTCTGCCCAGCGTTTGTTGGAGGAAGGTTCCTTGGGACAGAAGAGGGCTTCATGCTTAGCTAAGTGGAGTGATAGGATACAACACTACACACACATTTTTTTTCATATGCAATTTAGACCCCTTATGCCAAAACACTACCACAGAAACAAAAATTGTTTTATTGTGTTCTGAAATGGGCCCGCCTGGCTCTAACATGGAATAGAACAGTTGGAACTCCCAGTATTACAGAGATGCATGCAGGATAGGAAGTTAAAGAAAAGACACTAAAGAACAATAGGCCAATTAAATTAGAGTCATGGGGATACAACCATTGGCCCGATGTCTGATGGCAGTCATTTTGTGCTGGCTATGCCCCCATATGACTTCCATTTTATGTTCTTAAAATAATCAAGGTGACACACTTCACTGGTAGGTCATCTGCCCAATGTTGACGTTCAAATGTGAAAGGGTAAAGCAAATAACTGTCTATAACATCAGTGACAATCCCAAACACATTTTGTGAATGTCAGAGAACTGGTATCTTTCCAGCTTCCCTTTTCAGATAACCCATGCAGATGTGAACACTAACAATCTTTTGAGATGCTTCAGGATATATTGATTTTTGAGTGTTCCGAGACCTACAGCATTTAGGTGCAAAATTTGTGCAAAAGTGCAAAATTTGTGCAAGAAGAGGAGGAGATTGGATTTATACCCCACCCTTCTCTACCTGATGGAGTCTCAGAACAGCTTACAATCACCTTCCCCTCCCCACAACAGCCACCCTGTGGGGTAGGTGGGGCTGAGAGAGCTCTCTCAAGAACTGCCCTTGAGAGAACAGCTCTGAGAGAACTTATGACTGACCCAAGGTCACACCAGCAGCTGCATGTGGAGGAGTGGGGAATCAAACCTGGTTCTCCCAGATTAGAGTCTGCACTCATAACCACTACACCAAACTGGCTCTCCCCACTTATGTTTCCACAAGGTCCTGTGCAACCAAGCCGAAGCACAAGACAAAGACCACATTTGCTGCTTGTGCCAAGTCAAGCTTATTGTATCCCCACTTCTGTTTCCACAAGATCTTGTGCAACCAGCTGGGGCACTATAACATATAGGGTGCACAACATCTTGCACAAGCAGAATTGTGCTGAGTCTTTTTTTACATTTTTGCTTGCGCATCACTGGATCCAAGCTTTTGATTGTCAGTATTAGTGTTATTGTCAACCTGTACCAAATTTCAGACATTCCCTAATGGTTGATTAAACTAATAGGCAGTTCACTTCAATTAGAAACACAACAGAAAAACATTTTGTACAAACTTTTCAGGAAAAAAGCAAGCACTCAAAAGTGAACAGACCATAACTTTATTGGAGATATATTCAGCTACAATTATTACAAAAATCTATTAAAGGTAATTGTGATCCATAAGGTGCAGACTGCAAATTTCTGCAGCATGATTACAGTATGAATGAATTACATTTTATGTCCCTTAGACAGCTGCAGCATGTGATGGGAAATATTTTATTGTCCATCAAATTACGTTATTCATTCTACTTGATTTTAACCATCTTTAAAGTCAAACTATTTACAATAAAAAGCCTGCAATTTTCAAATGCCTGTTCAACTTGTTTCTCACTAGATAACTTGCTGCTATAGTAAACTGAGTGCATCTAACGCATCAATTTAGATAGTCTGTGGTTGTTACCCAAATTAAATGCGAAGCAGGGGGAAAAAAACCCTCTACTAATACTTTGGAGACAAAATGCTTGTAACGAATTAAGAATTACTCTTTCAAAGTTGCACGTAACTGAGTTGACTTCTGCTGGTGAAAGCACTTTAATTTTAATGCCATTTTACAGTTGTAAAAGTTAGGGTTTAAAGACCCAAATGCATGAGTATTAATGCACCCTTGCTTATTGAAAGTATCTGCCAACAAGGACAATTGTCCTAGGCTCCCATCCTGTTTATATCAGTCACACACGACACATTTCCTTACATTCGCTGAGGAACGCAGGAGAACAGCCGGGTTTATGCCACCTGCAGGTGTGGTCCTACACTTCATGGGACTGCTCAAAGCTGAACCGAGCCTGCATTCATATTGATAGAAGCTTTTGTTTAATTCTCTTCTCTGCACTCCTCTCTTAAAGGAAGGATTCAATTGACCATTAATGTATGCTTGCTCAGTGATCCTTTAAAAACACAGGGAAGGCGAAAAGATGTCCTTCTAAAATTTCAGCAGATTCACAGAATAATAAAATATGGCATAATTAAAAAAAAAAGTTTTTAATCCTTAAAAAAGACATAGTAAATGCCACAGACATAACAAATGATCGATTTCAGTTGTGCAAATCAAGTGACACATTGCAGGCATTCTAGTGATCTTTTTTCTTTTCCTTTCCAAATTCAGTAAATCAAATCAGCAGCAAGGCCCAGACCACATTTTTCCTCTATTAAGTATATTTCTCCTTGAAATGAGGTAAAGCATGGTAACAAGTGCAATGCTTATTTGTGCTATATGAACAGAACAGCACAAAACAAAGCCATACAAAATAAAAATGCAGCATAGTTAGGAAGATCGTTAAAAAAGTACAGTATAACAGAACAAGGGGTGGGGTGGGGTGGGGGGAGTTCCAAAACTAGGTTCATTGTGCCTCTTCTATCTGCATGAAGAGTGCATGTGGTTGAGCTTGAAGACAGGCTTGCCACAGTCCATTTCCTTGCTTATAGCATATCAAGGGATTTCAATCCCAACCTTCAAAAAATGATCAGGATTAGGCATTCTCTATACCCTAATTATATTTTTTAAAAGGGTAAAGCAGTTGCACAGCATGGAAACTAGTGTGAATTCTGCATTCTAAGAACGTTATGAAATGTTTGAATGAAATCGTACAGCAAAAAGGTGTGGTGTTACAAAACACAATCGGCAGTAGGGCTGACATTACAGCAGGCCCCTACTCAAATCAGTCTTTCCAATCAGCTTGTTGCACATTCAGGGAGGACACTGAATTCTTCTGTTACATAATAAAACCCAAGTCCCCTGTTTCCACTAGGCTACACTGCAACCTCAGGAAATAGGTTCACTTAATTCTTCCATCTCATGAACCTGGTTTAGAATTTATTCTGGGCATTTTCATTAAAAAAAAAAAAGGTACACATTTGACTGGAATACAGGCTGTTTTGAATATTCGGATGTTGTGAGTTTTTATAAGTGATATATGGGTCTGCAGAGAAGAACCATCAGCATTAATAACAATTATTTCTTAGAGCTGCAAAACCTTCATTCAGGATTACAGCTGCGCATTTAAGAATGTGTTCATTAATGAACTTCCAATACAGTTTTATTCTCGCACAGTGCAATGGCAAGTCTCAATCCAGTTACGACTGAAAAGTCCCATTGAAATGGTTGTTAAAAAATAAGTCAGCGTTACCTAAAAGTTCTAACAGATGTTCCCACAATCCAAAACTATGCACATGAGGGGGACAAATGCTACATATGTAGCTAGAAGCGTCTTTCACTTTTTCAAGGCAGCTCCTCACACTGTTGAAGATGCAAGTCATTTTTTTAAAGCTGAAAAGCAGCTAGCCTCTACAGCAGTGAGGGTGCTGTGGTGGAAACAAATTCTGAGATGCAAGCGGAGGCCATACAATTTTGGGGACCATCTCCTTTGTGTTTTCAGTAATATACTACTCTGTCATTGTGACTGAGACACCATCGCAAATATTTTAGTTCATTGGCATTTCTTGAAAACTTAAGCAAAAAAATATTGTTATTCAAAACTATATCCAGTATTTCAGAGAAGTGTAACATCCCCGGCCTCTAAGGTATGTTTGTTCTCATTTAAATAGGTAAACCAGATTTCCCACTCCCCTTTTCAAAACGTGAATGCATGGAGTTTGGGGGAGAAAGGGGTGCCTTTAAAAGCAGAAAATACAGTATTTGTTTGTAAAAGAACACATAAAACAGCATCAAGAGCAGACCACTGTCTGGGAAACCATTAAAAGATCTCACTCAACTTTCTGAAACTTCAAGCATAATTAATGGGGCAAAATTGCAGCAAACCTCTATTGATATTGGTGGGAGTGCAAGACAACCCACAGCTTTTTTTAAAAAAATAAGGTAAATTAAGAGGTATTATAGTTACAGTGCAAAAATTAACATTTCAAGCATAATACATACACATAGCACCAAAACAGAAAAACAATGCATGCAAAAGGGGGGGGGGGGGGGGGAGAGATAAAAGAACGAAGAAGAACTGAGGTATTTAAGTGAAGGGTGCCTAGAGATATCTAAAGAAATTTAGGCATAGCCTAAAAACGTATGCTTTCATATCAACTGAAACAATAATGAACTACTTACTCTACGTTAAAGGACCTAAATCACAGATGTATCAAAAAAAAGTATGGCAGTTTCTCTCACAACGACTTCCATGGCATTTTAAACAGCACAGCTTTGGTAGATGAAATATGCATGCAATTCTGAAAAGTACAGTAAGAAATTTATGTGGAAATTGCTCTTAAAGGTGTAAAGGTGCTCCATTTGTTAAATATGTATCCAATATAAAATCTGCAGCATATTTTAGGTGCGATATGTTGAAGGTTCCCCCCCCCCCCGAAAGCAACAGTTTGAACTGTGCAATTAGCTATTATTAAAACGTTCCGATACTGGAAACAACATCTTCAGTCCATCAGGAACATCCCCCCTGCACAAGCCCCTTGAAGTGAAAGAGGGTTCTACAAGAGCAATGGATTGTGCCCAGTTTAGCTCTCGGTTTTTGTAACAATGGAAATTTGCAAGAGACTTTTTTGTTTGTTTGTTTTCAATATCAAAAACAAAAATCCATACTAACAATTTCTTCTGAATTGTTAAAAATAACCTCACTACATATATATGAATACGAATTCTATTACAGTCCTGTAATAAGTTAAGTCACAGCTAAACTACCACGTTGTACTGCAAATACAGAGCCGTATCATCATAAAATGCATTCTAAAAATGAAGGGAATGTAAAACAGTTTTGCTCCGAAGAGATCAGAAATTAAAGGTCGTGAGTAATGAGGGCTTATATACTTTTAAGGCAAGAACCTTTCAAATGCAAGACTACGTGGGCATCCATTTATTTCTATCAGACGCCAGACATTTCAATTCAAAACCTGTCCCTAACAAATAAGTGCAATAATGATTGGGAATGCCATCTTAATGCCAAGATGACATGGAAAGAACAAGGGCAATACTGGCACACTTATCCTTACACCAAATCATCCAGTACAGTTTATAAACTGCTTTGTGACTGGCACTAGTGCACAGATTTGAGAAATTGCAAATTATATATATATATATATATATATATATATATATATATATATATATATAAAATAAATCTAGTAACTGTGTTCGGCATAAGCTCTCTGGCCTTTAACACTAAGCAAAGCTGTACTGAGTCTGACAAAGTAAATAAAATGTTATCTGACAACAATTTTGAACACTTGCTAAATGTCATTAAAGCACTCTTGTGATTAAACAAAGCAGAAGTGAGGAAAGAAGACAAGATTGTGTTTGCGCAAAAAGAAAAAAAAACCCCTATAACTACAATTAGTTCCAAAATTATGTATATATGTTAAATGTTGTTAGCTATTTTGTTACCAAACTTTAAATGCTGTCTTCAGTTTGTTCCTCTCAACATCAACTTTAAAATCTCTCTTCACTGTTTTTTTTTTTTTAAGAGGTGTCTCAGCTATTTGGAACCTGAGGTTGATTTGCTTTGAGGCTTCGTAGAGCTCTTCGTGCTGCTGCAGATTTGGCGATCCGATAGCTTCTTCCAACACCTTTAAACTTTCCCTTCCCTACAACTTCCACAGTTACTCTGACCTTTCCATCGTAGGTTCTCTCTGCAGGACTGCACCAGTTTGAGGGGTGGGGGAAAACAAAGAAAAACAGAAATAAACATATAAATTACAGCTAGCATAGCCAGAAGGGAATTAATTCCCTTCTACAGAACTATGTTAATCCACAACACAAACCACCCCGTGAACCTCAAAGTAATTTACTGCATGAACTTTCCTAGGGGTAACTGCCTACTTCACCAGATGCATGTACACATGTGTGTGTGCAGATAAACAGAAAGAAATTGAAAGCATCAAAGCTGTTGGTATTTTCCAAGAGGATGCAAAATGTGTTTTCCACTTCAATAGTATTGTGCATTGTATCACTTATCTTTGCAAATCTTTCTCCACAATAATATGCTATTTAAACCACATTTAAACCACCAAGGTCACTGAAATTCAATGTACGGTACATGATTTTAAGAAATGCCCGACGAATGGATTCTTACCTAAATTTAGCTGTCTCTGGCTCCATCTCCAGTAGCTCTCGTACTGGGGAACGGGGAACATTTGCAGAGAATTTTTCTGTGATGAAAAAATTTATATTTTTAACCCTACTAATAGGAACCATGAACTACTGAAATTTTCTTCTGAGAGCTCTTACGTTACCTATTAGCGGCCTCATCATTGGATAGTACACTTGCCAAACCATTTCCAGAGACATTCCACTATCCATGTAAATGGCACCAGCAAGAGATTCAAATATATCCCCCATGGCCTTCGGGACTTCTATATCTTCTTCTTTTTCTTCATCTTCTTCAGATCTTCGGAGCTAAAATTTAAATTCAGTTTTACTTTACAAAAGTTCTTGCAAAGTAATCTTTAAACATGCACACACACACACACACACAAGTGCATTCGCTTGGACTAACCTATTCCTTCAGTACTTCAAACATTCAATACTTCAAAAATCATTTGAATGTTGATTAAGCTAGAAAAGACTGGCCATTTTAAGTTTAGATTGTGCTTACTTACACAGGTTCAGCATGTATTTACAAAAATACAGATATCCACCTAAACAGCCCAATTAATTTGATTGCACTAAGACATCATTAACTACTATCTCTGGCTAAACAAAAATTGTGTGATCCTCTCCCTGTATGAGGGCAACAGTGCCCACAAGTGGAGAGATTCCTCACAAGGCTCAAGTTATTCAGGATCTAAAATGCAGGCTGGTCACTCACAATGTGGAGAGGGAGCACTGGCTGGGATTTGGCACACAACAGTCCAATTCCATGTATTTTCCTAGCCTGCAGCTTCTATGTGCGCATGGAAGGGGAGGGGGAGGAGAAGAAACTGGGCTCTGTTGAGTTCCCCGAGGATCCTTCCATGTGCAGGTGCTACATCCTCATGCAAAGAAGGATCAGAAGCAAAAATCTGTCCCACCTGTGGCCAATTCAAAGGCACGGCTGCATGTCCGCGTGCTGTGATTCTGCAGCACAGTTGCAGCTCAGGATCTGCTATTGTGGATGGAATTTAGCATCCCGAAAAATCTCAACATTCGTTTAAACAGGCAGTTTTTAGCCTTTACCTATGGAGCTACAGCTGAAAGTGAGTACTGCCCAAAACCAGCGAAATAACAGAAGCAAGAAATATTCTCATATATTTGGGCTCAATATTCCCATCCCATCCTCTGCTCCTCACGATTAGCAAAACCAGACTCAGGCATGAGTAAAATTGTCAGTTATGCCAAATAAGAGAAATTATCAAAATTTGCTCCTTGTGTAGAGCGTATACAATTCTATACAGGTTCAATTTCTCCAAATTCTTTTTTTATTATCAGAAAATTTAAAGAATAGATTTGAGTAACAAACACAGCCCCAACTGCAGTGTCAGTAGTTCAGGAGAGTTGTAGCTAGATGCCAGGAACTAGTTATTTTTACCATATGATATCTACTTTTTTAAAAAAACTGGGTTGTGTTAGAAGTCTGTTTTAACAAACAACAACAACAAATGGTACCAGATTCTTGGAGATGAGGCAACATTATTAAGTGGGATTCAAAACTACTTTCTAACAGCACTAACCTCTGAATCCATTCCTTGCATTTCATTTTTTTCCATTTGAAACTGTACAAAGTCATCAATAACATGGAACAGTTCAGGAGAGACAGCTTTGAAGTATTTGTGGTAGTCGTACTTTACAGCCAATGAGGCAAAGATGGTGTTATTAACTAGGGCAGATCGCAGGTCTGTTAGAACTCCAGGAGAGTGCTGCCGTGGGTCTTCGTAAAGGTGCTTGGTTATGAGGTAGTCCAAAATTGCATCTCCCAGGAATTCCAACCGCTGGTAACAATCTTAAACACACAAGGACCAAGGGAAGGGAGGGAATATACAGCAATGCAGTTAACATTCCTTTCAAAGCAAATCTGCATTCCTTCACATTCAGTGCAAAAGGAGACTTTTCAAATTACTTACCAGTAATGGTGTTGTAATGATAAGAGGCATGAGTAAATGCCTGAAGTAGGTAAGCCTTGTTCTTGAAACTGTAGTTAATTTTCTTCTCAAAGTTTTCAAAGCCAGATATAAGGTGATTTAACGTTCTCTCAGCATCTGGATGATCAAACATACATCTTGGCGGAATCTTTAAACAGCCATAAACCAAGTCTTTATACAAAGAAGACTCTTGATTGGCTAGAGAGGCAGAAATACAGTTTGCTGAAGGATGTTTCTGTTGGCTGTTAAAATGGTCTCTGCAACAAGACAGAACACTGTCCCCGTCTGTTTTTTTAATTATCGGAAGCACTTTCAGGCCCAGTGAACAGAGGAAAAGCTGGGCAGCTCTCTCACCACAGCTGGTCAGATAGCAGCCCAGAAGGGCTTCCACACAGTCTGCAATACTTTTGTCAGCTATGCACTGCTCCGTATGCAAGTCATAGGAGATGGACTGTTTTCCGGCGTCAATGCCACAATTCTCCTCTGATGGATTCCAGAAACCAACTACAAAGTCATCTTCTTCCACAGCCTTGCTAGGGTCTAGATAGCACATTGCATCCCAAGAGCTGTAGTCAAAATCATCAAAATCTGCTGAAAACTGGACATTAGTCAAGGATGACTTCTTGGGTGCTTTCCATTCATAGCTGTTATCAGTGGGCGAAAAGGGGGAGAGGGAGATTTTCTTCACAAATGCTCCAGAACCCATTAGCATATTGTCAATGAACTTGATATGCTCCTGATCATACTCTAAAAAGTCATCTTCCAAGTCAGCTTCTTCTTTGGGTACCTGCCACATCAAATCGTCGTCGTCATCATCATCGTAATCATCATCTAGTTTTCCATTTGACAGCAAGCCCTCCTTTGTCTGAAAACAGAGGTTTGACATAAAGGATGAAGAGGCGCCATGTTGAACTCACTACAAAAGTTAAATAATTTCACAACATCATAACTGTTGACAGCATAATACAGCTAATTTTAACTCTGTTTTTAATTAGCTCCACTGGATGCAGATACATGAAGAGTCACACTAAGAACTACAGATTTAAAGAAATGTGGGTGACAAATATAAAAACAGGAATACTGCAATCAGAAGTAAAAACCAACTACACAGTTGAACTTGGACTTGTGTGATTATTATTACCAAAGAGTGCTGTTCCCTTTCCCTCTACTTGCAAAATAAGGCTCCTGGATGCATTAAAAAAAAACAGTGCCCAGGGCAGAGTTTACAGGATTCCCCAAGATCTATTTCAAATCCTAGGCGCGTTTTCATATCAATGTTCCAATACTCAAATGTGTTTAGTGATAAACAAGCATCTATAGTGAGAAAACAAAAATCCTCATTTTTCCAGCCTACTATAATTGTATTGTGCTTAAGCAGAAAAATGGCAATTTTTCACATTAGTAAATAGAGCCAGTTGCAGAATAGTAACAAACCCATTTGGTTAGCATGAATGAAACCAGGTTAGACAATGTCTCAGCATATCCACATACACATGCGAGAGCTCTAGACCAAATATTTTAATCAAGGTTTGACATTCATGTAAACATCTGCTTGCATAATACTGAAACACTGAGTTGGGAATTTGAGAACTTGGTAAATACTAGGGCTTCGATGAATGTTTTGGTTTTCAAACACAAATGGTATCTGGGGGGGAAAAAAACCTAGAGCAAAATAGGAATAATTTAGACCTAGCATAGATAACACTTCTCATGCAGCTTGCCAACATATTTTTCAGTTTTGGTTTGGGACAACTACATGAAATAAACTAAGCTAACAGTGAAATGCTCTTCAGTAGAAATAAGCCGCATGTGAAATCAAAACGGGTCCTTGCCAGGGCTCCCTCTTGTCTTTTGACTGGGTCAAGGGAAAGGCTTGGGGACGATTCGGATGGGGCACCAAACCATGGTAAGCTTCAGGCTCGCACATCTGTCCCCCCCCCCCCTTTCCCTTTTGTTCTGTGGGACTCTCTGGTTATTGAAAAGGCACAGTTTGCTGATTCAGAAGAAATGCCAGACTCTGATTTGCTGACAAAAAAGGAAGTCTGAAAGGGTTCCGGTGAGATGGGAGGGAACCTGAGGCTTGCTCCCAACCTCTGAGCTGAGTCATTATGTACTTGGAATACAAAACTTTTGACCAAATCAAAGACTTCTAGGCAAGCCTAGCAGTCATAAGAAAAGAAGAAAAGACAAGAGGTGGTTAAATAAATTAAAAACAGAGGGTAGGATTAAACATATAGTTCTAACAGAAGAAAATAAGCTGTGTCGTCGTCGCCCCCCCCCCCCCGCCCCCCGGCAAGACCTATAGTGGGACCAGTGCTTCTTAAATTAGTCGCAAATTATGTGGAGTCAGAGGTGAGCAGTAACCGAGCCATGTTTATAGCTATCATATTATTTAGGATGGTGAAAAATGAAGATAGCTCAAGAGTTCCAGGAGGCCTGTACGGTAGCTTGTCTATGTGAATAAACATTGTAGTATTTTATTTCCTGAAAGGAAGTGGGCAGGCAGAGGACTTGGTTGCTAGCTTCTGTTTTTGCCTGGGGATCAGGAACAGCTTCTCATTCTTTCTTTCCTTCTACCTTCTCTACCTGTATGCTGCATTGTTAAACCCATTTTATTTTTTAGCAAACTAAACAACTGTCTTTGAAGTGATGTTTGAACACATTTATACAACACTTAGAATGTTTTACTGTGCAATAAAACACTCCAATAGATTTTTAATATTTTGGTATGCCCTCTGGTGGCTTTGTCATCAAAATATGATTTAAAAAAAAAGATTTTCAACTACATGCCATTTCCGATCATGATTCTGACTTTCTATGAAGTACCAATTCAAAGCAAGGCAAAGCACTTGCACCCACAGTTCACTGCTATGCAGATTTATTCTAGTCTAAGCCCCTTTTCTCTTCTGGGTTTAGACAGGAGTGACTCTCCATAGGACTGCATTGTCAGTTTCATGCTGGTTATTAAGCCATGTAAGGCTAACACATTTCTTTAACATTGGACGACTGAATCTTTTTGACAACTGGCAGTCTTAATGAGAAAGTGAAATGACAGAGGGCGTGGTCCAAAACCATCTGTCCCCATGCTTTATGCAAGATAATGGATTATACTTAATAAGGGCTTCAGAATCTGTCTTTTATCACCACCAACAATAAACACTAGCAAAGCAGACCAAATTGTAGTCCACAGCCTAAGATTTCAAAGCTTTGGGACCAGTACGAAGATGCAACAGATAATACCAGTGCGCTAATAATGCTAAATGATTTTAAGACCCATTCTGGAAGCAGGACAATAACAGCCTCTTACAAAAGCATTACTAAACATATTCCCTGCTCATATTAGTACTTTACCCATACAAATAGCAAACAGGCCATCCAGAGGTTTGAGCTGGGCTATCACCAATATATAGATGACACTCAGCTCTATCACATGATCTCAGGAAGCCTGCAGAAACCTTGAATCAGTGCCTGGAAGCATTGAGGGGATATGGGCCAATAAACTAAAGCTTAATCCCAACACAATGGAAGTGTTACTTGTGACTGGAAGTCCTGACCCAGGATTTCAGGTGTTGCCCATTCTGGATGGGGTTGTACTCCCCTTGAAGGAACAGGTCCATAGTAGGCTGTGCTATTATTAAAAAATCAGTATTTTTTTGGTTTGGATCTATTTTGGGGGGGAATTTCTGAAAAATACCAGATCCCAATACTGGTAACAGTATTTGGATTCAGGACTTTTACGAAATCCCAAATCTTTCCAGGTCCAACAGACTTGAGAAGAAAAATGTTGGCTTTTAAAAAACCAGCTAGATCCTGGGGTTGGGTTGGCTTCTCCGGAAGCCTGGTTTAAACCATGCTGCAGGAGAAGTTAGCTCCAGGATCTGTATGCCGTGGGGAGATTGCTCCCTGAGGCATGCAGATCCTGGCTGGGATGGCTACTCCTGTAGTGCGGTTTAAATGTGCTGCAGGAGCCACACCTAGGAACTGTGTATCTCTATGTGCTATGGGGAGATTTCTCCCCGAGGCATGCAGATCCAGCTGGGATGGCTTCTCCTGCAGCCCAGTTTAAACCATGCTGCACAAGAAGCCAGCCCAAAGCCGAGCCGGTGGGAACAGTCTGCTCCTCCCAGCACAGCTGATGTTGATCCTCAGGCTGTCTTCTTCAGTCCCTTTAAACTTTAAAGGGACTGCAGCAGAAACCCAACAAACACCTGAGAGATGGGAGCAATCTGCTCCTGCCTTTCCTGTTTTTGGATCTACCTGTAATCCCCAAATATATCTGGGCTTTTGAGGGGCTTTTTTTCCGGTTTTCCTGAGAAAACTTGGGTACATTTGGGATGACAAAATATACCTGAAAAATACAGATAAGGTATTTTCTTGGTCTATTTTCGGTTCTGATAGAGCCATACGCACACCCCTAGTCCGTAGTCTGGAGGTGTTCTTGGACCCAGGCCTACTGCTGGATAAGCAGGTGGCAGTTGTGGCCAGGACTGCCTTTTACCGGCTTTTACTGGTTAGCCAGCTGTGGCCTTTCCTGGGCAGAAAAGCTCTAGCCACTGCAGTGCACGCTCTGGTTACATCTAGATTAGATTACTGCACTATGCTGTACGTGAGGCTGCCTTTGAAAAGTTTTCGGAAACCTCTGTTGGTGCAAAATGCTGCAGCCAGGTTGTTGGAGTGGGTCTTAAGGACCATACTGCTGCAGCCTTGGCCCACCTACACTGACTCCCAATTTGTTTCCAGGCACCACTCAAGGAGCTGGTGCTGACCTACATGGTTTGGAACCAATATACCTGAAGAACCACCTACTCCCTTACGAACCTGCCCAATCACTATGGCCATCTTCAGAGGCCCTGCCTTGGATGCCTCCACCACCTTCTGAAATTAGGTGGGTCCAGGAGACGGCCTGCTCAGCTGTGGCACCAAAACTTTGGAACTTTCTCATGTGAGTTTTTACAAAAGCAGGTCAAGAAAAACAAGTGGCACATTTTAATTCTCTTCCACTTCACCACCGAATTACACAAAAGACCTCTCACCTGGCTTTTCTCTATTTTTTAAAATTACAGAGATGCTGTTAAGAAGCATCAGTAATACAGATGTCGTAGCCTATATTTTTGATAACCTATAAGAAGCAGAGGCCCCACTCTCCTCTTCCATTTGTAATGACATGCCCATAAATGGAAACATTTAATTGTAAATGCACTTTGGCAATGGCTTACCATTTCATCTTTTCCCCATTTGTCTGCGTTACTCTTGTCTTGGTTTACTATGTAACCAGGAGGAAGCCAGTTGACAGGGGGATCAAAAATAGATACCACCATGCGACTAGGAAGCCCTTTCTTTTTCCCAAGACGATACAAATTACAATTGCTGACCTTTAAGAAAAAGTGTTTATCATAATCTATAGATGGATTACACTAAATAACACAGATAAAGCAAGTTTAGGCTATATATGTAGCATGTGGTTACAGGAACAAATTCCCCCGTTATACTCAAACCAACACAGACAAAACACACAAATTTCATAATTACACTGCTCGGATATGGAGTGCAACCTCGTGCACGCTGCTTTTTGACCAAAACATTATAACAAGAAGAATAATGTTCGTTTGAAGAATGCCCCAGAGTTATGTGTAAAACACAGCTACTTTATTATTTCAAAACAGCATAAGCAAAAGAGAGCCACAAATGGCCTGCAATTTGAATCCAGAATGGTTCACTGGAATAGATCTGATTTCGGTCTTGCTATTTTTCTTTAGGAATACAAAAATTAATGCTAAGCTTATACAGCTCCATGAGCAGAAGAGAAAGAAAAGTGAGATTTTGCCCAATTCTCCCTTCTCATTACAGTGCCCTGACCTGTTCGCCTTTCTGTCCGCACAAGCCCTGCAACTTCCAGCATCAGATTTTCAGAGGCCAAAGGAGACTTCTGGAGAAAAATCCACTTCCACAATAAGAAACAACTCATTGCTATTAAGTTAGGAAATCTACAAGGCCAGTACATTACAATGGCTAGTAAACTGGAGCTTGGCTGCCGAAATAAGTTCAAACTCCTCCTTAGCTAAAAAGATCAGTGAGCGACTTTTGGCAAGTCAGTGTGAGGTGCATCCTCCTTTACAGGATTTCCTACAAGGCTCCACTGAGAATAAAAGCTCCTTTCTGGAAGGGTAGGATAATAATATCCAATAAAGGATTCCCAATCAATATACAAGGTGGAATAAAATATTGCTTTCCTGTGTTGTGCCTTAACATAAGAATTCCATACATACTTTATTTCAAAGAGCACTTATATATTTTGCAGTAACATTCAAGCAAATTAAGGATGTTAATCCATGGCGACAATTTTTAAACAACTGCAATGTTTAATCTCTGCTTTTTCTTGGTACAGTGTTTAGTGTCAAGTCAAGGGATTTCCCCCTTTCTCTTATTTTGTCCCTATTTATTTCATCTTTCACATAATTAAGCTCATGCAGCCAACTATGTTCACCAATTCTTGGCAGAGCTGCCAGGTTGCAGGTGAGGCCTGGTGAGCTATCAGAATTACAACGGATCCCCAGATGACAGAGATCAGTTCCCCTGGAGAAAATGGCTGCTTCGGAGGGTGAACTCTACAGCATCACATCCCTGCAGAGGTCTCTCTCCAAACACTGCCCTCCCCACGCTCCTCCCATCATTCCAGGAATTTCCCAAACTGGAATTGGCAAACTATGGAATCACAGCAGACAAATTCCTGTGACCTGATGCAATATGTAATAACAATATTTGCATAACAGTTTGATGAAATCTGTATCTGTAAATTACCATATTTCTCACTAAATAACTCAGCTGGGCATACATCTTCAAACTTGGGAAGGGGTGAAGAATATGATAAATTAATATTTACTCTGTAATCTCTGCAGAATAAATCATGTTGTGAGTCAAAGTGAAATGGCTGTCTCAAACTAACACTGTTTTGAGAAGCACTGAAGTTTCAGATATATAATCCAATGGCCCTTCGGTGAGTGATGATCCAGGTCCCACAAGGGCCAGCACTGGGACCAGTGCTACTTAATTTGTTCATAACTCATCTAGAATTGGGAGTGAGCAGAACAGATGCCAAGTTTGTGGATGTTATTCAGGATGGTGAAAAGCTCCAGGAAGATATATCTGAAAAGAGCGAGTGGTCATCTTAAAAACATAAATTTTAATGATGGGAACTGGCAGGGATTGCGAGAGACAGAGAAACTTGGGGTTGTGATGGGTACTATGTGTTGCCACAGTAAAAAAGACAAACATTGCCGTCAATCATTAGAATAGGGATTGAAAATAAAAGGGCCAATATTATACCCCTGTGTGAATCTAGCGTGTGGTTTCATTTAGAATACTGTACGTACTGCTAAGAATATTGCATAGAAAATACAGAGGAGGGCAGCCAAGACAATTAAATGTTAGAGCACTCAGCACCTTTCCTTTGAGAAAAGGGCGGGGGGCAGATTTGGCAGAACTTCATAAAGTTAACCATTTTCTCTCTCCCCCCCCCCCATGCATAAAGAGAATTTTCTCTCCCTCTCTTAAATTCTAGAACCTGGGGGCATTATTTAGCTGTAGAATTCACAGCCAATTGACGTAGTTATGGAAGTAGATGGCTTTAATGGCAGATTAGACAGATTCATGGAGGAGCGGTCTATAAATGGCTACTAGCCATGCTGACTAAAGAGATCTCCATATTCTGAGGCATGGAAACACTGAATACCAGTGCTTGGAGACAGGGGAGGGCCTTGGCCTCTATGCTCTGTTAGTTGGCCCTCCACAGCAAGTTGCTGGCAAGTCTGTGGAACAGGATGCCTCTATGCCTCTAATCCACTACTTCTTATTCTTCTGGGTCTAGAAATTCCTGAGAGCCCTTAAACAATTAATTAACTCATTTGTAGCAAGCACTGGTACTACACATTAACATACCAACAAATATATCCAGTGGCTGAAATTCTCATGGCAGATTGCGATAATGCTAATCAGCACATCCCACAAATTTACTTGGTACTGTCTTTCACAAAATATTTAGAACACGGAAACCCTACTCACTTTTTTGCTTCTCATATATGACAGGCGTCCCTCATGAGCATCAGGGTAAGTGCAAAACAAGTAAGTAGTGATGGCATGCTTTAGAAATGAATCACCGAGCATTTCAAGCCGCTCCAGATTAAATCCATCACTAGCGTTTGATAGAGTCAACGCCTGAAGGATGAGACCAGGGTTTGGGCCAAGGGTTTTTGATGAGTACCCATTGCAAGGGCTTACTACAGAATCCATTCTGTCTTTTGAAAGATTACAAGCATCTGAAGCACTGCTGGTCATTGCCATTTTGGGGCATCCATCTGAGGTAGATTTGTTAGCATTTCCATCAAGATATTTATTACTCAGTAGAGTACATTCATTGCTGGGCTTGAGCTGGTTCTCACTGTTGTATAAATTCTGAATAGGATACGAGGTAGTTGGTTGTACAGGTATTTCCTGCTTGCAGTAATTTAGCTGATTTCCTTGGCAAAAGTCTAAGTCACAATTGCCGTTGGCAAGGTTTTTATTGTAAGAAACACCATTAATTGTTGCCAGTTCTACTGAAACATCACTCTGGAGCTTACTGGGCGACTCGTCAATCAATGTTCTGTAGTTCACAGACATTTGGTCATGCTTTTCTGCAGAAGAGGTTCTATTAGCACCTTGACGTGCAGCATTTTCAGGGACTACAATTGCGCTGTGCTTACAATGATTTTCATTCTCTGCTAGAGAGGAGGAGCAGGCAGCAGAGATGAAGGATTTACTGTCAATAGATTTCTTCCATCCAAAATCCAGATTAGGGTATCTGTGAGATTAAAATTATCCAGTTAACAAAGAATTCATGTGAATATCCATGCTGGTGCTTTCTACCCGCAGTAATCCTACCACGAGGCATTAAAAACTGCTTTTGAAGCACACTGAATTTTGCAGTTCAGTTTGTGAACAGGCACAGAGGCACGCCTAGTAAGATTTTAAAAAGATGAAGTCTGGATGTCTGTGTGCAGCTAATACCATGGCCGTTGTGGCAGCACAGTTCATTTAGCACCTGAGTGACTTATAACTCAATGGGTTGGATCCAAACAACACAAACTGAACAAAAATAACTGCTTGTAATAACTGCTGAGAGCCAGAGTGTTGTAGTGGATAGGGTGGCAGAGTGGGACTCGGGTTTGATTCCCCACCTCTACCATGGAAGCTCGCTAGGTGACCTCAGGCCTGTCATGGACTTTTAGCCTGGCCTGTTTCACAGGGCTGTTGTTGTGAGAGAATGGAGGAAGGGAGAAAAAATGTTCTAAAAGCACCTTTGAGTCCCAACTGGGAAGAAAAGTGAGATATAAATAAATACCTGAAATCTGCAGGAAGTGACTTAACTCCTACACCAGCATCAATGGCGGTTTGAGATCTGAGTTCCTCGGCTGTCAAAAGGCAGTGTAGACGATAAAGAATGCTTGGGAGACAAACAGCTTTTCTCCACAGTGATGCTGGAATAGGATGTATAGCACAGAGTTCCGGAACAAGGATCTATGATGAAGAAAAAAAATCCCTCTTTCAAAGTACGCAGTGACCCTTTAATGGTATTTACGAACTGAGCACCACAAAATGGAAAACACGCCATTACCTGCTTATTCTGCAAACTTTCCCACTTAGCTTTTCTCTTCTCAGCACTGCTTAATGGAAGAGCTTTCCCCTTTTGATTCAAATGACGAGGAGTCAAAAGATTAAGCCTAAAAATAGATGGGATGAAAACATTTTGCTTAAAAGAACAGCAGTGCAGTCCTATGTAGTCACACCCATCTAAGTCCATTGAAGTCAAGAGGCTTAGAAAAGCAGCAACTCCATTTAGGATTTCATTCTTAATTACAAGTTACCATGACTTAAGAAAGCTTGTATAGAAATAAATATTGCTAATCTTGAAGGGGCCACTGGACTTCTGTGCTATTTTGCTACAGCAGACTGACACACCTACCCCTTTGCAACAGTCATGCCACACACTGGTATTAGACACATCACAGTACTCATTTTGGTAAGTGGATGGAAAGAGTACAAAGTAAGGAAAAAAGGCTTTACTTGTAGGAAGATGTTAAGGATACAACTACGTGGATCTGTTCTGAGACAGATGTCTCAGAACAGATCCACGTATTTGTATCCTTAATTCTAGTCTTACAGAAACTTTCTTCTTTTCCATGAACTTCATGGAAACAAATCCACCAAATTTACCTTGAATTCTCATTTTAAGCAAACCCCAAAGGCAACTCCAGTTACAACTTGTTTTTTGAAAATGAGCAACCAAATAGTGGGGGAAAGTATGAAGCCACATATAAAAATCACCACTCAATTTGGAAAAAGGGTTGCCAGGTCTTACCTGTATCCTGGCGGGGGTTCCAGCTGGAAGTGACATCATTGCACTGGGCTAGTCATTTAGGGGATGCTCTAGCATTTGGGTAAAAAACTCTATGGTAATCATAGAGTTTTTACCCAAATGCTAGAGCATCCTCTGCATGTCGGGCGTGATCGGGCTCTTTGGGGACAGGGCTCCCCCGCTGGCCAGTTGGCTGCCGGTGGGTTGTGGGCCCCAAAAGCAGGAAATGGGGGGGATGGCAACCCTATTTGGAAACTTTATAGCAAATATTTTTATACTGCAATCCTAAGGGGAGTTGCTCCCTTCCAACTCTTCTTAGCATTCCACAGTTAATCACCCCCACAAAAATGATTGTAAACAACTGCAGGGTTAACAAGCATCCCAAAATTCAAATGAAAATTCCTTGCAAATTCTCAGTATTCTCTTTACCTTGAAGATGTATGGTCCACATCCAGCAATGGCTGGTTGAGATTGGTCAGGTCAAGATTATACTTGGTTTTATAATATTCAGCAAAAGTTTCATATTCTGGGGAAGGAAATTTGCTCAATGGAGTAAGATCTGTGTAGACATCAGCAACATAGAATCGATGAGGCTGATCAAAATTTCGATACCTAGATAGAAGTAAACGTTTGTGATTATAATGTCAAATGCTAAGCTGAACAAGTTTCCAAACAGATCCTTGAGTTTGAAACACTTCTACTGCTGAAATTCCCCGTTTTGCCCAAATCACTATGTCATGGGGTAATGAAAAGCTCAAAACGTTTGTATTATTAGAGGGACACGGGATGAGTTGCTTGGTTCTACAGATCCTGAGCATTATGTTTCAATAGAAACAGGGAAGACAAGACCATTTAAAAGAAAAGAAAAAAAAGGATTTACCATATGGGTTGGATCTAGCCAGCTTTCTCACTCCATCTTGCCCAATCCTCCTCTTTATTACAATCCCAAACACTTTTATCCATGGAAGTCCCATGGGCTTTGTGTGGTCAAATGGACCCCTTTCTATTTTTTACCAGTGGATCCAACCCTATATTTTAAGAACACATGTCTAATGCAACAGATTTTAGGCTTTCATCCTTGTTTAAACGTCATCATCAACCTAGAATCTGTCTTGCTTCTTTCTTTCAGTTTATGCTTGCATAAATATTTAAGGTTTATTTATTGCTTCCTTAGTTTTCTTCATCTGTGCTAGCGATGGTGCTAATAACCTCTAGGCTTTCCTGCTGAATATTTTAAAGGCAAGTTAACCGTACTTCAAAATCCCACTGGGTAGTGATAATTTTATTCTAAGCATTACTAGGAATGAGAGTACCTTGCTATGAAAAGAACTGTTCTTTTCTGCTTTTGGCACAAAACCCTATCGGACAGCCAGAAAGCTCTAAATCAGATGATTTCATATCCTTTTGCTTGCATCTGTGAAACGTTAGCAAGCGAACAATATTTGTTACAAATACACAGATCATAAGCTCCTTACCTTGGAATGATAACCGCATCCTGGTAATCTTCTAATTTGAAAATAAAAGGAGTTTCTTTTGTATACTGCGTGCTGGGAATGCCTGTACGAGCTTCAGATTTTTCAATATCTTCCATAAATTTAAAATCAATATCCAAAGTGCTGGAACCATCAACTTAAACAAAGAAAGACCTTTTTTTACTTATTTGGTTATGTTTCAAAACTGAATGTTCTTTCCATTATGTTCTTTTAGATGCTTAATACATATTTCCAATGGGTAGCTATGTAAGCATGCTGCAGCAGAACCAACCGTTTCTTCAAAGCTGGTTGTTTCTGGTACAGATTATACACTGTGATGCCACTGACACTACCCTTCCCTCAAACTTTAACTCCCATATAAACAGAACCATACACATGATTATTTTTTAAGTTTCTTCTTACCAACATTAAGAGGTAGAACACAATAGGCTGAATCAGCATCCGTAGGTCTGAATTCTAGTGCAGGTTTCTCAAGCCGAAGAATGTGAGAGAAAATGTACTGGTGAAGTCTTGTGATCAACTCGAGCATTTGTAACGATAAAGTGAAACCTGATTTCTTTAGCTCAATGGATATGGTCACCTCTCCTGAGCGGGTGTATACAGGAAAGTGAGGAATCTAAGTAGACAAAGTAAACCAGAGGAAGTCGATACGATTTCAGCAAGGCACTGACACAAGTATAATCTACTGTTATGCAAAGCTACTACTGAGCACATAGAAAAATGGCATGCTTTTTCATAAACAGAGCCAAAATTTACAGCAACCGATTCCTATTAATGTTTTGTGATCAGGAACTCAAAGGAACATGTTAGGGGCAGGTTCGTTTTGAAAGCTAGCAGAGAGAAATGTATACAATGGCTCTCTTCAGACATTAACATGGAGCCATGGTTTAAGAGCTATGGTTAGTTAGTGAAACCAGGATTTGCCTTGCAGGCAATCCCTCAGGGCCTTCACCCTTTCTTCCCTGCTCCCACCCCTGCAAAGACCCAGGTGGTATCCTGAACTGCACTACAGCACTGACTGAACAGCAATCTATGAGCTTTACTAAATTGAGCAAGCAAATAACTATCAAGAATAGCTGTGAATGTTAACTTGGATAGACTAGATATAAGAGAGACCTCAGTGAAGATGTACTTAAATCATTGGTGGGACAGGTATATGTAAACTTTCAGGGGCCTCTGGAGACCAGGAGGATAGTTACAGATTTCATGGACAGAGTTTCATGAAGGGCCCATTTGTGAGGAGGAGGGTTAACAGCAGCCCAATCTGGGTGCTCCTTCAGAAGAACATCATCTCTGGAATAACAAAAACTATGAAGAATGCAGCTTGTGAGGAGCATGGCTGTGACCAGGTTCTTCCTCAATACCAAGCAGCATGTACAGGGTTCGTTGATGCTACTTCCAAGCAGCCAAATGCACTCTCCATCAGCATCCAACTGTGACAGTAATTATAGTGACCCCCCAAATAACAGTCTTGGTTGTGAAGTATTGAGGCATAAGTCACACCTGAACAGTGTGGACCTGGAACTGAGGATCACTGGATTCACCTGCACACAGCTAAGGAAGGTTCCTAAGGCCAGCTTCATAGCCACTCCAAAAGGTAACCACAATGTGCCTCTTGCCAAATGCCAGCCTACATGTCCATGTCAAATTCAGCAAAGCCTGCAGTACCATGCTGTACAAACACTCTTCTGTTACAAGAAATGTGTGTGCACACAAAAGCTTATGCCCAGAATAAAACTTTTTTCTCTTAAAGGTGCCACTGGACTCAAACATCAGCAAACACATATTTTGCTACCTGAGGTATAGGTTTGGCTGTCAGTATTCCAAAGCATCTTGTAGTATCCTCTGGAGGATAAAGTTTTCGCCGCCTGAAGTTTAGCTCGTCAGGTAGAGGTGTAGTTAATACCATTCCAATTACATAAAGGTAACACAACTGATCAGGTTTGGGATAACTATTCCGTAAACATTCTGGAATCTACAAAGACAGCATAAAACTATTTAACAAGTTTGCTTATTTGTGAATATATTATGTCAAGTCCCCAATGAAAAGATTAACTATGAAATTTTCATTAAAAATGGAAAAGTGCTCAGAATAAAGGAATATATTGGACTGGAACCCATGACTCCCTTACAATGAAGTTTTTCTCCAGCAAAGGAAGCCTTTTTATCCATTGAAGGAAGAGCTTGTGAAAGAGTCACAGAAGCCAACTTAGCGGAAGGTAGCTGTAGGGCTGGATCCAGTTGGCTTTTCCGTTCAATCTCACCCACTTCCCATTCTTACTACAGCTCTCATTCCCATGTGGTTTTTGCCCATGCAAGTTCTATGAACTAGGGGTGCGTGTGCATGTGCGCACACACAATATTTTTTGGGTTTGGGTATACTGAACCAGAAAAATGTCGGTATTTCCCGATATTCCTGAATCCCATTATTGGTATGGTATTGGGCTTATTTGGGCAAAAAATATTTGGAATTGCTGATTTTTTTTCAGCTTCATTATACCCTATGTGGACCATTTTAGTCAATGGTGTCCATAGGCTATAATGGAGAATTGATCTGGGGGTACGGGGGGGGGGGAGCTGCTTTTGAGGTAGAGGCAAGTCAAGAGAAAAGTCAACTCTCCTTCAAAAAAAACCCCCAAACATAACCAAAGTTTCAAAAAGATTTGGCCAGGGGGTCCAATTCTTTGGGCCCCAGAAGAAGGTGCCCCATCCTCCATTGTTTCCAATAGAGGGGGGGAGGTGTTTAAAGGAACATGGTCCCTTGAAATGCCTTCTCCAACCCGTGGTGTGACTCTGCACTGTGTCGAGTGAACTCCAAAGGCATTTAAACTGTAAATGCATTGCTGAGAGTTCACTCTGAAGGCATTTAAATGGACTGAGAGCCCTTTAAATGCTCTGCAATTGTGCACACTCCTACTACAAACTCCAGCAGAGCCTTTTGTTGGGGTCAGTGGGGACCTCTCCTTCCTTTTTGTATCAGTGAAAAAGTTGGTTGAATCCAACCCATAACAAGTTTAAACTAAAGGCGAAACTGGTACGATCAGTCACTGGAAACATTTTCTACACAACTGGATATTTTTTCCCCCATACTAATGTGTCATGACAAACTGTAAAAACTAAAGCTGCATATACACCATAGTGAATGGAATGAACTCACGAAGCAGGCTCTAGCCTACAAAACCTTATGCTCAGTAAGTTGGAGAGTCATTAAGGTGACACAGGAATCTGTTTATACCCTCTTTAATTTACATCCCTCTTGGGCATAAGAGTATAAATGAAGTAGCTCATTAGCAGCTCTGTCAAATACTAAAATAACAAAGACTTCATGTGAAAAATTTATAGAACTGCGAGTAGTTTCAGATTTGACAGCACTGCGGTTTAAGGAGGGAGAGATGCAAGAGGCCTTCATATACTATTAGTCTGCAACACCCTTTCAATAAAAAAATGACTGCTTCATCTTTCCTGCCTTGAATCTGCATCTCCTAAATTGGGGAGATGTCAGCACTGTACTTTATTCCTCTCTCTTCCACATCCCTGCATTTAAAGACGGCTCATATTCATTACAAAAACTTCAGCTTATTAATGTCATACGTTGTCATAAAAGTCAGAACCCTTACACACACAAACACAACCACAGAAACAACAAATGCAGTGAGAGCACAGAACTATACTAACAGCTTTAGGGTAGCATTGCCTTCGTTTTGTGGAGCCTGGCCTTCCTGGGACACTGGTTTCTTCTTCATCATGCAAATCCAGTTCTTCCTCATATTTTACCGTCTCTTTTCCAACAGGCATCAAGTGGTCATCCAGTTCACCTAAAATGTATCAAATAATGAAATAATAAATCCAGTACTGATTTCTTTACTATGGCTATCAGGTGCCACACTTCCATAGCTTTGTTGAAACGTTATTATTTAGACACCAGACTGTAATGCTAAGTTTTTGAAAACAATACCTGTAACAATCCTATGTATGTTTATTATGATGCAAGCATCACTGAGTTCAGTAAAACGTATGCACAAGAAAGTGCGCACAGGAGTTCAGCCTTGGACAAACACAGTGGACAACGGAGTTACATCACCAGCCAAATTTCAAACTGAGGATTTAAAAAACCATCTAATGTAACTGCACCAGCAATCCCACTGTGATTTCCGTGACCACTTGAAACATTCCAGGGAGCTGATATTTAACAAGTTGTAAGAAGCACTGCTAAACCATACAGAGTAGAATACATGTGAAATTATTAATAAGTGATGTAACATAATTATACACAAAGCATTACCAGACCTATTCCTTCATATTTTCACAGCCAAATAAATGATTCTTAGTTTTCAAAGTTACTTACCAATTTTATGCAATTTTTCACAGCAAATAAGTGCCACAACTCTTTCTGCTAATCTTGTACAACTCATTGGAGGACCCTAGAAATAAATTGAAGCAACCCTAAATTAAGCATACTGCAGTGTTCTAAAACATGAAATACATAAATCACACAATTTAATTCAATGAACATCTTTTGTTTCACTTCTGATTAAGCAAATATTTTCACAAAAGACACGCCAGTCCCCAAACAGATGACAACAGATGTAACAAAAATAAGCTGAACCAAGCCCTATGAAGAATATATCAATGCACCCCATGCAAGTTTTTACTGTTTTACAAGAGGGTAAAATGAGCAAGATACATGACACCTTAAGAATGTGCCGTAACACAATTTTATAATTCGGGGAAAGAATAAGGGTGAACAGAAACACATTTTCCTTTACAGATCTCATGAACCTCTATGTGAAGAAAGCTGCCAACAGAAACAGGTACCAGAATACAATCCCAGCTTTAGTACTTCCTCTGTCACCGGCACAGTACACATCTTCAGTTCAAGCACTGTTGTGCCTGCCTGGTTGGGATGGAGAGGAAGAGGTTTTGTGTAGTATTGCTGGACTCCTTTGGGGCCCTGGGGATTTCAGTGTTTAGTACACTGTCAACTGTGCTCCACTTGACAAATCAAGCTTTGGCTTGATTAGTGTAAACCACTACTTGGCTACGGAAGCTTCTGGAGATCCATGGGATCAGGTTTCCTAGATGCAGCACAGAAGAGGCCTGCACCTAGCACTATATCAGCCTAGTATTGTAAGGTAAACACGAATGGGAAATTCATATACAAAGGATAAATACAACCAAGCAAATGCAAGTACTTACGACAATTGATGCTCGAAGAGGAGAATTGATAGGCAGATAAAGTGTTGAATAAAATGTGTTATCAGGAAGTTCTCTAGTTTTACATTTAGGAGCCAGATGTGTAAATGGGTCACTGGGCAATCTAGCACAGTACCTGGTGGATGAAAAATGGGGGGGGGGGGAATTAATCTAAGAATAGTGCTATATGGCTGGTTTACAGAATTAAAGTAGGTAGATGAGGATCCATCCGTAAGATTTCTCTCTCTCAACATTTATGCAATATTTTAAAATCAATGCAGAGTTCTCACAGGGACTGGTAATAACGGGTATAACCAGGGGTCATTTTTTCCCACCATAGAGAACAATGGAGGGAATGGGGGCAACCTGTTCGGGGGCCAGTAGAATTGGACCCCCTGGTCCAAACTTCTTGAAACCTGGTGGATATTTCGGGGAGAGGCTCCAGCAGCTACCCTGCAAGTTTGGAGCCTCTCCCTCAAACCCCCTCCCCTCCAGCTGCTTTTAAAACCACCACCAATTTCGGCAGCAATTCAGCGGTGGACTGAATCAGATCAGAGAATCTGATTCGGCCTGTGACTGCCCTAGTGCCCACTCCTGGGCTAGCGGAGCTCTGCTCTGCCTAACTCCAGCCCCAAATGACCCCTGGGTATAACTCTCCTTAGGATGGCACTGTTATTGAGGCAGAAGCATTTCTGGACTAGAACTTACTTTTTAGTTTTGCTGCATTAGGCAGCATTCTTTATTTCAATAGCAATTGAGATTACAACCAAAATAGTTGTGCACTATGAAGAAAGGCAAATGATCCCCTCTGAATCAGAGACAGCACACCCTTAATATTATCAGGCCACTCTGAAAGGAAAGTGGAAGGGCAAGAAGAAGTTTCCTACTTCTGCTACAATGTCCCTGTATCAGTTTTCCCTCCAACTGAGAGGACCAAGCAGGCTCATGAACCACCTATTCCCCGCTAGCTGCTGTCAATAAGATTAAACGATTAAAAAAACCCAAACTTTTCTGCACCAATACATTAATAGAAGTCAGCTAATAGTTACTGCTATTCAGTACTGAGGTGGTAATTAGGATGCTTTATGATATGAGGTTTGCGAGTAACTCAGCAAAGAGATCAAAAACATACCTATTAATGTGTCCGATAGCAGTGTTGATTGTGACTTTTGGACCACCATCTTCTGGTCTCAAAACATATGGCGGAAAGATATCATCATCATCTACAATGGGTTCATTTTCTGTTTCACTAGTATCAACTGATTTTGAGCATTTGTTCCTTAAGATCTTAAAAAACAACAGACAAAACGTTAAGAATTCTATGGCTGCCAAACGGTACTATACATATTATTAATAAGGAGAGCTCAAAGATAATATCGATACCAAACAGTCCAGAGACCAAACTACTTGGCATGCTTTGGCCAGGCCCAGGCTTCCTAGTAGGGTTGCCCGGTCCTACCTTGCAGCTGGGGGGGGGGGCGCTCCCAGGTCCTTTCTGGGATCTTTTGCTGCACATGACGCACAATGACGTCATCTAGAAGTGATGTCATTGCATCGCTGACATTGGGGGATGACGTTCTAGTTTGGGGGCAAAATTCTATGGCTTTTTGCCTTCAAAACCAGTGTTTGTCCAAAAACTAGAGCGTCAACCCCCAACATCTGTGACATGATGATGTCACTTCCAGGTGTCGTCCCTGTTTGGGGGTGGGGTTTCCTTTGCCAGCCAGTTGGCTGGCAGGGGATCAAAGCCCTCAAAAGTGGGGGAACCCCTGCTGGGACCTGGGGGCTGGGAACCCTAATCTCAAGGAACCAACTAAGATGTTCATATTGAAAAAAAACATACTGACTGGACTACAAAGATCAGGGTGGCCACCCCTTTTTCCAGACTACTACCTAGCTCTTAGTCTGTGTAACAAACAAGGTGGTATTGTGGACAATCTTGTGGTTCCTACAGCCTTGGCTTCTCTTTCTTGCTCCAGCCGCCATGAACTAGCCTTCTGACCTAACCTCTTTCTCCTGCCATTTATCAAAACCTCATCCTACATTAAGTTTGGGTTCTTACCTCAACAGCTCTGTACCACCCTGCTCTAGTCTTTCTTGAGTTCATCATGGTTCTTTTAATAAGTCATTTTCTTGTTTTGAACATAGTAGGTGACATCACCTTCTTCTTTCCCTAGTTCTCTCACAGATTTAAGAGTCCCACAAAAGCTTTTCATGAATGAACCAGCATTTTTTTCCTACATACCTTCTCAATTGCTTTGTAGGTTTTAAGATCTTCTTCGAAACCTTTAATTTTGTCTGAATCTGCTAACATGATGTAGTTTGAGATAGGTGCCCTGGCTCTTCCTTTGGACTGCACATACGAACGGTATTCTGTGGGCAAATCAAAACGCACCACCAAATTGCATTTTGGTATGTCAACACCCTCTTCTACAATACTAGTTGCAATTAGCAAGTTGGTCTCGTGTGCTCGAAATTTTCTAAGTACCTACAAAAGTAACCAAGAAGATATATTTCTAAGTGCACTTACAAAAACCATCAGCTTGACAAAAATTGAATAAAAGGTACTTTCAAAAGAAAATAATCAGTTGTAATAAATTTGCTAAATAAATATACCAGTTCAAAATTCAGTGCTCAGTAAAAAGAAAACTATAACTAGAATGTGATTTTAAAGGACTCTAAAAGCTGTCATCTTATTTAGCTCTATGTAGCTTTCTTGTATAACAGGCATGGATCTCATACCTGACAGTGTGTCATTGTGAAATTCTGCACTCAATTTATAACACCATCAGATACCTCCACAAATTCTGTATGTCACTTTGAACTACCACTAAGAAGTCATTTATATAGCACTTCCTATGCTCAAAGTGCTATACCCACACATTGTTACAACAGCTCTGTTAAGGCAGGCCAGGATTGTCCCCATAATGCAGAGGGGTGTTGATGCAGGCATAGGCGTCAACTTCAGGGGGGCTGGGGAGCTGGAGCCCCCCCCAACTTTTCCAGGAAGTGCTGAGCCTCCCCTGGAGACAATGGCCTGTGATGTCTCTGGCCCAGCCCCAGCCCCCCCCCCCCCCCATCCCTGGCTGGGAAATTGGAAAGTCTACACTCTTGGATGCAGAGATACAGCGAGTTTCCTAGACACATCTAATGAGTCTGTTGCAGAGATTAAATTTAAACTAGCCAGTTTCCAGATCACTGCTCATTCTTGCAGCCACTACACTATATCAGCTTTCACATCTGAGAATTCTCTTGTCACTGAATTCTTAAGCAAGTCAGTACAAAATGACACAGAGTTCTACAATGTATGGCAGTTCTACTGTAGTAACATAACTTTTGTTTGGAGATACCACCATTAAAAGGATATACAGAATGATAAATATATTCCGTACAGTTTAAGTGTTACATTATATTTAAAAAAATCTTTACTTTTTAAGTTATTAAGTCACTTTCTTTTTTACAGTTCAGGATTCGCATCTAGAATTGCCAAGCCCGCTAAGAATCCAGTGGCAAGACTGTAAAAGGTCTTTTTGAACTGCATTTCAGTATACAATATAGAAACCAAGCCAGCATTCCAACACAGCCAAAATTATTATTTATAAGATTTTAGCAATCTTTTCTAACATGTCATGTTGAACTACACATTGCTACAAACCTACTGGCTTGCCATAGGTAATGAATGCCTGAAAATCTGACCAAAGAATAGCTATGACATGTGACATATCTTCAAAGTATTCCACACTGTACTTTCACTGATCTATTCCTCCATAAAAGGAAGCATGCTCCTGCTATGAAAGCTGAGTAGCATTTTTTAACCAAGTCTGCCCTAATCCAAATCATGCAGAAATAAACGTGAAATGTATTTCTGGGAGCATTTTTATGTTTTGTTTTTTTAGTTATTCACTAATAAGACACAACAAACATACGAATTAAAATTGTACAAAGCCTTCAAAAACAGAAACAGGAAATTTACAATGACTGGAAACATGCTATTAAATAGCACTTTGACAAATGGTTGACTTTTCAAGGCAAATATACAGATTTTTACCCTGAAGTATGTTCAACATAAACTTAAGCTCATAAGCAGTAAAGCAACAATTATCACAGAAGGCACATAAGATTTAGCCTGCTTCACAAACACTACAAATGATATGATTGACTGAAACACAGCTATTTATTGGTTATGTTTTAAATGCAAACAGACTTAGAAAGTAAAACACATTCCTTCTACAAAGGTTGATCAGTACATAAAAATTTCACCAACAAGTATGCAAGACTCTCAAGCCAGGGAATTTCCTGGACTTGGCAAAGGTTTCAAATGCAAGAGAAACACAGCATTTTTGGACAATTATTTTCATTAAAGTTACCTCTTCCTGCTTTCGAAATTCTACTTCCATCTGTTTGCTACGTGGCTGATTCTTTCCAATGCCATGTCCAGTTATAAAATTGCTGCTGATGTAAGCCAGCTCTGGGTCTTGCTTGCCAGCTTCTTTTATCAACCTAAACACAGTATACACATTTTAGAAGTCACATGCAGTCGAGAAAATGTTAAATGCTAATCATTCATTCGACAACGGAGGTATGATGACTGACCGTGTCTGTATACTTATGTATGTTCTACATAGACACACACATAGCCTTGTCATTCTCTCCTTAAAAACAAATAAGATACACGTGAACACACATATACACACAAACATACATATATATTCTTCCAGTAGTACAAGGAAAGATTTACATATTTTTTCTTAAGCACAGAAGGTATCATTTTAAGTACTGAGTACCAACTCAGTGGAAAGTTTTTTTCAGCAAGGACTGACAACAAAAATGATGGCCTTAACAGAACTGTAAGGGTTATATAACCCACCATGCTCTGAAACAAGAGTCTGACTCTGACAATCTAGTTAACTTTTCTCAAAGACTAGAAATCGTATATACTGATGTTCTTGTGCCTCTTCGTGGTCTATGGTTCCAGAAGCCACTACAAGCAGCTACGGCTAGCCCTTGCTTCGCCCCATATTACTGGCAAGGAAAGAGCCACTGTCTAGTCAACTCTTACATCTGCTGTGCCTCTTTGCCTTGCCAGTAAAAGCAAAGAAACTGCTGCACTGATGGTTTTCTTTCCTTGTACTCTTTTGCAAGCAGCTGATTTTCCCTCTCAACTGCCACTGCCAAAATACATATTCTCACACGGTTTGCTGCTGGATAGTGAATGAGATGGCTAATCCTAAAGTTCTAAGAAGTGTTTTACAAGAGACAATTACTGGACTTGAAAATATTAAATCGCAAGATTTCCTCTCATCTACTGTAGTTCTCTGCTTCTTGTCTTCTAGGGTAATGTTCAGTCCAAGGAAGTGCGAGTGGTACTATACACGATAACCTCCCCTTCCAGAATATGGAATTTAGTATAATACTTCCTATAGCCTCCTTTCCTTCCCAATTTCTATAAAGTCTGTTACAGTGAACAATTATGTAGAAACAGACATTCTTTCAGGACCTGTATTCATTGTCATACAAATGCAATTATCCAAAAGCCATAGTTCGCAGTTAAGTTTTAAAAGCCAAAAGCAATAATAATCACCATCTTTGGTTTCTCAGTATATGATACAAGAGGGTTATCAACACACATAAACATCACTCCACAGAGATTTTAAAAAACACAATAGCACGTTGTTTTTATCTATAAATTGTACAAATATCTACTATCTTTTCCTTCCTATTTTCATCCTGAACCTCTCTCGTCACTTGAAGTCAAAACCACTAATGAGCTCCATTCAGAACCAATCAAATCCTGATCACAGCATATTTCACATAATTTAGCTGTTCTAGCCATACCACCCTAGGATATACCAAAGTAATATCAAAGTGGATCCAACCATCCTCAAAGGAGCCTTTCTCCCACTGGAGGAAGAGCCATTTAATCTGAAGGAAGACTCCTTAGATTGGAATAGAAGTTTGAACTTGAGCCAAAAGGAAAGGTGGAGTACAAACATTTTAATAAACAAATTTTGCTCAGTGGAGTGGCAGCCAGGCGTAGGATCCTCCCTACTGTATTAGCAGATACTGATTCTATCGTGCCTACACACTATATTGTGGATATTATTTTACTCCTTGCATCAAATGTGTTGATATATTTTTGTGCGTACAAAAAAAAAAAAGAGCGAGAGAGAGAACAGACTATTTGGACATAATCCCTGAACAATTTAATCCAGATTAGAACATTTTTGTAACCTTTATTTAATTAATATTTCCATTTAATTTTACCTGTTTAGAACAACTGCTGTGTATCTTCTTTCCACAAAAATTATTCCACACAGAATATTAGTAAAGGGAGAAGGAAAGTTAGTCTCTGTTTTCTCTTTCTCCTCAATCTCTTCATCTTCATCCTCATCTTCAGAGTCACTCCAAGACACATAATTATCCTGATTCCTATTATTATACCACTCAACACTTTCAAACTGCTGCCGTTCGTAGGGTTTATATTTACGCAAGATTTCAAGCAGTTTTATGACTTTTGGGGTTACAAATTTCAGGTCAAGTGAGGCAGGCGAGAAGTGCTCTTCGCAGAGGGCATGAATTTTCCTTAGGAAAGTGTCTGTAAACAATAAAAATTTCCGGTGCAGCTCCTCTTGCTCGTGTTTAATGTACTTCTGCAGCTCTCTCACCATCATTCCAGCTACTTTATCTGCACACCAAGGTCCCAGAACAAGCAACACTGCTCGGCAGTCAGACAGTATCTGCAAACAAAATGCAATTTGTCAGTTTGGTACAGCACAGCGCTGCACACAAGCTTTTATAGGGCTGCACAACCAGTATATAAGGAAATCAATGAATCTAAAAGCACAAAGTATTCCATTTCTTTGTAGATAAACTAAGGATCAAGGCAGGGTTTACTATTCTCCACACATTTCATTGTAGGAGCAACATAACATCTCCAAAGACTGGTTATAATGGTATAATTTAAAGCTAAATTGCATCTATACTTGATCATGGTTAAAGAAATCCATAAGGCTGTAGAGCATATGGAAATATATGAATGCTGATATTTCAGTCTAGAACAAGGCAAAGCTTGATATGCATCTGCCACAGATACCACGCCAAAGACACCCCTTTTATAAAAATATAGCAGTACCATGAACACACCAGTTGTTAAATAGTGTTGATATAGAAAAGAGCAAGAGTCCAGTGGCACCTCAAAGACTAACAAAATTTGTGGCAGGCTTTCATGAGTCACTGCACCCTTCTTCAGTGCTGATCTAATTCAACATCTGCCTTCTTAAAGCATGTTTTTTTTGTTGCTGTTACTTTTAACCAATTTCAACAAACTTCATTTTTTAAAAGTTTAATAAGTAATTAATCTTGTTGGAATACCGCTGAGTGAAGCGGCCAAAAGTATCAATACACTCAGCAAATGTCCTAAAGATATTATTCACACATTCTTTTCAAGTAACACAAATATTAAATGAAGACAGAACATTGCTCCATAACCTTGAGTACTAAATTAATCACAGTTTTCCTAGTCAGCTTGCTAGACTAAGAAAATGTTGTCCATTTCTGTACTACAGTCTTTGCCACAAAGTCTGGTGCTCATTTGTTATCCTGTCTTTCAGATACTATAATATAAATTTGAAATTAGGCAAACAAAAAGACAGATTCTGTGAAGTGCAAAGACTTGGTCCAGAGGGGGTAACCAAGGAAACAGGTGTGTGGCTGCAATGGCTCTAGAACCACGTCAGGAGTGCTCGACTATCTGTCTTCCATTATCTGAAGCACAAATCCCAACTTCAGTACTTTTTCATTATTTCAAGTCTCAGCTACATAAGTCAAATTGACTAACTACTAATAGGTACAAATCGTCATGTAGTGCAAAAGGAAAACTTATGGTATTTCTTAGTGGAAGGAATCTGGCTTTCTATAGGCTTGGCTGAGAAGCATACTGGAAAAAAAATCAAACCTCTTTAAACAAAACTAGAAGTAAATTCCAGTTAAGCAAAATGATCAGCAAGTATCCTTACCTGTTTAGAAATTAAGGTAGAATCTCTCTCTCTACAATGTATAGGTATGTTGCAATCATTCAAAAAGCTGAGTGCATCATCCAGCTCAGTCAACAGCCTTTCATAGAGACCACTTTTGTCAGTATATGGTCCACAATCTACCACAATCTCACATGGCTGAGAAGTATATCTTTAGGGTGAAAAATAAACATTTTTGTCAACTGTTATGTTTAATAGCTGATGTGCATATTAAGGCACTGAAAAACAGTAGACATGGGGGAGTGGTTGCCTACATGGTCTGCAAAGGAAGATAAAGAAGCAACTTGATCTTATATTATCAAAATGCATTTAATACATTTTTTGTAAACAAGTTGAACCCTTCTGGATCAGAAAGCTCCCCCCCCTGAAACATTTTATAAATGGTATTCAGCAAATATACATGCCCTTCAAGTTTATCAAAACGTACCTGTCTAAGACCACTAGATCAGTTGCTGTTTCAGCACTGCTCTTTAGAATTTTCTCCAGTTTCTGTATCTTTTCTTCTAACTCTGCTGGATCACATTTCCCATTTAAAATGGAGGCTGTTAATCCCAAGATTCGAGGGCATGATGGACAACTCTCACAGAGCTGAAATATAAACCAAATGACTCTTAAGGATGTTATTTTTGCTCCTGCATAGGGCTAGAGAGAAAAGAAGTGGTGAACTGTGGAGACCTGGCTCCATCATAGTATCAAACTAAGGAGGTTTGAGATACTTACACAGTGTAATCCTGAACAGAATTAAACCCTTCTAAACCCATTAGTTTTAATGGACTTAGAATGGAATAAATCTGCTTGGAGATGCAAGTGTGATAGACTCAGAAAATGTCCACGTCTGACTTTGTAGCCCCAGGGCAGGTACAGGGCAGGGACTAATGACACCCTTTTAACTGGGTGGGTGTATCAGGCCGGGATGCCGTTGCCATTGGCTCCATGAAGGGGAAGAATGAGTGTCATACGTATTATCCCATCCTTCTTCTAGTGGCTCAGAGTGGCCTACATTACTTCCTCTTCTCTATTTTATCCTCAGAGTGACTCTGTGAAGAAGGCCGAGAGCAACTGACCCGTCATGCTTTGCAGAGTGGGGATTTGAATACACAACTCCCAAACCCTAGTCTGACACTCTAACTGCTACACCACAGTAGCTCATACTGGGCTTCAGTAGACCCTAATGCTAACAACAGAAGCAATCCAGACCTACCAGATTATTTCTTAACCACAATCAATGATATTGATTTCATGTTGATGCTCCTGAACATGATGTAGGTTTACACACCGACATTCCAATGTTTTAGCAACATATAAAATATCCTAAGTTCTTAATATACTTCCAGCTCAATAGGTCAACCAAAGCCAAGTAGCAATGCAACTAGAAAAAACTAACCTGGAAAATTGTAGTTAGTTTAATGAAAGTTTAAAATAAGCAATTAGCTTTATTTTTTAAAAAACAAACACACACTAATAATGGAATTTAGAACAAGGTGACTAAATAACTACTTTCATTGTCACATTCAGGTATTTCATGGAACATAACACACACTCAGTGGGTCAGCTACAGACGCTCCCAAACAGGTCAGTTAACACAGCTTGAGGAGATGGGGAACATAGAAACAGAATACTAAGGCTGGGTTACCAGGCAAGGGAAGATACCCCAAATGCAGGTGTTCTTTTTTTAAAGGAGGGGAAATTGATTGGGCAGAGTGCAGTGATCTGGCTACACAGAGCGCTGAGCTAAGTCAGGAGAACAGACTGGATTTACAGGAAATATTGAACCTCTGGCAACAATACATAGAAGTAACGATCGTTTTTGTTCTCAGCCATAAAAAGTGATGCTGGTCTTGTAGAAATCTTAATGCAGCAGTTTTGCAGCCTTGTAGGAGGTCAGGCCAGGCAACCTACACTGCTCAAGGTGACTCCATCTACCCACTGCATACTTCCAAACAAGTAACATGGCGCTCTACAAAAGGGCTATGTAGAGTCGACTGAAGTCCTGGTTTTACTGTACAATGTCATGCAACTAGCCCCTAATTTATTTTCACACGTGGTGCCAGTAAGAGAGTCACAGTGATTTCTCTGCCCACTCACCCATTTGACCGTTCCATAGAAAGCTGCCAACACTTAATACGGCACCTAATGCCAGACACTCTTAATGGAAAGAGCATTAGCAGATTCTGCCTCCAGCAGCCACTACCAGTGGCGACAACTGAACAGTATTTCCAGGCATAGTCGGTGTCTACAAGAAGCTTTGTACACTGTTTCTAAAAACAGTTTCCCAAGCCACTAATGCCACTGCCCATTCTGCCTGCGCAGGCTCTATTCATTTTTGCATTCACTCCCAGCAGCATTTGCTTCCCTCACAGCTTATTTCCCATCATACACTGAATCCTTAGCAGAAGGAAGAATGACTATGTCCTTGGAGGAATGAACTGCTGCTAGAATGAGTGAAAACTCAAAGGAGTGAACCACGCTTTCAGCACTAGCCTGGGAGCGCAGGGCAAAAGTATAAGAAAGCATATTCTCCAGTTCTGGATCCCTGCAGTGACTCCTAGCACGCTCCCTTTTATCAGGGACTAGCAAGGGAAGAAGGGGGCTCGATTATATGCAGGTCTACAATGAATGGGGCCAGCCCCCGACATGGTTCAGAAACAACAAATGTCAAGGTAACTGAAGTGTTAGTGCATATTATTAAAGTCCCTCAGTTCGACTTATGATTTTTATGTTAAAAGTGAAAAGCTAGGAGATAGGATATGGACACAACCTACCTTCATAACTTCTCGATAAGGGTGATTCTGGATTGCAAGATGGCACTCATCAAAAATAAGGAGATTAATGTTTGACAGGGACAAATGTTCATTTTTTAAAACATTCAGAGCTACATGACAGGTCATCACCAGAACCTGAAAGATGAACAGAAGCAAGCATTTTAAAAGGTTATTAGTACAGTGAGAAAGGATTAATAGTAAGTCTAATTTTTGTTCAGTATATGCAAATTCAAGACACAAGAATTTGATCTATCACTTGAAAAGTACACCACAACTCCTCCATCCGTAGGCCACTCTGCTGAGATTACAATTTTATGCCAATTCCACCTAGTCTAAGGGACAAACTGATGCCTTCTTAAAATAATGGAAGCCTTCGGTAAGGTGCTTGCTTGGCTCCTGACCCCTCGCCCATAATGTCTAGTAAAACTTACTTTATCTATTCTGTATTCCCTGATCCCACCAGCCATGGAGGTAGAGTTTTCGGAGATTCCTAGAGTAGAGTGACGTCATCTCCTGTTTTTCCCCAGTAATAACTTAACGCCATTTGCTGACACTATCTTCCATGTCGCCACTCCCCTGGGTCCCGCCAACTGCCAGCTACCTACCGTGTACATTTTTTTTAAGTCACACAAAAACTTTCATGCTATCTTTCCCCTCATTCAAGTATTACCAAAGCATTTTGAATGTACAGAGCAGTTCCACATAATGTGTAATTTCTGGGAGTAATTTTGCATTGTGACATACATCCAGCAGTGACGAACAGAGCTGGGACTATATTTCAGTTAATGTGGAAGGGAGTGTGGCTGATGCTACCCCCTGGTTCTTCCCCAGACACAACCCTTCTCTGCCCAGCTTTGACTTCTGTAGTACAGCTGCACTATCACAAGTGATCTGTTCCTCTAATGCAGCACTACATAGCTGCCTTACTGCAGCACTCCTTGCGCCTGTTTTTTGCAGTGAACCATAGGAATGGGTCTCTCTCTCTCTCTCTCTCTCTCTCTTTTTTCATTCTATATTTACCTTGCACTGATAAAAGGGAAGTTTTCCCAGATACCACTGAACTTGAAAACTAAGATTCTAAAGAAACACAACCACATTTCTGACATCAGATACAGCAATTGCTTCTCCAGATAAATGTATTCCTGCTACTCCGATTAAAACACACATCTTGAAGCATGGACTACTAATGATTATCAAAAGTAAAAGCAAATAGAGTAAGATCAGTGGACAACTCCAATAGGGGAGAAAACATATTTCATAGTGATTTTAGTTCCAGGACCCAGGGAAAATACTACTTAAGGAGCAACAGAACAGTACAGGTTGCCAACAGCTAATTTTCATTCAAACAGTGTGGTATATGTGTGTCAGAAGCCACATCTGATGTTAATGTAGCCCCAATGTTACCTTACTGCACCCAATGAGCACAGGAAAGCTGCTATACAAAACGAAATAAAAAACGCTTTTTGTCCACTTTGGTTTTTCCACATGCTTTCCTGGATCCGTAGCATTACCTATTTCTTGGAAATCAGAACAACTTAAAACTTTGGAGCTGGTTCATTTTACAGACATTTATGGTAATAACTATGAAGAGATCTGATTTTTCTTACCTGGTATTTAGCAAATTCTTGGTTCCATTTCTCTTTTGTCCAAGATTCAGTTATTTCTAAACTCGAATACTCTCCCACCTTGAGATCGGAATGAGTTCTAACAGTTGACACTTGCTGAGCAACTTGATTTGCTTGAAAGAAGAGGTGGAGTTTCAGCAATACAACAACTTGAATTGTCAGGCTGACATGCTAAATATAATAATCTTAACTTAAAAAATATGCAGAATAAAGTATCATGGCAAGTTGTTCAGTTCTGATTTGCTTCTTGAATACATGCATCATTAAGTAGGTATATGTGTAAACGACAAGCATTTACTTCACTCAGACATAGCCCCATATATAACTTGAAGTCATCTTAACAGATAGCAAAAAGTGGGCTTTTATTGGCAAAATTAGTTAGGAAAAACAAATTATCAAAATTAATTATCATTTTTCTGAAAAAGCAATATGGCCCCAAATTTTATACAAGAATTGAACATTTTTCTCAGACTTGTGCCCATTATGCCCTTCATTAAAGGTTATATTACTTGCTTACCAGAGTTGACCAAAAATACTGTTCTCTTTCCATTTTTGTTAAAGTCTCCCCTGATCTGATAGGACAGTTCTTTAATGAGTAGTACTGCAATAAAAGTCTTCCCTGAGCCAGTGTTTAAACAGACTATTGTATTATGATCCAGAGCTGCTTCCAGCAGTTCAACCTGTATCAGCAAATAATGTATTTTAAAATTAATGTTTATTTTAAAAATACCTAAAAAATGTTATCTAGAGAGACTTCCAATGAATCAATAAAATACCATCAATTAATCAATAAAATACCATAAATGAATCAATAAAATACCATCAATGAATCAATAAAATACCATCAAAGCCACAGATGTCACTCAGGCCAATGAGGTGCCAAAATTGCCTTATTTTGTTTAGAAACACATTCAAAGGGCCCATTAGCCCTCATGAAACAACTTACTAGAATAATTCCTGCAAGTATTGATGCAGCTCTAGTAATTTTCCAAGGGATGATCCTGCAAACAGGATCTCTGTCCCCCCAAAATCCATACCATAATAACTTTTTTCGCATGAATGAGCTCAAACGACCGATGTTTTGAAGAGTCACAATGTGAGCAGCAAGTATTCTGCCACAATCATCCCTACAAGTATTATTCAGAGCTTTGCAGCTGCAGAAGTTCGGAAAACTGAAACTGCACAAGTGACATTCTAATCTGCCCAAACCACTTGAAAATGCAGAGTAGTGTGCTAGAAGTTTAGAAGTACTGAATGTTTTGCTTGGAGTTATACTCTGTGGGGTCAAGCATTATGATTATGAGCACAATAGTCAAAACCTTCTGCTATATTCGTAACGTGACAATCTCATCACAGCTCTGGTAAGATATTTCACTAGTCTAAAGCCAACTTTTGTCAACTTCAGCAACAGCTGGTGATGACAAATGCCTCTGGAATTAGCAGAGGAATGAGCCGTGGTGAAGAGACACTCTAAAAGAAATAACATGGCTAAAATATGGATACCAGCCTCCAATAAGCAGCTAGGTTTAATTTTGCTGTATAGATGACAAATATTAGTACCTGATATTTTCTTGGCGTGTATATGTTATCATGAATTGCTTCTTGTTGCCACGGCAGTCCAAAAAAAGGACCCATCGGCGAGGAAGCAGGGGTCATGAGCTGTAGTCCTGCCATGCTGAGGGACTGCAAAGCAGGGCTTTTCATTCATTCATCCAGTGTTTCTGTCATTGCATTTTTGTTCCAGCACAGCTTACTGTAAGGGGGGGGGGGGGGGGGGGAGAGAGTGTTAACATAATATACAAACCAAAAAGTTGTTTATTCATATCTATGGAACACAATGAAAATATTTAACCTGATTAAGGGATTGTGGGGTCACAGCTTCTCCTCACCCCAACTTCTTCCCTCTAGATTGTGAATTCTCATAACCTGTCTCTTACTAACCTTAACAGGTTCCATATTCTAGCTAAAATGGAACCCTGGTTAGCACTAACAATAGTTAATGGCAACATGGCTCTTAATCTAGTAGGGGAAATTCATGGTTGCGGAAGAAATGTGGAAAGAGACCATGTGATCAAGCAGACACCACCCTCCACCAACAGCCATGTTTAGAGACCAGGTTGCATTATACGAACATTGACCAATAACAGTACAATTCCCAGCTATTATAGAGTTCATGATACATAAATCCGTTGCCATAAACATATTCACTGAAAGTCTGTTTATGAAGTCTAATGCTTTGGCTTTAAAAAACCCCGAAACAAACCAATTCAGCAAATTAGCTATAAAATAATTATCCCTATAAAGAATAAAAATCCTCGATATTGGTTCATAGTTTTTCCAGTAATGAGGAAAAATACAATCTACACAATACTGTACTATTAGAGGCATGTAGAAAATATTGAAATATGGATTCACACAAAGCATCTTAAATTTGCATTGAAACTTAAGTTCTACTGGGTTGTAAAAAGGTTCACATGTTATATGAAAACAAGAGCATCTGATGAGTGGAACTCCTGTCAGCTTCCTCCATTATCAATTCTCTGACAAAGCTATGAAAGAGAGAAGCAGCTTGCTTTTAGAACTATGGTCAAGGTGAGAAGGAGCCCTGTCTCTAGGGATGTAAATTTTATTTAAAAACATAAGCTTTTGAACATTTACAGCTCACACTCTGTCTAGTCTATACACCCATTCTTATGTATTAATAGCTCAGTAATCGGTTTTTGTTAAGGAAAATGAACATGTTTATGTGATTTTGTGTGCAGATGATTGTATGCATAGATAATCTGCAACGGTAACCCTTTGCCAGTTTTCCAAGCCTTGGAAAATGCTCTGCATTAACTTTCTGTCACTCTTAGAGACTGAATTCTAGTGAAGGGCAAAGTTCCCTGAAATGCTCTTCCAGCTCATTTCCTTCTGTGTCCTGCTCACTCTCCTTTCTGTTGTAATCTTAAGAGCATCACCATAGAGCTCTTCTGAGCTGCATGCAATTTTTTTTTAACCCTGGCTCTGTCAGTTTGAGCTTCTTAGTTCAACACAGGAGAGTTGCAGGAGCTTTAATTTAGCAAAGATCTAGATAACGTGTGAAAGAAACCACATATTTTTGTGGCATGGATCTAACAGGGAGGCAGTAAGTGCAGGCTTGGAAACTCTGACAGGATCACTGGGCTTCATGGGATGCTCCACAGACTGATGGAACAGACACCTTGCAAATCAGCGATTTCCCCACTTCTGTTGCTTCTGAGGTAAGGTTGGAGAAGACTCCTCTGAAACAACTGCTTGAAATCAAAACTCACTCTTCAGCAGATGTGGCAACTGTAGCACATTTTAAAGTGGAAAATAGTGGCAAGATGTCTTTCTTGATCAGCTGCCAGTAGCTAAGGCACTCATGCACTACTGAAGCATTGTGCGGTGACCGAGCAATTTAAAAGCACAGCAGCTATTGCCCATCTCTGCTCCTTGAGTCTTCCAGACAAGTCATACTTGCCAAAATGTTTCAGCCTCAAATGTGTTAGTTTGATCCAGTACTGTTTTGTGTAGCTCGGCTTTGTAATGCACATACATGGTTCAATGGTGTATTCTCATGTTTTGTGGAAATAGAGTCAGGTATCTCTCCTTTTCACACGTGCCGTCTTTCCCGCTCTGGAAAAACTGTGACAGCTTGCATTATCATAGTGTCAGTGTCCCATTTGCTGCCACTGAGGCAGCAGATGTAGTCAGCGGTTACAATTATACAGCCTTCCTCAAGTAACATTTTAGCAGCGTAGAGTGGATTGCCTGGATCCTGATCCATCCACGATTCAAGTAAACCATAATTAGTAAGAAATACAGCATTGCAAACAGCTGGAATGCTAAAATCTTTCCTAACAAACTGCAATATAAAGCAATCTGAAGTTCTAATGCCCCTCAGAAATTGGGAAGCTCAAAACAGCATCACCAGCAAGGAACAACAGAACCAGAGAATGCAAAATCTTTAAATTTTATTTTCCAAATAAATTGATGCGGGATCATGAGAAATCACACAACACAGCTGTTTCTAACAATATTATTTTTGTATTACAAGCAATTCCTAGCCCTTCTAGTAAGAATATAAATAGATGTGCAGTAGATGGATGCCCAAAAAAGCCCCAAAACAAAACTGAACTAAAAAAAAAAACAGACTTACTGTATTAATTTCTGTGACCTCTGTGTGTACGTTCTCGGAACTGCATTTTGACACCATTATAACTCCTTGTAAGTTAATCACATCGCTGCCAAGCTCCTGCTCAAATAAAGAAAGTTTTGTAGAAGAAGAAAATGAAGCTTCCAAAAATACTTAATTACAGTGGGTTGTATCCAGCACTTGTGTATCCTGACAGCAGAAGAGCAGTTCCACTAGCAAGGGGCTGCCTCCCCACTGTAGACTCCCTACAATGTGCCCAGCACTGCTCCTAAGGCCCCCCATGAAGTCCTGAAGTAACATTTAAGGAGCATGGTTAGCTGCATCAAGAGGGGGAATGCAGGAAAGTTTCACTCTGTGAACAGAGCTCTAACCACAGATACAGTGGGATACAGTGCTAGGGTTGCCAGCTCTCAGTTGAGAAATACCTGGAGATTTTGGGGGTGGAGTCTGGGAAGGGCAGAGTTTGGGGAGGGACTTCAAAGGGGTATAATTCCATAGACTACACTTTCCAAAGTGGCCATTTTCTCCAGGTGAACTGATCTGTGTCACCTGGAGATCAGCTGAAATCCCAGATCTCCAGCCACCAGCTGGAGGTTGGCAATCCTAGCAACACGTTCTTTCAGTCAAAAGGTATGAAGTACTGACATGCCACTTCTTATTACAATTAACATTTTCAGTATTACATTAATTGATACTATTTAAAGTATCACAAATACATTAATAAAGTGAGAAGGCAAAAACAGTTGGTCCCTTATGTACATCATTATATATGAAGGCTTCTCTGTGACTAAAGCTTTCTGCATACAGAGATTAGCTAATGGGACACAGAGAAAGGAATCAGCAATAGGCAGCTCTAGCATATTTATTCAGATAATTTATATGCTTCCTCTCCGGAGATAAATTTGAGGCAGTCACAAGGTAAAACAACACAATAAAATCATTAAAACAGCATACACATAATCAATAATTTAAAAACTATTAAAAAGCAGTTTAAAAACAGCCTAACAATGATAGTCAAACAGTTCTATAGCCTGAAGCAGATCATAAAAACCATTTTAAACACCCAAGTTAAAAGCACTGCTAACAAGTAGCAGCAAAAGTAAAGTATTGTAAGCACCAGGTAAGCCTCAAGGGGGAGGACATTCCAATGGCAATTGTATGAAGCAATGTACACATGAAAGTGAAAAGGATACACCTTATTATTATTACTATTGCAATTGTACTGACCTCTTAGGTATTTAAGATCTCTCCACCATATCAAAAAACCAGCATAGAAAACTAATCAGGTAGTGATTATGTAGAACAATGAATCCTTATAGCCACAAGCTTAAAACAGAGAAAATCAAACCCCACTCCTCACAAAAATGCTATTTTAACTTATTAGAAAAGACAAAATATATATTTTCTCTGTTCTTACTCAAGAAGTAAAAAGCATAAATGGGAATGCGGTATTATAAAATTATAATATACTATATACAGGAATAGTCATAATAACTAATTATGCAGCAAAAGGTACCACTTTAAGGAATGCAAAGTTATCTCAAAGAGAAGCATTTTCCTAGCACCCCCACAATTACTGTTTACTGTGAAATCCACGGGGCAAAAGGCTTGTCAAAGAGCTTGGAAGGGATCATGCTGGGACTGTAGATTGCTCCTTTTAATTAAAGTGCCTGTAAGGACAACTTTAAAGGAGGTAATCTGCAACTTGCAGCATGCCACTTACCAAAGCACTTCCAAAAAACAGAGGGAGTGATAATACTGTGAATGGAATCCTTGAGAGTGGCAGGACAGTTGCCAGTTTAAAGGAGACAGACTTTTTTTGGGGGGGGGGGGGGAGTACAGCAAAAGCAGAATCCTTCCCCCTTCCTGTCCAGCTGCTTCACTGAATTCCTAAACATTTTCATGCAAATGAAAAGGACTTTTTATAGCCATTACCACTTTCCTTGCCAACTGCCAGACAACTTCCCCCTTTCTGTTCAGCCTTTTTACTGCATTTCCTAAACTGTACTCTAGAACAAAACACATCTTTAAAAACCTTTGTTTCCCCTCTCTCTTTCCATTTCCCATTTGCCTTTTGCCACTTCCCCAGTTCTTCTAACCTAGTTTACCCTAGCTTGGGAATAAGCATATGGTCCTGGGGTGGTCACTCCCACATTTGCTTAATCACTCCTGGAATAAGAAGAAGAAGAAGCCCTCTTTCTGGGGAGGAATGTATGGCAGCAGGCAAGCTATGCACTCCTTTTGACAGTGTTACAGTTTTATATGCAACAATTTCTATTGTATATATTCTCAGACTGAATTAAGAGCATGTAAATAAAACTGAACAAATAGCATGAGAATCTCCCTTAGAAGATGTTGAAGCTTCTAAAATACTGGTGAGTAGCCATGGTGGTCTGAATCAGAAGAAAAAAAGGTGTGATCACACAAGCAGTTTGGCCCGACATAGCCACTCCTCCCCTCCAGATCAAATGGGTGCAGTCATACAGCCACATCTGCCGGGCATTCCCTGCACATACTCACCCCATCGTAGGACGACCTGAAGCCGGGTTAAAAAGGCACCACATCACAAGTGATGCTTTTGGTTCCCTGCACATTCATTGCATGTGGCCAAATGTCTGGATGTGAGGTAGTGCGCGCAGAATGGATTGGTGGGCTGTAGACCCGTTCCCGCCGCTGGGGGGGGGGGGGGGGTGTTGGAATTTTTGCCTATATGCCCATATGTGTGCACATGCATTTTGAAAAATGATCAGGCAGAATGCTCCATGGCTGAGGTGCTGCAGTAATGTGGATGCCTGACCACAGGAGGTCCGTGTGGGTAAACTGCAGTAGTGTGTGCTATGCCTCGCAAAATTTAAAACCAGTACAATAAGAGGCGGTGCCATATCATGCCAAGCCGTCAGTGGGACCACAGCCAAAGTTTGAGCCCAGTGACAACTTTAAGGCCGACAAAGTTTTATTCTGGCAAAAAAATCCCCACCCTCTACCTATATGTAATGGCTGGTGACTTCTGTTTCAGTGTATATGAAGAAATATAAAGGTAAAGGTTTCCCTGCACACAAATGCTTGTACCTAGAATAAAACTTTTTTGGTCAAAGGTGCCACTAGTCTCAAACTCTGTTCTTTTGAAATACAGTTCCGCTTGGTGAATCACCATGTGGTGAGAGTGGGGCAAGGTACTGAAAGAAGGAATGCCCTGAGAAAGCATCTATAGCTAAATGCAGCAAGATATGTTAGAAAGGTGAGAGTGGATGGGCTATACAACAAATTTGGATTTTTGCATTCGTGTCACAACAAAGCAGAGTAAGCAGAAAGCATTAAGCACATCAAGCCAGTACAAACTAGGGTTCAGAATTCCCACTTAGCACCCATTAAGAAGACAGTTTGCTTTCAGACATCCTGCTAAACTGAAGCAAATGGTGGTTTATGAACTGCGACATACATAGGCTGTGAAAAGACAAGCGTATTTATGACAATACATATCATGATTACTAAATTATGAAATGCTTCATATGTATTAATGGTAAGGTAATATTAAGCAAATATTAAAGCACACTCTGTATAAGGTAAAAATAGCTTAGAAAAGTAGCGATGTAGTAGTAGAAATAGATAAAATCAATAAAAATCTTTTTTAAAAAAATGATTACTAAATTATGAAGCTGCCAGTCACTCTGGAATACGCAGAGAATCTTTTCGTAAAATCAAAATGATATACAGAACAATATTTTAAATGATTATCCTCCTCAGGTCAGTAAAATGACCCTTCCACCAACTTTAAAAATAAAAATGCACAGACAGATAAATTACACAGGACTCTAAAAAGGGGTCAAGTTTCTAAATGCAAGTATCAATCTACAAGTATTCCCTTCTGAACCACTCTGATAATTATTTTTAAAAGCTGAAATGACTAAAAGGAAACGGAGTCTAAAATGAGGACTGCTACTCAAGTAACATTCAAAACTCAGATACATACCTTAGAATTATTTCAGAGCATTTTTTCTTCCTTGAATCCTGATACTGAGTTTTTCCAGAGTTCCCAAGCCTGTAATTTTGTTTCAACTTAGATAACCTAGAGGACAACATAAGAAAGCACATTTTAACAAACTCTAATAAAACCCAACCATGTCATGCAACAGTCTGCTTTCCTGTATTTTAGTATTTAGCTCTGAAGCAACAACACATGGCCCTTCAAAATCTAATCATATGTCCTTTTTGGCCAAGGATACAGACAGTGAGTATAGGAAATATTAGCTTTAGGGACTGAACATATTTACACATTTTGTATTTTATCTGGTAAAGTTAACCAAGCTCCTTTAGATTTGCAGCTGGTTCTACCCCTCTGTAAAAAAACCTTAAGTCTTAAGTAAACGTAATACTCATTGTAATGTAGGATAGTGACATGCATCCATTTTATACAATATATCATACACAATAGTTATTTGTTACTAGGAAGTAACATATACAGCATCAGAGATTAACTGTTGAACACACTCCTGCAAAAGGCAGCAGCATATCCACAAACCTGTTTCATACATTTCTGTATGTTAAAATTAAATATTAATGGGCTTTTAAATTTAATTTTTATATACCATTTCAAAAAAAGCCAATAGATTTTTCGGCCAGCAGAACAGCTCATTTTAAAAAGAACGAGGTCACCCACAGGAACTGGGGAAAGAAGTTACCGTGAGAAAGACTGGGTCAATTTTCCACTCATGTTTGGGATATGGTCATGGCAGACAATGGGACAAATAACATTAAAAAGATCCATCCAGCCTTGTTGACAGTAATCCGGTCTATCACAAAATTTATCTCAAAAGGCTACAGTACACATTATCAACAGGCTGATACAGGCTGCTTCACGCTGTTCCTTATTTGAAGTATTTCTATCCTGCCTATCCACAATGCCCAAAGTGGCTTACAAAATATAATTTACACAATTCAAAACATGGTTAAACACGTGATCAAAATATATCAAGTAAAAACTGCAACATTGCTACTACTGGCTGCCAGAGATATTCATTAGTTATTTCCACTAAAGTCATGTTGAAGTAATTCCACTTTGCAACATTTATAGGAGGAAGTGAATGCAGGAGCTTTCTGTCACATGCCCTACAGGCTGTTCCAAAGTGTGGCTGCAGCCGGTGAAAAAACAGCACACACAGGATGTAACTGAATGGGCCTCCTGAATAAAGGGGACTGCCTGAAGTGAAGCACCTGCTGACCTTAGTTGGCACACGGGATCATATGTGAAAAATGGTCGACTGGATAAGTAGGTCCCAGGGCTTTAAAGGTGAAGGGGCTTGCTTCAGGAGTTACTTTGAAACTGGGGTAATGCTTTGAAAATATTTCCCTGCCTCTAAAAAAGAAGCTATTTTTAGGCATGGTTAAAGATTTAATTATATGTTATCACCCCCAAACCCCCCAAAACCGAGGACTTTACAAGATCTGATACAAATTGGCACCAAATTTTAAGCCACATGGAGCAAATAATGTGATGAATTTTTTGCTTTTATATTCTCCTCCATTTGTATACCTTATGATTTATTGGGCATACAATAAAAAAGAGAAAAATATTTTTAAAAGGAAAATAGAACAGGTGTCCAAATTCTTTTAGTCTCTAAAGTGTCACTAGACTCCTGTTCTATTTTGTTTCCACAAACTAAGACAGTTACCAGTCTGGATTTCCCCCCAAAAGCATTATCCCATGATGGGAATCTTTATTCCATAAGGGTGAACCTAGGTCCTTATTCCAAACATTCCTGAGATTCTGCATATCATGTTTAGTAATCAACAGCAAATATTTGTAGAAAAATATTGTTGGTTTTGTTTTCTGCATCAATTCAACTGGAGTTTCCAGGAGCAAAGAGGACTCGGAGACACAATGCCACAGAGCCATACTTAGATACAAAAAATGTTGCAATTGTAAATTCTGCCATTCAACAGAAGTTGACAGGTCATATCTAGATCTTGGCTAGGGTTGCCATCCCCCGTGGGGCCAGGGGATTCCCCAATTTTGGGTCCCCCAATCTGCCATGGCCCAGCTGGCCCCTGAGAAGCCCCCTTCCGGCTCTGCTGGATGACATCACCCAGGAGTGACTCTACGGTTTTGAGGCCCAAAAACCCACAGAGTTTAACCCAAAACCTAAAGTGTTGTCCCCACCACTGGAAACATGATGACTTCACTTCTGAGTGACATCTTCGTGGTGTGCATGCTTTGTGCGCGTGCCAGAAGAACTCAAGAAAGGATTGGGAGTCTCCCCGCCGGCAGCGAGGTAGGACCTGGTAACCCTAACCTTGGCTGAGAAAATGACAAAAACTCATCATCATAGTATCGATTGGTCCAATGTGAAAATTCCCCTATCAATCCAAGTCTTCCATACAAAAAGATTTCCCCCCTATTTTTATGTCTAGAATGGCCCGTAATGCTAGTTTAATAAGTGAAAATGGATCATAATGATACGGTCGTGACACTGTACACCATTGTTCTCTAGCTGCAGAAACTGCAAGAGGAATGGGATCCACTCTAGCATAAGAAGACCCTAATGTCCTCCAATTAGAGAGGAGCACCAGACAAGAAGCCTCCAAAAGAGCTTGAGATGGATAGTCCAACTGTGAGTGATCCTTATAATTAGTACAAGTTAACAAGTATGCCTGATGATATAAACTAAGATGAAGGAAAACAAATCCTCCTTCATTGAATGGAAGCTGCATCCTCTCAAAAAAAAACTTTAGGCTTTCATATTTTTCTGCATTCCTCCCCCCCCCCCCCCCCCAAGTTTGCAGAGAAAATTTCCTGCTGTCCATCTGGCCCTGATCTGCAGATTTAAATATCTGTAGATGTGGTACAGTTGGCTAGTAAACATATATTATGATGATCATATGATGTTTTTTCACTAGGTCCCAAGTTCTTGAGAGAGATATTGTTTTAGTACAACACATTCCTCTTCTTCCCAGACTCCCGTTCCTATTTGTAATGGGCAATTTTCTAACAAGTGTGCACTTAGGAAAATACTCTCTTGCCATGTAGAAAAAGCTACCACCATTGAGTAAAGTTTCACTGAAGTTTTAACATCTACATTTGACACAAATATACAAAACGCAGGTCTGCTTTTAGTACCTTCAGAACATCCACCTCAACAGAGAAGTCTTATCGGTCTTCCCTAATACACCTCATGCAAGCTTGTTAATTACCATGGCCACCAAAAATATTTAAGATTAAAAAAGAGACCATTAAACAGAGACCACTAGTCCCCCACCACCACCACCATCACCATTTACTTACAGCTAAACTAACACACTGTTGGTCAAACTACATGCCGAAGACTCAGTCAACCTCTAGTACAAAAACAGCAAGTTTACACCACATTAGCATGAAAATAGTTTTGGCGCTCTCCACTTGACAAAAGGCCTGCTGCTGCAGCAGCCAGCCAGCCCTTCCTGTCTGATGGCCAAAGGCACACCCAACTTGCCAGAATGACACCACACAGCAGCAACACCAGTTAATTACAACAAATAAGTTACCCCTCTTCTTCAGTGCAGAATCAGCCATGAGTACATTCCCTTTATGGAGCATATTTGGAAGTGTTATACAGTATATGAAGGAAAATTCAGTAGCCAGAGTTGAATGCATATCATTTTTCTTCTTCTATACTGTATTAGTCCTTGTACATAACAGGGGAAGGAATGTTTGCGCTATATGACAAAGGATATAAGTGAAATGAGATCTTGATGTATCCTTAATTTTGTCAGTATTATTCTGATCATAGCATGGTGTCCAATAATAAGTATGATACTCTTTAAAATATTGTATGAATTGCTACATTTTAGTCCTTCTATCACACTCGGGGGGGGGGGAGGTATTGATTCTATAAAATATAGGCATTTATACATCTGGTACCTCCCCCCCCCCCCCAGATTATTTCTGTTAAGCATTATGAAGCTTATACCAACTACATCCTAAAAACTCAAAAGCAGTAAAGTTGATAAAATTAAATGCCTATTCAGGATGCAGCAAGCCAAACTTTTTTTTTTTTTTTAAGTTTAAAAACGCCCATGGCAGTGCTTTCAGCACAAAACAGACAGGGCTGCTGCTTGTGTTAGGCAATCTAGAAATATATTTAACGCCCTTACTCCTCGCCTTTAAAATAACTCACTTCAGAAAAAAATAATAAAATGTAGACTTATCTTGCAATCAGATCAGCATAGTCAATCCATCAGTACAAAATAAGCCTTGCAAACATATGCCTCATTTTCAAACAAAGCCACAGGCAAGTGGTCAGATGATGGAATTTTCACAGCCTCTGCATTTTTTCCTCCATGGGATGTCGTAGCAGCTGCTGCCCTGGGCTTGTGGGGGGGGGTTCCAGACACAAGATTTGCATAAATGTAAATCAAATACTCCTCCCTCCTATACAGCTAAAACAGAATGGCAAATTGCCAACATATACAAAGGAGTAGTGAGGATTTTCCTGTCCGCTCCCTGCAAGGCCCTTATTTTGAAATGTATACTTCTTTTACTTAAGGACAAGCTCTACCATATGACAACCGAGAATATTTCTAGTGCACTCTTTCGGCATATGGGGCTGGTTACCCCAAGTTATCTCATCAAACAATTTTGAAAAATGTTCTCAGGACATACTCCTCTTCTCCCCGCTGCCCCACCACTTGCTATTGAAAAGTTTCCATCAAAAACTGCCCAGTGGTCATGGTGATTGCTACAGGGGGTGATTTCTTTGTCAGGCCAATCACCAAGAAAGGCTTATGTTGGTCCCTCCCAACACATACTTTGAACGGTTCCCCCTCAGTGCCATTCCTTGGCTAGCTCACATGGGCAGTGAACTGCACTGGGAGGAAAAGGCAACCAATATGAAATGTGACTCACCTCTTCTATATGAAGAATATCATCTTCTGTAGAAACCAAAAATGAGATCTAGCCCATGAACAGAATTTATGTAGTGATCACCAATTCTGAAGGCCCTGGACATGTGACACATCATTTGAACGCTGCTGTTCTGACGCAAGCAAAAAATGATGCTGATCCAGGGGGCACACAGTTCTCCTGTGTCCTAATCTAGGGGGACACCGTGAACATATGAAAAAGCCCACGGTAGATTCACCAGTGTTTTCAGTTGTGTTAGTTGGAGTAAGATGACATCTGTTGTGAAAGGACAACTCATGAGGTCAAAAGAAACTCTATGCTACTATGTTCTTTTAGTCTTTTGTTTTGACCAGAAACTCTTCTTGAGACTCCTCTGGCTTCTCTCTTATGTAAAGGAAAGAGGCCAGGCAGACTTGGGAATGAAAACTAAGTCCCCAAACCATAAGATTTATTCTGCCACTGCTGTTACACACCCTGAAGGTATTCTTGATCAGAGAGGCAGAGAAGCTGTTGCAACAACTGCTACAACCATTGCTGCACTGAAGAGTTTGATGCTGCATGTGTCCTAAGTACATTTTTTTGTCAGTCCTTCGGTGTTAATGCAGCCAAAGGAGCGCCAACCACAGAGGACTGCAATACATTCATAGAGTACAGATATCCTTCCCACATTGCTTTAAATATGCTCAGGAAATAATCCAGGAAAAGGTCCACCAGTTCCGTTTTGGAAAAATAACCTTGAGAAAAACAAGCACTTTATTCCATATTTCAGTTTGCAGCTTGCTAAAATTTCCACCCCACCCCCCCAAAGCTCTTCCATTCACACCACAGTTTACCCTGGTAAAACAATTCCTCAGCCTTTCAAACACTGAGAAGCAGAAAGGTCATCTTTGGCAAGCTTGCATTGGAACTTGTTTACCTAGCATGGAATGCCAATTTCCAAACTTTATTCCACATGGAAATGGCACCAATGTTCAGAGAGCAGAATATCAGAAGAAGAAAAGAGATTGGATTTATACCCTGCCCTTCAGTCAGAGTCTCAGACCAGCTTACAAAATCCTTCCCCTTCCCCTCCCCACAACAGACACCCTGTGAGGTAGGTGAGGCTGAGAGAGCTCTTTTGAGGACTGCTCTATCAAGCAGCTCTGACAGAACTATGGCTTGCCCAAGGTCATCCAGCAGCTGCAAGTGGAGGAGTGGGGAATCGGTTCTCCCAGATTAGAGTCCACACACTTAACCACTACGCCAAACTGGTTCTCACATACTATGTGGCTACCAATCCTGCCTGGTTTGAAGAATATTCCTTATATGGAAAAACTAATTTATTCCCTGTTCCAAAACCTTGAAATTTCTTGGATCCTTGACATGATTTCTATGAACAGAGCCTTGAAATTCACTATCATCCCTATGAAGCAGACGTCCACAGCTATCCATCATCCTTCTATTATGTGAAAGGATCCATCTTTTTCCATTTATGGGCAGGGTGGAATTTCAATCTGTCCCTCAAAAAGTGTACACACTGAGAACTGAGATTAAAAAATTATCATGGCTGTCACAACTTGTTCACAAGCAGAAATCCATATAAGATTAAATTTAAGAATATGCCATTTGAAATATTATTCAATTATTCCCCAGAATGACTTATAATTTGTACTCATCTGCTTCTATATTTTTAACAACTTGCAAGACGTGGTAAGAAAGGAATGGTTGCAAAAAATCTGAGGAACCACAAGATAAATCCCATAATAATCCCCCACACCTCCTTTGGTCATCCCCTCAGGACCTCTTGAAGGTGCCCAGCCCCAGCTTGGTTTGGTTACCTGTTATGAGGTGAAGGGCTTTCTCAGTGATGGCCCCTGTGGAACGCAGTCTCTGACATCATCCACACCCTGCAGGACTTGCTTAGTGCCCACTGAATTGTAAGGCTGAATTGTTCAGGTTGGCACTTGGAGGTTAACCAGATCCTTTGGGCTGGTTTGATAGTGGTATGGTGCTGAGTTAGATTTTAATATTATATATATTAAACTTGATATATAACTTGATTTGGTTGCTTTTTCACTTATTTATTATGAAGTGACAGTGAGACACCGTGTGAGTGGTGACTAAAAAAATCTAATACAATAAATAAATCACTATGAATATGATTTGTTCTCAGAATTTAGGTATTTTCAAAACACGTGTCCTATTTCGGCTAACGCCTGTGTGAAAACCGAAGCAGACTTGTGTGTCTGTCATCTTACCAGGATAGGAAACTGCATGCATAAATGAATGCTTCACATGTGACCCCGTAGCTCAAACAAACAAAACACAACTCCCACTTCCTTGCTACCACTAAACTTTTTTCATTCTTTGCCACTGTAATGCACTGCATGTGAAATTGAAGACCATCTAGAAACTTTAATTAGTTCAGAATGGAGCGGCAAGTATGCTGACTAACGGAAACTATTAGGACCATATAGTGCCAGTGTAGTGTTTTGAAATTATCTTGCAAACTACCAGTATTTTCCAGGTACAATTCATAGTGAGGACTCTTACCCTTTTAATAATAACTATTATTGTAAGCCGCCTTGAACCAAGAGAAAAGTAGGATAAAACGTTTCAATAAAATAAATAAAATAACAGCGTGCCATCAAATTGCAACCAACTTATGGTGACTCAAGGACATGGGGTTTTCAAGGTGAGAGATGAACAAAGTTGGCTTTGTTCATTCCCTTTCCTCTGCACAGCAACCCCAGTCTTCATTGAAAGTCTCCTGTCCAGGTACTAACTGTGGCTGACCCTGCTGAGCTTCCAAATTCTGACAAGATTGTGCTATTAGGCTGCTATCTACAGGACAGTATAACTCACATGAACCTGCCCAATTGTTAGGAACTAAGTTTGAGGACCTATTCTGCGGTCCCCACCCCCAAGGCAGCATGGGTAGTAACTAGATGAGGGGCTTTTTCCATGGGTACATTTGAACTGTGGAATTCCTACCTACATCTATTTTCCTTTGAGTTCCAGGTGCTAAGTGAAAACAATTTATTACCTCCAGCCCATCTAATGCTGCTGTGTTACTGACTTTATTGTACCCATTGAATGTTATCCACTGCACAAGAAAATATTCATATAATTCAAAAACAAAGCATTATTTCATTCATAGTAATTCAATATCAACAAGTATCTTAAAGATATAAATTGCTTAGTATAAGTATTGGTAATATATTGATACCATCAGCAACAGAAATGATAAAGGACCTCTCTTGAGGAAACAATGAAGCAGAATTAAGGATCTTAAATGAGGAAAGGGAAAATATGTTCCATCATAGAACAGCAAAGGGTTCCATTAATACTGAAAAGTTTTAAATTCCAGTAATCTTAGAATATGACCGTTCAAATTCATTAGAACTGAAAAACAATGGTTTTCATCTGAATGCTGCATTAGTAATGAACATATTGCTCTAATGCTTTTAAAATTTTTGTATATTTTGTTGTTTAATGTTTCAGCTCAAAAGATTTCTTTGGTTAGAAATGCAAGATATAAATATTATACATAAAGGCTATTTATCTACATGCCTGCCTAGGACAAGCACCAGAAGAGAGCCAGCATTTTCTGGTAGAAGATGATTGCTTGCCACAGCAACCAGGCAAGTGCTAAATACTACTGAGAATTTTCACACCATTGTTATTGAATGTTTTAAGATCAGCAAGCTGTTACAAGACTCCTGTTCAGACTTGAAATCTGTCCTTCATTTGTTGCTCCTTTAAAATGTAGCCAGGTACACATTCCAAACACTGCTCTTTAAAAAAAATAAACTTGTCACAAGAACCTGCAGCAGAGGATACGAACAGACTAGACTTTTTCTTTAGTATCGATGATACTTGGCCATATATTTATTCTGTGGAAGCCAAAGAATATTTCTGCCAAATAATTGCATTCAAGCCACAGGACCAAAATAGCACCAAAATCCATTCCGGACTGCAACACAAAAGGGGAGGCAAATGAGTAGCACTCTTCTGACAGAAGTCCTTCGGTCAGTGGAAAAGTTACATGGGATTCAAACCACCACCTGGGTTAGCAGTATGCTTGTACTTGGCAACAGGGTTTAACCCCACCTTTCTCTGTTACATAGCCACTCCTCTCTCCATTGGAAGGAGCTTGTAAATTTCACTTCACTTACAATTGAACTCTCACTAAGCTCTATAGGTGACTCTGGCTGAGGTAGATACCTGGGAAAGTAGTGGAAGAGGGGGAAAAGAGGAAGGATCAAGCATATAAGAAAATGTACTGTATGTAAAGTAGTCCGTACTTTGGCCTTTCAAAGTATATTTTAGCCTTTTGAAGTTCACATCAATGTGAGCTTGTAAATCCTTCCAATCAATGGTACAAAAGAGCAGGGGAAAGATTTCCCCCTATCTGCAGCCAAAATAGGACGGATTACGTTACCAAAAGCACAGCTGTATGCAAGGTATTTTAAGTAACACCATTAACTATATTCAGCATTGATTACGTCCCATCTGAAGTATGGATTCAAGGAAAATGAAGATAAAGGCTTCAGCAGGACTTGTGATATGGCCAAACACACATTTGGTGCAAACTCGCCTTGCCTGCACAAGTGGTGGGTTCAAGCTGAACCAATAGGTTTATGCTGTATCAGGACACTTGGAATACTGCCCAAAGAGTGGTGGAATCTCCTGTCTGGAAAGCTTTGAAAATACTGTGTCAGTGAAGTAAAAGGAGAAAGAGACTGAATAAGTGGCAAGGTCAAAAACGTAAGAGTCCTGCTAGATCAAGCCATCTAGTCCAGTACCCTATTTCACACACTGGCCAACCAATTGCCCTCCCTGAAGGGCCAACAAAAAGGCCATAAGAGGCAAGGGGGTCACCCCCCCCCCCCGAGCTAAGTGACGCCTTTTTTGCAGCTACAAATGCCTTTTTTGCAGCTGCATTAACTTGCTTCTCCAGCAATAACTTTTCTAGTAATACTCTTTCTGAGATGTCGTGACCAGTATTGTACATAGTATTTTTTGCAGCTGCATTAACTTGCTTCTCCAGCATTAACCTGCTTCTCCAGCAATAACTTCTTTCTGAGATGTTGTGACCAGATTTGTACATAGTATTCCAAATGGGGGCAGAATATAACTATATACAAAGGCATTACAATATTGGCTGTTTTACTTTTAATCTCTTTCCTCTTCCCCAGCATACAGTTTGCCTTTTTCATCACTGCAGCTGAGCTGACATTTTCAATGAGCTATGCACTACAACCCCAAGGTCTCTTTCCCTCTCAGTCTCAGCAAATTCAAACCTCATTAGCCTATACCTGAAGTTGGGATTTTTTGTTCTTATATGGATCACCTTATACTTAACTACATTGAACTTTATTTGGCACATTATTGTCCAGTCACCCAATTTAGAGGGATTTTCCTGGAGGTCTTCACAATCTGCCTTGGTTTTCACCATTCTGAATATTTCACTAAGCTCTGTAAATCTGGCCAGTATAGCGTTCACCCCAAGATTCAGATCATTTATGAACAAAGTAAACAGCACCTGTCCCAATACTGATCCTTGTGGGGCCCCACTGTTCTCTTCCTTCCTTTGCAAAAACAGTCATTTTATCCCTACTCTCTGCTTCCAGTCGTTTAACCAATTTCCATCCATAAAAGGACACACCTTCTTATTCCATGGCTGATAAGCTTATTCAGGAGTCTTTGGTGACATACCTTGTTGACATACTTTTGTTAAAAGCTTTTGGAAGTCCAAGTACATAATGGAAAGGGATCAAATACCTTCAACAGGTTGGTGACGTGGGATTTCCTTTGCTAAAACCATTTTGATTTTCTGTCAGCAGGCTTTGCTCCTTAGTAAGAGAGCCAGTTTGGTGTAGTGGTTAAGTGCGTGGACTCTAATCTGGGAGAACCGGGTTTGATTCCCCTCTCCTCCACTTGCACCTGCTGGATGACCTTGGGCAAGCCATAGCTCTGTACCAGCTGTTCTCTCAAGGACAGCTTGGGAAAGAGCTCTCTCAGCCCCACCTACCTCACAGGGTGTCTGTTGTGGGGAGGGGAAGGGAGTTTGTAAGCCACTCTGAGACTCCAAGTGAGTGAAGGGCGGGATATAAATCCAATCTCTTCTTCTTCTTCTTCTAGTATCCTTAACAATTCTATCTTTAATAACAGTATCTACTAATTTACTTGGAATGGATGTTAGGCTAACTCACCAATAATTCCCTGGACCCCCTTCTGGAACTAAAAAATCAGTCTGACTAGCTACTTTCCACCTGTCTGTTACAGAGGCCAGTGACAAGTTACATATACTGGTCAGTAGAGCAACAATTTCACATTCAAGTTCCTTAAGAACTATTGTATACATGCAGTTTGGATGTAGAGACCTATCAGTTTTCTGTTTATCTAGTAGCCCTAGAACTTTTTACCTTATACTCTTAGTTTGACTCAATTCTTTAGACACCCTTTCCAAAAAAAAAAGGTGCTTTTCCACTGAAAACAGATGCAAACAGTTCATTTCCCCTCCATTTCCCTTAAAAAATCCTTCACTTCCTTTGTCATCAAAAGGCCCAACCACTTCCTTGTCCAGTTTCCTACTCCTGATACATTTGAAGAAATACTTATTATTTGTGTTAATGTCTTTAGCAATCTGCTCCTCTCAATTTCACTCAATTCTTTAGACACCCTTCCCAAAACAGCAGTTCTGCATAGATACAGTCCCCACATTTGTTCCTTTTTGCTCGTTTTGTTGTCAACTTACATTTATTTTGCTAGAACATGTGCTCCTTTCATCCTTGACTTGAGTCATTAACCACACAGGCATCCTTTTAGCTCATATTGAAATAAATGTTGTTAGTATTTAAGGTGCCACTGGACTTTTATTTTACTATCCTTTTAGACAGAAAGATGTCAGCTAGGAAAGGAAAGCTGCACAAAACCTAAGCAGCAAGACAGTAAAGTTTATTTATTTTATAAAGGTCCCAGAACTTTCGTAAAGCCTGCACCCCAATCCAGCCAAGGCCAATACACCCACAAGAGGTTCTTCAAAGCTTGAGTTCAGTGTCACAAAAGCTTATACTTTTGTTTGTATTAAAAAGTGCCACTAGACTAAAACTTTGTTCTGTTGCTTCAGACCAACATGGCTACCCACCTGAATCTAAGAGGTTCTTCAGTTTGCAGTCCAGCACCTCAAACTACAGTGCAATCTCTAGTTGCATGGCAAAACCAAAAGCTTCTTTTATATATCCCTTACCCCAAAAACGCAACTTTATCTATTCCAAACAAAGACACACTGTCCCAGGACTGAAAAAGAGGCAGCAATATGTGCCTTGAGTGGGAACAGTCAAGAACAAGTTCCCACACACCCACTGAAGCAAAGGATATAATTACTTTCTGATGCTAACTAATGAGCTTGTATCTCGTTAGACAGCTCTTGAAATATAATTTTACTGTGAGCAATTTTATTACTTCTACAGATTATGCAAAACAAATTACAGACAGCAGATCATGACAGTCCTAAAAGAACTAGTGGGGCTCCTTTACTGTCCCATTCCAAAGTTTTAAACTTACTGACCCATTGCCTTGAGTTCTTTATAATTAATAAGTTACAGCTGAATCATGGGAAATCAAAAATCTTAGTCTTTTCTAAAACTTAGAAACCATTTAAATGGATAATTGGCGGAAAAGAAATAGAACCAGTTAAGCACTTCACATGGCCTCTCTTTTCAATACAGTGTGTCTTGGTTTATCCAACGCAAATATGCAATAAATACTGCTAATATAGTGCTTCAGCCATAACATGATTTTTCTACAGTAGAGGTAACCAACTCGTACCAGCCGCTTAAAGTCTTTAAAGCCAAAGTGACTTCACAAGTACTATATGGCATCCCGATGTGGATCAGAGCTCTTGACAGTGCCACCAATTGTGTCCAGTCCAAATCCCTGTGCAAAGTTTTGGGTTTGCCAAAGTGTGTTCCATATGCCATTCTTTGCTTAGAAACAGGTCTGAATCTAGTTGAAACTAGAGCATGTCTTGTGAAGTTTAAATATTGTCTATGTCTACATTATAATTCTGACCCAGGGAGCCTCATATACCAAATGTCAAACTAGCTAACACATATTGAGGAAAAAATTAAGGCCATGGGTATATTTATGGATTTACTGACAATGCTCACATTAGTGGGCGCATTTCAGCTGATTAAACAGAGTATGTTGGATACTGAGCATCAGAAGTTACATAGTCTCATCAACAAAACCTGCTCTCCTCTGAGCTTCGATACCTCATGGTAGGTAGCATGGCTTCATATGTATCCTCCCTACAAGTGCCACAACTACGCAGAGCTTTCTCTTCAGCCATATGCAATGCCATCCACCATTCTATATGGCAGATTCAATAAGACAGCATACGCGGCTAGACATTGCCCCTGTAAATCTAGATGTGTTGAGACAATCTTATTGTTTTGTTGCGCTGTCACTTTCATGTAAATATATGCTCTAAATATTTAAACTCTGTATTGGCCAACATGATGGGTTTTTTAGATTCCCACAAAGTTTACAAACTTTTGAATGATTCCTCTGTTGACGTAACTGAGAAGGTGGCTAAGTTCCTTCAATCCGCCATGCTGTGCCAAGAAAAAGTACAGTTGTAACCTAGGATTTTATTCAATGTAATACAGTGTCTCTCTACTTGTATATTTTTATAATGACTTTGATTTACTGATATATGCCAATAAAGGCTGACTTGACTAGTGGGGCTGCTAAGTGGTTTCTGGGCACATTCAAAGGTGCTGGTCCTTATCTGTTGTTCTTAGCCATTCAGTTGTGTCTGACTGTCCTTATATTTAAAGCATTAAACAGCCTGGAGCCAGAGTACTTGAAGGACAGTCTATCACCACGTCAGCTAAGATCGGCATCAACTTTGTATGGTCCCACATTCTGTAGTAACCTGAGATTGGGTCTTCTCTTACAGTGATGCCTTGACTGTTGCATATCTTCCCCACAGCTGTTTGCCCGGCAGCTACCTTGCTAAGTTTCAGGTACCAGGCAAAAACTATTTTCCCAGACATTTGGTTAATGCATATGTTCTTCACAATCTTTCTACTTTTAATGAGAATCAAAATAGTGCAGTAGTTAGAATGCCAGAATGGGACGAGGGAAACCTGGGTTCTAATCCCAATTAAGTCACAAATTCACTGGGTGACTTTGGACCAGCCACACACACTGACTACCCTAATTTCACTAGTGTGTTGTGAGGAATGAAGGAGAGAATCCTGTAAATTGCTCTAACCTCCTTGGAAGACGGGCACAATAAAAATGAAGTAAATGCTGTCTTTATTCTTCAGGCTTTATCACTGTTCATACAGTTGTGTGTTTCAGCTCTAGATATTTTGTTTTTAAATGGTATGTGGTGCATTAAGAATTTAATAGCAAGGCAGCTAAATGTGTGTGAACACCCTCAAATTCTTTCTTGTAAAATGCAAAATATAGTTTTTAAATAGATAACTGACTTGCATCTATCCCCTTCCAATCCATTGCTAATGGAAGTGATCAAAAATACTCCTTACTTCTCACAGCAGATTTCCTATTATGCATTTGGCACTCTAACATTAAAGTAGTGTCATAACTGGTCTCCACTGCTTTTACAGTCTAAGGAAGCTGAAGCATCTGATTTCATTTAATGCATTTCTATAGTACGCTTAAAGACTTGTTGTGGTTTTGGAAAAAACATTTTCCATGGGTGATTCTCTCAGATTGATAGACATCAGCAAAATGTTAGAATGCCTAAGATTTTGCCAGTTCCACTTTCACTCTCCGATTCACTAGCACTGTCATTTACATTCACTCATTTACAATTCACTCTTTAGACATAAACACACGAAGCTGCGTTATACTGAATCAGGACTCAAACCAACTCCAAAATTATTCAGACTAGACTCTTTGTCTAAACATGTTTGGTAGCTCGACACTGAAATCTTTTTTTCCTACTGTTTTGAACACTGATGGTGCTTAAAAACTGATATGGGAAATTTAAATGAATACAACCATAGTAGTCCGTATATGAACTGAAATTAATCCATCTCTAAAGAAGATATCTGAAATGATGTATCTATCAATAATCTTCATATCCTCACTTCAATCCTCACTTTCTGCATCCTTCATAATTATCCACTGGACCTTTCTTTAGCATTTCTAAATGTATGTTTGTAATATTATATTGATACACTGATATACTCATTAGCATTGTTAATCCTGTTGTTAAGTGATTATAATATACACAGAATTTACAGCATATGTTTCACTTTATTAAGTGCTTCACGTTTCACAGCCTTTGTTATATTTGCCCTTACACAGAACCAGACCCCTGGTCCATTAATGTCAGTATTGCCTATATACAGACTGGCTGTGGCTGTCCAGGGTTGCCAGGAGAAGTTTTTTGCATCACCTTATCCTTTCAACTAGAGATACTGATGACTGAACTTTAGACTTTCTCCATGCCAAGCAGATGCTCTACCACTGAGCCACAACCATTCAGACATATCTGCTATGCCAGCTCTAGATCTGAATGACCCAGGCTAGCCCAGTATCGGAAGCTAAGCAGGGTCAGCCCTGGTTTACTATTTGGATGGGAGACGGCCAATGAATTTCAGGGTCACTATACTATGCAGGGGAAGGCAATGACAAAGCACTTCTGTTAGTCTCTTGCCTTGAAAACCCTACAGGGTCATCATAAGTCCACTGTGACTTGATGATATTTTACACATACAAACACACAGTTCTAGATCCAAAGCACTGCATCCACATGGAAAACAAGGTTGCTGGACAATTTACTTTAAAAGAAACTAACAGATTTCTTAACTCTACAAACTAGGACAACTAGGCTTCCAAGATAAGGTTCTGAACTGCATCTTGAATTGCTATTCTGCACATGGCAATCTCTTGAACTTACTTTAAGCTGTTACTGAAGTAGCTGCCAGAAGAGGAAGAAGGGCAGAGACTGTCCTTGGGCCTTTCCTTACCTCTTACTTCCCAAAAGAACACCCTACCTGATTTGCTCCCTGCAAGGAAGATGATACAGGGTACCAGGAATTCACAGAAGTAAAGAGGTGAACAACCATTTCCACAACAGCATTTGACAATTAAGGGGGGGATTTCTTTTCACCTCTTTGGAGAAAGCATGGAGCTGGGTGCTCCTTACAGTGAAGTCCCCTAAGTTTTAGGTAAGGACAGACAGGTTTAGCTATCCTATCTGAATCAATACAGGGGACTTCATATTGTACATACTATAAAAAACTAGTGTTTGTATAATATTAGCCCCACCAAAAAGCCTTTCCCGCCCTGCAAACATTCAACTCATAATATTTTGCCAGCATAATACTTTGCAGGGCCACTGTTCCACAGAGAAGGAGATACAGCATGTGGCCTAGTACATACAGCATAAGTGTAACTAGCCTCTTCTTGCTACTAGGACTCAACCTGTACAAAGGTAGGTTCAGAATACAATTTTCTACCTCTGAATTGGGGGGGGGGGACCATTCTCCAGACAGTACAGTCTCTACTATACTCTGAGAAACAATGGAATTCTGTTTCAAAAGTATCATGCTTTGTCACGATATAATATTATGGTTTAAAAGAATAAACCACCACAATGGGGGGGGGGGGGGTGTTTTCAAATACACCAAGCCCAGTATATGTTACTCAGCCTTACATGGCTTGGACAAAACAGTAAAACACATCCCTCACACCAGATACCCCTACCTTAAATGTTCCTTTGGAATGCCCCAAGAACTTAAACCCAAAGGAAGGAAGAGCATTTAAGCTGACTAGTGTCATACAACACACAACAGTCTAGCATTCTTATTCCTTCCAACTTTTCAATTGTTAAGAGCCACGTCTACTTACAGCTACACCTGAGAAGGGCAATAACCTCTCTAAACAACGAGGGAGGGTCCCTCTTTACTCTGAATCGGTTGCAAGTTAAGAGGGGCCATGCGTCCCTCTAGGGAGAATAAAGCGTTAACTATAGGTAGCTTACAAAGGAGGATTGGTAAGCTTCCTGAAAGCCTATCAATGCTCCAGACAGAAAAGAAGGGATCGACCTGGGGCGGCACGCGGAAGACGAACGGAGGTTGCCAGGCAGCCGCGGTCACGGGTCGATAGACGCCGCTCTGTTTCAGATTTCCCCGAGAACCCGCCGACGTTATGCTAAGGCCCCATCGCTCATCAAAACTGTGCTTGCGGGACCCCCAATGGGCAGGAAAAGAAAAGGAAGTGAACTAGAACCCCCGCCCACCACCCACCCACCCACCCACCCCAGTGGTGACCTTCTCTCCCAGCCCTGCTACCCAGATCCGGCCCTCTTGGTCTGCACAACTGAACTGTCTGGTCCATACAGGGGGGGAAACCCACTTAGGAAACGACTACCACAACGCAACTAGAGCGCCATATTCAAAGATGTGCGGGGATGCAGCCCAACTGGAGAAATCCCTACGGTGACGTCTGTAGACAGCACGGCAGAGCCCGGGGGGGGGGGGGGTGAATCTCCAACACCGCCCCCCCCCCCCTCGCCGCCCATGCACGTTTAACTCAGAAGTACGCCACCCCCATCTCCCTTGTACCCAGCAGGGCACTCAAAAGAAGCGTGCACGGGAACCTCCACCTCCGAGTTTGAAATATCACGGGCGCAGCAAGACGTGAAACACGTGCAAGCAGTGTTCCCTCTAAGCTGAGCGAGTGTGAGCCAGCTCATTTTTTCAGCCTCCGGCTCACGCATTTCTGTCTCCGCTCAGGCAGGGTGGCTCCAGAGGAAACGGATCTATGCCGCAGCCAAATCGCTCGCTCACCACTCTTAACGCCAGTCGCTCCCAAAGTAGGATTTTTGCTCACAAGACTTCGCAGGCTTATTAGAGGGAGCGCAGCGTGCAAGCACGTTTTACTCCGAAGGAAGCCTCGCCCCAGGCTCTTCGTCCCCAGTTCAGCGTGCGGGAGAGACCCTGCTGCGGGAATCTGGCCTCCTCATCTCTCTCTCACACACAGAGACATACGGATTTATTGATATCGTGATTTTAGGGGATGCTGATCTTGAAACGCGATGACTTCAGGGAAGGGGCTTTGCAGGAGGGGGCGATGTCCCGTGGAAGGAGGCGGGTAGCTGGAGGGGAGGCCCCGGCCGCGCAGCCTGCGGGCAAGACGGCGAAGGAAGAGGCAGGGAGTGAGGAGCAGACAAAAGGGCCCGGTCGGTCTGAGCACGTCAGTCCCGCTCCTCGTGCCCGGGCGGCTCCGGCAGGTGTCGGGGGGCCCCTCGGCTGGCTCGCGAGGGCTGGGGGAGGCTTCAAGCCCGGCGTCCCCCCTCCTCACGGAAGCGGCGCGGCAGGGGGAAGGGAGGAAAGGGGGAGAAGGAGGGACGCGCTGATGGCGCCTCCTACCTGCCAGGCGGCACCCGGCCTGGAGCTGCCCCGGCTACAGGCGTCGCCTCATTGTGCCGCCATTGCTGCTGCCGCCGCCGCCATTTCGCCTTCGCCGCCTCCTGCGCCGCCGCCTCGCTTCAACTGTCAGGTTCCTCCATTCACCTGGGGCCGGCTGGGACAAGCCTCCTACCCGCCCCTGGCCTACGCAAAAAGAGCTCCACCCTCGGCTGGCGACGATAGGGCCAGGCTCGGCGCCGGTGGCGCAGCGGCGCTCTGAGAATTCGGGGCCGCCTCCCGGCTGCACGGGCAAAGCGCGCGCGGAGACTCGCTTTCTCGGGGATAGTCTTGCCTCTCTCTCTCTCTCCCCTCCCCCCCTTGCCCTGCTCCGTTTAGCCGCTGGATGAAAGACCTGGCGCGATTGGAGGAGGGAACCGGGTGAGAGGGTAAAGGTGGAGATGTAAGCCAATCGGATGGCAGGAGACAGAAAGGGGCTGCAGAGGAGGAGCTGCTGCTTTTCTCGAGGAGTCATGTGCGCTGGGGCAGTTTCGCGGGGTTTCCAGTATTGGGGGTTTTCTCTCTGAGTCGTTGCTGGAGTTCCCCCCATACAGATATAGCAAAGGGGGCGGAGGGACTTGTTTCATTGAATTATTCTTTTGGATTGCTAAGGGAACCCTGCACAAGCAAGGCTTTTAGCTGTTATTAGGATGTTTCAATAATAAGGCTGCTAGAAACGTTGCTGTATTAATTTATTGCAATAAAAAATAAATGGGAGTCTTGTGGCACTTTGAAGATTTAGCATGAGCTTTTATGGACTAGAGCCTGCTTCTTTTCAGGTCAGTCACTGAAGCCTTAGTCTAGGGTTTCTCGCCTTCAGGTGGGGCCTGGAGATTTCCTGGCATTACAGCTATCTCCAGGCAACAGAAATCAGGTCCCTTGGAAGGGGGCGGGGGGATGGCTGTTTTTGAGGCTGGATTCTATAGCATTATACCTGATTGAAGTCCGTCCTTTTCCCAAATCCTGAGCTCCCCAGGCTCCACCCCTCAAATCTCTAGGAATTTCACAACTTGAAATTGACAACCCTAAGCCTCACTGTGCTGCATTTGATGTAGAATGGAGTTCCTGCATTTCATGGCCCCGTGACCCTGTTGTCTTGAAAAATATAGAGTGAACTGCAGTTACATTAAAATAAAGACAGGCACAGAGACCATTCGCATGCTTAAACTAGTTATCTGCAGTGGCAAATCCTAGGATTTGCTGATGGTTAACAGGGGAGATTAAAAATTCAAGGCCTGGTTCAGCTCAGGGGCCAGAGGAGAGATTACATACTAAAAGTTCCAATTTGGCAGTTTCACTCTGGAGTCTCTCATAAATTTATGGTAACATACAGGGTCTGCAGCAAAACGACAGCATATTGAGGATCCACTTGTTGCATCTGAAGAAATGGGCTCTAGTGCTCAAGATTTTATGCCAGAATGAAATTGTGGGAGTCTTTATAAAGTGCCACAAGACTCTTGCCTCAAACTAATCAATGGGCTTATACTTGCCCATTTAGGACTTAGCTGTAAGGCATATTTAGGATTCCAGCCATTAAGCAGTTTCCACTGATGAATCAAGCAGATTAACAACAAAAAAAACCCCTAATATTTGCATCTGCTGCAGTGTACAGTGTCAGACTAGAACTAGGCAGACAAACCAGGAAGTCCTCACTCTGCCATGGAAACTTGCTGGTTGACCTTGGACCAGTCATTATCTCTCAGTTTAACCTACTTCACAGAGCTGTTGAGGGGATAAAATGTAGGAGGGGAGAGTAATGTGGTAAGCTGCTTTGTGTCCCCACTGGAGAGGAAAGCAGGGGGTGCGTATGTATAAATACCTAAACCAGAACTCATTTGTTGCGAGGGCTGGATCTGACATAAATGACTCTGTCAGTCCATGGGTGCCATAAAATGTAATGCCAGGTACTGGAAATATAAACTGTATAAATGACAGCAGCTGGTAAGCCCCGAGTTGTTGTATCCTCACTGCAAGGCCCCATGGGCTGGGAGGAGGATGCAAAGGAAAACCCATATGGAGAGCCAGCAGTGCAGCACTGGGCAGAGATGCTCCCATGCTGTTTGACTGCTGCAGATGAGGTTGTTCTGCCATGCTGAAGCCGCAATCAGAGTGGCCCCACTCACTTCCCCTGAGCAGCCTCTTGTTCCCTTCCTTGCACTAGTTGCTTGCAGGCGGCGTAAGAGCCCTGGATGGGCTGGTTCTGGTCCCTGGGCCTTATGTTTGACACCCCTGACCTAAACAAATTATTTTCACCAGTTACTTCCTCCCAGCAGCCTAACCTATCTCATAGAGATAGATTCAGGTGTGCAGCTATGTTGGTCTGAAGCAACAGAACAAAGCTCGAATCCAGTGGCACCTTTTAGACCAACAAAGTTTTATTTAAGATATGAATTTTCTTCAGATACTGAAGCAGTGTGTGTGCACACAAAAGCTTAAACCTTGATTAAAACTTTGTTGGTCTTAAAGGTGCCACTGGACTCAAACTTTGTTCTGTCTCATAGAGTAGTTGTGAGAATAAAATGAAGGCAGGGAGTATTACCTTAGTAGAGACATGATAGGTTAACATAAAAACTGCAAATCCTGGGTGCCATTTTCCCCTTTCACTCACATAGGACAGAATGCTTCCAAGGAGGTGGATGCTGTGCCATAAATCTGCACCACATATGTTTTCTTTGCTGGCAATCTCCTTGCACAATACTGACTTTGCAAAATGAACAGGACGGGTCCAAGTCTCCCCAAGGGGTTAAATCTTCCACTTTTGTGAGTAGTTCTAGGATTGAGGTCTGGCACAAATTACACCCTTCACTTCTCACTAAGCTATGAGGTGGACTCAAAAGAGCCTGAACAGGAAACCATATAAAGCAAATTAGTAACACCTAAATGTCTTTGCAAACACTTCTAAAAGTAAGTCCCATTAAGTGATCACACACAGGAATCGACAACATTCAACAATTTTGTTGAAATGAACAAAATTACTGCCATGGCAGAGACAACAAGTAAACAAAATATCTTTTGAGGGCTTGAAAAATTCTGAATTTAGCAGAAGTCTGAAGATGTAAGAACTGCTGGCAAAGGTGCAGAAAAAAAATCCTTTGATTCGTAGGAGTGCTTTTTTTCTACTACTGGCAATGTGAAAGATGTGTCAGCTAAAGAAGTTTATTTGTGGGGGCAAGAAAGGGTTTAACAGCTGCTTCCAGCTACCACACTATACAGGGTATTCAGGATTCTCTTTCCTCACTTTGTGAGATCACCCTGAGCTGCTTCAGCTGTCCTGCAGCCTTCTTAAAATTTCCGGCTCTCAGCCGAGTAAATCATAAATGATATGGAACTTCATTCAAAACTTTTTGTTAGAACCAGGTCACCAACAATGGTCCAGAGTGCCATGGCTTGACTATTAGCAGGAGCTGTCGGGTTAGAACAGATAAAAGGAAGTACCTTTTCCCCAAAAAAGGGATTAATACATGGAATTCACTGCCACAGGAGGTGGTGGCGGCTACAAGCATGGATGGCTTCAAGAGGGAATTAGATAAACACAAGAGGTGGGACCCGCAATACTCGCGGCGGGGGAGAAGGAGCCGCAGGTGGGTCTTCTCCCCCACCCCGGCACCCACGGCGAGGCCTGGGCCCACCAATCCTCCCTGCTTCCCCCGCCCCTGGGTACCGGCGGCGAGGCCTGACTGGTTTCTAGCCGCGAGACCCGCTCCCCCCACCCATGGGCACTGGCTACTGTGTGACCAAGTGTTGGACTGGATGGGCCACTGGCCTGATCCAACATTGGCTTCTCTTGTGTTCTTATGCCAGAAACAAACTGGGGGGAGGGGGAGCCTGTGTTGATGGAAGAAGGCTGGAGGAGTGGTGTGGTCCCTGCCATGGCCCACTCCAGGCAGCATCCTGGCTGCTGCCTTTTCTACCAAGGGTCGCTTCCGAACAACAACCCTCTGGTGAGTACCACGGGGACCTCTTGATTAGATCACCACGGAGTTGGGGCTAGAGCTGGTGGAAGAAGGCACCCTGGCCACCACTTGGGCTGGGTCCTCCTGCAGTCCCCCACCTGCCACCAACCTGCTCCTTGGCTGGGGGGAAGTGCAACTTCACCCAGAAGAGGAGGCAACCCCCGCCCGGGCCTCCAGAAGACCTCCTCCACTCTTACCTCTTCCTGGAGATGGAACCTCACCAAACCCGAGAATAGATCCACCCAGGTGTCCAATGGCAGCAGCAGAGGAGGGTAGGAGCGCCATCAAGGCTCAACACCCCCCCCAGCTGTCTGCAGTCCTTCTGGGGGGGGGGGGGCACTGCTGGTGCTGGACTCTGAACCCGCGAAGAAATCTGGGGAGGGAAGGGAAGCCTGTGCCCAGTGGGGGCAGGCGGCAGGGAGCCACCTCCTCCCTCCCCCACCTCAGCGTCCTTTTCTTCCAGCAGGGCGGGAAATACAAAGGCCCCAAGCGGTGGCCAAGAGAAGAGTTGCCTGCCCAGTGCCGCCCGCCTGTGTGAGTCGTCCCCATCCCCCCCCCCCCGATGGGGGTGAAAGGACTGTAGATGCCCCCCTCCCGCCCACCTCGGAGGGAGCCTTCTCCCTCCTCCCCTCCCACCAGCACCAGCGAGGCCTGAGCGGCTCACAGCCAATGGGCCTGCCAAGCCCCCCCCCCCCCCAACGGCCAGAGCATTCTCAGCGCGTGCACAGGGAATACTCTTTAACTTTTGGGGGAATTTAAATATCCCCTGAAAGTTTTTAAAGTTTCCACATTTTTCTGCACATGTGGGGATTCCCCTATGTGTGCAGGACAAGCTCCCTGTCCCCCCCCCCCCCCGGCACGGATTTAGATATCCACATGCAGGGAGTGCCTTGGGAATTAGACATATAGATATGGAGCAGAGGTCCATCAGTGGCTATTAGCCACAAGGTATAGATAGGAACTCTGAGTCTAGCGCAAGTGATGCACTGTATTCTTGGTGCTTGGAGGGGGGCAACAGTGGGAGGGCTTCTAGTGTTCTGGCCCCACTGTTGGACCTCCTGATGGCATGCGGTATTTTTGGCCACTGTGTGACACAGAGTGTTGGACTGGATGGGCCATTGGCCTGATCCAACATTGGCTTCTCTTAAGCCCTTATGTTCTTAACTTGATGGAGCATGCAAATTATGCCCATTCTGCAGATGCTCCATTGGTTGCCCATTTGTTACTAAGCTCAGTTTAAGGTATTGGTTGTTATATATAAAGCCCTTCATGGTCTCCCTGTTTTCCGCCACAACTCAGCTCGTGTCAGCAGGGGCTTGTGCAGGTGCCAACCTACAAATGGGCAAAATCAACAACTGCCCGTAGACTTGTTTTCTTCTTTGTGGCTCCCACCTTATGGAAATGGGCTGCCTGAGGAGGGCAGAAAAGCTCCCTCTCTCCTGGCCTTCTGCAAACTATGCAAAACTGAACTATTCAAGAGGGCTTCTCTGCACAGGTAATAGAATTGCACTGTACAGAATGGTTTCACAAACTTACTTGGATAAATGTTGGGACTTGTGGTCTATACTGCTGTGTATAGCATATAGTAAGTAGGATCCTATTATATAATTTCTGAACCGCTCAACGTGTCATGTTAATACTTATGCTATGTTCTGTTTCTTCTAGTGATTCCAGAGTTCTAATACCCTAATGTACTCGTCCCATTTTGTTGATTGTACTGACTCACTATGTATAATCCGCCTAGAGTGCCTGTGAGAAAGGCGGACTATAAATAATGTAAATAAAATAATAAATAAATAAAATGCAATATTTTTATCCAATTCCATCATTCTATACATCTCTGCTAAGAGGCATGCTTGTATGCAATATCCATCTAATTGTACCTGTTCACCAGTAAGAATGGCATATAGGTTAAGGACAGAATGTTTTATTACATTGTAGAAGGCCGACATTTGTAATGATTTTAGACCAAGCTTGAGCATACATAGAAGTAGTATTGTCATGCCCAGCCTCGCAACCAGTGGGAGACTGATGGGCGGCAGGGACATGGGGTGGTGGTTACGAGCGACAGCATGACATCCCTTCTAGAAAAAAATCCAGACGTGACAACAAGCCTCTCTAGGAATCACTGGACACTCTGTGATTAAACCATAGATTCCTGGAGAGCCATGACATCACTTCTGGATTTTCTCTGAAAGTGATGTCATACTATAGGCCCAGTGGGAACTGGGGGCAGAGGGTCCCCTGCCCTCACTGGGAAACTGCTGACCCTACATAGGAGGCAGTAAAGAAGCAGAAACATGGCAGTATTTTTCACTCTTCTTATTTATTTATTTATTTGCTTATTAGTCACTTCATTTGTAGTCTACCTTTCTCACTGAGACTCAAGGGGGCTTACAGAATGTCAAATTATGCAATAAAAGCAGTGTAATGCATACAAACAACACAATATGAACAGTGTAATGCATCCTACAAGCAATGCAGCCTCATCCCCTGAATTTCAAAATTAGAAAACAGTGCAAGATAAATAACATAATACATCCAATAAATACTGCAGAGTTTATAAAGAACTGCATCATAGTCCTGTTTGCTTTATAGAGATTCCCCTACTTGGAACAATCTGTTTTATGGCAAACCTGTTTCCTTTATAAAAGAAAATGCCATTCTGACCAACTCTGTTTTGCTACTGCCCTATTTCCTTTATAAAAAGCACCCTCTTCAACAATTCCATTTCTGTGGAATGATAGACATGTTTGGGAACCTTCCTGACCTCCTCAGGCATGTTGCTCTACCAGGTGGAATGCAGTGCAAAGTACAGCTTTTCAGTTCCAGGGGGGACGGGGGGACGGGACGGGGGAGCCATTGTTTGATGTAGAAGTCCCAATCAGTTTTAAAACAAGAATTTTAAAAGGAACCTGTGTTGTTACCAATGATACTTATATAGGCCCTTCAGCTGTCAAAGCACTCCATATGCCTTATGTAATTCTTTTGTTTGGATAAGGGAGAAGTTGTAAAGAAGCCAATGTTCTGTTTAGACTAATGGAAGACCATAAGTAATCAGACTTTATCTCCGCTTCTGTTCATTTGTCTCTTTCCTTTTAAGTATTCCTGTTTTTCACACCATAGCCAGGTGGTTGGTGCTGCCACTGGGAGCTGCTTAAAGTATTTATATCCTGTGCTGTCAATAAAATATTTTCAAGGCAGCTTGGAAATCCATCCAAAAAAATTTTTTAAAAAGAATTTGTAAATAATTAAAATAATAAAAATAGGTACCATAAAAATCAAGTGTCAGTAAAATAATTAAAAGCAGCAGTAAAAGGGTAGATAAAATTATAGAAAGCAGCAGCAGCCCTTTGCATAAATAAAAACCGTAAGAGTTTGCAGAGATAAAATGCTACAGCTGTTTAAAAAATTTAAAAACAAGAACGAAGCAGGGAGGGGCAAATTGACACAATGCTTTAGCTCTATTTTTTTTTTTTTTAAATCTGACTCCTTAAAGACTGCGTATTTTGCACTTTGTATTTAGATATTTGCACCTCATGCTTCTCCCTAATGGAGACCCAAAGTACCTTACTTCTTTCCTCCTCCATTTCACCCTTTGAAAGAGGTTAGACTCAGAGAGAAAGTGTCCGTGGAAAGAGAATTCCAAAGCCTCAGTGCCGCAGTAGAAAAAAAAACGTATCGCTGGCGATCACCCAATTTACTGTTGAAAATGGGGAGATGCAGAATAAGGTCTCTGAAAATGTTGTGACAGATTTCTTTGCAGATACACATGAAGCTGCCACGTACCAGATCAGACCATTGGTCCATCAAGATCAGTGTTGTCTTCTCCAGCGGGCAGTGACTCTCCAGGGTCTCAGGCAGAGGTCTTTCACATCACCTACTACTCCGTCCTTTTAACTGGAGATGCCAGTTGAGCCTGGGACCTGTACCTGCCAAGCCGATGCTCTGCCACTGAGCCATGGCCTCTTCCCTAAATAAATGATAGATAGATAAAAGGTGCTGGAAGGCTAATCGTATGTTTTATCTCCCACTTTGAGAACCTACTGAAGAAGGGTTTTGACAACACTGCTCAAGCTGCTGTATCAAATGAAATACAGCAGCTTGTTGTCAGAGTGCTTCTTTGTGCATTTCTGCACATGCTTCTTCAGCAGTGCCCGGGCACGAATCACTAAAGCCATAAAGTATTTCTGGTTCATACAAGGGGCATCATTCTGCTCTTCATGGCTGGAAGAATTATGTCCTGTGATAAAGAGCCTAAGGAAGGGGAGCAGCTGTTCTGCACAATGCAGTGGGAGTTTGTCAGGCCACGTGGGTCTATTTTCTGCTTCGGTCAGGCAAATTTCACATTCTTCTGTATTTAAACTACAGCAGAGGCACACAAAAAAAAAACCCTCTAACGCAAATCCATATGAGAGCTCTCAGGCCATCACCAAAGAAGTTGTTTACTGCAGTGTAGCAAAAGTTAACGGGCAGTTTTGGGGGTGCAAGAAACTTCAGTCAGGATCCTACCAGCTTTCTGCCAGTGCAAGAGCAGGAAAGGAGAGATATTGCCCAATTCCCCTTCTCATTGCTGCCCACCATCCTGTGCTGAATTCCAGTCAGTCTTGAATAGATTGGGTGTAGATGGTTGGAGGTGCTATCAAGTTGCACCTTTGGCCTTCTGAGAAGAGATTGTCTTACTGCTATTGGCTGGGGTCCATGTGGTCCCCTCTAATCAGATGAAGAGCTTGGCATTGCTCTTGGAGCCAGACTTCCTGTCAGAGAAGCATATTGTTGCTGTTGCAAGAGAGTACTTTCTTTTATTTACATGTGGTACCTTCTAGACTCAGCCAATCTAGCTGCAGTGATTCATGTTTCTGTACCTTTCTATAACTTCCATATACTGTTAACTGTCATCTACGTGGGGCTACTTTTAGTCAATACATTTTATTGAATGCTGATAAAATACAATACAGCACAGAGTCAAGATATAGTAGCACTTGCAGAAATCACAATATACATATATACAAGTTGAAGAACCCAAATTAAGCAAAGAAATCATCATCATTATCATCATCATCACGTAGTACAAGTTGTAAACAGATTAAGCAGAGACTCACCATAAATGCAGTTGATTTACTTCACTTGGAGTTTCACCTTATTCTATTAAATAGGTATCAGGAGCCATGTTGCAGCACTTTTGAAGACAGGCTGGGAGTTTCATTTGGTTTCCAAAAAGGCAGCTAGTTGGTGCTGGTCAACATAGGCATAAGCTACTTAAAAACAACTCCTTTCAAACAACTCCCATTGGCTTCCTGTTTCAGTTCAATCTTGCTGACCCCTGCGATTTCCCCAAATGCGGGAAACTCGACTGCATAATTTGTGGTCATGTTCTTCATAACTCAGGACACACTGAAGGACTCACATTACTTAAGAAAGGAGAGAAGGAAAGGCACCTGGTATTTTTGGCCACTGTGTGACAGAGTGTTGGACTGGATGGGCCAATGGCCTGATCCAACATTGGCTTCTCTTATGCTCTTATGTTCTTAAAACAAAAACATGGAGTGGGAAGGGAAGAAAAGGCACCAGGAATGAAGTATATGTATAGACAGACAAAGAGAGAAGAAAGCAAGAAGGTAGAAGCAGATGGCTTACCTGGAGACAAACTACTGAGAGCCATACTAGATTAAACATAAGAAAGTTGTGTTCTGATCATTCATAAATAGCACCATCCTGGTTGGATCAGAACTGTGGTGTTGGATAAGAGGTAACTCCATCAAACTTCCTTCTCCCTACTCAACCATCCACAATTATGGCTATGCTGGACAGGTGGTTTGTGACTTTCTCACCTTCCCATTTGTGCTGGCAGGTTTAAAAAGAGCTCCAATTGAATCAGTAGCCAACTACAGCACACACCCCTTTAAGAAATGAGAGATTGTCTTCTGAGGCTCCTGGGATAAAGGCTTTCCAGTGGCCATTTGAAAACTCAGTGAAGTAGTCATTCAGAAAACCAATGGATTCCCACAGCCACAAACACACTCTGTCATTCACTGTCGTATATCTGGAACAGAGAGGGCTGTAATCATTTAAGTCTTGTGTGGCCACAGCCCTCAATCATTGGAATTTGGCTTGTTCCGGGTTGCAGGCTGGAGTCATGCAAAGAGCACTGAGTTTCACACAGGAACTAGTAGCTTGTCAGTTCTAATACATTGTATTCTTTTGGTCTCTTTTGTCTTACAAAACACCAAAGACCACCTGCTTTTTGCATGGCTGTTTTTAAAGTCCTGATCTGAATTGACAATCCATAGGTGCCTGCTTTGTGATTTTCTTGCAGACAAGAACAGCAGAGTCCATTCAAAGTCAGAACTAACGTTGGACTATCTCAAGAAGTGTGAAAGATTAATATGTCACAGAAGATTAAGCAAGAACAGCGGACAATGTCTTTTCCTTGGGGGCAGACTGTTCTGTAATTTAGGATACAGTGTGCTGTGGAAGAGTGGGGAAGGAAAGCTGAAGAACACCAGTTAATGTTTACTAGGGAACTGGAACAGCTTGGGGTATGAGATGTTCAGAGCTCTTCTGTGAGCATGGAACTTCTGTAGACATTCCATAAGGATGCATAGTAGTGGCTTGCATGGCAGGTAGCAAGGAACATTCTGGGTCCTACCACCAAGGACCACTGAAGGAAAAAGGGATACCGTGCCCGGACAGGAGGATATCAGGAGTTGGTGACCAAGTTATCTGAACTGCACCTGGGGCTTTGTTCAGATGTGCAGCTGCTTGACAGCAGGACTCAGTACCGAATGTCATCACCTGAGCCCCCACTGGGTTGTGCTATCTGTTCAGTAGCAGCACAATGGCACAATGCTGTATCCATGGCCCTGTGTTACTGTCACCGCCTTCGGACACCCTCTGATAAGGGCACCACATTCCCCTTCAACGGTGGTTAGTGGTGAAACCCGGAATCTTCCTGTGACACACACTCCCTTCCCGCCCGGCAAACTTTAACATTTCACAGATAAAAGTAGGGATATATGTGTGACATCCAATGCTCCCTTTAAGCTTTGGAGTCTTGTGAGCAAAAATTCTACTTTGTGAGCTACCGGCATTAAAGTTGTGAGCGAGCAATTTGTGTACTGCATAAATTAGTTGGCTCTGGGGCCATCCTTCCTGAGCGAAGTCAAAAATCTGTGAGCCGGAGGCTAAAAAACTGTGAGCTATCTCGCACTAATTCAGCTTAGAGGGAACACTGGTGACATTCCTGTGAAGGAACACCATCCAAGTACAATGTCCTACCTACTGCAGAAGGCCTTACTCAGTCTGCTGCACTTTGTAATGGTTTATTCTGCGCTGCTTTAAAAGATAAGGTGTTTTTGTTTTAAGTTAATGGTATGCTAGAAAATCTTAACTGTCCTTCAATTCATTATTGAGGACAAGCCTTACTGGTACATGATATATCCCCTTAATGGTCATGCTTGTACATTGACGGATGTATACATTAGAGACTAAATACACCCATCTATCTCAATCACAAATTTAACTTACAGGAATCCAGGGGAGAGTGGTTGAATGCTGAAGAATAACAATCCTAGCAACTCACATTAACATTTGAACAAGATATGGCCAAAGGCAAAAAATAGGGCAAGAGAGAGAGGGGAACAAGCAATTATCAGTGGCAGGAACCAGGAAGGGACTTTTCTTGGTAAATATGGGCTGTTGAAGAACATCTAGGGTAACTATGGGCTGTCGGAGCACACCCAAAACTATATCATACACAATTCCCAGATTTCTGATTTTTCTGGACATTTAAAGGCCTAGTTCTCATAAGTAATGTCCAAGGTAGCATTGTGTTGTGTAGGCAAGGAGTCAACACAAGGCAGGATTCTTAACACAAAAGTTTTATTTTTTAGTCCTTAACAGCCCTTTCTCTTCCATCTTTCTTTCCTCCTCCTACTCTGCCATTTTCCTTTCAGAACTGAGGGGTCTAGTCAGCCCAGCAACAGGTAATAGTTTCCCTGCGTGAACAATGAAACAAATTCTACCTATTAAAATACCCTGACTTGGTTAGCCTAAACTAGCCCAATCTCATCAGATCTTGGAAGCGAAGCAGGATTGGCCCTGGCTAATACTTGGATGGGAGACCACCAAGGAATACCAAGGTTGCTAAACAAAGGCAGGCTATTTATTTATTTATTTGATTCAATTTCTATCCTGCCCTTCCCGCAAGCAGGCTCAGGACGGGTCGCATTAACATAAAACAATAAAATCAAGATAAAACTATAAACTTAACCCTTAGACGATGGCATCAAACAACATCACATCTATTTCAGTGGCGCCCTGGTATTAGACAATAAAAACTGAAGGGCTAGATCCGAAGGAAATTCCAGAATTATGAATACCTTACCCTGGGTAAACCAAGGTGGCTATCATTCTGTGTCCTCAAAAACTGAAGACCATAGTATAGATGGTAACAGAGAGGTAGGACCAGAGCTCATTTTGTAGCAGGAGCTCCTTTGCATATTAGGCCACACACCCCTGATATAGCCAATCCTCCAAGAGCTTACAGTAGCCCCTGTAAGAAGAGCTCTGTAAACTCTTGGAGGATTGGCTACATTAGGGGTGTGTGGCCTAATATGCAAAGGAGCTCCTGCTACAAAACGAGCCCTGGGTAGCACCATGATAACCACCTCTGAATGTCTCTTGCCTTGAAAACCCCATGGGGTCGCCATGAGTCAGCTGTGGCTTGATGGCAAAAATACTGCTACTAATAAAAAACAAAAAGTACAAAAGGTGGTTTCTAAGGGGCATCCATGGTCCAAGCATGGGGGGTGGTGAGTGAGGAGAATGATCTGCTCTCCTGAGCCCAAACTGCAAGCCCATTACCATGAGGAGCTTTATTTATGTCAACTTAAAAAAGAATTTTTCTTTCATGACATTGTATAGCTTGGGATTGCAAGAAGGCTTGTGACGAATCTGTAGAGGCCCTGCAAAATTTCATGAGGGCTTGGACTGCAAGTGGGGACTGCCTCATGAAAAAGTACAAATCGAAAACTAACACTGCAGGAAAAAGGTTTTGGCTCCACCCTTCTTTGACACCTGCTTTTCAAGTTGCAGGAATTTTTTTGTTTGGCCTGGAGCAGATCCAGTCATGTGACCTGCCATCTGGTGCTACAGCCTGACACAAGAGGCGATCACTGCAGTTGCAGGTACCTTTTATCTATGAAGGTCCCACCACCTGCAGCATCTGGGAAAGATCTATGTCTGTACCACCGTCTCACCGTCCAATCCTTTTTTTAAAATGCAGCAGAAATTTCAGGCAAGGTAAGGACCTGGCAGTGCAATCCTGAGCAGAGCTGCACTACTGAAGTCCGTGGGCTTAGAAAGGTGTAACTAGGGTTGCCAGCCCAGCACTGGCAACCTCTGGGAGACGAGGGGGGAGGGAAGAGGTGGAGTCTTGAAGATCAGTGACATGTCACAAACCTAGAAGTGGCATCATGGCAACACTCTAGGATTCATCTGAAACTATGGGTTTTACCACAGCGTTTCAGAGACGAATCCTAGAAGGTCACCCAGATGCAGTGACATCACATCCAGGTTTGCACCAGAAGTGCCCTTGTGGTGTTGGTACAATGCTGGTTTTGCTCCTGTTACTCCAGTCAGGCAGCAGTGGTAGCGAGGGGGCCCAGGGCAGCAGGACCCAGCACCATCCTAGGTGTAAGTGCTTGGGATTGCACTGCAAATGGCCCAGGCGGCAGACCCAGAATCCAGGCAAAGCCCAAATCTCAGGGCAACCTTCCCTTCCTCCTACAAGGAGGAACTGCGGGATTTCTCTATTACCCTGAGGGAGAGGAAACAAATCTATGGAATAATGAAAGTGGAGTTAGAAGGCTAGGCTGTCCATTATTAATTCTTTAAAATTTATACTAACAGTGAGATTAGTCAGTTCCAGGTGGTCAGCTGTGTTGGTCTGAAGCAGTAGAACAAATTTAGACCAACAAAGGTGCCACTGGACTCTAAATTAGGTAAATCAGTCTTTAGCTTAATCAGAACACATTTGAACACTGAAGAATGTAGTAAGTAATCAGATATGTAGTTACACACAATAGGGAACTTTTCCTGGTAGCTCTTGGTGGCTTGGAACCACTGGGATTTCCCAAGGACAGAAAGGATTACCAGCCATGGAGCATGACTTCCTCCCACTCCCTCCCTCTCTGCATTCTGAAATGCCCCCCAAATGCTGCCCCTGGGAACCCCCAGGAACAGCATGAAGAGGGAATCCAAGATCTACAGTAGGAAGGAATCAGTGACGTGTCCCCCCCCCCCCCACTTCCGTAGCGGAAACCCACTGGTGGATGCAAGCCAGTATTTGGCTGATATTTCTCTAGTTCTGATTATTGCAACTTATGACAATACAACTTGAGGGCTGTGCTGACTTTTTATTCATTCAGTGTCCAACTAAGGAAAGTACATAGACAAAGCTGAATTAGTACAGAAAATTCATCTGTTTATTTGAAAATCAGAGCCGTTAGAAAATAAAGTCTTAAGCTGTTCACCAGTGCATACTTTTTTCTTTAAGCAATTCTGTGAAAACACCTGCTTCTTGCAATTTGTTCCAACTAGACATAAAGCATTTCATTTTTACAAGCAACAATTTCTTGAAGATTAAGTGCAAACATTCAGGGTATAGAACTGACCAGGAAAGTACACCTGAGGAAAACTGGGGAGCATTTGTACAGCTGCTCACTTAGTGCTGTGCTTTAAAAATAATTCTTCTTTCAGTAACAGCATGTTTTAGATTGTCGCCGCTCAAAAGCAATGCTACCATAGCCAAAGAATATATTCTTCAAAACACTGAAGTTAGGGTTCAGTAAAATCAACTATACTGTAGATTTCAGAGAAGAAACTGATGTACGGTAATGTGACCTCCTAAAGGAGAAAGCATTTTCTTATTAGAAAATAGGCTTATTAGAAAATAAGCTGAAAAAAGAAAAGTAGGGGCCCCTGTGACTACCCAAAAAGGCTATGCTGAGACTCATGAGACCAGCATGTAGAAAAGCCATGTGAGGGATGGGGGCTGGAGTAAGGATCAAAATTGGGGGAGATTGCTGTCTGGGTCCCACCCAATTGAGTTATTAAAAGACATGGAACGAAGAAGAGAAGCATCAAGGCTAGCTGCCCTCTGGTTTTCTTTGACGTTCTATTTTTTTCCCCTGTACAATCTTGAGGGCTAGCAATTTTTTTTTTAAAAAAAACTATGGATGTCAGCATTTTACATTCAGATGCACAAGCTCCTTGGGAATACTTCTATCATTTTTTTTTAAAGGTTTGGCTACAGAAACGTGACAGAATATTTCTATGTTATAAGAAATGGCCAATTTCTTAACCAGAAAGAGCAGTCCAATAGGAAAGCAGTCTGTCTAGGGAAGTTGCCAAACTTCAGAACATGAAAAGACCGAGCAGGCATCTGTCAAAGGATGCTTGAGGTATGAGATGTATTGCCTTAGGGCAGAGTTGAGGTGATTTTGCATTTCTTCAGCTCTTAACTTCTCCCGGGCCATCTCGGTGGACAAATTGGACAAGGCGGCACTGTAATTTTAAGCTCTCCTCTGCCTGTCTCAATAGGGCATGGCTGTGTTGTGCATGTTAAGAAGAAAGTCCCTTTTTGGCGTCAATATAACACTCTCTAAATCATCCCAAGATTGGCAAGACATGAGCTGTGCGAATAAGCACCTGGCTGGATGGCCACAGGGCACCATCTTCCCCTTTCTGTAATCACAAAGAGAAGGATTTCTCAGCTATGCCCATGAGATAAAGAATAAACTCAGTTTTGCTAAATGGCACAATCTATCAACTGCACAACATTTGGGGCAGCAGCTGCAGACTGTGCTGTGTTTAATCTGAGCACTCTGCTTGCTTGAATGGATATTCAGAAAGCACAGGGGTGGAAAGGAAAATAATATAGCTTTCCTTGTGGTCCTTTGTTTTCCTGGCAGATGAATCTTCTAGGAAGGCTATCAGTAGCATCAAGCAGTGTGACAAAACAATTTCTAAGGTGTCATGCAGCTCTTTATAGATGGCTCCCTTTCAAGAAGAAGAAGAAAAAGAAGAAGAACCTTCTCGGCTTTAGAAAAAAAAAATGAGAGGCCATCAGGATGCTTGCCAAAAGTAAAAGCATGTCATACAAAATAGCTGAATTATGTCATATATCGAAGTCCCCTCCCTGTAGTGTTAATCATATGGTGGAAGAGAGGTCAGAGAATGTTATTTGGAAAGTGAAGCCACAGACAATAGTGACAGGATTTCTAGGCGCCCGAAAGAAAAGTAAACACGGCACAGCCGTGTGTGTTCAAATTGCTTCAGGGCCATCCAAAAGGCATGAATTAGAAACCAGGACTTATTCAAGGGGCCAAAGAACAGAGGAGACTTGTGAACGAATGCACATACACGCAGGAAGCTGGCAGGTCAATACTGTACTGTGAGTGGCAGCGGCTCTCCAGTGTCTCAAGTCAAAGCCTTTCACTTCACCTACTATCTGATCTGTTTAACTGGAGATGCTGGAGACTGAATCTTGGATGCTCTGCATGCAAAGCAGATGCTCTACCAGTGAGCCGCCACAACCCTATCTGTCTGTCTTTCTAAAAATGTTAACAGCAGCTGTGACTGGGCTCCCAGAGACTACAGCCTCTATCGGGCTTCAAGTCACCTGGATTTAGAGAATGCATGGGCCACTCTGTGGTGCTCCCCCCTTACAATTTATTTTGGGGATGACTGGCTGCCCAGATGTTTGAGAGCCCTGCCTGTGGCCTTTAACTGGTATCTGGAACCTGCATGGACTGGAAGCTTCATCATCTTGCTTTACCTCTTTTGACTACTTGCTTCCCTGTTCTGGACAGTGTGTATTTTAGAATATTTGCAACTTTGCATAGACATTCTAGTTTTTGGTATGGTCATCGGTAGGAGTGAGATGTGGAAGAAGGAAGGTTTTCCTTTCACCGTCAGGCTACATTCATGTGATTCTGGGCAAAATTGGAAAGAGGGCTCCATTCACGCAGACACATGTCTCGGATACTTGTAGATCATCTTGGGTATACATAGCTTGGGTACAAACAGTAACATCACATGCTTCCTCAGCCGGCTAGAGACACTTACAGAAACTTGCTCCCACATTCCTCTGGCTGCTAGATAAATCAGTGAGAGGAATACTAGCTCAGCATAGTGGAAGGTGCCTTATTTTATGGAGTGAAGGACTGACCCAGGAAAGAGATGAATGAAAGGGAAGTAATTATCACATATCACAAGGTTTTGAAAAAGGATTTGGAGGATAGGTCGCTCACTGATTATTAGGCATGCTAATTAACTGGAACTTCCCTATTCAGGGGCAGTATAACCGAGTATTAGGTACTCTGGAGAAACAAGAGAAGGTTGCTGCCTTCGCGTTCTGCTTGCAATTTTCCTGGAGGCATCTAACTAGCAGAATACTAATGAATTAGATTGGTTTTTGATATGACCCTTCAAAGCATTTATTACATTCCTATCAGACAGGCACATTTTCAATTTCTGCTGGACAGACCTAGGTTTTAGCTCCTATCAGTTGCTTTGCTAGCCTGTATCTCTTCACATCTCACAAATGGAAGCAAATGTACGCTGTGTGAAGAAAACGGTAAATGGCACCTATAATAAGCACACTATTACAAACACAGCTAACCAGTAATATGACATTTATATAAGGGCACTCAAAAAATGTCTATGGGTGAGCTAGGTCAATGAAGTCATAATACAGCCCTGGTTGACTTTTTCACTGCTGTTAGTAGGCAAACTCGAGCAGAAAATGGATAGTTTCCTGCCTCAGTCGATAAGACATGGCTTTGTTACTTCATTTCAACGCATAGGATGCCCCCCCAATACACTAACAGACTATCCCAATAATATTCTATTACATTTCCATTGGAAATGAATGGAGTCTCTCCTTCATTTTCATTTTCAGCTGCAGCACATCTGCTTTACCTTCACAAGTACATTAAATCAAGAGGGGCTGGATTCCAACCCCAGATCAGAAGATTCATGTCCGAAACAAGCCCTCTGCTGCTGCATAAGCTCAATTGTAACAATCACATTGAGTTTCAGTGGACGGCAAGTTTCTTCAACCCAAAATTTCCACTAGGAAAGAAACATTAAAATATATTCATATACATTTTAGGCAGACTTCACGGCCCCAAATCAGTTATAATTCCGAGGGAATTGTGAAGACTAGAGACCTCTTAATCTACAGCATTTCTTAAAAGATTATATTCATTTTTTTAAAAATTTAAGATCCTATAAAGAAAGGCACATATGTATAAAAATTGGGAATACTGAGTTGCTCACTCCACCATTTTCATTATTTATATACATATATATCTCTTTATAAATATAATCTATGTACAAAGTCAAATGTGCCTGAAGCTTTGTAGGAAGATGCAGTGGAAAAAGAGCTACAGCGTGAACCGCCTTCCAAACCGTGTCCTGCATTTGGACCATCGCTTCACCTGAATGAACACATTTTAGGGGCAGAGAAAACAAAACAAAATCAAGCCGCTGTCTTTTATTATTCTGACTCACTCATGGGGATCAAAGGGAGTTGCTAATAAGCTGTGGGAGGAGCAATAAGCAGTAGACGAGGACCCAGAGGAAAACAATGAAATAAAACAACTCGGGCTGGTCTGACCGCGAAGTGCTGCTGTGTGGGACAGCCTTGTCTGGAGTGTCCCTCTTTTCCAGGCCTTTTCGCTTCCTAGAAAGGATGTAAACAAACATGCAGTGATGAACAGAACTGCAGAGGCAATATAAAGCAAAGGGTCATATCACTTATATATATAGCTATTCATTTTTATTTACAAACTCATATTCCATTTTCTGCCCAATTGGGGCCAGTAAGGCAGCTAACAATTAAAAGCACAACATGCAAAAAACAATTATAAAGCCCATTTAAAAATAAAGGTAAAATACATCTATAAAAACATATAAGGCATTAATGGGTGTAAATACATTTCTAGTCTGCCTTTCTCAGTGAAGATAGTTTCAAAAGGCAGCTGTGTTGGTTTGCAATAGAACAACTGGATTTGAGTCCTAGTGCGCCCTAGAGACCAACAAGATTTTCGGGGTAAGGACTTTCGGGAGTCAAAGCGGTAATGAAAGGCAGTTTGACAACTGAAAGCTCATTCCCACCTCCCACCCCCACCCCCCAATCTTGTTGGTCTCTAATGTGCTGCTGGACTTTAAGGGTTTAAGCTTGATTTGGAAGTGATTCACAAAACAGCCAGATCAAGTAAGGGTTCACCTTCACCCTCCAAGCGATTCGGATTTTCTAGGACTATCTATAGAGGTACACTTGCAGTTAGTTTCAACCAGTTGCCATCGTAGGGAGATACCTTCCTTGTGGCTGGTTAGCAGGGCTTGCCACAGGAGTCTGCTTGATCCAGGGGGGTTTCTGCCGTCTCTTGGGAATTTTCCAGTCAACAAGATTGCTGCTTCTTTTTAAAGCCCTGGTCAGTCAGTAGAATTTAGGGATAACCTCGGTGATGGGCAGTATTGCTGTAGGGTGCCCCTCTTACGGAGCTCAGAATGCTCCTTGGTTTACTGAGGAGCTGAAATGGTTGAGCCAATGGTTCGTGCATGCAGAGGAAAACTCAGAGTGAACGCGGGTGAAAGCATATTAATCTCTACTCTACAGCAGTGATAGTGGTGGCAAAGCCGGCTCATTTCTCTGTCACCATTGTGTCTATGCCATGTCATCTGGCAGAACTTTTGGGGGCTTCTGAGGGGGCTTGTATCTCAGGCCTCTGAGGAAATAGAGCCAGAAAATGTGCAGGCAAGTTTTTTGGCAAACTCCCCCCGTCTTGCTGCCACATGACAAATTGTTCTGGAAGGCCCCCAGCTTTCAAAGGTGATGGGGGGGGGGGGAGCCCTGACCTGGACAGCTCAGGCAAGCCCGATCCCATCAGATCTTGGAAGCTAAGCAGGGTCGACTGTGGTTAGTACTTGGATGGGAGACTTCCTTGGAATACCAAGTTGGGAGGACAGGGGCAGGCTTTGTTCAGCCACCTCTCTGAATATCCTCCAAGCCCCCAGTAGGGGTCAGTCACCAGAGGTCAACATGACCTCCAGATACAGACACACACACACACAAACTCACAAATACAAAAAAAAAGTGGTGGTGGGAAGCTGCAAGCAGAAGGGGAAAGTGGCAAAAAAAATCCATTTCTGTAAACCTGCTCCATCTGCAGAAGCTTGGATATAATATTTAAAGAAATTTAAAGAAATCACAGTGTGCTTTGCACAGCTTTGGAGTCTGTTTGACACAGACCCATTCTAGCAAGACAAATATGGACAGTGCAATTTAATGTACAGTTATACCCTAGTAAGCCCACTGAGTTCAACTGACTCAGAAAGGTGTAACTCTGTTTAGGATTTCACTGCAAGTCAGCTACAGTCCTTGCTGCTTCCCTCCCCCGTACAGCCTGCGAGTTTCCTGCTTTTGTTCACATTAAGAAGTACACATGAGGTTTATTCATTCATTTACATGTTTCTCTCTCCTTTTTAAAGGATTCCCCCCCTAAAGTTGTAAAACAGTCCCAGTGACGTGTGGAGGGGGCAGAGGGAAAGTTGTCTTGGTGATGAGACAGGCACTAGCCAATCAGCACTACCCACAGTCAGTTTTTGCCACAAAGTTGCAAAGACTTGGGGGTGCTTTCCCCCACTGGAACCTGACCCAGTAGAAGAAAAGGCGGACCTGTACTGGACACAGCAAGGGTGGTTCTGAACCAGCTCTCCTGCTGTAACATCTCTCTTCATTCAAAGGCTCAACGTAGAAAAGGAAGGAAAAATGTACCCACCTGGGTGAGGAAGTAAAACTTTCACTGGCGACTACGCTTTTCTGGTCATCAGTACTATCACTTTCCTGAAAAGATTTAATTGCAAATGTTTAATCCACAGTGGCCTGGGATGCAAAAATAAATGATATAGCAATGGAAACGTCTTACTTTGGGATGAATAGCAGAAGAAATATATGGAAATTATTTTTAAACAAACCCACTTCCTTACCTTACTGGCCTGATCACTGGTTCTTTGGAAAACGACATTGGGATCACTGTGGCAGACCCTGACAAATGAATTAGTAATAAGTAATTAGTAATAAGTAAGTAATACGTAAAGGGGCGGGGGGGGGGGGAGAAGGACCTGAATCCAGTACTTTTGCATGAAGGCACACTCTTCTTCATATACATTTTAGGCCACCTGATTATCTAAGTAATGTATTTACGCCAATGCAAGATTAGATGTTCCCCCCCAGGTATGCCATCAAAAACAGGGTGGTCTTACATTCACATACCAGTTACAGTTAGGTCCAGCAACAAAAATATCTTTGTGTGTATAACTTTTTAAAAGGGCCATCATGATCAGAGTCATCTTCCTTTTGAATAAATGTGGTATACTTGTTTCCCGTGTGGCCCATATCGCCATATTCCTATGCCACTAGCATACCCCATGTAACCACAGTCTAAATATGCTCGTACAGCAAGGGTGACAAACAAGCAAGTATTGGAGTGCATAAAACCAGACATCCCACTGGAAGGAAAATCACTAAACTTATTTCGGCCATGTAATGCGGAAGAACTCACTAGAAAAAGCAATTATGCTTGGATTGGTTAGGGGCAAAAGGAAACCCGGCTGCCAAACAACACGGTGGCCAGACACCATAAAAGTGGACACCAGTCTTAAGCATGGAGCAACTCAAAGAAACAGAACAAGATCGGAAAACATGGAGAGAGATGGCCAATAGAATTGCCAAGAGTCGAACATGACTGAATGGCTAAAATCCAACAACAAATATGCCCACGCCAATCTGAAGAAATTACTGGTGGAATGAGCTCCCCGAGGAGATCAGGGCCTTGCGGGACCTTGTGCAGTTCCACAGGGCCTGCAAGACGGAGCTCTTCCACCAGGCCTTCAACTAGGAGCCGCCCCCTCCTCATTACCATCTATGGCCACTTCTAAAATCTGTGGCAGAGGCTGGCCGCACTTAGGATTGGGCCATACCATCTTGTAGAACTGGAGACCACTGTGTGGGGCATCTTGAGCTCCTAATATATGGCACGCCATCTGTTTTATCAACTACTGTGAGCACTTTAATTGATATTTGTTGATTGTTTTAATTGATTTTAACGGTTTTATGAATCTTGGCACATTGTGCCAAGCTATGTTAGCCACTCTGAGCCTGCTTGCGGGGAGAGCGGCCTATAAACATTACAAATAAATAATGGCACAGTGGACCAACTGTGGCTCCTAGAAAGGAAGTGATCTAGGCCCCTAATTTCCTTATGTAGTTGGGATACTTCATCTAATCTCTCCATATAGAGAGAAGGAGTGGAACAATGGGCATAGCAGTAATGGCCACGGGATGAAACGAAGGGTTACCCACATAGGTTCTCAGTGGCAGTGCACATGCATGGTGGAGTGGTTAGAGAGTCAAACTAGGTTCTGGGAGACCCTGGTTTGAATCCCCACTCTGCCACTGAAGCTCACTGGGTAACTTTGGGCCAGTCACTCTCTCTCAGCCTAACCTAGCTGGTTGTTGTAAGGATACAATGGAGAACAATGTTGTGAGCCATTTCAGGTTCCCAATAGGGAGAAGCTGGGGTGTAAATAATCACAGTAATAAATAAGATCTAGGTTCAGTCCCACCCCTCATCTTGACAGCATTAATGGCCTCCCTCTCTGTGAAGCAAGTGTCACGAAGCTTGGCTATTCGACAACTGCAAACTGCATCTGTGAAAAAACAGCTGGGCTACTGCTGAGCTTGGAAAGCATGTGTTACCCCTAGCTAGGAATAGACAGAGCCAGGAAGGGGTGCAGCCTAGATGCAGAAGGGTGCAGACTGTGTGGGAAACAGGAGGGAAGCAAGACTGCCCTGCTGGGGAGCTTGAACCTTAATCATAGGCTCGTAACACTTTGTTTAAGGAGTCCTGACCTGGATAGCCCAGGTAAGCCCGATCTCATCAGATCTCAGAAGCTAAGCAGGGCCGACTCTGGCAAGTATTTGGAGAGTCCTCCAAAGAACACCAGGGTTGGGAGGCAGAGGCAGGCTATCAAGCCAAGTCTCTGAATGTCCACCATGCCCCAGTAGGAGTCACCAGAGGTCACCATGACTTCCAGGCACAGGTGCACACACACAACCCCTTGTTTAAGGTAAATATGATTTATGGATGGAAATTGATAAGGGAGGGAGACTTTTGTTCTAAACTGTAAATTTTAGAATTGTTTCAAGGCTGTGTTATTTAATGGGAAGTTCATTTGGGACCTTCATCTTGGAAGCCGGCGCACAGAATGTTCAGCTGGGGACTTCTTGGGCTGCCAACAAGAGGAAAGAGATGGACTTTGGGGGTGACAAGCTAAGAAGGAGGGAAAAGTTAATTGTTTGGACTTTAAAAGATCATTGTTCTGTTGTGTTACTAAGGTCTGTGTTTTGGTATATGATATGATGTTTAGTGAAAAGTAAAAATGTTTTATTCTCTTTGAATTATTGCAAGATTCATTGCAAGTTAAACATAAGAGAAGCCAATGTTAGATCAGGCCAATGGCCCATCCAGTCCAACACTCTGTCACACAGTGGTCAAAAACACCAGGTGCCCTCAGGAGGTCCAGCAGTGGGGCCAGGACACTAGAAGCCCTCCCACTGTTGCCCCCCCAAGCACCTAGAATACAGAGCATCACTTGCCCCAGACTGAGAGTTCCTATCACCTCCCACTACACCGGAGAGCCAGTCTGGTGTAGTGGTTAAGTGCGCAGACTCTAATCTGGGAGAACCGGGTTTGATTCTCCACCCCTCCACTTGCACCTGGCTGGATGACCTTGGGCAAGCCATAGCTCTGTACCAGCTGTTCTCTCAAGGACAGTTGTCTCAGAGCTCTCTCAGCCCCACCTACCTCACAGGGTGTCTGTTGTGGGGAGGGGAAGGGAAAGGAGTTTGTAAGCTGCTCTGAGACTCCAAGTGAGTGAAGGGCAGGGTATAAATCCAATCTCTTCTTCTTCTTCTACCTTGTGGCTGATGATGGACCTCTACTCAATATGTTTATCCAATTCCCTCTTGAAGCCGTTCATCCTTGTAGCTGCCACCACCTCCTGTTCTGCCCCACGGAACCCACAAACTGAGGTGGGTTCAGTCAAATGAGCTCATGCTGTCTGTCCCTGCTACACTGCTAGGGGCTTCCAAGGAGAAGAAGAGCCTAAAACCTAGAGAGCAGGGGGCAGGAGAGGAACGGAACACTGTGGGTATGAAACAGGAAGTCTTTCAAAGGTTCTGCATGAAGAGAGGACTGCTGTGCTGAAAGAACTTGGCTCAGTATCCGACCAGGTCTGAGCATTTTTAAGCCCCACTGATGTCAACGGGAGAGTTAAGGACACACTTAATACCTTTTCTGCTGGAAGAGGCTTAACTATGAACTGGATTGTGTCCTTTCAAATTGCACGAACCCTGCCCCCACTTGTCCAGGACTGCAGCCAAGTCATCCCACAATACCTGAGGCAGGGCTGGTAAACAAGCTGTGCCTGGAACCCGGACAAGGCAAGTAGCCGGAGAGGTCTTAACGTTAGGGTAAATGTCAGAATCAACCCAAGAAAACGATACCTTGAGAGCCCCGGATGATCCGCAGGATCTTCTTCTAGCTTATCTAGTAACCGAGTAGAGCCGGCTTTTGCACCTTGGGTGTTTTCTCCTTGGAAAATGGCCTTATTTTTCCTTTTTTCTTTCCTTTTACTTCTTTCCTCTGTCGTTTTTCTTTCTTCCGGCACTGCTGTGGTATCAAACTGATTGACCACTATCTGTTTTTTAAAAAAGAAATCCCTTTCAAAAGCCAAGCACAGCATAAGTTTATCAAGACCCTCCTAACGGCCGCTCAGCCTCTCCAGCAGAAAGTTGCATTCAGTAGGCAATGGCACAAATGCAGCTTTATGGATACCCAAACAAAGGAGAAGAGAACAGACCACTATCCTAAAGCAGTCCGTCTACACTGGTAGCTGTTGCCCCAATACACAATTAATGCACCCGGCGTCTGAGGACACTTGGGACACTTTCAAAGGCAAAGAGGTCAACCAGGGAAAGCATCAGGTGTCTAAACATCTCAGGGCTTACTTCCATTTGATGCTCATTATATTTTCAACTAGATGGCAATCCATTTTTGCTTCTTCCCAGCACACCAGTCTTGATACCCTCCAGCCGTACCATTGCACCTACTGAAATCAACAAAGCATCTTGCATGCTACACAAGCTGCAGCGGGAGAGGCCTCAAGATCGTTACCTAAAGATCCCCCAGCCTGAAGAAGAGTTCTGGCGACCTCAAAAGCTCAAACAATGTGTGGTTGTTATCGGTTAGTTTAATATAAGGTATTGCATGGCTTCTGTTTGCACATACTACCTTTTTTGAAGTTGTTCACCTAAAAGTGTTAAATCATCTCTTTGACTAAGTTCAGATTGGCCTCAGCCATAACACAAATCAAGTTTCAGAAAAATATAACAACTGCTCTACGGGCAGAACTACAAAATGATCAAAGATATGGAAAAACAACAAACATTCTTTCAGAACGTCACAACAGGAAGGCACTGTGGTCCTTGGGTGTCAGATCCGCTGACCTTCATCCTTCCACATTGTTCTCAGTGCTGCTTTTTCTCACCAGAATCTTTTAGCTACCTGGGCAATACTTAGCAGCTTGTATCCAGCCATTCTGCTCAGCAAAGTTCATAGCCTTCTGCTTGCTTTAAACTTGGCTGAAGAGAGCGGTAACTCCTGCAAGACCTTCAACAACATATCTTGCAAGACCATTAGTTGGCAAAAGGCATCTGTATTCTCATACAGTTCCCTCTTAACACCATCTCTTCTGCCTGGCCTGTTTCAGTGCATTACCTATTGCTGATCTTTCTGGAAGAGGAGGAGGAGGAGGAGATTGGATTTATACCCCGGAGTCTCAGAGTGGCTTACAAACTCCTTTCCCTTCCCCTCCCCACAACAGACCCCCTTTGAGGTAGGTGGGGCTGAGAGAGTTCTTTCCAGAACTGTCCTTGAGAGAACAGCTCTGACAGAACTATGGCTTGCCCAAGGTCATCCAGCAGCTGCAAGTGGAGGTGTGGGGAATCAAACCCGGTTCTCCCAGATTAGAGCCTGCACATTTAACCACTACACCAAACTGGCTCTTTCTAGACTTTCTAAAAGGCCACATGGTTAAAGGATTTGTTCTTGTGGTCTCAGGGTGCCTGAAACCCTGACACTTTTTCTTCACATGAAAATTCTGTAGCAGTTTAAGAGCTTCTCTGATCACTCCCCTTCTTGTAACTTTCCCCAGCCATTCAGAGGACTGCCTACCACTTACTTAATCTTCTGTCTTGAAATGAAACTCACGTCAATCTAGCAGTTGCCAAATATATCTTGGCTGCACTAAAAATTCCAGCTGCTGCCATTAAGGTAGTGCCTAGTTAGATATGCAGCAATTCTGTTGGCTGTTTTGAATTTTAATTCATTTTTTAAATTATGTATTCAACAGTTACTTATTCCTAACGTGCTGAATGTTCTTATTGCTCGTGTATTTCAAATATTGTCATATTATTTTTTGTCTAAAAGCCTACGCACTATGTAGACTTCCTTGAATAAATGAATGATAAACAGAACGGGAGGATACAGGTTGCTAAGAACTGCACAGGTAGCTAGGCAATTCTGGTGAGTATTAGCAGCAAAATTTACAACATTTAATAGGATCTCCTTTGCATCTGTATATATGTCGATTCCTTGTCCACAAGTAGTCCAGCTTTTGTGGAACAGACCAATATATGTCTCCTTCCAGAAGATGTGAAAGAAATGTGTGCCTGATACTCTAAAACTGATTCCACGTACACTGGTTCCCAAATTGCTTCTGGGTCCACTTCAAGGTGCTGGTACTGACCTTCAAAGTCCTAAATGGCTTGAACCAGCACATCTTAAGGACTGCCTACTCCTACAGGAACCTACCCAGTCACTACAGTCATCTTTAGAGGCACTGCTTCAGGTGGCTCCACCAATATAAGGTTAGATGGGTGGTAAATGAAGAATGGGCCTTCTCTATTGTGGCATCACAATTATGGCATTCCCTCCTCATTTGTCCCACTCTAACACTGTCTTCTGCCAGTGGGTGAAAACTTTTCTGTTTTGGTTGATGTTTCATCAGTGACCCTCATTAATCCCTCCTCTTCCTTTTCCTCTATGTGTTTGTGCTTTGCAGAACTGTTGTTACTGTTTTATATTTATATACATTTGAAAATGTGTTTTGTCTATTATCTGCCTTGGGGGTCCTAAACTGGGTAGAAAGGTGGCATAAAAACATCTACAATAAATAAATGATATAAAACTAGACACCGAAACCCATAGGGTTGTGGGATTACTGAATTCACCATTTACCAGACATATACAAATGCACCTTTCATGCAGCTGATTCTCTGCTATGCATATCCTATGAACACAGAGTGATGGAAAGCAAGCAGATATCATGTGTTAAATTACTCTACAAAAATGACAGCCAATTTATGACCCAAACCCTGACTGCTTCCTTGAACCTAAGATCGCAAATACACATGGACCCACTTTTGGTTATCTGGTAACAAGTTTTGTTCATATGAATCACACTCTTGAGTTGCACATATATATAACAAGGACACCTCTTGTACATTTTCTACTGGGTACAGAACCCTATGGCTACTTAATCTCAATGTCCATTACATTATCAGGAAGTCAGCCTTAAAACAACGGATGCAATCATTGATGGCAATGTACGTGTGCAGTGAATGAGACTAAAACATGGTGGCAGCTGACATGGACATCTGAATGTTGACTATTGGAGACATTTTCTATAACGTTTGTGTTTTTCCACTCCTACCTATGGGAATGCCAACAACAACTGTAAGATGTTGGGCCAAACTCATCCGGGTGCATCAGCATTCACATGAATATCGATAGTTCTGGATATTATCTGCACCATATACATCTATCACTACAGAGCAAAACATTGCCTTCAGCACTGAAGGCACTGCTATAAGGTTAGGAAAGTGAAGATCTGAGATCTGAGAAAAGAACATCTGGCATTCTTTAAGATTAGCCAAAGGCAGTGGGCACCAGCTTACAGAGAACAATGGTAATTGACAATTTGTTAATCACCCACTTGAAGTTTGCTCCATGGTATAAAATTGTTTAAAAAGATCATTTTAGAGCTCCCTATTCGGTGGATATAACAGTATATAATGGTGTTCACATCATTGCGCTTTCAAACTATGCCAGTAGAGCTACTTACTGGAAGATACTCAAAAATACTACAGGAGCAATGCATTTGTATATGCAGAAGTTTGGTGGAAGACCTTGTTCACTATGTTTTAGTTTGCCCTTTATACTTGGAGCCTAGAAACAAATTTCTGGCTAATATGTTAGAGACTTTATATTTCCTTTCTGATTCTGACAAATTAGCATTTATGCTGCCAGATGTGGATTTCCTTGTCTCCAACAAGATGGCACTCTGTTCTAGCCTCTAGGAAAACCAGAGCAAATGCAGTTTTTCTGAAACCAGTCAAATGAAATGATATGTAATTTTTTTGTCTGATTGAGAATTTTTAGAGATGGATATTATATCAGAAATTTTAAAAGTCTAGGGCTGTAAATATGTTTAAACTTGTAAAGGCCAATGGCCATACCCAATAAACTTTATCACCTTACCAGTATACTAAAATCATCTTTATGGCATACAAGGCAAATTTAAGACATTATGGGCCAACTGTGCTTAAATATGCATGGGAACATAAGAACAAACATTACCACAGGGACATCAGGGTGTGCAGAATCTTTCTGAAAAGAGGTGACATTACTTCTAGCTTTAGGCACAACAGTCTTTCCTACTATAGTAGCTTCTGCACTGTTCAGGGAAGACTTGGTATGACTGCAAGTACTTTTCTTTCGTTTCCCCAAGATTTTGTCATCAGTTGGCATTGGTGAGACCTCCACGTTGGCGCATAGGCCTGGCTTTAGATTTTCCTCCTCGTTTGTTAGGCCAAGCAACTCTTTCTCAGCTAAACTGTTCCCAGAAACCTCAGGACAGATTTTATTGCTTTCAGAAAGAGATGAATCTGTGTCAGGGGTAGCAAAGGCATCTAGAACTGCTGATATGGGAACATCATAATGTGGATAATAAAAGAGGTCGTGGGGAATTACAGAAACTTTGGAAGAGTTTGCTGTCATCTGAGGCAACGATTCACCTTGATTAGTAATATCTAAGCTCTTGGGAGTGTTTCTGATTGGTAGGGAGAGACGTTCAGATGGAGAAGGTAAAGACGTCTCAGAATTATCTGTGAAATTAGATGACTCAGCTTCTTGCTCCTCAGAATCCACTGTTTCTGGGAGTTTAGCTATCTCCTCATGCAGCATCTGTAATACATAGTGATGTGCAGTCTGTTCCACTGGAGAACCTGACACTGGAAGCTCCTTTGTCAGATCTGATTCGTTTTTGGGTGGATGTGAAGTCTGAGGTAATGAGCCAGTCTCTCCGTCAAGCAATTCTTGCATTTTATTGGATGGCTCCTGCAGGTCAATTTCTTCTTGGCCACCTTCTGAAGAACCAAGTGGGTCAATGGGATATTCACTGTTCATAAGGGCTTCAGGGGGAAGCTCATCATTCCTCTTCAGTGAATCACGCCTGTTCACTTGATTCCCTTCAGGCCCATTTATTTTATTGGCAAGACTGTCGGTCATGGGGCCAGACTGAAAACCGAAGGGTTCAATAACTGGCAGAGAGGTGGGCCTCGGAGGATCTTCTGAATTCAGCAGTTCTGTGAGAGTCTCTGAATGATCAGATAAAGGTTGGCTCAGATTGTCATGGAGTTTATTTGCCCTTTGCAAATTCTGGTCCTCCTGATCAAGAGGCAGATCGAGAATATGGACTTTTGGAGGTGGTGACTGGCTCCTGTCCCAGTGAGTGGTATAAGTGTGTCCCCCGTTCTCATTCAGAACTAAGATCGTCTCTGGTTTTTCTTCCCCTGGTGAGTCTTTGATACGGACATAAGTAGATTCAACTGGAAATTCCTTGTCTGGGTCTGAAAAATCTTCCTATATTGCATTAAGGAAAAATAATGACAATTAATATGGAATAATATTCTGTGCTTCCATCAAGCTACAGAAATAACCATTGGCTGCAATCTTAAAACCACAGAAGCCCTGCTGAATAACACGGGGCTTACTCCTGAGTAGAGCTATTTAGGATTGCATTCCATTATCTCAGGGTATATAAATGGGGCTAGTGGCCAAGAAAGCTTTATAGTTAATTTAATTGACAAAAGATTGATGAGAGTTTGAGAATCCCATATGGTCCAGGTGAATCCATACACTTTTGATTTAAGAGACTGTATGTGCTGCTTTTGCACTTCTGAACTGTACAGTCCAGATGTGTTAGGGTTTTTTATTTAGCCTGTGTTGCTTTCTTTGGTAGGTCGCTTGGCTGATAGAAACTCACAGAGCTAGATTCCTATGGTAGTATTTGAGGGGGCAGAGTTCTATATAAAAAGTGATCCCTTTTTTTAAAAAAGGGACCCTTCCATGTTCAGACTCAACATACTTCTGATTCTCAGATGTTTGGAAAGAAGGAAGAGAGTTGAAAGGAAGGTTTGGGGTAGGGGATTTGCATGTGGGAAAATAGTTTTCTTTCATCAGTAGATAAAAACTTCATGCTAATAATCTATCGACACTGACATGCACAGAAATACTTGAGTTTGGTGGCAAGCTTATACAAGCTTCTGTTGATTATGAAGAAATCACTGATTTGGCAACCGTTTCTTCAAAACCTCATCTGGAAACAACAGCTGGCTATGACCCAGGATGGGCTGCATTGAGCAGAGCTGGAAAGTCACTCACTACATCCTGGAAGATATTCCAGAGATGGGCTGGACCAGAACACAGCAAACTGCACTGCGTGTGCGTACTGGGGCATCCACAAGGCAAAATCAGAAGGGCTTAAAGGCAGTGAAATGCAACTTAAGTTCACTTATGCTTCTTAAAAATTTGGAGAATCAGTCCACAGTGGCTTGGATCTTACAAGTTGATTGGATGGGGTAAAAAGAAGATGGAGCCCCCTCTGCCCAACCAAAAAAGGCTATGCTGGGGACTGTAGGATGTGCACGGACAAAAATAATGTGGGAGGGGGGCTGAAATGAGGAGAATGGAGCAAGACTGAGTGAGTTAAACAGCTGGCTGGATACACCCCATAATCTGCATGTTAACTAGCTGTGGACGGCAAAGCAGGGGGAAATACCACAACTGGAGCAAAGTCAGACAATCCGGAAGCTATGGCTTTTAAAATCTACTCAGAACGAATTGTTTGTGATAATCACTCCAAGCAAGAGGACATAAATCACCTTTAATTTTTAAAAGAAGTTCAAAAGGTAAAAGGTGGGGGAGAAAGCACATACCCCTTCCAGCTCTGGGAAATGCTCCAAGAATTGCGCAATGTAGGTCACCACTGACTGTTCATCGGGTGATTCGACCATGATGTCTGAAGAGAGATCACAGAATACGTTGAGGTTTCCCAACACTTATAAAGGAGGCTGCGAATTAAAACAAATTCACAGAGCAGAGGTGCAATCCAGCATGCTTCAATGAAAAAAGAATCTGGGACTTCTAATGTATTTACTCTTAATGGCACGTTCTGAAAGCTTTATATTCCTCTCCAATCGCAATCATAAATAGGGACTATTTTCAGCCAAATAATGTGACCCAGATGACACTTCTGCACACCAGGGCTGCTTTGGTGTTTCGCTTGGGGGGGGGGGGGGGTTGTGGAGTGCTGAGTCTGGGTTGCTTCATAAGGGAAAATGTGCTGACTGTCCTCCTGAATCTTTGATCTCTAGAATCATGGCAATGAGCCTTTGTGGAGAGTCATACCATCTTCCAGAAGTTCAGAAGCAACTGGTACAGCTAGCTTCCAAGTGAAGCCAGCTCTGCAGAGTGCCGATTGGCTGGCCCCTCATGAGCAATCATAAAGCTACCGCCCTCCTTATCTTGCTGTCCAGAGTACTGATGGACAGAAGGGGCCAGCCAATCACAAAGCCATTCCCTCCCCCTCATGATCCTAGATTTTTCAAAAGGCTACAAAAATGTATTGTCCTTAAAAAAAAATGCACCCCCAATTGGAAGGTCTGGTAGCAACAGTCCACAGGGCCCCTGCTTTATCTGTTTGCACTAATAATCCAACAGGCAAGCAGGAGGCATTCAGCTATATAAAAAAAGTTACCTTCTGGCTCCAGAAGTCTTGGAATACCCAGATGGTCTTGCGCTATTGTGAAGGCATCCTCTAAATTCTCCCGAGATGATTTATCCAAAGCTTGCTTAATGTCTACCAAGCTAGAGTCTATCGCTTTGATTATAGCTAGGAAAGCAAGCCCGCTTCGCCAACTGCTGGTGAAATCCTGAACTGCAACTCCATACCTAGACAGAGGTCCAAAGAGGGCATTGTGAAAATCCAGGCATACACACACAAAAAAGCAGAGTGCCAACGTTACAGCATGGTGTGCGGAGCCATGCCGGTTTGCTGCAGAAAGGACGTCCCTCCAGGGACCTCTCCCTCCCCACACTCCCCTTCCTTCTCCCCTGCTTCCCTTCAGATCTTAACTGACAAGAGCCTTAACCTTCTTTTTCACCAGGGTGTGTCCTGATGTATAGCTGAATTTGAGGCCTAACAAACCCAGGCAAGAATAAGCAAGAAAAAGTTGATTAAACAACTACTAGAACAAGTCACGGGAAAAGTTATAAAAATGAAGCAGAATGAATACAAGGTAAAACTCACAAAGGAAGAGGCCGGCCAGAAATCAACAAAGTTATTTTATGCAACTGCCTTACTTACTTCCTACTTTACTTCACTATCGGATTCCAGTAGGCCAGACTCACCTCACCATGCGGCAAAGGATAAACTCCCTCTGAGAGCAATGTCACCGCTGCTCAGCTTCTAGGGAAAAAACATCCTCCCTCTCTCTGTGCTCACAGTTAGAGCTCTGCCACCTTAGCAGCAGTGGGTGTCCGTTTTCCCTCCATTTCCGCCTCAGTCCAATCCTGAAGTGTGGATGATGCCTGGGAAAGGCAGTCCTATTGCAAAATTCATACAAGGCCTCGGGCTAGGGTTGCCAGGTCCCCAGAGCAGTCGGTGGGGGGATGGGGGGTACACTTACCGGGAACGGGGAGGAATGCTGGAAATAAACGTGACGCGCCTACATGACCTGGAAGTGATGGGGGCACGTCGGGGGGTGATGTTCTGTTTTTTTGGGCAAAACTCTATGATAGAATTAGCTTCTACCATAGGGTTTTGGCCAAAAACCAGAGTGTTGCCCCCCCCCCCCATCACTTCCAGGTCACGCAGGCACAGCACACTAATTTCCAGTGTTCCTCTCTTTTTGGGGGTGGAGGTAATTCCCCCCTAGGGGGCCGCGGTGGCTCAGTGGTTAAAACACTGAGCTGTAGACCGGAAGGTCTGTAGTTCGGCAGTTCGAGACCCTAGTGCCGCATGACGGAGTGAGCTCCCATCTCTGGCCTCAGCTCCTGCCAGCCTAGCAGTTCAAAAGCAAGAAATTGCAAGTAGATAAATAGGTAGCATTTCGGTGGGAAGGTAACTGCGTTCCATGTGCCTCAGTATCTAGTCATGCCAGCCACATGACCACAGAGAAGTCTTCAGACAGTGCTGGCTCTTCGGCTTGGAAACGGAGATGAGCACTGCGCCCTAGAGCCGGATTCAACTAGCTTTCGAGCAAGGGAAACCTTTACCCTTAATTCCCCCCCACACTGGCCAGCAGTGGAGAGGTGAGGGCTGAAAGCGGAAGACCCCTGCCCCCACTGGGGGGTCTGGCATCCCAACCCCAGGCCCCTGTGGAAAAGAGGCTTCCTTGAGGCCTACAAGTCACTCCTTTCCTTAGCCTAGAAACATGACAGCCACTCTCAAAATTCCTGGAATGCTGAAAGCTACTGGGATGAAATAACTTCCCAGCTTTAACCATTTCACATAAAGTGTTTGTGAAAGTGACTCACAGCTAGATGGGGGTCCTGAACCTTGTTACAGCTCTTTGGAATTTCTGAATAGTGGACATAGAGCTGCCAAGCCCCCTTGTGGGAGCAGGGGATTCCCTGCCTCCAAATTTCAGTGGCAAGAGAAAAATTTAAAAAGAGTAATAAGGCCTCATCTATTTACAAGACAATCTTATCACAGAATTCCAGGTGATTCCTAGAGCTACCCAGAAGTGACAGAGTAGTTTTAGGAATTGCTGGAAACTGTATGGCAAGAATTTCCAGTTTTACCATAGAGTTTCCAGTGATTCCAATGACTATCAAAGTCTTTTTTATTTTTTAATTTTTCTCCTGGACAATGCTCCCCCCACAAGCCTGCCTGGCAACCCTAAGTGGACACCATGAAAACACACCCAGTGCCTACCATCACGTGAGAAACGAAGAGCTACTGTGCTCTAAGAATTATGCCTGCACGCACGCATGCAAGACATATGAAGAAGTCTTCCACCCAGCGGTGCTCTCAGATTATTAGACAACAGCACGTATTTTCCCCTTCTAGTTTAGTCTGTGGGACCACATTGGTTTCCCAATGAGCAAATCAGGAAAGCAGCCCCCCCCCCCCTCTCAAACAGTCAAAAAGGAACTGGCATGCCTATCCTTCTGTTAGAAACTGCACACATTGTTGTATAATGGCAAGGAACTGTACACAAACGTGTGCCGCTGGTCAATAAGGACAGGGATTGTTACTGACACAGGACAGATAGGAAGGGACCAAAAAGGCCCTCTTCTCACTCCTGCTGCAAGGCCCCAGCATCTTGGTGGATAATGTGCACACACTACACGGTCTGCTCTCAAGTTTGCCCTGGATTCCGCTGGAACTAAGTCTCTTCTTGCAGACCACAGAGGGAAACTGTTCTTCCATCAGACAAGCAGTGGAATTTGCAGCTGGGCTAATTGAGACATTTCTAGGGAGAAAAGGAGGGGGGGAGCGAGGGGTGCTGTTGACTCACTTTCTTGTTTTCCTTTGAACCCAGGTTAAAAGGGCCTTGATTGCTTTTCGCTGATCCTTCACGGAGACGGACATGCTTCTCTCCACATTAGGTGTGCTGGGATGAGATGTGTCTGAGTCAGGCCCGCTGGGCCCAGATGACAAGCTGGAAGAGGAGGAATTCCTATTGAGGTTGCCTGTAAGTTCCTTAATCTGGAACGAGAGAGAGGCGACAGCTGAGGTCAGAAGTCCCAAACAAAGAATCCATCATGCTGCCAACAGGACAAACAACCCTATTCATTTCCTCTGGGCGAGAGTGTCGATAGCATAGAAGTCCGTTCATGCCAGGTTCTCTTGCACTACACACGCAGATGATTTGGGGCCAGTTTCGTGCCATCTGAAAACACTTGGCTTGGTGAGGGAAACACAGCAGGATTTAAGTCAGTTCTGGCCAGCTGCTTTCAAGATTCAGACAAGCTGCATTTAATAAGAATGACAACTAGAAGAAGTGGCTGACAACTAGAAGAAGTGGCTGGGTTCTGCGGTGTACTGTCTGGACTCTGTAGCAATCTCCACCAGTCTAAAGGGCTCAAGAGAAAAGTCTTCTGTTATTTCTACATTTCGTACAAATTATATATATTCTTACATATATATATTATCACATATATACATATATAGTAATACATATATACATTCAGGGGTCCTTGGGGCTGGAGCGAGGCAGAGCAAAGTTCCGCCAGCTCAGGAGTGGCCACTAGGGCAGCCACGGGCCGAATCAGATTCTCTGATCTGATTCGGCCCGCTGCCGAATTGCCGCCAAAATTCGGCAGCAATTTAAAAAGCGACTGGAGGGGAGGGGGTTTGAAGGAGAGGCTCCAAACTTGCAGGGTAGCTGCTGGGGCCTCTCCCCGAAATATCCACCAAGTTTCAAGAAGATTGGAGCAGGGGATCCAATTCTATGGGCCCCCAAACAGGTTGCCCCCATTTCCTCCATTGTTGTCTATGGTAGGAAAAAAGTAACGCTTTTTCCCAGCATAGAGAACAATGGAGGGGATGGGACAACCTGTTTGGGGGCCCATAGAATTGGACCCCGTGGTCCAATCTTCTTGAAACATGGTGGGTATTTGGGGGAGAGGCCCCAGCAGCTCCCCTGCAAGTTTGGAGCCTCTCCCTCAAACCCCCTTTCCTCCAGCCCCTCATATACCCTATGAGTTTTTGCCATTGATTTCAATGGCCCATAGGGTATAATGGGGCTGAAACTGACATTCCCTTTCTGACACACTTCTGGTGATGTCAGGGAACGTGGCATATGCTAATGAGTTATGCTAATGAGTTATGCTAATGAGCTCCTGCACCTCTTTTTCTACGAAAGGACCCCTGTATACATTACAATTACATGAAGCAACTCATTGTTCCATATAGGACAATCTTTTAATAATTAAACTAGTACATGAACAGTATGGAGATGGGGAGGGAGGACTCACCAGAACAACATCCCATGACATCCTGATACCATTTCCAGCTACATAGCCAGAAGCGGCATCACTGTGACACAGGACATTCCAGAATTCACCCAGAACTCTATGGCATCAGGACATTGTGAAGTGACATTCCAACCCCACATTTTCCCCTTGCTGCTCCGGCAGAGAGCAGGCAACAGGGGTAGGACTTCCCCCACCAGATAAACACAATCCTAATCAATAAGTACGCTGGCTTGGATTCCGTGAATGAGCTCCATGCATGCGACACTGTCTCCGCTGCGAAGTTAGCTTCTGCTTCTGCTAAAACCTCCATCTGCACAAGATCAACTGTTCTCATTGGGCCTTTGCGCCAAACAGTTTTAATGGAAGGGGAAGAGAACTCTGCAGCAGATACTAAGGGCATATGGCACTCATTCATATGACCCAAGCCCTTCTCTTCTCTTCTTTCTTTAGCTGAGAAAAGTTTGATCCTTCTAGTCTTTTTTTCTTGGGCACTTCCCAGATGAAAAACCAATCCGTTCCTTAACCATCAGGCTCTACACCCAAATATTTTGCACTCAGAACCGTTCCCAATTAGAAAGAGCTCAAAACCAGCAATGCCTTCCATATGTACATAATTAAAAAAAAAATTACACAGCAACCTCTAATGTCTAATTAAGCAGCCACTCTGTGCAAATATTCTTTGATCAAATTAATCTGGACCAGATCAGCTCTGCATTTCAGCTAATACAAGGTGAGCTCTAAATGTTGTAAGAGGAATTTAGGGCTAGAATTGTCATGTCTCCTAATAGGGATTTTATTTATTTAGGAAATTTTTATGCCACCTCCCCTGAGGGACCTGCCCAAGGTGGCTTACCGAACACATAAGAAAACGTTAACACTCAACGCTACAGATTAAAACCTAGCATTAAAAAACCCTAGTTAGGGATTTTAAAAAATAAATACGTTACTGAATAGTTTAAAATGAATTCAATTTTCTTCCTGACTAAAATCACACAATCAAATAATGTTTAAAAATCAGCCTGTTAATTAAAAGCCTGGGTGACAGAAATGGCCAGCTGCCTAAAAGAAAGTAACATAGGCCAGTGTGGTGCAGTGCTTAAGTGCACAGACTCTAATCTGGGGAGCCGGATTTAATTCCCCACTCCTTCACTTGCACCTGCTGGATGATCTTGGGCAAGCCATAGTTCTGTCAGAGCTGTTCTTGAAAGAGCAGTTCTCTCAGAATTCTCTCAGCCCACCTACCACAAAGGGTGTCTGTTGTGGGGAGGGGAAAGGAAAGGAGTCTGTAAGCCGCTCTGAGATTCCAAGTGAAGGGCAGGGCATAAATTGAATCTCCTCCTCCTTCACTTCTTCTTCTCCTTCCTCCTCCTTCTCCTCCTCCTCCTCCACACTAAGTAAGCCTCAGGGAAAAGGGCACTCCACACGATGAGGTGCCACTACAGGTAAAGCCCTGTCTCTGCTTGCCGCCTTCCTCACCTCTGAAAGCAGGGCCATAGAGAGAAGGGCTTGTGAGGCAGATCTTAACTGGTGAGCTGGACATTATGGGAGGATGCCGTCCCTCAGGTATTTCCCCCTAAATTATAGAGAGCAGACAGCACAGTCCACACTGCTACCTTGCAGGGGCCAGAGATGTACCAGTCCATGTAAGGAAAACTGTAATGTAGTTTGAATGAGGTGAAGGGAGACAGAGAAAAAAAGGGGCCTGTTTTGTGGAAGCTGTGGGTCACTAGACATTTCGAATTTGTGAAGCCTTTTCCACACTAGGTAAAACCTGAGCTGGTTCCATAATGAAGTGCCCTGCTGAGATAGTTCCCTCAGATGGCATATTTTCAGGGGTAGGGTTGCCAACCTCCAGGCGGGGTGTGGAGATCTCCTGCTTTTACACTTGATCTCCAAACAACAGAGATCAATTCCCTTGGGGAAAATGGCTGTTTGGGTGGGTGGACTCTATGACATTGTAGCCTGCTGAGGTCCATTCCCACCCCAACACCCACCCTTTCCAGGCTCCAGATGGTAAACCTGTTTGGGGGGAGGGCAACCTTGTACCCCATCCACAGCCAGCTTCCTATCTAGCTGGTCAGCTATGGACTGTCTGCAGTCTGACTGTCCTCACTGACTAAAGGAACATGATTGGCTCTTGGCCTTTTGAATTTGGCTCATTCACCCCAATCCGTGAAGAAACAGACAACATGAGCAGCCTGCATTGAGGTGGTTCTTGTTGAGAATGGCACTGCTGTGTTTGTTAGGTTAGAGGCTGAACTAGCGTGTCTGTTTGAGGCAGTTAGCAGGTACCTGGAAAGGCCTTTCCCTGCCTGAGGCCCTGGAGAACTGCACGAGTCAGAATACATAGCATGCAGCTAATTTGAAACAGATCTCATCTTTGTGCCATTGCTAGGGTTGCAAACAGACCTGGAGAAAAAAATGTTCTATCCCTTTAAAGGAGGCTTAATGTGTGGAAATGAGCAGTTGAAGCTTTTTATGGCATGAAGGTAAATAACATCACCTTAAGCCTGTGTTACAGAGTATTTGTCAGCAACTCTGGGCTTTGTTGACCCCCAAAAATGGTTTTTTAAAAAGGAAATGGGTAGGCTATCTTTTGAGGGTTAATAACTCGGGTGAGGGGGGTTGATCAGCAAAACCTCATGGGAGAAAAAGAGTTAACCCACCCCATGCGGGTGGCTTGGGGGTGGGGATACAGGGGAGGTGATAGAACATGCACAATTACATCACTTCCGTGAAACCCCAGAAGTGACACCGGGTAGCTCTAGGAATTGCTGGAAATACTATGGAAAAACCACAGTTTTCAGAGATTGCTAGAGCTACCTTCCATCCTTCTGGGTTTTCACAGGAAGCGACATATTTATTTTATTTACAACACTTACTAGCCGTCTTTCTTCCCTACAGGAACTGAAAGAGGCTTACCATGTAAACAACAATAAGATATATGCAATAAATAAACACCACTAATTAAAACCAATAATTTAAAAATTCCAGTAGGCGGAAGAACTAATCACATTAGCCGTCACAATAAAACTGTTGCATAATGGCACATACAATGCTGCTGGACTTTTTAAAAAAAAATCCTTGTCCCAGTGCCACCTGGGATCGGGGAACAGAGGGCTTCCTGTCCCAACCAGGGGACTGGCAAAGCTGGGAGGATAAGATCATACATCTCTCAGCATCTCACTTATTTGGACTTGATTAAAATGTTTTCGGAACTCAATTCTGATTACTGACTATTTCAGTAGAAAAATCATCCCAAAGACTACAGAGGTCAAAAGAAACCCTGATTTTTAAAAAAATTAAACTTGGAACAATTTGGTAAATTTTGGAGCTTTTCTACATCAACAATGAAGGCAATACAGCAGGCATTAGTTCCTCCCCTGAAATGGCCCATAGATGTCAGTATCCTTCCTAAAATTCTGAATCTAGTAGCATGGGATTCACATCTCAGAAGCTCTAGGGGGAAAGTGGCTGATATAAAGTCCTTGATGACTGGGTTGGCTTAAGGCCACCTGCTTTTCACCTTCAGCATAACAAAAATAGATTGACTATGCTCTATTAGCACAGAAGATGACTTTTTAAGCATAACAGATCTAGTATTTGACACATTTTAGAACTTCCTTGTGTATAATATGCAGGATTTCAGTCATTTCAGTAATTTACAGTGCAATCTTAAGCATGGATAAGGTTTCCCTGCTTGAAAGCCAGCTGATTCCAACTCAAGTGGCGGTGCTCATCTCTGTTTCCAAGCCAAAGAGCCAGCGCTGTCCAAAGACTTTTTCCATGGTCATGTGGCCAGCATGACTAAATGCAGAGGTGCACAGAATTCTGTTAGCTTCCCACCGAAATGCTACCTATTTATCTTCTTGTGATTTCTTGCTTTCGAACTGCTAGGTTGGCAGGAGCTGGGGCCAAAGATGGGAGCTCACTCTGTCATGCAGCACTAGGACCACTTTCCCACAAGCAGCTGTGCTGCGGTCACTCTTCCATTTGCCCTGGTTGCATTGGTCAATTTCACACTATTTGCCACGCGGCAGCATTTTGAACTGCAGCTCCCCCCCCCCCCGATTTCCCCCATGTCTTCTCGATTTTCAAAAAACAGGATTGAGAAGACAGAGGGAAAATTGAGGGGAGCTGCAGGTCAAAATGTGAAATTGACCAATGCAACCGGGGCAAATGGAAGAGCAACTGCAGCACAGCTGCTTGTGGGAAATCGGTCTAGGTCTCGAATTGCCAAACTACAGACCTTCCGGTCTGCAGCTCAGCGTCTTAACCTCTGAGCCACTGCAGCCCCTATAAGCCTGGATACTCAGAATTAAATCTCGCTAAAATCCATTGGACTGGTTTCCTAGGAAGTGCGTTCAGGATTGCAACCTTAATTCTTAAAATCTTTCCTAAGAAGAAATTCATGGACACAGTCTGCGCTGAACCCTGCTTTTTAAAAATGTTGCCCCTAGAATGGATAATATTAAAATGCTGCCCCACAACTGAGGCCATTAGTGCAAAAGCACCAATACTGCTCATACTTTATAGGTATATGGGATATCTTCCTACAAAAAGCTTCTTACAGACTGTGCCACTGAAACAGGTCCTTCCCAATACTTCCTTTTAAAAATTAGGACTTTAATAGTTCACACATTTGGAATTCGGTCCCCATCCTCTGATCCAGTGAATGATGCTGGGTACAGAGGAGATATATAGGGGAAATTAATGTACACTGTCATAATCTTCTCCTTGCTTTTTCTTTCTTTCTTTTTAGTTAAGAGACTGAATGTGAATTTTTTATTCTGGGACCTTGTAGGCTGGAGAAGTAAGAATAGGATTCAATTATGACTAATAGTTATTTTGGGATCCCCACTGCTCCCTCCCCACCCCTGAGGAGGATGTTACGAGGGAGTCTAACCAAATGAACCGCATCACCTGCAATTAGGTTTGGGTTGAAGAACAGCTGCTGTGGCCCTGTCTTCAAGTCACCAAACAAACTAAAGTCTTATGTTTCTTCAGCTGAAGTATGTAACATTTTTTTGTTTGCAAACAAGGCTTTTCTTAAAAATTAATGTTTGACTACATCTGTTAGTAAGGGTGCCACGGTGGCTCAGAGGTTAAGATGCTGAGCTGCAGACCGGAAAGTGGGTAGCTTGGCAGTTCGAGACTTGAGTGCCGCGTGACCGAGTGAGCTCCCATCTCTGTCCCCAGATCCTGCAAGTTCGAAAGCAAGAAATAGGTACCGCTTCGGTGGGAAGGTAACCGCGTTCCGTGCACCTCGGCGTTTAGTCATGACTGCCACATGATCACGGAAAAGTCTGCAGACAGCGCTGGCTCTTTGGCTTGGAAATGGAGATGAGCAGTGCCCCCTAAAGTCGAATTCCCCTGGCTTTCAAGCAAGGGAAACCTTTGCCTTAACCTTTACACCTGTTAGTAAGGAGACTGGCCCCCGTGTGGATCACAAAAGCCACAAAAACATGAGGGCCTAATTACACTGTCCCTGGGTCTGTCCCCAAGTCCAGTTGACAGGTGTCCTCTGCAAGATTTGTCCTCATAATTCCCAGGCACATGAGGGCCCGATTCAGACTGGGCCCACAGCATATGGGGATAGGGGGCTTAAGCATCCCCCCTTGCATGGATTCCTGACCTAAAATAGCTCTGGGGAGCTGCTACCTGTCCCACTGGGGAAATTTAACATGCACCGATAAGTCTACACATTAAGTTTCCCCAACGGGGCCAGTACCAGGTCCCTGGGGCCATTTCAGGTTGTGTGGGAAAGCAGTGGGCAGGAAGCTGGAGACCCCTCTCCTCATAAGCCACAGCAACTGCTCCAAATTGGGCCCCCCATGCCACCTAGGAATTAAGTTGCAAGCACAGAACTCCAAGCGCGGCTCTTGTTGACTGGGTCCAGAGACAGACCAGGGGAACCGTGTACCAGACAAGGTTGGAGTCTCTACATACTTGGGAGACTTCCCATGCATGAAGAAAACTGACTGTAAATTAAAAAAACAAACAAACCTCAAAATGGCCGGATGATGTCTGAGCTGAAAATGTTCCAGAGGGGATGGATATTGAGAACACATGAGTATCAATTAAAAGTAAAAAAAAGCGGGGGATACCCAGGGGTCATTTCGTAGAAAAAGAGGTGCAGGTGCTCATTAGCATAACTTATTTGCATATGCTAAACCACCTGACATCACCGGAAATATATCAGAAGGCAAGAAAGAAAGAGAGAGAGAGAGAGAGGAAGGAAGGAAGGAAGAGAGAGAGAGAGAGAGAGAGAGAGGACAGTTACTAATCCAAGCCTCAGAAATACCACTGTTCTGGGTGGATAGCTTTAGTGGTGGCTGAAGCCTTCAGAAGGCTGGTCTGAGGAACAAGGACCTTTCCAGAGGATGGGGTCATTTTGCTGCAGCCATGACACAAGCAGGCATTCCCCTGGGGGGGGGGGGCTGGCACCAACTCCCGGAGCTGCGCTCCCCTGAGCTCCTGCTCGAAATGACCTCTGGGGATACCATGAGAGAATCCTGGAAGAGGAGACTGGAGGTTTTTTATTTCCCCCCTCCCCAAATTGTTGCCCCTTCCCATGCTTCTTCACGAGACCATGGCTTATCTCTCATAATATTATGCAAGAATTCTCTGGGACAAATCAGACGCCTTACATTTTATCATGCTTTTAATTTTAACAAATGGGTATCTGGTTTGGACACTGCTCACATTTGTGACTGTTTCTGACTGTTATGGCCTTCAAGCAAAACCCATAAACTGAACTGACTAGTGAGGGTTGAGGGTTTGTCTGCATTCACCTCAAGCATAGTTAACACTAACCAGCCAGATGGGGGCGGGGCCCTTCAGGTGTTTCTCTAGCCACGTGGGAGCTGCTTTTCTATCTGTGGTTTCTTCATGGCTGAGATAATATTTAAGGGATCTGATTGTATCAGTCCTTTGTACAAAACTGGTTTCTTCTCCCCTGCAGGGTACTCTCTCCATGGACAGGTCCAATCCAATGAAAAAACAGTTCCTGCACACCAAAGATGTTTAAAGTTCCTAACTGTCTCCATATGAGGTTCCTCCCCAGCCCCATCCACACACACAAGAACAGCAGAAAGCCCCCACATTAAAGGGGAGAATCCAGACACCCCAATCTGAGCATGATTCATCTCACTACCTAAATGGGAGGAGGGGGTTGTTGCAGGCCGCACAATGCAGAGGTATGGCAGAGAAGAGTAGGGGGTGGCAAGTGACAAAATGGGAAGTGACATCATGGGAACAGGTGAGTGGATCCCGTTCCACTTGCTGCTGTGGTGGGTGTTACTTTTTCGCACCCTTGTCTGGAAACAGCTGTTCTCTTTACCTGGGTGAGCAGACCCACTTCAAACTCTGATTGAAATGGGACTTTTAGTTAGGATTAACTGTGGTTAAGGTCAGTGCAGATGTAACCATGAACCTAGATTAAGGCCACTGGGGGACATTAAACAAAAGTTATGTCAGAAAGAAAAGGAGCAAAGAGGGGAGGGATGAATGAAAGGGGCACGTGAAGCCAAATAATATCCATTTCTTAACCATGCTTATAAAATTGGGAGAGTCATATCCAGGCCAGCCATTCTGAAACGGCTGAAGGCATTATCAATGCTTACATTTCGTTCTTGCTTTAAGACTTCCAGACTTTTCTGACCGTGTGGCACTTTTCGATCACAGTATAAGGAAGTAACACACACCTAAACTGTTCTACAGTGTCACAGGCAGGACCTTTAGGTCTTGCTGAGATCCGAGTTGCTAAAATGGACAAAGCAACATTCATACATTTCCAGCAGAAAACTAGAAAACAAGACCTCTTGATCTCGAATTTGGACCAAAGCCAAATCCCGTACAAGGCACACTGGACACAAGTAATCTGAGGCCGAGAGCCATTTGTAAGGGTGACGGAGAGGACCGGAGTGAGGAGACGGAAGGAAGAAAGCCCGGCGTGATGGAGGCTCTGAGCCTGACACATTTCAGTTTGTCTAGACAGTTGACACATTTACATCATTGTCAATGCCACTGAAATACAAAGAGCTACCACACACAAGAGGAAACCTCTCTCTCCTTTAGTTGCACAAAATTTGCATTCTGTTGAGACCAAATGATTTAATGGAGGGGTTAATGAATGGCTACAGCTCTTTCTTTTACCTGAAAAAACAGGATTACGTTCCATATCAGACCCAGTACCATAGAGGAGTTTCCATCTGCTATTTCCGCAGCATCAATGCTAACCAGTTTCACCTACAGGAAAGTAGGATACAAGCTTTTAAAAGACGCTGAGACACCAAAAATGTGGTTTTAATTACAGACTGTACATTGGTCAAATCTAAAGAACAAGGAACACAGAGGCAGTGGTGCGATATTGCGGTACGCTTTAGTTTCCAATGCATTTGATGTTAATTATCTGTAGGTCAGATCCAGTGGCAGATTTCCACTAACAGATTTTTGTGGAGTCCCAGCTTTCCAGTGCATAGACACTCCTCATTTCATTCCCATGGCATTTCAAATGCCTCCCCCCAAAAGGGTCTGCAGTTTCACGAAAGAAGCCGGCAGTTCTCTTCGGTGAGTCACTGTATACAAGTGGCTTCATCACACACATGCAGCTGCCTTATATGAAATCAGACCTTTGGTCCATCAAGGTCAATATTGTATACTCAGACTGGCAGCAGTTCTCCATCACCTACTGCCTTCTTTCCCAAATGGAGATGGTAGGGATTGAACCTGGGACCTCCTGCACTGCAAAGCAGAGTCTCTTCCACTGAGCCACAGCCCCTCTCCTAATGACAAATATCAAAGGAAGCTTCTTCACCCTGCCACAAATGTTGTTAAGTCTTTAACGTGCTACTGGACTCCTGGGCTTCTCTTCTGCTACAGACAGACTAACACGGCTACCCATCTTAATCTAACTCATCTTCGTAACTTCAAGCTTAACTCAGCTCCTGAGGTTACAGCATTCCACATGTCCCTGCCACCCAACAGCAGCTAGTGAAGTAGACCAGAGCCAGAGAATTCATAAAGCTACGACATCACAGGATATGAGCAGATACAGCAAAAGAGGGTGGAGCTAGACACAGGCCACTGTTTTTTGGTGGCAAATCTCTGTGTTTGACTCTTTAGTAATGTGAATGTTTTTGATGCTGATGTGATGAAGTGTTTATGCTTTGCACATGATGATTTAATTTCACTATGGACATTTTGGGATCTATCTCCCCCTCACACACACACACACTTATCATTGTTCTATTTGAATCAGATTTACCAGAAGTCCTGAGGCAATGCAACACAGAAGGACTGGGGGACATTATTCATTGAAAAATGCCGTCCAAGGGGAACCGGGACACTGCGGGGGTTTGGGAAAATGATCAGAACGCACTTCCGGAGCAAATGGAACTCTTTTTAAAAAACCCTCTCAACTATTATGGCACCTCAGCTATCATTACATCTGTCTTATTGGAAAGCTTTTCATACTTCTTTTTTTATATTTGGACACGATCAAGTTGCCCAGGGGTGGGATTTCTATCAGAAGCCCAAGATCCCACACTGATGTTTACTGCAGATGGCAACATCAGAATATTACTCAGACAAAACTGAATGTTGTCTGAAGTCCAGTAACACAGTGTTTCTATTTAGCTTTTCCTCTAAACCCTTTAGAATTCTACAAAACCAGCTATCTTGACAGCCCCCCCTTTCACTTCACGCTTTGTGGTTTAATTCACTCTCAAGTTTGATAAAACAGAAATTAGGATAAAGAGGATCCTTTAGCCCATAGCTTACTATAGAGATTTCACTCCTAACAAGAGGTTACCGTTGGTGAATCATTTCTCTGAAGCAACATTACAAACTCGGTTAAGGGCCAAAACTTTGAATTGTTTAATCTCACTGCCCTTGAAACGTCAGCTCTATAAAACCTGAGCGCTTTCTGTTTGCAAACTATGTTACAGCCTCTTGGTTCTTGCTGTAACCAGAGGAGGTGGCCCACTATCATTCCCAAGGTGAAAACTGGGGGTGGGGCTTGTGACTTCCTTCAAAGTTATGCAGATGCAGGACTACTCTCTATTTCAAGACCAACTTCTCTATCCACTAGCCCTCCCATGGATTCTCCAGACTTGGAACTGTGTCACAGGTCCTGTTAATGAGAACCCAAAGGGACATGCTTTCTGTCTCTGGAGGAAGCTCACAAATGCTGCTTTGTGATGTGATGAGAGAAGCTACATCACTGGCAAACACCTCCCCATTATGCAGCTACTACAGATTTAGGAGCTATCTTCAGATTAGGAAATCAGTAATCCTGGTTGTACTACCATACCCGTTTATACTCCTCAATGGTTCCTAGCATGAGCCACTTACAAGTCTATGACCGCAGACACCCACAGAAGGGGCTGGAGATTGAGTCAGTCCATCTCCTTCAAAAAGTTCAGCTTGCCCAGGGAAAACTCCCTGCCTTAAGTCGGCACAAGTGACTATGACATAGTGAGGTTCTTAGCAACAAGACACACATGTTAAATGTGATGTCAAAACCACATGCCAGGTTCAGTGATACTAAAGGAGGGGCTCAGCAAAAAAAATTATTCAACTTGCTGCAGATTTCTGATTCAGTGAAGGTTCAGCTACGGCCATGTCTATGATGGTATTCAGACTGGAAGCCGTGACTGGTTCGAGACATGAACAGGCCAGAAATCCTGAGGCTCCTGTGCTTCCTGACTTCCTGTCCTCGGCCACAGAACCAAGACTGAAGACTTCCAGGTTTAGGAAGTCTTTAATCGAGTGGTAACTTGAGAGGACATTCAAACTGGGGTGCTCTAACAAACTGCAGTCTGTCTCTTGTCTACAAACGGGGTGGTACAGAATCCCTTTGTTAAAACCATTCTAATTCTGGTAACACAATCAACTGTGAATGGAACAAGGACTTTCTAAACCTGGATGTTTTCAATCTGTGCATGGCACATGGAGGTGAGAAAGGAGTACGGAGCCAATGTAGAAGACTGAAGTTTCAGGTTTGTTTGTGACGTTGCAATGCAGTCTATAGGCCTGAAGTTGTTGCAGGAAATTTGGCTGGTTTTTAATATGCATGTGGGACTTTTCAGTTTAGAAAGCAGACCACGAAGGGTGAATATGTTAGAGGTTTATAAAATGATAGGCTGGGTAAAGCGACTGGACAGAATTCTTTCTCCCTCTCCCAAGATACTAGAACTCGCAGACATCCACTGAGGTTGATGGGCAATAGATTCAGGATGGACAAAATGAAATACTTTACAGAAGTGATTAAAATGTGGACTTTGCTGCCAGAGGATGTAGTGACGGCCACAAGCACAGACAGCTTTGAAAGGGAATTAGATTAATGGAGGACTGGTCTATTAGTGGCTAGCCATGGTGACTAAAGGTGATGACTCCATGTTCAGAGGCAGTCAACCTGTGAAGCTCAGTATCAGGAAGCAACGTCAGGGGAAGACCTTGGCCTTTATGCCCTGTTGCTGGCCTTGCATAGTAACTGGTTGGCCATTGTGTGAAACAGGATGCTGGACCAGATGGACAGCTGGTCCGATCCTGCAAGGTTCCTATGTTCTATCCTAATATTCCTACATACATATGTGCCACCAAGTCGCAACTGACTTATAGTGACCCTATTAAGGGCTTTCGAGTCAAGTAAGAAATGAGGTGGCTTGCTATTGCCTTCCTTTTCCTTTTTCTCTACTCACCATAGTCATCTGACTCATATGCAAAGAGGGGAGTAGTAGGTCAGCTATATAAGACCAGGCCTAAGCTTCTGTCTCTCCCCACTGCAGGTATGCTAAAGTCCGGGTATCACCAGAGGCGAGAGATTTTGGAATGAGCACTTGGCCCTATGGCTTTCAGCCTATGGCCCCATGTGAGCCAGGCAAGTGGAACCAATACCAGCTCAGGGTGTTGGATTGTCTTGTCTTCTATGCATAGAGCTTAAACTGCATTTTTTAATAAGCCACAGTAAGTCCCAGCTGTGGGAGAACACAGGGTAAAAGGTATTTGGAGGAGGATCCTTTATTCATATGTGGTGGAGATGTCCAAAGCTACAAAGATACTGGCAATTTATACAACAACTAATACAAGATATACTTAAGATTGCTTTACCATTCAAAATAGAAACCTACCTTTTAAACATAATACCAGACGATTTTAGAAAGGAGGCTTATGTAATAACATATATTCTTACAGCGGCCAGAATCCTGGTTGCTAAAAGCTGGAAGTTAGAAACACTTCCCACTAGAGAGGACTTAGTATACAAAATACTAGAAGTAGCAGAGATGGATAGACTCATTTTAATATGGCAAAATAAAGAGGAAGGGTTTTTTGGGGAAAGATGGTCAAGTCTATATGACTGGTTAGAGACGGAATCAGGGTTTCAGACTCGAAAAAAATAATACATGTATAAGACAGAGTATAAATTATATGTAATATGGTATATATATGTATATTTATGTATCTTACTATTTTCTTTTCTTCTTCTTTATTTGCTAAAGCTTAATGGAGACTGTCTTTAAACTGTTATTTGTATCTTAATAAAAATGAAAATAATTTAAAAAAAAAAGTATTTGGAGGAGGCATTTGTGAATTTCCTGCATTATGCCGGGGGTTGGACTAAATGACCCTGGGAGGTCCCTTCCAACTCTATGATTCTATTCTATAAAAACCCTGAATTGAGACATGTTCTGTCCTCTCAAGAGAGAATAAGCATCTCCCCATGGGGAACATCTGCCCTTGCATACTACCCAGAAGCTCCAGTGCCACATGTAAAAATGCCCTAGATGGCAACACCAGGGCAGAATTGTTTTTTGCTTGCAAGAGGAACATAAAGTTCCAACCTGTTGCTTGCAAAAGTCATGTATTTCCTCTCTAGATTTCCATCTAGAAGAAGGGAAATCAAATGAGCGACTTTGATAATTTAGCAGAGACATGTAAAACTCGTGATGCCAGAAAGATTCTTAGAATCAGATGACTCAAGTTACTAACCTTTAAAGCGAATGGAATGAGAACTCATTAAAGATTACAGGCACTGCTTGTTATTTTCTTTTAATAATAAGGCTCTTCTTCCTTTAATCTGGTTGGACATTTTATATTTTTTTAAAAATTATATGTTTATTTTTAAGAGTCTGTAGGAGTTTTCCCTCACTCTGCATACCATATATATGACCCTCTAGACTCAATTTCAATCAAAGCCCAAATTCTTCAGCCTATACATTACTCAGGAAGTCCAACAACAATAATTTTTTGGCAACAAATACTGGGAAAAGTGAAGAGTATGCTCTCAGATGTAGAACTACTTACGTTGCTATCCTCCAAAAACTTAAGGGCTTTTGCAATATTGTTCAGTCGAAAGATACGATGGGTTGAGGGCTTGTACTCGTGCAGCTAAGAAACGAGGAAGCAGAGTGGGTTGAAAATGAAGTCTGTCAGAGAGGACTTTAAAAAGAAACCATTAATAGTCTCAGGTAACAACTGTAACAGTCAAAGCACATAAATTCTGGAGAAGAAAGAGGTTATTTTTGCCACTGCCCATTTTCCCCAATTAGAAATGCCCCCATATGGGAAAAAAGACGGCCAAGAAAGCAAGCACCTGTCTTTTCCCCTTCAAGTGGAGGCAACGCAGGCTAGGGGTCCCATTTCCAATCAGCGAAATTGTGCAGGAGGAACAGTTGAACCCCCCTTTTCTCCAGTGACATGACCCAGTCCCTAATCCATATCCCCCCCAACCCCTGGCAGCTGCTTTTTGAAGTAATTTGCAGTCAGGGATCAGGCAGTGGATCCTGAGCATTATATACAGTTTGGTCCCCAGACTTTAATTTAATAAACCATTCTGCAAAAGGGTATGTCATAGTTTTTTAAAAAACAGCAACCATCATTTGTAGGACTGCCAACTCTATAGTTGGCTTTGTACCCCTCTTTGTTCAACTGCTGTTTATAGCATCTGTTGTTGTTGTTTTTGTTCAGTCACACAGTCGAGTCCGACTCTTTGCGACCCCATGGACCACATCACGCCAGGCCCTCCTGTCTTCTGTCGTGTTCCGGAGTTTGCTTAATTTCATGTTTGTGGCATCGATGACACTGTCTAACCATCTCATCCTTTGCCGTCCCCTTCTTCTTTGACCTATAATCTTTCCCAGCATCAGGGTCTTCTCCAGTGACTGCTCCCTTCTCATTTGGTGGCCAAAGTATTTGAGCTTCAGCTTCAGTATCTGGCCTTCCAGGGAACAGTCAGGGTTGATTTCTTTTAGGATCTGTACCTGCCAATAAAGGTGACTGACTGACTGATTGCCAATTCCTGGTTGGGAAATACCTGGAGTTTTGGGGGTTGCAACCTGGCACGGTGGGGTTTGGTAAGGGGAGGGACCTCTGCAGCATATAATGCCACAGAGTCCCCCCTCTGAAGTAGCCATTTTCTCCAGATGAACAAATCTGCACCATCTGGAAATCAGTTACAATTCTGCAAAATCTCCTGACCCTAACTGGAGGTTAATACAAAAACTGAGGGTCTTCCTAACTGGAGGTTGACAATAGCTATTTTTTACTCCTGCCCCTGCAAATTTACTGTATTTTGCTTGCAGGTAAAACCGATCTCCGCTTTTAAGTGGCTACTGCCATCAGGGCCACACCATATGTATTGTATTTATGATCAGCGTTCCTTTTTTTTTCTTGCCTATTTAGCCTTTATCAGCCTACATCACGCTTCCGCAAGCGACTTCCGCCCACACTGCACAGAGGGAGATGGATGGAAAAGATAATGCCTTGAGATGGCCTGATGGATCACATAAACAGAACTGGTACCGTTGTGAGTCTCAAGGTAAACAGCCCTTGAGAAACTGCGAAAGCATCATGTGAAAAGCACAAGGCAGTAAAGGCCTTTCACAGACTGCCAAAGAAACGGTCATGCAGATACCTCATTCAAGGCCACAAATCCTTTTTTTATGGCAATAATGGAGGGGGGGGGGGCGCAAGGGGGACTGAATCTATTCAAATCTGTACAAGGCCCCTTATTGTAAAAAAATAAAATAAAAATAAAAACACATAATTTTGACATTTGTGTTAGATTCTGTGCTATCGGGCAATGTTTTTGCACAATCACCAATCTCCTCTGAAAGTCTATTTTCCCCCCTCTTAGAATAGCTGCTTCTGGCAGGTATTTTTTTTAGGTAAGCTGGTATTTCCCATTTGCTCTAGCTCAGCCTACTAATTTAACACAGCAGAATTCATACATTGTTCTACACCCTCATAACCCATTCCAGGTCCTTAGTACACTGCATGGGGATCTGGGGTAGCAAAGGAATCTGCTAAGGTCAAAAAAGCAATTTCTTACAATGGGTTTCCAACGTAGGTGGTTGGAGGTATTTTTCTTATTTATATGCGTCAAGCAAGGCCCTGGAATTCAGCACATTCAAGTTTTCCTTATTTTAAAAGGCAAGTTTCTAGCTCAGCAGTACCCAATGTGAAGCCCATGGATGCCCACTGATATCCTGGCTGGCGCCCGGCTGCTTCTTCCCTAAACTAAAGAGCCAGCCCTGGCTTTCCTCTACCTTGTTAGAGCAGGAGGTGCTTCAGTGGCTCTCAAGGAGCAAATGCTGTGACTTTGGGGGCAACTGCTGCCCTCACAGGAGGAAGGACACTCGGCTTGACACTTCCAAAAAAAAATTGTAATTGCCCCTCTCATGACAAGCATTTTGTGATTGGTTCCCACTTCCCTTTCTCAAAATTCCAACAGTGCCCACTGGCTCAGCAAGGTTGAAGACCCTTGTTCCGGCTCCTAGCGCTGCAAACATTATAAAGTCATATACTGGCTGTAGCTTCCCTATGCATGTTCACACAGTGCACATGTGAAGTTAATCCCGCATGAGAGATCTTCACACATAAGCCCTGGTGCTTCCGGTCCTCTGCTGGTGCTCAATTCCTAGAGCATCGCTCAACACAGGGATGCCATTTTGGGGTCTTCGACTGGAAGCAACGTCGCTACATTATGCAACACTAGGGTTGCCAGGTCTTACCCGTCTGCCAGTGGGGGTCTCCTAGTTTTCTCCCGGGGTCTTCAGGTGAGCACACCATGATGACATTACCCAGAAGTGATGTCATCATGCTGAGCATGTTCTACAGGTGATACTCTAGCATTCGGCTAAAAACTCTATGGTCACCACGCCTTGCCCTAACATGTTCCCATTAGTGCCAGACACAGACCTTGCAATCCTGAAGGGTGTACATATCCTTATAAGAAACGGTCAACATGTGTTCACGTTACAAGTGAAAGTGGGGGCCAGTACCTGGATGATGGTGTGGTTTCAGTCACACAATTAGCAGTACATGCATTGAACGTAGCATGAGAATTACTCAATGCATATATAAAGAAAAATCAAGGGTACATTGCACATGGGTTGTACATGTATTCGCTGTAACTTGTGAACAAGTTATATCATGTACACCCGCTGCATGTTATTCCTTTACCAAGAAGTGCCTTCTTTTTAAAACGGACTGAGGAACTTGGGAGTGTGTTCCCTGTGCTTGGGGGTAACGGAAAGAGCATGGGTCACAACATAAAAGTGCTTCTATTTACATAAGGGATGGGCAGCATAAAATATACACGATGCAGACCTTGTAAGTATAATCCCTGGGTGCTTGTTTGAATTAGGGCAGTGGTGGCAAACCTATGGCACACGTGCCAGAGGTGGCATTCAGAGCCCTCTCTGTGGGCACGCACGGCATCGCCCCAGCACAGAGTTCGCAAGATTGGACAGCAAAAATCACATTAATTGTTCAAAAACATGCCAAATGCAAACTTTTACCTTTCAATAAAAAGTTGTGTGTATCATTGAAAGCTCTGTTATTGTGTTTTTCTTTTAAGACAAAAGATGTTAATGTATTAGTTGTTTTTTCTAAAACGAAAACCTCAGTATTCAGGTTAAATTGCCGTGTTGGTACTTTGCGATAAATAAGTGGGTTTTGGGTTGCAGTTTGGGCACTCAGTCTCTAAAAGGTTCACCATCACTGAATTAGGGGAACGTTAGGCTTCGATTTTGTTTTAAAAAATTTCACCCCTTGTCATTTCTGGCCTATACATAAATCTCGCTGCAAGGGTGCTTCAGCCCCTAAGCAAATTTCTCATCCCCAGCCGTATAGCTTAATACACTGAAGAGTACTAGACACAGGAGACCAGGAACGGTGAAATCATGAAGCCTTTATTGAGTGATTCAGCATGCCCAGTAGATGGTCAGAACAAGCATGCTTCCAGGGCTCCAGGGCCCTCATTATATGCTGGCCGGAGCCACACCTCCGGTCGCACCCAAAAGACCTGATAGGGGCTTAATATATGCACATGTTTGTCATAGGTTCCCTGGAGGAGCCTTTGATTGCATTGGCTCCTCAGGGAGAACCTAGGTCCCACATTGGTGGAGGCTTTCAATCCGGATGTCTATTGTTCCTCCAGATTCAAGCTCCCCTCTCTGCCTGACCATGTGCTCTGGCCATGCGGCAGGTGCCATTACCTGGGAGCACATGGCAGGCTGGTTGCTACACAGAGCATACTACATTACATACACCTTGCTGAAGGAACTGGGTCCATTACATGACAAGTTTCCCTTCCTGAGGTTCACATCATTGGTGTTTGCCAGTGAGGGTGGGGGAAGTACCTGGAGGGAGGGAAGATGAACTTGACAAGAGGATGGCCTGTCTTCATTACAAGAGTACCAGTTAGATGCAAGACAAACTGGAAAGATTAATTATAGAAACTAAATAAGAATACGATCGATTTATGACGCAATACGAAGTACAAGCATGAGTGGGACAGTGGCTGTTAGTGTAACATGATCCATACAGCTAAAGCTTAACACACACCACACTCATGCAATTTCTACTAACAATGCAAGTAGAATTTAAAGATTTGGCTGTCTGGCTCCACATACAATTCTGATCTCATATTTAGACTGCAAGAAGCCTTTCAAGCTTGACCTTGTTGGAAATGAACAAAGTGCAGGGTTCCCTTGTAGAGAGCTACACAAGTGCTTCACAAGGGGGCAACCGGAGCTAGCAAAGCTAAATAGACCAGTCCTTGTATTTTCCCTCTTGTCTGCTCTATTGCTATCTCTTTGTTTACCCAGAATGCTACTCACAGGGTTTCCCTCCTTCTGGCACACTTCTTCTCTTCCTACAGCTTCTCTTCCTAATTGTCACGCAGGCAAGATGTGTTGCCTGCAATTTCTCACCATCCCAGCCTAGATAGCTAGCTAGAATTCCGATTCTTTGTTTCCTGCCAAAGTCCTTCACAAATAAAGTCTTTCTATTTCTTTCATAGAGTAACAAGCCTCATGTCGACTAAAGCAAGACAACCCTTCCACAGTGCAAGGTAACTGTGACCCTATTATTAAAAAAAAAAATACATACCAGTTTTTGCCCTGAGAGAACCTCCAGTAAAGCCATCAAAATTTTGCCATCTTTAATATCACCAAACAGATCTTTCACTTCCAGCGGGGGACTGCACTGCAAAGAGAGAAGAGCAGGATTGAAATATGCAAAGACATCTTTAATATCCTTTGAGCTGCATTACAACAATGGGCATTTACTTGAACGGCTCTGAGCGCTGAAAAGTGTTAGGCACACGCGGAATAGTGACTGTTATCATCCACATTAAGTAGCAGATAGTGAAGCGCTCATGGATCTCTCTCCAGAAGTGATGGCCTGTACACTACTGCTCTCCTCCACAAAGTTTGAAGCCTTCTTTGAGCCACTTCCATTGGAGGATTGGATTGATAGAATACAGGCCAACACACTTCATTTCAGCAGTCTTCTTTTGCAGTCTTACCTTTTCCAAATGCAGATTTATCCATCGGGTAAATGTTCTTTTCTGTACATTTTCCCTCTCCACTGCAAAAGAAAGAAAGGCGTTGCTCAGATGCTTTAAAGATGGAAAGCTGGTATTAAGAATCAACAAACAAAAATGCACAGAGCAGGGGGAATGACACCTAGCTTTGGCTTCTGGTACCATAGATTCAGGGCTGCCCTCAGTTCCTGCTGCCCTCTGCCACTTAGAGTGGTTGTGGAGGATGGTAAAAAAATAAATAAATAAAAAGAATTAAAAATGTAAAAACACTTGCTGACATCAAGAGTGTGATGACATCACTACCAGGTACAACCTGGAAGCGATACTTGTAACTTAGGAATTGCCAGAATAATAGAGTTCCCATTGATTCCTAGAGCTACCTATTGTCCCAGAAGTGATGTCATTGCGATTATGGTGGTACTCCCACACACACACTCTCACTGGCTGTCAGGCTGAAGAAAATGGCTGCTTTGGAGGATGGACTCGATGGCATTATACCCTGCTGAGGTTCCTCCTCTCCTCAATCCCCCCTCCCCAGGCTCCACCCCCAAGGTCTCCAGGAATTTTTTAACCCAGAGTTTGTCCTTCCTGGCAACCAGTGAGAGATGAGGGGGGCTTCCCAGAAGTGGGACGGAGGACCAGGTGATGTCACTGGTGACATGTCTATGCCACTTCTGGTGTGTACAGAAAGCGATGTCATCACATTGCAACGGCGTGGCAATGCTCTGGTATTTGGCAAAAACTCTATGGTAAATAATGGATTTGTCACCATATTGCCAGCGATGAAGCCTGGACCTCCCTCTCACTCCTGGTAAGTCCCCACACATCAAGCCTGAACTCTCCCTAGAATGAACTAAAATGACTAAACTGAAGCTATCATATTTTGGCCACATGATGAGAAAACAAGACTCAATGGAAAAGGCAATAATGCTAGGACAAGTTGAAGGCAGTAAGAAAACAGGAAGACCCAACATGAGATGGATTGACTCAAACAAGGAAGCCATGGCCCTCAGTTTGCAAGAGCTGAGCAAGGCTGTTAACAAAAGGATGTTTTGGAGGACATTGGTCACCATAATTCGGAAGCGATCTGATGATAATTAATTAACACACATACACACGACTCAATCATCCAATCCCCTATCTGCAATCAAAAGCAGTACAATTTAAGAAGAGTTTTCCCACCTTCTTTGTGTGAAATTGGCCTTTATCTAGGTTCTAGGGTGGGTAAGAGCAGGAAATGAAGAGTTCCTCTCTTGGGTCTGTCCATTTGTGAGACCTGAGCAAGGCTGTTAACAATAGGACATTTTGGATGTCATCATTTCATTGAGTTGCCTTAAGTCAGAAGTGAGGTGATGGCACTTAACACACACACACACTTGAAATGTGAACACAGCACTTTGGAAAAGCATATACCATACAGGTACACTTGTGAATTAAGGTTGCCTTTATGGCCACCAGACTTCTGGTAGGCCAAAATCCTCCCCCCTCTTTAAGCCAGGCCAGCCCAGTGGCGAGAAGAGCCAACACAGAGATGCACAACCAGCCTGCCTGTGCAAGGAGGGCCTGCCCACCCAGCACAGGAGAGGCACTGCCTGGTATGCTCAAGGCCTAAACAGAAGAGGCTCCCAGCCCACTGAGTCAATAGGGTTCCAGGTCTGGGTTGGAAAATACCTGGAGACTTTGGGGGTGGAGCCAGGAGAGGGTGGGGTTCGGGGAGGGGAGGGGCCTCAGCATGGTACAATGCCATAGAGGCCACCCTTCAAAACAGCCATTTTCTCCAGGGGAGCTGATCTCTGTCAGCTGGAGATCAGTTGTCAAAGCGGGAGATCCCCAGGCCCCACCTGGAGGCTGGCAACCCTATAGAGTCAATGTGGGTCTTGGAAAGAGGTGGCTGGCTGGGCAGGAAGGCTGCCTCATCTTCCTTCCAGTTTGGTGTAGTGGTCTAGTGGTTAAGTGTGCGGACTCTAATCTGGGAGAACCTGGTTTGATTCCCCCCTCCTCCACTTGCAGCTGCCGGATGACCTTGGGCAAGCCATAGTTCTGTCAGAGCAGTTCTTTCAGAGCTCTCTCAACCCCACCTACCTCACAGGGTGTCTGTTGTGGAGGGGAAGGGAAAGGAAAGGAGTTTGTAAGCTGCTCTGAGACTCAGAGTGAAGGGCGGGATATAAAGCCAATCTCTTCTTCTTTTTCACTTATGGGGTAGAGCAGGCAGGCTGCTGCTCCCCCTCTCCTTTGGGGGGCAGGGCCAGGAAGTACAAGGAGGCAGGCCCCTTTCCCAGTCTTAAAATATACAATTTCCATTTTTCCGAGCATGAATGGATTTGTAATTGCTTCAACCAAAGAGGGTTTTTTGTCTTTTCTTTTAACATAGAATGTCTTCGTTGAAAATAAACATCAATACTCTATTTTGGGTAGGAGGAGGGAATGTAATGTCAACATTTTCCCCCTGCCTTTCCAAAGAACTGGAACAGCACGACAGAACTCCTGTCTAACATAAAACAATATTAAAAAAAAAATCTCTTTCAAAACTAACCCCCAGTGTACCACACACACATTTTTGGCATACCATGGCTTAATAGTGGAGTCTGCATTGCTGTGCTAAGGCGATATCTGAGGGTAGTCCACACCAGCAAGACTGAGCCTGTCATGATGGGTGCACTCAGCAGGGAGATTACGGCTACCCTCTGTGTGTGACAAACTTACCTGTTTTCTTAAAAGTTTTACAAAAATGTGCACCATACTCCCATTATGTTTTGATGTGTATGCTTTACAAATCGTAGATGTGCATTTCAGAAAATGCCTTATGGCACTGTGTGTTTGGCCACACTTATGTAGCCATAAGTTTCCAAAGATGCCGCGCGCACTATCCACCCCCCCCCCTTAGTATTTTTCACACATTTGTTTCCTTCCTCCCACTCCCAGTCTTTTTTGTAGAATTCCCGAATGCTGGTAGAGCCTGTGAACAATTCCAGTTTGTAGCACTGTACCGACTCCATAAATATTATACAGTTTCCATAAAACGGGTAGACCGTGCCTTTCTTTGCACCTTCCTCTTGTGAAAAAGGCACAGCAAAGAAGTCAGTACAAATCTGAAACATCTACCCTCCGGCATATATAAATTACCGAATCTGTGTTTGGGAATTTTCTGAGCATCTAGAGAGCAGTAAAAGATTATAAATATTATAATTACACACAACATACAGCCAGGACTGTTCACAAACCTGTGGCCCCTTGCCAGAAAGAAGTAAGACTCGCTAGGAGAATTTAATAATATAAGCAGTAAACGTAGAACGGTCTGATTTGTGTTTAACTTTTAAGTGTTTTAGGCTCCATAAAGACAACAGAAACCTGAGAGGAGAAACATCCACCATGTGAAGCATTCTATCACTCCACACTGTTTGCTTTCGGAAAAAGGATCAAAATAACCCTATAAAATGCTCATAAAGACAATGTCACTTTTTTAAAAATGAAGCTGACAGAACCTCACAACATGACTGTTTTAATGTTAATATTTTATATTTGTTATTTGTTTTTATGTTGTTTTTTTTCCTTACTGGTTCTAATGTTGTAAGTCGCCACGAGACCCTTTGGAGGACTGGCGACTAAAAAAATACTTTAAAAAAAGTATGGTGCCAAAGTCAGCCTTAAACCCAGAACACCAGATCACCTCAGAGTTTTGTTTTGTAAACAAGGAAGTGTGACCATGACAAAGAGAAATATAAAGGCGTGGCGTCAACATTTCAGGAAACCTTGCAGGTGTTTCACTTCGATATCGTGCCAAGAAAAAGAGATGACGCCAGCTGTTAAAATCTATCAGGGCTGTCTCCAGGTTTTTGTGACCAAAGGCAATAAGCCTGTGACAGGCCCCCTCCCCTCTCACTGGGGTTGCCAATTCTTGGATTGTAAATTCCTGGAGACACAGGGGTGGAGAAGCCTGGGTGGGTGGGGTTTGGGGAAAAGAGGAACTTCAGTGATATATACTGCTGTAGAGCCCACCTTCAAAGCAACCATTTCTGCCAGGAGAACTGATCTCTGTCATCTGAAGATCAGCTGTAATTCTGGGAGATCTCCAGGCACCACCTGGAGGTTGGCAATCATACCTTTCATGGTCCCTTACCACCCTGTCATATGTATAGACATGGAGCCAGCAGCTTGTAGAGCAAGACTGGGGGGTCACTATTCCTCCCACCACATATGCTTATTAGGAGTAGCTGTGGTTGCTCCTGCTTGCTGCCCTATCTTTCTGAGTAGCCAATCAAGGAGGCTACCATCTTTTTCTGAACCCTCCTCTGGTGATCTGACCACATCCTCATGACTAAGGACTTTCATCTGTACTTGTCACAGCAGCAGCAGCAGCATTCATACCCCAAACATCACTAACCATGTCTCTCTTTCATACTCCTCCATGCTGAGGACATCTTGAGGGAACCAGAGAACATTTGCTCCATTTCCATGGTGACAGTAGTCCCAGCCCATAACACCAAGAGCAACCCCATTGGCGGGGCAGAAGGAATGCTGCCTTGGGCTACCTGAGCCCTGGATGTCTCCTGAAAGTCTGGAGGAGGAGGAGGAGAGAAGATAGATCGCTTGGCCTTTCCCTGACACTCATCTTCCTTGACACCTCTCAGCAGGCCTGGCCTTAGAAATTAGCTCTCTGTCACTGAGAGACGATGCTGAATGCCACCATACATGGTCTCGGTTATGTGTCTCATCCTTTCACTCAGACAGTACCTCCTGCTCATTTGCTCAAGGAAATTCCTTGAGCAAAGCAATAAATGCTAAAACTTGCAAATCAACATCTCTTCCTTTCTCAGCAGGGCTGGTGCTGGAAGTCAGCTGGCGAGGCCCTACAACAGCAGCAGCCATTGCACTCTGGTGTGTTTCACTTGGTGAGGGCAAGTTCCCCCCCATCCACGGGGTCTGTCCCTCCTGGAAGGATCTTGGCCTCGCCATCCCTCCTTTAGCCCTTAGTGTACTGAAAAGGTCTGCAACTACTGCTTTCCAGAAGACAGGTGTAAACACAAGGAAAGTCCTCATTAGTTTTTGACACAGTTTAAACCAGGGGGCCTCAGGCTGGCACCTGCTGACATCTTTTCTAGTGCACACCAAGGGCGTTTTCTCACTAGCTTTCCCCCACGGTTTACACCGAAGCTAGCACCGGAGCTTCTGGTCAGTTTCCCACCATTTGCTCCCTGCTCACAATTTCCTCCAGATCACTGCACTGCTCCGGAGCTTCCCTGAAGCAGTGCTCCGGAGCAGTGCAGTGATACTCTGGAGGAAATTGTGAGCAGGGAGCAAATGGTGGGAAACTGACCAGAAGCTCCGGTGCTAGCTTCGGTGTAAACCGCGGGGGAAAGCTAGTGAGAAAAGACCCCAAGTATTTTTAGGGAGTGGATGGGGCCAGGCAGGGCTTTTGGCCAGCAGAGATTAGCAGTGACTACTGGAGTTTTGATTGGCTACGCAGATTTTTTTTAAATGTTGGTTTGGCGGCAGCTGCCATCACAGCACAAGGATCTGCACCATGTTACTGAAGTTAAGCTGTGGCAATTATTTTGTGGCTATCTCCACCTCCTGAGGCAGCCATTTTATGGCAGCCATTTTATTACTGCACCCACCAAGCTGTGTCAGAATTCAAAACATGCCCGCAGGCAAAGGCTGGGCATCCCTGGTTTCAACTACAACGTGGTAGGAGGTCATGAATGGGTTTAACATGTATCCATGTTGCTAATCCAACCAATCATAGATGGTTATGGCCATCTCATGCTACTTTTATTTGTATTTATTCCAAACTGGGTTTAACTTTTGCTCTAAACCAAAAAGCCTGAATCAGCACATGGAGACCAGTTATTGCATATTCAGTTTGCCTGAAATAGGTGACCACAATATATGAAACCGCTTTATACCAGATCAGGCCATTAGTCTGTCAAGGTCTTTATTGTCTACTCTGACTGGCAGCAGCTCTCCAGAGTCTCAATCACTTTGTGAGGTAGGTGGGGCTGAGAGAGTTCTGAGAGAACTGTTACTGGACCAAGGTCACCCAGCAGGCTTCATGTGGAGGAGTGGGGAATCCAGCTTGGTTCTCCAGATTTTAGACTCTGCCACTCTTAACCACACTGCCTCAGTACCATCCTCAATAGGAGTATAATACTATCAACCTACCTTACAGGGCTATTATAAGGACTATTGAGGAACTGTACCTATAGCATTTTTAAAAAACCTGAAATATTAATGCTAAGTATTACTGCTACCTACCTTACACTAAAAGGAAAGATTTCTGTGACGCATATAATGGGTTGAAGCACTCTGGTATACATAATCTACTAGACCACCCACTGGATTTTGAAAGTAAGACTCTTCAGATGTTAGTAGGCAAAGTTATTTCTTAGGAATGCATTAACGTAGAGGATGTTTCCTTTGATCTTAAGTACTTTGACGGCTGAGAGGAAGAAAGCCATATTTGACCTTTCCTCTTGAAGAGCCCTGTTCTTTTCTCCATCTCAGAACAAAATTATCTCCTGAAGAGCAGTTCAAGGAAAGCAACTCTAACAAGTGTTAACTCTGCGTGAAGACAAAGGAAACAGTTTCAGAGCAGGGAGACCAACGCATCCTCAGTGTGTTTCATCTAACGTTGGCTTTCTTCTCCATGGCTGAATTTTGAAAAAAACCATGTTCTGCAAGTTCAGTGCCGAAGCAGACAGTGTATGACAAGGATTGGTTGCTCCTCCCCCCTTCTGTGAACAAAAACCAAAGTAGTTTTTACAGCTTAAAAAAATAGTTTACGTTCATAGAGTTATTATGGCAATGATGAAGGGGGGGTGGAGAGACATAACTTTAGGCACCACTTTTAAAAGTGAGGTGAGCAGTCTCCGTGAAGCATGCCCCAATAAGTGAGATGGCTAAGCTGATTTTTAATTTGCCAGCTATCTGTCAATCTAAACGGAAGCGAAGAGGAATTATTTCTGGTTCGAATCAGGTGTGAGTCAGCAATTTTGGAGCTAGCCCCAGTTTTAGAGCTAACCAGACTAACTCCCTCCTCCACCAGAGTAGACCTGTTTCTACAGCCAATCTGTTACAGCCGAGATTATGCATTGTTGATTTTAAAAAATACATTGTGATAGACACTTCCAGTGTTTTTAAAAACCGCAGGCATGTAAAATTGATCTATACCTTCCCTTAGCAGCATAGCAAAACTATAAACTGAAAAAAAAATTTAGAAACAAAGTTCAACAGCCTTTTCTCCTACAAGAACACTATCTGCCATTTTATACTACCTGTAAGACCAGCTTTAATAGTTTTGGAAAATTCACTTCCTTGGCTGAGTTGAACATTTTAAAAAGAATCTTTTGGATTTGCATTGGCTTTGCCTGCCGCTTAATAAAATGATGTTATTTACTAAAAATAGGTCCTCTTGTTCCACTGGATTAGAACGGTAAAGCCTAATTTAATTGAAAAATACCTTCACCCCATGTTCTTTTATTTCTGGAGGCTACTGAGCTTAATCACAGGAGTCATGAGCTCCCTGCTTCGATTTTTATGTCACCCACAACAGCAAAAATACAGGCGCTCTCTCTCCCTGCCCCTCCTTGCCTCTGTGCCAACACTTTTTTGGTCTTCAGTGAGTTCATCTGGGGGTTAAAAGGAAAATGCTCTACCAGAGGGATAATTGTTGTTGGACCAGATGAGTCTTGGTCTGTCTGATCCAGCAAAAAAAATTCTTATAGCAGAGGCAGGCAAACTGTAGCATGGGTGCCAAACAGTGGTATATGCCAGAGCATTTTTCTTGGCACCTGAGCATGGTTCTCTGTCCCAGAATCTGGATCTGTCCAGAATCTGGATCTGTCCCAGAATCTGGATCTGTCCAGTGGTCCATATAGCCCAACATCCTGTCTCACCAGTAGCCAATCAGTTTTCTGAAGGGCGGACAACAGAGCACAGAGGCTTTTCCATGACGCTCCCCTCTGGCACTGGTATTCGGAGGTTTACTGACTCAAAATGTGCAGGTCCCCTTGACTAACCATGGCTAGTAGTCACTACTATTTATTCTCCAGGAATGTGTCTAATCTCATTTTAAAGCCATGTTTGCTTGTGGCTTTTCATCTACTGACAAACGTCTGAGGCTCTGATATCATATGGGAGAAGCTGAGAGGAATGGGACTGTCCACATCACGATCCAAGGTAAGCCCTGGTAGTGCTGGTGTACTTTGGGAGTATTTCATGTGCCCATATTACATCCAGGTCCAGCCAGCACAAACAACAAACTATCAGCTCCAGATGTAGTGGAGTCATATATGAAGAACACCAGCTGGAACCAAAGAAAGACTCATGCAGGTATGCAAAGAACTAGTGTATGCATACAGAAGGGGTTTCAATAACAGGAAAAGTTCTGTCATACCTTTTATCAGAACCAACCAAAAAAAGAACCAAAAAGGATTATACAACTTTCATTGTCACATTTTTTTTCCTGCAGGCAATGAGGCTATTTACACTCATGGTCTAACACGGGAGGCGACTGCCAATTTTCCGTTTCAGTGACAGCCCTCCTCACGGCTCACGGCATACAAGAGAGCTTTTGAAGCATACAGAGGGAAGCCATTGGAAGAGGGAGCAGAACCCCCCCCCCCCCAAGCAATGCTTTGAATCCTGGCCACGGAGTTTAATAGGTCATGAGTCCTAGTGTTAGCAGCTCTGGGTTGGGAAATATCTGGAGATTCTGGGGGTGGAGCCTGAGGAGGGAGGGGTTTGGGGAGGAGAGAGACTTCAACAGGGTATAATGCCATAGAGTCCACCTTCCAACATGGCCATTTTCTCCAGGGGAACTGATGTCTGTTGCCTGGAGATCAGTTGTAATCCCAGGAGGTCTCCAGCCTAGGGGTTGGTAACATTAGTCATGGCCGTTCCAACCAAGGCCCTCTGGATGAAAAGCTTTCCATACAAATTTTGGAAAAGGTCTTTCCTAAATCTGGTATCTAACTCACAATTGTGCAGCACACACACACACACACACACACACACATATATATATATATATAAAACAGTTGAACGCCTATGTAGTTTTGCCTAGCACAAAAGGGAACAACTGTAGAGAACTTCACAACCACCCACACATCCAAACAATGAACCCATCTTTTAGTCTCTATCTAAACACCTCTTCTGGCATCACATCAGAATGGAGTACCTTCTCATTCAAACAAATTGAAGTCATACAAAAATTAATGACATGCCTTTAGTAATCCTGTTCCTGTGGAACAATACCATTTTCTTCTACTTTCTCAAAAAAAAAAATCCAAACATCCTCCCATTTCAGTTTTATTTTTAGCTACTGTCAGCACACTGCATATCTTAAAAGTCTATTCCTATCTAATGAGACAGCGTTTGTGCTATAATTTTCTCCATCGTAGGTTATGCAACTATCTTTAATGGGCTTGCCTTCTATCTTGTTAATTATGGACAAAAGTGACTTGAAATTTTGAAATATGACGTTACAACTCAGTGGGTAATTATACCAAATTACATAATATGATGAATGCTTATTGCCACTTCTGTCATGGACAACAGTACTCTGGGACACATTAGACAAGGCTGAGTGTACGGTTGCCAGCCTCCAAGGGGGCCTCAAGATCTTCTATAATCACAACTGATCTCCAGACTACAGAGATAATTTCCTGTGGAGAAAATGGTGGCTTTGGAGGGATGGCTCTATGGCATCACATCCCTGCTGAGCTCTTTCCTCTCCCCCAAACTCCACTGTCCTCAGGCTCTGCCCCACATCTCCTGTAATTCCCCAAGCCAGATTGGGAAACCCCAGTTTAATGGTCCACCTGAGATATTGGGGTATCATTTGGCAAATTGTCCACTGATCTTGTCACCAAGTTGGGGAGCACCATTTGGCTTTCTGTCTCAAGCACCTAAATTTATTTGCAATTTCTTGTTTCAAACTTAGATCTGAAACGGAGTGTATGCCTGACCAGGAACCACAGCCTATCCCAGCACTCTAAGAAATATACTCAAACAATACACACTACATGTTTCTGGCTGGCATTTATATTTAGTTAGATCAACATTTAAAACCTTGGTCTTGCGGCTAAATAACGTAAGGCGTGAAGAGACCCTTAGGTCACTTCAAGCAATTGATTAATTCATCAAAACCAATATGCAAAATATAGTAACCAGCTATTAGAAACCAAAGTGCAAGATCTACTCGCGAGGTAAAACTGAGCATTCAGTTTCCAGCAAGAAATGGAGTGATCCAAATCAAGACAATCTGGGTTTCAGATCTCCCGAATTTGGGTGTTCTGATACTATCAATGCCTGCCCAAAACCTAGAAAATTCAGCAGATAGCCTTTTTGGTCTGTGGTAGAACAGCTAGACTCAAGTTCAGTAGCACCTTAGAGACCAACCAACTTTTGGGGTATAAGCTTTCAAGAACCAAAACTCCCTTCATCAGCTACAAGTTAGAATGAAGATCTCTGAGTCCTTATATCCCAGTCAGAAGGTGGGAGGGCTGTTGCAAAGAAGGAACTTGGGATGCAGAGGTACATGAACATTCTACCTGCTTAGCTTCCTGATAGCTGACTGATAAGATCAAGCTATCCAGATGAGGGGAATAGTTTTCGCTAATCACAATATACACCTTTAATTGTTCCTGAAAACCAAGTCATAGCCACTGGATAATTTTCATGCTTCCATGTGCATCATCTGGCCAATACCATCTGACAAAGCGAGCTTTGATTCACAAAAGCTTAAACCCCGGGGGGGGGGGGGGGTGGACTTTAAGGTGGTACTGTACGGTTAGCAGATGTCCTCCTTTTAGAGGACATATCCTTTTTCCTTGGTGTCTGTCCTTTTATGGGCTCTCTTCTTCAAAATCCTGATGAAAATGTCCTCTTCTGGGGTTGGAAGTTTAGAAATACTCCTAGTTAGTAGCATTTTTTACAGCTTAAATCGTAGGGGCATTTGAAATGCAATTTGTTGTCGTGATCACTAGTTTGAAGTAGTCAGTCAGGAAATACGTGCTCTTTTTTTTGCTTTTCAAAATTTGGCAACCCTATGCTACCGGAGTCTAATTTTGTTCTAGTACTACAGACTAAAACATCTACCCACATGAAAGTGGCCAGTACCAGTGAGTAATCTGGCTGCCATGCTCTGAATCAACCAACACTTCCAGATAGTCTTCAACGGCAGCACCTTGTTAAAATGGGTTATAAGCATATGGATAGGGTTTCGGGAAACTAGGTTTTTTTCTCCTTTCTTTCTGGGAGGAGATGAGACATTCAGAAACTGGTGTTTTCAGTGTTAAGTTTCCATTTGTCCATTTGCTCCAACATTTATAGGAAGGCCAAAACTGGAGCAAAATGTTCTGTCAATTAAGAAGAGTTTATATTTGTCCCAAGAGTCACGTAAAACTCTATGTCCCCTTGGTTGCCTGCCAGAGAAACCAATCTTTACCCAGAAATACATTTCTAACTGAGTAACTATACTCCTAATCAAGCCATAACAATTTGTCCTGCAATTGCAAACTATGCAGCAAAGAGCAAAAAAAAAAAAAAGCCTGCCAAAGAGATAATTATTGAGGGGAGAGGGCTACGGCTCAGTGGCAGAGCTTGTGCTTTTTATGCAGAAAGTCCCAGGTTCAGTCCCTTGCAGGTCCACGTAAAGCATAAGACCAAAGCTGGCAAGACCTCAGCAAGGGTGTTAAAAATAGGACATTTTGGAGAACATTAATTAAGGTCACCGTAAGTTAGAAGTGACTTGATGGCACTTGACACACACACAGGGCCAACACCAGATGTCCTCATAGAGTCCTCATGAATGACACAGGGACACCACCACCATTTTAAAGCCTAAGATGGGTGATTTAAAAACGCTGTGAGTGCCCGATCCTGACTGGGAGAGTGCCCTCCCACCTTTCAAGGGCCAAAACAGCTGATGGATTAGGCCACTGTGGCGTTTTTAAATCACCCATTTTGGGTTTTAAAACAGCAGCAGGATCTTCGTGTAGCCTGAGACCAACACCTGTGGTCTAGGGCCAACATATCTAAGGGACCATCTTTCTCCATATGTGCCCTGGAGAGCCTTGTGCTCAGTGGACCAACATCTACTGGTTGTCCCTGGCCCACAGGACGTCCGCTTAACCTCAACCAGGGCCAGGTGGAATATGCTCCCATCTGAGATCGAGGCCCTACAGGACCTATTACTGTTGTAATTCTAGGAGACCTTCAGGAATATATAAATGAGACCAAGCGTTGCTTTCTGAAATGCTATGCAGTTGCTACTAATTTGTATAATGAGCCTGTGGTAGCTGTGCAAATTCTCCAAATTATTCTGGTACCAGATGTCCCATTCATCAGGATGTGTGTCACTTCCATCAAGGGTAATAGTCAATGCAGAACATTTAAGAAATCAACACCTGGTCTTATATACACACATATATACAATCAGTTCCTAATGAAACAAGCTTAACGAGTCTGAAATTTAGACTGTTTCTTTTAACCTCATTATGTTTTATTTATGTGTACACTGTAATAAATATTTGTATTTTTATATTAATTTATTTGTTAGCTTGACCCTCTCAGTTCGCGACCTTCAGGCCTCACCTGGAGGCTGGCAACCTGACATGCTCTGTATGAGAAGGAAAAAGCAGGAGAGAGTGGACGTGAGAAGAAAGCCACATTTGTGAAGCTTAATGTGAACTTTGAATGAATCCCCAGTAAACTTCATGGCTGAGGGGAATTACAGCACTGGTCACTCCAGTCCAAAATCCTACATTCTGTCCAGGATACCCCATGGGTTCTCATAACAATCTCTGGGTATTAGCCCACTGTGACCTTGTGGAAGAGCCTGGAGTTTCTTATCAATGTTTTTGACTTTGTTCCATTGCTGTGAGTTGGAAATTACATTTACCCTTTCCACCTGTCAGAAAAGTCCTTTCACTGTGCCCAGCTTCAGCACTGGGCAGGACTATTTGAACAGCAGCTTTGCAAAAACAGACCTCCACCCATATCACAAATAAATCGTTTACACCTGTTATCTTCCTGCGCTTTGTACATTCTACAGAATAAGTGATGTGGAACATATTAATGAGTCTTTAAAAAAACCAAACACACAGCCAAACCAACAACAGTGAATGGGGGGAAGAGCAGAAGATTTAACTTTTTTGTCTTGTCTTAAACTTAGAACTTTGCAATTTGCATTTTTGGAGAAAGGCAAAAATAAACTATATTAATCTATATAGAGAATCTGGTGGGTAGCCATGTTGGTCTGAAGCAACAGAACAAAGTTAGAGGCAGTGGTACCTTTACAACCAACAAAAAGGATAAAACTTTGTTGAAGGTGCCACTGGACTCAAACGTTGTCTTATAGTGACCTATATTTACAACACCAACAATTATTTTAAAATTAATCCAACGAGCTTCCTAAAAACTTTTAACCTATAAAGGTGGGGGAGAGGAAGGTTTTATTTATCATAACATAAGGCTTTTACTAGTAGTGGCAGCGGTGGGGTGGTGGTGAAGACTGCCTTGCAAAAAGCACTCTAGAAAAATTAATAGCCCATGGGAAAACTTTTAGGAACCTGCTTGCCTTCAGACTCCCATTTGCCATTTGTGGACTAAAGAAAAAAAGAATGTTTAAAGCTTCCCTCCCAGGCTATCTGCTATACCCATGCAGGAAAAACTGGTTGTTTACAACTCTGAATCATGATACACGCCCAGGGAAATGCTGATCGTCACTTTGGGGTCAGGAAACAATTTTCTCCAGGCCAATTTGGCCAGGGATCCTGGAGGAATTTTTTTTTTTGCCCTCTTCTGGGCATAGAGCAGGGGTCACTGAGGGTGTGGGGGGGAGGTATTTGTGAATTCCCTGCATGGTGCAGGGGGTTGGACTACAGTTTGGTGTAGTGGTTAAGTGCGCGGACTCTAATCTGGGAGAACCGGGTTTGATTCCCCACTCCTCCACTTGCACCTGGCTGGATGACCTTGGGCAAGCCATAGCTCTGTACCAGCTGTTCCCTCAAGGACAGCTTGGGAAAGAGTTCTCTCAGCCCCACCTACCTCACAGGGTGCCTGTTGTGGGGAGGGGAAGGGAAAAGGAGTTTGTAAGCCGCTCTGAGACTCCCTTGGGGAGTGGAGGGCGGGATATAAATCCAATCTCTTCTTCTTCTTCTACATGACCCTAGAGGTCCCTTTCAACTCTAAGATCCTATGAATCTATTATTTCTTCTTGTTGTCTTGTTCCAGGTTTGTTCTGCATGCTTATTTATAGTGCGCCTATCATGGGTGGTGACGACCATGCCGGGCTCCCACCAGAGTTGGCAGCACAACCAGAGTCACCGGCACTGCCAGAGCCGACTCCTCGGGAGTTGACAGCTTGCCGCCGCCAGTGCCCCAGCGTGTAACCCCCACACCTAGTCCTGCAGCAGCCAATGAGGTACAGGTGCAATCGGGAAGCCCACCTGACTCACCTCCGTGGGTGGCTCCCCAGCCCCATTGCATGTGATCAGCTTGTGCTTATCTGCAGTACAAATGAATGGGGTAGGAAGACAGACCTGGCTAGTCTGAGGTTGTCAGATCTCAGAAGCTAAGCAAGGTGGGCCCTGGTCAGTATTTGGGATGGGAGACCCCCCCCCCCCCCAAGAAAGACCGGAGTCGCTATGCAGAAGCAGGAAGTGGCAAACCGCCTCTGAATACCTCTTGCTTTGAAAACCCAATGGAGTTGTCATAAGTGAGCTGCAACTTTTTGGCACTTTCCGCCACCAGGAAGGAAGACAGACGGGTTCAAGATTTTATGGCTCCATGACAGCTGGGCTATGATGGGCAAAAAGCCCAATTTCTTCATTTGAAATCAGACCACAATGTGACTGGAAAACCTGTGTAAGGTGAATGAAGGCGAAGAATGCCAGGAAAGGAAATCTACTTCTGAAAAATCCCCTTACAATGCAAATTAGACTCTGCCTCCCCCCAGGTAGAACTACAAGCTACATTTATTTATTTACTCTATTTATAGTTTGCTTTTCTCACTGAGGTTGTGGTCACATGGCAAGTTTATCCCGATTTGTTCCCACTATAGTTTGATCAGGAATATTTTTTTCCGGGTTGGGATGACCACACATCCCCCCCCCCCGAACCGCAAGCATTGCACACCGAGGCTCTGGGTATCATCTAGATCAGGGGTGGCCAACCTTGCTTAACGTAAGAGACACATAGAATAAACGTCAGATGTCTGAGAGCCGCAAGACAGGAACAAATATCACACACTCGTTTTTATTTTTAAAAATATGCAAATTTGCTTTTTATTAACGTTAAATGGGACTGCCAAAAATAAAAACAAACGAGGAAAACCGGTTATTGATAATGATATTACTTGTTTGCTAATGATATTGAGAGAGAGAGAGAAAAAGAGAGAGATGGAAAGAAAGAATTAAAGAAGTGGAAAGAAAGAGAGAGAGAGAAACTAGGAAAGCAAATAGATGAGAGGGAGGAGGGAAGGAAGGAAGGAAGGGAGAAAGAGAGAAAAAGCATGCCTCCCCTTTGCTTCCCCAGCCGCCCTGCCAGGAGCCGCACAATGTGTGTGAAAGAGCCGCATGTGGCTCCCGAGCCACAGGTTGGCCACCCCTGATCTAGATAGCCACGTATTTTTTTAAAAAATTGCTTTGCACATATGCACACGGCCGAATCACCGCCCACTTGGACCTGCCATACTGCCTTGTTTTTACAGGCCCCCCCCCCAAAAAAAAACAGCAAACAAAATGAACCGGTGACGTACTAACAAGCGCTGGAACCTATATGTGTGCTTGAACATTTAAATACTGAATTTATTCAGCGCAGGATTGCTCATGCGCACAAAGATGGAAGCTGGGAGGTGGGGACCTCATGGCGCGAAGGACAGTCAGACGACCTAATTGCAATCATTGCGAAAGATGGCTGTCCAGATCGGTGAAATCACAGATTCAAAGCACAAATACCTGGAAAGTACTTGATCTTCTCAGTGTTGGAAAACTCGCTAGGGAACCAGGAGGATTGCGCGAGTGAGCCCACTTCTGTGTGGGAGTCAGATGCAGCCATCTGATCAGTAATTTCAAATGCGAGAGGGAACAGCAGTGAAGCCCAATCAAAATGACCAAGTGACCACAGCCTGAGACTCAAAACGGATTACAGAATTTTAAAACAATGCAATAGGAACAGTATAATAAAATAAGAATGCCTTACAAAATTAGAAAATACAAACCAAATTCAACATAAGACATGGAATATAAACAGCGTTGCCAGCCTCCAGGTCTCCCAGAATTACAACTGGGCTCCAGGTGAAAGATCAATTCCCCTAGAGAAAGTGGCCTCGGGGGGTAGACTATATAGTATCACATCCAGGGCTCATTTCGTAGCAGGAGCTCCTTTGCATATTAGGCCACACACCCCTAATGTAGCCAATCCTCCAAGAGCTTACAGAGCTCTTCTTACAGGGGCTACTGTAAGCTCTTGGAGGATTGGCTACATCAGGGGTGTGTGGCCTAATATGCAGAGGAGCTCCTGCTACGAAATGAGCCCTGATCGCATCCTTGCTGAGTTCCTTCCCCCCACCAAAACCTGCCCTCCCAGGCTCTACCACCAAATCTCCAGGAGTATCCTAACCCAGAGCTGGCAGCCCTACATAAGCAATGCAAAAACTGGATTACAGACATTAGAAAACAGAGCAGTGAGAATAAAAGAGTGCAAGCTGTAGACCCGCACTACAGTCCTGCGTGAAGTCTGGCTGTCATTTTAAATGACATTTTAAAAAGAGAATGCAACCAAAGGGGCAGCAATTTAAAGAGGGAAACCTGCACCAGGGCCTATTTATCTCTCCTTTTTTCACCATGTTTCTGCTGGAAAAATGCTACTCTGGCCACTTTTATCTACACCAGGAATTTAAAAATTGAGGTTCGTAAATCTCTTGTTTCGTTCATGCTATTTTGCCACTCCCCCCCCCCCCCCCAAAAAATCTTTTCTCGGGTTTTTATCTCCGCCAGACACAAAGAGCACACAAAAAGCCAACAGACGTTGAGCTGGAAAAGGCAACCCACAGTTTGCGGTGCCACTCAGATGCTGCAGAAAGGCTGTGATAAACCTCGGCGCCCTCTCATCTGTGAAACAGATCAGGAAGATCCCCTTGAGGTGGCCAGACAGCAGCTGCTCCCTGCGTGCCCAAAATGTTGGATAACTAGATTTTTTTTTTTTTGGTCCCTGCACGTGCTCATTAAAAGGAAGTATCACCGGGGATTGGGGCGTCTTAACAGATCCATTGCATAACACTTGTTTTACTGTCTTATGCAAAGTTCCGAAACAGTGAAGGCACGAACAACACAGTGGGACAGAGGTCTCATACCAAAATGATTTTTTAACCATAACCAAGATTAACCATATATCATCTCTCCTCCATCACAACAACCCTGTGAGGTAGGTTAGCCTGACAGTGTCGGTCTGGTCCAAGGTCACCCGGCAAACTTCCATGGCTGAATCGGGCTCTCCCACATCTTGATCTGTGACTGCTACACCACATGGGCTCTCAGATGAATCTCTCCCACAGGTTTCAAGCCATCTAGCTCATTAAAAAGGACAGAGGAGCGGGTCACACAGCCTTGGCCTTACAGCAGGAAGGATTCGCCTGGCTACCTAGAAGTGATTTTATCACAGACAATCAGAACAAGCTGTGCTGACTGTGTGGCCCCGCCATGGCTTTATGCTTGCTTCCAGCCCATGCAGAGGAGGAAAAGGAGTAAGAAATGGTTTGGCATAGGGTGGGAAATGATCCCATGCATAGATTGGGAGGAAGAGAGGCAGGCAGTACTCCAGGAGAGTGGAAGGTGAACACAGCTGTTATTCTCAAAAACTTCCACCAGCTGGACTACTGCCCCGAAGCACCTCCTAAACTGAAATGGTTCCATGGAATATCGTGCTTGGGGTTTGCCTTCTTCAGCAAAAGCAGACGTTCTTTTGTCTATACCTGCAAAATCAAGGGCACTTCACACTTAAGCTGCGGCTCCCCATCAAGAGTATATTCGATGTCCAGCCTGATCCCTATAAAAGATCTCTTTATTTTGGGACTGCATGTTCTCCAGACAAAATAAAGCTAAGAAGATAATCACATCACTTAGAACATGGTGTCTCAGGCAAACAATACCTGCAAATGAACAGGAAACCTATTTATTTTGAGGGAAAGGACACCAATCAACATTTATCTGAATGTTACTATTCAGAATGTTATTATTCCAGTGCAGGGTTTCCCAAATTCTCTGATAGTGGGGAAAGCAGGACTTTTCCCCTGGATTAATATTAGAAGCACTCTCTCTTTCTGTACCTGTACCAAATCAGCATTAAATCTGTACACCCACAGCAACAGGTCTTCCCACTTGTAGTGTTGCCAACCTCCAGGTAGCACCTGGAGATCTCCCACTATTATAATTTATCTCCAGACGACTGAGCTCAGTTCCGGTGGAGGAAATGGCTGCTTTGAAGGGTGGGCACTACTGCATTATATCCTCTTGAGGTCCCTCCCCAAGCCCTGCCCTCCCCAGGCTCCACCCCCAAAATCTCCAGGTATTTCCTAGTACAGAGTTGGCAAACCTAATTTCTGGTGACCAATTACATGTTGTGCTTGGGAAGCACTCAGAGCCTTCAAGCACTGCAGTAAGGCTGCAATCCTACACACACTTACTTGGGAGCAAGTCCCACTGAACATTATGGGACTTACTTCTGAGTAGACCTGCCTAAGACTATTCTGCCAGTCTAAAACAAATCCCTCTCCTCTCCCAGCTTCCCTTCGAGGAGGAGGAGGAGGAGGAGATCGGAGATCAGATTTATACCCTGCCCCTCACTCAGAGTGGCTTACAATCCCCTTCCCTTCCCCTCCCCTGTGAGACAGGTGGGGCTGAGAGAGCTCTGAGAGAACTGCTATTAAGAGAACAGCTCTGAGACAACTGTGACTGACCCAAGGTCACCCAGCAGCTGCTTGTGGAGGAGTAGCGGATCAAATCCAGTTCTCCCAGATTAGAGTCCGCCGTTCTTAACCACTACACCAAACTGGCTCTTATTATTAAGGAAGGGAATGTCATTGAAGCCTGGTGTGATGGTTTTTGCCTACCTCTTTCTTTTTTTAAGACCAAAAAATAGCTATGACCACAATACATCTTTCTTTCAAGAACTCTTTGATGCCAGCTGAAGATTCCTGGAAAAAGGATATTCAAATAGGCAAAATTTTATTCCATTCAAAAGTGACTGACTTATAGCCTGGTCCTGTGCAATGTTCCCTCTAAACTGAGTTAGTGTGAGCTAGCTCACAGTTTTTTAGCCTCCAGCTCACACATTCTTGTCTTAGCTCAGGAAGGATGCCTCCAGAGCAAACGAATTTATGCAGTAGCCGAATTGCTCATTCACAACTAATGCCAGTAGCTCACAAAGTAGAATTTTTGCTCACAGGACTCCACAGCTTAGAGGGAGCACTGACTCCTGTGATCTGTGCCTGGCCCATGAAAGCTCATTTCAGGTGCGGCATAAAAGTGATTAACAGAACAGCAGAAACACTGATGTCATCACTAGCATCAGAGAAAAATCAAAGAAGGTAACTTTCGGCATCTTCCTGGAAGACACTGTTGTTTGTCCTGTCCGGGGTGTTTAATATTAAACCACTGTAGTAGAGCTTTTGACTTTTGCTTCTGTATCCGGTGGGTGATTCTACAATTTATTTATTTATTTATTTATTTATTCAATTTATACCCCGCCTAGCCAGCGGACCGGCTCTAGGCGGCTAACAAAAACCATTACCACGAAGGTTTACATATAAAACCATTAAAAACATTTCAATAGCATCCAGCCATTCTACTCATCAAAGCAGGAAGTCTGTCTCTAGCCTACAGAGCGCAAGCATTTTTTGTCAGAGGAAGGCTCGTAAGTTTGGAGGATGGCCTCCAACTATGGTTGCCAACTCCAGTCTCAGAAATTCCTGGAGATTTGGGGGCAGTGCCTGCGAGAAAGGGAATATGGATTCGCCTAGAATATACCATAGAGATTACGCTCTGAAGCTGCCATATTGTCCAAGGAAGAGTGATTTTTGCAGTCTGGAAATCAGCTGTAATTCTCAGAGGACCCCAGGCTCCACCTGGAGGTTGGCAACCCTGCTTCAGGCTTTGCTGCCCAGAGCTGTCAGATCCAAGCCTCTGTCTCTAGTGCTCAGGAAGAAGAAGAAGAACAGACTCTAGGGATGTTTGTTGACAAATAGTAAAATTATATGTAAAACAGAAAGACATCTGTAGGGGTGAGGCAGCCCTACAATATTACTTCCTCCTATTTCGTAAAAAGCCTCCTATGCATACAGATGTGCATTCATTCTTTACATTACTACAAACACTGGGAATTTCTGTAGGACAAGGGCAAGAAGGAATCACTTAGTTCCAGTGACATCAAAAGGACTAGCCAATAGACACGTGTGATACTGGCACATTTATAGAATTAAGTTTGATCACCTCATTCTCTTCCAGGACATCTTGAAGCACAACAAAACCTTAAAAAATAATAATTTGACCTGGACTCAGTGAATAACCCGGAGACAGCAGTGCACAAGATAAACAGCTATAGACCCAATTATTGTCTAGATTAAGTGCCTGGACCTCGATGGCCCAGGCTAGCAAATTTGGTCAGATCTCAGAAACTAAGCAGGGCTGGCCCTGCTTAGTATTTGGATAGAAGACAGGGTTGTCATCTCCGGGTTGAGAAACACCTGGAGATTTTGGGGGTGGAGCCTGAGGAGAGCAGGGTTTGGGGAGGGAAGGAGCTTCAATGGGGTATAATGCCACAGAGTCTACCTTCCAAAGCAGCCATTTTTTTTCTCCAGGTGAACTGATATCTGTCGCCTGGAGAGCAGTTGTGTAATCCCAGGAGATCTCCAGCTACCACCTGGAAGTTGGCAACCCTAATGGGATACCACTAAGGGAGTCCAGGGTTGCTATGCAGAGGCAGGCAATGGCAAACTGCCTCTGAACATCTCTTGCCTTGAAAATTTTATGGGCTCTCCGTATGTTGGCTGCAACTTAATGGCACTTCCCACCAGCTGGTGCCAGGAATAAGCAGGTCAAAGTTTTCCAAGGAAGAATGGGAATTTGACCTAAAGAATTTTTTAAAAGGCTTCAAGTCACCTAGTGACCTTCAGAGATAAGCTGAGATTTGAACCCAGGTCTTTCTAGACAGTGTAACTTAAAAAACATTCCCTAGAAAGTGAAACATTTTCCCAGGGTCGTATGGGTCATTTTGTGCATTACACTTTTTACAGGCACCTTTACAGAAATGTAACAAGTGAACGAATATGCGTATCATCATTGGAATGATCATCAGGGAGGACAGTAATTGGCTTTAGGTCCGTGCTGAGGTTGCCCTGGGAAACCCAGGTTTGTCTCCAGAGAGTAGGTGAAATGGCTCTACAAATGTAGAACAAATGGAAGTACAGAGAGTCATACAATGGGTAGAACTGTGACAGGCAGTACAATCCTAAACCGTCACACCTTTCTAAGCACACTGAATTAGCCACCTCTACCACCTAACCAAGGGGCCGCACTGGCTCAGAGGTTAAGACGCTGAGCTGAAGACCAGAAGGTCTGCAGTTTGGCAGTTCAAGACCCTAGTGCCGTGTGACGAAGTGAGCTCCCATCTCTAGCCCCAACTCCTGCCAACCTAGCAGTTCAAAAGCAAGAAATTGCAAGTAAACAGGTAACACTTTGGTGGGAAGGTAACAGCGTTCCATGCGCCTTGGCATTTAGTCATGCTGGCCACATGACCATGGAAAAGTCTTCAGACAGTGCTGGCTCTTCAGCTTGGAAACAGAGATGACCACCACCTTTCAGAATCGGATTCGACTGGCTTTCGAGCAAGGGAAACCTTTACCTTTTTACCACCTAACCAATGTTCCCTCTAATTTTTTTCTCTTGCTGAGTGGAGCAGTTCACATCCTGGGCAGAATAGAACTGCCGTAATCTTCAACTGGGCAATGGGAAGCACAAAACCCTGTGCAACTCTAGATTGCTGCTAAGCGGGGCTTCCCGTGGTAATGAGCGGCCACTCACGCACACAGCTTAGAGGGAACACTGCACCTAACATACCCTGCATGCTACATAATAGGTGGAAACACTAATTCAGCATTATTCATATCTGAGGCTTTAATCCAAGTGAATAAAACCAAATTAAATGACTCAATCAAGTTTTAAGTGACGAGCACATGAAAAGTGCCATTCACGGAACCCCATGCATTTTCCCAGTAACATAAACAGATAAACTAAACATGCCCAAACTGAAGATTTAACTTGGAACTCTGGAACTCTTCCTGAGACGTCAAGTAATGTCGCCTGACAACCGCTCTCAACCTGAAATTGGACCTGCCCATGGCAATGTGGGCCTGGTTTTGTTCTTACTAATTTGCTTATGGAAAAGCCAATCTATTCATAGCAAATCGAAGGAATTGCTAGCCAACAGAGACAGAAGCGAGTCTCGCCTGCAGAGACATTTCATTCCAATCACAAGGTATGGGTTAAAGCCTTATGCACAGGGTGGAAAAAGACAACAGAGAAAGCTATTTCTCCCTTTCCCATAATACTAGAACTTGGGGCACCCAATCAAGTTGACGGGCCGTAGATTCAGTACAAAAGGAAAAGCTCATTGAATAATTAAATTGTGGAATTCAGTGCCACTGGATGTAGTGGTCTGTGGCTTTAAGACAGAATGAGACAGATTCATGGAGGAGAGGTCCATCAGTGGCTACTAGACAGGTGAGTAAAGGGAACCTCCATTTACAAAGGCACCAGACCTCTGAATACCAGCACCAGGGGAGGACCTTGGCCTCTGTGCTCTGTTGTGGGCCTTCCAAGGAAATGGTTGACTGCTGTGTGAAACAGGATGCTGGACTAGATGGACTCCTGGTCCGATTCAACAAGGCTCTTCTCATATTCCAAAGTAATATCTATCAAGATGGGTAGCCATTTTAGTCTTGTCTGTAGCAGCAGCAAAGAGTGAGCGTCCACTAGCACCTTAAAGACTAACAAAATTTGTGGCAGGGTATGAGCTTTCAGGAGTGCTCACAGTGAGCACTGACAAACAAAAGCTCATCCCCTGCCACAAATTTTATTAAGTCTTTAAGGTGCTATGGGACCCTTGCATTTTTCTACTCATACATATTAGAAACCATTTGGTTGTGTTCTCAGGACAAAAAAAATAGTCTAGCCCAGTAGGGTAGCTGAGAAATAAATCAATTCCTAAATTTGGCTGGAACTTTTTTTTTTTTAATGCGGATTTCCCTTCAAGGTAATGCAAACACATGGAATCAATTGTGTGTGTGTGTGTGTGGGGGGTATATCAGTGCTTTGCTTAAGGAGGAGATGTCATTTGGCTTAATGCTCATTCTTTAAGCAAAGACTAAGGGCCAGTTCACAATAAGCCCCAAGTAGAACCATCAATTCACAGAAGAGACATTCATTTGAACTAGAAGCCTCACGTGGGTGGTATACACATAGCTGATACAAGTGACAAACAGTGGCCTTTTTAAGACACAAGGATAACACAGATAGCAGCAACAGCACCCGTAAAAACATCATAGCACATCAGTGTTGGTTCACCGTTGTGGTAGCTCCTTAAGTGTACAACCCAACCATACGTTTGGCAGGCGTTTAATTTGCTTCTAGGGTGTTTGCAATGGGTGCCAGCAGCAGTAGATCAGTAGTAGATGAGTAGGTGGACTCTCAAGCATTGAGACAGCATAAGGGCCAGGTCAGCTGTGAAGGCAGCTCATTGCCCAATTGGAGCCATGGAGGTGCAGTGATTGGACAAGGCCCGGGGAAGGGAGCCGTGGTTCAAAACCGCCTTTGCCATGAAACTCAATGGGAGATTGTGGGCCAATAATTTACTCTCAGCCTAGCCTACTCCATAACGTTCTGGGAAGAAAGAATGGAAGAGGGGTGAACAATGGATGCTACCTGCAGTTCCTTGGAGGAAGAGCAGTATAAAGCACAATGGGATGGATCCTTCCACTCCACTGGGCAATCCCTGAAGCCTTCCTCCAGCCTATGGAGTCTTCCTTCAATGGGCTGCAAGTGACACTTGAGGGAGGGGCTGTCCTGGGTCAGAGCAGACACAGCCAAGACCAAGGGGACGAGACAGAATCACTAACCAGAAGCGTAAGTCAATAGTTCAGCCCAAGAGTCATACACAAGGGAAGCCAGCTGAGGGACCAAGAAGCAGAGTCCAAGCAGGTCTGAGAGGCATCCTCAAGCAGGTCCGGGGTCAAAGTCAAAGGTTCAGGAGTAGCAGCCAGAAACAGGTCCAGGAGGAATGGTTGTGCATCTCCAGGAAGGTGACGAATTGCTCCCACGCCTTCCCCCTCTGAAGCCCCGTCCTTTATCAGCAGCTCAGAACTGGGTCTCGTTGCTTGCGAGAGCGCTGTCCATTAACAAGGTGTTCCTCTTGATCCGGCTCTCGCCGGGCAGCAAGGCGTGTGCTCCATCTCCTCTCGAGGAGCTCCAAGCCTGCCTGCCTCCTCCTACATTCCACTGGCTCTGGGGAAAGAGGAGGTGAGGCAGCCTGTGAAGTCTCCCCAAGATCTTGGGTTGTTTAGGCACTGCCTCTCTGGGTTGCCTTTTCCGCGTTCCCAGTGCTCATGGGGCTGGAGTGCCTGCTGTCCTCATCAACTGGGGCACTAAACCTGCTTCCGCCGTCTCAGGGTCGTTAGGGGCATCAGCTGGCTGAGTCTCAGAGGTGGGGTTGGGGCTGTTATCAGCATCAGCTGAGTGCTCTTCAGTCAAAGCCGACTGGCCCACAGACAGGGGCTGGGGCTCAGTGGTAGAGCATCAGTCCAATTTCAGGGCAAGCTGCGCTCCAAGGATGCGGCAGAGATTTTTAGATATATAGCCTGATCCCATCGCAGGCCCAAGCCCGAGAGCATCTAAGGCAGCTTCCTTTCAGCAACTTTTCTTCCTTTTATGTTGTTCCCTTTCATCATTTTCTTCTCCAAAAACATATCTTACAAATCACCTTGGTATTTTGCTTTGGGAGCCACGGCCGGACACTTGCATTTTCCTCTGCTGGATACGTAAGTGATGTCTTCCGTGACAGTGCTCCTTATTAGAACTCACAACCTAAGGATTCATTAATAAGCTGCGATTGGAGGGGAAAAGTGGTTTTTTTAAAAAGAAGAAGAAGAGGAAGCAAATGACGGTTTAGTCTGAATTTTTTCATCATGTTTTCTTTCAAGCTGCATTCTGTATACTGGCTGCCCAAGCGCAAGCGATCTGCAGACACAACAGATGTTCCCACCCCCACCCCTACAAATGGGTTTGAAAAGCAGAAGCAATTTGGAACCCAACAACCAGCCATAACAAGCTGCATAATACAATCAAAGAGAAGACACGAGCACCCATTTGGAAAATTGAATCTGGAGCGGGAGGAAGAAGAGTGTGACGTACGGACTTTACTCCATAAATATTTTAGCTCTGATCCATCACTTAGGATAAGATGACCTGCCTCCTCCCACACCAGCAAGTCTGGAGCATCCATATAACCATCCAAAACCCCTTTTTCATTTCAGGGAGGGGCTGGGGCTTCGTAGAAGAGCCTCTGTTGGTTATGCAGAAGGCCGCAAATTCAATCCCCAGCATCTCCAGCTAAAAGGACCAGGCAGCAGGTGATGTGGAAGACCTCTGCCTGAGACTCTGGAGAGCCACTGCCAATTTGGGTAGACAAGACTGACCTTGATGGGCCAAGGCTCTGATTCAGTCTAAGGCAACTTCAACCCCATCAGTACACTTCAGTCTCCCATGCAAGGGACATTGTACCTGAAAATGGAGGAGGGGGAGCTGATTTGGAGAGGGGAAGCAGCAGATGGAAGAAAGGAAGCAAGCATGTCCTCACCTGCTACTTCTCCTTTGCATTACATCCCCACCACCACCACCACCACAGCTTTTCCCCCTGGTTTCCAGACACTGGGAAACCCCAGCTAGATAAAATGCAGTAGTGGGAAGAAAGCAGTTCTAGAAGTAATGGGTGGAGGACGAGTTAACTACACACTGCCCATTGTGTCTTCCCTGCAGATTGTGCCCTTTCCCCTTCCATCTTCTAAGATGCTCTGCAGAGACTCAGGTTCCCAAACCTTTTCCACTGGACACCTAATTTGATCCAAATGCTTCCCACACTGGGTACACGGGTATAGCTACCCAATTACTGTGTCAGCTGTGAACTGCCATATTGTTATGCATGCTGGCTATTTCAAAATGGAACCATCTGACTCACCACACATGAGCTTTTTTTTAAAGGCACACACATCTATTAATGTGCCCTCACATCTTTGGTGGGAGTTCCTACATTTTGCGCTGTAGCCTAGATGTAGATGTAGTGCCACCAGTACACAAGGTACCTTTCAAAATAAAGCAAGCACAAGAAGAAAAGATGAGACAAGTAACTTCCTTCGGTGGTAGAAAGTTGAAATATACTGGGTTCAGACGCGTAGAGTGATCAGCTCATAGTTTATTAAGTGAGTTAAGCCAGAACAAGACAACGCTAGCAGGGCCGAAGCCCTGCTTATATGCATGCAAATCACTCTACTCCACCCCACACACATTCACTCCCCGTGATAGGCTATTTACGAAACATTACTACCTGATTCGTTTACTCCAGAGTCCTGGTCGGCTATTGTTCTTGTGCTCCAAGCTCAGCCAGTCTCTAGGGTGATTCAATCAGGGATGATTCAGTCCCAATACATAACAAAAGTGCTGTCCAGTTGCAGCCAACTTATGGTGATCCTGTGCCATTTTCAAGGCAAGGGCCATTCAGAGGTGGTTTGCCATTGCCTGCCTCTGTGTAGCAACCCTGGACTTCCTTGCTGGTCTCCCATCCAAGTACTAACCAGGGCTGACCCTGCTCAGCTGTGGAGATCGGGCTTGCCAACTTCAATAGCATGTGAGAGTGGGAAAGAAGGGTCAGGAAACCAGGAATGAAGACATGCGAGCATGCCCAGCAGAAGCTAGGGTGGACAGGGGGTAGTTTTCCCCAGGCATGTAACCATAGTGTCTCTGTTACAGATGACTTTGTAGTCGATGTATCCCAGTATCTCCCAGTTTCCCACCTCTGGTCCACTCAAGTCTGCTTTCTTTTCTTTTTTTAAAACTTGCTCCACTTCTCGATCATACGGGTCAATTTCATGGGGACGATATGGGTACGACCGGTCCCTCCTCTGTGCATTGGAAGCAGTAACAGAAAACCTTTGAGGTCTCTTCCAGACCTAAAACCCCATGCAGCATGTCCAGATAGTCAGCACTCCAAGAGCTTATGAAGAGATTATGATGCCCAAGAAAGTTCCATGTTAACACAGGACTGGACTGTTCTCCTCCCCTCTCTCCGAGAGCCCAGGCTGATTTACAGCTTAAGCCTGGTTTCACTGTTATTACCTTGAGCTCAGATTGAGCCCAGCACCAATGACCAAGCCCAGGGCTCATTTTGTAGCAGGAGCTCCTTTGCATATTAGGCCTAGGGCTTCCAAGTCAGCCCGGGGGGCGGGGGATTCCCCGCTAAAGGGGTTCCCGATCCATCGGCCAGCATTTGGACGGTGGAGGGAACTCCACCCCCGAAGTCGTCCAGCCAGGACGACGTAATGACGTCACCAGAAGTGACGTCAGCACGTTACAGGTATTGCCATAGAGTTTTGGGGCGATTGCCAGAGCGTCACCCTGGCAATGCCCCCAATGTGCTGACGTCACTTCCGGTGATGTTGCTGGGCGCGCGCGCAAAGCGCGCGAACCGGGGAAACTACCAGCCAGAGGAGCACTCCCACCCGCCGGTGAGTACTGAAGACTTGGCAACCCTAATTAGGCCACATGCCCCTGATGTAGCCAATCCTCCAAGAGCTTACAGTAGCCCCTGTAAGAAGAGCTCTGTAAGTTCTTGGAGGATTGGCTACATTAGGGGTGTGTGGCCTAATATGCAAAGGAGCTCCTGCTACGAAATGAGCCCTGACCAAGCCACAGGCAGAATCCCTTTCTCCAGGCTTGCAGCCAAAGGCGGAATTATATGCCAAACTATGCTCTGTTTATTCCTGGTCGAGCTTCTCTAGCAGAAGCCTTGTCTTTCTTTTAAATATCAGATCCTGTCACAAGATTTGGTATTCCACTACCAAAACTACAGCATACTTCAAGTGTAGAGGAGTGGGTGAGAGCTAGTATGGTGTAGTGGTAACAGGGCTGGGCTAGGATTTGGAAGACGGGTTCACAGCCCCACTCGTGCCATGGAAGCTTGCTGGGTGACCTTGGACCACTCACACGCTCTCATCCTAACCTAATTTACAGGGCTGTCGTGGGGATAAAATGAAGGAGAGGACACATGAAGCTGCCTTATACTGAACCAGACCATTGGCCCCTCACAGTCAGTACTGTCTACTCAGACTGGCAGCAGTTTTCCAGGGTCTCAGGCAGAGATCTTTCACATCACCCACGACCTGAACCTTTTAAGTGGAGATACCAGGGATTGAGCCTGTGATCTTCTGCATGTCAAGTAGATGCTCTACCACTGAGCCATGGCCCCTTCTAAGGAGGATGATCCCAGCTGCTTTGGGTCCCCGCTGGGGAGAAGGGCAGAGTATAAATGAAGTAAATAAATAAAATAATTTAAGGCACAGTACCAAACCCCATTTAATGCTAGCATTCAGAGCTCTTGACACAGCCAGAGCTGCAATCACAGCCCTTGACACGGCCAGAGCTCTAACCACAGCCAACCGGACTAATTAGCAGTTGCACTACCTCTGTGCAGTCCTTATGGACTACCTCTGCTCAAGATTTGCCCCATGTGTTGTTGTTGGGTTGTAACCAAAGGGTTGTGGCAAGAAAGGAAAGGGAAGAACTGCCCAGCTCAAACACAACCGATTTGTAGGTTCACCCATGGCTGTCTCTCACATAGTTCCAGTAATATATGACAGAGTAAAGCCAGGTGGAAAAATCACTCCTCCTGCCAGTACAGCCAGTGATGCGGCCATGGCACAACAGCAGAGCATCTGCCTGGCATGCAGAAGATCTTGGGTTCAGTCCCGGACAACTGCTATTGAACGGGTCAGGTAGTAGATGCTGTGAAAGCCCTTGACCTGGGACCTTGGGAGTAGACAGCACTGACCTTGATGGACCAATGGTCTGATATGATATAAGGCAGCTTCCTGTATTCATAGAAATATAGAGCTGGAAGGGACCTCAAGGGTCATCTAGTCCAATCCCCAGCATGACACAGGAAGTTCACACACACAACCGTTCCCCCAATGGTCCTTATATGCCCAGAGGAAAGCCAAAAGCCTCCAGGATCCCTGGGCCAATCTGGCCTGGAGGAAAATTCCTTCCTGACCTCCAAGCGGCGAACAGCATTACCCTGGGCGTGCAAGAAAAGTCTACAAGAGCTACAAGGGCTCATGTCTTCCTGCCCTCCCTTTCATGATCTGCCTAAGTTCACAGAAGCAGCATTGCTGTCAGATGGCCATCCAGCCTCTGCTTTAAAACCTCCAAAGAAAGAGAGCCCGCCACCTCCCGAGGAAGCCTGTTCCATTGAGGAACCAGTCTAACTGTCAGGAAGTTCCTCCTAATTTTTAGCCAAAAACTATTTTGATTTAATTCCTGTACTATGTGGTCTGCCGCAATCCTTACTCATTTATACTTCATGCCAAGGCAACTTAACACAATGACCGCTTGAATATGTTCTGCCATTTTGTGACTTCCGGCTGGTCACTCCCAAGGCTTTTGCAGGTCGTACATTTGCAGCATTTAACATTGGTTAAATTAACACTACTCTAAAGGGAGTTCCCATCTGTTCTACAAATTGCAAGAGGGAAAGGCTGCTGTTACCCAGCAGCGGAGTCTTGCCTCTAAGGAATGGACATGTGCTTTAGAGGAACGCTTGCAACTATGCCCCTGGAACAACACACATGTCTTCATTTAGCAATAAAGGGCAGTGTAAACATGCGCAGAAGCATCTTAAATTATATCTCTAAATGCACAGGGTAAAATCTACCATGTTGTGCATGTTTCACACATTCCTCCTTGACAACCACATTTCCTAGTAGCTACTGCTGATATTTTTAGCCTGTTTCATCACCCTTCGGTACAGTAAAATGAAAAACAAAACCTGGGCTTTAATAATACATACAGAAGCAGCAGCTGAGGGTTTCTGCATGCCTGGTGCTGTATTGTGGGCTTGTAAGATGCTCTTTGAAGGCGACACTGAGTGGCCTTAAGGTATTATTGGTTGCCAGACCATGTCCTCTTCACCAAAGTAGGGACTGCTATTTTTCAATGTCATGAAGAGCATTTCTACACTGCTGAGCACTGAGAATCACCATAAGAGCGTTTTAAGCGCAAGAGAGATGCAGACAAGTGAGCAAAAACCCTTGTGGTTGAAAGGCTGCAATGGTTTTCCAGCCACATCTCTGGGAACAGCTCCTACTTCTTCTCCCTCCTGTACACAAACACAACACACTCAAAGCCAGCACAGACATCCATTCAACCACTGTACATTTGCCTGCTGGGGGGCACAAATATAGTAACAGGAGGAGAGCATGGAGCAGTAGCTGCAGGAAGATCAGAATGAACATATCATCACATGGCTCCATCTTCCAGCCCCTTAGCTCATGCCAGTGGTCATGCTGCATAGCTCACTCTTCATAGGTCACTGGCACAACCTCCTTCCCAGCAACCAAACCACTGGTAGCTCTGTTAGGGCCAGTAGTTCAGGAGAAGGCAACAGGCCTCCCAGACTGACTGGTTACCAGCCAAGTCCAAGACAAATGCATGAGATGCTACCAGTTGCCACTGAGACTTGGCTTGCACCAAGTCAACGCCCCATCCTTGGACTGACGAAACACCAACATCTTCACAGGTAGAAAGTCCCCAGCACTTTGTCCAAAGATGGCTGCCCACCCCTGCCATAGGTGATAAGGTAGCTGTACTCCAAATCTGCAGAGAAACCATCACATAATCATACTTCAGAAGGTCAGTTTTTTCCACTACAAGGTGAACTAGCTGCTCCCCAGTTGCATCCTGAGCTAGATCAATATGCCCTGAATTCTTTGAGTAGGTCAGGAAAAGTCTAAAAATAAAATATACACGTTAGCTTGCCAACGTCACTAATTGGCCTCATGATGATTTTCACTGCTAGTGAACCAGGCACTATAATTAACTAAATTAATTTTAAAAGTAAAAAAAAAATGCCCTTGTCTCATATAACCACAAGACTATCAGTTCTGCTGTCTTAAGTTCACTCCGAATTCCCATTTCATTCCAAGTCTCCTTTCAGAAGTCACAGAAAAATCTCAGGATATTTTGAAGAGAAAAGCAGAGAATCATTTTTTAATTCCTCAGTTTGGTAAAGAGAACAAAACTGCCCAGAATGAACGTTTGATTTAAATGTATTCTACTTCCTTTATTATTCTGAATGCACTGAAGACTAAAGAACTGCAATGAAAAATGGCAGCTCTGTGTCAAAGTCTCTCCTCCAGTGATTTTCCCTGCCCTGTGTCTTGAAATTATGGTGTTTTAAGTTTCTTCACTTCCACTAGCAGCATGCAATGATACAAAGGGAGAGCATCAGGACTTGAAGCGAGACAGTGAATACATGTTGTACTCAACCCTTGAAAACTTTAGAAGAAGTGAGCAAAAGCAATCACCCGTGGTCCACATGGACTTTTCAAACGGAGCAACTAGCATGCCTTTCTCAACACTACCCCATGGTCACTAGCAATTCAGCAGTTTCTGCTATTTGTCCTTGGATATCAGGACAAGAAGAGTTACATGTCTGAACAAATTACTGGGGGGTAGGGAGGCAGCCCATGTTTCTTGGAACCAATTTCTGCCTTCAAAGGTTTTCTTAACATGATTTTTTGAAAACACACTTCTCATTGTTCCTCCAATTAAAAAAAAAGTTAACAAAAGAAATCCAGGGCAACTATCTTGCACTGTTTACACCATTTTAGCTTCATCTCCCCACCATCCCCTATCCGACATGACTTTTCAAACCAAGATGCAGAAGATATGAAAAACTAGGTCAGATTCACAGCATTGGAAGGGGCCATCCAGACCATCTAGTCCAACCCCCTGCTCAAGGCAGGATCAGCCTTGAGCATCCCTGGCAAGTGTTTGTCCAGCCGCTGCTTAAGACTGCCAGTGAGGGGGAACTCACCACCTCCCTCGGCAGCCAATTCCACTGCTGAACTTTTATTATAAGAGTAAACAACACCTTTAAAAAAAACAAACTTAAAACCAAAACAAATTAATATAGTTCAAAATTCTAACGTTTATGGTTTAATTATAGGGCCAAACACACAGCATCCTTCCCAGCTTCAAGGCTCCAGGGTCAAATATAATCTACCAAGCAGCAATTTGTTTGTCTCAGCCTTTTTTGGTGCCGACATCCATTACCCCGCTGCTTGGACGCCACCCACTTAAATTAAACTAGCTAATTGTTATTTATATGCATTTTGGTCCTCCAAGCATGAGCCACTTCCATTTTACTGACTGATCACTTTGAAGACTGGGCGGCTGATTACCAGATGCTTTTTCACTACAGATGTAACCATGAGACTGCTTTTTGTTTTTGTTCTCAGAAGTACATATTCTATTTCCTTACTATTTTGGGATAAAGTTCTCTTGAGACTTAGTTATTCTGTCCTAATGCTAATATACCCTTGGTAAAAATCAGTGGGTGTGAGTGTGTGTTTTAATGTAAGAGCGCACACTTTCAAGGTTCAACTCCTGCCATCCCTAGCTAAAAGGAGCTTAAGTTTTCAATCCAAAAACAGTTTTTGGCTAAACATCAGAAAAAACTTCCTGACAGTTAGAGCAGTTCCTCAGTAGAACAGGCTTCCTCGGGAGGTGGCGGAGGTTTTTAAGCAGAGGCTAGATGGCCATCTGCCAGCAATGCTGATTCTATAAACTTAGGCAGATTGTGAGAGGGACAGCACGAAGGGAGGAGCCAGTACTCAGCTCTCGTGGCCCTTTCTTATGTGTCCAGAGTGATGTGCCTATCACCACTTTGAGGTCAGGAAGGAATATTCCTGCAGGCCAGATTGGCATAGAGCAGGGGTCACTGAGGGAACCGGGGTTAAGTGATACTTGTGAACTTCCTGCATTGTGCAGGGGGCTGGATTAGATGACCCTTAAAGTCCCTTCCAGCTCTATGTTTCTATTTTGTAAGTCGGTGGCATTGGAAAAAATTTTTCCGATGCCTTGAACCTTGAACAGCCACTGCCAATCAGAGTAGACAGCCAGGAACCAGAGGGACAGCAAGGAACTGGAGGGACTTGTTCTAAGTAGGGTTACCAGCCTCAAGGTGGAACCTGGAGTTTTCCTGGAATTCCCCCTAATTTCCAGGCTAGAAAGATCAGCTCTCCTGGGGAAAATGACAGCTTTGGAGGGAGGACTCCAGAGCAATGCTCCCTCTAAACGGTAAAGTCTTATGAGCAAAAATTCTGCTTTGTGAGCTACTGGCATTACAGTTGTGAGCAAGCGATTTGGCTACTGCATTAGTTTGCTCTGAAGCCATCTTTCCTGAGCTAAGACAAAAATGTGTGAGCTGGAGGCTAACAAAAACTGTGAGCTAGCTCACACTAATGCAGCTTAGAGGGAACACTACTCCAGAGCATTAAATCCCTGCTGAACTCCCTCCTCTCCTAAAACTCTGCCTTCTGCAAGCTCTACCCCCAAAGCTCCAGAAATCTCTTAGGTCAGAGCTGGCAACCCTATTCAGACTACACAGATCCATTCCCTTGGAGGAAATGACAGCTTTTGAGGACAAACTCTGTATCTGTTGAGTCTGGGAGAAATTCCAGCCTCCTAAGGCACCACTGACAAATCTTCGGGATATTATCGCGAAACTCAAACACTTGATTCTATGAGGTGACTTTATGCTTGCATTGACACACACGGCAGTGGTATCCTATTTCTAGCTGAGAGTCTATGGCCTTCTTGGGTTATGGAGTTTGGTATTTTTTAGTTGCATGTTCTTAGCTACAACTTTACACCAGGGATCCTCGATTCCATCCTGTATCCTGCCACTGCCACCCCTCTCCACCAACATCCAAGTTGCAAGCAAGATCTTATGGTGCAGATGTACTTCTCCTGAGTTACTTATACCAGTGCAACACTAATTTAGCACATTCTTGTACTGCAGGGATGCCAGCCTCCAGGTGCGGCCTAGGGATCTACAAGAATTACAGCTCATCTCCAAACTATAGAGATCAATTCCCCTGGAGAACATGGATCCTTTGGAGGGTGGAGTCTATGTCATGATACCCATAGAGGTCCCTGTCCTACCCAGGACTTTCCAGGAATTTTCCCAACCTGGAGCTGGCCACCCTATGACACTTACCCAGCCAGTGGCTAGGGGAGACCTGGCCACCCTATTATCCCACCCTTCCTGAAGGAGTTCATTGAGCATACACAGTTCTCCTCATCCCTTTTATCCTTCCAACAACTCTCTGAGGTATGTTCAGCCGACAGAGAATGACTGGCCCAAAGGGCATCCAAGGAGCACCATGGTTGAGAAGGGATTTGAACACACATCTCCACATTCTTAATCCAGCATGCCACCCACTGCAATGCATTGGCGCTAGAGAGTTTTCTTGCATCGTTGCTATGTACACTTCATGGGACTGTATTGGTAGAATGCCATCACAACTAACCTCTTCCAGTCTTTGATTCACAGATACAGGATCAGGCCTTCAAGGAATGCCATGTCAATAATGTATTCATCAGCAAACATTTTAAATCATGTTCCTCGCTGCATTAATAATCCAGACCACAACAGTTCCTTGTGATTTTCAAGGCAATCAGATCTCTCACTGTATGATCTTTTTGATGAAAGCATAAATATTTCAAATCAGAGAATGCCACACTTCAAAACAATGGCAGCCATGGGGGAGAATATTAAACCTACTAAGCAAAAAGAAAAAGTTTCCACGACCTTGGTTGAGGCAGAATAGCAATTCTTGATAAGTCTGATACAAGTTTTAAAAGGACACTGGAACAAAAGCGTTTCCCGGCCTTTTTTAACTTTATGTTCTTATTGAACAAACAAAAAGAAAGAACTTTGCATAGTTGATAGATTTCCTGATGAAAGTGTCCTCCTCATCCTTAACAGGACTAAGGGCTAAATATCACAAACATTAGTTGAGGAAATGAACCTTTTCCAGGCCACACCACTTCAGACTACAGACAGAGAATTTTTAGCAGCAGAAAAGTGTTAAGAGTCCAGTAGCACCTTAAAGAGTAACAAAATTTGTGCGCAAAATTTTAGGGCTGACCGCACTCCCATAGAAAAGATCTCTGTATCAAGAAAACCAGATGTCAAGAGAAAAGGGTTTTAGCTTAGGTTTCTCCCCAGCGTGCTATTTTTGCATGTTTAAATCTTCTTCTGGGGCAGCACAGTTCCACAACTGGAAGTGGTACAGCCCAGAAACCATTTTACCACAGCCTCCCTGCTTGTGAGAAGTCAGTCAGGGCACTATGGGAGAGGCAACCCCAACAGGAGAAAGGGATTTTAAATATATATATACTTCTGTCTGGTACAAGCCACTCCACAGAGGAACAAAAGTTAAAAGCCCCTAAATTTCAAAAGAGAGAGGGAGAACGAGAGAGACAGGAAGAAAATGTCCAGTTAAACCGAATAGGAAGAAGTATAAGAAGCAAACTCTTCATAAAAGAGGCAGAATTAGAAGTGAAGAACAGGGACTATTATTTGACAGATTTCACAGATTTCACAGAACAGCCCACAGAAAAATCAGCAAGATGGTGGATTTTAGGTAAACTTTTGCATTTGATCCATACAGCTTACAGTTTTTGTTTGGACTTTTATGGACACCATTCAAAAGAAACATTTGGATTTAATGAAACAAAGAAAGGAACCATATATAACCCCCCCTTTTTTTCTCCCAGTTGTAATTCAGAATTAGTCCATCCTAATTAGCTGCATCCCCTTTAAGCACTGAATTTCTGAACTGGCACATCTATTTATACCATCAAGCGAAGAAAGAAAGTACTAAGTCCTCCCTTGCCTTTTAGGTCTTACTACTGATTGTTTCTGCAAGAAGAGCCTTTTGACTGGAAAAGTGCAAGTCCTGCGCTTGCAGAATTATACCTTCTGTAGGCCCTTGTTCTGCAGACAGCCTAGTTGTTGCTCTGGGGGAAGAGGCTTGATTAAAAGTTACGACTGTATCGTTGGTACAGCAAATTGTAGCTTGGAGATACAGTTCAGCTGCAAGCCAGGAAAAGCACCAATAATTATGAACAAGTAAGAATCCCCACCCCAACACACACAAACCCTGCAATCCCAATGGTCATTTGGCTAGCCTATCACTACTGTATTTTGTTGAAGGACAGAAAGAGGACAAGGGAAGAAGCTACATTAAAAAGAATACAGTTGATACTTCTGTTTACCTAGTGCAAAATGACCCAGTGCCAACAAGATATATCCCAGCTTCGGTGGTGCCAGTGGAAGGGGGGGTTGCATCTCCACCCTGAAATCAAAAATAATGGAACTTCTATCTGCCAAGACACATATGCAAAAATGATAATGTTAAGGCCAACTCATACTGATAAAATTTAAAAGGTTAGACAGATTCATACAGGCTGGGTCTCTCAGCATTTGACTGCTGAAAGGGCATAGGGAGTATACCTATCAATACCAGATGCTGAGTGGAATCAGCAAAGGAAGGACTTCACACCTACTGGTGGGACTTCTCAGAAGCATCTTGCTACCCACTGCGGGGAACAGGGTTGTCAGGCCTCCTGCCATAGCAGGACTTGGGAGGCCTCCTGCCAGCAACCCTTATTGTCTGTCGCTGTTTTAAGAGAGAGGGGTGTTTTGTTTTTTGTTTTTAAAATCAGTTTTGCATAACTATGACATTACTTCCAAGGAAACTGGGAAGTGATGTCCAGTGGCTCTAGGAATCACCAGAAATTCTATGGTTTAACAAAGTGTTTCTGGCAATTCCTAGATCTACTCGATGTCACTCACTTCTGAGTTTTTCCTGGAAGTGACATCATGGCACATACAACACTGCGCGGACCCCCCCCCCCCCCCCCCGCCCCCCAATGTCCCCAATCAACAAGTTTCCACCAGGCTTGTCAACCCTAGTGTAGAAACAGGACACTGGGCTACATGGGTCATTAATCTGATCCAATAAAGCAGTTCTACTATTCTTTTTTTACAAATACTTTTAAGGCCCCTTCAAAAACACTGCCAGAAACACTGCCAGAAAGCCATATTAATAAGCTTGTATGCCAATAAAGGTTGTGTATTGTGTGTGTGAATAAGCTCCTGCCACAAGCTAGGTGCTGTACAGAAATTCAAAAGGAGGGATATAAGACAGGAACAGGCTTTATGTGCACAACTGGAAGGGGAAAAAAGATTGCATTCGCAGTCTCTTTGGTTAAACATCTACCACCTCTCCCTTCATTGCTCCACCCTCACCCCCCATAGTAACCTGTCCTCCCTCACCCAATGGAACTATCCTGCATCTTTCAGGAAGCAGTGTTGTATAGTGGTTAGGGTGTCAGACTAGGACCCGGGAGAAAGAAGTTTGAATCACACTGTGCTGTGGCAGCTGGTGGGTTACCTTGGCCTTCTCAACCTAATCTACCCCACAGGGTTGCTGTGAGGATAAAATGGAGTAGAGGAGAACAATGTTAAGGTGTTTGGGGCCCTCACTAGGACTCCACGGCACTATTTACATCATGGGTGCCAGGAGTGACTGACAGACTCAAACACAGCAATCCTCCACACGCACACACCCCGGCATGAGCTCAGCATACAGTGGCCTCAAATGAACTGCTGAGCTGCCACTTGGCATTTTAAATTGGTATTTAATGTTATTCTCTATGTATTTATGTTTTAATTGTACTGATGGTTAATGAGATGGTTTTATTGGTTTTATGACATGTAAGCCACCCTGAGCCTGCTTGCAGGATAGGGCAGGATAGAAATCTCAAAAATAAAATAAATAAAATAAAATAAAAGGCGGGCTATAAATGAAATAAGTATGTAGTATATACTCCACATCTGACAACCTAAAACCACACATCGAGTGCCACCTTATTCTGCCACCTTGAAGGTCTCTTAAGTAATCTAATCAGAAAGCACCTTGCAGATGTGAACCCATGCATGTTTGTTTAGACACAAGTCCCTTTAACTTAATTTTAAGATAAATATCTATATGAGTTAAAGTGCACTTAAGGCCACTGACTTCCAAAGACTTCCAAAGCACTTAACTGTGCCTTGTGAAGCCATACATCTAAGGATGTAAACCCTACTGAACTCATGGCTACAGACCCAAGCACTCTCATTTGGGGATAGGCCCCATTCAGCAAAATGAGACTGACTCCTAAATAAACACGAAGACATATATTGTGTGCACGTTCCATGGGGTTTCCTTGAATTTTGCTTCTTACAGTTTAAGAAAAACAGTTTCTGCTTACAGTTTAAGAAAAACAGTGGGCAGCCGTGTTGGTTTGGAGTAGTAAAACAAATTTTGCCCAGTAGCATCTTTAGTTAAGGTATGAGCTTTCTTTCTTTTTTTTATTTGTCAGATTTTATAACAATACAGAAAAGAAAACTACAAATAATAACTGTTTACATACGGTTGAGTCATATTTTTAACTAATCTGAGATCTCCATCCACTCATAAAATCTTGACCATACATCCGAAAAAAAAGGCTTTGTCTTTTCCATGTATTATGATGCTCAACCTATCAATTTCAGCTAAATCCATTAATTTATATTTCAGCTCTTCTAAAGTGGGGGAAACATCAGATTTCCAATATTTTGCCCTAATAATTCAAACAAATGGTGACCATATGAATTTAGCTTATTATTACTGTTCAGTCTTTGCATGCATATGTCAAAACATCATTAAGTTGTATGATAATTTGCTGTTCACCTACACAGAGGCATCTGCCTATATATATGAACTGTTAACTTCCGTTTCAATGTATCTGAGGAAGTGTGCATGCACACGAAAGCTAATACCCTGAATAAACCTTTGTTGGCCTTAAAGGTGCCACTAGACTAAAAAAATTGCTCTTTTAAGAAACACAGTTATACAGGCCTTTTGACTGAAATATAAATTACTAAAGCTTTCAGAGCATCGCAAAGTAACCTTTCATCCGGCAGATCATTTTTTATTTATCATTCAAAAGGCTACTGAGACATCATAAAAACTCCATCATCAGCTCAGGAATTCAACTGTGCATTCAGCTGCATCCCAAATGAAATAAAGCCATGATCAGAGAATACTTCCTGTGACTCAAGGAAGCCTGTGCTTCCCTGGGCAGCAGCTTCCTGGAGGTCTACTTTGAGAAGCAAATGAGGAAACTGGGATTGAGCAGTTTATCTCCCACACAATAAAAGTAAATGGCTAATATGTTCCCTTGTTGCAGGCATCCCTTTCTCTGCACCTTCTGCCTCAAAGTTAGCCACCGAAGGGGACAGGAGTCAATATACCCCTCAGGGAACCGGATTTGGCTTACCAACTCCCTTATTATGGGCTGGATCCAAACAAAATTTTCTGCAAATGGAAGGGGTTGAGTAATTTCCACCAATTCTCTCTTCCTGCTGCAGACCCCCAATTTACCTTTCATACTGTTCCTGTGGGTCCCCTGGGAGCCAGTTTGGTAGTGGTTAAGAGCGGCGGACTCTAATCTGGAGAACCAGATTTGATTTCCCATTCCTCCACATGCAGCCGGCTGAGTGATCTTGGGTCAGTTACAGCTCTGTCAGAGCTCTCTCAGCCCCACTTACCTCACAGGGTGTCTGTTGAGGGGAGAGGAAGGGAAGGAGATTGTAAGATGCTCTGAGACTCCCTCAGGTAGTGAAGGGCAGGGTATAAAACCAACTCTTCTTCTTCATGTGGGGGAGATCAGTGGGCTATTATGGGAGGGAGAGGGAAATAACTGGCATCAGTGCCTCGTTTGAGCAGAAAAGTTAAGTCTGGATCCAGCCTTATATACTAGGATTTCCCTTTCTCCTCATCTTTTCAGATCACCTCAGCGCTTGTCACAAAATGGAAGTCATTCTGGTTAAGTGTTCAGCACCATTCATATACTGTGTCTCACGTCTCACTTGCTTTGGGCGTTCCATGTTAAATCTGAGTTTGCAACAACAACAAAAAAAGCCAAAGCGATACACGTCATTTTTGCATGTTTAAAATCCCAGCTGGCAATGCCTATTCCGAGGCTCACACTTTCCCCTCCTCTGGCAATTCTAAAGACGGGTGTGTGTGTGTGTGTGTGTGTGTGTGTGTGTGTGTGTGTGTGGCAACGTGTGACAATTTCTTTCAACGACTGTGCTTCTGAGAGCATCACTGAGCCCAACTGGGAAAGTTTGTGTTCCTTCTATTTTATTTATTGTTGGTTATATGGATCTTTCTCTTCTGTAACTACTGCATTTAAATAGCTAGGTGTACCTAATTAGATTTAGACTCATGAATGCTTACACTGAGTCAGACTGTTGGTCTATCAAGACCAGTCTTATGTGCGGTGACTGGTAACAGCTCTCTGCGATCTTAGGCAGAGGTCTTTCACGGCACCTACTGCCTGGTCCTTTTAGCTGGAGATGCTGTGGATTGAACTGAGGACCTTCTGCATTCAAAGCAGAATGCTCTATCTATCACTGAACCGCAGCCCTACCCCAAGACTCATGTCTCACGAGTGTACTTTTACAGGCAGACAATGCTTTGGCACGGATCAAGTAACATTCAGACACTAGCTATCTTCTCTCACGTTTTACACTTCACGCCAAAGATCTCTGAAAGAACGTATTCACAAAAGCAGCCACGGACAGACTGACATTCTGAAGGCCGTCAGCAATTTGATCCCCAAAACCACTATCACTTCCAGATGTTAATTACACCAGTCATATGTCTGTAATTCCTGTTACATCTACTTGTTTCGTTCCATCCTAGACTTGGTTTTACATTTTGCCTGCCTAGCAGCAGTTGGGAGTGTCTCATACCCATTGTGAGTAAACTGATTACTCTGTGGATTGGATCGTGTTTTGAACAGGCCTCTCTTCATAGCACACACTGTTTCTACCAGGTATATAAACCAATGTGATGGATCTAAATTCCAGCGCAGCTGATGAAGTGAGCTTGGACTCCTGAAAGCTTATGCTGAAATAAATTTTATTAGTCTTTAAACTGCCACTGGATTTCAAGGGTAAATCAGTCAACTTCATCATTAGGAAGGACTGGGCGTTCAGTCTGAGATGGCAGAGACTGAAGTGGCATCAACAAGAGTAGAAAATTATCAGTATAGCAGGGACAAAAATTTTAACCACCAGCAGTGGCGATAGGTGGTAACATCTGGCCTCCCAGCTTCAGACACCAAAACATCTTGCACCATCTCCACCTAGATATTTCTCAAATCAGAATTCTGAAATACATCACTTAGAGATCACCCATTCCAAACTGGTCCAGCCCCATAGCATTCATAGCAGGATGGCTCAGGCTGATCACATATAGCTTATAAAATGGATGTCTAGTGTTCTAGCAAACACAGAAGCATGTACCACAGAAGTCAAAGCACAATTTGGTTTCAGTAAGACTCAGATAAGAAGATAGTTTTCAACAAGCCTCTTCTTCACTAGATAAAACGACGGAGAGAAGAACGATGTAAGCCACTTTGGGATCCCTACCGGGAAGAAAGGCAAGGTACAATTTGAAGTAAATGTATTAAGTAGATAAAATTGTGCCTGTAATATAATGAAACTTAGACCTTAGACCTAGTTTTTGCTAAAGTTCACACCTTCTGTTTCATTAGAGGAGACTCTGGAAGTGCTTCTTTGCTTAGTGAAATTCTGTGGGGGCAAAGTCCGGCAAGCCACAGTGCAAGGTCATTTCAAAAAAAGAAGAGAGAATTCAGAACAATGTCAAGACTGTAGCATTCATGACAGCTTTTATACCTTAGCGGCTCAGCTGGGGAACGCACTATAACAGTAGAAATAGCCTTTAGCACCACAGTAAGTGGTGTTCTCACAACCTTCCCTTCTCTAAAAAAAAAATCAATGGCAAAACTCCCTACAGAATTCAGTAAGAGCAAAGTAAACATTTTGCGCCATTTCAAAACCCCACTGGCGCATACAGATCATGCTTCGCACAGGGTGGAAAAACAGATTGGATTTTTAAGTGGATGACTGATGTACCAGACCTATTACATCACATTATCTGATGTGAGCTGCCGGATACAAACCCCCCCCCCCCCCCAATATATTCAGCTATAGCTACAGAGCAATCCTATGCAGAACTATCCCTTCAAAGTCCCTTGAAGTTAATGTGCTTAGAAGGGCGTAACTCTGCTTTGGATAGCACTATTAATTACAAGGTCCAATTAATTCCAGTACTCATTTCACCAGGGATGCACAGGAATGGAAACAACTTAGCCACTTTAATTCAAAATAAACAGGATCAAATTCAGTGCTGTCAAATAAGCCCCCTCGCACTCCTAACTCGTACTGTTCAGTTTAGATTTCACATTATAAAAATTATCCCCAGCTACAAGGATATAGTGATAGTGGGCACCACAGCAGAAGAGATGCTCTTTTGGTCCTTGCTCTGTGTCATTTCTTGGACTTATGCCCATCTCGCATCTTACCTCTTGGTTGATGTACTAAAAGTTAACTTGTTGTGCAGTTCAAGTTTACTTTTTGGTTTCAGTAGGGCTGAGGTCACACACCCCAAATAATCCACTTTCAATCCACTTTCAGTGCACTTTTCCAACTGAATTTTTACTGTGTGAACTGGCAAAAATCCAGTTGGAAAGTGGATTATTTAGTGTGTGTGACCGCAGTTTTACGAGTTACTTCCCAATAAGACTGAGATCCAGGTAAAAATTATTATAATTGTGCCTTAATGCATTTTCACTCTTAGGCTGAGGACAGACTAGCAATCTGGAGCGAGATGAATGCGGAGGAAACTGCTGCGGGGGGAAAACTCCCCGGGGCTGGCTGTTCACACCGGCCGGTGTATTGCGCAACGGTGCCGATACGGAGCGTTCAGACTGCTGCGGAGTGGCCCCACGTGGGCCGGCCTCCGCAGCTCGTGATAGGGCTGTTTCAGCAATTTGCGCATGTCCGTATGTGCGCACATGCGCAAACTGGCAAAACGCCGCGTTCACACTGCCGCCTCCGCTTGCCTCCCGCCTTCTTCCGGTTCACACTGCCTGGAAGCGGGAGGCAAGCGCAAGACGGCCCCTGGACACCGGTTTCTCCCGGTGTCCTGTTAAAACGGATGGAAAGCGAGTGGGAGACGGGTAAGTGCGAAACGGAGCCGACGGACAGATGCGCATGTCTGAACGCGCTCCCTTCTTCCACTTCCAACGTGGGGCTGTCCCGCTTTACATTGCCAGTCTCTGTCCCCCCCTAGTACTTGCAAGCCAATGCTTTGGATGTCTGCAAACCTCCCTCCAAGCAGTGACATACAGGCAAATTTTAGGTGGGTACCTGGGGAAGGGAGACTTGACTCTTTGGATGCATATATCTTGGAAATCTTGATCGTCTTTAAGGTACTACTGGACTTGACTCTTGTTGTACAGATAAGTGAGGCTCAAACCCAGTGCAAGTCTACTCAGGAAAAAAAAAACTTGCACCCCATCTTTGGCACAACCTGGAGCTAAAAGACAAAAAGTAATCTGTCCTGTGCTAAATGCTATCCCCCACCCGCATCCCACCAGCCATTCCCACCCCATGCAATTTTAAGCCAATCAGTTTAACCAGACAGCTTTTTGTTTTCATTACGTGCATGTCATAGTAATTACCTGCGACTGTTTGGAGCACAGCTATCTCAGCAAAGCATGCCTTATTTTCCTTTCACTCAGCTTAGCACATAATTGCACTTTGCATGTTAACTGCTGTTAAAAGTTCCTAGCCAACCGTGGACTCCTAACAATTCACTCATTATTAACTCAACCTTTTTTAACTGGGAAAAGGAAAAGGTCTTCCAAGGAGTCAACCTGCTGTTTTCAAACTTTCTACACTCTCCACACCGACTGGTCTGATGAGAAACTCTTGTCACATTCTTCACATTCCAGAGCATCCGGAGGGGGGACATGGTGTTCCAAAGGGATGCCAACCAAACAACGCTGGGTTTCGCTGTTGCCCTTTGTACAGGAAGTACATCCTACACCATACTCAGTGCTCCCTAGTTATGCAGGGCAAGGGGTCTTTCAGGACGTTTCACCGTAATCCTAAACAGAGTTCCGTCAATGAGTTTAGAAGAGTATAACACTTCTTAGGATTGCACTGTCTGTCTGCCATTGCTCAGCTTCTTATTTATTTATTTATTTATTTGGACTTTTATCCCGCCCTCCCCTTAACGGGCTCAGGGCGGGTTCCAACAGTATGAAAATACAATACAATTAAAAACTATGTTAAAACACAATATATATGCCACTCACATATGCCATACAACTCTAGTAGAAAATCAGATACCTCAGTGGTTGATGGTACTAGACATTAAATTTTTCAGAGATCTATAAAATTTAGGATCTCGGACCCAGGTTACAGATAGGGACCGACCCCAGGATCTTGGACCCAGGCTACAGATGGGGACAACCCCAGGAGGGGGACGCCTGCTGCCTCAATTGAAAGCCTGGTGGAAGAGCTCCGACTTGCAGGCCCTGCGGAACTGTAATAAATCCCACAGGGCCTTGATCTCACACGGGAGCTCATTCCACCAGGCAGGGGCCAGGGCCGAAAAAGCTCTGGCCCTGGTCGAGGCAAGTCAGACGTTTCTGGGGCCGGGGACCACCAAAAGATGTTACTTCATTTATACAGTACCTTTCCCCCAATGAGGACCCAAGGTGGCTTACACAATTCTCCTCTCTTCCATTTTATCCTCACAACAACCCTATGAGGTAGGTTGGGCTGAGAGGGTATGATTGGCCCATGGTCAGCCAGCAAGCTTCCATGGCAGAGTGGAGATTCAAACCTGGTCCTAGCCTCCCAGACCCTAGTCCAACCCTCTAACCACTACCCCACCCTGTCTCTTATTGACAGCCCCCCTGAAAAGCTTCCAAGGAGCATACCCAGAGCTCCCAAGGGGGCACAGTTTGAAAACCCCTGAAATAGAATGTTAAAAATAAACTAGATGCCTGCAGCTAAAAAAACTGGCTGGATGTTTCAGATCAATATATAGACTTCAGCTTTCCACAGCTCCTGGTCACATGTGTAAGCTTAGAATTTGGTTTCCTCTGCCAAAGGGGGATGCTGCTTATGAAATGAAGTTCACATGAGGCTTAGGAAAGAAACAGAAATCTTTCTGTTGGGAAGGAACTCCTTCCCGGACAGGAAAGGTAATTTATCTAAGCAAAAACAGAGAGAGAATGCAGACAGCATGTCTTGCCCTCATGGCGGTTAGAAAGATAAGCAGGAAGAAAAGAAGTTACCCCAATAGAAGAAATCCTTAAGAGTAGCATTCTGGGTAAACAAAGAAGAAGAAGAGAAGAGATTGGATTTATACCCTGCCCTTCACTTGGAAGTCTCAGAACGGCTTACAAACTCCTTCCCCTTCCCCTCCCCACAACAGACACCCCGTGAGGTAGGTGGGGCTGAGAGAGCTCTTTCAAGAACTGCTCTTTCAGGAACAGCTCTTACAGAACTATGGCTTGCTCAAGCTCATCCAGCAGCTGCAAGCGAAGGAGTGGGGAATCAAACCCAGTTCTCCCAGAAATAGAGTCTGCACACTTAACCACTACACCAAACTGGCTCTCCAGGGAGAACAGACAACAGGAATGATATAAAATCCAAACTATCTAGCCTTGCTAGCTCTAGTGTCTGTCCAGCCGCTGCTTAAGACTGCCAGTGAGGGGGAGCTCACCACCTCCCTAGGCAGCTGATTCCACTGTTGCAGAGCTCTTACTGTAAAAAGTTTTTCCTAATATCCCGTCGGTACCTTCCTGCCCTTAATTTAAGCCCCTTATTGCCAGTCCTCTCCTCTGCTGCCAACAGGACCAGCTCCCTGCCCTCCTCTAAGTGACAGCCTTTCAAATCCTTAAAGGGAGCAACCATGACCCCCCTCAGCCTCCTCTTCTCCAGACTGAACTTTCCCAAATCCCTCAGCCTTTCCTCACAGGGCTTGGTCTCCAGGCTCCTGATCATCCTTGTCGCTCTCCTCTGCACCCGCTCCATTCTGTCCACATCCTTTTTGAAGTGAGGCCTCCAGAACTGCACACAATACACCAGGTGTGGCCTGACCAATGAAGTGTACAGTGGGACTATCACATCCCGCGATTTGGATGTCATGCCTCTGTTGATACACCCCAAGATCGCATTAACTTTTTTTTGCTGCTGCATCACACTGGCTGATCATATTTAATTTCCGGTCCACCCGTACCCCAAGATCTTGTTCACACACACACACACTGCTACCCAGAAGTGTCTCCCCCAACCAGTATGCGTGTTCCTCATTTTTGTCATCCAGATGTGGAACTTGGCACTTGCTAAACTGCATCTTGTTCACATCCACCCACTTTTCCAGCGTGTTCAGATCTCGTTGAATACTGTCTCTATCTCCTGGTGTGTCCGCTGCTCCTCCCAATTTGGTGTCATCTGCAAATTTAATGAGTAGCCCCTCCACACCCTCATCTAGATCATTTATTAAAATATTGAGAAGTACTGGGCCCAGAACTCAGACCTGTAGCACCCCACTGGACACCTCGCTCCATTCAGATGAAATGCCATTGACAACTACCCTTTGTGTGCAGTTCTCAAACCAGTTCCCTATCCACCTAACTATCCACAGTCCAGGAAGGGACTGCAGATAACAGCCCTGACCTGATGACTGCTCCCAATATTTGACAGTTGGAGGCATTTGGCCTCTGAACCATTAGGATATCATGGCAGACTGATCCTCCATACATCTATCCAACCCCATTTCAGTTCCATCTAAGCCTATGAACATGTTGTGGTAGTGACTTCTACTAAGTTTCATTTGTCATTTTATGGGTCATTCATCTGGTTTCCACTGCTGTGGTCCATCCAAGGCCTTCCTCTGTTGCTGCGTCTCCCAGCATTCAGAGGTTTTCGGCCTCTGTGTATGGACATTCCTTTTTGGAACCATGGCTAGTAGCCATTGACACTACAGATAATACTGATTAACAACCTAAGAAACTGTAAAAAGGGAGAAAGAGATTGGCTGGCAATTTATGCTGGAAAAAGAAAGCTCTGTGCAAGTTTGATTTTAAAAAGTGGAAGGCTGCAGAAAGATAAGGCAGATAAGGACAGTGCAAACCACTGGTCATTTCCAAGACACGGCAGGGTGCCCTGACCTGGATAGCCCAGGCAAGCCCGATCTCATCAAATTTCGGAAGCTATGCAGAGCCGACCCTGGCAAGTACTTGGAAGGGAGACCTCCAAGGAATACCAAGGCCAGGGCGCAGAAGCAGACAATCAAGCCACCTCTCTGAAAATGTCCTAGCGCCATTAGGGGTCGCCAGAAGTCACCATACTTCCAGGCTAGGGTTGCCAGGTCTCGGTTGGAAAATACCTGGAGACTTTGGGGGTGGAGCCAGGAGAAGGCGGGGTTTGGGGAGGGGAGGGGAGGGGCCTCAGCATGGTACAGTGCCATAGAGCCCACCCTCCAAAGCAGCCATTTTCTCCAGGGGAGCTGATCTCTGCCAGCTGGAGGTCAGTTGTAAAAGCGGGAGATCCCCAGGCCCCACCTGGAGGCTGGCAACAGGCTTGCAAGCACATACATTCCAGGCTTGCAAGCACATACACACTCTCACACACACATACACATACTCACCAAAAAAAAGAGACACGGCTGTGCAATGATATTGCTGTGATTTATGTGTGTGTGATTAAAAAAACTAGACCACATATTAAAACAGTAATAACACTTGGAATAATAACAGACATCTGAAAAGAATCCATGTTATAAAGCTGAATGGCCCTTGCTTCTTACATTTTAGTTTTAGCTGACAATATGCATATGATGATTTTTTCATGTCGGTATCGTTGTAAAGTTCATTAAAATTGAGAACTTTATTTTTTATTTTAAACCTTCTTAGCCCTCATAAAAATAGTTCCCATTATATTTCTTGAAAACAACTACAACAAGTTCACTTGGGAAATGCAGCTTAAATCACCCAAGATCGCTATTGAGAGCCAGTTTGGTGTAGTGGTTAAGTGCGCGGACTCTAATCTAGGAGAACCAGGTTTGATTCCCCACTCCTCCACTTGCAGCTGCTGGATGACCCTGGGCAAGCCATAGTTCTGTCAGAGCTGTCCTTGAAAACAGCAGTTTCTGTCAGAGCTCTCTCAGCCCCACCTACCTCACAGGGTGTCTGTGGGGAGGAGAAGGGAAAGGAGATTGTAAGATGCTCTGAGACTACAAGTGAAGGGCAGGGTATAAATCCAATCTCTTCTTCTTCTTCTTCTTCTTCTTCTTCTATTACATGTTAGCTTTTTAAATCCTGTGCAAATACTGTCTCTTAAAGTAGGCTATAAATATACGGTATGCAAGAGTGACCATGCATTGGGCTTTTTGGTAGAGAACAGACTGGCTCACCGCGATGCCAAAGCCCCAAGATCACATGCCATGGACTCCTACAGTCCCTTGGAGTCTAAGGGAATTTGTGCCCTAGCAAGCGTGTTTAGGATTGCAGCTAATTGAAATCAGAACAAGGCTGCCTCTTTCCCTCTGCAAAATGGTGGAAGGTATGTTATATAAAAGAAATTAGATCACCTCCCATCAAGTGCAGCAAATTTTTTTTGGCGCACGTTCTGTAGCTGTACTAAAAGCATTTGCAGCCGATGCCTAATGAAAATGACATGTAATCCCAAATCTATTATTTTAATACAGCTATGCTTCAGTTTCACATTAAGTGTTGATTAAAATGATTGGGATGGTACATTAAATAAATTGTTTTCCCACCCCCACATAGAAAGCTGTTCTTCTGTTGTCAACTTCGGTTGGCAGAACCCCTGCCAAGTCAGGCTCAATGTGCAAACATAACTTGCTGGAAATATTTCCTCTGTACCAACCGATAATGGAACCATCTCATTTCTCATTTAGCCCGTCAGGAGTAGCTAGAATTAACAAATGTGTCATCTCTGCCTTGATTAATTCTGCAGCAACATCTATTTCCATCAGATTGTGAGCCGAACTGCATTCTGATAGACTGCTGTAATTCTTGCAGAGTCACTTGGTGAGACTTGTTTTCCAGATACACGACACACCTTTGTGTCAACTTCAACCCTCTTTTTAGGGCAACACTGCTAGAATCAAGCTACAACCTATTGGCATCACTGAGCATACAAAGCTGCCTTATACCAAATCAGAGCACTGGTCCATCCAGTATTGGCTACTCTGACACTCAGCCGCTCTCTAGGGTCCCAGGCACAGGCCTTTCACCTACTGTACCTGATGCTTCTAACTGGGGGTGTTGGGGATTGAACCCGGGACCTTCTACATGCCAGGAAGATGCTCTACCACTGAGATATGGCCACTCCCTGTCTTTCTGGAGCACCTAACACAAATGCTCTAGCACTTTGACATAACCAGCACCTCCTAAGAAAGCTACTAATGGTTCAGAAAAGTTCATTTCAGTCCCAAATAGGCAGGGGTCCGTTGGAGCGGGAGCGCACAGGAGCGCAGCTCCGGGAGTGAGGACCCCAGGGGGTGGGCACATGACCAAGCCCCGCCCCCTCCTCGGCTTCCCCGAACAGTGCAGAGGCGCAGTGCCCCGGGAAAAGCCCTGCTAGGGTCTTTATTGTTTTTAATGTTTTGTTTTAATATTGATAATTTTATCATTGTTCCTTTTATGACCGTGTGCTGCTTTTCCAGAGACTTGCTCAAGGTGGCATATAAATTTTCTAAGTATACCATTTTTTATCTGGGCACATGGCACATAAGTACTGGAGAAATTTCACCAACCCTTCAGCAGCTTCCACCCCATCAGTTTGGTGTAGTGGTCAGGAGTTGGACTCTAATCTGGGAGAACCAGGTTTGATTCCCCACTCCTCCACATGCAGCTGCTGGTGTGACCTTGGGCCAGTCACAAGTTCTCTCAGAGCTGTTCTCTCATGAGCAGTTCTCAAAAGACCTCTCTCAGCCCCACCTACCTCACAGGGTGTCTTGTTGTGGGGAGGGGAAGGGGAAGGGATGGGTGGTGCACATGTCCTGGGTGTCTCAAGTCTACTTGAAACCTGGTGGTTTCAAGGGAGCAGGAAGAGAATGAGGGTGTGTTCTTTACGCTTATTTTTATTGCACAAAGTATTGGATGGGGAAGGGAATGGAGGAGGAGCAGGTCAGTTTCACTCACCTGTGGAGTGGAGCTTAGGAGTGGGTGCTGCCTTCTGACACACTTCCGGTATGGTAGGGGGTATGGCATATGCAAATGAGTTATGTAAATGAGTTATGCTAATGAGCTCCTGCACCTTTTTTTCTACGAAATGACCCCTGCAAATAGGATTTGTAAACTCCAGGTTGGGAAATACCTCAAGATTTTGGGACTAGAGCAGGAAGATGGAAGGGTTTCAATGGGGTATAATGCCACAGAGTCCCCCTTCCAAAGCAGCCACTTTCTCCAGATGGAACTGATCACTGCTGCCTGGAGATCAGTTGTAATCCCAGGAGACTTCCAGTCACCACCCGGAGTTGACAACTATATTCAATATCATGTATTTAAGGTTAACAATTCACCTCAGAAAGGTTCTAGAGGAGCAGGATATGAATAATCTGTAAGTGGTAGGACTTATTTCTGTGAAGATGTTAGTAGGAGTGGGCTACAAGTGCAAATGTACATCTATTTTACATATGCAACAATTCTGAGTTCTTGGCTTTGAAGGGCAGGTAGATCGGAGCCAGCTGAGCCTTGCCCAAAAGTTTACAGCCCAATGATTCATAACTAATAAGTACAACTTATTCTGTGGTTATTTTATCCTAGGCTATCAACATCATGCGCACGTCCACAGATGGCTAGGCCCAATTCTGTTCCTCTCAATTTACTTTTTGGCCATGCTCTCTCCTACCTTACTTTTGAACTAGGCCTTAAGGTGGCATCTGTTAAAACAACTGGACAACATCACCTTAAAGCAAAACATTACTGAACTATGCATATCTACCCAAAAAGTATGCCCTGCTGAATGAACCTTACTCCCAAGAAGGTATGCCCTGGATTGCAACCCAAGCGACTGAAATTCTACTAGCTCTATTAACTCAAGGAACATCTTCTCAGTGGTGTGTGTTTGGAGACAAATGTTAACTTGAACTGTATACAGCGGTGTGAAGACAAAGATTATGATGAGGCCTGTAGCTCACAAGCAGCTGAAATCATCCTGTCACTGTGAACAGAGAGAAAATGCTGAATTTCTAGGTTTACTTAATCTATGGAAGCCCCAAACAGATACACAATACAATCAAGATCTATTTACATATGTTTTGACATGGAATGATAATGTCAGATCAGAACTCACTTCAGTTTCTTATTTGTTTGCTCTTCCAAGGAGTGAACCAGTCAAGAAGAAATGAGGAGTTCAAAAGCTCCTGGAAGATCAAAGGTCCTTTGCCTAGGTTCCCTTTCATCCCAAAGAGAAAAATCATGTCATGTTTTTAGAAATAATAAACAATGAATTGCCAGGAATTAGTGTGGGTTTCACATCTTGAAAGTCCTTCATATAGACAAGGGGTTGGAACCAAACAACTGTAAACTGAGCAAGGCTCACAGAATAGGAATTCCCCACTTCCTGGAGCAGCCCAAATTCAGTCGGGGAACACCTGTGAACAGCCCCAGCAATGAAGGCACACGGGTCTGCAGTAGGAGTGGGAAAATCCAAAAGAATTGCCCCTCCCTCCACCAACATTAAGTTGCATTCCACCATACCAACTGTTGAAGAGCACCTTCAAAACTAACCAAAGAATGACGGCATGGTGGCATTCAAAACTTCTGAATCCAGGATGATGAGCAGAAAAACTTTGAACATCCACAGAACAGACCTTCAAAAACCTCTTAAATTGTCCCAAACATTCTTTTTCCCCACCACATATGAGTAGCACTGAATCAGTGCATGATAAATGTTTCCTCAGCAACTACTAATGCCACCACAAGGTGCCCTTGTAAGTCGTAAACATTCCAGAACATATTCCATCTACAAGAACAACTAATATATCCTCCCATGAAGATCTCCATATGAACCTGCCTCTTAGAGGCCATCTCTACATCCTCTTAGAGGCCATCTAAGAAGATCCTCTTAGAGGCCATCTCTACATGTCCTGACCTGGAATATGGTGGTGACTACAAGACATGACCTTCTGAACAATGTACAGAGATTGTTTCTATTACATTTTGATGCATGATTCTTGATATGGTACACTGCATAACTACGTATGGGTGTGAAAGTTGGACAGGGAAGAAAGCTGACAGGAAGAAAAGAGTGTTATGGATACCACGGATCACTAAAAAGATAAATAAGTGGGTTCTAGATCAAATCAAGCCTCAATTCTCCCTAGAAGTTAAAATGACTAGACTGAGGCTATTGCACTTTTCACACCACGAGAAGACAAGAGTCGCTGGAAAAGACAATTATGCTAGGTAAAGTGGAAGGCAATGTTCCCTCTAAAGCTGTGGAGTCTTGTGAGCAAAAATTCTGCTTTGAGAGCTACTGGCATTAAAGCTGTGAGCAAGTGATTTGGCTACTGGATAAATTAGTTTGCTCTGGAGCCAAGACAAAAATGTGTGAGCCGGAGGCTAAAAAATTGTGAGCTAACTCACACTAACTCAGCTTAGAGGGAACACTGGCACCTTGAAGGCAGCAGGAAAAGAAGAAGACTCTGACTGATTTCCCACAGCTGCTGCTCCACCCCCACTCCTCTCTTTGCCCCAATCGTGTCAATTTCCCACTATTTGCCGCACGGCTGCATTTTGCCCCAGAGCTTTGCCTGATTTCCGCCACATCTACTCGATCCTCAAAAAACAGGATTGAGTAGATGCAGTGGAAATCAAGCAAAGCTGTGGGGCAAAATGCGGCCTTGCGGCAAATAGTGGGACATTGACACTTACAATCGGGGCAAAGGAAGGAGTGGGGGTGGAGCAGCGGCTGTGGGAAATCAGTCCCAACATGAGATGGATTGACTCAATAAAGGAGGCCCTAGCCTTCAGTTTGCAAGACCTGATCAACGCCATTAACGATAGGACGTTTTAGAGGTCATTAATTCATACGGTTGCTATAAATTGGAGGCAACTTGACAGCATATAACATACATACATGATTCTCTCCCCCCCTCCATTTTATCCTCACATCAACCCTTCGAGGTAGGCAGAAAGTATGCATATCTGGCCCAAGGGCATCCAATGAACTCTCATGGCAGAGTGGTCACTTGAACCTAGGGCTCCCAGATCACTTTAACCACTATACCATGCCGGTTAAGTGGGATGTAAACTGGGATCTCGTTATTTGAAAGTTACAAAATTTATAAACGGGGCTTTTTAAAGTTATCACGGCACTGTAAATTAAGCTTCAAACCCCTCTCCAAGATACAGATTGCGGTGATATTTGGCTGGTTGTAGAAAGAAAGGTTTTTTTATTCTCTCGTGGACTTTTCTGTTTGTTTAGAACAAGGCATGTGCAATCATTTCTTCATCAAACATGACCTGAGGGCGGAAGCAATCACTAAAGGTAGGAACAACTTATTACAACATCTCTAAAACTTCCCTTGCCTCCTGCTGTCCGTACCCACCTATCTACCTGGCATGTTTCCTTCATTTGGTGAAACTACCAACAATTATGACTGGATTTGGATGGGAGGAAGAGAAGCGTGCCTGCCAAGATAATCTCTAAAAAATCACAGCAGACACCTTGAAAGTCCACTTATAGCCGGAGTGGGCGGGATTCAGTCGTGCAAAGTCTTTGTTTGTTTTCCCAAGAATTATGATAATCCTTTAATGTGTTTTTAAGTCCATAAAGCAGAAGTTGCAGCCAACAGGATCTCTTGGAACCGGTCACCTGCCCACCAGTCAATTCTGGTCAGTGTTCCCTCTAAGCTGAGTTAGTGTGAGCTAGCTCAGTTTTTTAGCCTCTGGCTCACGCATTTTTGTCTTAGCTCAGGAAAGATGGCTCCAGAGCAAACTAACTGATGCAGTAGCCAAATCGCTCGCTTACAACTTTAATGCCAGTTGCTCACAAAGTAGAATTTTTGCTCACAAGACTCCACAGCTTAGAGGGAGCATTGACTATGGCCTATCTTCTCCCACACTTTGGAGACGTTTCATCTCCTGTTTTAAGCAACCAGCCACTGTTGACTGATCATACTTTTCTAAAACTTAACTCCTCCACATACCAAAAAGACCCCTACGGTTCTCTTTCTGATGCCCAATTCCTTCTACAAGTACTAAGCAACAGCAGAAAGCTATTTTGAGTCATCTGATGTTTTAAAAGAATCTTTGGTCTTCATAGATTCCCCAGATAAAAGCTGGGGGGATGCACAAGCACATCTAGTTTCCCTGCATACTCCCCCCCCCCACACACACACACCATATTCCGATCGCAAGCATATATAAATTTAAAATTCCAGAGGCATGGGGGGGGGGGGGTCCTCCAAACTCAACAGTTCAAGTAGCAGTTGAGAAGGAAACCGTGCACAATGCACAGGCAGAATTGGCAAAGGGGGGGGGGGGAGAGGAAGGAAGCAAGGGCCGGGAGTTTAAAGTCCCCCCAAATCGAACCCATCTGGAGAGCCAACCCGGAGGGGGACGCGCTCTGATCCAGACGCACGCGCACACAGGCATCGATGCAAACATGCACTGGGGAGGGAGAGGGGAGAGGGGAGAGGGGAGAGGGGGGGGGGCCGACATTTTTAAAACGTATTTTACCTTGGAGGTTTTGAACTCGGATGTCGCTAATCTGCCCGATCAGCTCCTCCCGCTGAAACCAGTCCCATTCGTGCCCAGCCATGGAGCAGCAGCAGGCAGCGGTGGGGATGGAAAGACCACGGCTGCTGCAAAAGGAGGGGAGCTCTCTTCAATGTCCCCCCCCCTTACCTCCAGCGCCCCACTCAGTCGCGCCCACGGAGAAGAGAGCGACCAAGGCGGAGGAGAGAGCGCTCGGCGAGGGGGGCGGGCAGGAACTGCTGGCCCAGGAGAGAAGCCGGGAGGGAGAAGAGTTGGGCGGTCGGCGCGGCACTGGAAGCTACTGAGCGCACGGAAGCGGCACAGGAGGCTGGCGCAGAAAGCCCCGAGACCTCATACGCGGGGAGGGTGCAGCGCGTAGGGGAAGAGGAGGAGGGGGGCGGGCGGGATGCCCAAGGTAAGGGAGGCAGCCGAGCACCTCTGGACAGGAGGGCCGGGGGGGCCCTCGCGTGCCGCCCTTCCCTCCTCCCCTCCCCTCCCGGGCCGATCAAGTTTTTAAAGGGCCGCGGCAACGCCGGAGGTTTCCAACTTGCATATTGTGAGGGTTGGCATTTGGCGTGGCGCAGGCGCAGCAGGTTAGGGTCGGAGCCGCTCGGAGGGAGGCACGCATACCCATCCAGCACCTGGTTAATGTTTACTGCGGAGAGGGAAGCAGTCGGGATACACACGCACGCATGCACGCCCCTTCTGATGCAAGCCCGCCTCCTCTTGGAAAAAAGCAGGAGCCAGTTCCGCCGAGCGCACTCGGAGGAGCGAGGGGGACCGCTCCAGAAGTCGGGCGGTACATCCAAGCGGAAGCTACGGGGTTATTTGCATTGTCCTCCACCCGGAGCGGCGCCCATTAATATACATCTGCATCTATAGCCACAGCTCTGTAGGTCATTCCTGCTTGGGGATTTGCAAGGCGTGCAGCGGGGAGAAGGAAACCGGGGCGGAGGAGAGATCAGCGCAGGGGCGTAAGAGAAAGAGGAGTAGACAGGCTGGGGGAGGAGCGCAAATATTAATAACCCGCCAACCTGTAGGATCTGGGAGCATCTCAGGCTCCAGCAGAAGCCAGAAAAAGGCTCGGGAGGCGGATTTCGGTCCACAGGTGAAGTCCAGGAGGGTTTCTTCCGGTGTTCCCGCCTGCATTTGAGAAACAGCAGCATGAGCATGGGCTGTCTCTCCCAGTAGCTCTTGCTTTAGGTCCCTTCTAGATCTGGTCTCCAGTTAAACATTTCCCAATTCTGGGAACTCGGCGTTTTGTGCTGCCTAAACATAAGGCACAGGTCCAGTGTCGCTATCCGGATTGCAGACACGTAAAGGCATCCACCGGACCTTGCACTGACGCGACCCTTGGCTACCCAGCAGCCAAGCAACGAGGCGTGAGGCGTAGCTCCTTCGCGGGGGCGGTGGTAGCAGCAGCGGCCTCTTTGGAACACCAGGCTGCGCGACCGCACATGCCCGAAGGGGACTTCTCTTTGCCTCCGACAACGTCACGTGTGTAAACCGCCCCTCATCGCGCCTAGTTCGCTTCTGCTGGAGTGGTGGTAGAGTGGTTTACGGTTGCTAACTCTAGGTTGGGAAATTTCAGGTTTTGCCGCTGGAACATGGAGAGGACGGGGTTTGGGTGGGGAGAGACCTCAGCAGGATGTAACGCTATACAGTCCGCCCTCCAAAGGAGCCGTTTTCCCCGAGGAGACAGATCTCTGCTATATGTCGTAATTCCGGGAGATTCTAGAGTTGCCAACCTCCTAGTGGAGCCTGTAGATCTCCCGGAATTACAACTGGTCTCCAGGTGACACAGATATCAATTACCCCGGATAAAATGGCAGTCTCAGAGGGTGGAGGCTATGACTAGGGCCTTTCCCTTTCCCACACCCTGCCCTCCCCAAGTTCCACCCCTAAAATCTGCAGGAATTTCCCACGTCGGAGTTGGAAACCCTATCTAGGTCTTAGCTGGAGGTTGGCAACCCTAGCTGAAGTAGTAGAATGGACTGCTCTGCTTCTGAATGGAGGACCTTATTTTGGACTGCTTCCCTGTAAATAAAGAGAGGATATATAGAACCTTTCCCTGATTACTGTTCATTGTTCTTTTACTTGGAGATTTGAAAAAAAAAATTGTGAATGAACATTCAGTACTAGAATTCACCTCCTGTGGCCTGGAATGGTGTGATCCACTCTCAGGGCTCTGCCACCACATTGCGGCCTCATTCACTGGCGCGTGTGAGTGAGTCTGGGCAGCAGTTCAGATCACCACTCAGCAGTGAAGCTCCCTTGGTGACTTTGGGACCAGTCGCTGTTTCTCTGGCAGAGTCCTTGGCAAGCCTGAGACGGAGGCACCACACATGCTGGTCTGTGTACCATAAAGAGTGGAAATTAAAAGTGTGATCGATAGCACAACCGCCAGGGTCAGCCTGGAATTCTGCCAGAGTTGCAGTTGATCGCCGACTTCAGTGATCAGTTCATTGGAGGAAATGGCAGCTTTGGAGGGTGGACTCTGGCATTTGGTGTAGTGGTTAGGCACATGGACTCTGTTCTGAGAGAACCGGGTTTGATCCCCCACTCCTCCACATCCAGCTGCTGGGGTGACCTCAGGTCAGTCACAAGTTCTCTCAGAGCTATTGTCTCGAGCAGTCTGCAAAAGAACTCTCTCAGCCCTACCTACCTCACAGGCAATGCTCCCTCTGCAGAGCCTTGTGAGCAGAAATTCTACTTGGTGAGCTACTGGCATTAAAGCTGTGAGCGAGCGATTTGGCTACTGCATCAATCAGTTTGCTCTGGAGCCATTCTTCCTGAGCTAAGACAAAAAAAATGTGTGAGCCGGAGGTTAGAAAACTGAGCTAGCTCACACTCGCTCAGCTTAGAGGGAACACTGCTCACAGGGTGTCTCTTGTGGGGCGGGGAAGGGAAAGAAGATTGCAAGCCCCTCTGAGACTTCTCCGGGTGGTGAAGGGTGGGGTATAAATCCAATCTCCTCCTCCTCCTCCTGCAGGAAGGGAAGTACCTGGCCTATTAAGCAGGATTGGGCCCAGCAAAAACATTCTGCACCGGTGTTCTCATCTGACCTCTTCTGATTAACCATTGTTTAAGGCTTATGAAGTTTTGGGGAGCAAATACTCTACCTCTAGTAGAGTGGGAGCTTCCCATTAGGCTTGCCATTTACCCACCTGTAAACCCTTAGCCTCGGTTCCAGTACCCTGCCCTCAAGAAACTGAGGCGCAGGAGAAAAAAATGCCATTCATGGTGACACTCTAGGAATTTCCACATGTCTCTATGGTCTTTACCATAAAGATAGGGGGAAATCTTAGGACAACACTTGAGAGTGACATCCTACCCAACTCCACCATCCCCGGGCACTGCCCTCAACATCACCCAGCAATTGCCAAGGCAGTACAAGCAACCTTATTTCCAGTACTGAGCAAGTGATTGTCCTGGGGAAAAGGTACTTGCCATTCTGTCAGTCATTATGCCCAACTCCAAGGGGGGCTGCTATCAGTTGTAGCCTGTGCACACTTACTTGGAAGTAAGATCCACTGAACTAAGGGAGATTTTGTTGGGAGTGAACATGCTTAGGGGATTGATCTGCAAGTAGGTTTGCCCAGTGTCCATACCAATGTCTAGAAAGGTGTTTTTTTTTTAAAAAAAAGCTATCAGCTATAGCATGACTTCTGTTCCAGGAAAACACAGAAGTGACATCACAAATCTCAAGGAATTGTCCAAAACTCTATGATTTTACCACAGGGTTCCCAGTGATTTCTAGAGAGGTATGATGTCACTTCCAGCATTTCTCAGAAGTGACATCATGCTGTTGCTGATGACTACACACACACACACACACACACACCCCCAGTCTCCCACTGGTTGCCCGGCCAGGCCAGCCAATCCTAACTGCAAGCCTTAAAATTCACCTGCAGTTTCTGGCTGCTTCAAATCAGACAGCCTCAAAACAGTCTAGGATTTTTGTTTTGTATTCTGCCCCCCAAATGGTACTGCTGCAAAAGAAATGGGTTCTCAAACCTCAGGTCGCTGGGCAGGATCTAAAGAGCTCTTCTAGTTAAGCAAGGAAGCAAAGAAGAGGGAACATCATCGGTTTTCCAGCAAGATAGTGTGGAGGAGGAGATGTCCTAGGAAACCAAAATAAATATGCCTGAGCACTGTTGAATAAATAATGGCTGCTGGTAATTGAAATCAATATTTCATTATGCAGTTGGTTTACTGTGCTTCATGTATGACCGAGTGCAACACGCACCCGAATCTCAGCGCATGTTAATGTTAACAGTATCTGTGGCACAAACCACAGTGCCAAAACAGAGTAAGTCACCTGAAGAGCCAGGAATGTGAGTATGCCAGCAATTAGCTATCCTGTGAACAAAGCTCCCAGTGCTATTTTTTAGCCTTGAAAAAACCAGATACAAAGGGGCCCTGTTCAAACTGGGACTCTGGCTCAAAGGGACAGGTGGATCAAGTCTTATCCCTGCACCTATTTCCCAGTGCAAAAATGACCTTGGGTGGGTAGCTGCTATTTGTGCACTGGGGAAACATACAGGTATTTGGAGCTACCTGCATGCTTAAAGAGCAAATTAAATAGGGGCCATTTCAGACTAGGAAGCCATTGCTGGAAAGAAGAAGAACATGCCGTCGAGCAGCAACTGATTCATGGTGGCCCCATCCCCAGGGTGTCCCAAGTAAGAGACCAGCAGAGGTGGGTTGCCATTGCCTTTGCCATGGACAGTTTACACCCCACCACGTCACACCGGGCTAATCAGAAGTAAGCTCCCACATACTTCCAGGCACCATCAGTGATTGAGCCCCCAGCCATCCCAGTGCCCAAGAACCACCAGAAATGCCTTTTCTGCAAAAAGTTATGCAAAAAGAACAACTGCGAGCTCCTTTCCAGGTAATCACTTTGTACCATAACAAATGCACAGCTATTGATCACTCACTGTATTGTCGCTGGCAGAACACTGTTCTTTCTCCAGCTGATGTGGCTATTGAGAGTTGGGTGGGTTCCATGCAGTCACTTATTCCAGAGCTGCCAAGGATTTTTTCACGCGGCTGTTATATAATTTCTAATGATGGCGTGGTCAACTGGTGGCATTTCATCCCCCCCCCCCCCGGTTGTTTTTCTGTCTTTTTCCCAGGAGTCATTTGTGGCAATTTCCCCCCACTTAAGACAAAATTACACCTCCAAGCATTCACATGTACAACTGGAGTACTGGTGGTGGAAAGTGCATCACATTGTGCTGACTTAGGTTGACCCTGTAAGATTTTCAGAGCAAGAGACAAATGGAGGTAGTTTGCCATAACCTACCTCTGCCTAGCAACCCTGGACTTCCTTGGTGGTCTCCCATCCAAATACTAGCTAGGCCTGATCCTGCTTAGCTTCTGAGATCTGATGAAATCAGGCTAGCTTGGGCTATCCAGGTCAGGGCAACTGAAGTATTACTGCACCTTTAAATCCTGTTGTTACCTTTGCTTTTTTTAAAGCTTTTGACTCTCCAATTATTTTCTTTCTCGAATAGATCCTTTTTTCAGTGGGAGAGGGAACCCCCGTATGGTTTGCAGTGGCACCAATGCTCCCTCTAAGCTGTGGAGTTTTGTGAGCAAAAATTCTACTTTGTTCGCTTACTGGCATTAACGCTGTGAGTGAGTGATTTGGCCACTGCATCAATTAGTCTGCTCTCGAGCCATCCTTCCTGAGCTAAGACAAAAATGTGTGAGCCGGAGGCTAAAAAACTGTAAGCTAGCTCACACTAACTCAGCTTAGAGGGAACACTGGTGCCCATCAGTGTGTTTTCTGGAGCCCACTTGGCTTCTGTCCCAAGGCAAAAACCAGTCTTGGCTTTCATCTACCTAAATGGTGCAGGAGCTGATTCAGAAGAGCCCACAAGGGGAAATTCTCGGGCAACACTTGGAGGTGACATCCTACCCAAGGTCCACCACCCCCAGGCACTGCCCTCAACATCTCCCAGCAATCGCAAAGGCAGTACAAGCAACCCTACTTCCAATAATGAGCATGTGATTGTCCTGGGGCAAAGGTCTACCAATCATGATGGTGCCCAAAATCAAAGAGGGCTGCTATCAATTGTAAGCATCACCTTTGTGTCTTCAGACAACACCCGTTTGGAGAAAAGCCACCTTCATCATAGGATGATGCTCAGTTTGGAACCTCCCAACATTCCACCTTGACTTGTGACTGAACCCAGCCCCAGGCCAGTCATTCTGTGATTGGCTCCCCCCAATCCCCATGATGGCAGTCATTTTGTTGTGGTGCCCACTGCATACATAAGTGCCATCAAGTTGCAACCAACTTATGGTGGCTGCTGCAAGGGGCTTTCAAGGCAAGTGAGAATCAGAGGCGGTTTGCTATTGCCTTCCTTTGCAGAGACTTCCTCAGTGGTCTCCCATCCAAGTATCGGCCCTGCTTAGCTTCTGAGATCTGACGAGATTGGGCTAGACTGTGCCACTTTCCCTCTCTGGGGCCTACTACCTCTTCTTAAAATTCCAGATATGCCCACAGGTTCAAAGAGGCCAGGGTCCTCTTTAGGCTCCCCTCCTTTCCTTTGCCGCATCTGTGATTGTTCTCTCTCTTTTTTTAATGCTCATCATCACACAAATTACAGTTATGAAAATAATGTTTAAAAAATTGAATACTCATTGCAGCAAAGAAAAATGCAATATCTGGAGACTTTTCTTCCCTCTTCTCTCCTCCTCCCAGAACCCAGGAGTAAACAGGAAGTAATTAAAGGTAGTTCTGCAGAAGCTGTTTTACAAGAACCAAGGCAGTGGAGGGGGAAAGCTGATGTGTGGAATGTTTGTTGCACTTGACTTGTGGGCACATTGGATAGTGTCTGGGGCATCACTCACTATGGGGAGCAATGCAATTACCTTCTTCAGATCCCTGCATTATTTCATTAATGTTAATTGTGTGCCTTAGAGGAAGGCGGCGAGAGACATCTGGCTTCCCAAACTGGTACTCATAAACACCGAGACTTTGTCCATGTCCAGTGACAAACAATGGTGTGAGCATGAGCAAGTCTGGGGCCCATGCACTACGCCCTCCCCTTGTGTGCTTTGATTTTCTGCCTTTCAGGCCAGCCATTGTTTAGCACTGTATCTAAACTGGCAAACCACAGTTTGTGCTTGCCTTCCAAACTACTTTTGGAAACCCAGTGGGTCAATTGCCTGGGGGTTGCCTTTCCCAGCCCCCATGGCATGCCCAGCCCAGGAGGTGAGCAGGCTGGTGAGGATGCCACTGCCATGCATTGGCAGATGATGTGGTGCCCAGCCTCACCACCCTCTCCCGTGGTCCCATTTCTGCTAGGTAGGATTGCCAACCTCCAGACTGAGTTTGTAGTTCTCCACGAATTACAACTGATTTCCAGACTACAGAGATCAGTTTCCCTGGAGGTAAGGTTCCCAGCCCTGTGCTGGCAAATGCTGGAGAGTTTTGGGGTGGTGCCTGGGAGGGCAGAGAATTTCAGAAGGATGTGCCATCACTTCCAAGTGACTTTCTAGGAATTTCCCCTGGTATCTATGGAAAGACCATGGAGACCAGAGGAATTCCCAGAGTGTCACAGTGATCCCATACCCACCCCCTTTTCTCCTCCTCAAATTATCAAGGGCAGGGGATTGAGGGTGGAGGATTGCCAGTTTACCAGTGGGCAAATGGCAAGACTAACTGGAGGAAATGGCAGCATCAGAGGGTAGACTCTATGACATCACATCCTCCCTTAGCTCCCTCTCCTGCCCAAATTTCACCTTCCCCTCCAAATTTCTACCCCCAAATCTCCAAGAATTTCTTGAACAAGTGTTGGCATTCCTACTGCTATGCTGGATGGGAGGCAATCAGGTGGTGAGGATGCTACTGGGAAAGGCAGCTGGTTCAGTGCCCAGCCTCACCACCCTCTGCCTGGGCTTCCTGCTGGCGGTTCATTCTCAAATCATCACCCTGGCTGAGCTAGTTGAGGGTGATCACTGACAGGGCTGGTCAGGCAAGGACGAACAGGCAGCCGCAGCTTTGCATAACTGGCCCCCAACTTTCCATTGGGGAGGGGCTCTTTCCTGGGGCTGTTTTGGTGCCTCGACCCCTCTGCATCAGAGAGCAACCTCCAATTCTGGTTGGAAGGTGCAGACAAACCTGGCCCCACCAGTTCAAATGTCATGGCAAGCTGTGGTTTACAGTGAAACAGGAAAGGGGGAGGACAAAGTGCATGAGGGAAGAATGAAGCATGTGAGCCCATCACTTGTTGGGGCACAAGAACTTTGTAATGTGTGGGTCAACCATGAAGCTCTCTGGAATTGACCTTTTTTGGGAACAGTGTTATGGGTAGGGCTGTCAGCTCTGGGTTGGGAAATGCCTGGAGATTTGGGGGGTGGAGTCTGGAGAGGGGAGAGACCTCAGCAGGATACACAGCCATGGAGGTAAATGTTTCCCTTGCTCAAAAGCCAGTCGAATCCGACTCTAGGGGGCAGCACACATCTCCGTTTCCAAGCCAAAGAGCCAGCGCTGTCCAAAGCACTGTTCTTCTGTGGTCATGTGGCCGGCATGACTAAACACCGAGGCGCACAGAACGCTGTTACCTTCCCACTGAAGCGGTACCTATTTACTTGCAATTTCTTGCTTTCAAACTGCTGGCAGGAGCTGGGTCCAGAGATGGGAGCTCACTCTGTCACGTGGCACTCGGGTCTCAAACTGCCGAGCTACTGTCCTTCCGGTCTTCAACTCAGCCTCTTTAACCACTGAGCCACCACAGTCCCTACAGCCATAGAAGCCACCCTCTGAAGCAACAGTTTTCTCTGGAGGAACTGATCTGTGTAGAACCCTGAGAAGTACTTCCCACCAATAAATAGAAAGCTGAGATTTAGAACTCTCTGGGGTCAACTGTAATTCCAGAAGATCGCCATGCACCGCCTGAAGGCTGGCAACCCTCATTATGGGGCCTCTTAATCTTTATATATTGTCTGAGCATGTTTTAATCCAGCCCTGGAAAGAAACTGGCTTCGAGTGGGCCATTCATTCATTCATTCATTCATTCAACTTGTAGACTGCCCTTCCCTGTGCATAGGGCTCAAGGCGGTAAACAACATTTCCAATAAATACATCATACCATTTCAATAACTGTATTCACAGATCCAGTTAAAAAACAATTGAAAACAACAGCAATTTGATAACAGTTTCAGATGACGCTTAAAATGCATCAGTTTATATCCTTACCCCATGGGGGGAGAGGAAAGAAAGGGCGGAGAGGAAGGAGCCAACATTTGCAGAGAGGGTCCTATCCTATCCTCCTTTTAAAAGCCTCTTAGCATACATCTAAACAGTCAGAATCATAGAGTTGGAAGGGATCCCTGGGGTCATCTAGTCCAACCCCCCTACACAATGCAGGAAATTCACAAATCCCTCCCCCCCACACACCCCCAGTGACCGCTGTTCCACACCTAGGTGACAAAAAAACCTCCAGGATCCCTGGCCAAACTGCTCTGAAGAAAAATTGCTTCCCAAGTCCCCAAAGTGGCGATCAGCATTTCCCTGGGCGTGTAAGAAGGGGCCACAAGAACTAAGCACTGATGCAACTCTTCCTGCCCACCCTCTCATGATCTGCCTGAGTCATACATCTGAACACATCTTTGCACACTAACAGCATTCACACCCATGGTGAAGATACTTTTTTTGGCTTTGCGTCTTCCTGTTCTGGCCAGGAAGATCAGATTCTAGCCAGGTTAGTAAAATTCTGGTTGCAAAGCAGCTCTAGGCAAATATCACATACTAAACTCAGACATAGCCGCCTGAATAGCCCAGACTAGCCTGAACTTGTCTGAACTTGGAACCTAAGCAGGCTTGGGCATGGTTAGTATTTGGATGGGAAACCACCAAGGAAAATGAACTTTGCAGAGGAAGGCAATGGCATGCCACCCGTGTTCATTTCTTGCCTTGAAAACCCTATGAGGGGTTGTCATGAGTTGGTTGCAACTGGATGCCCTTTAATTATATTTTAACATCACATATATGCAGGGGTCATTTTGTAGAAAAAGAGGTGCAGGAGCTCATTAGCATAACTCATTAGCATAACTTATTTGCATATGCTACACCACCTGACAGGAAGTATGTCAGAAGGCAAGAAAGAAAGAAGAGAGAGAGAAAGAGAGAAAGAACTGGCAGAGAGGGGACAGCTACTAATCCAAGCCTCAGAAATACCACTATTCTGGGAGGATAGCTTCAGTGGTGGCTGAAGCCTTCAGAAGGCTGGTCGGAGGAACAAGGACCTTTCCAGGGGACGGGGTCATTTTGCTGCAGCCATGACACAAGCAGGGACACAAGCAGGCATTCCCCCACAGGAGGGGGAGCTAGCACCAACTCCCGGAGTTGCGCTCCCCCGAGCTCCTGTTCAAAAGGACTCCTGCATATGAATAGCTATGTTAGTCTGTCTGTAGAAAAGAGTAAGAGTTCAGTAGCACCTTAAAGTGGAGAAGTGTGCTTGCACACGAAAGCTTATACCTTGAATAAAAAATTGTTAGCCTTAAAGGTGCCCCGGCAAAATGGAGCACCTGCCGCCGTGCCTTCCCACCACCAGAGCCACACCGCCGCCAGAGCCGCTCTCCCCACCCACTCCTCCCTCCCTCTGTCCCGGAGAGCAGCGGCACGGTGGCTCTGGTGGCGGGGACATTGCTCCGGCGGCATGGCTGCAGCCCTGGCTGAGGCGGGGACATCGTCTTGGTGGCAGTGCGACAGTGGCTCTGGCGGCGGCGAACACCGCTGCCGTGCCTTCCCGCCTGTCGCAAATCTCCCTGGCCGCAGCTGCAAAAGCCCCCCCACCTGGCTCCCCCACACCCACTTCCTCCCGCTGAGGGGTGCATGGGAGCCAGGCGGGGGAAGAGGTGGCGGCAGCGGCAACATCATCCCACCAGCAGCACGCACATGAAGCGCGCATGAGAGAGAACCCCTGCCCCCCCACCGGAGGATGGAAAGTCTACGCCCCTGATTCCAGTAGATGCCCAGGCCCCACCTGTAGGCTGGAAAGAGGAGAGAAAAACACAAAAAGATACTGAAGGGAAAGAAAATGGAGTTGCAGATGAGAATGTTACATACCACACCTACAGCCTCCACCCCCTCAAGTTCCCCAGGTGCCTCGCAAGCCACGGGGTGTCTGGGTAAGCCAATCTGATCCAGGGAAGGAAGGCAGTTTAGACTGTCTCCCCTCCTGGGGAAGCTGGTCCAGAAACTGCCTTCCATCCCTCGAGTTCCCCATGCGGGGTACCCGGGGAAGCCGATCCTGGGAGGGAGTTGTGCTGCCAGGGGTGTGGCCTAATATGCTAATGAGTTTCTACTGTTGGGTGTGACCTATTATGCTAATGAGTTCCTGCTGGGCTTTTTCTACAAAAAAAGCCCTGGTTACATACTGATGTCACATTGGCCCCGATAAGGCAATCTTACTTGTAGAGGAAGAAGAAGAAGAGATTGGATTTATACCCTGCCCTTCACTCACTTGGAGTCTCAGAGCGGCTTACAATCTCCTTTTCCCTTCCCCTCCCCACAACAGGCACCCTGTGAGGTAGGTGGGGCAGAGAGAGCGCTTTCCCAAGCTGTCCTTGAGGGAACAGCTGGTACAGAGCTATGGCTTGCCCAAGGTCATCCAGCCAGGTGCAAGTGGAGGAGTGGGGAATCAAACCCGGTTCTCCCAGATTAGAGTCCGCGCACTTAACCACTACACCAAACTGGCTCTCTTGTACTCTTAGGACCTAAACTGGAAGGTACAGTTTGACAATATTACTATCTCCAGTACATGCAGTGGCTTCATACGCAAGGCCAGATAGATTTGTGGCCCCACAAACAATTTGTGTGTGTGTATGTGCCATTCAATTCCAGTTTAGAACATTTCATTTTTGGTCCTATATCAATTGTTTATGTGTTGTATTCTGTACTATTTGACCTCTGAAGAAGGCACTTGCGAGCCAAAATGCTTCAGGTCATATATTGTTCTTTTTTGTGTGCATTTGTCACTTTGAACATTTTATGAGGCTTTATTTGGGCCCCTACAAGTTTTTTTAAATATGATTTTGAAATAAACACATGTACTTTTCTCTATACCTATTGATGTCTTTAACTTTTGGCCACTTAACTAGTTTTCTAAACTTCCTTTGGAGGTTTTTGCTTGGTTGGTTTAGTTTTTCTTTCCTTCTCTTTGTGGGTGCAGATGAGAATGCACCTAGAATATATTGGGAAGAATGCAAGGGTCCCTTCTGTGCAGACATGGTTCATCCCCATATTGAAAGAGAAAGATGGGGCAGGCTCTGAAGGGTCTGGATCATGTGCGTGTCTAGGACTGAAGCTATATTTACTCGTACATGAGAACTTGATTTCAGAATTATGTTGCTGGATCAGACAAAGATTCATCTAGTCCACCATTTTGTTTGGAACCCCACAACCATGATCTGAGGTTCAATGGCCACAATCTGCTGTATCTTCCTAATACCTGACATCTGGAGATATCCTACCTCTGAATATGGAGGCTTGCATATTTATTATAGGCAAAAATGGATTAACCTTACAGATATCATATGACAAGTAGAGGGCATGGGATTGCACCATTCGAGAGAAGTTAAGACAATTTCTACTTCTCTCCCTTCCTCGTTCTAGACCTTTATGACAAGATTGGGGTCACTCAACCCTACCTGCCAACTATTATTTTTTCCAGTTGTAGCCGCTTCCTGTGCCCTTTATCTTCTGAAGAATGGAAGGATTACTATTACTGCTCCAGAGTATAACAAAGTGATAAGGGGGAGGGTGTGGCAATATTATTTTTCTGTTAAGAGCTACAAGCCATCATGAGAGGGAAGGTAGCGTGATATAGCTTGATCTCTTGAGATCTCAGAAGCTTTTCAACTATCTGCTCATCTCTTGAAGGCTAACATGGTCAGTGATGAACCCTGTGTGACATTACTACAGGTGAAAGGCTCATATTACAACATTGGAGGGATAAATGCCCACCTCCAGTAAATCAGTGAATTTAGGAGGACCTTAGAACTTTATCAGTATTTGAACACATGGCATATAGATGACAATTGTGTATGGACTTATTTTTTAGATATCTGGAACCCTTTTATAGAAACTTATGTGTAGATCTGCCACCATTGTTGTTATATTTTTGTTCTGCTTTATACACACACACACACACACACACACACACATTTTTTGTTTAATAGAGTTGATAAATTTTAAGTTGGATGGGAGACCACCAAGGAAGACTCTGCAGAGGAAGGCAATGGCAAACTGCCTCTCTTTCTTTGCCCTTGGAAGCCTGTTGCTGGGGTCACCATAAATTGGTAGCAACTAGACAGCACATACATATGTCCATAGAAGCCACCCCGATCATCCTATAATTAAGGGAGCTAATATCCATTACATGCACAGAGCAACTCTAAACATTACATCTTCCTATTGAGTCAATGGGCTTAGAAGGGTGTACACAACTCTGTTTAGGATTACACTCATATCCCATATTGGTACTATGTTAATACAGGGCCTCCTAATAACTTGGGACACACAGACTTACTGCTTTCAGAGACCAAGAGGTAGTGGAATTCAAGATGGTTCTCCGCTCATTGTGCTGTGCTTGTTTTACCCAGGTAAACCTGATGGCACATTACACCCCTCCTCCACCACCACCACAATCTAAAACTTGAGGCAAATCATAGTGCCATCCTGAGTAGAGTTCCCCCCTCTTAGTCCACTGATCTAGAAGTGTGTAACTCTGTTTTACAGCAGTGTGTGTGTGTGGAGGGGGGGCACTGATTTAGGCCATAGTTCTGAGAAAGGGGAAAGACCCAGTTTCCCTCTTTGCACCATTTCTACAACTGGATATGCATCCTGTGGTAGGGAAAAATACAAATATCAGTACTGTGCCTGTTCCCCACCCAGGCTTCAAGCACTTGGATAGGGGGGCCATTTCTGATCCGGGAAACCGTACAGGGAAGAAACAGTTAAATACTTCTTTCCCCAGCACCATGGCCCCAGTCCAGATTATCCCCCCTTCCCTATGGATGATTTTGAGGGACCAAATTACATGTTTGGAGTTCCAGTTACAAAACTCCAATGTAGCTTGGCTTGAGGATCCTGAGACAAAAGAATTGTCGGTCAGATCATTTGGTTCTGTCAGGAGGCAGCCATTAAATGCTGCTACTCTTCCCATCATCTTTCACCTGTCCTGGCAGAACTCAGGACAGTGCAATGATATATATTTCAATTGTGTCTCAACTTTTATGGCAGTTGGTGACTCCAGGTAATAATTACAGGGATTTCCCGTGCACATGTAAAATGCCCGAATCTGTGGTGAATAGTTTTGCCAACAATTTGGAAGGCGGGGAAGTGTCTTGCCCCCTTAATAGAGGATTAATGGGATGTCATTTACTTCCTTCCCATAAAAAAACACCTTCAGCTGCCCAGTTTCACAGTTCTATTAAAAGAGGCTCCAGGTTGTTGGCAACCATAGTTGTTAGGGTTGCCAGCTCTGGGTTGGGAAATGCTTGGAGATTTGGAGGGGCAGAGCCTCAGGAGGGCGGGGTTTGGTGAAGGGAGGGACCTCAGCAGGGTACAATGCCATAGAGTCCACCCTCCACAGCAGCCATTTTCTCCACAGAAACTGATCTTGGTCATCTGGAGATCACTTGCAATGGCAGGAGATCTCCAGATGCCACCTGGGGGTTGGCATCCCTACTTAGTGTTGAAGGCTTATTCAACTTATGCTCTGAATTTACATTAGGATAATACAGTTTTTATAGTATTGATACAAAAGCTCGCGCTACTTCCTGGAGCGTTGGGAGGATCCCCGTTAAAGGACCTGTTTACGAGTCATGAAGCCATGCTGGGAAAGGGCTATAGGAAGGAGGGGAAAGCTAGCTGGAGCCAATCTATCGTGTCTTTGTACTGGTTTGTATCCTTCCTCTCCGCTCACCACAGTCTGAAGTTTTCCAGTCTACAGAGTCTTCTGTCAATGGAAGTGACTCTTCCTCTAGAAGCAGAGCCGCTTCTGTCAGAGGGATTAATTTTTTTTCTTAGAGAGGAAGGCACTGAACATCAATGAGCAGAGAAGGAGGATATGAGCGATATCTGTTTATTTACTAATAAGATTAACAGAGCATATTGCAAGCAAATAGGCTCCTAAAACAGGCAGCACAACTGCTTATCTTTTATCAGATGCCTCCCCCAGGAAAAAAAAGAGTTTCACCTGCAGCCAAGTTATCGGCCCTTCCACAGTGAGAAGATCAATGATGGCAAAGAGCTGCCTGTAAAACACCTTGGTCCCTTCCACATGAGCGGGATAATCTGGAGGGGAATCGAGGCTTTTTGCCCCGGCGCAATTTGTCCCGCAGTTGCACGATCACACAGCTCCGTGGACCTGCCGGGGCAAACTGCCGCTGCATGATCAGACGCAACCGCAGGCGAGTGGGGTTTTTTGTGTGGTGGGTTTACGAGGCGCTTAAACAGGGGATCGATGGTTCGCTGGAAGAAGGGGGGGCGGATGGATGCTTCGCTGGAAGAAAGGAAGGGGGGAATGGATGCTTCACTGGAACAAGGGGGGGGGAATGGATGCTTCGCTGGAACGAAAGAAGGGGGGGATCAATGCTTCGCTGGAATGAAGGAAGGGGGGGATCAATGACGTGCTCCCCCCCACAGGCTTTTGATGATGTGCACACAGAAGGGGGACAAAAACAACAGCGTTGCGTCGGGATAGCATGTGATCACGCTATCCGCGATGCCACACTTCTGCCCTGGCGTGATCACATGGGGAAAGTCCGGCTGTGGGCCGCAGCAAACCGTTTGCTACCGGTCTTTCACCAATAGCTTTTTACCCCGCTTCTCTGCCAGATCAAATTGGTTTGCCCTGGCTTGCCAACAGTTGTGGGATGCTTCCCAGATGTGGCGGTGTGATTGCGCCAGTTTGATCTGTCAATGAGCATCCCTCTAGTGTGGCAAATAGATGCATGTGGAAGGGACCCTTGTCTGCCATTGCGAATGTTTTCTTGCAAAGGCCAACTCCAGGAAATGTTGACCCTGTAGTAAGATGTTGTGAACTAAGCAGTAGCCATGCCCAGAAGGCTTCGTTGTTATCTCACATAAATGGAGAATGCACCCTGGAATGCATCCCAGAAGGCTTAGCAACACACAGGGATTCCATAGCCAGCACGCAGGGGTTCCTTAGTAGATAGTTCAGTTGTAAAAAAAAAAAGGTTTCCCTAAAGTACAAATAAGCCTTCCTGTGAGCAGGCTTCTGCATGGTGTTCCTGGATCACATAGGGCTGCCAGCCCCCAGGTGGGGCCTGGGGATCTCCCGCTTTTACAACTGATCTCCAGCTGACAGAGATCAGCTCCCTTGGAGAAAATGGCTGCTTTGAAGGGTGGACTCTATGGCATTGGTCCCTGCTGAGGCCCCACCCCACCCCTCCCCAAACCCCGCCCTCTTCTCCACCCCTAAAGCCTCCAGATATTTTCCAACCCGGACTTGGCAAACCTAGGATCACACATTGCATAGTTTGCATGCTGTAGAAGAAGGAACATGTCATTTCTCCCTCTTGTAAAGGCAGGGTTAAAGATCTGAACTGGACAGTGAGTTCTATTGGAAATGCTAATCAGAGAATGAATAAGGACTGCGGAAAGAAATTATTCTCATATCCTGAGCATGGTTGGTATTCATGGTTGGTAGCCGGGATCTGTTAGGGAATTTACATTTTTGTATCAGGCGGCTTCAGTCCTGTAGCTGTTCCGCCCACGTTCAGAAGTCTCACGTTGGCTGCTAAATCGCTGCAAACCAGCTTTAACTTTGCAATAATCTGTGAAGACAGCAAGGGTCTAATGCAGTCCGGCTGGCAGCAGTTGTGGCTTATAGTTGTTTTCTGGCAAGCCTACAAAGGAACCGTCCCCAGACTGACAAGCAGAGACCTTGAGGCAAACTCTGCCAATTACATCAAATGGCCATTCGTTTGTGACAATTACAATGTCTGTTAAGCGCAGCATGGATCACCCATGTGACCTGAGTGCTGAAATTCTGACCCGGGGGGGGGGGGGGGGAGAGATAACAAAGCCAGCCTAGAACTTGAAATGATAGCATTGGAACATGTTTCAGCGTAATGGCCTTTGGAGGAATAATAATGAGTGACGATGATGAGGACTTAAACATTATATCTTGGTATACAAAAGCCGCCTCTGAACATCCTGACAGGCTCAAGGAACAGAACTGAGGAGAAGGCTGAACTGAGGGGCATCGGTTTTATTCTCAATGGCTGGGGCCGCTAAAGGCCCCACTCAAAACTGTGAATAGGGTTTCCAGCCTCCAGATGGAGCCTGGAGATCTCTTGAATTACAAACAATCTCCAGACAACAGAGATCAGTTTCCCTGGGAAAAAATGGCTGCTTTGGAAGGTGGACTCTATGGCATTATCCCCCCTCCTAAACTGGCTCCCTTCTCCAGACCCTGCCCTCCCCAGGCTCCACCCACAAATCTCCAGGAATTTCCCAACCTGGAGTTGGCAAACCTAGTTAGAGGCCAGTTAGGGACTGAGAGAGGGATGAGACTGCTGTTGGCTGGTGTCCTAATACAGGTCTTCGGAGTAGTTTTTTCCCCCCTCCTCAACAGAGATTTTTTTTTTTTAATGTTGAATGATATGAGGCAGAACATTTAAAATTTGAATTCTGGTGGGAGGAAGTGACACAGGGAAGGGAAGAACTGGAAGAGTTGACTTTGGCCTGGATATGACATCACAGGATATGATGTCATCACGGGGTATGATGTCTCATCCACGAGTTCCCTCAAATTCCACCATTCAGATTCCATTGTCTTCAAATCTCCAGGAATTTTCCAAGGCAGAGTTGCCAACCCTAGTAGGGGAGCAATGACAATATGAGGATTATGGGATACAGGAGAAAGAGAGAGAGAGAGAGAGAGAGAGAGAGAGATTGGATTTATACCCCACCCTTCACTACCCAAGGGAGTCTCAGAGCGGCTTACAAACTCCTTTCCCTTCCCCTCCCCACAATAGACACCCTGTGAGGTAGGTGGGGCTGAGAGAGCTCTGAGACAACTATCCTTGAGAGAACAGCTGGTTCAGAGCTATGGCTTGCCCAAGGTCATCCAGCCAGGTGCAAGTGGAGGAGTGGGGAATCAAACCCGGTTCTCCCAGATTAGAGTTCGCACACTTAACCACTACACCAAACTGGCTGTCTACTGTTTGAAGCTACTGCCTCACCTTGCCTCATTATAGAGGCAGCCTTGTGAGATTCCACCCCTCACTTCCTAAGAACACGTCAGGGTTCCTTCAATCTGACTTTGACTCAAACAGAAATAACAAGAGATCACACAGTCAGATCTACAGAAGCCAGAATACAACCGTGTATGTAAATCCTAATAAATTATAACGATGTTCAAATAATAAAGAAACAATTAACATTTATGTGTGGGGTTTTTTCTTTCAACAAATACATACTTCATGTGTGCATAAATTCATCTTTCATACATTTCCATTTCATTAACAAAGTCTCCAGATTGTGATCTTTGTTCCGGAAGTGTTCTTCCAGAATATCAAAATATCATGACTCATCAATTTGAGAATATGTAAAATTGTAAAACAGTTTCTCTGTTCAATCCAAATCTTTGTTGGGCTACGGTAATTTCATCTAGAGTTTCAGAAGATGGGCTGCCCACCAGTAACACATTTAACACAGAGACTCTCTCCCTATGTTGCTAATGTGATACTGCCTCATTTAAACCGCTAAGCTCTCTGGGATGCGACTGGCATGAGAACCAGCATGGTGTAGTAGTGGATAAAGCGGTGGACTATAATCGGGAGAACCGGGTTTGATTCTCCACTCCTCCTCCACATCAAGCCTGCTGGGTAACCTTGGGCCAGTTACGGTTCTCTCGGAGCTCTCTCAGCCCCACCTTCCTCACAAGGTAAATGTTGTAGGGCGAGGAAGGGAAGGTGATTGTAAGCCACTTTGAGACTCCATAGGGTAGACAAAAGTAAGGTATAAAAATTTCTCTTTGGCCAAGCATCTCTTTCTTCCCAGAGATGGTTGGCCAATGGGGAGAGACAGCAGCCAGTCATCCTCCACTTAAGGTTTCATGCATTATTGTAGTGGCTCAGAAAAGCAAAGGTGTAGTGAGAGCCACTCTAGGAGGAGGAAGTTCCACAATTTCTCTCCAGTCTTCGCTGCCTCTCAACTGTCTCATAATCTCGAGGGATAGCTAAAAAGGGTTTTATGATGACTCCAGCCAAAACTGTTACCATCCCTCGCCTTCTCCAACATTAATTTCAGCTCTTTTGATAATTAAACACCTTCTCTTTCAAGTGTTCCAACAGCGCATTTTTAGCTTGGGCAAGCATTCCTCAAGGTAAACATCTTTCTGTTCTGTGAAAACGGCCTTGGGCGCCGTGCCCAGTCCCGTGGTGTATTTCATATGCGACAGGTACAATGCTGCGCTTCAGCCATTTCAGTGGAAATGATGGGTGTGGTCAAAGCACAGAATGCTATTGACTCCTTGAGGTCTTTGCCTTCCTCGGGTGTGGGAAAGAGCAGGAGTACGCAATGTTACAACACCCCATTCGTTGTAATAAGAATATTCATCAATATGCATCACAAACCCTGCTAGGTTCCATCAATCATACGGACATTTACCTGTACAGGTACCATCCCCCAGGTGGTGCCTGGAGATTTACTGGAATTACATCAGATCTCCAGACAAAAGAGATCAGTTGCCCCCTGGAGAAAATAACAGCTTTGGAGGGGTGGACTCCATAGCAATATACCCTGCTGAGGTCCCTCCTCTCCCCAAACCTCACTCTCCCCAGACTCCACCCCCCAAATATCCAGGAATTTCCCAACCCAGAGTTGGCAACCCTTTTTACCTAACAAGGAATATGTACTTTAATAAGGCAAGTAACGAGGAAATTTTGTAGCCACATGGCACAGAGAAACAAGACTTAAAATATGGTTGTTTGAGGCTGATGCTATTGTAAGTTCAGAGGGTAAATTTACAGAGGATCTGCTTGGCCCTTCTGTCCCAGTTGCAGCATGTTCATATATAATCCCAGAATTAATTTTGTTTGCTATCATATTTTTTTGTAATCCAGACTTCCTCCAGGAAGCTCAGGGTACCATTCGCCCTCCATTTTATCTCACCCTGTGAGAGGGGGGTTGGCACCACGGTTGTTGACACCCCCCAGCAGGGAGGCTGGGCACCCTTGACTCGGCCCATTGGAAGCAGTCATGTTTTATTTGTGTGTGTGTGATTCTGAATACTTAATACTTCATTCAATGACCGCTTTAATTTTATTGCTTCAGGTGTAAGCCAGAAGAGTACTTAGAGGACAAAACGTCAACTGGGGGGAAAGGCTGCAAAATTAATAAACAGGAGGGGAGTCTAAGGTTTCAGTCATGAACGCATTTACTGCCACCCTAAAAATACTTTCCTGGAAGTAAGCCCTACTGAATAACACAGGACTCGCTGCTGAGAAGACCTGTTTTGAACTGCTTCCTACATTCCAGTGAACTCAGTGGGGCATCATTTTGAATCAGCCTTCTCAGAGGGTCTCTGACATCTAGCATTGCCAATTCTGGGTTGGGAAACCCCTGGAGGCTGGGGGGGACAACTCTGGGGAGGGCAGGTTTTGAGAAGGGGAGGGAGGTCAGGGAGGTACAATGCCATAGCATCCACTCTCCAAAGCAGCCGCTTTCTCCAGGGGAATTGATCTGTGCAGTCTGGAGACCTGCTGTAATTCCAAGAGATCTCCAAGCCCACCTGGAGGTTGGCAAGCTTTACCAGAAGTGACAGCAGTGTGCCAACGTGATGCCTGTGCATGCTCCAATCCCCCCCCCCCCCAATTTCCTCCTGCCAGCCTTTCAGCAGCTGGCAGGCAAAGGAAAGGTATGCCAGGAGGTTCCCCCACTAGGGTTGCCACCTCTGTGTTGAGAAATACCTGGAGATTTGGGAAATGGAGCTTGGGGGGGTGGAGAGAGGAGGGGCCTCAGTACAGTACAATGCCACAGAGTCCACTTGCCAAAGCAGCCATTTTCTCCAGGGGGACTGATCTCTATTGTCTGGAGGACAGTTGTGATAGTGGGAGATCTCCAGGCCCCACCTGGAGGTTGGCAACCTTATTTCTGACTATAGCAGACGATCTGGCTAGCCTAGGCTGCACACCAGTGTTCCCTCCAAGCAGATTTAGTGTGAGCTAGCTCACAGTTTTCTAGCCTCTGGCTCACAGATTTTTGTCTTTGCTCAGGAAGGATGGCTCCAGGGGGAACTACTTTATGTAGTAGCCAAATCACTCGCTCACAGCTTTAATGCCAGTAGCTCACAAAGCAGGATTTTTGCTCACAAGACTTCACAGCTTAGAAGGAGCACTGCACACACGTGCTAAATTTGGGGAGAAAATGCTTGGCAGATTATCGTCTTAATTAAATTATGACAAATTCAAAGTTCAGCTTCAATCAGTCTCTGGTTTTCAGACATGTATTATTTCTGCGGCGAGCCTGGAAAGCTATAAACAATGCAGGCTCTGAACCACATCTTGCAGGGTGCATTTCTGCACACAAAACCACCATTGAATTCTCGGTGGTGGCTTAACAGCAGCCAGTTAAAATGAAATGTAAATGCTATGAGAAGCCATTGTTTCTCTAAAGATCACATGCGCTTGGCAGCTTGGCAGCCTACATAAATATTTGAGACCAAGCTGCTGTGATCAGAATATATATATATATATATATATATTTAAAAAACATAATTATTTATTTCATGCTAGGAAACAATTCACTTCCTCCATCATATATTTCAGGTTTGCCAACTGCTCTAAAGGCTGTGAAGGAATGAATTAGGCTGTGAAGGAAGGAAGCCTGTGAAGGAAGGAAGGCTCTCTGTTTGCCATATAAGCGCATAGTTGCACACTCTACCTCTACTTGCTGCTGCATCTGATAAGCTTGTAGCGCTCTTTACTCAGTGATCTTGGGTCAACAGTCCCTGAACTCACTTCACATTTTGATTTATTCACATGCTTAACTGGGTGAGTCACACACGAAGGAGGATCAGCCAGCACTGCTAGACCACGTGATTTAATTTACTCCTTCCTTATTCAGGGGAAAGGGCTCATGCAAGTTATTTAGGGTTCTCTCTCTTTACAAATTTATTTCTCTTTTAAATATTCATACCCTGTCTTCCCCTTGTGGCTCAAGAAAGCTTACAATGCCAAGATTAGAAACATACAAAATACAATCCAAAACCCATTAACCCCACTCCCCAAGAAAATGCCTGCAGCTTAAAGTCCACTAGAAAGCCTAGTATTAAAATGGCCTTTCAGTGCCTCTTTAAAAACTCCAAAGACAGAGCCCACTGCCACCTCTTCAAGACATATTTTTGCCAACTCCATGTTAGGAAATACCTGGAGATTTGGGGGTGGCACCCGGAGAGGGCAGGGGAGGAGAGAGCTCAGTGGGGTATAATGCCATAGAGTCCACCATCCAAAGCAGTCACTTTCTCCAAGGGGAAATACCACCAAACAACCAGTGCGATGTAATGACTAAGAGATTTGGTGATGGAATTTGGCTTGCTCCAAATACAATACAAACACTTTAAATGGAACCAGAGGTAAGTTCTAAATAGTATCAAATTCAGCTTCATGATGTTTTTCAGTTTAAATATATGAGTTTAAATAAATGGGTTTTTTCCAGGATAATAATTTGAGGAATGCACACTTGTGAGGCTTATAGAGAGCAGTTTGCCAGCCTAATTCAGAAGGCTCTTGCATCTGTGTAGAGAAGAAGTTAAGCACTGGCTTGCTCCAACATAATATTGTGCTGTGTCAAGAGGCTGACAGATTTGAAGAAACTAAGATTACTCCTGAGGAAGATTGGGACGAAATGAGCCTCTATCCGGGTGCTCACTGAGAGATGGATGGACTTTTTCTTGTAATAGTATAAAGATTCATTTTTCTATAAATGTAATACAATGTTTAACATGCAAAAAATCACCAAATGTCTTAGTCATTACATCACAGTGGTTGTTTGGTTGTATTTCCTGTATGGATAACTGTGATCCCTCCTGCATGTTTTTTCTATTTTCTCCAAGGGAACTAATGTCTAATCTGGGGAGTAGTAGTAATTCTGGGAGGTCTCCAGACCCCACTTGCAGGCTGGCAACCCTAATGGGAGCCACTATAGTAAAACAGCCTGCCTCAAGCAACCAGTGTGTGTGTGGGGGAGGGTTGCCACTCACAGTTTGGGAAATTCCTGGAGATTTGGGGGTGGTGCCTGGGAAGTAGGGTTGCCAGCCTCCAGGTGGGGCCTGGGGATCTCCCGCTTTTACAATTGATCTCCCGCTGATAGAGATCAGCTCCCCTGGAGAAAATGGCTGCTTTGGAGGGTGGACTCCATGGCATTGTACCATGCTGAGGCCCCTCCCCTCCCCAAACCCCACCCTCTCCTGGCTCCACCCCCAAAGTCCCAGGTATTTTCCAACCCGGACTTGGCAACCCTACTGGGAAGGGCAGAGTTTGCGGTGGGAAGGGAGCTCAGAAGAGATGTGATGTAAACCATAGAGTTTGCCTTCCAAAGGGAACTGTAAGGGAACTGACCTATTTAGCTGGGATATTGGTTGTAATTCCAGAAGAACTCCAGGCCCCACCTGAAGACTGGCAACTAGAACTTGGCAACTGGAGTACTGTAGTTGATGCATCAGGACATACAGGAAAAGACAGTCCTTAGCATATTTGGGGCCTAGCTTGTGAAGGGCTTTAAAAGTCATAACCAGCTTCCTGCACTCTGAAACAAACTGGCAACAGGTTTAGCTGTACTTTGAACATAGGCAAGATGAATTAGAAATTATTATTACTATATAATCGACTATAATTTTTACTATAAAATCAACTAAGGGAAAAAATCCATGTGGCCTTGGGCTAACTTGAAGTTACCAATGAGTCTCATTGTATATGGTGATTATTAGCCTCTCAATCATGACCATGCTGAAACACAGTAAATAAAATATGTTCAGTCAATGGCAGAGGAATGCTTTGTCCATTAATATGCAACAGGCTTTTTTTTTTGGCAATCCCTGAAATGTGTACTGAATGGTGGTACAGCAGATCATTTTGCTTAGTTCTGCAGCTTCCATGGCCTAATCTGCATCTGCTATGTAAAGCTGTTTCATGCTGCTGTGGCGTCGGCTTCCCATTTGGCTCAGTATAAAGCTCTCCTCCGTCTGCATCAGGACACAAGTTGTTTAGGGAGAGCGCGCAAGAGAGGGGGGAGGAGTGCCCTTTCAGGGGTGCCAGCATGTGAACTCCCATTCATAAAGAAAAATCTCAGGGTACTGATGCCATTGTTTGGGCACTCTCACTGGCCTAAGTCAGGTGGCTTTCCATAAGGCTATGGATTGGAACCCTACACTTAGGCTGCAGCCACACGGCCCTTTAATGCGGGAGGAACTGCTGTTTCCTCCCACATATAAAGGGACCATCTATAACGGCCGGGACAAATCCCGAGCCGAAGCAGGCTCAATGGTGGGTTCCTCCCGCATTTTCTGACCCCGGGAATATCAACACTTTTCCCAGTGGTCACGTGAGTAACCCGCCATTGAGCCTATCTGGACAGCCCTCTCTCGTAATCATTGTCCAGATGCCCCCCCCCATTTTTTTTCTTTCCCTTTTTGCAGTTGGGTGCTTGGGCACGCAAGCGCCCAAGTGCAAAAGGGGGAAAAAAACCCTAAACTTACCAGGCGGCCGGTGGGGCTTGGGGAAGGGTGCCTCCCCCGGCCACTGCCACCGCCAGCCACCACCAGCCGCCTCCTCCACCGCCACCGCACCGCCAGTTGCCACTGCCACCACCGCACGCCTCTGCTGCCACTGCTGCCCGCCTCTGCCGCTGCCACCCGCAGCTCCTGCCTCCTCCTCCGACACCTCCTCTGATGCCGCTGACGCCACCCACCGCCACCACCCGCCACAGGGCTTGGGATGTGTATACATCCCAACCTGAAATTATTGTGTATACAGCCCAACCTGAAATTAAAAAACACGGCCCCTTTAAATCCGGGAGGGCTCCCAGATTTAAAGGGCTGTGTGACCATGGCCTAAGATATTTAAAAAACCTCACCTGTTCTACCTCATGCCCATCCATCTGCCATCTGTATTTAACAGGTCTCCTAGTAAAAACTAGAATTGTAGTCTTTTGAAAATTTATTATTCATTGTTCCTCTTTGCAGTATACTGTGAGAGCTCAGAGTGTTCTTCAAAGTCCTACCTCAGAGTGGGACAAGGTGGCTGTATCCAGGGCTTATTGGGGGGGGGGGGGGAAAGGTGCTGAAACTCTCAAGAGGGAAATTAAGTTTTCAATCTGTATACTAAAAACTCATGAAGTTTTAAACATTTAAAAAAGAATTTTGCCAAAGAGGTTCTGGAACTCAGTTCAGGTGCATTCCCCCAGAAAAAAAGCCCTGGCTGTATCATCTGCATATAGTAAGAGCTCTCTCAGCCCCACCTACCTCACAGGGTGTCTGTTGAGGGGAGGGGAAGGGAAAGAAGTTTGTAAGCCACTCTGAGACTCCAAGTGAAGGGTGGGGTATAAATCCAATCTCCCCCTCCTCCTCCTCCTCCTCCTCTTCTTTTTCTGCAGGTATGGTCTGCTTTCCAGCTTTGGTGGATGGAATTCTGGTTTGGTCAATGCTAGGATCATTGAATTAATATAGAAATTAAATAAAAAGGGGACCAAAGCACAACCTTGCTTCAAGCCCTTTATAACTGGAATCCTATGTGAAAGGTGACCTTGCTGGTTTGTTCTTACTGCCAGGATGTTATTCTTGTGGAGTGTATGAATAAGGGCAAGTAATGTACGACCATAATCTGTTTCTGGCAATGCTATCAAAGTCCATTTTATAGTCGATGAAGGTTGCATAGAGCGCCCCTCAAGTCTGGCACTATATTTCATTGTCAGGTAGTGTAAAACTAGGCATTGGTCTAGAGTGGAGTGGAGTGGCTAGGTCTAAAATAGGGTTGCCAAACTCCCTGGTAAAGATGGGGGTCCCCAGCTGCTAGACCCCACCTCCTCACTGCCAATCAGCTGGCCAGCAGGAGGGGGGAACTTACCCCCCAAAAGAGGGAGATCCACCCAACATGTGGCAACGTGTCTACATCACTGCCCATGTGACCCAGAAGTGATGTCATCACATCTGGGACATCAGGGTGGCACTCTGGTATTTGGGCAAAAATGATGTGATAGAAGCCAGTTTTACCATAGAATTTTTGCTCAAATTCCAGAGTGTCACCTCAAAGTGATGGCATCACTTCCAGGCCCCAGTCACTAAGAATCCATGCGGTCTGGTCAACTGCTGCATTGATTGCTGTAAAGGACTGCCAGGACTAGCACCCACCACTCAATGTTCATCTTAACCAACTCTGGTGTATCATGTCGTGCCCTAGGGCTTTCCCTGTCTTAAGTAGACTAACCAGCCTCTTTACCTCAGTTATTGTAACCGGGGGTAAGGTAGGGAATTTACCAATGTTGACATCATAGCTGGTCTCTGTGTTTGGCTCTGCAGTGTAAAGTCCTTGAAAATATGTCTCCCCTGTGCTGGCAGGGACTATACTAGGAGTATACACACAATTTTGGGGGGTATTTTTCAGGTTTGGGTGTACCAAACTCGAAAAATGTTGGTATTTACTAATATTCCTGGAACAGTCTGATATTCCATACCAATATACTGGTATGCAGTGTTCCATCTAAACTGAGTTAATGTGAGCCAGCTCGCAATTTTTTAGCCTCCAGCTCACACATTTTGTCTTAGCTCAGGAAGGATGGCTCACTCAGAACTTTAATGCCAGTTGCTCACAAAGTAGAATTTTTGCTCACAGTACTCCAGAGCTTAGAGGGAGCATTGCCGGTATGATATTGGGATTTGGGAAATAATCAGTATTGTTGAATTTATTTGGCTCCATACCTTCCCTTCTCTCCCCGAGTCATGCCACTAACGCGGCATGCTTCAGCAACTGAAGAGAATGCATTTAAAGAGACCACAGTCACTTTAAATACCTTCCCTTGCTGAGTTGCGCTGCAGCAACAGCTTGCCTCAGCAAGGGAAGGGAAGGTATGTCTCTTTAAGTATCTTCCTTTTCCTTGCTGAGGCATGCAGCCACTGTGGCACAAGTCAGGGAGGGGAGGGAAGCTATTTAAAGAGACATACCTTACCTTCCCTTGCTGCGGTGAGGCACCACTGCAATGTGACCCTCCCTCCCTGACTTGTGCCACAGTGGCTGCATGCCTCAGCAAGGGAAGGGAAAGTTTTAAATGCCTTCCCTTCGCTTGCTGACATGTGCCCCCACCACAGCGTGACTTGGAGAGGGAAGGCATGCACGCGGCTTCGCTTTGCAAGAGCCAGTTAAAGGAAACTTTCCCTATACATGGCTTTTGAAAGGCAGATGAGAAACATGGAATTGGCGCGAGTTCACTCAGAAGGTGGGTGAACTTGCACCGCTGTGGCTGAGTCCGAATAAAAGCTGAATAATATTGGGCTCTTATTTGGTCTCAGCTAGGTTGGTGGCCGAATCAGATTAGAAAATCTGATTCAGCTAAATAAATACCCCCAACATACCAATAAAGCTGCCCTTTGTGTGATTTAATTAACAATTTATACCATCTTTTGGGGGCTTGTAATTCTGGGCAGGGAAATTCTGGTGTTGTTCTATTTAAAATGGCCTAACTGAGGTATTAGTTCATTCTTAATGCACTTGCAAGTGAACTAAGGTTTCAAGATGTGTCTTGCTTTTGGGTAATCAGGATAAGAGGGTTTGGGGTTTTTTTGCTGCCACCTCAAGAAAATACAGTAAGATCTGCGCACAGTAAAAGCTTTGTTATCCAGGAATAAACAGCTTTTTAAAAGGATTAGACAGATTCATGGAGGACAAGTTTGTCAGTGGCTACTAGCCATGGTGACCAAGGGGAGCCTCCACATTCAGAAGCACTAAACCTCTGAACCCCAGAGCCAGGAGGCAGCATCAGGGGAAGGCCTCAGCCTCTATGTCCAGTTGTTGGCCATGCAGAGGAACTGGTTGGTCAATGTTATGAGACTGGATGCTGGACTAGATGGACCATTGGTCTGATCCAGCCGGGCTCTTCTTGTGTTCCTAATGCAGTAGTGCCTGTTAATCAAATGTGCCAGATACTCAAGCGTATTGTTCTACCCCTCTCCCTAGCAGAGGAATTTGCAGCAACCAAACCACATCCTATTGGTGGCCACAGCCCAACAGCCCCATGACTGGAAAGATCCTTCCGCTTCCCCCTGAGCCCCAAAAGCCATCCTATATAGCAGGAAGGCAAACAGGGCAGCTGCCCAGGAGGAGCTCTCAGGCAGAACTGCCTCTGACAGCTCCAGGCAGGTGAGGAGGATGGAGGTACATGATGGAGATGTCGCGTGGCAGCAAGGAGTCCAGTGGCATCATGCTGTCTACCTGGAGGGGCGAATGGGAGGCACGCATGTGACCGGAGACATAAGGCTATCGTGACTGAGTGGGATAAGCTTCCTTTCTGGGCTATGTGAGTTAACAAAGTGTTCTCAATAAAATGCTGGATAAAACACTTTTACTGTACAACATTTGCAGTGTTTCCATAGTTTCCTCCTCCCTTTTATTTGCTGGCATTCCAGCATCTCCGCTAGTCAATGTTTTGCGGGCCAGAGGTTGCTTCCTGCTGATTTTAATGGAACCCAGTTTCTATTATGACAACAAGATGGGAGTGTAGCCCCTGTTTCTGGTGGAATCGGATCAGTTTGTGAAGGAGCTGCAGGTTGTGTGCTTCTTCCACGCGTCCTGGGCTTCTCCGGTTCCCTGAGTAGTGTGGGAAGCGACTCTGCTGGCATGGCTCCCACACCACTGGCACAACATGAAAAGTGTGTTTGAATCTGCAGACAGGAGTAATCGGCTCTGTAACCTTGTAGTCTATCACAGCATTCCAGGTTCCTTCTGCCATCCAGGCAGATCTCGTCTTAAGTCCCACTGCGAGCGCTGTGATTTTCTTACAGATAATTATGTGTTGGAGCGCAGCCTAAGTCAGCATGTGTGTGTTAACTTAATAAAATCTGCACAATGATGTGTACACGGAATCCATTCATTACTACAAAATAATTCACTTCCTCCATCATTTATGTCAGGCTCACCAACTTGTCCAGGGGCTGGGAACAGATTGGACTGTTTCGTTCCCTGCGTAAGCACATGTGTTCTGTCTCTGATGCTACATATAATGAGTTAGTGGTGCACATTTTTGTGGTTATCCCGGGTGAACCAGCCCTGAGTTTATTCATTTGTATAGATGCACATGAATTAATCTCTGTACTTAAAACTAAGGTGTGTTCTGCTGCAAACATATCCCAGAATTCCTCACAGTGGGAGCTAAGGAAGCAAACTGATGATATGCTACTCATTGAAGTTTTCATTGGACTACCACAATTTGCTCTACACAGGGCTACCTCTGAAAATGCTTCAGAGACTGCAGGTGGTCCAGAAGGCAGCTGCCAGGTTACTGACTGGAACATCACGGTCAGCTCATATTACTCCAAGTCTACAGCAGCTGCACTGGCTACCAATTAGTCTCTGAATCCAATTCAAGGTGTTGGTGTTAATCTTCAAAGTCCTTAACGGTTTGGGACCCTCATACCTACACCACCACCTCTCCCGTTACAATCCCTTGCGCTCCCTTTGGTCATTGTCTAGGGGTCTCTTTCAGGTGCCTGGCTCTAGCATGGCTCGGTTAGCTGTCACTAGAGGAAGGGCCTTCTCAGTTGTGGCCCCCAATGTAATGCCACATTGCAGCTTGGCAGACTAAGAAAAAAGTTCTTTAAAGGGCTGATGGGGGAGTTTTCTGGTGGCATTTTGGAAATGGACTCTAGCAGCACCCCTTCTCCATAGTGATGACAGAGCAGTAATCTGCATGGACATTCACCTACAACCACTCTAGGGTTCTTTCTCACAGAGGCTTTTCAAGAGGGAATTGGATAAAGATATGGAGCAGAGGTCCATCAGTGGCTATTAGCCACAAAGTATAGATAGGAACTCTCAGTCTGGAGCAAGTGATGCTCTGTATTCTTGGTGCTTGGGGGGGGGGGCAACTCTGGGAGGGCTTCCTGCCCCCCGCTGCTGGACCTGCTGAGGGCACTTGGTGTTTTTGGCCACTGTGTGACACAGAGTGTTGGACTGGATGGGCCACTGGCCTGATCCAACATTGGCTTCTCTTATGTTCTTAGGCTTTCCCATAGTTTGGGTGCCAGACTGTAGTGTTCCCCCTCCCCCAAACTTTCTCATGACATTGTGTCCATCAGTTGTGAAAGCCCTGCCCATGGATTTTCCTTTCAGATGGATGCAAACAGGGTTTATTTTAAATCCAGTTTAAAGGGAAAGCGGCTGGCACAAGCCACACTCAGAATGAGCATAACGAAAAATCCCCATGCTGAAGCAACTGAGGATGTGAAATTAGAAGGTTTTGATCTGTGTAAGCCACTAACTAGAAGGGTGCATGTACAACACCTTTACTCACTTTCTGCCCTCTCACAAAAAAAATATATATATCTAATTGTCAACGTATAAAAGGCAGCTTGGAGATTTTGCAAGAGAGAATACCATAGTTTAAAGAAAAACCAGCTGCTGATGCCTATGTGTCAGTCCCTTCCCTCTCTCTACAAAGATGGTGTAAGAAGGAATGGGGGAGGGGATATTCTGGATCCAGATGCTGAAAAGGATTTTTCGTGCACATGGATGTGTCACACATTCATCTCTGGTTCACTGACTTGTCCAGAGGCTGGGAACAGATTTTTAGTTAGCACATCATATTTAAGGTTGAGTGGCTCCGGGCCAAATACAAATGTAAAATTCTGTACCAGGTTATCTATGAAAAGAAATTAGATTCTGGCAGCTGTATATGTTTGTGCAAACTGAAATGTTTTAATTTGGCAGGCATAGAAGAGGGGTGAAGCACCTCGAAGAGCACTGAAGACCCACGCTTGACCAATGGAAATATTGTTCACCCTTCCACTTTCTTCTAAAATTTTGCCAGGGATTCTCCTGTGTATGAGCTGATTCCTGCAGCTCGAGTGACCAGAAAATAGCTTTTAGGAAACGAGTCTTGAAATCCTCTGTGTGCTGAGTTTTCTTCCCCGGTGTACATACGGTTGCCAAACTCCAGGTGGCACCTGGAGATCTCCCACTATTACAGTTGATCACCAGTACAGTATTCAGTGTAAAGTCAAGGAATTCCCCCCTTCTCTTATTTTGCCCCTACTTATTTCATCTTTCACATAATTAAGCTCACGTAGCTAACTCTGCTCACCAATTCTTTGCAGAGTTGCCAGGTTCCAGGTGAGGCTTGGAGATCTCCCGGAATTACAACTGCTCTCCAGATGGCAGAGATCAGCTCCCCTGGAGGAAATGGCTGCTTCGGAGGGTGAACTCTATGGCATCACATCCTTGCTGGGGTGCCTCCCCAAACACCACACTTCCCAAGCTTCACCCTGCCAATCTCCAGGTATTTCCTAGTGCAGAGCTGGAATCCCTAGGCATACATGAAGCTTAAAGAAAAGTGTGTGTATGTCAAATGTTTAGTTTTAGGGAGTACAACGCCCCCCCCCCCCCCTATGTAATGCATGCATTTGTGCCAGTCTCCAAAGAGTATTGTAGGCTCGAACTGCATGTGAGGGTGACAAAACCATTTGTCTAATTCTCTCTGAAAAGGGCAGTGGGGAGGGCACACAGAAGAGCGAAAGAGGCACGTGGATGAGAGGAGGCAGACCCTTCCCTTCCTGTACTGTCCTCTCCTGTAGTTCAATGCTTGAACCCCCTTTCCCCCTCCACAAGACGCTGCCTTATACTGAATCAAACCACTGGTCCATCGCCATCGAGGTCAGTATTGCCTACCTAGATTGGCAACAGCTCTCCAGGGTTTCAGATAAAGGTCTTTCACATCACCCAGTCCTTTTAACTGGAGAGGATGGGGACCAAACCTGGGACCTTCGGCATGCCAAGCAGGTGGTCTATCGCTGAGCCACAGTCCTAAGCCCACCTGGGAGTAGCAGCCATGGGAGGGGCCTCTGAAAAATTAGGCCTCTGTGCTCTCCTTTACAGGTGACTGAAGAAGGTTCAGCTTTAAGTGTTTGGGTCTGAGTCTTCCATGCGTATCTCAGTCCAGATGCCCTTTTCCCATGTTTTAATGAACATAAGGGTTGGAAGACAGCACAGTAGCAAGCTCCAGAAGAGCATTCACTGGAATGCCATACATAAGCTATGTGCGTAAACATAATGTGCATATGGCTCTCTCCATGCAGTTGGGAGCCCTGCTTTTTCAGGATTCTCAATTGCATGGAGTGAACCCTGCACACTTACCATTTATGCATCTCCACCCCTCACCCTGGCGTGCTTACTCAGTATACCCTCCCCCTTAAAACACCTGAAAAATGCTATCAATTCTCATTGAACATGCTCAGAGAGCCTCCAGGAAATAACTATCGATGATCCTTACTGCCCTCTACTGGGATGAATATATATCAGACAACCTGCTCTGTTTGATTTGGATGAAATATTTCCACATTTAATGATTTTTTTCTTAACTACGCTGTGTCACTTGGTGGTAAAGAAGCGCCGTGGACCCCGGTCTTTCTTCTTCTCCCCCATGGACATTACTTTATTTGTGCTGCATGCTCCCAGTTGTCCAGAGATCCAGGTTACGTGCATCTTCCCATCAAAGAACCATGACTGTACGATCAGGCCTCTGTATGACTGGGGCTTTCACATGGTGACCCATTTTTAAAATAATGTAATCTGGGTTGCTCTTGCACTATGTAGGTGACAGTAGTGACTCCATAAATATATATTTTGGTAAATTAATGCTAAGTACTTCGAGCAGTCAGAAAAAAATAGTATATACATACCAAGTAGAAGCACTACTACTACTGCTGTGACTAGCAGTACTTGTACTATGACTACTACTACTAGTAGTAATAATTTATGAGAGAGAGAGAGAGAGAGAGAGAGAGAGAGCCCTACAAGATTTTAAAGAGAAGAACAAAACCCCAACTAGACTGGTGATTTAGGCTAGTAATTAGTAATTACAGATTAACCATCTGAATTAATATAATGTGTAACCCAAAAGAAAGCCTTTGCAGAGTGCTCCCCTCCACCAGACCCAGCCAGGTGTCTGCAGAGCTGAAAGAATGCCAGAGGCCTGTACGGATGTGCTTCCAGTCTAGCTAGGCCTCATTCTTAGAGCCAAGCTAGACATGATCCAGCAGATCTACAATCCCAAAACACAGCAATGAGACTGGGCACAAACCTATCTGAGGAAACAATACAGAAGTAGGTAAGAGTTTTAAGCCTTTCCCCCTGCACAGTTTCCCCTGTGTTAGTGCTGCCTGCAAGTTACTGTTTCCCCTGAAGGAGAAAACATAGGTGCCATCTGTGCTAGGGTTACCAGCTGATTGCTGGCACCCAGCAGAAGATGGGGGGACAGGGACATGGGGGGCCACACCTCTTCCGGGGGGAACTGAAAGTGACAGCACATCACTCTGGGTATTGCCAGAACCTCTATAGTAAAACCAAAGAGTTTCATGGTGATTACTGAAGAGACTTGACATCACTTCTGGGTTTCCCCTATAAGTGACATCATGTTGCCCATGACAGCAGTGATTTTTAAATTTTTCTACTGCTGCTCCAAGGAGTGGTGGTGATTAGATGGGGCTACAGTGGCTCAGTGATTAAGATACTGAACTGCAGACCAGAAGGTCTGTAGTTCGGCAGTTCGAGACCTGAGTGCCATGTGACAGAGTGTGCTCCTGTCTCTGATCCCAGCTCCTGCCAACCTAGCAGTTCAAAAGCAAGAAATTGCAATTAGATAAATGGATACCGCTTTGGTGGGAGGGTAACAGTGTTCCCTGCACCTTGGTGTCTAGTCATGCCAGCCACATGAACATGGAGGCATCTTCCGACAGCACTGGCTCTTCGGCTTGGAAACAGAGATGAGCACTGCAACCCTACAGTCGGATTAGACTGGCTTTCAAGCAAGGGAAACCTTTGCCTTTACCTTACCATGATTAGGGCCCGCCCCACCAGTTTAAGCATTTGCTGGATGTATTGAACCCCATTTGCTTTGTGTAATAATTGACATATTTTTATTCAATAATGAAAAAAAGGCTAGGATGTGTAAAACACTTTTTCTTCAATTTTTGCGATTAGCTGTACTTCCTTGTCTGTCTGTATTCAACCTTGATTCCCCATAGGCTCTCTGATCCCCACTCTACGTAGGTTTGCCAGCCCTAATTTGGGAAATTTCTGGAGATTTTGGGGGTGGAGCTTGAAGAGGATGGGCTCTGGTGAGGAGCATAACCTCAGCAAGGTATAATGCCGTAGAGTCCACCCTCCAAAGTGGCCATTTTCTCCATGAGAATTGATCTTGGTTGCCTGGATAGCAATTTTGATTCCGGGAGATCTCCAGCTGCCACCTGGAGGGTGGCAACCCAATCTTCATTACAACCTCCACCCTAGCCAGCCACTGCTGGACTCTACCTCTGCTTATTTAGGCTTCACCCCCTGAGCTCCTGACTGTGTCCTCTAGCTCAAGGTTTGTACCTCAGGGGATCATACCTGCATTTTACCTCAGTGAGAAGATAAACTAGGCCTGAGGCTTATTTGATTACTTGTTTCAGCAAGTGGGTAAGAGGAAAAAACCCTCTTTGTCAGTTAATACTCTAGCTGCTTTGCTTAAAGGCTGGCATTATAGGCAAGACCCATTATAAAACTGAAGAATGTTGCCATGCTGGTACCTGATAATGGGAAAGAGAAAACAGATCAGGGTAAATAATCACCTTAAACAGTGTAAATCAGCAGGAGGAAGAAAAGAAAAGCAGGGATTTCATGTTTAATTGTTGCTTAGATACTTTTAAAAATCCTTCTGTAATAGAAGGACAAGGGTTGAATTTGCCAACTGAGGGGCTGATCTTTGTGGGCTGGTGATAGATCCTAACAGAATCTGGAGGGTCACTGCAGAAACCATTGCTGAACTTGGTGGGTCCAGGTAAAACAAGGCTGAATCTTAAAAGAGTCAGAGGTAGACCAGCAAGTTCAGGGCAACAGCAAACAAACAAGGAAACAAATGTTGTTACTCCAGCTCTGATTATTTTCTGGCTTTTCAAATCCTAGTAGTGGTTACCTGCCATAGTCTGATTTGAATGATCAGACCAATAAAATAATAGATTTTGCAGTGGCCAATAGCAGTTGTACAGGGGAGTCTGAAGACCCAAAGTGGATTGGGAAGGAAGGCAGAAACAGCTTCTCCCTGTGCATTGTGGTCAGGAGAAGAAAAATACGGTTGCCATCTTCCTGACCTTGGCTCTTGATTCCCACTGTCACTCAGTGCAGCAGTGGCAAAAAAACCCAAAACCATTGTCACGCCATCAGTGGGAAGTCACTTCCAGAGAAAGCCCAGAAGTGATGTCACACTGTGACTAATGCCCCCCCCATATCCTTGCCCACCAGTTTCCCTCTAGCAACTCTAGAAGAACACCTGTGTCCAATATGTTGTCCCCATATCGTGCATCAACGCACATGAGAATTTTGTAACATCCAGTGAGGCCTTTGCCAAGCAAAGGCTCACAGGAAGCCCTATACAATTTGGTGCATGTATGTTTCTCAGTAAATCCCTTTTTACCAAATGTATTTCCTTGCAATAGTCTAAGCTCCTTACTTGACCATTCACCATCCAGCCCTTTCCAGAGCCAGAAATGCATTTGGTGGAGAGAAGTCATAAATCTGGTCATGCTGTTTAATGAAACAAGAAAATGTGTTGCTCACACTTGGATGCTAGACTTTATTACCCAAACACAGCTAAAAAAATAAATGGAGTATTTCCTGTTTAGAAGGGCCTTCCACATCATGTGATTTTGATTTTACCCAGGTGCGGCGATTCAAGTTGAAATCAGCGCTCCAGTTATTTTTAGAGAAAGAAAACCATGGGCATATGGATACAAACTTAAACAACTTGCCACTCAGGCGGAGAAAGGGTTGCTCATGAAAAAATAAGTACACGCATTGAAATACGATCCGCAGCGTTCACAAAAACAACACAGGGATTTTGCAAGACATTAAAGCATTTAACTAATTCCTGATCTTCTTAACTCCCCACACATTAATTATAGAATCATTATAGTATCACCGTCCATGATGTATATAACCATATGCCATCAATCATAAGGGGAATTGCATGATATTTTTGTTTGTGTTGGAAATATTTGCAAGACTATAGTAGCAATTTTGTGGTTTCTTCAGGAAATAACTCTTGTATGGCAAAGATGGGAGTCAGGTGAATTTGGACGGGTACAGAAAGAGCTAACCAATAGGATATGGAAGCAAGTACTACTAACAGTGTTGACTGTTAATAATTAATTCTAATTCCTACTTCATCTGTTAACTCTTGTATTTGAATGCTAATTTACTGCTATTCATAGATCTTACCAATCGCTTTAATCCAATGTCAGCTATAATCGCCAAGTTACTTACCGTATGCAGTTTGACTCTAACTAGCCCTTCCTGGCAACTAATTCTCCCTCTACCTATATGTAATGGTTGAGGATGTCTTGTTTCACTGTATCTGAAGATGCGTACATGCACACGGAAACATACCTTAAATAAACTTTGTTGGTCTTAAAGGTGTCACTGGACTCAAACCTTGATAATAATACTTTGCTGGTCTTAAAGGTGCCACTGGACTCAAACTTTGTTCTACTGCTTCAGACCAATAGTTCGCCTTTCTTGCCAAGGCTCGAGATGGATTACAAAAATTAAAATCCAACAAGAAGTGCAATAAAAACCTTCTGCAAACTTTGAAATGATGTTAAAAACTGCAACAGTATCCCCTTTATAGAAATTGCCTCCTAAAAAGCTCTGTCCTACACATTGTCATAAAAGTGTGTGGGAACCTTCCTGACCTCCTCAGTTAGGTTATTCCATCAGCTGGGGGCCACTGCCCCAAATCCTTGGGCATGTGTGTGCACTGATCTTCACTCCTTGGCAGGGTGACACCTGCAAACAACACCAACAGTATACTGATTAGAGAACCATCTAGCTAACCCGACTGATAAACTTGAGCGATAAAGCAAAGCCACTGTTAGACTTTACTTAGTAATGGCTCAAATCTTAAAGAAGTGTCCATATTTATTGGGAAATGTTTAGGATATTTATTCACCACTTCTCTCCTCAAGGGCGTCCAAAGCAGCTTACAAGAAAAATACCATAAAATAAATATTGCCACGGCTGTTCCCGAGTCTAATGGGCTAGCTTGTCCAAAGGCACAGGCTAAGAACCCTTCGGCTCTCACCTTTGGCCATACCCGGTCTTTATACCAGCAGGCGAGAGACAGGAAGAACAAGGAAAACGCACTGCTTTACATGGTGTAGCTGGCAGTAATGTCCCTCCTCGCCCGCCCTCCCTGCGGAGGCATAAAACATACGTTTATTTATTTAGCCTTTGGCTGTACCGTTTGCCCTCTCTGGTCTCAAGGGTTTGAAGTGGACTACTGGGTGGTAATCAATCTGCTTTATTCCTGGCTACAAGGGCTTTTACATGCTTTGATTTTTCTTTGGTTCTTCTACCGCTATGTTGGCTTGGGGCTCAGGGAGGTGCACAACGTTCAATAAATACATATAAGAATCAATCAACAATCATTAAATTTGGGTTAAAACAGTGAAAACAGTTAAAATAGTACAATATAAATCACAACTAATTCTGATGGCGTCAGATACCAATTTATACCCTTTGTCCTGAAGGGGGATTGGGGGGGGGGGGGAATGAAGGAGGCCAGGCTCGATAACAGACCGTTGCTGTCCTCAACCATAGGCCTGGCGGAACATCTCTGTCTTATAGGCCCTGTGGAACTGCACCAAGTCCCGCAGGGCACGGATGTCACTAGGCAGAGAGTTCCACCAGGCCGGCACCAGGGCTGAAAAGGCCCTGGCTCTGGTTGAGGACAGCCGGATATCTTTCAGGCCAGGGATTACCAGGAGGTTTTGCTCCCCAGAGAGCAAGTTTGGTGTAGTGGTTAGGAGCATGGACTCTAACCTGGGAGAACCCGGTTTGATTCCCCACTCCTCTACACACATCTGCTGGTGTGACCTTGGGTCAGTCAGAAGTTCTTCCAGAGCTGTTCTCTCAAGGGCAGTTCTCGAGAGGGCTCTCTCAGCCCCACCTACCTCACAGGGTGTCTGTTGTGGGGAGAGGAAGGGAAAGGGATTGTAAGCTGCTCTGAGACTCCTTTGGGTAATGAAGTGCAGAGTATAAATCCAATATTTCCTCTTATTCTAATGCTTTTCGGGGGCCATACCAGGAATGCCGGTCTTGTAAGTACACTGGCCTCAGATTGTTTAGGGCCTTAAAGGTTAATACCAGAACCTTGAACCTGATCTGGTATTCAGCTTGGAGCCAGTGCATTTAATGATCTGAAGAAGTGAGCAGTGACTCAGGAAAGCTCACACCCTGCCACAAATTTTGTTAATTTTTAAAGTGCTACTGGACTCTTGCTGTTTTCTACTGATCTCATTTGGCTATTTTAAATTGTTGGCTTTTATTGTTTTAAGTTGTTTTGAATTTGTTGTGTGCTGCAGTTTTCAAGAGAGATGACTATGAAACCATCTAAATACCAAATAGTCATAAAACAGTTTGAATAAAAAACATCAGACACAACTCCTGGGAAATGGACAGACAAGTTTTAGTGACTGTTCGAGGGAAGAGGATTCCAGCGTCAAGTCCTCACAAACCTAATTTCATGATGTATTTTAGGGAGAGTTCTTGGTTGATCTTGAAGTTTCTGGTGGAACATGGGGTGGAAGGTTTGTGTTCAGGGTTCCAGGCCCAAGTCATAAACATGGTTAGGGCATTATAGATCAATGCCAGAACCTTGAATTGAGCTTGGAATGCAATAAATGGCCAAAAGAAATATGATGGTGGAAAGTGCTGTCAAATCTCAGCCAATTTATGGCAACCCCAAAGGGTTTTCAAAGCAAGAGATGAACAGAGGTGGTTGGCCATTGCCTAGCTATGTGTAGCAACCCTGGAATTTCTTGGCGGTCTCCTATCCAAGTAGTAACTAGGGCCAGCCCTGCTTCGCTTCCAAGACCTGATGACCTGGCCCATCTAGAGCCAGTTTGGTGTAGTGGTTAAGTGTGCGGACTCTAATCTGGGAGAACCGTATTTGATTCCCCACTCCTCCACTTACACCTGCTGGATGACCTTGGGCAAGCCACAGCTCTGTACCAGCTGCTCTCTCTAGGACAGTTGTCTCAGAGCTCTCTCAGCCCCACCTACTTCACAGGATGTCTGTTGTGGGGAGGGGAAGGGAAAGAAGTTTGTAAGCCATTCTGAGAGTCCAGGTGAGTGAAGGGCGGGATATAAATCCAATCTCCTCCTCCTCTTCCTCCTCCTCGTGAAGAAAGAAAATTTAAAACTTATATTAACTGGTCATAAGCTAGCTAACATGTCTGTAACCACAAGGTCAAAGCAATGGAAAAAAACCCGCACAAACATGTATGAGATTCTTTGATGTTACATTGTACGCATGCGCTTAAGTGAAGATACAAACAAAAACCTATTGTTCTGACTATAACTGCTGACTTATAATAACATGATTAGAGCTGCAAAACAGCCATGGGAACTTTCACTAGGCTGCAACAATGTGTATTGTAGGCATTCCTGATCTTTTGACTGCATTTGACATGTGCAAGAGTGTAATTTAATATGATGTTTATGAAAATGATGTATGCCATGCATAAAATGACACCAGTGCCCGTCCTCCTGTAACTTCCCAGCCACTTGGTATAAAAGATGGAGCCCAACTAAAAACGGGGCTCGGCTTTTGATTCTGAAGCTTTTATTCAGGCTGAGACTTATGGTACCATAAAAATTTGGCTTTTCCTATTCCTGGTGTCTGTGTACTTTCTTCCTGGACGGTTCTGGTTTTTGGGAGTTGTGCTTCACTAGGTCAGGACAATATAAACACAGGTACATGTATTTGAATGAACAAAAGCTTTATTCAAAGGAATGAAGCATCAAGATCCAGCTAAACTGTTTTGGACTGCAACCTGAGTTGGATCACCCTTTGCATTGATGTCTCCCAGGTACAGCCATTGTTCACTGCAGCTGACACTGCTTCCTACGGGCCATTTAGCACATGCTTTCTTGGCAAACCTGCAGGAGTTACTTGCTCCGAAGTCATTATTCTCTTCCTATTTTCCCATGTGTTTTTATAGCAACTTGTGCAGAATTCCTAACTTCATTTATACGGATCTGGGGTTTCTTTGTGCGCCTTTTTTTAGTTACCTGTTTTGTTTTTCTTGCGCTCTCTCTCCCCAAAGGCAGCAATTTTATGGCATCCTCAGCTGGTGATTCCAAGTTTTATGCTATGGGACTCTTGTTTGATTTTCTCATGGACCAATCGTTTTTTTCCCCTCAGCATTTCCCTTATGCCTTGTATTGCATTTTTTATTACAGTAGAGGCTACGTCTACAGGTCCTTCCGGCTATTTGTTCCGAGACTTTTATTGGATTCTCAATAAATATGCATGCCATTGGGGGTCCTTAGCTGGTTTCCTTACCATTTTTTATTGAAGCCGTGCTTCCAGCTGAAATGTTAAGCACCTATTTCGATAGCAATCTGGTTTCTCTTCTGGGCTCTTGCAAAGTTTCCCGACATGTTTTTGTTGGCTGAGGTACACCTCCATTTTTTTTTGATCTTTCTGTCACTTTCAGGTCCTTTTTTGGCTGTTGAGGTGGCCTAGGTGCTTCCCCCCCCCCCCCCTGTCGTTTCCATTTCACCTTGAAACACAAATAAATCTGTGTCTTGTGGCAGGTGGAACTGAAAAAGCTCAGGTCCCCTCTTTACCAAAGAAGAAATTCTGGAGGTTGTGGGCAGGAAACGAAAAACAGGTAATAAATATGTTGGGGAAAATTCACTTCCTTCAATTAAACAAGTCCATTTTTTTTTAATGGAACATGTGGGAAACAGAGATATTGGTCAGGCTGACCAATTGTCTTGGTGGTGGTGGAAAGGGCCATCAAGTTACAACTGAATTATGGCAGTCCTGTAGGGTTTTCAAGGCATGAGACATTCGGAGGTGGTTTTCCATTGCCAGCCTTTGTCACAACTCTGATATTCCTTAAGGATCTCCCATCCAAATATTAGCCAGGGTCAACCCTGCTTCTGAGCTGTCACCATTCCTTATTAACAGTGCCTCTTTCACTAAGGGGTGCCTCAGTTACATGGATGACAAGTGTCTATTCCACAAGCCCTTCGGCCTACTCTGCCAAACAGTGCTGCCATGTTTGTTTTCACGCAGATGCCATTTACAATATTTTGAAATAGCAGCAGTGTGAAAGAAATGGCGACACTGGGACCATAATAAATGTAAAGGGACCTTGGGAGGGAAAAGGTCAAAGTAGTTAAGATGTGTGAGATCCATAATTAGGATCTCCTGTGGCTTTTCCAAACTAATTAGTGGTCCCATGCAGATGCTTTGAAGACTGGCACTGAGAGAGGAAGGTTTAACTCTTTCCTCCCTTGATGCACCCACGTGCCTCTGAAACAACAGGTGCAAGTATTATTTCTGTTTCTACCTGCTGGATCTAATTTTGGCTCTTTCACTGGAAGTGGAGGGAGTTGATTTAAATAATTAATATACTCCTCCACATGGAGCTGCTGGTGTGACCTTGGGCCAGTCATAAGTTCTTTCAGAGCTGCTCTCTCATGAGCAGTTCTTGAAAGAGCTCTCTCAGCCCCACCTACCTCACAGGGTGTCTGTTGTGGGGAGAGGAAGGGAAAGGAGATTGTAAACTGCTCTGAGCAGGTTTGCCAGGTCCCCTCAAAGTCCCTAGTAGGGGGCTTTTGGGGGTGTTATTGGAGGGTATGGGGAGTCCCTAACATGATGATGTCTCACAGAAGTGACATCATCACATCAGGGAGCAGCGCCCCCACCTTTCCCCAGCAGCTTTTAAAGGCATCCTTTAAATGCTGCTGGGGAGAGTTGGGGGGGTGGGAGGCCATGCGCGCCTGCATTCCAAGCTCTGAATTTGGGGCTTAGAGAGCAGGTGCGCAGCCCCTGCCTCTCTCCAGCAGCTTGTTGGTAAGAGGTGGGGAGGAGGCCGGGTGGTCACTCTTGGGGGTAGTAGGGAGGAGCCCCTCCAAATCGGGCAACCTAGAAAGCCTAGCTCTGACACTCCTTCGGGTAGTGAAGGCCATGGTATAAATCCAAGCTCTTCTTCTTCTTAATATTCATGGGGGAAAGAGCTGAATACCCATTCCCACTGACAGAACAGCTGATGGTGCTGTTAATGAACTTAAAAAGCTGTAGGAGGTCAGGACTGGTTTAGTTTGACAGTAGTGACTATGGTGATGTACCAGATATTACCAGCAAGCCCTGCTATATATTCAGGAACTGGAATGAGGATTGTAACTAAGAATCATCAGTCAAAGGACTGAGCTCTTGTCTAACTCAACCTACCTAGGGCTTGGATTCAAACCCATACTTCATCCTCCATGAACTGCTATAACCAGTTCACCCCTAAGGGCCTTGTTTAATAGCCTGGCTTGCTTCTTTCTGTTTTATTGAAAGGGAAGGCTTCTGGCAAGGAAATTTACTTTCTCCATAGCCCCCACAAGTGGTTCTGCTGTGAAGCACAGCAAAGCCACCCTTGTTGGCAGTTAATTTTAAGATGCCTCAAGGATTGCAGCACAGGGAACTGAGTTTGACCCATTGGGCACAGTCCACCAGCAAATGTATGTACGTATTTAAGACCTTTTTAGCCCTCCCTTGTCCAACAAAAAAGACTCACGGTAGCAAACAATATCTTAGAGCCATTAAAAACCATAAGAACTAAAATCAAATGATAAATTCCAAACAGAACACAAGGTTAGCCTGCTGAAGTCCTGTTGCAGTGAACAGGGGACTCTTACTGTGCAGCTTCCATTCAGTTCAATGAACTTCTTGGTAGATTGTGCACCTGTAGCAATTAGAACGATGGTGTACATATGTGGGCTCCGCGTGGAATGTATATAGAGCTATATTCCTCATGAGAACCCGTCACTGTTGGCAAGAGCCTACTCCATGTTTGTTTGTTGTTGTTGTTGTTCAGTCACACAGTCAAGTCCGACTCTTCACAACTCCATGGACCACATCACGCCAGGCCCCTCTGTCTTCCGTCGTGCCCATGTTTGTTTCGAAGTTAGCTAACCTCCTGCTTCTCCTTGCAATTTCCTTGAGACCAGCCTAGTTAATTATTTCTTGTTCTTTTGGGACTAGCCAGTTCTCTCATCACCCTCTTGCTTCAGTTGTTTATGATCAGTTCCTGCTTTCTTGGAACGGCCAGGGGAGAGGGGGTAGTTTAGTACTGCTTTTTACTTTCTAGCCAAGTTGAAGTCACTGCTCATAATGTTTTAATTCTATTTTTATGACCATAATAGCATTGTTGCAAAACAATGGAGAGAGAGTTATACTGAATGCCATTGACTAGCTAAATTGTATTTAATGGTTTTATTCTATTAATTGATTATTATTATGTATGGTCTAATTTATTATATGGTGTACACCACCCTGAGCCCTCCGAGGGGAGGGTGGTTTATAAATCAAATAAATAAATAAATAAATATAAGTAAATGGTCACCATATAAAAAATGAGCAGTGGCTTTGGCTGTATATAAAGTGAAAAATATTACAGTGATGGAGGATAGCCACCTTACAAAGGAACATGAGTTCCTAAATGATTGATTGATTAAATTTATACCCCACCCTCCCCACTGAAGCAGACTCATAAAAGTTTAAATTTGCAATTAATTTATGAATAACAGTCAAACCCCCAGTAAGAAGTGGAAATAGAACTGAGTAGAAAAGGAGAAGGAAAGGGAGGATATTTGGTACAGTAATCTTGAGAAGCTTCAATAGTGCTTTGAATATTCATATGTGATGGTCTGATGGTACAATAGTGTTTTAAGTTTAAAAAACTGACACAAAGCAGGTCTGAAGAAAGACAGAAACATTGGCATGCAAAGGGCAGAGTGTAAAGTCACTCGGGTTGTCTCAAAATAATTAATGAATATGACCATTCTAGAATAAAAAGGTAGCGTGGGGTCAACAATGACTTCTCTTTGCTCTGTTTAATTGACAGTGCTGGTTCAGACAGCCTTCTTTCGAACTTTCCAGCTTTGGGGAGAGCCAGTGGGATGTGCAGAGGATATAGGCAATAGAAGACCTGTTTAGAGAGGATTGACCTAGTGCATATCTCTCCTCCCTTCAATAATGGCCTGTGACCAGTATTTATTATGAACATGTTACCACTCTTCAGTAAGCCATCCTTTAGCTAATCCAGCTGCTTCACAGAAGAGAAAGATGCTCCTTTAACAGACCAAGGATAAAGGGCTAGCTGTGCCTCATGGGAGAGACCACTTCAGCCTCAGAGTCCAGGTAGGCTCATTTTGGGGAAGGTGGACATTTAGTTTGCGGCGTTAATGGCTAATAACACCCATGTCTTAGAAATGAGCTGGCTACCAATCAGGGGTGAGTAAATGTACTTTTTCACTCAAGAGTAATTGGCTTGTAGAATTTGCTACCATGGGATGTGTTGATGGCCACTTGTCTGGTTGATCTAGGTCTGTGGAGGGTAGTTTCATCAGTGGTTCTTAGCCACAATGACTAAATGAAACCTCTGCTACGGAGGGAAAAACAGGGGGAGGCTTTCGCTTCTGCTTTTAGGCCTTCTGTGAATATTCAGTTGGTCATCTTGTGGAAACAAGATGGCAGAGTAGATAGACAATTGGTTTGATCCAGCATGGCTACTCTTAGGTTCCCTGTTTTTTCCATGTATATGTCTATCCCCATCAACAATTCCAGTTCTCTCTTTTATGTTGTCATTTTTAAAAAAATAAATCATTTATGCACATGATATAGCTTTTTTAATATCAGCCTAATGTATAACGCTGATCTCTATAACGCTTCATACACAAATAATGCTGTAAAATGTGTACATTTTATAGTTTGGTGTGAGGAAAAAGAACATCGTACATTACAAAAATAAATAACCTTGTGCTTGGTTTTCCCAAGGAAGAAGCAAAACTCAAAACAGGGATTTTCAGGCTGGAACAGCAGGGATGAGAAATTCTAAATCACCCCTAGTGCCAGTCCCTTTGGAACAAAATTGACATAATGTGATCCCAGCGGATTTCCCCAGCCAGTTGCTAGGCAGCTGCATTTGGGACTAATTGAATCTCTGAGATCTTTTCAAAGGCAGCCCCCACCTAAAGTGCTTTACAGTACTCTAATCTGTGAGTTTACCAGAGCTCATGTCGAAGCGCCCAGACTTTTCCAGGCAAGGCTACAGCTGGTACACCCACCTAAGCAGGTGAGCGCCTTCCTGTCCCCAAACTCCACCCTCACCAGGCTCTGCCCCAAAATCCCCAGGAATTTCTCAAGGTGGGATTGGCCATCCTATCCCTGAAAGGTGGGGGGAGGAAGCCTCAGATATGTAACTCAGTTTCACAAACGTACTTGAAAAAAATATATTTTGTAGGAGAGTTTTTCCTCTCTTCCTTCCTCTTTAGGGGAACAGGGACTTGACAATCCCCCCCCCCTTGCCTGGCACCACAGCAATTCCTCACAGAGATCCGATGAGTGAGTCATGGAACCAGCAGCCCATTGGCACATCAGTTAGGTGCCTGGAATAGACTGCTGTGGGCGATGGAGCAAAGATTCTACACAGGAAGCCACTCGGTTGTTATTAGGATGGCAGCTAAGGAGAGATGTGGGAGCAGGGGCAGCCCCCAGCATCCCTTCCCACTTTCACCTGTGTAGAAAGAAGAGGCACACCAGACTTTCCCTCTTTTGTGGGTAGAGGAAACTTCTGCTGTGTAAGCAGCACTGAAGTGTCAAACCTGTTCAGAGTTACCAACTCCCCCCCCCCCCCCCGCATGACTCCTGTGCTTCTAATACCTGTATGGCAGATATCCAGAAGGAAAAGCTGTTCCCAGAGTTGCATTGCCATGCTTGGAAAAAGATTGCGTTTTTGCCTGTCATATTGGCCACAAAGACCTGAACTTCCACAAACTTCTCTCAGCTGAGAATATGGAGCACTCGAGGAGTACGAACCACTTTGTATACATCAGCTCAACCAGTTTCTTTAAAAGTAACCCTTTAAAATAAGTCGGTGTGATTATCCCATGATACGGACTGGTGAGAGAGGGCTAAGGCTTGCCTAAGGTAGGGTCTTTTGAGGCACAACTCAAAGTGCTGGTCTTTAACCCAAAAATTGCTGAACCAATGATCCCTGCATGGTACCTCTGGTTGCCAACACACTTGGCAAAGCATTTGCTGGTACCCACTTTTGCATGGCATTGTTCTTGCTTCGTGGTTGCTGCCAGATTAATCAGTGGTTAATTTTTTTCTCTAACTGTGACCATATCAGCCTAAGCAAAGTTAATAATAATACATAAGTGCCGTCAAGTGGCAACCAACATGGCATCTCATCATGTGGTTTTCAAGGCAAGAGATTAGCAGAGTTGGTTTGCCATTGCATTCCTCTTCATAGCAGCCCTGGTGTTAGTGGTGGTAGTAGTAGTAGTAATAGTAGTAGTAGAAGAAGAGATTGGTTTTATACCCTGCCCTTCACTTGGAGTCTCAAAGCGGCTTACAAACTCCTTTCCCTTCCCCTTCCCCTTTCCATAACGGACACCCTGTGAGGCAGGTGAGGCTGAGAGAGCTCTGAGAGAACTGCTCTTGCGATAACAGCTCTGACAGAACTATGGCTTGCCCAAGGTCATCCAGCAGCTGCAAGTGGAGCAGTGGGGAATCAAACCTTGTTCTCCCAGATAGAGTCCACACACTTAGATTAGAGTCCCCACACTTAACCACTACACCAAACTGGCTTAGTCTTCCTTAGTGGTCTCCCATTTAAGTACTAACCATGATTGGCCTCCCATCCATGACTGGCTTCCAAGCTCTGAGGAGCCTGGGCTTGTCTGGGCTATTCAGGATGGTAAGCAGAGTTACACTTTTCTAAGTCCACTTAAGTTAGACAGTTAAAATCAATGGGTTTAGTAGGATATAACTCTGCTTATGATGGCACTGTGAAACACCTATTTCTCCAAGAGCCAGTTTGGTGTAGTGGTTAAGAGCGGCGGACTCTAATCTGGACATCTGTTTCCCTACTCCTCCACATAAAGCCAGCTGTGTGACCTTGGGTCAGTCACAGTTCTCTAAGAGCTGTTCTCTCAAGAGCAGTTTTGTCAGAGTGCTCTCAGCCCCACCTGCCTCACAGGGTGTCTGTTGTGGGGAGGCGAAGGGAAAGGAGATTGGAAGCCGCTCTGAGACTCATTCCCATTCTCCTCCTCCTCCGCCTCCTGTATGAGTCACTGATAGTTTTGTTCAGGGGTCATTTCATAGAAAAAGAGGTGCAGGAGCTCATTAGCATAACTCATTAGCATAACTTATTTGCATATGCTACACCACCTGACATCACCGGAAGTATGTCAGAAGGCAAGGAAGAAAGAAAAGAGAGAGAGAGAGAGAGAGAGAGAGAGAAGGGAGGGAGAGAGAGAGAGAAAGAAGAAGGAAGGAAGGGAGGGAGGGAGGGAGGGAGGGAGGGAGGGAGAGAGGGCTACTAATCCGAGCCTCAGAAATACCACTATTCTGGGAGGATAGCTTCAGTGGTGGCTGAAGCCTTCAGAAGGCTAGGCAGAGGAACAAGGACCTTTCCAGGGGATGGGGTCATTTTGCTGCAGCCATGACACAAGCAGGCATTCCCCCGCACGGGGGTAGGGTGGGGGGCTGGCACCAACTCCCGGAGCTGAGCTCCCCTGAGCTCCTGCTCGAAATGACCCCTGGTTTTGTTGCTCCCACTTTTAAGACAGCTATTCCTCTCATTAGACATTTTTATACTGCTGTTTCATTGCCCTGACCTGGATAGGCTAGGCTAGTCCAGTCTCAGATGCTAAGCAGGGTTGGCCCTGGTTAGTATATGGATGGGAGACCACCAAGGCATACCAGAGTTGCTACGCAGAGGCAGGAAAACCACCTCTGAACGTCCCTTGCCTTGAAAACCCTACAGGACTAGCCATAAATCAGCTGCAACTCAGATGGCACTTTCCCTCACCACCACTGTTTTACTTCAGTTCTGACTGTTTTGTATTTTAGTTATCGTAAGTGGTTTTTAGACAGAGTGGGGGGGTAATTTAAAAAAAAAACACCCAAAAAACCAGAGAGTTCATGGCTGAGGTGAGATTTTAACCCCAGAGATTTTCCAGCTCTTCTTTGCCATTATGTTCATTTTAAATCCACAAAGATCAAGTTGCATGAATATAGAAATCCTTGAAAACATTTGCCAGCTGTTTGGTTATCAGAAGCAGAATGGAAATTAAGAGATTCTTTGGCGGTGCTGTCAGGGTTTATGTATTTTTTCCCAAAACACCAACCCACAATCGGTTATGCAAGCTGCTTTCAGAAGATAACATGTCTGAGTGTGATGGTGAAGTTGCCATTTCAGGCTTGAGTTCCTGTTCCCAGCCACACACATACATATGTAGAGTTGCCAGCTCCGAGTTGGGAAATACCTGGAGATTTGGGGGGTGGAGCCTGAGGAGGGTGGGGTTTGGGGAGGGGAGGAAGTTCAGTGGGATATAATGCCATAGAGTCCACCTTCCAAAGCAGCCATTTCCTCCAGGTGAACTGATCTCTGTTTCCTGGAGATCGGTTGTAATCTCAGGAGATCTCCAGAGACCATCTAGAGGTTGGCAACTGTAATACATAGCACATTACAGCCTGAAGATATAAAAAGTTAATATGGTGGTCAGTAGGTTCAGGACAGACAAAGCCATATAATCCTTTGTTCAATGAGTAATTAAATTGTGGAATTCACTGTCAGTAACCATAGTGATGATCATGAGTGATGATCATGAGCTTTCAAAGGGAACTAGACAGATTCATGGAGGACAGGCCCATCAGTGGCTGCTACCTATGGTGACTAAGGGGAACCTCCATGTCCCGAGGAAGCAAGCCCTCTGAATACCAGTGCTAAGAGGCAATGTTTAGGGGGAGGTTTCAGCCTGTATGGGCTTTTTGTTGGTCCTCCAGGGTAATTGGTTGATTGGAACAGCTTGCTGGACTAGATAGGCCACTGTTCTAATCTGGTGAGGTTCTTCATATCTTTTCCAACAGTGAAACATTTTTTTTATCCCCCCACAACTGTACCAAAAACAACTGTGTGTGAGTGTGGGCATGCACAATATAGGAACCCGTATCCAATGGCCAGGGTCTCCAGAAGTAATGCAACCCGAGTTGCTCTCTGGATCTGAACAGCATAATGTCAGTTTCCTGATCTTTGACAAGCACAAGGCAAAGCTTCATGCACACCACTGCATTCATGGACAAAACCATCCTGTAACTCTGACACTTGTGTACATTTCCCCTGCCAATGGCCACATCATCTTCTTTCTATATATAATAGCCATGAGTACACTAGGACTGATTTCCCACTAGCGCTGCCCCGGCGTTCTTCCTCCATTTGCCCCGGTGCTATGCTTGAATTTCACACTACTTGCCGTGGGGCGCATTTTGACCTGCAGCTCTGCCTGATCTTCCCCGGGGTTTCAGTGATCCTGTTTTGAGGATCACTGAAACCCTGGGGAAGATTGGGTGGAGCCATGGGCCAAAATGCGCCCCACGGCAAATAGTGTGAAATTCAAGCACAGCACCGGGACAAACGGAGGAAGAATGCCGGGGCAGCACTAGTGGGAAATCGGTCTAGGACAATAGTGCCATATCCAAAACAATGTCTTGTTTTGTCTGAACTGTAAAGGTGTGAACAGCACTGGTACAATTCCCATGGAACTCAAAGAGTGTTTGGTAAATATTAAAAGTCACTGTTATTAACCTGATTCCTAAACTAATCAGGCTCTTTTGCCCGGCCAGAGAGTGCAATCCTAAACAGAGTTGCACCTTCTAAACCCATTGATTTCAACAAACAGGAATGGATAACAGTCTGTTTAGGATGGCATGGGGAGTTCTCTACAGATCTCATCACTAAATCACTGCTAAAAATTGCCAAATCACCAGGACATCAGAAAAGATCCCCAGCTGATGCTATTACCTCTCCAAAGCTCTCCCTTTGCACCGTTTCTTTGCTTTGATAATTTTTAAGCTCTTCTGTCTGGTTTAACTCCCACCTCTTCCTGGATTATTCTTTGTTTGTTCCGTTTTGGTTCTGCTACAGAATTTCCATCTGCTTTTGCTTCCATGTGTCTTTAGTTCTGCTTGAAAGCTGTCATTTCGTTTTTCACATGCACCCCTTTTAACTATCCATGTGTGAATGCTATTATTGTAACCTTAACTACTCACCTCCTTCACTGAATTTCTCCCACTTGTTTGTGGTTTCACCTCCTGACATTTATCAAGGCTGTCATATGTGACTTCTTTCTTTTCTTTTTTCTTTTTTGCTTTGGGTTCTTCTCTTTTCTTTTTTTTTGCTTTGGGTTCTAATCTCCCATTACCCTGTTTATATTTTTCTTCGGGTATTTGGAGACAAAGAGCCTCCTCCATGCAATAAAAAGGCCCCAATTTATTTCTCTTGTCATTCTTTCATTTTCAAGTGCTGCTCTTGTGTGCCATGATAACATATCTGGCAGAGCAGCCTAATTGTAGCCCAGGAGGAATGAGGAGGTTCATGGAAAGTTGGGGGTAATGCCCCAGGAAAGGGGTAGCCTTTCCTGTTCAGAACTACCCTGAGCAATTTTATTTCTTAAACAATATGTGACTAAAGCTGCAGTTAGAGTTCTGCTGGAGTGGCATAGTAAGAAATCGTCTTTAAAGTGGGGAAACTGAAGAACAAATATGAAATGTGTTTTTAATAAAGTGGCATAGCTACGACAGAAGAAGAGAATTCACTAGTCCATAGGTGACATTTTAGGAACTAGCCAATAGGTGCCTACAGTATGCAGTCATAACCCACCCTGAAGATGGTATTGCAACTGACAGTCTAGCTTGGTGAAGATATCAGTCTTCCCCAGTCTCAAGTAGGGTTAACAACCTGAGGTTGGGGGATTCCTGGAGATTTGGGTTGGCAGTGTTTAGGGAGGGGATGGACCTCAGATGGGTATAATGCCACAGAGTCTACCCTTCAAAACAGCCATTTTCTCCAGGGAAATTGATCTTTTTTCTGATCTCTGGAGGCTGGCAAACCTAGCCTCAGGATGAAGTTTTAATCAATGGTCTGTGCATTGGTCCATATAGACCAGTTCATGGGCTGCAGAGCACAGCAGGTAGATTGAGGAGGGCAGGATTTGGATAGAGGAGGGACTTCAGTGGGGTATAATGCCATAGAGTCCACCTTCCAAAGCAGCCTTCTTCTCCAGGTGAACTGATCTCTATTACCTGGAGATTGACTGTAATCCCGAGATCTATAGCCACCACCTGGAGGTTAATAACCATAAGACCGGGAGAGATTCTCTGCAGCAAAAGCATACTTGGGAGAATGTGCTTGAAAGCCAGAGGAGATACATGAGATGAGATCCTAACTGAGTCCAGTTCTTGCTCCAAATAGGCTGGGTTGGCTCCATATCCCCCCTTCTGTTTCTTGTAGTAACAGCAGCTGAACATGGGGAAGAATACATCCTTCCCTATCAGTTTTTCTGGGTATCAAGTAGGTTGCGTCTCTCTGGTGGTATCATTGGGAGATCATAGTGAAAAGGTTTTTCCTAGAGATTCCAGCCTTCAGGGGGACCTGGAGACCTCCCAGAATTACAGCTCATCTCCAGACTACAGAGATCAGTTCCCCCTGAGAAAATGGATGCCATGGAGCGTGGATTCTATAGCATTGTACCCCACTGTGGTCCCTGTCCTCCCCAGGCTCCATCCCCAAATCTCCAGGGGTTTCCTAGCCTGGATATGGCAACTCCAGTTCCCCCCTCCCAAGTAAATAAAAAGTGGGAACTCAGCAGCCCTTTCCGTTAAACTAGGTATAAAGGAACAGAGGGTTGTGTGCGTGGTCATTGTTGCCTGAGGTGAGAAGGGGGGAAGTGCTAAGGATATGGGCGCTTTGCTCCTCTGCCAGTTCCTTGAGGCAATTTTTAATGTTATTTGGCAACACCAGCCCCAATGGAAATGAAAAAAGTCAGTCACAAGCACCTGATCTTGTAGCGCGGGAATCAGAGGCCAAAGCCCAGGAAGGAGATCACCAGACAGCGGAAGGAGAAGGTAAGTTTATTGACGTCAGGTTCAGCAGTGAAAAATGCTAAAAATGGCTGAACCCCTATGCTTAACATTAGCAGGCTTATATACATTAGGGCGGGTTCTTTCCACCAACCATTTTCCCCTCCCTGTTGCACCTGGCCCACTGCCTTTTGCACACGGCCCTACAGTCTGCACATCTCCCTCTAGGCCTTTAGTCTGTACAGAGGTCATGATGCAAACATCCTATATTTGAATAAACAACAATCTTTAACCAACAGATTATAATAACAATAAACCAGTAACATAAGCAAACAACAGCCCTTTGCTTCAGTCTCAGACAATGGTGCCTGTGAACACAGGTAGATTCAGGCCAGAAGCACCACAAAGCTCTGAACCCAAAAGAACTGGGCCATAACCAAGATGTCCCAGTTTCATCCTCCCTAAAGCCACAAGTTCTACTGAGCATCGTTATTTTAAGGCCTAATACAGGTCAAGGTATTCAGGTCCACCACAAGGACTTGCACAACACGTTTCCCTCTGGAAACTTAGTTTCCAGGCTGGGGGGCGGGGGTGCTGACTTGGCTTGGGTCTGTGGAGGTCAGACCTTCCTCACTTTCCAATCTGCCTGACCTGAATCAGCCCTTGTTGTAATATTTACCCCATGGGGTACTGATGGGATACATGTACGTTTTCCAGTTGGGGCAAATAGCACCAAGAAAGGTGTCAGCAGCCACCATAGTGCCTCTGAACACACCATGTTGGGGACCTCTGGTATAATATATATCTAGGCCCTTAAAGACAATGCAGTCACTCCATTTTGAATGGTTTCCTATTTGTTTTCCCATGTGTCAATGATCATCTGATCATGATAGGGAGACTCAGAGAAGACCCCAGCAGCTACTACATTGGTTAGAAGAAGAAGAAAAATCACAATGTGACATTTTTTGAAGCATGGAACCTCTCTTAAGTATCCATTCCAGACACTGCAGGTCACACACCTCAATGAAGTGGCTGCGTTTAACCCACACTAGATCTCAGTCTTGTCGGCATTCATCTGTAGTCAGTTTTGAGCTTCACCCACAATCCCATCATGACTACATGCTGGATGTCCATCTACGAAGCTGCCTCATACTGAGTCAAGCCTTTAATTTATCCAGCTAAGTGTTATCTTCTCTGCCATCAGGATCTCAGGTAGAGAAATGTTTTTTTTGTTTGCTTTTAAAAACTCTTAACCCCTGGTCCTTTATTGGAGATGCCGGTGATTGAACCTAGGACCTTCTGTGGGCAAAACAGGTGCTCTACCATTGAACCTCCACAGCTATAAAGGCCCTGAGTCAGATGAAGTGTGTTTAGGGCTGCCAAGTCAGCCCGGGGGGTGGGGAATCCCCCGCTAAAGGGGTTCCCGATCCGCCGGCCAGCATTCAGCCAGAGGGGGGAACTCCACCCCTGAAGTCGTCCAGCACGGACGATGTAATGACATCACCGGAAGTGACGTCAGCACGTTGGGGGCGTTGCCAGGGCGACGCTCTGGCAATCGCCCCAAAACTCTATGGTATCATAGAGTTTTGGGGCGATTGCCAGAGCGTCGCCCTGGCAACGCCCCCAACGTGCTAACGTCACTTCCGGTGATGTCGGCGGGTGCGCGCGCAAAGTGCGCACGCCAGAGAAACTACGGATGGAGGAGGACTCCCCCCCGCCGGTGAGTTCTGTAGACTTGGCAACCCTAAGTGTGTTACTGTTTTGTTGTTTTGTTTTTAAAAAACAGCATCCTGAAAATACGCAGTGTTATGATATGCTTTTTCTAAGGTCAAAAACTCCCTCAGCCAAAAGTTTGCTGTTTACCTGGCCAGAGGCATAGTCTGGCCTCATGAAAATCAGCGTTTAACATGTTCTGGCAGCCTAAAAGGACCAGATGAGGAAGACAGGCAGGCATGGACCCATCACTACAAGTGCTTTGTTGGGCCTGAGGAGAAACTTCCTCTTGCGCTTCCAAGTTATCTGCAGGAACATTTCCTCCAAGTTAAACAATTTCAGAGGGACTGAAATGCCTGCTTAATTTCAACCTCAGCCAGCCCCTGTCGCAGCTCACTCAGACGTATCAAAGTTAAATGTTTTAAACTATATTTATCTAGTTGCTAGGGCTTTTCCCCCTCCCCACCTGCACCAAGCACTTGATCCATCAAAAACGACAGAGGAATAATATATATATATATTTTATTTTTAGGCATGGGTCACTGATTCTTCTCATCACATTATCCCTGCCCCTTTCCACCTCCAGCTCAGTGTTGTGTGTGTCTGTGTGTGTGTATGGGAGGGATGGCTGTTCTGTAATACTGCAGTTAAATGAATTACTGTCACAGATGCCCTGCAGAGATTTCTTCCATGTTGCAGTTCATTTGTCCAGGAATTTTTTTAAAAGGGGGGGGGGGGGGGAGAATGCCTCGCTCTTGTCTCCGGTTGGTGTTATCAGTGACAGCAAGTCAGACATTTGTCAGGTTCACTAGCACTTGGCAAAGCATCATTTCCTAAATTTTGTATGACTTGTCATTTACCGTTCCAGATCTTTTAAAAGTAGCACACTAAACTCTGTAGCATGTAAGAATTTACTGACATGACCTCGGGTTACAATCCCTTTTTATTCTCCATTTACGAACTGTTGCTGTGAACTGCTTAATGGACATAGATTTTACCTCAGCGAGAAGCCCTGTCATCTGATTTTCCCCGTCTCACTCTCCCTGGGCCAAGATTTCCGTATCAAGCTCCTCTTAGCTGCACGGCCTGAACAAGAGGTGGGAATCCTTGGGGCAGCCTGATTGTGGGCTCTAGCTTTCTACCTCCTAATTTGCTGCTGTTGTCTGGCTGTCTTTCCCCCACCCAACTCTGGATTGCCCTTCCCCCACTCCACATCCTGCATGCCCCTGCCTGAACTTTTAATGTTCATGTGTCATTTGGGATTGCTATGGCAACCCAACTGGCACTCTAACTCCATTTTTTTAAATGTATGTGCAGAAAAGTGCTCTTAATTTGGGGGGAGGATAACACCCCTCCCATAGTTTTCATTAAAGAATAGTTAGATTTTTCAGGAAACCTAGGGATTCCCTTGGGTTAGCAGAACCCTAAAGCATTTGTGCAATTAGTTTGGGGGGAGGATAACGCCCCCCATAGTTTTCATTAAAGAAAAGTTAGATTCCCCGCCCCCCCGGAAACCTAGGGATTTCCTTGGGTTAGCTGAACCCTAAAGCATTTGCTCTAGGGCTGCCAAGTCCAACTTGGGAAATATCTGGGGACTTTGGGGGTGGAGCCAGGAGACTTTGGGGGTGGAGCCAGGAGAAAGGAAGTGACATCATTTTGTGATGTCACATCCTGTGATGTTGCTTCCACATGCTGACACATGAACTCATGAAGTTTCCTAATCCTGAATCAGGCCATTGGTCCATCAAGGTCAGTATTGACTACTCAGACTGGTAGTGGCTCTCCAGGGTCTCAGGCTGAGATCTTTAATGTCACCTATTACCTGATCCTTTTTTAGCTGAAGAGGCTGATACCTCCTGCATGTCAAGCAGATGCTCTATCACTGAGCAACGGCCCTACTGAATCCTTCCTCATCTCGGCAGAATATGAAGCCCTAAGTGCTACACAAGTGCTAAATATGATTTTCATATCATAAGAACAGGAGAGAAGCCACAGTGGATCAGCCCATCCAGTACAGCCCATCCAGTACAACACTCTGTGTCACAACAGTGGCCAAAAATACCAGGTGCCCTCAGGAGGTCCAGCAGCGGGGCCAGAACTCCAGAAGCCCTCCCACTGTTGCCCCCCAAGCACCAAGAATTCAGAGCATCACTGCCCCAGACAAAGGGTTCCATTTAGACCTTGTGGCTATAATAGCCACTGATAGACCTCTGCTGGATGGGGACAGAGAGAGAGACAGACAGACAGACAGAAAAAAGAAAGAGGGAGAGAGAGAAGGAAAAAAAACTGGCAGAGGCACTTACTTCCATTTAGACCTTGTGGCTATAATAGCCACTGATAGACCTCTGCTGGATGGGGAGAGAGAGAGAGAGAGACAGACAGACAGACAGTCAGTCAGCTTTTTCACTTACTCTTGCCCAATTCCCAGGCTTTATTTCTGGCCCTTGTTTCACCCAGCTGTTGTCCATGTAAGTCCCATAACTTCTCCCCCCCCCCCCCCCCCAGCATAGGCTTTTTGGTGGCTAAAGAGGACCTTTGTCCTCCCCTTTTCGCCAGCAGAAAAGCTAGTTGGATCCATCCCTAACTTAAAATACCGGTTACTTGATGTACAAATGCTTTTAAAAATGCAGATTTTTACTGCTGGAGGGGGGGGGGGGGGGGACATGGTTGAAAGAAACAGCAAATTGGCATAAAAATGAGGAATCCCAACTTTTATTTGCAGAAGGGAAATGAGGATTGGGGGGACCCAAACAGCCAGGACAAGACATTTTAAACAATCCCACTCCCAGACCTTCTACAGGCAACCTCTCCTTGTGATGTTTACCTCTTTGGAAGTGACAGTTTATTCCTTTGACAAAACCACAGTGGACAGACAGACAGAAAAAAGAAAGAGGGGGAGGGGGAGAGACAGAGAAGGAAAAGACCTCGCAGACACCAACTTACCCCAGCAGTTTACTCAGTAGCAACCTTGCACGGAAGCCCTTCAGTAGAAAGAGCTTAGTCCCTCCTTAATCTCTGGGCGGGGCTGTCTTGCTCGATCAGCTCTTAAAGGGGAAATTTCCCTTTTAAGAAGTTCAAGAGGCCAGCAGGGCAGGCTCCGAGGTTCCCCTGCTGGCAGCCATTTTGTCCCCCCGGTGGCCAATTTTGGAAAAGCGGGGGAAAGCTTTAAAAATCGGTGTTTCCCCCGCTCTACCGGGGGGACTTGGCAGCTCTAATTTGCTCCCTTGTGTGAATTTCCCTATTTGCCCAGAGACTAGTTCTTGGATATGAGGTATAAATATTGGTATGCATGGCTCCATTGAGCAAAGTGTGAAACCTTGTGCTAGACCAGAGTTCTCCAGCGTGGTGCCCATAGGCGCCGTGGTGCCCACCAACACCTTTCCTGGCACCCACCAAGTGTTTTTAGAAATAGGTGTGGCCAAATGGGGTTCCTGCCCAGTTGGCCCCTTAGAGATCTGAGTGGCTGTACAGATTAAAATGACCATTTTCTCCAGGGGAACTGATCTCCGTCCTCTAGAGGTCAATTATAATTATAAGGTCTCCAGGCCCCAACTGGAGGCTGACAACCCTAATGTCAAGCTAGTAATCACAGGAGAACAAAAGATATTAATAAATACTCCAGAGAGAGAGAGAGAGAGAGAGCTACCTTCAGGATTATGGGGATTCTGTATACACTGGCATCTATCAGAACAGTAAGACTTTCTGCCCTTTACTTTTGAGGTGTGGACAACTCAACATGGGAGAGAGGCTTTCCCCCCTGCAGAATTCTTGTGGCCATCATAACTTGGGGTTTGGCTCCCAAAGCCCACTCCCAAGCACATTCGTTTGGAAGTAATTCCCAGTCATTCCCTCCTCTAAGTGTGCAATTGCATACAGATGTCTAGCAGCATCAAATTCCATGTGACAGAGGAGATTTAGGGTCAGGATAATCTGCGTATATGTGTGTGTTTTAATGAAAAAAGCAACCATGGATATAAATGAGGGGCAGAGGTAGGAAAGAAACAGACAGAACAAGAGCCTTTCCTCCCTCTTGTTTTCTCAATGAAATTTGCTCCACAGGGCAAAATATATAGGCAATATATGGGCGCCTATATACCATACCATGTGTGGAGGTGTCTGCAATTTGAATGAGTGAATTACTGGAATTTGTGCATGCAAGCTGAATGTTCACCCATATGGGTGCAGTAGGATAGCCACGTGAGTCATGTGACTAATGAAATGTTTCCTATGCTCCTCAGCAAGCATTTGAAACATATCTCATTAAGTTCCATCCCAAAGATGACTGCAAACGTCTCCAAGTAGCCTGCCTCTGTAGCAAGCAGAGTTGCTTGCTCGGCAAATAATTGCCCCCACCATCAGGGCATTACCATTTTGAAAATGGACTGAACCACAAGGAAAGGCAGGGTAAATAAATAAATAAATACAATTACCCTAAATAACTAAAGATACATCCTGCACCTGCAATTTATTTTTGTATGGGGCAAAAGAATTTGTCTCAGGCAAAATAATTGGCCACATGGACAATCACAAGCAGTCCTTTAACAATACATGGGCAGCATAATGTGTGAGGCCACGGCATTCCGTGATGGCCAGATAGTCATTTCTTGTCTTCCCAGGTGAGTAGCCATCGTGCATAGTCAGGAGCATGATGTTAGCACCGAGGGAGTATTGAAACTACATTCTACACCACCATCAGCTTGTGCAGCTGAAAAACTTGATTTTTCTGATCCTCACTTGCAAAGAGCTTGTTTGATTGGCCATACTCAGAGGGTCACAAAGTCGCTCACCAGGACACGTGTGGTCTGTCCTGTCTTCCCTTCTGCTGAGTGTGACAAGCTCCCTCCTTCTCCCAAGCACAAAGTAGGAAGGAGCATGCTGGAGGGTGGTCCTCGTAATAGTGCAGTGCTTTGGGATAATACAAGCACCTTCAAAGCTCTGTGTGACCCCAAATACAAGGGAGAAGGGGCTTCAGCCTTTGACTTACCCCAACATGCAGCTGGTTCTCCCCCTGAGGCCATTTCAGGTTGGGAAAATAGCATGGGTGTAAGCCTGGAGCCTCTTTTCCTTGTACTCTGGCTGAATGGGGTATTGCTTCCACGGGAATTAAGATGAACCCACAAGTCAAGTATGGCAGAAAGGGCAGGGAACTGAAACCCAACCTGTGAACTCTATAACATGTGAATCAGCAATAGGGATGGGCACAAACTGGCCCACAAACTAAAGTTCATGACAAATTTTGGGAGAGTCATGGTTTCCAAATTGAAGTTTGCGGCAGGTCAACCGGCATGAACTTTCCACAAACTTTCCAGTGGTTTGTGAATGGATATATTTCTAGACAGAGTATCTCCGCTCAATCAAAATGATTACCAAACTTCAGAGCAATGGGGGAAGGGGAGTAGAATTAGAGGGCATGTAGAGGAGCAACAGGGGGAGGCCCCCTGCAAGTTTGATGCCTCTAGCTTGCATAGGGTCCATTCTATACACTCCTGAACCTGCGTATGTCATTTCCCCAGAAAGCACTGTACTGGGGGTACCTTCTTTGGGGGGGGGGGGAGCATAACTTGGACCTGGTAAAATCAAATCCTCATCAAACCTGGAAGGCAGATAGAGTAGAGTCAGCTGGAGATCTCCAGCAAGTTTGGTGTCTCTAGCACACCGGGAGGCCCCTGTTCTACCATATTGTGAACCTCAAGAACCGATAGGGTTGCCAGCCTCCAGGTGGGGCCTGGGGATCTCCTGCTTTTACAACTGATCTCCAGCTGACAGAGATCAGCTCCCCTGGAGAAAATGGCTGCTTTGAAGGGTGGATTCTATGGCATTGTACCATGCTGAGCCCCCTCCCCTCCCCAAACCCCACCTTCTCCTGGCTCCACCCCCAAAGTCCCCAGGTATTTTCCAACCCGGACTTGGCAACCCTAAGAACCGAACTGGTTTTTTTGGTGCCTAAATATTTGTGATGGTTCATGGCTCACGAACTGGGTACACCATGAACTGTAACGAACCACATTTTCCTCATACATGCCCACCCCTAATCAGCAACCCCACTTTCATTTGACTCTGGATTCAGCTCTCATTTAGCATCTGATGTGATGACTGGATTGTCTTCCTGGCTTCATACTCTGTCTCAGGGGCGTAGAGTTTTGTAAATTCGGGGGGGGGGCTCTTTAGCGTGCGCGCTTTGTGCGCGCACTCACTGGGGCGATGCCTCCCTGCCGGGAAACCTCCGCACCTCTCCGGGCCCTTCCGAGGCTGGCAGCCGCTGCTGCCGGAGCCTCTCCGACCCCCACTCCTTCCCTCTCCCTTTGCCGGGAAAAGAGGGAGGGAGAGGGAAGGATGGAAGAGTGGCTGGGGGGGGGGAGAGGCACCGGCAGCAGCAGCTGCCAGCCTCGGAAGGGCCCCGGGAGACGCGGCGGCAGGCGCTACATTTTCCCGGGGGGGCTCAGTCCCCCCAGGAAATTTTGGGGGAGGCTCGAGCCCTCGAGCCCCCCCCCCCCCGTAGTCTACGCCTATGCCCTGTCTTGCACCTTTTCTGGTTTTTGTCTGTGTCCTGATGGGACTTCTGTCTGGCTACCAATGTGTCACTTGGCAATCTTGTAAAGACTTTCAAAATCCTTGGGAAACACAGATACTTTTAGCCGCCAGCATGCACTTGCTTTCCATCATGGAAGGCAGTTATGCAGACTACACTGTCTGGTCTGCCGTGCTTTTATGGCATTACCACTCTGTCCGCCATATTGATTTGGAAGAAAGCCACGACAGGCTGAAGTGCTACATAAAGCTCAGTCACCATGGACTGGAAAAATGTTCCCAGTTCTAACCATTATTGTTATCTGTTGTAGGTAATAAGCTGTACTTGCCACACAGTGCACTCTCAGTGCTTAAGTATTCCATAATGATAGAGTGACTTGAAGTCTGGGGTAATGAAAACAGCTGTTGATGGGAAGAGGTAACACCACTAGGTAGCTTCCAAGAATCTCAAATGATTCCCCAGCTGACAACCAGCTGGGATCTGCTTCCTGTTTCCATTTTCACTTCATTGTGTTATCTCTTCAGAAGTCATGAAATCCCGGCAGGTTAAACACATGATTCATCATCTCTAGTATTTTTCTTATCAGTGGTTGAAGAAGGAAGAAAAAGTGATTTTAAAAGTTCACGGAGACTTTCTTTGGCACATCTAATAGTCTTCGGGTGGATATACACACAGATGCACACAAGATGGCAGCTAAACAAGTTCTTCTATTATTTATGCATCCCAACTGACCATCAAGGGACATGCAGTGAAAAGATTAGTTTTCCATTTATTTGCTTGCATGGTTAAAACACGCACACTCACACAAAAGCATTAAATATTTAATGCATCTGTAATGCACTGCAGATGGGAACAGTACATATTTATGGAGGCTGTTAACCACATCTCTCCCACATTACTCTGATGGAGTGCATGCACACACTTGTGTGTGTGGGGAAATTAAACAGCCCATTAGAACAATTTATGAATAGGGCTTCCTCTGAGGGAGCTGTATCAAGAGGTCTGTAGCCAGTGCAGTGTGGCCCAGCTGATACCATCTGTTGGGTTATTCAGTGAAGAAGATTATATTACAATCCTTGGTAATGCCACGAGTGCGACAGTAAAACTGGATGAGACTTTGGCTTCATGCCACTCCAGAAATGCAGAGAGTGAGCGTGGTTTTCCACTGCTGGAGGTGGAGACTTGTCTTTGTGGAATTGAAAGAAATAAAATTCAGGAGCCTGAAATATATTAAGTTAAAATGGAGGGGAGGGGATCGCACGTCTCTCTAGGATATCACTCTCAGCCAGGCCTTCAAGACAATGTCGACTTTTAACGTTAGATAACTCTGAGTGTGATGGATCTCAGGATGGCTCCCATCTCATAGCTATCTGTTAATGCTCATTTCATTACTGTGACTTCACCTTTGGCAGTCTTGCCCGATTCGCTACACTTTCACAGCATTATAAATGATAGTGTCTTTGAAAAAAGAAGAAGGTGCATTTGATGGCTCGGCACTTGGAATTAGGGTTGCCAAGTACTGGCGACTTACCGGCGGGGGGGGAGTTGTTCTCCCCCCGGAGCTCTTCTGGCGCGTGCGACGACAAGGTAATGACGTCAACCGGAGGTGACGACAACGTAATGACGTCAACCGGAGGTGATGTCATTACACGGGGGAAAGTCGTCCTCACCGGACGACTTCTGGGGCGGGGTTCCCCCCGCCGGCTGAATGCCGGCCGGCTGATCGGGAACCCCTATAGCGGGGGATCCCCCACCCCTCGGGCTGACTTGGCAGCCCTACTTGGAATCACTATATTCTTCTGGGGAAATGATTGGTTCCCTGGTTTTTTAAAAAAAGTTAGATTAAATGTATTCAGAATATCCAAGTTCTCAGATGCCGTGACCCAGGTAGTGGTCATTCAAAAGAAAAGTCCATAAAGGACTGAGCATGTACTTTGCATTCAGAAGGAACCAAATCCAGGCCCTGGCATCTCCAGATAAAAAGATCGCAGGTTCTGACTACAATGGTACATCGTTTACAGGTTTGCCCTGTGTCTACCCAGGGTCCTGTTGATCAGATATATGCTGCGGGTTTAGGGTTGCCACCTCTGGGATGGGAAAAACCTGGAGATTTTGGGAGTGGAGCCTGAGGAAGGCAGGGTTTGGGTAGGGGAGGGACTTCAGTAGGATATAATGCCATAGAGTTTACGTTTCAAAGCAGAAGAATAGGAGGAGGAGGAGGTGGAGATTGGATTTATACCCCGCCCTTCACTACCCAAAGGAGTCTCAGAGTGGCTTACAAACTTCTTTCCCTTCCCCTCCCCACAACAGACACCCTGTGAGGTAGGTGGGGCTGAGATAGCTCTTTCCAGAGCTGTTCTTGAGAGAACAGCTCTGACAGAACTATGGTTTGCCCAAGGTCATCCAACAGCTGCAAGTGGAGCAGTGGGGAATCAAACCCGGTTCTCTCAGATTAGAGTCCGCGCGCTTAACCACTGCACCAAACTGGTGAAGCCATTTTCTCCAGGGGAACTGATCTCTGTTGCCTGGAGATCAGTTGTAATAGTGGGAGATCTCCAGCCACCCCCTGGAGGCTGGCAACCTTATGGGGGTTCCATGTTGAAGCTTAATTCTCAGTTGTGAAGGGCCACTGATTCAGACTGGGGCCACAGAGGGCAGGGAGGACACATTTAAACTTCCTCTCTCTGCACCATTTTCCTGATCCAAAATGGCCCCTGGGACTGGGAGCCACTGTTTGCCACAGTAGGTAAACACAAGGGTTGGATCCAGGTTATTTATTTAAAATATTTATTAGACACCTTTGTTCCTTGTGGAGCTCAAGGCGGCTTACAACAACAAAAGGGGATGCACAAGGACTCATGGGATATACAAGGACACTCTATCTCCTAGGTGGCCCTTTGTAGATTTTTTTATCTGCATGGAGCGCCATACATGATCCGCATGGAGTGCTACTAGGTATATGATGCAAACATGAAATGACTCAGTTACCTAGATAGAAAAATGCATGACAAAAAAACACTTTACAATATTGTAATGAAAATAGCACGTATGCTGTCTCCCCTCACAAACGGACTAAGGTAACTGTCCAGTATGAGTGTGCATTTGTTTGAATCCAAGCTGAAAAAATATCTGAAAAACACCTTACAGATATTTTTCAGGCATTATTTAAGACAAATACAGATAAGAGAAACTGACCAGCTACTGGTATAGCTGAGCCCGAATAAAGCCAAATTCTTCGGCTTTTTCGGGTATATTTGGCTATACCAAATAGCTGCTGGTGGAGAGGTTTAAAGGGCTGCAGAGATACTTTCAGTTTGCCTCCAAGGCTCTTTCCTGCCTTTTGCTCTGGTTTCCAGGGCAACAGGAGGGAGGGGAAAGAGGCATCTCTGCAGCCCAATGGCAAAAGCACCTTAGGGGGAGCTGTAGTGCCTTAGAGCCAATCATTGCAATGCTTTTGCAAATGTCATTGCATTGCAGGTTTGCAACTTGCAAGGTTGTTGGCTTCAGATGAGAAGTCCAGCTAAGTAACTACCTTGGTTTCCCCACCTGTTTCCCAGGGAACAGGAGGGAGGAGGGAAGGAGCAGTGGCAATTTGGCAAATAGGATTTCAGGTTAGGGAGAACACTCCTCTTTGGCCAATCACAGAAGTTTTTTTTTTTTTTTTTGAAATTCTTCTACACAAGGGCAAAGAGCATAAAAACAAGGGTCTGGCTGAGCCAGACTCTATTGCTGAGAGAGGTTTGGAGAGTGTGCACTGGCTTTGGCTTCACCTGCTGCTCTGAGCCTGACTCCTGCTGCCTGCGAGACTCTGCTGTGGAGTTTGGATCAGATTCTGCCTGCCTGCCTGCCTGGAGAAGAGTGAAGACAGAGACTGGTTTATCTGAACAACATTTTAAAAGAAATGTTCTTATTTTACTGTTAGTTGTTCTTTGGGCTTGATGGGTGATAGGTTGAGAGAGACACCAAGGGCCCCAGGCCTTTCACTTTGGTTTTTTTCTTAGGTTTTTGTTTCTTCTGGATTTGTGACTTGCAGTTATTTTCGCGGAGTTTTGTTGTTGTTTGGGCCTGATGGTAGATGGGGAGGCCAAGGGTTCCTTCCTTCTGCCTTGGTTCTTTGGAGCTGGTTTAAAACTTGGTTAACTTATTCATTTTTGGTTCTTTTTGGGGGGCATGTGTGTGTGTTTTGCCTGTTTTTTTTTAAAAAAATCTATTATTTTACTTGAATTTTCTCTCTCCTTCATCATCCTTCACTGTTTTGTCTCTTCTTTGGGGGAATTGGGGTGTGTGTGAGGTTTTGTTGCTTGTTTCCTCTGCTCCCCCCCCCCCTTTTGGTCTGGTCCATATATGGGAAGGGGCTTTTGGTTTAGGTTCTTCTTGCTTTCTCTTCTGTCAAGTCCTTTCCCCCACCTTTCCCCCAGTAGACCCCCTCCCCGTATTTCTTCCCTTTAATTTCTAGAAGGTTGTTTTTTGGGGGAGGGGGGTATTGAGGTTCACTGTTCTGTGTCCCAAGTGTGTGCTACTGGGCACTATTAGGTTGGCACTGAATTGTGCTGCTGGGTACTATTGCACTGGTTCTGCTGTCCTTACAACCCCCCTCCCCCTAACTCGGATTATGATTTTGTGCTTGGCATCAGTCCCGTTGAGCGGGCATTTGCCTCAATGGCACTGGTACATTGCAGTGGTTCTGTTATTTATTTATTATTTATTTATTAATTTAGATTTATATCCCGCCTGACCAACATAGCGGCTCTAGGCGGCTCACAACATTAAAAACAGTATAAATAATATAAATTAATACATTAAAATACAATACAATTTCAATCACAGTTTCAATTGGCGGCAAATTGCAAATATAGTCATTGGCAATCTAACTACTAACACCAGGGCGACAACAGCTTTCCCCGGCCAGGAGGCTACCACTAACTGTTGTTCCGGGCCTGGAGGTTATTTTGAGGAGAGGCTCCAGCAGCTATGATACAAATTTGGTGCCTCTACTGCAACCCCCCCCCCCCAACCACTGATTATACCCCAGGATAAATTCACCATTGACTTTAATAGTACCCATAAGGTATAATGGACCCCGAAAAATTCAGGAATCCTAAATATTTATGAAATCTGAATACAATATCAGTATTGGAATTCAGAAATATTGGGAAATACTGATATTTTCCAGGTCCAGTATACCTGAATCCAGGAAAAAAAACCTGATTTTTTTGTACACCCCTACTGTTCAGTGTTTCCAATGAGTTCAACAGAAACCAAAGCTTATAAACTAAAAGAATGTTGAGTGACGACTTTCCATTTGCTTTACCTGCATACTTAAATTTTATTTCTCTTTTGGGTGCATGGTTGTGTGAATTCTTCATCATGTTCTCAAATCCATATTTTCCACTCTCACAAAACTCGGTTTGAATATTAGCATGATAAAATATTTTAAAATCCAAGCTCCAGTTCCATGGGGCAAATAAACCACATAAGTATTTCATAACTTTCCCAGCAGAGGAAGGAAGTAATTCAGTCATCCCTCCATCTTGCCACTTCAAAATGGAACGTGCATTGGCCTTGAGTTCCTTCTGTTTGCATGGCCTTTTCCCAGAAATCTTATAGATTCAGACCTTGCAGTGGAAATTGTGAGCACTCAGTGCCATTCTGCTTCTTGGCAATTTGGTACCATCTTTATGTTTGAAACTTCAGTGCACCTTCCAGCTTTGAAATGAATACAAAGTCCCAGAGTGGTTGATGTGGGAAGCCAAAAGCCATTCTGTCATTTTTATACACCTGCAATAGTGCAGTAAACTAATGAGAAAAGACTGAAGGAACTGAATGTTCTTACCCTTAAGGAGAAAAGTCTGAGTACCTGCTATAGTCTGAATAGTAACCACTTGCTCTCAGTTTTGCACTAAAACCAGAAAGATTAAAGAGAAGGATTTTTGTTATGCTAAAGCTGGGCCAAATGGCAATAATGACTAGGGTATTCTGTAATTTTAACAAGGATGTCTGTCCATTATTTTGGGAGCTGACTGAAGGAGGACACATTTTCTTTTCTAAATGTTGAATAGTGCCCTTTCAATCCACTTTCAATGCACTTTATCGATCGGTTGCAAGCTTTTTGCCATTTCACACAGTAAAATCCAGTTGCAAAGTGCGCTGAAAGTGGAATGCAAGTGCATTATTTCGCATCCTAAGTGAAGTGTGCCTCTAGTTCTAATCCAGGACAGATCAAGAGTCTGGAAAATGGTGAACTGGGTGTAAGTCTAGTGGTACTCTCTAGTGCTTCTCTTTGGAATTTTGTTAGAAGGAATGTGTGGCGTTCCTATATCCAGTGGTTTCCCTTATGTGGATTTGCGTAAAACTGTTAACTACTAGATTCTCCAAGCCTTTATAATTGTTTTGGTATTCTTCCTGAATTTCTTTTCTGTTTCTGTTTCAGTAATCTTGATGTCAGCTAAACTTTTTTTACATCAGCTGCTGGAAGAACAGTAGAAAGCAGGTTCAGCTGGTCTCTTGGGATATAAATAGTAGCCCTGTTCACATGTTAGAGTGACTGCTCATACATCCTATATGAATGTACATACATCCATTTGTAAGAAATAGCCAATGCATATTCACTTTGCTGGTAAAACCAAGGACCAGTACCTAGATAAAGGTAGGGTTTATATCTGTTGTGGGTCAGCCAGGTCTCAGCAACAGCGAGGACTCCTCAGGAGAAGAAGAGCCTCAGGAAATCGTGGGTCAGCCAGGACTCAGGAACAGTGAGGACTCCTCAGGAGAAGAAGAGCCTCAGGAAATCAGCTCTGAACCACCAGAAACAAGTTCTTGTAGGAACAAGAATGGGAGCTGCCACCACCTAACCTGGGTAGAGACAGAGCTGTTGACAGAGACGGAGACATTGCTGCATATCCCAGGGGGCTGAGGGGAAGAAAGGGCAGCTGCCACTACTGCCACATTTGCCAGGTAGAAGAAAGGGAGAACTGGACCTGATGCTGCATGTGCCAGGCAGGCTGGCAGAGAGGGGGGAAGCTACTGGTGCATGCACTGGGTGTGTGTGTGTGTGGGTGGGTGTGTGGGAGCGTTGCCCTTGCATGAAGGCTTCTAATGATACAAGAAAAGATTTGCAACAACAGCTTACAAACAGCCAGGTATTTTATTGGAGTAAAAATATATACATTTTTTTTTTTAAAAAAAAAATCCAAACACAACACAAGTGGCAATTTACAAAAATACCACGGTTACAGTCTTTCAGCATTTAATGCAGTTAAAGAAGATTCTTCTTTTATTTTTATTGTTTTTAAGTGCAATGTTTCAAGAGACCACAGTATTAATAAGAAAATAGGCTGGTCCACTTTTTCCTTGCATCAAGCCAGAAAGGTTAAAGAAAGGTCCAAAACCCCAAGTCTGCCTATGAGCTGGTATGAAGCATGAGAGGAGCTTGCACATGTGCAGGGACAGCTGTTTGGCTCCAGCACTGTTTACCTTAAAACAAGCCAAACTGATTACAAAGCGTATTTCAAAACCATATGCCATGTGACAGAAATGGTCCCTGTAGCACCAAGCATTTGTCTAACTCTAAAGGTACACAGTTGGCAAAAAATACGAAGGGTTTTTTTTTTTAGGGTTTCCATGCTGGTAGCCATTATTACAAGGGTCATCATGATCACCCTGGAAAGCACAGGGGGACACACACTTGTGTCAGCCATCTGGGTTGTTTTACTAAATTTCCCATGAATCCCATCGACCGCTTCTAGCACCGAGCAGCTTATTTTGTACCTGCTGTCTGCTTGCAATGTGGTATGGGTCTCTCTCTCTCTCCCCCCTGCTGATTCAAAACAGGATGCAAGCCATTCAACAGCCCTAGGCAGCAACCAAGGACTGGGAACTGTTGTTTGTGAAAGGACTTGAGATCTCTGACAAAGATTTTGCAGCATCTTTGAAATGCTGTAACCTCTGGGGCGGTTGAGAAGCCGTGACATTTAAACCAGTCTCGTGTGGATTCGTATTTGTCATGAAAATGGTCCCTTTGATATGGGATTGTAGGAAAATTGGAAGTAATGGTAATAGCTTATATTTTGTATCTAGAAAGCACCAGGTTATTGTTATTACTAATCATATTTATGTCCTGCCCCTCCTTCAAAGACGTCATGGTGGCTTATTCCATGTGAACCTTACAACAACTCTGTGAGATGGGTTAGGCTGAGAGCAGGTGGCTGTCCCAAGGTTACTCAATGAGCTCTGGGCAAATAGAGATTTGAATACAGGTCTCCCTAGTCCAAATCAATGCTCTAACGGTTCGAGTTAATAGAATCTTCAAGTCAACATCTCAGGTTATCAGAGCCGAGACAGATTTTTGCCTGAAACAAAACAATGCTGGATTGGGTGGACTCTTGGTCTGACTCAGTACAGCTCTTCTCCTCACAGAACTGAGGTGAAATAGGGGATGCAGTTTTAAGATGTGCAAGGCAGAGGGAGAGAATCTTCTCCCTGGGCTGGGGAATTATCACCAGGCCCTTTTAATTTAATTCCTTTGCCATGTTTTTATCCCCCCCCCCCCGACAAAATGGAAATTTGAACCTTGATTTCCCAGATGATCTTAGCCCAACACTGTATCTGCTACGCCGCACTATCTACTGTATTTGTCTGGCCATTACTCCAAGGAGCCCACAGCATCCATAATTTTCCTTCCCCTAATTTTATACTCATAAGAACTCAATGGAGTGGGCAAGGCTGATGGATAGCAACAAACAATTGGCCCAAGATAATGCGGCAAGCTTCATGGCTTTGTGGGTATTTGAACCTAGGTCTCCCTTGGTCCTAGTCCAGCACCTTCACCACTACACCACACTAACTTTAATTTGTCACGAAGAATCTTCCTTCCAGCTTAGTACATGGAACAGAACAAGCTAAGATGGGCAGCCTAATGGTTTGGGTTGTAGTCCCATGTCAGTTTATAGAGCAATCCTATTCCTTTGGATTGGGCCAGAGATCTCATTCCAGTTGTCAATACTTTCCGTCGAGTTTGTGTAGGAACAGCTTGTATAGAAATAGCATCCAACAACTTGCATCCCTAAATGGGCATTAAGAACTTTGTGACGATGTAGAACCTGATGTCAAATATTTGATTAACTGTTGCCACTTCTAAGTGCTACAAAAGTGAGATGCTCACACAAAAGGTTCCCACCAATTGTGATCTAGTTCATTAGAGAGATTCATGCAGCTTCCATGTTTATTAGCTCCAGAAGAATAGTTTTGTTAGCCTATTGTGGAAAACTCAACTAAAAATTTTGTGTCATCTCAAAGAACAATAAAAAAGTATTGTGGCATGAACATTTGCTTGTCAAGAATCTATTTTGTCAGGTTGATGCTCCACACACCTACGCCACAACAGTCTTTAAAGAGCCCAAGAACCATTGCTTAGCCCCAGAAACAAATAATTATTTCAAGCACCCATCAGGTAGCTATCTGCCTGTAGAAACAGTGCAAAAACACACAAATAAGATTTTGGGAAAGATGGCTGAGATGTTGAAAAATATTCTTCTGTGAAATACTGGGAGGTATGGAAGACTTGTTCACCTGTTCAAATTTTGAGATCCCCCCTCCCAGCCTAGGGATACCATTCTTGGGTGATGGGTAGCTGAGAAAAAATATCAATGTTGACTCTGAGTGAAAATTCAGTATTTAAAATATCCCTGTGCAAGGAACTTCTGTCTCAGGGACAATGTCCTGGTAGTTCCACTCATCACATTTCATCCATCACATTTCCCTGAGAATACTGATTTTTTTTTCATAGACATAAATTTGCCTTCCATTTGCCACCAGCCACAGGGTGACACTGGTAAAAATTCCAGTAAAAGCATGATATGCAGTGAACCACATGGGAAAGCCACCACGGGGCAACAATTCCTTAATTGGGTCAGATCCAGCAATTCTCTTCTGTGAAGAGATAGTCTTCTTCTGGTGAGGGGAGTCTTCCTCCATGGAAGATTCTCACTTAGCAGAAGGGAACCTTGGGCTCCAACATAATATGTTAACCCACCTCCCCAGGTCAAATAAATAAAACGGATTGCCATGATTACACATTTCTTCTTTGTTTTGTATGAATTCTACCAATGTATTTATATAATTAAAATATTTTAAGACTGCCTTTCTTCTGACAATGGGGTCCCTAAACCATCCACCATCCAGGAGTAGGTGCTTAGCAGTTAAGCTTCAGAGAAAAAAAAGGTGAATCAGGTACAAAAGAAACTCCCAGATAACTGCTTACTACTATTTTTACCTTTTCAGAGGATCCTAGAAAATGTAGTTCAGAGTTGTGGAGTGTGGAACTATCAGTGCCATTCTCAAACTATGATTCCGACAATTCTTTGTAAGAAGCCATGGCAATTAAATTGGTATAAAGCGCATATACATTTGCAATGCCACCAGAAAATCAGCACCTTTCACTCCCTTCCCACTTCTTATCTCATGGACTGCAGCTAATTCAGACCTAAATCCATGACTAACTTCCAAACTATACAATCTTATTATTATTACAATTCAAATGACAATATCAGGTAGGCAGTTCCACCACCATGCTAATAAAAAGGTCAAATCCGGCAAAAAAAAAAAAATCCAGTTGCCAAACTGAGATGAATAAAAACTCAGTGCTCTTTGAAACCGACAGGATCAGACCTTAGCAGAAGGGAAAACTTAGTATAATAAGGACCTCAAAACTCTGTTTCTCTTGAAAGCATTCTTCCTTTAAAAAAAAGCTGTGCATGAAAATTACATGGATGTGGAACATCGCCTTTCTTTAAATAGTGCAATTATATGACATTTCCTATTATGCGCAGATCACAGCAATGGTTCGGATCTTGCTTATAGAGCAAAAAACCCGCGTGCATCTGCTCCAAGACCCCAAACCTGCAGTGTTTTACTCTTATTAGCATTGACAAAGGCTATGGTTAGGTTTTCGTCAGACATGGGCTTCATGAAAGATAATCCCCCCCCAGGCAAAATCGTAAGTACAGGAAAACACTGGCCCCAAGAGCTCAAGCAACTGGCAAGTGAGTGGAGACACAAAACCAGTCCGTCTCCTCTTGCTCACAGCATTTTTAAATCAATCAATGAGCATTTCAGAAGGAGATCTTGATCAATGGTTTTGTTAAAAAGCTAGCTGGTAAAAAGCTTTCTCCAAACAGCCGTCTAGCAATTTCACAAAAAAAAGAAGAAGATCCTGCTAAGCTGTGGTGTGTAACTGTAATGGTCAAGTATTTCGAGCAGCTCTAAGGAAACAAGGATTCTGGGTTTTGAAAGGCCATGGGTGAGGCTGTCTGGGCACATAAGAAAACTGGAATTGCATTTGGACATGGCACCCATTAAACAGCAAATTCTAAAGTGGGAACTTAGGGACATTCCATGGCCTGAAATGGAAAAGAAAGGTAGCAGACAGTCTCCACCAGGGGTCATTTCGTAGAAAAAGAGGTGCAGGAGCTCATTAGCATAACTCATTAGCATAACTCATTAGCATATTCCACACCCCCTAACATACCGAAAGTGTGTCAGAAGGCAACACCCACCCCTCAGGCTCCACTCCACAGGTGAGTGAAACTGACCTGCTCTTCCTCCATTCCTTTCCCCATCCAATACTTTGTGCAATAAAAATAAGCGCAAAGACCCCACCCTCATTCTCTTCCTGCTCCCTTGAAACCGCCAGGTTTCAAGTAGCCTTGATACCCAGGACATGTGCACCACCCATCCCTTTCCCTTCCCCTCCCCACAACAAGACACCCTGTGAGGTAGGTGGGGCTGAGAGAGGTCTTTTGAGAACTGCTCATGAGAGAACAGCTGAGAGAACTTGTGACTGGCCCAAGGTCACACCAGCAGCTGCATGTGGAGGAGTGGGGAATCAAACCCAGTTCTCCCAGATTAGAGTACAACTCCTGACCACTACACCAAACTGATGGAGTGGAGGCTGCTGAAGGGTTGGTGAAATTTCTCCAGTACTTATGTGCCATGTGCCCAGATAAAAAATGGTATACTTAGAAAATTTATGCGCCATCTTGAGCAAGTCTCTGGAAAAGCAGCACACAGTCATAAAAGGAACAATGATAAAATTATCAATATTAAAACAAAACATTAAAAACAATAAAGACCCTAGCAGGGCTTTCCCCGGGGCGCTGTGCCTCTGTACTGCTCGGGGAAGCCGAGGAGGGGGCGGGGCTTGGTCATGTACCCGCCCCCTGGGCTCTTCACTCCTGGAGCTGCGCTCCTGTGCGCTCCTGCTCCAACGGACCCCTGGTCTCCACCAATAGCAAGGGCTCAGATGGACTCCCTGATTTCTCCTCATAGGTCAGCACAGGTTAGGATGAGCACATACATGTGCAAGATTTTGTCCACTGAGGCAGGGTCCCATCAGCAGAGCAGCTGGGCACCAGTGGACTCAGCCTGAGGAAAAGACTCAAGTCAGCCTTGTTGGGTTTTCAGATGAGGACTGGTTGAAAGCTCAACTAATCCCTAATACTCAGATGAGCAGGGGCACTGAGATTGCCTAGCTGGAGTGAGAGAAGCTGTGCTGCTTCCTTTTCCTGGACTCAAACTCTGGGTAGAAGAGTCTATGGTGGCAAAAACTTTCCCAGGCTCCTGAGCTGTGTATGTATGGAAAAGGAGGGTTGGGAGGAGAGGAAGTTGAGTGCTAAAATTGAGGAGGGAAGGTGTAGGCCCATATAGAAGAGCAGAAAGGTGGGGGGAGTTGAAGAAGAGAAGCAAAATTGGAAGACAGGGCCTTTTTCTTTCTTCTCCCATTTCCCTTTGTCTATTACTCTTCCTGACTTTTTCTTTTTTGCAGTCCCTCCCACTCCTATATGCAGGTGACCTATAATGCAGATTATTTAGGGGAATTATTCTTTGGCCTATTACACACGGGTGTTTCCCCTCGCTTTCATTGTACATATCTGCCTGGTTTTCTTTTTTGCTCTGCATTGATTTTCCTCCCTTCAGCGCTTAATTCACTTTCTGGTTGCAGTTTTCTGAGAGTGTTTTTGTGCCAATTTCCCCCTTGTTTCACTTCCAAGCTAAAGATAATTTCAAAAGCATACAAATCCCCCCGCACTTTTGCTGCCCCTCAAAGGTCACTCTCCTACCCACATCGAGGTCCGCATCTTCTGCCACCCCCCCCCCCACCCTTCATTGGTGTACAAGCTCCACTGATTACTTTTCCCCTCATTGTTTTAATTTTTTTATCTTTTTACAAATGGCATGACTTTAGCGATATGAGACTATTGCTAGTCTTGGATCTCTGAATTAAAAAAAAAATGAATGGAGAAATCAAAAAGTTGTGCAAGAAAATGAGGCTTTGCAGCTGCTTGTCAGTTTCAAAAATAGTCTAGTCAATTTCGGTCCTTTGTGTTCCTTTTCATCCAATGAACTAATGCTAAAATGCATGCGCAAAAACTGAATCATGAGGACTGAAATGGAAGGTGCTTGCTGGATGCTACTGTGTAGCTGTAATAGGCAAGTGTGTTAATTTTTTTAAAAAAATTGGATGCCACCCCCCATATGTCACAAGTGACATTCCCACCCCAATTTAGAAAACTGCATTAAAAAAATAGCTGCAGAATAAATATACCAGAGAAAAAAGAATGGTGCATAAAGTGGCCACAGAATCCAAAGTCAAGCTTAAAGGTTTGCTGCTTGGAAAATCTGCAGCAAGCTGTGTGTGCGTAACGGGCCCTTATTAAAAGTCACTGAACAAACTCATAGAAGCATCAGTTTAAAAGAGCAATCTGCTGGTTATCCAGTATCAAAGCATGAGTGAGACTAGAAAATCAAAAATGTTTCTTTCATCCTGTGCTCAAGTGCTAAAAGCTGGTTGCAAGATGAAAGGAAGCTACAAGCAGTTTCTTGAACTGGTGATCTGTTTATAATAATAATTTATAGCCAACAGAAATCTAGATGACTGTTCTGGAGTGAAGAAGGGAGTGTTTTGGAGGGAGTCTGGGCCTGAATTAAGGTCGAGTTTGATATATTGTCTTGCAGCAAAAGGATTTTGGCTTGGAAGGGAGTGAAGACCAATGTGCATTTATACTGGTGGTATGCCTGGACCAAATGAGGAGGGAGCACTCACTGGAGAAGACTCTGATGCTGGGAAAGATTGAAGGTCAAAGAAGAAGGGGACGGCAAAGGATGAGATGGTTAGACAGTGTCATCGATGCAATGAGCATTGAGTTGAGCAAACTCTGGAGGATGACAGAGGACTGGAGGGTTTGGCGTGATGTGGTCCATGGGGTCATGAAGAGTTGGACTCGACTGTGCGACTGAACAACAACAACAACAACATCAATGCCTGGACGATACTCATTTAATTAACTGTAGTTTGGTGCTAAATTACAATTGTTACCACGCTCCAAAACTTACTACCATTTCCCTGAGATGCTAGAGACTGGACAGACCAATCTAAGGCAGAGTATAATTGCTTTTGTCCAGAAGCAGAAAGTAGGAGGACAACCTTTTGTGTACCCTGGTTGTTCTAAGATCTCAGAATGCTGAAGAAAGGTGCCTCTGGCAAACAGCTGTACACTCAGTAGTCTCTTTCTTGAGAAGAAGGGAAGGGGGAAATGGGAGAGTCACTCTCAGTCATTTGGAACTATCATCTCTCAGCCTAACCTAACTTGCAGGGTTGTTGTGACAATGAGATGAGGGGACCATGTGCCCTGGCTTAAACACTCTGGGTATAAATGCGAGGAACAGAAACCATTTTCAGATATTTTGTCTATACATACCAGGAGGCTGGCAATTGCACATATTGGGAGCTTGCTGCTCCTGATATATACGTGGATGCCATGTTGTCTGAACAGGGGCAACATGCATATTTGGGGCAACATGCATGTAAAGGTTTGCCACACGTGAACCAAAAGCCCAGAAAACCCAGTGGTCATTTTTTTTGCAAACTGAAGCTGTAAGCTATATAGGGCAAATCTTATCTATTTAGGTTAGATTCTGCTGGAAAATATTCTCACCAGCCTATGAGGCCATGTTTTCATTTTGAGCCTGGATACAGAAAATGGTCTCCCCCCCCCCCCCCCCCAACTAAAGGCAGTTTGAGAAAAGGATGGCTACTTGTCCTGTGCGCACTCATCCTACTTTGGCCTCTTGTGAACAGGTTTCTTGAGTTTTAGCATCTTTTCAAAACCCCGAAAAAACTATTTGGCCCGAGGTGATACTTACGTACATCGTGGGAAGTGAAGTGTTCCTTTGGCTACTTTAAACCTTCTGAAAATGATGGCCTGCCTCTCGCCTTAGAACTGGCATTTTCCATCCTCTAAGGGCCGATTCAAAGAGTCGCGTCTGGGTTCCAACTCGGTTTCCCTGTGGTTGCACAGTAGCTGCAAGGAATGGCTATTAAAAAAAATTAAGCAGAGCCTATTTGGGCTCGGCATGTTGCCGCATGAAGAAGATGTGGTCCTGCCTCCCCCCCCCCCTCTGCACTATTTTCCTGCCCCAAACAGCACTGGTGGGGGGGGTGATTTTCCCTGTTTTTTGCAGCTCCACTACACAAAATATGCCATGTGATGCAGCAAAAATGGGGAAATAACTCCCCATCGCTGTTTTGGCGCTGGAAAATAGCTAGGGGAGGCAGCGACCATTCCCCCCCCCCCCTTCCCGGTGGTGTTCCAAGCCCAAACTGGCTCTGCTTTATTTTTAAATAGCCCTTCCCTGCAGCTGCCCTGTGGCTGCAGGGGATCTGCAATTCTTTAAAAAAACAAACTCTAGTTTGGCCCGATGTCTGCCATCCTCCCCCACCCCCAGCACAGAGCAGAAGTGGATGCTGTACAGGAGGGAGCCTGCAAAAACAGACCGACGGGGTTTAGCCCTGGCAATTGCCGAGGCAGAGAGAGAGAGTCACAATGGGTCGCTTGTGAAACAATTACGGTGGTGCCGTTTAGACTACAGATCAGGTTCAGCATTTTCATGATAAGCCTTATCCTTCGGGGACTTCTGATAATGCTTTTGTAAACACGTGCTTGGGTTTTAAATAAAACAGAACTGGGGTTTTTCTAAGTGGAAGATTGAATGCTAGGGTTATTTTCGCCAGAACGAAGGCTGTAACACAGGAGATGTGTAGCAAAGGAATGGAGATTTTTCTTCATTATTTTAATATAATTGGCCTCTTTTTTTAAAAAAAAAGAAAAAAAAAGAAAGCAACATATTTTGCTCCAGATTTTCTTTTTTAAAAAAGGAAGAAATAGTGACTGCAGTATTTCAAAACCTCCACATTGGTGGCAGAGACAGGGGATTAAAAGCCATAGCAGCTGCTAAAGTGATCCTAGGCTCCACAAACCAACAGGCAGGCAGATAGCAAAACTGAACAGCCAGGCAGCAGCTGCTCGACGGATGCAATAAAGTGGAGCGTCTCTGAGCAGGTTGACACTGAGCAGCAAGAAGAGCTGGCTGGCTGGCCTTCGGTGACCCCCCTACGGAATCCTCACAGTTCACTGGGCTAATGGGTCTTTCCCAACTGCGGATTAATGATCTGAGACATTCCAAAGGCAGCTTCCAGCCAATCCAGCACCACTGACAGCAGACGGGCAGCTCTAGCCTGCAATCCTGTGCACAAATCCCGCCACCCCCCCCCCCCCCGCCCTCATCAGCAGCAGTGAAAGGCTGAAATTTTAAGTACTGTTCAGTGAAAGCAAATTCCCTACCCAACCTAGTAGGATTTTTGTTTTTAAACACAAACAAATAATTGCTTTAGGATCAGATTGTAAATGTCCCGCGAGAGTTGCCAGCCTCCAGGTGGGGCCTGGGGATCTCCCGCTTTGACAACTGATCTCCAGCTGACAGAGATCAGCTCCCCTGGAGAAAATGGCTGCTCTGAAGGGTGGACTCTGTGGCATTGTACCCCGCTGAGGCTCCTCTCCTCCCCAAACCCCGCCCTCTCCTGGCTCCACCCCCAAAGTCTCCAGGTATTTTCCAACCCAGACCTGGCGACCCTAAGTCCTGCACTGCCTAAGAGATTCACTAGGGCAAATGATTGTGACAAAAATCCTTCCTGTATATTTGGTTGTTACTTCTCCCTGCAGGGGGAGATGCTGGTGTCATTTTTTTTGGTTAAGGGTGTGATCACACGAGCAGTTTGGCCCGACATAGCCACCCCTTCCCTTTGGATCAAATGGGTGTGATCAGATGTGCACATCTGGCTCCTGTGCCCCAGTCATCCCTACCTCATGCTAATATGACTCCCATGTGGATTGAATAGCCACCAGCAAGTTTCAGTGGCTACCTTGGTGAGGTGCTTCCATGGGGGGTTTCCGGGCGTCTGATTGCCTGGGCACGCTATGGAAACGCATGAGCAGTGTGATCTTTTCTCTCTGTTTCTGGCACATCCACAGCCTAAGTTAGTTCCTCCAACCCATGCCCAGATCAACCTTTCTCCAGCACTGAGTTATTTTTTTTTAGCGATTTATGGTCAATGCCCTCCTCAGCCTACTTTAACACTGGCCACATGGCACCGACTAATGCATTTTAAAAAATGTTCTCTGTATTATTGTATGATCCTTGGGGCACTGAAGCCTCTACAGAAACAGAACATGTATAAGGGAGGAAGGGGAGAGAGAAGACAGAGAACTGAGGTCAGGATTTGTTTCAGTACGATGAGTTCTGGAGCCAGCGTGGTATAATGGTTAAGAGTGGTGGACTCTAATCTGGAGAACTGGGTTTTATTCCCCACTCCTCCACGTGAAGCCTTCTGGGTGACCCTGGGCCAGCTACAGTTCTCTCAGAGGAAGGGAATGCAATTGCAAGGCATTTTAAGAGTCCTTACAGGAGAAAGAAACAAGATATAAAAACCAACTCTTCTTCTTCTTCTTCTGGGTGAAGACAGCCATCATAAAAAGCAGCCTCTCCAGGAATGTTTCTGCTGGGGTGCAAGCCTAGCATCCTTTCAGCTTTCCAATTAGGGCTGCAAAACCCCTGGCTGGAGAAACATAAAATAAGTGGCTGCCAGCAAATGGCATGACATCACTTCCAGGAAAACCCAGACGTTCCAGCCAATTCCTAGAGAGGTGTGATATTACCGGTTTTCCAGGAAGTGATGTCACACTGCTGGCCAATGGCCACCCCCTCAGCCTCCTGCTGGCTTGGCAACCCTGTTCCCAATGGAAATGACAGTCTGCAGACCAGCAAACTGTATACTAATTTAGGGTCTGTGGGTCGTAATAAAGATTGAGATATACTAAACTGTAAATTTTGCCTTACATTTCAGACGAGCTATCTTTTTTAAAAAAGTAAAATACTGCCTCTGCTAATTTGTTTTGTAAACTGTTTGTAATGGTGGTGGTGGGGTAGTTCTGGGTGACATCAAAAGGGCCAGCCAATCTATGCCATCCAGACTTAGTCTCTGTTTCAGATTTGAACCATCCCCTCCAGCACAACTACAGAGAAGAAAGGTACCTTTTAACTGAAGGCAATGAGGATGCTTCCAGAGCAGTATCTTGTGGGTATCTTCTGTTTAGGATCAGGCTGGAAATTTCTGCTATTTTCAGTGAGTGTGTTCATATAAGAGAGCAGGTTTTCCCCACACCCAACCCTGGAGAATGGGTTGATTCTAATCTAGTTCAATACAAGCAGAACTGCAGTCTGAGACTGGGATCATTCCCAGTCATAAATATGAAGCACAATATATATATATTGATGCGCTGTGGGAAAGAAGCAAAAGCATACTAACTTGATCTATATTTTCATGCTTGTTGTCGGGTAACTTCCCTGCAAGAGCAAAGGAAACCTCAAGTGTCTTTTGTCAAAGTGTAAAGCTGGCTCGCCAGCTCCGAGTTGGGAAATACCTGGAGATTTTTGGGGTGGAGCCTGAGCGGTGGGTGTTGCCTTCTGACACACTTCTGGTGATGTCAGGGAGTGTGGCATATGCAAATGAGTTATGCTAATGAGCTCCTGCACCTCTTTTTTTTTAACGAAATGACCCCTATTATATACACACACACACATACATATACATACACAAACTTTTAGTTGTGCTGCAAAACCAGAAAGCTTTCCTGGAAGTGGCTGGCAGCAGAATGCATCCCGTGAATGAGAGCCTTCTTTCATCCCCTGTTCTTAGATCAAGGTCTTGAACAATAAAACCGAAAAATAAAACACATGTCTAACACCCCCCTTTGACACTTCTCTGCAGCCTCTAGAAATCAAGCAACAAAGTAAGCACGTCGGGAATATCAGAATCCGTTAAGGTCTGAATGAGATCAAGTTCTTGCAAGCACTGGGGTTGGTTTCAGCCTTTGGATTGTTCATGGGCAGAACATTTAGGCATGCAAGCTGGGGATTTAAAGGGGGAAAAATGCCCTCCCTTAGATTTCGCACTATGCATTCCTAACAGCCTCAGTCAATGCAAATTTACAATTACCAGCACCCTGAGTTTGCATGCAGAAAAGTCTCTGATCTCATCGGAATTCTTGGCCAGTTTGGGCCTATCTCATTGACACAAGGGCGACAGCAACCCTGTCAGAAAAACAGATTCTAGAGGAACTGAGCACGGAAGAGCAGCCACAAGCACCAAAATGCAGGCCTTTGCCCATTGCCAGCAGATACTCAATATGCATCACGAATAGGGTTGCCAAGTCTGGGCTGGAAAATACCTGGAGACTTTGGGGGCGGATCCAGGAGAGGGTGGGGTTTGGGGAGGAGAGAAGCCTCAGCATGGTACAATGCCATAGAGTCTACCCTTCAAAGCAGCCATTTTCTCCAGGGGAGCTGATCTCTCTCAGCTGGAGATCAGTTGTAAAAGCGGGGGATCCCCAGGCCCCACCTGGAGGCTGGCAACCCTAATCACGAAGCTCTCCCATTTTTAGTTCCTTGTGTGAATTAAAGGTTGGCCTTACTAGTGCCAAAGGCTCTGTTTTCTTTCTTTATCTGTGCTGGATTTTTAATACTTTGTGGCAACAAGATATTAGACGGTCCTAATAACAACAAAAAACAACAATGACAGTAACACACAACCCATTCCCTAGCTGCACACAAAGGTAGAGATCTGCAAAGAGCTCAGTGAAGCTTTCTGACCTGGCTCTAGTGGCTGGCCCTTAGCCAAACAGGCCAGCTAAGCACTGGCCATTAACCACCCGTGAGAGGCTTGCTTGTACAAAGGTATCCCAGCCAACCCAGGGCCTTGCATGCAAGTTACTCAGTGGCTCCCACTGCAGGTGGGCTACGCCCATTCTTCACTAACATTACATTCAGATTATAGTACTACAAGAAGTGGGCCTGGGAGAATTGGGGTGTGTGTGTGTGTGTGTGAATCCCATATCCCCCCCAATCACTGAGGCTGGCAAGGCTGCAGGCCCCATCACCTACCACTTAGCCTGCAGTGGCTGCCAGTGTCCTTCACCACTGTGCCCGGGTCCACAGTGGCTGCCTGCTGGGCTCACCTGTGGCCTCCTCCTCAATGTGGAGCTCCTCCTGCTTCTGCAGGCCAGGAGCCATGGGGAACATTAGACCCCTGCGAGTATCGTGGGTCCCACTTCTTGTATAGATATAATGAATAGTACACTATGTGTGTACAGTGTCATGAAGTCGCAGAGCTGCTTCTCCATGGCAAGGGGCTGACATGAAGTTCCAAAATAAACACAAGAACCTCCGACTTGCTGCTTTCTGCCATCCCCTGAGCTGCTGCACAGACTCACATGGTTTGCTTATTCACGGCACTAGGGGGAGGGAGGTTCAAGCCTTCAGTTCCTTGATTTAAGGAGGATTATAGGGCAAAGTTTGAGAACCTGGATGTGCTGAAATAAGCAGCAAAGAACAAACCCCATGCTGAGCAGGGGAAGGAGAGACCTTGAGCTACAAAAATGTGGTTCCAATTAAGCTTTTCTAAAGGGGGGGAAAAAACACCCCACCACACTGAAACGTTAAGGTGACACTACAGTTATTTTTCTCTGACCCCTCTGCATGGAAAGAATGTCTGTTATGTCTCCTGCAATCTGCCCACAGTCCTACAGCCTCCTAAAGCCATGTCTCATTCCAAGGGGTAGCAAGGGGATCTAGTAGGGACTGGAAAGAAAAACAATGCAACAAAGAGAGCTGATCAGGGGGCATCATTTCAGGTTTCACTAAAAAAGAGGGAATGGAAGGGTTTACCATCAGGAGAGGCAAGACTCACAGCAAGATTGAGAACCTTCCTCTAGGACAATGGGCTTTAATGGTTTGGGACACTCAGGTGGGCTGCAAAGCCCATCTGCTGGGTCCTGAGTCCCTGCAGAACTGCAATTTTTTGGAGGGGGGGGGGGAACCGCCTTATGGAAGAAGCTGCTGCTGGTGCGTGAAGAGGAAGGGTTCCATGCCTCCTGCCATTCTTTGTGCCTACTCCAAGAGGAACAGCAGGGCAAGGTCACTCTGCAGTGGAGGAAATTCTCCCACGGCTCTCTCTTTTGGCTTGTTACTCACTATGGTACATCTTCTGGTGCCTGGCATGTGTTTTCAGTCTTGGGTCTTCTGTTTGTATTCCTTCCTTGGACTTTTCCTCAACCCCAGTGAGATCAGACCCTCCCTTTCTGTCACATGACTCTTAGGTCACATTAACCTATCAGAAGCTCTGCAGTTCAGCGAGTTCTAGACCTAGAAAAGCTGAAGATCCCTGTCCTAGGATAGACTCTACATTGAATTTTTAAGAAGAAGAGAGATTGGATTTATACCCCGCCCTTCATTACCCGAAGGAGTCTCAGAGCGGCTTACAATCTCCTTTCCCTTCCCCTCCCCACAACAGACACCCTGTGACATAGGTGGGGCCGAGAGAGCTCTGACAGAAACTGCTCTTTTTCAAGAACAGCTGTGCCAGAACTATGGCTTGCCCAAGGTCATCCAGCAGGTGCAAGTGGAGGAGTGGGGAATCAAACGCGGTTCTCCCAGATTAGAGTCCGCACACTTAACCACTACACCAGACTGGCTCTCGAAAAGTACAAGGCACAGAATGCAATCTGAGTTGTAAAATGGCAGCCCCAATCTGACTATGCTGTGGGGACCAGTGAGATATATTCTCCAGTCTTTCTCCTTTTTACTTAAAAAAAAAAAAAGGGTGCTGCATTAGATCCATGCTGTGCAGCCACAGGGATGTCCCACTCTGGGTCACTAACAATGTAAGAAGCCCAGAGGAGGTCTGCATAGATCCAGAGCTCCTTAATGATGGGAGAACAAGGAGACAGACACAAAAGCATCCTCCAGTAAGAGTGACAGGTACAATTGCCTCCTTTGTGAATTACAGCTCCTTTCCCATCTGATGCCTCCAAGAGGAGAATGGGCTCTGTCAGTTACTCCTCTCCTTTGTATTTATTATTAAAAGATTGCCTTGTAAAGGATGCTTTTTGTCTTCCTCCTCAGCTTAGCCTTGTGCTAAACATCATAGTTTTTTTTTCTCTGCAAATCTCTAGGGTTGCTAGTTCTGCACTGGCAAATGGTGAGAGATTTTTTTTGGGTGGTGGCTAGGAAGAGTGGAGATCACATCGTCCATGACACTCTAGGAGTTTCCCCAGTCTCTGTGGTAAAAACAATGTCACTTCTGGGTGGAGGTTTGGAAGATGTCACTTCTTGGTAGGAATCCCTACAATCTCTATGGTCCTTACAAGACAGATTGTGGAGAATCCTAGAGTATCACCACTGTCATTATTTCCCCCACCACTATTTTTTCTCCTGCTACTGAAATAACTTAGGGATTGGGGCCAAGGGTGGGGGTTAGCTTGCTGTGGGCAGGCAAGTGGCAAGCCTGCTCTCGGAGCAGAAGAACTACATGTTCCTAACACCATGCTTTCCTCAAAATACTAACACAAGGTTGTGGGGTGAGGGCAGTTGTGAGAAAGGGCTGCTTAATCCTTTCCCCTGCATCTTCTCCCCCAGACTGTTTTTCCTCCACCCTTTTTGAGACCATCTAGGGAGGGGGATGGCTTCAGGGTAGGGTTGCCATCCCCCTGATGGGGGCAGGAGTTTACCCGCTTTTGGGTGCCCCAATCTGCTGCTGCCCAGCCAGCTGGTGGGGGAGCACCACCCCCGAACTGTCCTGTCTGCGCCAATGTGCTCAGCACAATGACATCATCCAGAGGTGACGTCATCATGCAGGGCACATTTCTGGGGGGATGCTCTAGTGTTTGAGAAAAAACTCTATGGTTACCAAAGTCTCGGTGAAGAAGAGCCCCCCCCCCCCCCCGCCAGCAGCCAGTTAAGTCCTGCCAACCCTACTTCAGGGTAGGGTTATGAGGGTAGGCAAAAGTGATGGATGAGAAGAGGATGAGTCACCTGCCCCAGTAACTGCCCACTGCCTCTGCATTCGTGTTACCTTGACAGACACTGCTTTGAAAGCATGTTTGTTGATGCAATATCTAGTCCTGTCCTGACAATCAGCCTTAATCAGCCTTTCTGTGTCTTTTGTTACCTATTGACCCCTTACTTAATCATACCATGGCACAAAATGATGACCAGAATAAACAAGAAGAAACCCTCCAAGTGCTGCCCATCTACCTGTAACAGGATCCTGCCCTCAGCTTCACTGGGTTCCCCCTACTTTGGCAATGGCACAAAGGCTTCACAGAAGGCAAAGCGGGCATCCTGGGAGCAAAGCCCATGCTCCAGTCCCTTTACCTGATAGCCGACACTCCTTCGAAAAATTAACTCAGCCATAGACTGCTGCATTGTACATTCTTAGATGCCAACGTAAAGGACCAAAAGAGAAAGTGAGTAAGAAGGAAGGAGAAAAGATGGGCATTTTTTAGGATAGGAAGGAGAGATTACAAATGGCTATTTGTTTTAGGAGAGCTGGCCCATGCCCCGTACTGATCTGAAATGACAGATATGAGTAACATGTTTTTATATTTCTAACCACACATGTAATAGAGAACAAAAGCGCTAGAAATGGTCTGCTGACTTAGGAACTATAATAAGAGATGAAATGGAGGCTGCCTAGAGATGCCAGCCTCCAGGTGAGACCTTGGGATCCCCTGGAATTATAGCTCATCTCCAGACTACAGAGATCAGTTCCCCTGGAGAAAATGGATGCTTTGGAAGGTGGACTGACTCTATGGCATTGTGCCCCACTGAGGTCCCTGTCCTCCCCAGGCTCCAACCCCAAATCTCCAGAAGTTTCCCAAACTGGATCTGGAAACCCTACCCCCTGTCCCCTGCTGGTGGCCAGAGGGGGACCTGGCAACCTTGAGGCTGCCAAAATGGTTTTCTGGGCTTGGGCAAAACAAACAAAAAAAGGAAAACTATACTCAGCTTCCCCCCCTCTCCTCCCAACACATCTTATTTTGGAGGGATTCTGTGAGTCCTTCACTCAAAAACATATGCACAGAGTTGCCAGGTGGGTCACCCACAAGTGATGACTCCCCCTCCTCTTTTGAGTTCCTCCATATTGGTATCCATTAGCTGCCTAGTTATGGCGAGTGCGTCTACTGCTACAAGCTTGGTCTGACATGACACACCTGGTGAGAGCCCGTCTAAGACAGAAGAATGTTCATATTCCTCACACTGAGCAATAGTTAGACAGAGTCGGCCTGCTAAGCTTCAAAATACCCAACCGTGCTTGGTGGAGGTGGCCTCTCCTAACTGAGGTGAAAGGGCAATGTGCGTGAAGAAGCACGAGTTTAAGTTTTGGGGAAAGACAAAGAGAGGAGCAGACAGGAACGGCTGTGAACTGGGTAAAGCATCTTGGGGGTGCGAGATCTCTCCCACAGACCATCGGATGTGAGGCAGCAGATTAACCACCCTGAAGGGAAGCCTCCTTGCTTCCATTTGTGCTCTCATGTATGAATATAGAAAATAGTACAAGAACGGCACAAGTGTCCATTCTCCCACAAAGGAAGCCAACCCCAGTAGTGCTGCCCCTGGAACTTCCCAGGGAACTGTACAGTGCCGTCCTTTCCCTTTGAGAGTCTGGATGAAGCTTCCACTCACAATGGATTGGATACAGACTAAACTGACAATTTCCACCAATTCCCCCCTTCCTGTTGCATATCCTGCTCATGTCATTCCTCAGGGTTCCCTGTCCCTCAAGGAGCTGGATTTTGCAGGCTGCAGCGGAAGTAGTGGGTGGGGGGGTGGGGGGAAGAGGAGAGGAAACAACCATTCTGCCATAGGGAAATTTAGTCTGGCTACAACCCACTGTGCTATAGTTTTAGTTGGCTTGTCTTTAATACACTGGAGAAACAAAATGATTAGGCATCACCAGACCTCTTCAGAAAGTAGCCGCTTAGATAATGTTGCTCTGGTTTCTTTCATTCTTTAGTTTTCCCTTTTTTTAGTGTCAGATTATAGGGTTGCAATCATGCGCACAATTAGCCCCGACATAGGCACGAATGCCGGGTGGATTAAAGGAGCGCAATCAGACAACATCATCTGGGAAGCGCCCTGCAGCTGTCGGCAACCTGTTTTGCTCCACCGCACAAGCGGAGTTAAAAGACACCTCAGAAAGTCCGGCAGCAAACAGGTTGCTACAGGCCACAGACGGACTTTCCCGCATCTGATTGTTCCAGGGCACTCTCACGGCGTTGGGATGGTCTGATCGGGCCATCCTGACTCCGTGCCGTTGTTTTTTTCCCTTCTCAGTATGCGCATCATCACCCACTCCATAGGGAGCCCTCAGGGCTGAGGTGTGAATCATCGATCCTTCATTTAAGCGCATCGGAGACAAACAGCAAAAAAAAAAGCACCACCTGACTCACACGTGGTTGTGTCTGATTACGCAGTGGCGTGCTGTGCCCACAGCTTCAAAAGATTGTGTGATCGCGCAACTGCGGGTCAACTTCTGCCGGAGGAAATAGCCTCTCTTCCCCCGGTTTTTCTTGCGCGTGTGACCGGAACCTAGCAGGGTAAATTTAAACCTGATTCCATACCATTTGCTTCTGAGAATTTCCCTAGCACAAGATTCCTTGGTTAATCCCTTCTCACAATTTGAGCAGGAAATGAGATGAGATACTCACGGCTGCCACAAAAAATGACAACCCTGAGTCAAGTTCTACTTCCTCAGCCCACAATGTATAATTACGAAAAGAAGTGATACGACCTCACAGTATCATTCCTTTCCCACCCCCACCTGCCCAAGCAACAGACACAATAGGAATGGGTTTTCTTAACTGCACATTAAGAGCAGAGGAATGGGAATTTGAGGCAAAGCCGCTGGTTTTTGTAGCAAACCCACTTTCTCGTCACATCTACTAGTTTCACTATTAGCTTGACTTCTTTTAATGACGATGTTTTTAAAAATTGTATGTTTTTAAAAATTGGCAGAATCACGCTGAAAACACTGGTTTCAGGGTTTGTTTTGCAGAGATGTAGATATATACATACACATATAAAAATTCAACATATATACAGTATAAATATAATAATGTATTTAAAAAATAGAATTTTTTTGCTCTAAAGACGAATACTCCGTTTCTATAGACTGAGCAGATATGGACAATGTGGGTCACATGACCAAGTTTCCAGTTTACACGGGTCCCTTACTAGCTGTTTTAGATTCCAGGGGGATGGGCAGTGGATAAGATACCCCGGAGGAAAGCTGCTTAGAGAACAAGCTGTCACCTTGGCTGCACCGGTGAGTGTAGAGGGTTCAAGTCGGCGGTGGACCCTTGTATCTCAGCATGAGGTTGAAGGAGCGTGCAAAATTGTTGGCGAGCTTGCAGCTGTGGGTCTCCTCCACAAGAGGGAGCAGGAAGGCCAGGAGGAGCAGGAGCAAGAGGAGCAGCTGGAGGGGGAGTGCTGCACAGCAAACCCGACGTAGGAAGGAACAGACACCTCCTCCTCGCCCCTGAAAGACACAAGCCAAAAGAGGGAAAGGGTTTACAGGACACATTTGCCAAAGGTTGGCTCTGATGGCAGTTTGGATCCAACAGGTGAGGGATGTGTCTGTATGCCCACGACAGGTTTTGACTGCCCTTTCTATGTATGAGATCACTTTCCAGAGGAAAGTCTCAGGGTTACTTAGAGTTTGGGTTTGCAGCCTCACAATCACCTGAGCCCACCATCATCAAAATCTACTGGTCACTAAGAACATAAGAGAAGCTATGCAGGGATCAGGCCAATGGCCCATCCAGTCTAATACTGTGTGTGACACAGTGGCCTAAACTCAGTGCCATCAGGAGGTCCACCAGTGGGGCCAGAACTCCAGAAGCCCTCATACTGTTGCCTCTCAAGCACCAAAAATACAGAGCATCACTGCCCCAGACTGAGAGTTCCATCTATACCTTGTGGCCAGTTTGATGGAGTGGTTAAGCATGCGGACTCTGACCTGGGAGAACCGGGTTTGATTCCCCACTCCTCCACATGCAGCTGCTGGTGTGACCTTGGGTCAGGCATAAGTTCTTTCAGAGCTGTTCTCTCAAGGGCAGTTCTCAAGAGAGCTCTCTCTGCCCCACCGACCTCACAGGGTGTCTGTTGTGGGGAGAGGAACGGAAAGGGATTGTAAGCTGCTTTGAGACTCCTTTGGGTAGTGAAGGGTGGGGTATAAATTCAATCTCTTGTCTTCTTCTTCTTCGAATAGCCACTGATGGACCTCTGCTCCATACGTTTATCCAATCCCCTCTTGCAGCTGTCTATGCGTGTAGCTGCCACCTCTTCCTGTGGCAGTGTATTCCCCATGTTAATTACTCTTTCGGTAAAGAAGTACTTGCTTTTATTTGTTCTAAGCTTACTGCTCATTAATTTCATTAAGTGCCTCTTGTATTTTGAGTTCTTGTATTTTGAGAAAGAGAGAAAAGTACTTCTTTCTCTACCTTCTCTATCCCATGCATAATTTTGTAAACCTCTGTCATGTCACCCCTCAGTTGTAGTTTCTCCATGCTAAAAAGCCCTAATCTCTTTAACCTTTAATCATTTAGTTGCTCTTTTCTGCACCATTTCCAATGGTTTTTTGAGGTGCAGTGATCGGGACTGTACACAGTATTGCAAATGAGGCCATACCATAGATTTATTTGAGAGAAATGTGGTTGTGCTGGTCTTTTTAGACAACTCCCTGTTTACATAAATGCTAACCTTAATAGCATTATGGTCACTGTTCCCAACTGATGCTATCCCATTTACATCTCTCACCAGGTCTTGAGCATTACTTAAAACCAAGTCCAGGATCGCCTCCACCCCGTAGGTTCTGTGATCATCTGCTCCCTGGCACGGTCACTGAGAGTATCTAGAAACCCGATATTTTTCTCCTGACTTGGAACACATATTGGCCCAATCAATGTGTAGGCAGTTAAAATAATCTATTATGATACAGTTATTTCATCTAGCTGTTTTCCTTAATTTTCTTGCTATATTTAAATCATCCTCTAACCTTTGACCTGGTGAGCGATAACAGACTCCCAGAGTTAAGCTCTGGCCCACAGATCAAAGGCCAGTGGTAAATCTCCTCAACACTCCCCAGATTCTTACCATAAACCAAGAGCAAGCATAAGCATTACCACTAAGGGCATAGGTAGCCAACCTCGGGGGGGGGGGGGGCTGGAGATCTCCCAGAATTACAACTGATCTCCAGACTACATAAATCACTTATCTATTTATCACTTATTTATTTAATACATTCATTTCACTTTTTCTGAAGAAAATGGCTGCTTCGAAAGGGGGACTGCATGACATTAGAACTCACTGAGGTCCCTCCTCTCTGTAAATCCCATTCTCTCAAGTTCTACCCTCAAATCTCCAGGTGTTTCTGAACCCAGAGTTGGCAACCCTAGGGCACACAGAGTAAAATAGTGACAAAAAAAGCCCCAGCTCCTGGTTATCCCCTTGTTTCAAGTGAGGCTGAGGGGAGACTTGTTATCTGTTTCAGACATGACACTTTCCTAGAATGCCTCACAAAAATTGTCAGACTGAAAGCAGAGAAATTTATTTTTCCCATGCCCACCGTTCAAGTGATATGAATAGCTGTGTCTGCTTCCACAGGGCCTGTCCAAATCTCGTGGAAGGTCACTGAAAACCAAGATTTCTGGGTACTATGAAAGGCCTTCTGTGAATCAAGAGATCAGATACAGTTGGATGTATGACAATTCACCAGATACTGTTTCTCTGTGAAAACCACTTAGTGGAATTTTTCCATACAATTTCTCAGTTTGGGCTTATGTGAGGAAGAGCAACAGTTACCTTTAGTATAACTGAGTGATTTCCAAGTACCCGCTGCAATTTTTCCAAACTGCTCTCATGCCAGACAGGCAATTTGTGGCTACTGGGGGAAAAAATACTAGTTCTGGCAGCTATTCTGTACCAGTAAATCAAGAGTTTCACACTCAGGGCATTCTCTCTGCTTCCTGTTTGTATACATTTTGTGGTGCTCAGGGTGTCCACCATTTTTGGCCTATTCAGTATCTGAAGCAAGCCATGGGCCTCCGCTGAGGGACCAGGAGGGCAGCAGAAAGTTCCCTCATGGCAGTCAGGCTCACTTCTTTTTCATTATTTCCTGAACAAGTCTCATATTTTACAAGATGCCAGAGAATAAAATGGGAAGTAGAACAGATGGTGAAATTTGAGTTCTTCATGAAGTACTCTTTACAACTCTGTCTGCTGTGCGGCATTTGGTCATTCTAATAAGGCAAAGGGAAAGAAAGGACGAAGACTAGACTCCAGCCCTACAAAAATGTCTAATTTCTCTCTGAGAACACTAGAACAAATAATTGGGTAAGCACAGTTTCTGCTGGTTATTACGGTACATCTCACAAAATGAGTGGAGAGCATTCCTATGCCTTTGAGATCTCCAAGACACCAAGAGAGTATTCAGCCATCCTATTCCCCATCCTACTGTTCAACCTCCCTTCAACCCTGTTTTCCTACTAGTTGGGGCAAAGCTTAGGGTTGCCATTCCCCTGGTGGGGCCAGGAGATCCCCCGATTTTGGGGGTCCCAATCTGCCACTGGCCAGCTGGCTGATGGAGGAAGCCCCACCCCTGAATAGCAGCCTCCCACAGGGATGCCGCTGATGCAATAACATCACTGGTAGTGACATCATCATTCTGGGGCCATTGCGCGGCAATGCTCTAGCATTTTGGGGGGCGGAGTCTCTATGGTTTCCATAGAGCTTTTGCCCTGAATGCTAGAGTGCCATCGTGCGAAGGCCCTAGTGCGATGAAGTCATTGCTGGTGATGTCATTGTGTAGCAGAAAAAATGTTCAGACAAGGAGTTAGGGCCCCCTGTCAAAGGAAAGAAGAGATGTGGCAACCCTAGCAATGCTAGAATCACTGCTGGCCTACACCAGGCAAGCTGGGAGAACTCACTTACCTATTTAGGCCCCCTGCTTTCCTTCCCACTGGGGACCCAAAGCAGCTTACAACGTTACTGTCCTGTTTTTTTCCTCACAACAATGGGAAGGTTAAGGGTGAGAGGGAGGGACTTGTCCAAGGTCACCCCACGAGCTTCCATGTCAGAGGGTGGATTTTAACCATGGTCTTCAAGGTAAAGGGACCAGGAGGAGGTATGTTGGCTGTATACTTTATTTCAGAAACACAGGCATTTCTGAGTTAAAACCAGACCCAGGATCTTCTCCTCCTCAGCCTCTATGCCCTGTTGTTGGCCCTCCAGAGGCACTGGCTGGCCACTGTGTGAGACGGAATGCTGGACTAGATGGACCACTGGTCTGAACCAGCAGGGCTCTTATGCTCTTGTCTCAGTTCAGTCTCTGATTGCATCTTGGCTAGGCTGAAGCATAATGGCCACTGCACATATATCCTTCCTTAATTTAGAACATTTATGCTCTGCCCTTCTGGCAGACTCCTCAAGAAGTTATAATCAATGGCTTGCATTCCACAGAAAAGGTCAACTAGCAGAAGTGTGGTGCAACTTTTTTTTTTTTGCCAATTCCTCCCTTATGCTGCTCCTGGAGGTTCCCTTTCTTCCAGGTGTAACACCTCGGGGTCCTTATGAGCGACATTCTGGGGGGAGGTGAGGAAGTCCCATTCTGCTGATGGAAATCCCTTCCACTAGTGGAGATCTGCCACCAAATCCAAGCCAATAAGTGAAAAGAGTACTAGAAAAATCCACACACTCAAACAAGCAGTAATTTTCAGTTGAGGACTAAAATGAAATAAAGGAATTACATATGACAGGCATGGAGGGCACAACAGCACAGACGGGTAGGTCCAAAACCAGCCACAATAAGACCAAAAACATTTACCCTACTACCATCATTTTTTTTAAAAAAGCCCAGATTAACAGCTGATCAAGGGCATTAGGAACCAAAAGCTTTTGCCTGCCTCAGTGGGGATGGTAAGAGGCACAAAAAAAACCTGCTGGCTGAAATCATTAAGATGAACTATATATATATATGCCAAGTTCAATAATACAATAACCATATAACAAGATGAAGTCAAAGTAATCTTATAAAAAACAACAATAGTGCAGAAAAGCAAAGTCCCAGAAGTTACAATGTGTCTCACTCCTGTTGTATCATAGTCCAACTTGACATGCATTCATCATAGAGTGGTCTCATATAATTCCTGGAGAATTAATATTTTTGAAATCCATAAGCTAAAGAGACGTGTAGTCTGGATGCAAGCTGCCGCATTCCGAATAATTCTTTTTCAAAACCAATAGGTTATAGTGGGACCCAATCTCAATAATAGTACACACAGAAACCAATTTATTCAGTCAGAAAGGATCATGAAATGGTCAGAGCACTGATCTACTGGAGGTTAGTATTGTCCATTCTGAGTGGAAGCGGCTCTCCAAGGTCTTAAGCAGAGGTCTTTCACATTACCTGCTACCTGATCTCCTTAACTGGAGATACTTGGAGACTGAACCTGGGATATTTTGCATGCAAAGCAGATGTTCTAGGGGGATGGGGGCTGTGGCTCAGTGGAAGAGTGTCTGCTTGGCATATAGAAAGTCCTAGGCAATCCCTGGCATCTCCAGATAAAGGGTCTGGCAGTAGATGATGTGAAAGACTTCTGCATAAGACCCTGGAGAACCGTTGCCAGTCTGAGAAGACAATACTGACTTTGATGGACAAAAGGTCTGATTCAGTATAAGGCAGCTTCATGTGTGTTCTACCACTGAGCCCCTGGCCAGTCCTGGCATTCTGACAAAAGTACCTGTACTTCACACTCACATTCTGTGAAATCAGCTTCGATGCACACCTAAATATGCAGATGTGTGAAATGGCCAGAGCAACGATTACTCTCTAGGGCTATTTTCCAAGAAATGCTTTCTGTTGATCAGAATCTTTGATAGTTCAGACCCTTCTCGGCTACTTTGGAGGCTGCAGTTTTCAGTCATGCATTGGACAATGTTGATATGGCCGCGAGAAATCATGGCATGCATGCAAGGGCGTAGACTTTCCCATTTCGGGGGGGAGGGGCTGGGGCTGGGCCAGAGACATTACAAGCCATTGTCTCCAGGGGAGGCTCAGCATGTCCTGGAAAAGTTCAGGGGGGGCCCTCCAGCTCCCCAACCCCCCTGAAGTTGACACCTATGTATGCATGGGTCACCCCTGTGTATGGCTTCGGGCATGCATGCTGCAAGTATTTAAAGCCAGGATATGGCCAGGGACTGAAGGTAAACGGCGAGAGATCTAAGGGCCCTTGGCCAGTGGCCTTGATAGATTAATCCAATGGAACTGGCCTAGGATGTTTTGTGCATTTTTTGTTCTTTGATTCTGAATACTGTATTTTGTAATTTAACTGGCAAATTTAAAGTGCAGTTCTGATAAACAAGCAGCACAACTTTGTTATTTCCCACTGAAACCCAGTGGAAAATATCTATCAGCTACCCTCCTGAGGCCAACAGCCCTAAGAGACGTAATGTAAATTTAGTGCTCTGGCTACACTTTGCCTGCCACCCCTTGTTTGTGCCTGATCATGCAGCGGAGGTTGGAAACTGAGCATTAATGACTCAGCTGGTCGCCATGGCGATGCCTGGGCTGTCACAAAATCAGTATTGTGATGTCTATGCAGGATCAAGGAGTGGGAAGCTCACACTGGCTTGTGACTTAAGGACTGATCAGAATGTTTTGCCCTGGCTCCTGCAGGGCATAAAACTCCTCATTGCCTCTAACGCTACTAAGGATAGTCAGATAAAGCACTGGGACAACTGAGCCTTGGAGTGGGGAGGTTAGGAACAAAGTCGGATTGAGTACGAAAAGAGAGTTTGCAGCCTGTCCCTCAAACATGGGATGAGCACCCCGGTTCCCCCCAGGTTTGCAAAGGAACTGGGAACTTGCATGACCCCCAACAACAAAACCAGAAGCACAAAACTGTCCTGTGGATTGGGGGAAGTGCCTTTGTGACATCATGGGTTCTAGCCAATTGGTGCAGATCAGAGCCAGCTGATGTTGCAGACTTGCTGCACTATTTGTACAGAGCAAACCCCTCAAGAGGATATACACTTGCGGTGCACTCTTAAACAGGATTGCATATGTTTCATCACACTGATTCTGATGGGCTTAGAAATGTGTAACTCTGTTTAGGACTGCACTGTTGAATTTCCAATCCAGTCCTCTTCTATACAGCTGTCCTTCCCCTGGCAGCTCTCACACAAGCTTCTTGCAAGGTTCAATTGCCTAAAATACTGACTTACAATCAGTTCCTGTCAGTGGATCCCATATGCCAAATATGGCTGGGAGTTCATTTTGTTTGGCTCTTAACTTATCTCTTTCCTCCAAACACCTGACCATTAGCAATGGCTTCATGACTGCCACAACCAGCCGCAGGAGAGAACAGAAAGTAATTACATTGGAATCACAAAGAAAACTTAAAGGCGCAGCAGCTCTGAGAAACCTCTGCAGCTCTTTGATTATCTCCACTTGAAAACTGGTACTGCAGTAACGTTTTAGATTAAAGAAAATCCCACCACAAATCAAGTCTGAAAAAAAGACAGGAGGTAAGCAGGGCAAACAATGGGATAAAATAGTTGCCAATAAAATTGTTGAGATCCTTTGTTCAAATGGCGTGCATGAATCACAGCCATTTCAAATTAAACTGCATGGGGCGGAGAATGTGGATAGAGGGAGCTTTCTCCCCCTCTCCCATAATACTAGAACTCTGGGGCAGCCAATGGCATTGTTGAAAAATAGGTTCAGGACATGCACAAAGGAAATACTTATTTATTCAATTAGTAATTCAACTGTGGAATTCAGTGCTAGTGGAGGTAGTGATAGACCCAAACATGGATACGTTTAAAGGGGGGGTTAGATAGATCCATGGCCCATCAATGGCTGCAAGCCATGGTGACTTAAAGGAGTGTCCCTCTACAGTAGAAGCAAACCACTGAGCACCAGTACTGGGGAGGGGAGGGCCTTGGCCTGCCTAATGGACAGGCTGACCCTGGTTATCATGCACCTGGGACTTCTTTAGCACTTTCCATCTGGTGATTGTTAACTTCCTCCAATATATCAAGAAAAACAGTTCTAATATTAGAAGGGGGGCGGGATCCACTCCAGAACTGGATACAGAAGTTGGCTGAATGCTGCTTATATAGATATCTACTGTAACTACTCTCCTAACAATGGTTTGCCCCTTTCCCTGGGAATATTAAATGTAATCCTCAATGAGGTTATTTGACCTTAGAAGCAAGACCTAGGATTCCCAGTCCCCCGGTGGGGGCAGGGGAAACCCCACTTTCACTAGGCTCTTGAGGGAAATCCTGCCCCCAACTGACCTTCCTGGGTGACTGCCGGTAAAACCGGAAGTGCGGGCCCTGACACGAGGATGTCACCCAGAAGTGACATCATCACGTCAGGGCCTGAACTTCCAGTCTCTTGAAAGGACATTGGGAGCCCTCCGCCGGCCAGATAAGTGGACCTGGCAACCTTTGCAAGACCACTGCTTGGATGGGGAGACAGTTGGCGGAGGGGGCTCTACTACTGGTATCCACATTTCACCTTAGTACCGTCAGTCGCATTGCAAAAATGTGTTGCTTGCAATGTGCTGTTCTACCACTTACGGTATGACCACAAGAAGTTACTATATCCTGAGTTAGCAAATCATGTGCTCCAGTGCTGAGCAACAACCTCTTCCCAGCTCTGCATCTCCATTTGGAGCTGTCCTAAACCCATGGCAATATAAGCAGTTTTACTCCCAGCAAAATCTAGTGTATTAGCACTGAGCCCTAAATGGAATGCTATATGCTCTTCCTGATCAGGAGTGAGCGCAGTCACTTTGCAGTGACTTCCTGGATGGTTAAACTGATTTGAAGATCAATTATGACTCCTAAATGAGATTAAACGGCACGTCCTTTTTTAAAATCCATCTGCTCCATTAGATTACAGCATCTCAAAGGGAAGCAATTAGGTCAGCCATGAATTTAATAAATCCTAATTATTTTGTTTGTACAAACAATGAAGGCCAAATCTCTGGCACAGCAAGAAGCTATAATTAGGGAGAACACTGCAGATAATAAATCAAACAGGTCTCCTAAACCCCATAAATAACCTGCTTTGATCCCCCCCCCCCCCGCAACTGATGCTTATACTTTCAAGGAATTGGAATTCAACCTTTGAAGCACCATTTATCATCATTATTTTTTAATATTTGTTTTTACAATGCTCCAAAGTCTGCTGAAAGCCAGGAAGGTTATTCCATTACTGTCAAGGTGCTGAAAAGACACAGTGCCTCGAGAACACAGCATTTGCTTTCTCTAGCTCTGTCCTCCTAGTCTCCTCTTTGAGCATGAATTTATACTGGCTGAATGTTCTCATTCATTTTGAGATCCTTTTCATGGCTTTAGTGGTCAAAGCAGAAATTTTTGGGGTGTGTGGCTGATTTCTTTTTGTTTTAAAAAAACAAAACAAATTCTAATTCTGCAAACTATGCAAAGCAGAATTGTTCAGGGGATGCATTTTTATAAAGAGAATAAGGCTGTGGTCCAATGGAACGGAGGGAGCTTTTATAAAGAGAATACGACTGTGGTGTAGTCCACTGTTTATGGCGTGGGCTATCTTGTTGCATTGCCTTCGACTTTTGTGGTTCCATTTTCCGCACTGTCTATGATATATCTTTTCCAATACTTCTTTCTGCATTGTTTCTAATTGTGATGCTAATCCTTTCATGTTGTTTATTAGACACCTCAAGCTATTTGACTACATTCTCTTACGCTTTGTAATCTGCCTTGAGTCTCTGTGAGGAAAAAGGGCTATAAGTAAAGTAAATAAATATACTCTACTCTGAGCAAAGCAGGGTAAGTTTCACCACAAATACAAACAAAATGAAATGGGGTGGGGGTAGAGAGGGTCTTGGTAATTCCTTTCAATTGTCCCTTCCAGAGGGGGAAAAAGTATTTTTGTCTCAAGGTTTGTCACTCTCCCCATCAAGAATTAAATATGGTTTGTTGTTCTCCTAGGGCATATGAGTTGCTTAAAGAGATATTTCTGACGCTGGAGCTACCATATTAGCAAAAATACTTCGGTGGTCTTGAAAAGGGACCTGACGACATATGATTCCCCAGCCCTGTAAACAGCCTGGATCCAAAGGATTGTGCGAAGGCCGTACGGACCCCTGCGGCTGCAAAGTTGCCCAGGGGTGGACCTGATCCGTCCCAATTACCCAATGCAAGGAGAAGCCACCTTGGTGGCCCTGACTGGGCTGAATACTGGGATAGAACTGTTATAAATAAATACAAAACACATATTCTTCATAAAAATTAAACATTAGCAGTAGCTAAAGTTTCCATAACAATTCTATGACACGACATGGGAATCTGCTTTCCAAATAAATGAAAATGGGGAAAAAATCCCACTGGGCCGGCACAAGCCTTTGGTCTGCATGAAACGGCTGAGTGGATTCCTGCAAGTCGCTGTGGTGGTTCAGGGCCACTTCACACATCATGAATATAAGGCTGGACATAATATCCCACAGGGAATCCCGATGTGCCAGCCTCACATGGGAGCTACATTAGAAGAAGAAGAAGAAGAGATTGGATTTATACCCCGCCCTCCACTCACTTGGAGTCTCAGAGCGGCTTACAAACTCCTTTCCCTTCCCCTCCCCACAACAGACACCCTGTGAGGTAGGTGGGGCTGAGAGAGCTTTTTCCCAAGCTGTCCTTGAGAGAACAGCTGGTACAGAGCTATGGCTTGCCCAAGGTCATCCAGCCAGGTGCAAGTGGAGGAGTGGGGAATCAAACCCGGTTCTCCCAGATTAGAGTCTGTGTACTTTACTACTACACCAAACCACTACACCAAACTTAGAACAGTATTGACTCAGTGTATAAGGTAAGGCTACATGATTTACTGGTGTCAACGCTGCTCTCATTTCTGCATCTGTTTGAACTGTGAGTATGAGGATGATCAGGAGCCTGGAGACCAAGCCCTATGAGGGAAACCTGAGGGACTTGGGAATATTCAGTCTGGAGAAGAGGAGGTTGAGGGGGGACATGGTTGCTCTCTTGAAGTATTTGAAAGACTGGCACTTAGAGGAGGGCAGGGAGCGTTCCTGTTGGCAGCAGAGGAGAGGACTGGCAATAATGGGTTTAAATTATGGGTGGAAAGGAAGCAGCTGGATATCAGGGAAACACTTTTCACAGTAAGAATAGTTCAGAATTGGCTGCCTAGGGAAGTGGTGACCTCTCCTCACCGGCAGTCTTCAAGCAATGGCTGGACAAACACTTGTCAGGGATCTTGCATAGAGCAGGGGGCTGGACTAGATGGCCTGTATGGACTCTTTCAAGTCTATGAATCAGGGAGGATCGTGAGGCACTCCAGAGGGATCTGTTGAGGATGGGTGAGTGGGCGTCAACGTGGCAAATGAGATTCAATGTGGCCAAGTGCAAAGTGATGCACGTTGGCGCCAAAAATCCTAACTATATAAATACACGTTGATGGGGTCCGGACTTGCAGAGACGTACCGAGAGAGAGATCTTGGAGCCATAGTGGATAACTCAATAAAAATGTTGAGACAATGTGCGACTGCAATGAAAAAGGCCAACGCTATGCTGGGGATTATTAGGAAGGGAACTGAAAACAAATCAGCCAGTATCATAATGCCCCTGTATAAATTGATGGTGCGACCTCATTTGGAGTAATGTGTAGAGTTCTGGTTGCCACAATGGGAGGTCTTCTAGTGTCCTGGCCCCACTGGTGGACCTCCTGATGGCATCTGGTATTTTTGGCCAGATCCAACATTGGCTTCTCTTATGTTCTTATGATCTTATGATTCTATGTGCAGCAGCCAGAAGCTACATTGGCTGAGGCTCTCTGATGCACCTAAAATCTACATGCAGCATGTACAACTGAAGGGTGTACCTACTTTAGGATAGTGTACACTGCATGTGTACCCAGTGCAACTACCCAATGCAAGGAGCAATCTTGGAGTGCAGTAGTGAAACTACAGCAGCACTCCCTGCAAATCTAGAGGGAGAAGACCATCCTGTCCCCTTGCATTTGGTGTCTCTGCCGTGATTGCTTCCTACGACAGCAGGTTTCCAAGCCCTGCCTAGGACAGGGTCCCCAACCTTTTTATGTCTGTGGGCACATTCTGGAATTCTGACACAGCACAGTGGGTGCAGCAACAAAACCGCTGTCAAAACTGGCTGCCGCAGGAGGTGGAGCCGGTAACAAAATGATTGACAAAGCTTTAGTTCAGTAACGCAGTGCAGATCTCTGTGCTGTGGTGGCAGCTGATGCCAAAGCAACATTTTAAAGAAAATCTGCACAGCCAATCAAATCTTCAGCAGTGAATCAGAAGCCTTGCTGGGTAAAAGCCCTACCTGGCCTTACCCACTTCCTAAAAACACATGGCGGGAGCCAGAAAAGGTGCTGGCGGGCTTCATGGTGCTCACAGGCACCCGCCGCTGGGACCCCCTGGCCTGGGATGTTTGAGGTTCCTTGGACATTCTTCAGAACTTCCTTAGGAAGAAGATTAAAAATGGCAGTCAAGGCTCCATGAAAATCCACTTGCCCACCCCCTCCAATCTTATTTATTTAATTAATTTAACATGTTTGTAGCCTGCCTTTTCCCATGACATGGACTTGCAATGTTCAGTGTAGACTCCTCGGTGCAATCTAGCATGCACTGTCAGTTAATGTGGGGTTGTGGCTGTGGTTGTTGTTGTTGTTGTTATTATTATTATGCCCAATCCCTGCTACTGCAGGGCTCTGGGCGATACGCAACATTTGATAAAAACTTCAAAACCATAGAATAAAATACATAAACAGTAGCTAATACAGCAAATCTAAAAGAATCAGATGGCAGAGTGTCACGATTTCTTCTCATTCCATACTGCAGCCACCTCATGGGTGGGGTGAAGAGGAACACAGCAGACTGGAGAGGAGGAGAGAGTGCCACCCAGAATGGACACCATTGCCGTCCTCAGCCAAAAGCCTGGAGGAACATCTCTGCCTTAAAGGCCCTGTGGAAGTACATACAGTCCCGCAGAGCCCTGATAGTGTTTGGCAGAGAGTTCTACCAGGTTGGGTCCAGGACCAAAAAGGCCCTGGCCCAGGACAACCAGGTATCTTTGGGGACAGGGATCAGGTTTGTCTGGAGATTCTGGAGGTTTTTTGTCATCTGGGCATGGAACAGTGGTCACTGGGGGTGTGCAAGGGAGGTATTTGTGAATTTCCTGCATCGTGTAGGGGGTTGGACTAGATGACCCTGGAGGTACCTTCCAACTCTATGATTCTAAGCAGAGTCGGCCCTGGCTAGTATTTGGATGGGCAACCTCCAAGGAATACCAGGGACGTGACGCAGAGGCAATCAATGCCAAACCTCTTCTGAAACACCTCTTGCCTTAAAAACAAGTCTAGCTCACCACCTGGTGGTACATAATGCTAAAACAGCTAGAACTTTTGGCTGCCAGATAATCTTAGGATCTCCTGCCTATACTACACACACTGCCATACGATAATTAGTAATTATTATTCAACAGGAAAGTCAGTGTGGAAAGCTGAAAATCCTGGCTTTACTGTGGATAGATGTGATTATTCTTTGGACGGGTGAAGAAGGTGTCCTTATGTATACAGATGCCACCTTGAAAGTTTTGGGACATGCAAACGGAAGCTGAAAACCTGTGCATAAATATCCTGGGAAATATTTAGGGAGTTTGATTAAACTCCTGTTAAAGCAGCAGGAAAAACAAGACCGTGTTCTCCCTCACTATATGAAGATTTCCTGCAATACTGTGAGAAGCATCGTCAGAACGGAAAAAAATGTTTCACTTTCTCAAAAGGAGACTATAAACCAGTCTGAGAATGTTAACCAATGACTTAGATCAACCTATGGAAAACCATTTCCCAAGACAGAAAGCATTTGAAGTACTGCAAAAGGAAATAAAACAATTTTATGAAACGGTTTTGAAAACGCATTTTCCCCCTCATCCATAAAATGTTTTAGAAACACCAACAGTTGGATAAGGAAGGAGAAGAGGAATTCTCTTGGATTTAAAGAGGACTAGCCTCCATGACAGGAAATGAACCTGAGTGTCAAAAGCTGTCTTGGGAATTAAAGGGTCTGGGGAAAGGGAATAGAGAGGGCAAACAGAGTTAGAGAAGAGGAAGGAGCAGAGGTCCATCAGTGGCTATTAGCCACAAGGTATAGAAAGGAACTCTCAGTTTGGGGCTCTGTATTTTTGGTGCCTGGGGGAGGCAACAGTGGGAGGGCTTCTGGTGTCCTGTCCCCACTGCTGGACCACCTGATGGCACCTGTTATTTTTGGCCACTGTGTGACAGAGTGTTGGACTGGATGGGCAATTGGCCTGATCCAACATTGGCTTCTCTTATGTTCTTAAAGAGACCATTCTTGCAAAACACTTGGAGGAACCTTAAGGGAGATTCAGATGGTCCAAAGCCATTTGGCCTCACAGCGTGGGAAACCAACCCCATGCCCACAGGAACGGTGCAGAGAAGTGAATTTAGCTACAGTCCTGTGGCCAAGATTGGTATTGTCATTCCTTCACAAGCATTTAGAAATACAGGGATGATGCATCTTCCCTTTTTTAGGATATTAGTTAGCTGGTTCCTCAGAAAACTGGTCAAGGAGGCTTAGAACAATGCAATAAAACAAAAATCAGGGGAAACAAGAATTAAACATTAATACTGCATTAAACTGTAGAAAAGCTGGATATTTGATGCTTAGGCTGACACTCAGATGTAGACAACTCTTTATAGGGTTACGGGTGCCATTCTGGAAACTCTTCAGGTGACTGGGAGTCAATGGTGGGTTTTGAATTAATCCTAAAGCATCTCAGATGGGATGACTGTGATGGCAGGGAGGGGAAAATATGATATGGTGTGTATATGTGTGTGCATTGACCAGGACGCTAGTCAAGGCCCAACATGGAGATTGTGAAGCTGGCACATCGGATTGGTAGACTTGGGTCCTAGGAACACATTCTGTGTGCACTAGGTTGTCTCTGCCTCTGAGTGTGCCTCCTCTTCTGCGAGGACTTCCATTTGCATAAGACTGATGGCCCCTGTGCAAATTGAATTTCTAGAAGAAGAGGACTGGTGCTCTGCGGCAAAAGCTACCTAGTGCACATGAAACCAATAAAAGAATCCATGTTTTAGCAAACGAAAGCAGGTTTACTCTGAAGTAAGTGTCATTTTGTTTAATGGGGCTTGCTGCCAGGAGAGTGGTTTAAAAATGCAGCAAAAAGCAAAACAACTAAAACCAACAAGCCTGGTAATAGGCGAGAGGGTTTGGGGGGGGGCACAGCACCATGGGATTTTTTTTTAAAAAACTACAGCCTTGTGTACTTACTGGTGGATGATACTGGAAGTATTAAGGGTAGCTCTAGGAACCACCAGAAACTCTATGGTAAAACCGTAATGTTTCTGGCAATTCCTAGAGCTTTCTCTTTGTCACTTCTTGTATTAACTTCTTGTAAGTATACAGGGCCCAGTACAAGGCTCCCTCATTTTTTTACTCCTGCTGCTCAGAGTGGCAGCAGGCAATGGGATCTGTGGGGTGGGGCATCCTCCACCCCCACCAGGGGCCTGGCAGCCCTAAAAACAACACAGGTGCATCCTGAACAAATACGGTGGAGCAGAATCACCAGCACAGAGAAGCAAGAAAACTATCTTGCAGAAAACCAAAAACCTGGGTAAAGTTTTCACCTGGTGCCTGAAACTTTAGTAATGCAGGTTGTTGGGGGTGAACTGGTGCAGGGAGGGCCACAAGTGAGGAGACACAGCAGAGGACATCTTGCCTGTACCCACACATGGCTGAAAATTATAGCTATTGCTGTGGCTTACCCCTCTGGGCCTGGTGGCTTGATACTAAAGAGGCCGGTTCAAAGCATGAAATAAGAGACCAGAAGCAGGCCCAGGGCCTCAGCCATAGCACCCATCCTGAACTTCTACAGATGGGGCACATTCTAAATATTACACTCTTATTATCTGCACTTCTCTGGGCATTTATTTCTCTTCTGTTGACTTTACCAAAGCAAAATGCTGTCTCTCTGGTTATCAAAATATTGATCAACATCCATCATTTTTCCTGTAAGGAAAACTGAATGAACTAATGAGAAGACTTAAACTGTTTGGGTTTCACGATAAACTTTGCTATACCCAACACAAAAAGAGTGAACTTTTCTTTCTTATTGGACAACTACAGCTGCTTTTTAAACCTCTGGAAGAATAATTATGTATATATATATATTTTTAAAAAGCCACAATCAGTAACGTTTGACTGAATCCACCCCTCCTTAAAAAAAACAACAAACCAAACAAATAGCAACATACTTTACCTTTCTGAATGAGATTGGCTCTTCTCCAAAACTTGTAATCTGTTTATAAAGACAAAAGTTTTTTTTTTTTTTAAAAAAGGCAGGAATTGTGAGATCCCAGTGGAGCCTATAAGCCGATGTTTATTTCACAGGGGGAAAGTTGCTTTACAATTTCTCCTCATCTGGACAAGCTAAAACAGCAGGTGATTTCTGTTTAATGAGCTTTATAGCACACATCCAGCTTAAATTCCAAAAGGATTCGGGTTTCCTAACAGTCAGAATCAGATAACAGAATTAAAACAAGAAATCACTATGATTTTACTGACACCTACTGACAAACTGTAGCTTTGCAGGAGGAGATTGGGCAAAAGTGTTTCACAAAACAAGTTATCCCCCCCCCCCCCACGCTACAACCCTGAAGAACCTGGGGGAAAGTTCCAAGGAATTGGGGAATTGGACTTAGTTCAGAGTAGACCAAATAAAGACACCCCCCACCCCCGAGTAATTTTCCCTACAATATTCTTGTTGAATACCTCCAATTCGTTTTTAAAAAACTGTGGCTTTATTCAAAACTTTGAGCAAATAGAGCAAAACCAAATGCTTAGGGGTACTGAATGTCTTTGATAAGAAAATAAAAAGAGAGCCCTGCTGGTTCAGACTAAGGGCCCATCAATCAAGACTAATATTAGGCTTCCCAACATCCAGCCAGGGCCTGGAGATCTCTCAGAATGAAACCTGGTCTCCAGATGACTGAGATCAGTACCCTGAGGAAAATGGCCGATTTACCCCATGCTCCTGTTTTCCTTTATAGTCCAGTGCTACTGCTTCTTCCACAATGCAGTAGATAGGAGGCAAAATCATACCAAAGCACAGAGTGTTATTTATGTACTACACACTGTTGTGGTCTGCCTCATATAACCATGGCTAAGAAGGTTGGTCAACTGCCTTAAACTGCTAAAGTAGACATCAACAGCAGGGATCAAGACATTCTTTGGAATCCATGTGTTGTTCTTCACTTCCTGAATGATTTGAATTGGCTGTTTTCTCAAACTGGATTCTGAATTTGATGGATGAGTTTTCTGAGCTAAGTTGGGCACATTTTCGTATTTCTGTTTGTGTTTAATGGCTGCCACCAGACAGCAGGTAAAGTACACAAGCCTTAGATTTCCAGCACTTAATCCAGTTATTGAAAAGACCCACAGTCCCTCCATGACTGGCCATTCTTGAATCGCAAGACCTACCAATGAACTGCTGGCGTCGTTAAGTTTAGATTTGTAAAGCATCCATTGGTAACGCAATTCCTCTAGTTCCTCGGAATTCTGGACCGCTGGCGGAAGGCTCAGCAGGCCTTCAAAGCGATGCTGCCCTTCGGGAACACGGCCCTGGAGTTCCTGTAGGGAAGGTGAAAGCAATTATTGCCATTTTATACAAGTATTGGGGGAAGGGGTATTATGCGATTTTTAGGAACTTTCTGCAAGTTTATACAGATTTTATCAAATGGGAAAAAGTCACCATGTGGTGATCTTTTCCTGTCATTCTTGTATCATTCAGCTTCTCCAATGAAGGCTCCCTTGCCAGTTAGTTTCAGAATGGACCCCACTTTTGAATTTTAAAAAATCAAGATGTTCTGAAACATGCTCAAGTGCGTGTTTGACCAGATTGGGGAAACTTATTAAGAATAGTTCATGTGGGAAGTAATGTGAAATGAAGGTGGAGTGGGACAAACCTTTAGCTTGCTGTGCCTTGTTTTACATTCTTCATTACTGGATGGTTTCGTGGCCAGAATTTTGGACAGTGTGGCATTTTCTCCTTGCAACCATTGCTCAAAGTCCTTCACAAGCTGAAAATCATTGGCATCTTCCCCTTTGACTAGATTCTTCTGGATTACAGGACAAAAGAAAAGGCAAAATGTAGCAAAAGACACAGAAATGAGCTTGTTCCCCATGCCAGGATTATTCTGTGCCTAACAAAGTACTCTTACGCATGTCAGCCCAGACGTAAATCCCATCCTATGCAACTGAGCCTCCTCCCAAGAAACTGAGCATTGGACTACCGCCAAAACCATAAAAGGTTCTACCAAAATCAATCAATCCTCTATTATTATTATTTTTCTATCAAGAAGGATTTCTCTTGTATAAATATTCAGGATTAATAGTTTTAATGTCTGCTTCGGTTAGTTCTAACATCTCCAAAGAACCAAAGCAAAGGTTATCAGCACAAGATGGTTTCATGGCTTGGGTGATTTTAAAAGGGAGAACTGGAGAATTAGACAAATTCATGGAGGAGAAATCTATCATCAGCTATTTGCCATGATAAGGTACAGAACTTCCAGGTTGGGAGGCAATATATCTTGGAATACTGAAAGCTGGGGTGGGGGGGCAGAATACATAATACATAATTGGGATTATCTAGCAGGGCTCTTTTTATGTTCTTACAGAGAATTTATCTTTACAGGACAAACACTCCATTCAAAGTAAAATGGTCTGTGTTCTTGCCATTGATGGCTAATTCAACTATCTAGTCACATGGCTAGCCTAGAAATACAGGTGGTTCCGACGACCAGTCAATCTCTTGTGGTCTGAGGCATCTTCCTTTCTACAGGGTGCCCCGACAGTCGAAGGCCACTTTGGTAAGCAGGTGTCCCACTAAAAACCAAGGGCACTTTCACGGTAAACGCTGGAAACCATGAGCTGGATCCAGACTAAGTGGGCAATTTCCACTGAATCCCCCTTTTCACTGCAGACCCCCCTGCATGTCATTCCTCAGGATCCCTTTCTATCCCCCAGGAACAGAATTTGTGGAGAATTTTTTGCAGTTGGACAGGAGAGACCGGAAAGTTCCATTCTGCCACTGAAAAATTCAATCTGGATCCAGCCCCATGATTAAGGCTGACAACTCCAGTCTGGGAAATTCCTGGAGACCTGGGGACAATACCTGGGGCAGACTGAGTTAGGGAAGAGGAGGGGACCCAGTGGGGATGTGATACCACAGAGTCCACTCTCCAAAGCTGCCATTTTCTCCAAGGGAACTGATCTCTTTCATCTGGAGCTCAGCTGTAACTCTGGGAGATCTCAGGCCCCACCTGGAGGTTGGCAACCCTATCCATAAATCTTCTGTATTTCCATACCATCAGAAACATTAAATAGTGCAGTGTTTCCTAAACTGTGTGATGGGATGCACCAGCGTGACATGAGAGGTCAAAATGGGCCTTATAAAATACAGCTGCCATTTTGGACGCCTCATCCATCAGAGCAGGAAGGGGGTCCATACAGAACTGATCTCCCTCCACTCTACTGTAAATGGACTGCAGCAAGGGTGAGAGAAAGAACACACAGGGTGTCCCTGATATAGCCTATGGCTACTGCTGTTAGGCACAGGAAATTCCATGAAACATCTCCTTAGCACAGAAAGCACAGAATGCCTGTTATTATGGTGCATTTTGATATGGAGAGTGGGAGTTGGTCCCTCTGCATTCTTTGTTACCTCTGCATTCAGTCGGGTCTGATCCTGAAAAAGTGCCAATGGATTGAAAATCCTTCCAATTAAGATTGTGAATCAGCCCTAAGGCCCTTTGCTAGACCAGATTGTGCAGAGTGAGATTTTGTGTGTGTGTGTGTGTACAAATTCAGGTTTCTGGGAGACACAGAAGAGAAATTAAGACAGTTTTTAAGGAGCTGGGAAGAAGGGAACTTTCACCATTAGAAACATACTGGAGCCAAAACCAGATTTCACTCCCAAGGTGTCTGTAATACTGACATTCTACTGGGTAGCGACCCACACCTGCTGTGCATAAGGCCCTGTGCCTTCTATTAAATACTTTGATAGCTGAACATGGAGTTGTAAACCACAGAAAACACACTCAGAATGAAAACAAGGTCCCAGTACAAGCAGTGGGTTTTCTTTTTTTAACCCCCCCCCCCCCCAAGATCAGCTTCATAATCGGGATTTAATTTGAGCCAGGGCTCACCAGGGTTCCGACCCAGCATCTGTTGACTCTACCCTGGAGTCCTCTTTAATTCCAGGGGTCAGTCCTGGAGCATCTAAAGTCATTGTAATAAAATGGAGACTGCCTCGTACCATCAGCAGAGTATGTTGCTATTCCTACTGAGTGACTGATTCTTGCTCATCCCAGTGTAATTAAAGGGCAGGGCTTCCAGGTCAGACAGTGCCGCTCCAAGAGAGTCACAAGTTGCTCATGAACAGATGAACTGCTCAGTGAAAAACTGGATCTCTGCTTGCAAGTGGCAAGCAGAACATATGACAAGCCAGCAGGTGACCAAGCATCCCTTGTCTATCCAGATTTTCAGCAGGCTGGTTAAAAATGTCATTTGTTTTGCTGAGCAGATTGACCCAGTGGGCAGGCAACTGCAGATGTTTTTAGAACTCTTTTCTGATCTCTTCACTGATTATGGCATCAGCTTTCGATATCTTTGGCTTTAAGATGCTACTGATGTTTTTAATATATGCTGCATGTTTTCACTACCATATCCTGTCTTAAGAGCTGAAGAATGGGAATAGACGTTTTAAACAAATAAACAAATGTTCATTATTATTCATTATCCGTTCATTATTTCCAGGGGGGGAATACTCATTGGGTCTCTTCAACATTAGGATCTCAGCTCTGCAACTTTTTCAGAGGGTCATGCCATGTTCTCATCAGCTCACCTGCACTGCCTGAAACAGTAAGTTACAGCAAGGTATCAAAACTTGTGTGCTTTTCTCACCTGATAATGCTCGGTCTTATCCACCGGGTGAAAAGCAAACCCTCCCGATGATGTTTGGTCTGAAAAGGTCTCCTTCTTCCCTGCATCTATCACCACCCAGTTTGGGGGCATTTTTTTAAGGAGACTTGAAGATAACCAGAATCAGGAGAAAAACACATAACACATGAAATTATTGTTAATACACTGGTTCTCTATGTCACTCTATGTCAACAACCAGAAACAGAATCAAAATCTCCAAACAGCTGTGTTGGACTCAGGGGTCATTTTGGGCAGGAGCTCAGGGGAGTGCAGCTCTGGGAGTTGGTGCCAACCCCTCCCCCCCGCGGGGGAATGCCTGTTTGTGTCATGGCTGTAACAAAATGACCCAGTCCCCTGGAAAGGTCCTTGTTTCTCCGACCAGCCTTCTGAAGGCTTCAGCCACCACTGAAGCTATCCTCCCAGAATAGTGGTATTGCTGAGGCTTGGATTAGTAGCTGTCCCCTCTCCGCTAGGTCTGTCTGTCTGTCTTCCTTCCTTCCTTCCTTTCTTCCTCTCTCTCTCTCTCTCCTTTATTTCTTGCCTTCTGACCTACTTCCAGTGATGTCAGGTGGTGTAGCATATGCAAATAAGTTATGCTAATGAGTTATGCTAATGAGCTCCTGCATCTCTTTTTCTACGAAATGACCCCTGGTTGGACTGTATATGAGAACATGTCTAATATTTATGTGGTGGAATGAAGCCAACGTTGCCCCCCCCCAATAAAGTAACAATAGGGTACAAGTTTACAAAAGTTTTACAAAACTACATGCTCCCATCAAGAGTGCAAATGCCATAGAAAACACTCAGTGTAACAGAACTGCTAAATCTACTGAGAACTTTCTCCCCAGCAGCTGGCCTGTCTGCTTGATTTTGTACCTGAATAAGGAATAGCACAACCGGGTATATGCAGCTGCCTTATACAGCGTCAGACCATTGATCTGTCAAGGGCAGCATTGTCTGCTCCGACTGGCAGCAGATCTCCATGGTCTTAGGCAGAGCTCTTTCACATCACTTCTGTCTGATCCTTTTGAGCGGAGATGCCAGTGACCGAACTTGGGACCTTCTACATGCCAAGCAGATGCCGTAGCACACTGAGCCATGGCCACTCCCTAAGAAGCTGTCACCCTTTGGGGAACATGGCCAGTCCCTTAGAGAGGTTAGTGATCTTTTGGGTATGCATGTGTGAGTGTGTGTGTGCACCTGGAAGTCATGGCGACCTCTGGTGATTGATCCCTACTGGGGGCCTGGAGGATATTCAGAGAGGTGGCTGAATAAAGCCTGCCCCCGCTTCCCGACTGCTGGTATTCCAAGGAAGTCTCCCACCCAAGTACTTGCGAGAGTTGACCCTGCTTAGCTTCCAAGATCTGATGTGAGTGGGCTTGCCTAGGTTATCCAGGTCAGGGAAAGTGGTCAGTGATCTTGTGCTATCCCTGTATGAAGCCTGTACCCTTGTTGGTGGCCATGAAAGCTTCCCAAACTGGCATGGAAACAAATGTGAGAAAGGACGGTTCCAATAAAACAGCATACAGCTCAAATGCCATGAAATGTGAAAACAAATCCTTAACATCTATATTCAGTTTGCAAATTCAGATACCGAAAATCTGGAACCCCACACAGAGTTCTAAATCCCAGTAAAATTCCAGTCTTATTAGAGCCAAAATACATGACATGAGTCAGGTCACAGGTGCCTCACCTGACTCTCAGCCACAATTTCACGTGGGGAACAACTTTTAGAAGCCTCTTCATAGCCCCATGTGGCTCCAAACACTGGGGGGGGGGGGAAATGAGGCTTCAGGCTTCATAGCCCCATGGCTGTTTCAGCACGAATGTGTGACTGAGAGTCAGGCCGGGTACCCCTGACCCAGCTGGTGCCACCATAACATGTATTTTGGCCTCTCTACCTTCACACACAGATGGCACCGCCTTACAGATACCTTACTAACTGCTCTAGGATCTAGGAAATAAATCTTGGAGACCTTCCCTTATGCCGGAGGGAAGAGGGCGGTGGGATATCAGGTAGAATCTACCAGTTCTCCCAAACCTACAGCCTGAGATGGGTGTGTCTAGGAGAATACAGACTAAACTGGCAATTTCCACAGATTCACCCTCCCATTTCGCTCCTCAGGGCCCCCCTTTTCCCCAGGAGCAATATTTTGAGGAGATCAGTGGGCTTCAGTGGGACAGGGGAACCAGGAAAGTTCAGTTCCACTGATGGAAAGTTCTACCTGGATCCAACCCTTTATCACACCTCACATCAGCTCTGAGAGCGTCTTTGCGATTCTTCCAGAGGACTGAGGCACCATATCCCAAGCCATACTCTACAACACTAGGTTAGCAGCATTCAGGGGTGGGTGGGAGTGAGGAAAGAGCTGAAAAAAGATACTGTGACAAGGGGAAAGGGGTTCCTGCCAGTGGATTTTGCTCACTTTTCCTGGATGTGGTGTTGCCATTTAAGGCCATTTTTTAATGGATTGTTACTTTCAGAGGGATTGTTCTAACAGAGAGTTTGTAGCTGTGATTAGGAAATGGCTACAACCTGCGGCTGGTTTTCCCAAATGATGAGGAAACCTGACAGATGCAGGAGGTGGGGATTGATTTCCTTGTCAGCTGCACCTAGTGAAAGAGCCACTTCAGCCTGGAAGGGGAAAGTTTGGTCAAGACAGGAAAACTTACAGGTGCCAGGAAAGTTATAAAGAAAGGAAAGGAGGCAAAAGGCCACATTCCCAGAATCCCTCGATGATTCACTGGGACTTAGAGGTATTATTCGACTGCCTCCCCCCTCAAGAAGGACCTAGACAGAACCCATCCCGTCATTAGGAGAGGCCGCAGAGCTGAGGCAAAAGAAAAGGTTCAGTCTGGGAAGATCATTCGAATGTGTGAGAGCAGAAATACATTTTCACTCAGGAAAAGAAGGGGACCTACGGAAAAAGAGTCACTTCGGAATCATAGATGCCTGAGATCAACAGATGCTGTTTACTACTGGGTCCATTTTTCCTGGGGACGTCTATAAACAGTTTTTCCTTGGTAGAAGCAGGGGTCATTTGGGGCCGGAGCGAGGCGGAGTGGGCACTAGGGCAGCCACAGGCCGAATCAGATTCTCTGATCTGATTCAGCCCGCTGCCGAATTGCCGCTGAAATTTGGTGGCGGCTTTAAAAGCGGCTGGAGGGGAGGAGTTTTGAGGGAGAGGCTCCAAACTTACAGAGTAGCTGCTGGAGCCTCTCCCCCAAATACACAAGTTTCAAGAAGATTGGACCAGGGGGTCCAATTCTATGGGCCCCCAAACAGGTTGCCCTCATTCCCTCCATTGTTCTCTATGGTGGGAAAAAAGTAACGTTTTTTCCCACCATAGAGAACAATGGAGGGGATGGGGCAACCTGTTTTGGAGCCCATAGAATTGGACCCTGTGGTCCAATCTTCTTGAAACTTGGTGGATATTTCGGGGAGAGGTTCCAAAAGCTACCCTGCAAGTTTGGAGCCTTTCCCTCAAACCCGCTTTCCTCCAGCCCCTCATATACCTTATGAGTTTCTGCCATTGACTTCAATGGCCCATAGGGTATAATGGGGCTGAAACTGACATTCGGCCATCCATGCTAATGAGTTATGCTAATAGGTATGCTAGTGAGCTTCTGCACCTCTTTTTCTACAAAATGACCCCTGGGTAGAAGTGTTGCTATACCATCCCGTAGTGACTGTGGAATCCATTTGGGCTACTCCCAACAGGGCTAACACCCTGAGGTGGGGCAGTGGCCAGGGCCCCAGGCTTCTGGCAGCTCTCACTGCCGCCAACCCTCCCCATCCATGTGCCTCTCCTGCTGCCCACCCTTCCTCCACCTGCTCCTGAGCAGCTGCACATGCTGCCCAGGGACTTCTGGCAATGGGCATGCAGGCTATGTGAGTAGCTGTGACTGTGTACTGTGGGAAGGCTCATAAGGGGACCTGGAAGTGGCCCTGAATCTTCCAGTGTCACAGGGCTATTATAAAGTACCATAAAGTAAATGAGAGCAGAAGTGCCAGGGCCCGATCTGGAAGGTCTGTGTTCACCTTTCAAAGCGCTGAAGCAATGAGAGAAGACCACACAACCAAGGCTTCTCCTGCCTCAATCCCCACTTCTTATCTGCCTCCCTCTCCAGCCAGCTGTGGGACATGCCTACTCTGAGCCTGCCTACCCAGTTACCTTGACATCATGTCTTCGAGAGACTTCCAAGATCCCTTCAGCTTTTTCAGTTCGGTCCGGACGTGCGCCGCCCCCTCCGGAGAGGAGTTTTCCTCCACCAACTGCCCGTGGGCCTCAATGAGGTGCAACTGGATCTCTTTATCCGGAAACTCAGCTTGCAGTTTCTGAAAAGTTCCAAGGGGGGGCGCGCCGTGTTACTTTGTTGAGGCAAAAAGGAACAGAAGACTTGTGACGCCCTAAAGACTCCACATTTGTTTACTCTTGGAGAAGCTTTTGTGTACTTAGGCATACCCACCATCAGATGGATTTCTCTCTCTATTCCTCTTGACACAACAAAATGCCACTTGCTAACAGGATGTATCATGAATTTGTCATTATCCCAACAGATTAAATTAATGGAGCTTTTCCTGCGTTTTCGTTCCTTGGAAAACAGCACAGTAACAGTTTGGAATGTTTAAGGTGACTTGGAATGTTCAGGCTGACTCCCTCGCCCCCTCACCTCATGGTTTCCCTCACGGTGGGTGGGGTGGGGGGAATAAGACTAAAGGCCCGGTTGATAACATCTATGAAACTCACGTCATTCTGTTCGATTATATTAGCGACAAAATATAATAACCTTCCAACTTCCAGTCTCAGAATACATTTATTCACTGCCTCTGTATAACTCTTTCTAACTGTCTGATATGCAAATCAGTTTACATCATAAAATAAATGCAATCCATTGAAACCGATATAAACAAAAATAAATCAGCGGTGCCCGTGGTGTCCACAGAAAGTTATTGGGGGGCAATTTTTTTAAAATTGCATATAAGGGTTTATTCAGGTTACTCAGCCTGGATTCAGATTAAGTCAGCCGCAATATAGTCCTATCGAAACCCACAGGATTTGTTGTAATTAACTCGTCCCATTAATTTCAACGGGACTTAAGCCCACCTATATGTAGGATAACACAAATACTTCAATGGTATCTATGTACCTTTTCCCCCCCTTACTAGAAGAAGACAAAAACAACAACAAACCAAACCCAAATTCTCTGAATTGAGGTCTTTGTCTCCTAGCAGTAAGAAATAGAGAAAGGAGATTGTGTGGCACTCTTCAAGTATTTACATTAGCTTATGCATAGGTGGGTTTTTGTAACTGTAATATTAAAGGCGTACTCTAAAATATTAGGTGTTTTTACCAGAGAGAGAGAGAGACAGAGAGAGAGAGAGTGTAACTGGAAACATGCTGGGGGAAATAAATCCTTTACTATAATGTCTAACTTTGTTAGAATTTTGCTAGGTCCCAGGGATTAATTATTTTTCTGCATCTGCATCCTGCCTCTGTCCCATCATGGAACTCCAGAAGGCATGTTTGGGGGTTTCCAGGTCTTCCCTCTCTCTGGGCAATCTCCAGACTTGTATTGGTCTAGTCTCAGCCAAGTGGCCACATCCTGTGCTTCCCAACTGCACCCTGAAAATCCTGCATAGGGCTGGGCTACACAAGTCCCCATCTGTAACTATACTGCTTATTTTTATTTTACTTCATTTATGCCATTTACACCATACCCTTTTCCCCTGCGGGGACCCAAAGCAGCTTACAATGTTCTCCTTTCCTCCATTTTATCTTTACAACCCTGTGAAGTAATAGAAAACAGTAAGAGTCCAGTAGCACCTTAAAGACTAACAATATTTGTGGTAGGGAATGAGCTTTCGTGGGTCCCTGCTCACTTCTTCGGATACCCTACCCTACCACAATTTTTGTTAGTCTTTAACTACTGGACTGTTACTCTTTTCTACTGCTAGGTAAAGATAAAGGCTTTTCTTGCTCGAAAGCCAGTCGAATATCACTCTAGGAAGCGGTGCTCATCTCCGTTTCCAAGCCAAAGAGCCAGCGCTGTCCAAAGACTTTTCCATGGTCATGTGGCTAGCATGACTAAACACTGAGGCACACGGAACACTGTTACCTCCCCACCAAAGCTGTACCTAGTTATCTACTTGCAATTTCTTGCTTTCAAACTGCTAGGGTGGCAGGACCTGGGGCCAGAGACGGGAGTTCACTCCATCAGGCGGCACTCGGGTCCCCAGCTCAGCGTCTTAACCTCTGAGTCACCGCAGCTCAGACAGACTGCACTACAGATAGCCTAACATGGCTACCCATCTTGACCTGTGAAGCAAGTTAGGCTGAGAGTGACTGGCCCAAAGTCACCCAGCGTGCTTCCAGGGCAGAGAAGGCATTTCAACTTTACCTACCTATCTATTTACTTCATCTAGACCCTGCCTTTCTCTCCCGTGAGGACCCACAGTGGCCTACATCACTCTCCTCTCCTCCATTTTATACTCCAAACAACCCACAGGGTTTCCAACCTTCAGGTGGCGCCTGGAGATCTCCTGGAATTACAACTAATCTCCAGATGACAGAGATCAGTTTCCCCGGTGAACAGGGCTGCATCAGAGGGTGGACTCTATGGCATTATATCCTGCTGAAATCCCTTCCCTCCCCAAACCCCACACACTCCGCCCCCTGAATCTCCAGGAATTTCCCAACCTGAAGCTGGCAACCTTAGGTAGGTTAGTCTGAGACTAGGTGTGACTGGTCCACGGCCACCTAGCAAGCTTCCGTGGCAGAGTGGGGCACCGAATCTGAGTCTCCCAGATCCTACTCTGATGCTCTAACCACAACACCACGCTGGCTCTCTCCTGCTTGTTGCACAGCTCACCAATGGCGCAACGGATGCTGAACTGTTAGTTACCTCCAGATCAGAAGCTCTGCTGTTGGTCCTCCATCCCCCGCCGACATCCCAGTAGGATTCCAGTTTCTGCCTAGTCACTGCAAGCCACTGTTGGAGCTCCAGCAATTTGTCATTGAATGTCCAGTGTTGCTGCACGTGCAGCTGACTCCGGTCCATCATGACCTGAAAGTGACCCCAGGAAAGACTCAGTGACACTGGCAACTGAATGCCAGCCAATAACAGTATTAAAACGTCGGGATCAGCGATGAATGCTACAGGAGCATAAGTAGAATAAGAAACAAAATCCATGACATACTTTGTACTAGGGACAATGAGAACAACCCAAAACATTGTGCGAGCTTTCCGGCTCATCAGAACTCTTCTTCAGGCTAGATGTTAGGGGGAAAGGAATTTAAATGAAAGTGGAAAAAAGCACATTTTCCAGGGCAAGGTCTTAAGATCCCGCCTTGTCTGCCTTTTGTGTTTCATGGTTACCAGGTCAGACCAGAACCAACGGGTTGAAATTAAATCAGAAGAATTTTGGGCTAAGTATTAGGAAGAACTTCCTGACAGTTAGAGCGGTTCCTCAGTGGAACAGGCTTCCTCGGGAGGTGGTGGGCTCTCCTTCTTGGGAGGTTTTAAAACAGAGGCTAGATGGCCATCTGACAGCAATGCTGATTCTGTGAACTTAGGCAGATCATGAGCGGGAGGGCAGGAAGGGTTGAATCCGTGCTTAGTTCTTGTGGCCCTTTCTTACACACCCAGGGAAATGCGGATCACCACTTTGAGGTCAGGAAGCAATTTTTCTTCAGACCAGTTTTGGCCAGGGATCCTGGAGGGTTCTTTTGTCATCTTCTGGACATAGAACAGGAATCACTGTGTGTGTGTGTGTGGGGGGAGGTATTTGTAAAGTTCCTGCATTGCGCAAGGGGTTGGACTAGATGGCCCTGGAGGTCCCTTCCAACTCTATGATTCTATGATCCATAGGCATCAACTATGGGGGGCTCAGGGGCTCAGGCCACCCCTGAAGTTTTTCAGGGGGGACTGAGCCCCCCCGCAAAATGGGGTGCCTGCCCGCCACCACGCCTCCCCACCTCCCTTGCTAGGCCCGCCCACCCACCACCGCCACCACAAGAGCCGCCTGCTCGCCCGGCTGGCCAGCTCCCCTGCCCTGAACCCACTCCCTCCCTCCCGGGGCCATCCGGGGATCTGCCCAGCATGATGATGTCACCCGGAAGGGACATCATCACGCTGGGCAGTCCCCATAGCCCCAGGAGGGAGGGAGGGAGGGAGGGAGAGAGCAAGTGGGTTCAGGGGAGCTGGCCAGCCGGCTGGGCCGGGGTGGGGGGGAGGCTCTTGCGGCGGTGGTGGGGACATTGTCCCAGCACGCACGCACGTGCAAGAGCCCCCCTGGAAGTTAAAAACCCTATGCCCCTGCTATGATTCTAAGTTCACAGCTTAATTTCAGTAGGCTTTAGATTACAGCACTTGCATTCTGGGAAGAAGAAGCAAACAACAGAAAGTCAATGACACCAAAGGGTAGATGGCTGCACCCAGGTTTGGCTGAGCTGAGGGAGGTGCCCACCTGAGTGGTATAAGCTGGGAAATGGAGCCCTTTGCCAGGGCCATTTTTTCTTCCCTGTCCACCCCTAAAACCCACCTTTCATCAAACTCTGGACTGAGGAACAGGAAGAGAATCAACAAGCCCTGAGCAAATCAGTAGCATGTGACTTGCTTCTTCAGCCTGGAAACCATTAGCAGGGGAGTTATTTTTTGCTTCTGAGGATAGCATTCACACAGAAACATAACCTAAACTTAATCCAAGACAGCAGGGAGGTGTTGGATGAAAGGAATTCCTTGTTATCCTCACCAATTTATAGTGACAACATTCCAGTTTTTATTTGCTGTATTTCAGTTCACGCATTTAATTATGCTTTTAATTGCATACATTTTTATGTTGTTAGCTGGCTGGGGCATTATGGGAAAGTGTGATACAAATGATTTAAGTAAATAAACAAATAAGCAGGAGCTGTCCTACTGGAGTGGCGGCCCTGAGTACAGCACTTGAACCTTGATGATATAAACATGCACTAAATGGCACAATACTACGTGGCATTGGATATTCAGAGATCCCAAACAAAGCAGTCCTCTTAATCTTCAGGCTCCAAAATAAGAGATTGGATTTATACCCTGCCCTATACTACCTGAAGGAGTCTCAGATCAAGCTTACCATCTCCTTTCCCTTCCCCTCCCCACAACAGACACCCTGTGAGGTAGGTGGGGCAGAGAGAGCTCTTTTGAGAACTGCCCTTGAGAAAACAGCTCTGAAAGAATTTATGACTGACCCAGGGTCACACCAGCAGCTGCATGTGGCGGTGTGGGGAATCAAACCTAGTTCTCCCAGACTGGAGTCCGCATTCTTAACCACTGCACCAAACTAGCACAAGACATCTTGAGAGCCGTGGAAGTTGCTGAGACCAAAAATCCTCGGCTCCAAACTCAGGTGAGATACAGATCACATAAATAGGCTGTTGTCCTAATACATGTACACATGATGCCTAATACTGAATCAGACCCTTGGTCCATCAAGGTCAGCACTGGCTACTCTGACTGGCAGGGGCTTTCCAGGGTCTCAGGCTCTCTCACATAAGCTACTCCATGATCCGTTTCACTGGACCTTCCTCGTGCCAAGAAAATTCGCTACCACTGAGCCATAGTCCTTCTTCAAACATAAAATTGGCTGAAAAGGCTAAAAAGTAACATCTGAATCAACCTTTAATAGTAAAATGGGAAATCTCTTTTACTAGCTCCAAAATTTTGCATATCTACATCTGGCCACATGGTGGCACTTTATGAATGAAAATGGATATCCCAAACATGTAGTTCTACTTCATGTACGCAATTTAAGTAGGTTGCAGACTAGAAAAGAGACACTTGGTAAAAAAGAAAACCCCAATAAATCTAAAACCTCATTTCTTACATGCAGCTCAGCTTGCTTTTTCATTTTTTAGAACCAAAGACTAATGCCACTCTTCATCTCTGTTTTATGACTGCATACAAGTCCCCAACAAAGCATCACATTGCAGCTGCATTTCAATGAGGTCAGTAGCAAAGCTAGTGGGTGCCCATTCAGTGCAATGACTACCCATAAGCCTTCAGGCAATTATATTGATCATGCAGCAGATAACTTTGGCTGTGGTCACGCGGCAAGCTTACTATGATTTGTTCCTGCTGTAGATTTGATTGGGGATATTTTTTAGCGGGTTCAGATGATCACACATCCCTTGCCCAACCGTTTGCATTGCATGAGGAGGCTCCAGGCACTGTCCAGACAGCCACGACGTGCAAAGAAATTCTTTAAAAAAAATTTTTTGCCACGCCGAACAAAATGAACTACCAATGTGTAACCAAGCACTGTTTTATGTGTGCTTGAGCATTCATGCATTTAATATATTAATCGCAGGAATGGTCATGCACACAACGGTGAAAGCCGGGGGTGGGGGGTGGGGGGGTGGACGACTACCGCAAGAAGGACGTACAGACGACCTCATTGTGAGAGATGGCGGTCCAGTTCGGTGAAATCGTGGATTCAAAGCACAAATACCCAGAAAGTATTTGATTTTCCAGGTGTAGGAAAACTCGCTAGGGAGCTGGGAGGATTGCACGAGTGAGCCCGCTTCAGTGCGGGAGGTCGCTGTGAGCGTCTGATCAGTGATTTTAAATGTGAGAGGGAACAGCGGTGAAACCCGATCAAAATGACCGTGTGACCAGAGTCAGGAATTGTGGCCTCAGTGGACGGTGTACAGTACTCAAGAGTGAGGATTGTCCTGTGGACCTTATATGGTCACTCTCAACAGTGATCCATGTGGCAGAATGCACAGCAGTGCTCCAGCTGCCCTTGTTACCCTGTCCTAGCCAAGCTGTGGGCTGAAAGGGAACTTCAGCTAGAGTCACTCAAGACAGCAGCTCACGGGTTTCACAGCAGGCCTAGAGTACAGCTCATGAGAACCAAATTTATGATCAGGCTCTGCAGGACCTTGGAGAGTTCCCAGAGACGGTAGATATTGATAAGTAATAAGTTACCTGAGCCCTCTTACCCTCTTATTGCCCTGACCTTATGGCTCAGGCTAGCCTGATCTCATCAGATCTTGGAAGCTAAGCTGGGTCAGCCCTGGTTAATAAAGGGATGGGAGACCACCAAGGAAGCCCAGGGTTGCAGTGTTGAGGTAGGCAACGGCAAACAACCTCTGAACATCATTGAAAACTCTACAGATTTGCCATAAGTCAGCTGTGACTTGCCAGCACTTTCCACCACCACCAATTATCCTCAAGCTGGAATCCTGCATCCTCCAGAAAATTCTGTGGGCAGCCACGCTCTGGGAAGCCATCGAATGGCCTCAGATGGTGTGCCCAATAGGAATGAATAATTCCTGGCTGGACCTTTTCAGATACTCAGCTGCCCCTTTCAGATTTGAAGCTGGTGAGTCATTTTTCTCTGTTCAGAGACCCCCAAGGAGTTCCACCTCAGTTCTGCAGTCTGGTGGGTTTGGAAGTGGTGAGATCTCCTGGGTATTCTGGCTTGGCGTAAGTGACTGAGAAATCACTAATGGAAAGGTTTCAGAGCTCTGTAACAACCACCACCTCCTTGCAGTGATGAAGGAAGGGTAGAGAATCATAATCACATGGCAAACCACCTCTGCTTCACACTTGCCTTGAAAGCTGGGGTCGCCAGAAGTTGGCTGTGACTCGACCGCACTTTACACACACACTTCATGCCTAGAACTGCCAAACTAGCACACTGTGCACATTCCCCATGGGAGAGGGTCTGTGGCTCAATGGTAGAGCATCTGCCTGTCTTGCAGAAGGCCCCAGGTTCAATCCCCGGCATCTCCAGGGAAAAGGACAGACTACTGGCCTGACTCAGTATAAGGTACCTTTATGTGTTCATTTTCAAAAATGTTTTCCCCCACAAAGATGTTTGACATTTACAGCAACTGAAACCCCTTGAAAAAAAATCAGGCTCCTTCTCATCTTTAGAACTGGGCTGGCCCATCAAACTAAAATATTATTGCAAGCCTGTTGCTGACTGGGGTTTCTTTTTTTTAAAGTGAGTTGATAGCTTTATTCCCCACCAACAAATCGCCTGAGGCCAAATTGATTCCTGGGTGCCGGGGCCATTCATTTTCTGCTGTTACAACCCCTTTTATTCTGCAGTAAACTGTCCTGATGATCTAGCACTAAGATCTTCTGCACAATAATACACAAAAGCACCATCAATCCCTGAAGCAATGAAAATCACACACACACATAAACACACACACAAAAAGCCACAGAAACTCAAAGATAAATTTCAGGCTCTCGGGCATCACCAGCCTTCCGCCACTCAATGGAAATTTTCAGACCTAACAGAAAAATTGTCCTAGTTAGGCTGTGCTGTTAGGTACACTTTCTTGGGAGTAAGCTCTACTGAACTCACTTGGACTTGCTTCTGAGTAACAGGCATCATGCTGCTGGAAAGAGAAGGATGCCAGAATGAGGTGATTAAAAACAGCAAAAAGTAGGAAAAGCACAGGCAGGGCTCTTTTTGGGCAGGAACACACAGGAATGGAGTTCCGGCTGGCTTCCGAGTTGGCCACGCCTACAGCTTCCCCTTTCCCCGCCTCAGGTTCCCCAGGCGCCTCGCAAGCTGCGGGGCACCTGGGGAAGCCAAGCCGATCCAGGGAGGGAAGGCAGTTTAAACTGCCTCCCCTGCAGGGCGCCTGGGGAAGCTGATGCAGAAACTGCTTTCATTTCCTCGGGTTCCCCATGCGCCCTGCAAGCCGTGGGGCACCTGGGGAAGCCGATCCTGGGAGGGAGCTGCGCTGTCGGGGGCGTGGCCTACTAGGCTAATGAGTTTCTGCTGCTGGGTGTGGCCTATTATGCTAATGAGTTCCTGCTGGGCTTTTTCTACAAAAAAAATCCCTGAGTACAGGTATAGGAGATCCATAGAAAAAGCAGAGCTGACGCCCACATTCTTCTCTCTGCATACATCTCTCTCCCCCCCCCCCGTCAAGTTGTAGCTGACTAATGGTGACCCCCGTAGGGATTTCAAGGCAAGAGACCAACAGAGGTGGTTTGCCATTCCCTTCCTCTGCACAGCGACCCTGGAGTTCCTCAGTGGTCTCCCATCCAAATACTAACCCGGCTGACCCTGCTTAGCTCCTGAGATCCGATGACATCAGGATAGCCTTACCTCTCCTTTAAGGGAGCAGAGTCCCTTTCGCCTGGGGCCGGCACACGTGAAGGAAAGGCTCTCAGGGGACTGGCAAACGGGGTCAGCTGCCTTGCCTTCCAAAACTGAGGAAGGAAGAAGTGAGCTATGTGGCTTGCAAATCTTCACCAAACCTCTGAGTTACCTCTAGAGACCTCTTCAGTGCTTGGTAGTCTGAGGAAAGCTGGTTCATTTTATGCATCTGAGCTGGGTCTGACTGGGCACACTTTTCCAGCTCTTCCATCTGAACAGCACACTCCGCCAGTTCTTCTTGGACGGCCTGTGGAAGGTGGCATATTCCATAATGAGCCATGCAAGATGAAACCCCAGGATTCCATAAGGGGTACCCAAGCCTTCAAAGCAAATCTCAGGCAGAATGTCTTCCCTGTGCTGTGTTATCTGAAGGCTGAATCAAGAACCGAAAAGGTACGAAAGAAACCTAATAGAGGGCCAATAGTTGAAACCTCATATACACTTGCTATTAAGTAAAAATACAAGTAGGCTGTGATCATTCCCACAATTAGACCCGACATAGGTGCAAATGCTGGGCGCGATTTAAAGGGCATGATCAGACAACATCTGGGAAGCACCCCATAGCTGTCGGCAACCCGTTCTGCTCCGCCGCAGAAGTGGAGTTAAAAGACACCGGGGGAAACCCAGTAGTAAATGGGTTGCAACAGTCCAAGGATGGACTTTCCCATGTCTGATCGCTCCAGTGCGCTCTCATGGCATCAGGATGGTCTGATCAGGCTATCCCGACTCTGCCATTGTTTTCCCCCTGCTTCGCAGTATGAGCATCATTGCAAACTCCATAGGGAGCCCTCAGTGCGGAGGTGCGATTTATCGATCCCTCGTTTAAGCACATGGGGAAAAAATGGGACAAAGAATTCGACTCATCCACAGAATTCGACTCATCCACAGTTGCATCTGATCACACACTGATGGACTGCACCCGCAGCTTCAAAGGGAGGTGTCATTGTGCAACTGCAGGTCAAATTCCTCCAGAGGAAATAGCCTCGCTCCCCCCCCCCATTTTTTCTGGTGTGTGTGACCACAACCATATTTATTTGAGAGAAGTTAAAACACATATAAGGGCCCAATGAAAGCCTCGTTACGAAGTACAAGAAGAAGAAGAGATTAGATTTATACCCCGCCCTTCACTCACTTAGAGTCTCAGAGCGGCTTACAAACTCCTTTCCCTTCCCCTCCCCACAACAGACACCCTGTGAGGTAGGTGGGGCTGAGAGAGCTTTTTCCCAAGCTGTCCTTGAGAGAACAGCTGGTACAGAGCTATGGCTTGCCCAAGGTCATCCAGCCAGGTGCAAGTGGAGGAGTGGGGAATCAAACCCGGTTCTCCCAGATTAGAGTCCGCACACTTAACCACTACACCAAACTGGCTCCAAACTACACCAAACTGGCTACAAATGACGAGGCTTTTAACTTTTCTCAAAATAAATACATGTAGTTTTACTTATAACAAGTGTTTATGAGGTTTTAACTATTGCCCCTCTATTAGGTTTCTTTCTTACATTTTCGGTTCTTGATTCAATTTTTTAAAAAATATCTTTATTCAGCCTAATAAATTACAAAATTAGTATACCAAACAAGATAACAAATATAAATATACGAATATAGCACATAAAGGAAATGCCAAATACTCAATATAGCAAGGTTTCAATCTCTCCCCCGGCCATCACAACTTGTTCTTTGTGGGAAGGGAAATATCTCAGTTAGTCAATTTAATAACATCAGTTTAATCCAATTCTTCTCTCCCAAAGCTATCACAACTTATTTTTTGCGGGTAGGGAAATAACTCAGACAAGTCAGTTTATTAACAGAGATTGAGTCCAATCCGATAACCATCCTGTCTGGTTGTGTCAAGACACGAAGCTTAAAAAGGGAAACCACACAGCCTCAAAATTAGTAGATTAAGAGCCTGATTCTGTATTTTAAATTTTCGTGGCCACTTTTTCTAAAAGGCACAAATTGCATTTTTTGGGGGTACCAATGGTCTATATGTAGTGTTATAGTTGTTGCAGACCAGAAGGTCTGTAGTTCAGCAGTTCGAGACCAGAGTGCCACGTGACAGAGCGAGCTCCTGTCTCTGGCCCCAGCTCCTGCCAACCTAGCAGTTTGAAAGCAAGAAATTGCAATTAGATAAATAGGTACCATTTCAGTGGGAAGGTAACAGTGTTCTGTGTGCCTTGGCGTCTAGTCATGCTGGCCACATGACCACGGAAAAGTCTTCAGACAACGCTGGCTCTTCAGCTTGGAAACGGAGATGAGCACCACCCCTAGAGTTGGGTTCGACTGGCTTTCGAACAGGGAAACCTTTACCTTTAAACCTAGCACGCTTCCATTTTGGGGCGATTATCAATTTTGCAGCAGTACATAACAACGCCACAAGCTCTTTTTTCTCTGTTGAGATTTCCCTATCCAGCCACAAATATAAAAGTAAAACTTCCGCCTTGAATGGTATATTATATGAGACAACCTCACTGATTTGGGCATGTACCATCTGCCAGAATTGCTCTACGAATTTACATGGCCACCAACAATGCCAACAGGTGCCTATTTCACTACAACCACGCCAACATATCGGGGGAGGAAGACAGATGTAGATGGTGGTTCTTGATTTAATTTTATTGGGGTTACGTGTCTTTTTATCTGAATAGGATCTTTGAGGAGGAAAGGGCAACGTCTCTGTTGGCTGAGGCCGCTGAGGCCACAAAAGAATCTGATGTGAGGCTGGGCATCCCACGATCCCAACATTTTTTTTAAAAAAACACACGCAATTATCGTTTGAATTAGGATCACAGGTAGAAGGGACAGAGCAAGCTTAAGCCTTCTCCACTGGGCCATCGTCCCGATCAGGAGTTGCTGTAGGCCTACAGTTGCCAGGCTGCAGAGCCAACCCTCCCAGAGGAATTGTGGGGCGGGGCCTGGTGCACTGGCAGCATACCAGTCTGCTTATGTCACTTCCGGTAAAAACTGGGAGGGACATAGGCGAAAATTCTGCAGAGCCCCCCTACGTCACATCTGGTTCTTACCAGAAGTGAGGTAAGCATGCCAGCATGGCACCAGCACACATCACCCCCCTTTCCTCCTACTAGCGCCTGAGGTGCTGGCAGGTGATGAAAGGGAACGCTGGAGGCCTCCCACTATATTTGTTTATTTATTTGGACTTGTATCCTGCCCTCCTCGCAAGCAGGCTCAGGGCAGGTTCCATCAGTATTAATACAATACATAATAAAATGATGAACAGCTTTAAAACCACAAATTAGAACAACATGGATCATAAAACATATGTTCTGATGGGCTCCCTTACTGAGGTGCTGGGAAGGAACAGACTTATCCTGAACAGAGCTCCAGAAACACCAGTCCCGCCACACATGACACTGTGTTCTGATTCCCAGTTTTATCAATATATCTGATAGCAATGCCTGGGACCCATCTGCAGATGTCTAAATCCACAGACTGGGTCCACTGATGTGAAACAGATTTGCCTGCAACCTTGTGGGACCTCCCCCCCCCCCCGGGATGCAAACAATATATATCTGAAATCTTTAAAAGTATATTAGAGGGGGTTTAAATTCCCCCCCAAAGTAAAACAGCATGTTCTGAGCAAGTGCAGAGAATGCACCGACCTCCGGCATGGTGGTTGGTGGCTGTGATGGGTCCCAGGACCTGCACTGGACTTAGAAGCAGCTGTGGTGGAATACAAGGGCCGCAGCAGCTGCCTTGAATCCAGGCAGGTGAGTCAGGCTCAGTGGCAGCTGTGGCAAAGCCTGGGAGCTACAATGGGCTCGGCAGCTGAGAAGCCTGGGAGCTACGGTGGGCGCGGTGGCAGCTGCAAGAGAGCCAGAGAGCCATGCTGGGCTCCGCAAGGAAGTGCGGTGTGTGGGGACCCACATTTGTATTATATCATTTTAAATTATTTAGATTGATTGTGAACTGTTTGCAGATAGAAATGCATCCTGGGGGAAAACTGCTGGAAGCTGCTCTGAGCCCACGGGACACAAAGTGTTGTAAATCGAATAATGAAACAGCAATGACATACCCTGAAACAGGATTTTCGTAAATACGAATCGGTGTCTCTTACCTGTAGTCTCTGCAGCCGGGCTTCTTTACTCAACAGATCAGGCAACGGTTCCTTCTCAGCATCTAAGCCGGCTTTGATATTGGACAGTTTTTTCTGCAAGGCTTTGAAGACGGCATCAAAGTCTAGATGCTGAGATACCAACGCCTAGGCAGAGGGAGAAAAATATAATGGCTTTTGTGGTAATCTTGACTATATGATCGACTTCCTTGGTCCCCCCCACAAAGCAGATGTCTGAGCAAATCAGCCTCTGCCTTGCAGAAGGCTTCGTATCTAAATATCCAGAATAAACCCGCTGGTTTAGTGGTTTGCTCTGGAAGATCCTCACCTGCAACCGACTTTTCCTTTGAAGCAGCCCTTTGTGTATGTGCTCCCTTTCTTTTGTGGCCTCAGCGGCCTCAGCCAACAGAGACGTTGCCCTTTCCTCCTCAAAGATGCTATTCAGGAAATCCTTTTTCAGCTGTAACATCAGGAGCTGTTCCTTAAAGCGGGAGCTTTCCGTTAAAAACTCCTGCAGAGGGAATGAACCAGTGATTACAGTGTGTTTCAAACTGTTTTCTTGATAATCTTGAGCGGGGGGGGGGGGGGGAGCTCCTCAGAGGCTGATGAAGGGTCCCTCAGTGAGAAGAGTAGTGGTGACAGAGAAGCCTCCATGAACAACAACTCATCCACCACTACTTATCTTTCCTCAAAATACACAGCAGCTAAGACATGTTAGTTGCATTCTGAAATTCATACTTCAGTCACAAGCATCAACAATGGAGGCCGACAGGTTTGGCCAACATTTCACAAGCATTGCGTGCACATCCTAGAACCTGTCCCCAAGCCCTCTGCAGTGTGCAGTGGTTTCATGGAAGCGTCAGGGTTGAAACAGGCGAGGCTCCTGAAGACTGATGAATGGATTTCAGGGCATGGCTTTTTTATTTTGAATAGCCACTCTAGGATCGTGACCATCATATGGAGGAAGGGGGGGGGGTCTCTTTTCCCACTGCAGTGTGTTCCTGGCCTCAGTCCCCCAAACCAGCTTTTTGCCCCAGGACAGCCTGTATGTTAGCTCTAATGGGACAAATAAAAGCTCTCAAGGGGAGTGCGCTGGGGAACATTTGAGCTCATGAAAATGGCACAAGGGAAGAGTTTTTAAAAAACAACACCTCTTCCTCCCTGTGACATAGCCCCATCTGACCCCCATTCCCCCCACAGCTCCTATTTCCCAGTTTACAGATCCTGCAGCATCTTGTTTGGTTTGACCATCAACAGGTCTTTGTTTGACTGAGTGATGTGGAGAGGGGCAGAATGCTGGAAAAATTGCTTATTTATCATGACAAAGATTTAATGTGAGGAATTAAAAACACAGGAAAAATATTTTTGAACTATCGAATGTTTCACTTTATTCCCAAGAGTGCTGCCTGAAGCAGAATTACACCCTTCTGTGCCCACAGAAGTCAATAGGCCTAGAAGGGTGTAACTCTTCCTTGATTGTACTGCCCATTTTTAAGTGGCTCTAAACAGAACTATCGTCATGATATTAACTACGGCCAGGGCAAGTGTGCCCGGTACATAAACAAACAGGCTGCTAGCTTTAGAAAGTGCTTCTCCTGATGTGGGGTCACCTTTTAATATCATTGGCAGGAATGATATTAAATGGCAGGAATGATATCCACATTGCTTGTGGACTTTCCGATTTTTGAGCTGAAGCTGGCTAGGAACTTTGTTCTAGGGCCCAGGGGTGGCCAAACTGCAGTTCAGGAGCCACATGAGGCTCTTTCACACAGTCTAATTTAATATTAATAAAAAGCAAATTTGCATATGTTTAGATACATGAAGAAATATAACTTTTTATTGTTTATAAAAGGAATTCTGTAAAAAAAGTAAACATTATAACTGATACAGCTAAAAATATCTAATCGAAAAGGCAAATAATGTAAAATGTTTCACTTTTGTAAAAGCCCAAACTCTTCCCTCATCTATATTAATGATTTACTTATGTTTTGATTGTTTTATATATAAGAGGAAAATAAAGAAATATATGAGAAAAAATAAAAACAAATAAAAACGTGTGTGTAATATTTGTTCATGTCTTGCAGCTCTCAAACATCTGACATTTATTCTGTGTGGCTGTTGCGTTAAGCAAGTTTGGCCACCCCTGTAGGCCTTCTTGATGGTAGCCTCTACACTGGACTATTCTGCCATTTCCAGTAGGTGGAGGATTGTATGACATATTCACCATCCTCTTCCATACCTACTTGGAAAATAATGACTGGCCAGTATCTCCTGAGTTGCTAGGCAACCACAGCCAAGCGCGACCTCAGCCCCTTTCCTCTAGTATCCAAAAAAATGTCTTCCAAGGAGGCAGAGAGATTCCAATAGCAACTGCCTAACTTTGTGTCTTCACACTGCTCTGCCCAAGGTCCTTGCAATACACAAGTCTCCCCTTTATAACGATGGACATTTTGTGAGTTAAAAATAAAGGTTATCTCTTCTAGTAACAGAAAACTCTTGGGCTTGTTTAGACAGCTGTCAAAACGCATGTATCAGCAAAAAAAAGTTTTAGGCAGACAACTTTTTGGCTTTCCTAGCATTGTGGAGATTCTCTGTCACCTCGATCTGAAGCAAGAAAGCATCTGTCAGGGTCGGATCAGAAACATTTGCCGTGGTGTCCAGGAGCCTCTGAGCTGATGGCTTCCACAGCTGGAACTCCCTGAGAGGGTTTTGAAAGCGCTGCCTCAGTTCTGTCTCTGTCTCCATGCTCATTTTAAACGTCTTTCCCTTCAGGCTGTGAGAACAGACAGACAAAACTATGAAGTTTAAACCTGAGAAGGGAAAAATCCCCACCCCATTGCTAGAGGCCGTCTCCGAAGCTTGCTCTCAGAACACAAAGGACCTCAGTCTTTGCTTCATATACGCCCTTCATATATGTCTTCTTGCCTCAGGGCAGCTGCTTCTGCCAGTCAGATGATCAACAAAACCTTTTTTTAGATACCAAGATGGACATTCATTTCTAGTGCACCTGCCAAGGAGAATTACCAAAGATAAAGCTGGCCTTGCAACTGCAACTCTCAAACAACCTTTTAAAAACTTCTTATAACTCATGTATCCTCCAGCTAGAAGAATAGCAGGCAAACGTACTGGACACAAGGGCACAATCCATCCAATTTTAGTTATAATGTTGTGGAAGTCCCTACTTAACCTGGTTTGCAAACTGACTTTGCAGAGCACAAAGATGTCTGCACGTATTACAAAAAGTACAACTGAAAACATCTATTCTTGTTTGCACATTGGGTTGGATCCAGCAATGCATGTTTCAGGTGCAAAAGTGGCAGCACAATGGCTGCAGCAACACAGAGCACTTTTATGTGATTTTTAATGAAATAATGTGCATCTGGAGCACTAAAATCAGCTTGTGTTTCATAGATTACAGCAAAAATTTTGACTGTACAGATCATGAAAAGCTATGGTTGGTTGTAAAAGGAAAGTGTGTGCCACACAACCTGATTGTTTTGATTTGCAACCTGTGCTCTGGACAAGAGGCTACTGTCAACTCAGGACAGAATATAGAGAAAGAAAATGGTTCTCAGTTGGCAAAGATGTCAGACAAGGATGTACTTTATCTCCCTATCTCTTCAATTTATATGCAGATCATAAGGAAAGCTGTTAGATTTAGATGAAAGTGGAATGAAAATCGGAGGAAGGAACATTAACAATTTGAGATATGCAGATGACACCACATTACTAGCAGAAAACAGCGGAGACCTGAAATGACTCCAGATGAAGATTAAAGCAGAAAGTGCTAAGGCAGGATTACAGTGTAACATAAAAAAGACAAAAGTAATGACTACTGGGGAATTACACGACTTTACGGTTGATGATGAAGAAATTGTTCAAGATTTTCTGTTCCTTGGCGCCATCATCAACCAAAAGAGAGACTGCAATCAAGAAATCAGAAGAAGACTGAGACTGGGGAGGGCAGCCATGAAGGTGCTAGAAGAGATCCTGAAGTGTAAGGATGCATCACTGATGACCAAGATCAAGTTAATTCATGTCACAAGTGTTTCCCGTTACTGTGTATAGCCGTGAAAGTTGGACAGTGACGAAAGCTGACAGGAAGAAATGTGGTTATTTCCCTTTGAAATGTGGTGCTGGAGGAGAGTTTTATGGATATTGTGGACCGCCAAAAAGACAAATAAGTGGGCTCTAGACCAAATCAAGCTTGAACTCTCCCTGGAAGCTAAAATTACTAAGCTGAGACAATTAAACTTTGGTCACATTATGAGAAGACGAGAGTCACTGGAAAAGAAAACAATGCTAGGAAACGTTGAAGGCAGCATGAAAAGAGGAAGACCCAACACGAGATGGATTGACTCCAAAGGCATTCGACAGTGTTTGCTTCTAGATGCCTCTAGAAGTTAGATTCCTTTCTCCCTTGCTGGATTTTTTTTGCAGATCCAAACTACTTCTCTCTCTGTCTCACAAACACTGTTAGAGCCTGAAAACCAAAAGAGGTGAGACACCAGAAATTCCATGAATGGAGCTCTCAGCAGCTTTTCACGTGCAAGGAGGTCAATACTGCAGCACTAGGGGAAGAGGGAGGGTTAAGCCTTCTCTTCTGCACCGTATCCCCAACCAGAAATGGCTGTCAGGAGATGCTATTTGCCCTGCTGTGGCAGACACACAGGTAGCCGATACAGATAATGGTACAGTTTGACCTTCGGCCTCACTCGGGAAATAGATGGATCCCAGCTGCCAGCAATTTTTTTCCTGTCAGGTCACAGCTGACTTACAGTGACCTTGTAGGATTTTCAAGGCAAGAGACGTTCAGAGGTGGTTTGCCACTGCCAGCCTTAATGTCACCACCCTGGTATTCCTTGGAGGTATCCCATCCAAATACCAGCCAGAGCTGCTTAGCTTTTGAGATCTGACAAGATCAGGCTACCCTGTTGTATCCAGGTCAGGGCCTGCCAGCAAATACCAGTGTTAAAAGGCCTTTCAAGACGTGAAACAAGGAGAGGAAAGACATGAGCTGAGTTGGGAGAGTGAAAAAGGATGCTGTGGTTTCCTGCCACCCTCTCCTCCACCCCTGCCAGAAGGCTTTGTAAGGTTGCCACTCCTTTCAAACAAAGTGGAGCGGGAACAAGCTGCCAAGAGTCGCCTCCGCTGCAGCAAATTTTCAAGCCACCCATTCTTGCTGTTCGTCACTGGAAAGCGTCCCAGTTTTGTTTCTAAAATTCGAACGGCTGGCTCTCCCATAATGAACAATTTAATTAACACAAACCTTTTTCAGCTTGCCAGCACGGCCCTTATTTGACACAAGAAAGATGTGCTTCTGCTGCAAACAGAACGTGACCTTGTTACTGCTCAGCTGATGATCTTTTCTCCAAGTCTGCAAAAGGCTTGGCTACACACACTTCGCTTCCTGATTCTAGTTGGCCTGGAAGCGGAAATCCTTTGCCAAAGCTCAGAGGGTGAGAGAGAGGGAGGGAGGGAGAAGCGGGCAAGATTTGCCATTTATCCTGTTTGAACGTAAGCAGAAAGAAACGCCCGCTAAGAGGGGAAGGAAACCATCAAAACAAACTTGGAGAAGAGGACCCACGAGCAGGCAAAACAGCGATTTCTTTCCTGCCTCTGCTGCTCCCTGCACAGCATTTGGCTCTACACTTGAAAGTAAAGGTAAAGGTTTCCCTTGCTCGAAAGTCAAATCATGGGCAATTTCACTCATAAGCACCTTTAAGACCAATGAAGTTTTATTCAAGGTGTGAGCTTTTGTGTGTGCATGTGGGTCAGATGAAGTGTGTGTGCATATGAAAGCTCACATCTTGAATACAACTTCGTTGAACTTAAAGGTGCCACTGGACTCTACCTTTGTTCTATCGCTTCAGACCAACACCGCCGCCCACCTTGACTCATAAGCACAGACAGGCTGCCGAATCCCAATGACGGGCTTTAAAAGCATTGCCTCAAACAGTGATCTGCAAAGCTGCAGCTGAAGACTGGCGCAATCCTGTCTCCTGCGAGGAGCAACCTGATCTGTTTCCAAATCAGCCTGAAATCCCTAGTCTTTCTAAGTTCATTGAAGTCAACGGGCTTAAGAAGGGTATAACTTTCCTGGGATTGCACTGTGGATCTCTGAAGCATTGTTCTCCGCCCCACATCCAAAATCAACCCTCTCTACCTAGTAACTGTGAGTTGGTTGGGTCCTATGAGAAGACTGGACACTCACAACAAACAAAAGGCTGTCTGGAGGAAGCAGCTGGGGGGGGGGGAGAATAAAGAAGACTTCCATCTAGTTGCAGCAGTAAAATCCACTGGAGAGAAACAGTCAAAAGGGGGCTACAGACGCTCATTCAGCTTGCCCTTGCTCTCCCTTGTGATGTAGACTAATGCCCAGACCATGACAGAGGCAGACCAATAAAGCAAGTCACCACCAGGGATGGGGTGGTTTTTCGACACACTGTGGCTAATCCTTTTTCTCACCCTGCCATGTGCAGTGACAGCTGCCACTTCCGACTTCTCTGGCAAGGCTGTTTAAACAGACTTCTGCAAAGCAGCCGTCACCAAAGCTATTGAACTCCACGTTAGTGCCCACCTGGTTTACTTGTTATTTTTATAGCTGGTGGATAAAGCTAAATCAGTCTCTTACTTGCATTGTTTCCATATTGCTGGTGCCACCTAATCCCTTCGATGTCGTTTATTTTAGACTGCTGCCCCTCCCGACTGGAAAATACCTCTGATATTCCCGGATCGCGCAGATCACACTCTCCGACAGCGGCTCCATGTCCTGCGAAAACCTGAACAGCTCCTTCAGCTGAGCCTTCAGCCTCTCGACCTTGGATTCCTCCTCTGCAAGAGCCGATCTTGTCACCTTCAGTACAAAAACACAGCCTTTGAACAGGGCCAGTGCCAGGCTTTTTTGCGCCCCAGGCAAGGCTAACTGCTTGCTTGCGTGCCCCCCCCCCAACTGCTAACCAATTACAGATGAATTCGAGGGAAAATTAAAAGCACAAAATTTGACCCTGCTAATTTTTTAAAAAATTGTGTGTGAGGCAAAGCTGACGGGAGCTGCTGCTGCTGCAGTTGCCATGACTTTCTGGAGGAGGAAAAGCATGGGAGAGCCGGGGCTGGTGAGTGAGTGAGTGTGAGAGCCTGAGGCCGGTTGGAGGGGCGCTGAGTGTCCGTTTCTGCACTCCTCTGAAGTCTGCACCCTAGGTGGTCGCCTAACTTGTCCTAATGGTAGCACCGGCCCTGCCTTTGAATGCACAGTAAACCAATTCTGCTGGTATATATTTTCAAGCTGGCTCTGGAGGAAGCTAGTGGAATCAAGTTGCAAGCTATTTTACTGTTGGGCTTCTTGACTAGTAAAATTCTTTCATCTGCATAATCAAAAGCGTAGTATAGTCAGCTTTCAAAAAGCAGTTTTTCAACAAGGAACTGTTTGATCAAAACTGAAAGAAGAGCGAGTGTTGGTCTAGGACTTGGAGAGCCCCAGGTGTAAAACCCTCACTCAAAAGTTTTGAAGTTCATTGGGTGACATCAGCCTAGTCACTATCACTGAGCCTAATACATAAACACACATGGAGCTGCCTTATACTGAATCAGCCCATCAGGGTCAGTATTGTCCACTCAGACTGGCAGCAGTTCTCCCAGGGCTTCAGGCTGAGGTCTTTCACATCACCTCCTACCTGATACTTTTAACTGGAGATGCCGGGGATTGAACCTGGGACTTTCCATATGACAAGCAGATGATCTGAGCACCCCGCCCCCACACCACTTCTACCTCATAGGTTTGTTGCATGGATCAAATAGAAGGGGAGAATCATTTACACCAGGGGTGCTGAACTCATTTGTTATGAGGGCTGGATTTGGCATAAATGAGACCTTGTTGGGCCAAGCCATGAGTGTCATAAAATATAATGCCAGGTAGCGGAGATATAAACTTTTTAAAGGGCACAAACAAAAAGGTTTTTTTAACTTAAAATAAAAGCATGCTTAAAACATTAGCACCCTTGCAATATTTTGTTTATTTAACAGTATCTGATGACTGACACCTCTGCTCTGAATTATTGCATCAAAATGTCTGTGCTGTTGCAATCTTGAGTATGCTGTTCAGGTATCTATCTGTAAGCTGCAAACTGGAAGAAGAAGCAGAAGACAGCCAGTTCCACTGCGGGCCTGATAGAAGCCCTCTGGGGGCCTGATCCACTCTCCAGGCTGCATGTTTGACACCCCTGGTCTATACCATGCTAAGCTCTTTGGAAAAAGGACAGGCATTTTTTAAAAATGAATCAGAAGTGCATTCCACAGAGGAAAAGCAAAAGTGTAGGAGAAGGGACAATAAATAATAGCTGTGGTACATGCTTGTTCTTCTAATCCCTTCATCTGCACATTGAAGAATATATTTAATGTATTATGTGTGAACAAAAATGCTATAATTTCATTGGAATGTTACTTTTTGATGAAGGAAGGGCTAGAGCAGATCATAACTGTAAGAAAGCTGGCTCTTTATAGAGCATGAATCTTTGCCCAGCTTCTTTTCTTCCCTCCTGATCAGTTATTGACACACTTACCATGTATCTCCGCCACAAGGCGATCAAGTCCTCTTTACTTCGCACTTGGTCATTGGGTTCAAAATTGTTTCTCAGTCTTTGTAGGCTTTTGCGAAACTCTTGGACTTCGGCTTCTAACAGCCTGGCTTGTGAGTGATAGGCATTTTCTGACCTAAGAGTCTTCATCAGCCTCTCCTCTTCCTCAAGGCATGCTACTTTCAGCTTCTCTAGGGCTTTTTTCAGCTCCTCCAGTTCATCTTTCATCTTTTCTGCTCCCAGTGGGGAGGTGTTTTCCAACACACCAACAGACTGAACTTCAAGATGTCTCAGTTTCTTCTCACCATTCTTCACGTCTTTGGCAATGTCCTACAGGAAGAAGGGGTTCAGAGTGAGCTGTTCTGCCATCTTGTATCCAGACAGTGTTGGGTGTATGTTGTCCTGGCATAGTAGTGATGTGACACTGTTAGACTAAGTGCAGCATGCTATGGTGCTTATATGTATATAGAAAGTCCAACACATATTAAGTTGTGACCTGGCCCTCAGACTGCTTTGATGGTGATTCCTCCAATAATGACATTGAGCCAAGATGGTTAGCTCAAGAGATCTCCTGGCCCCTTGTGGACCTATTTTGAAGGGGAAATCCTTATAGATTTATCTGAGGGAGAAGCTGCTGGACTCTAAACCTGGGAGCAGCAGCTGAGATTATTTTGGTGATGAGTGATCAGTCTACCCGCTAACGAATATCCAATAGAGAAGACATAGAGCACACCTCAAGGCTGTTCAATATTGCCTCAATGCTCAGCTCCAAACCAGAGTAATTCTTTGTAGTAGGGCTTGTGATTTTAAAAATACCTGGACAGTGGATTGGGCCAGGACAGGATTTGCCGGTAAGGAGAGGGCATGGTATGTTTTGATGTGAGTCAGACTATGGAGCCCTTTGGGATTTGGCAAGTTGTGGGCATATTTTGCTACACTGAGGTAAGAAACTTGGTACATCAAGATGTGAGGTAAACAGGAAAAAAAAACTTTGAAACAAGAGCCACCCCTCCCCCCCGGCTGTTGGCAACCCTATGTCCTATTGTTGTCTCAAGTGCTCAGACAGTTAAAAATTCATATTTTTGGTTCATTTTATTAATCTTCATGGTAGCCTTGCAATTTAAGCCAGAGAAAGATGGCAACTTTTTCAAAGCTATCAAGCTGGGCAGAACCAGGATTCTTAAAACGATATTTTCTTTTCTATCCTGCATGCCGGGTCTCCAAAACCACATGCACAAATGGATGGTCCAGGAAATATGAGCCAGAGCCCTCACTTCTTACAAAATCCCCTTGCTCAGAACAAGTCAAGTACCTGCAGGGACTTAATTCTGTTTTCTGCCGGGACTTTCGCTCCTTGGCTGAGGCAGTTGTTTAGTCTTTCTGTCACACGGGTCAGCCACAGATGAAACTGGTCAACACCGCCCTTGTATCGCTCATGCTCTTGTGTTATCTTCTCAAGTAGTTGTACTCTCCTCTGAAAAAAAGAGAAACATGAACCGTGGGGAGAAGGAAAGTTATCTTTTCTCTTCATACTTCACATTTTTAAAACCAAGGACACAAAGGGGCCAGTCCTCCCTCTCTCCCCTTTTCTGTCACTTGGCCCTTCAGAACTGTGGATCTTGGTGTGCATCTTGACCCTAGCATAAGGACAAAACACTCTGTTCCAGTCCTCGCTGTGCTATGATTCAGTGCTCAGTTTAATGGACACAAAGTTCTGAGGGCCTATAAGGTCACATCCAATGTGTTTTCAATGCTTTACAGTTTTTAAGAGAGAGAGAGAAAGAGAGAGAGGGATGCTAAAATCTCTTCATGTTAAATGCACCCATATGAGTCAGGGTAATCCAGAGTTTGGTGTCCTAGCAGGACCAAGCCACAATATTTTTGAAGGGAGTAAATGAAGAAAGATAAAATGCCTCGTTGGTCCTTTGAGGGGTCAGTGCAGGACAATATGAAAAAGATACCCAAGATTTTAGTAGCAAGAATATTATCCACAAAAACAGAACTAAAAAATCTTTACCTATATTAAAAAGTTGGCTGAGAAAATGTTGTTGTACGTTGTATTTTTAATATTGTGGTTTTCAACTGTAAGCCACCTTGAGCAGAGCTCTGAAGCAGCATCATGGAAATAGTCTAAATACAAATTATTAGGCTTATGGTTATGGATAAGCTTGCAACCTGTATAGGCATTTATGGGAAAGAATCCCCCCCCCCCCCGGCAAATATATTTATTCAGAAGTGGCAGCCGTTTATTTTGTATTGGAATGAGGTTAGACTCGAATAAGGGGTAAGATCAGAGGTGCTGATAATTATAGAATTTATATTTGTAAGTAAAAATAATTTGGAGCAATTTAGTCATATACTATACAAATTGATTCCATTTATACACCACTTTTCTCCCCAGTAAGGACCTTAAGTGGCTTACAACATTCTTCCTTTTCTCCTTTTTATCCTCACAACAAGCCTATGAGGTAGGTTAGGGTGAGAGCATATGACTGGCCTAAGGCAGAGTTGGGATTTGAACCTGAGTCTCTCCAACACTGTAACCACTACACCACACTGCCTTATTATTGTTATTATTAAATATTGTGGCTTGTCATGCTTATATTGTTATTATTAAACAACAACAACAATATTAGGACCAATTGGGAACATGTTTTGTCCTTTCACACTTCATACCGTTATGCAACTTAACTCTATTATTTCTAAATAAATATTTCAGGGGGGAAATAATAGTGGGACATTATAAACACTTGCATAAATCAGAGTAATCCAGCACTGGTTGTTCTGGCAAGAGCAACCTGCAATCAAGGTGACCCACCCTGAATACCAAAAGGCAACATTCAGGACGAGTCTCATAAATCTGAGTTAAAAGTTGGCAACAGCATGATTTGTGCGCCTCTTGCCACAAGGAAACAATTGTTACCTGGAACGCGGTGCACAAAAAGAAGAAAAACAGCTCCGATTTCAAAGGCGGCTTCGGAAGCTGCCATTGCAATTAACAAATGGAGTCTGCAAATGGAATTTACCCCTTTGAGCCTGGCTGCTCCCCCTCACCTGGACTCATTTAAAGCCTGGACTAAATGCTCAGATGGTGGAACATGCCTCTGTATATTTGCACAGCTGTGAATGAAACAGACCAGAATCTGAACAAATGTAGTGAAATGTGCCTTTGCTCATCTGCCCTCAGTGCTGACCTTTTCCCTGTTTAGAATGTGCCTGGCACAGAGCAGAAGGCAAAGAAAGAGTGGAAAGGGGACCAAAACAGGAGACAAAAATAGAGGAAAACCTCAAAAGGTACCCCCCCCAAACATTTACTATATCCCAGTGCATTTGAAGACTACTGTTTTCTCCCATGGAAAGTACTATTGGCCATGAACTTGCTGGCACCTTAGTGGCACAGAATTTTTCTTAAGGAGCTCACAAATTTAAGTGATCTCAGAGAGCACCAAGATGTGGCTCAGTGGTAGAGCATCTGCTTGGCATGGAAAAGGTCCAGGTTCGATCCCCAGCATGTGAAAGACCTCTACCTAAGATTCTGGAAAGCTGCTCCCTTGATGGACTAAGGGTCTGCTTCAGTTTAGGGCAGCTTCATGCGTTTAAGTTTAAGTACATTTTGAGGTTCTCCTCCTTTGTTTCTTACAAAAGTAAAGAGCCTTGGCCCTGCCATCAGAATTTCAGGTTTGAGACCACAGTTTCTTTGGAGAGAAAGATCTACTGCCAGTGGAAGAGAAGCTACAGTGGTTGGGGATCCTCTTCCTCATCTCTCTGTCTGGGAATCAGAGCAGGAAATCTGAAAGAAGGAACTGCTGAGTTCATAGCCACTGGTCAATGCTGAGAGCAAGGTTGCCAAATCCGGCATGGAAAATTCCTGGAGATTTGGGGGCAGTGCTTTGCAGGGCAGAGTTTGGGGAGAGAGTTTGGCTATAATCTATGTTATACCATAGAGTCTCACCTCTGATGCTACCATTTTCTCCAGGGGAACTGGTTTCTCCAGTCTGGAGATCAGTTGTAATTCCAGGAGAATTCCAGACCTCACCTAGAAAGGCTGGCAACCCTAGCTGAGACTGACACAATAAGCCCTGTGGCTAGGCAAGAGAGTGGAGGTAACAGGCTTGAAGGAAGAGTGACAACACAAAATAATCTTCAATGTCTACTGATCCTTGCATGCAACAGTCACACTCTCCATATACTCCCTCTCAAACAGATGGTTTGCACAGGATGAGGTGAGATTTGAGAATCACACTTGAATTAGATCAGTGGCAGAGCACCTGCTTGAAGTGTGAAAGCTCCTAAGACCCTAAAGGGTTGCTGTTACCTGGAATAAACTGGACGAGCCAATGGGTCTCAGTTCAAGGCAGCTTCATATGTTCAGAAAGTGCAACAAATTCAGAAAGTTCGTCAACTCTGTGAATTTTCTAGTATTGGTCCAAATTCACCTTCATAGGATGGCCATGTACAACTCTGACTCCTTCAAAATGCTACCCTCATTGATCTCTCTGGAAGTAGTCAAGGATGCAGGAAATAATGAATAGCCTCTGAGCCAGATTCCAGTTACACAGAACAAACAAAAGTCATGCTTCCCCGCCAATCTAAAATGAATTAGTATCAAAATCTCCCTCTTCTTTCTGCTACAGCTGGAAAGACGGAACGTCTCCAGTGATTATTTACATTATTTTAACAGCAGACTGCCAATAAACCTTTTAGGCTGCATATGGCTGTAGACAAGGAATGGAAAAGAAATAAGCAGCCAAGCTCTAGAAGTTTTTCGGTGGCTGTAATTGAAAGATTTTGGTGGGTGGGGAATGAAGCCAGAAAGGGTGAGAATTCTTCTTTGACATTACTCAGGAGCATATTAACTCACTCTAGCAGCTGCTTTCTGGCTAAAGAAATTTGGAGCTCCAATTAAGTGCTCAACTTATAAGAGAGCTGATGACAATCGCAAGAGGGGGAAAAAGATACAAGTGCTAGTGAAAGTGGCAGATCTCAGCTTTTGACCAATTCTGCTGGTGACCAGTTCAGAGATGTATGCATTATCTGTGCAAAATAAGTTTGATATACTCTGGTTGCACTGCAGAAAACTCCACATCTTGGATCCACTGGAGCCATATCATGGGCAGAATGATTTCCAATTGTGGAGCATGACATTCTTCCCTCTCCCTGCTGCATCCAAAAAGCCCCGCAAATGCTGTTCCGAGGGGTCCCCTGTCCACCAAGAGCAGTATTTCAAGGGCATTTGGGGCTGCAGCAGGACAGGGGTGGCAAGAAACTCTCTCCGAGATGAGAAATCATTCTGCCCATGGAATCGTTCTGGTGGATCCAAGCCCATGTATGAATCTTCAGTGGAAACACAGGATACTGTGACAAAAAAAATACGCGTAACGGCCAGCCTCCTTGCAGAGTTACAGCAGAAACAACCCTCTGTATTCACAGTTCTCAAGTGGTAAGCGGGGAGGACATGGGGTTGGATACAGAGTAGGTTTTCCACTAACAGAAGACACATCCTTCAGTGGAACAGAACCTTCCTGCCTCCTTCCATCCCACTACAGTACATAGCACCAGAGGAACATGCAATCCACAGCTTTCACAATGGCCAAAGAGGAGTGCAAGCAGAAGGAAGGCATATGATCCAAACCCCTGCTTTAAACTGCTGTATCTGTCTCTGCTGCATCTCAAGTGGCTGGTGGGAAAAAGAAAAAATATCTGCAAATCTTCCAGCAGTGACGGTATAATGTTGTGTCCTGGAAATGATATCACACCTCTCTGGAATTACTCTATGGTAAAACTGTAAAGTTTGCACTGATCCCTAGAGAGGACTGATGTCATTTCTGGGGGGAACCCAGAAGCTGAGGTCCAATTTTACCAGCTGGTAGCATTGGTCCAGTTTTACCATAGAGTTTCTGGTGATTCCTAGAGAGGAACGGTGGGAAAACCCAGAAATGACGTCACACGATTACTGATGGCTGCTTCCCCCATGTCCCCCCCTCCCCGGTCTCCTGCTGGTTGCCAGGCTGGACCTTAGTCTCATAAGAGTTGTCTGCAGCATGAGTTTACCAAGATCCAGAACTCCATTGAATGTTATGAGTTAAAACATAGACTAGATCTGGAAGGGACCAACAGTCCTTCAAGTCCAAGCATACACCGCAAGACAGGATTCTCCACTTACGCTCATACCACAGATCATTTAGACTTTGAGCACCATCTCAAGTGTGGGTCAGAAACCTAAGAGAGCTACAGAATGACTTCTGGTTCCTCATTCCAATTCTCAGTTGCTAGTAGCATTATGAAAAACAAGGGAGCCCCACACATGGTCATGTTCAGTTGGGAAGTGGAAGCATTCCTATATCTTCACTGAGGCTGTGACCCACTGGCTGAACCAACAATGGAACCTAATGGTATGTGGGGCTTATTATGAAAATTTTTAAGTGGGTTCATAACATGAGGGAGGAAATCCCTGTAACTGCTGCTTTAATCCTATTTCTCATTCCATTTTAGTTTTTTTTTCTTACCTCCGCTTCAGTCCTGACTTCTTCATATTCTGCCTTCATCTTTTTTTGCACATCCTCATCTACACTAGGGTCTCCAATCCTATTATACAAAGAAGCGGCTTCCTCCAATAGCCTTTCCAGAAGGGTTGATTGATTGATGACATCATTCAGCAGGACTTGGGCGTGGTTCAGCTGCCACCGCTTCTCCTTTAAGCCGAGCTGTAGCTCTATGTCCGGCTCCAAGGTCACCTTCATGTTATGAATCCAGACGTTAAATTCGTCTTGAGCCTTCAAGTATTCACTCCAGTGCAGCCACACCCACTCAATACGGCTGATGGGGAAAAGAAGGGAAGCTTAAAATGCTGTGTGAAGTACATATGCATGTGCCTTCAAGTTCAACTGACTTATGGTGACCCCAGCAGGGGGCTTTCGCGGCAGGAGACAGACAGAGGGTGCCATTCCTTCCTCTACAGAGTCTTCCTTGGTGGTTCCCCATCCAAGTATCCACCCTGCTTAGCTTCTGAGATCTGATGAGATTGGCTGCGTCATATCACTCCATATCATTGTGTGAAGTGGCAATTGCCAAATGAAACCTATTTCTGGGGAAAACAGGGCCAGATTATAGAAGGAGAAGCCATCTGACACAGAGCATCACTGATCATCTCCCCTAATATGGATGGGGATTGCCACTATGGCTGGTTCTCCAGAGCCAGCTGGTATGTCTCTTGGTAATGGAGAATTGGCTGGTAGCAAGATGACTGAGGGAATATTCTTTCCTCTACCCCATTCTCACAAAGCATGAATTTTTCATTCATATAAAAGTGCTTCTGAGATTTGCCATCTAAAGCATGGGACAAGTCTAGTAATCTTCAGGGCCAGTTCTCTGTTAAAATTAGATGTGATGAAGCTGGTTGGGGTAACACAACGGGTGGCAGTAGTGAGGAGGAAAGTGTTGGGTGTAGGTTACATCCTCCTGGACCTGCACCACTCCTGGTTTGAGTGGACCTGCACCACTCCTGGTTTGACTTTCTACTCTATCTTCAACCTACTCTAATGTAGAACAAAGTTTGAGTCCAGTGGCACCTAAAACCAATAAAGTTTTATTCATTTGTTTAGTCACTGATTTGAATAAAACTTTGTTGGTCTTAAAGGTGCCACTGGACTCAAACTTTGTTCTACTGCTTCAGACCAACATGGCTACCCACCTGAATCTACCCTAATGTAGTTCTTCTATGACAAAAAGGCAAGTTTTTCAGATAGGATAACTCCACAAAGTAGTAATAAACTCAGGAAGTCACATTCTAATTCATGTGTAAATCCTATCACAAAGGAGTACCTGCTGTGACAGTATTGTGAAGCTTAAATAATAAAGTCTTATTGTAAGAAAGGCTTCCTGAATGTGTGGGACAATGTTCAGGATTGGGGTGCCACTTTACATGAAAGGAACTATATAAGGCTTCCACACAAGCAGATTAGGAAGCCAATCAGAGGAAGGGATATTCTACAAAATGGGAGAGAAAAGTGGAGCAAGTATGGCATTTTTATGCTGACTAACTGGCTGTGGTCTCTGCCCTCAGACCTGAAGGATCCTGATGACAGGCCTGAAGGTAAATGCTTAGCAATATTACCTGTGGCAGTGAGTGATATATATGGCGGTTTCTTCCCACATGGTTTTAACGTCTTTCAGTCTGGATAAAATCTCATGCTTTTTCTCCTCACTGAGGCACCGAAGGAGAGCATCAGCCTTCATTAGTACTAAGTCGACTTTCAACCGGCCTTCAGGCTCCAACTGACAAATTTTCTGTTAGGAAGAAATCACACATCAAAATCAAACCATCAATATTTTTTTGAATCCTAAAGGAAATGGGAACTCTATTTCCATGGACAGAGTTGTTTTTAAAGTTGAAAACCTTAGGGATTAAATAGCTGAAGATCTGTGATTGGCCCTCAGATTTAATTTAAAAACAGTCACTGGAAAGGGATGTGTGTGTGTGTTGGATCATGGCCCTAACACTGGCACAGAGGAGACTAAGGGCCAAACTAGAAGCAATAGCATCCTCGTGTACACCACGGGCACACCATGGCCATTTTAAAGCTCCCAGTACAGCTGACTGGGAACTTGAAAAGTTGTGTGTGGAGGGGAACAAGTGCCTTGTTCTGCCATAATACGAGCTCGCCTCACAGCATTTTAAAATTGCCTATTTTAGGCTTTAAAATGGTGGCAGTGTCCCCATGGGGATGCGGGGTGGGGGGAGGAATGAACTGATACATATCTTAGAAGTAGTGAAGATATAGGGGTTGAGTCCTTCCTCTCAATGCCACAGCTTTTACGCAAGTCACACAATCAGTGCCTGTTTTTAAATTAAACTTAAAACATCACGACATCCAGTTACAGCCCTCTCACATTTCCCCCCCAAAAGACATTTGATTTAATTTTTCTTATCATCAAATGAAAGCACTTAGTTCATTTACAGCCATGTTTTCAACAGAAGACATTACCTAGACATTCATTCCAGAGTGTTAGTCCACTGCAGCAGAAAATAAACAAGGAGTCCAGTGGTACCTTAAAAACTACCAAAGTTTTATTGCAGCTTAAGCTTTCATGGACCACTGCCTGCTTCTTTTTTTCACCATATAGTGAAAGCCCGAACAGCCTTTTAATGATAGCAAAATCCCTTCTTAAATTTACATTTCTCAGCATCAACGCTGATGTACGCTAAACTACCAAACCCCCCAAATCTAACTAGTTTTCCCTCTGGCAAAACAGGGAGAAGAGAGAGAGAGTCTCCTTTGATCACCAAAAAGACTATGCTGAAGATCATGAGGCCTGCTTGGACAAAAGCCACGTGGGACATGGGCTGTTCTAGGGAGAGGAATTGGGCAAGATTGGGCAAGAAAGTTGGCTGGATCTAACCCCTAATTAGTAAATTCAAAGGATCAAAACTAACAGCCAGTTTAAAACAACAACCACCCAAAACTGCATCCAACTATACCTGGAGCCGCTACACAACTATGCAGAGCTTTTCAAGTATATGGAGAGATGACTGTATTCCCCCAATCCAATGAGAGCTAATTGGCAGATTAGCAAATCTAGGTGCCCCAAAGTGAGTGGTGGAATTTAGAGAGCACCACAAACATCAACGACCTGGGATCCCCTGGTAGCGCAGAGTCAGTGAAGATGAACAGGTGCAGACCTGATCAGCCACTTGGCTGGGAGACCATGTGCCAGCAGGGTAATAAATCAGTTCTTTTTGGTAAGAAAAGATAGATGTAACATTTTAAAAGAAGTCAGAGTGGGGTTTTTTTTACAACCATAGTGTGAGCTAGACTTCCTCCCCACTTTGCAGTATGCAAAACAGACAGGCATTCTATCAAATCGGATAGTGGTTTTCCTGTCAGCCGGGCTGTGGCACCCTCCCCCCACATACTTCAAAGCAAGTTATTTTGCTTTATTTGAACACTCCCCCCCAAAGATCAGCATTTTTATCCTTCTCCTTCTCCCATTTTTAAAATAATGTTTTTAAAAGTGTTGCAGAACTTCTTAGAAACTGAGGGGAAGTGTCTATGATCTCATGGGTATTAGCCAATCAGTGCCATTCATAGCTGACTTTTGCTACACATTTGCACAATTAAGGAAAAGGTACATATGTCTTAAAGGTAGTGAGGGTGCTTCTAAAGTAGCCCCACTGCTCTATAAATGTTCTGTCTCTTTCCTTTTAGGCTTCATCCCTGTTGCCGCTCCCACAGTTTCCTGCTTCAGAGGACGTGTCTGTAAAACTAACTAAAATTCAGCCACTGGCACATAATATAAGGTGAAAAAGAGAGATCTATAAATACATCTGTAGCCCTGGTTTCAGGGCTCATTAGCATTTCTAGTGACGGTGAATAATCAGCCTTGTGAAAATCGACAGCAATGTCGACATTTGCATTTCTTGAGACTTTTTTTTAATTGCTGCTTTTCTTGGCTGGTGTTTACATTAACAGATTAGCAGAAACTAAATCATAGAAAGGGGGGGGGGGAGAAAGAAAAGGTATGAGCTGCCAAGCTCAGAGAGAGAAATTCTGGAACCAATTTATTAAAAAAAAACAAAAAACTATGAAGATGATATTAGCTAGAGTAATTTTTGTCTGTTATGATTATAGTGGATAAATATTAACATTCACTAACTTACTGTTCAAACCTAAACAGAGTTACATCCTTCTAAGCCCTTTGACTTCTATGGACTGAGAAAGGTATAGCTCTGCTTAGGACTGCACTATTAACCCCTACCATAAGATTACTAAGAGACTATCATAGTGCAGAGAGGGAAAAATATAAACTGTCTGGGGATAAAGTTCCAATCAATCATTCACTTGAGTACACAGCTCTTCTTTAGGGACCACTGCCATGGGATGAGTCAATGGCAACTTAAATAGTTCTTAAAAAGCATTGAACAAAGTAATTGTCTATCAAAGTGATGAACCAAGAATGTTAAATAGAACTCCAATATACAGGGGCAGTATATCTTATGAATGCCAGATTCAGAGGACATAGAAAAATGGATGGATCTCACCCTCATACTTTGCCAATAGTGATTTAGATTCCATCTGATTGGCAGCTGGAAACAGAATGCTAGACCAGATAACCTTTGCTCAAATACAGCAACACAATGCTTACATTCTTATATGAGGCTGATTTCATGCCTCATGTTGACAGTGAACACAACAAAACAGAAACAGGATGACGGACAGGGATAGTTACTCACACTATAAAAAGCCATAGCAATCTCTACATGTGTTTCCTGCTTCAATCCATCACTATTTTGACATGTGTGGGCTACGCGGTTTGCAAATACTCATGACAGAATATCAGCTCTGAGGTGGCCCATACAGAGCAAACAAAGGCCAGTTTATAATGGGAAAATCAGATCTGCAAGATGTTGTGTATTTAGACTTTCAGGATCAGATTCGACACAGTGGGAGGACCTGAGTGTATTTATTCATGTCTTCCTGTTTGCGTGTCAAGCAATGTGTGCCTGTGTCCAGTTCTAAAGGCAAATGGAGCCCATTAATGACAGAAGCTAAAGCCCTGCACTCTCCTCAGCCAGTCTGGTGTAGTAGTTAAGAGCAGTGGACTCTAATCTGGAGAACCAGGTTTGATTCCACACTCCTCCACATGCAGCCAGCTGGGTGACCTTGGGTCAGTCACAGTCCTCTCAGAGCTCTCTCAGCCCCACCTACCTCACAGGGTGTCTGTTGAGGGGAGAGGAAGGGAAGGAGATTGTAAGCCGCTCTGAGACTCCAAGTGAAGGGCAGGGTATAAATCCAACTCCTCCTCCTTCTCTTCGCTCTTTTGTATGAAGCATTTTTTCTTCTGCCCCAGCTCATTTCCAGTATCCAAGCTGAGCTTGGAGAAAAATTCTTATTGCCTCAGAAACACAGTGAGGCAAGAATTGCCGTGGGTCAGGATGTAGCTCCTCTCTGCTATCCACACTGTTTTCTGCACGTAACAGAGCACCACACATCCTTTGCACGTAGAGTTGCCAACTGTCAGGTGAGGGGGCTGGAGTCCAGACTCCAGAGATCTGTTCTCCGGGAGAAAATGGCAGCTTCAGACAGCAGACTCTGTGGCACCACATCCATGCTAAGCTCCCTCCTCAAATTCTGCCCTCCCCAGGCTCTGCCCTCAAATTCATGTCTATCATTTATACTCTGCCTTTCTCACTTGGACTCAAGGCCTCTTCTGGAATTTTCCAAAGAATGTGTATATATATTAAACAAGCAGCCCCAATAGCCCAGACTAGCCTAATCTCATCAGAGTTTGAGTCCAGTGGCACCTTAAAGACTAACAACATTTGTGGCAGGGTGTGAGCTTATGTGAGTTGCTGCTCACTTCTTCAGACACCATGGTGTCCGAAGAAGTGAGCAGTGACTCATGAAAACTCATATCCTGCCACATATTTTGTTAGTCTTTAAGGTGCTACTGGACTCTTGCTCTTTCCTACTGCTACAGACAGTAACACAGCTCCCCATCTTGATCTATCTCATCAGAGTCTGGAAGCTAAGCAGGATTGGTGGTAGTCAATACTTGGATGGGAGACCTCCTAGGAAGACTGAGGTTGCTATGCAGAGGAAGGCAATGACAAACCATCATCTCCTGCCTTGAAAACCACACAAGGTAGAACTTCATGTGGTTTCCATGAACCGGTTGCAACTCAAAGACCCGCTTTACCTTTATAATAACAAATATACACGTATCTTCCCATTGTGTCTAGTCTGATCCTTAGAATGGCAGCCGAAATCATGACTGCTTGTTCTCACAGCAATGACAATAATAAAATACTTCTGAAACCACACCCAAAGGGGAGCATCTCTCCTTCTTTACCTCCGTGTCCCTTAGCCTGGCCTCCAAGGCAGACCGAGGCCCCTTGGTGTTGTCATTGATCCGCAGTCTCTCCTGGATGGTCTTCATCCAGTCTACCGCGCTCTCCACACTGCTTTCAAATTCATCCTGCGGCTGCTGGGTCATCGCATTAGAAGAAACTGGAGAGGAGGAAATTAAAAGAGGAGTTCAGTAGAGTTTTCCCCCAAACCACCTTTGTAGTTCAAAGTGTGTGAATAATACTTCCGTTCCTGTCTGTTCTTTCAGGACCCCTGTTTGGTCAGAAATGGTTTCACTGCTGACGGGTGCCCAAATATGGAGCAACTGGAGTCTAGAGAGGCAGACTCCTAGAATCAGTTTCCAGGTTGTGTGCTTGGTGGGAGGGGGAGGCGGATTTTGGAAGCATTAGGAAAGCCACAGGCATTTGTGCTGCAGTGATTCTTACATGATCAGCACAGCAGATCAGGAGGCTGACCCATGCAGTCAGAGTGAATGATGGAGTTCCACACAGAACAAAGAAGCTACTGATCCCCCACTTTAAAGAGCCCATTTAAGCGTGTTTTGGCTTTCTGTACTTCTTGTCTCCTGCTAAGGCACCAAAAGAGGACCAAATTCCATTTTTATTGTATAACTTTATATATTCCAGACTTGATAATACAGCGTTAGAATCAGGCATTCCCAGAACTCAGTACAAAGTGGCTAGATTCGAGTCCAGTAGCACCTTAGAGACCAACAAGATTTCCAGGGTAGGAGCTTTCAAGAGTCCAAAGTTCCCTTTGTCAAGGGAGAGCCAATTTGGTGTAGTGGTTAGGAGCGTGGACTCTAATCTGGGAGAATCAGGTTTGATTCCCCACTCCTCCACGAGCAGCTGCTGGTGTGACCTTGGATCAGTCACAGGTTCTCTCAGGAGCAGTTCTCGAAAGAGCTCTCTCAGCCCCACCTACCTCACAGGGTGTCTGTTGTGGGGAGGGGAAGGAGATTGTTAGCTACTCTGGGACCCCTTTGGGTAGTGAAGGGCAGAGTATAAACCAAATCTCTTCTTCTTCTTCAAAGTGACCACTGACAAGCCCATGTTAGTGATACCAAAAGAAGGAGAAAGGGTAGGGAACAGATGACCCTTCAAGTTTACCCAGCTGTCTCAAAGCAGGATCTATCCATCCACCAGGCAACTTCTCCCAAATGAAACAGAAAGCCTCCCTTATAAAGAACATGAAAACAAATGCCCCTCAGAATCAGTCTCTGGGCTGGCTTGGATGCTGACCTGGCTGATGATCCTTTACATGCGGAGGAGGACTAGTTGACCTCTTCTGTTTTCCAGGCACATAATGTATCATTTACTTTATTCATTAAAACATCCCTTTCCTCATGCTTCAAGGGGGCTTACAATAACAGTTATAGGTATTTTTCATTTAAAAACAAAAACAAAATAACAAATGCTAAACCTCTCCCCACCTCCCTTAAAAGATGCCTACCACTCGAACCCCCTCAAAAGTCCTGGCAAACCGACAGTCCTTACAGCATCTCCTGAAGATCTCCAAGGAGGGGGGCTCTCCTCATCTTGTCAGGGAGCCCATTCCACAGAGCCACGATGGAAAAGGCCTGAGCTCTGGTCAATGCCAGATGGGCCCCCCTAAGTGGTGGGACAGCCAACAGATGGCTTCCAGATTACCACAGTTGGGGCACAGGGACATATGGAAGGAGACGGTCCTTCAAATAATGTAATTCAGGGGGTAGAATAAACATGTATAGGCAAAGGAGTGGGATTGTGGAGGGAAATTCTGCTTCAATTTAGACACATTTATTGGATCAGATCTATAGCATCTACCAGACATACAAAGGTAAAAGCTGTCTGCTCACAATCAGGAGGGAAACCTGAAAAAGCAGAGTTCCCAGTCTTGTACAGCAAGCTACATACATAGACAAATGCACACTAATAAACCTTATGCATCTGTTCTAATGAAGATTAGTAGACTGAGGGGGCATTGCTTGCTGCTACTATCCTGCTGCCTCCATATATGTTCCTTTTGGTGGTGGGAAGTGCTGTCGAATCGCAGCTGACATATGGCTACCCTGTACGATTTTCAAAGCAAGAGACCTTCAAAAGGTGGTTTGCCACTGCCTGTCTCTGCATAGCAACCCTGGACATCCTTGGGGGTCTCCCATCCAAGCACTAACAAGACCGACCCTGCTTAGCTTCTGAGATCGACTGGGCTATCCAGGTCAAGGCTACTCCCTCTGATTGTCCAAAAAGGGTTACGGTGTTCCATATCTTTGGGTCCTATTTCATGTGATTCTTGCCTCATGAAAAAAAAAGGGGGGGGGGAGAGATTGCACAGATCATGTGCACACGGAGCTCCTCCCTGGTCTCACATGTTGCCTCACATGTATGTGATCGAAAGGGCAACACACTCGTCACCTCCATGCAAAGAGGGTTGCTGTTGGTACTACCTCTTCAGCTTCAGTAGTTTCACCTGACTGACTCTCCTCTGTAGAGAAAGAAGAATGAGGCTGAGTAGGGTTGCCAGCTCTGGGTTGGGAAATACCTAGAGATTTTGGAGGTGAAGCCTGTAGAGGGCAGCGTTGGGGAGGGGAGGGAACTCAGTGGGGTACACTGCCATAGAGTTCTCCTTCCAAAGCATCCATTTTCTCCAGGTGAACTGATCTCTGATGCCTGGAGATCAGTTGTAATAGCAGGAGATCTCCAGCCACCACCTGGAGGCTGGCAACCCTGTGGCTGAGCCAAGATACAACAAACACAATGGTTTGCTCTCCCATACCAGAGGCCATAGGCTTCTTTCAATCAGGCAAGATAATCCCGTTGCAGTCTTCCTGTTTGTGGGTTTCCTACAGGCAGCTAGTTGGCTGCTGTCTGAACAGAATGCTGGACTAGATGGGCCTTTGGTCTGATCCAGCATGGCTCTTCTTATGGGTGCCATTTCGGTGATTTAAGCAAGATATGCGCTGTAGCTGGGAATGTGGCAGGGGTCATCCAAATACTTGGCCATGGACCTAACTGCAATGCGATGTCCTGCTTTGGGCCAAGGTTAAGAGCATAAAGGTCATGTGAATTGGTTCTTGCTATGTTCTTGCCACTCCCTCCAATTTTCTGGTGCAAAGCCTTAGAGCACAAATGTCTCCCAGGCATCAAAGGTTTGGAATCTTTTACAAGCTAACTTCCCTTTGCGACTGGGTTCAGTTAGGGACAGGACATGCTTCTGCTTGGCAAAGTGTAAAGGCAGGTTTGTGTGCAGTGAAAGTTTAGCCTGCCTGTAATAAGCTTCTGCCCTGACCTGGACGGCTCTGGCTGTCCCAGTCTCATCTGGCCTTGCAAGCTAAGAAGGGTCAGCCCTGGTTAGTACTTGGATGGGTGACCTCTAAGCAGTGGCAGGCAATGGCAAACCACCTCTGTTCGTCTTTTGCCCTGTAAACCCCCACAGGGTCACCATAAGTTAACTCCAACTTGACAGTACTTTCCACCACTAATAAGCCTCCAGGGAAGAATGCACTGACCTCCTTAACTGTGCAACTCTATGACAGCTCTCGAATCCCATTTACAGCCCCAGCCTCTCTATACTGCTGAAATAAGCGGGAAACCAGTTTGGTGTAGTGGCTAAGAGCACGGACTCTAACCTGGGAGGACTGGGTTTGATTCCCCACTCCTCCATATGCAGCTGCTGGCATGACCTTGAGTCAGTCACAAGTTTTTTCAGAGCTGTTCTTTCAAGGGCAGTTCTCAAGAGAGCTCTCTCAGCCCTATCTACCTCACAGGGTGTCTGTTGTGAGGAGGGGAAGGGAAAGGACCTCAGCAGGTAGGGTTGGCAGTCTCCAGGTCCCAGTGAGGGTTCCCCCACCCCCAAACAGCAATGTCATTGTGCAACATCCCCAACGCAATGATGTCACCCAAAGTGACATCATCACGTCGGGGGTGTTGCATGGCAACACTCTGGATTGAGGGCAAAACTCTATGGTTTGAAGCTGGTTTTACCACAGAGTTTTGCCCTCAAACCAAAGCATTGCCGCATGATGTCCCTGATGTGATGACATCACTTCTGGGTGATGTCATCGTGTCGGGGACATCCCAGAATGCTCCCAAATCCCCCGCCAGTGCGATGAGGGGACCTAGCAACCCTATCAGCAGGGTATAATGCCAGTCACCATTTTCTCCAGAGGAACAGATCTCGGTCATCTGGAGTTCAGTTGTAATTCCAGGAGTCCTCCAGGCCCCACCAGGATGTTGGCAAACCTAGTAGTTAGTATGTCAACCTAGGCTTGGGGACTCCTGAGCTCAAATCTCCATTCAGCCAAAAAGTTCCCTGGGTGACCTCGGGCTGGTCACCCTCTCTCAAGTCTCGCCTCTTTCACAGCATTGTTGGGAGGAGACAATGGAGGAGAGGAGGACCACTCTGTGCCACCCTGACCTCCCTGGAGATGGGATAAAAATGCAGTAGACAGATAGAAGGAAGACATGGGCCTCTGTCCTGCATCCCAGGATCCTTCAAAAGAAAAATTCCAAGTGGTATTGTTGGAACAGGTTCCTTAATCTCTGTGCCAATTGTAAAAAAAAAAAAAAAAAATTAAGTAGCTATTCCTTTCAGAGGGAGCCCAATTATCTCCAGCATGCTTCCAAGTACAACAGTCCACGGGCAATCACAGGAGACCTTGAATTCTTTGCTTTACCACACAGCGCAAGAATCTTAAGGGGACCTAGCCTGATTGCTTCGTTTCCCCCTTACTCTGCATTACAATCGCTTTTTTTTTTTAAATGGCCAGTAGTCTGTTTGGCTTCCACCTACTTCTTTTTCTTGGCCCAGGCAACCCGGCTATTTTTAGCACTGTGAGAAACTACTGTCCAGGCACATTCTACTGGTGGCTGGCTTTTCTTCTTTTTTGAGAAATACGGAGAGTATCGAAAACGCTTCCCTCCCTCATCCCCGCCTCCATCCCAATAAAGCACAAACCACTGCCCACATTGCCAGCTCATTCTCAAGTACTGGGGTACATCCCAATTTTAATGCTTTTAAATACTATAATTGCTGTAAACATACCAATCACTTAGGGCTGCCAAATCCAGGTTGGGAAATTCCTGGAGATTTTGGGGGTGGAGCCTGGGGAAGGCGGGGCTTGAGGAGGGAAGGGATATGCCACAGAGTCCACCTTTCAAAGCAGCCATTTTCTCAAGGGGGAATTGATCTCTGTGGCCTGGAGAGCAGCTGTAATTCTGGGATGGCTCTAGTCTCTAAACTTTATTGGCATAACATACCGAACATACGGCTCAATTTGCAAAGAATACTGAATGCCCTCTTGAAGCTTCATACAGAAATTTTGCAACAGTTTTAATTATTACATGATTCTGCGTTGTCAGCAAGAAATAAATCTTACATTTATCTGGTTTCCCTGAATACTTTCTCAACCAGGGCTCAATAAATGTAAGGCGCAAGTCTGAGTAGAAAGTACATGAAAGAAACACATGTTCAGGAGTTTCTATCTCTCGCTTAGTGCAGGAATACAATCTATTGTCGAACGGGTTTTTTTTTTAATCTCCCATATAATACTGCTGATGGCAACATATTAAACCTTGCTAACATATATGCTCTGCGTTGCCCTGGGATCGTTAAATAAGTTAGATACTCAGCCCTATGCCCAAAAGGTAAAAACCCCAAATTGAGGGGTGAGCATCTACTTTTTGCATGGCTCTCAAGAACCTGCCTCTCAGTGTCAACCACTCTCTGCCAGGATGGATAAAGGAAGAGGGACAAAGTAGGCCGTTGTATAAAAATCAGGAGCCTGAGGAAATTGTGGGTTATGGAGACATGTAGATGAATAAAAGAGCAGCACTAGAAAGGAAGGCAGAGGCTAGACATAAAAGAGGCTGTGCGCTATTGGCTGGTAAGGAGTATTACCAAGCATTACCAAGCCAAAGTGAAATCTAGCTCCTGTCAGGGGAATTCATCCAGTTGCGGCTTCCATTGTTCCTACACCATTGTGACTTGGTTACCTTGAGGCAGCAACAAAGTCAAAAAAGAGTAGAGAAAGAAGCTTAATCTCCTTATGTCAGTTTGAAACAAACAGCCATTTCTTTTTCTTTCGAAATATGGTGTGAGAAAACTTGTGACCCACTAATCTGGACCTAGACAAAATCTCATGCTGAATGAAAAACCAGCTGGACCAAAGTTGCTTAAATGACTTCCCCGTCAAATGATGACTTCTGATTATCCTTACAGAAATGAAGGCAAAGAAATGCTATACAAACTTTGATCTGTACATCTTAACTTCAAGTGGGTTGTGTGTGTAAAGGGCTGTCAAGGTGCAGTCAACAGATGGCAAGCCCCTGTAGGATTTTCAAGGCAAGAGGCTGACACAGGCGGTTTGTCATTCCCTTCTTCTGGATAGCAACCCTGGAATTCCTTGGTGGTCTCCCATCCAAGTACTAAGCAGGGCCAATCCTGCTTGGCTTCTGAAATCTGATGAGATCGGGCTAGACTGGACCATCCAGGTCAGGTTACCTTATGCTTGTTAGGACACCATAGCTGCAAACCTTAAGCAGAGTTATACCCCACTGACTGAAATGCAGTTAGAAATGTGTCACGCTGCTTAGTACTGCTGCAGGGACATAGAGTTATGTAAATTCGGGGGGGGCTCTTTAGCGTACGTGCGAAGCGCATGCACTCACTGGGGCGATGTCCCCCTCCCCAAGAAACCGCCATGCCTCCCCGGGCCCTTCCGAGGCCCTCCAGCTGCTGCTGCCGGTGCCTCTCTCTCCCCCCCCCCCGGCCACTCCTTCCCTCTCTCTCTCCCTCTTTTCCGGGCGAAATGCCCAGCGTGGTGACGTCACCCGGAAGTGACACCATCACATTGGGCACGTTGCCAGGGCGACGCTCTGGCAATCGCCCTGAAACTCTAGTAAAAACTGATCCTTTGTGGCATGGTGTTGTTGGGAGTGATCCTTTTCATATATCTGGAAGGAAAGGTACAACCTTGTGTCTGAATGAAAGGAAATGACTCCTTCACCCCCCTCCTCTGCATTTTCACTGCCTTGGTTGTCATTGTTGACCCCAACAAAATTGAGATGGGGGGAAGGTCAGGGCAACTTACTACATTATGACAATCTTCTGAACATACATGAACACTTGAAGCTACCTTATACTGAACTGGTCCATCCTTGGTCCCTCAAGGTCAGTATTGTCTACTCAGATTGGCAGCAACTCTCTACGGCCTCGGGGAAAGCTCTTTCACATCACCAGTACTGGATCCTTTCAGCTGAAGATACGGGGGACTGAACCTGGGACTTTCTGCATGCAAAGCAGATGCTCTACCACTGAACCACTAAATGAACCACAGCCTCTCCCCATCCCCCAAGTAGTAGGGGATAATTATTTTTTTCACTGTAGACGACTGCAATGGGACACCCAGCAGCTTCCTGCAATTATCATAACCAAAGGATTCAAGCATTGTGTTATTCTGGAGTAGTGCTATGCAAATGCACATTTTTTTGAAAGTGCAGTATTATGCTATCCTTGGGCACAGCAGCATGACAACAACGGGCGAGGGGGGTAAGTATCTGACGTGAAAGGGAAAGCAGGGCTAACAAAAGCAACCCATCCCCAAATTTCCCTGTGCCATGCAGAATCTCTGTTGCAAGTGTGAACTGAGCAACAATCACACTTGTAACATGACTGCCATGGGAAACAACCATTTGAGCGGAATCCGCCCTTCATTTAATATAACTTCTGTTTCATTTAAAATCTTTGCGAACTGAAATGCCACAAAAATGGCTTACATTTGCATCACTGAGTTGTTATTGATAATAGCTGGAAACTGTAACACACACATAACACCAGGCCACCGTATCCATTGGAGATTTTGCTCACTGTACAGATGGTTCGGAAACAGGAAATTCAAGAGAATATTTTACAGTTTAATTATGTTGACATTGCAGCAAGTATCTTTGCCAGAATATCATGATGGCTTTCATCATTAATATTTGCAAAGCTATCCTGAGATCTTTGGTCATTGTTTATGTTCTATGCGGGAGGGGTGTTATATACATTTTTGCAGGTGTGTGTGTGTGTGTGTGCTTGGAAGTCATGGTGACCTCTGCTGACTCCTACTGCAGCATGGAGGATGTTCAGAGAAGTGGCTTGATGTCCTGCCTCTGCCTCCCAGCCCTGGTATTCTTTGGAGGTCTCCCATCCAAACACTTGCCAGGGTCAGCCCAGCTTAGCTTCCAAGTTCTGATGAGATCGGGCTTACCTGGGCCATCCAGGTCAGGGCTATGTTCTGAATATGCTTGACAGTATTATTGCAGCCATGTTCTCTCCAGTATTATTGCAGCAGAACAGAGATTTGGTTTTTTAATGGGGGGGGGGGGAGGTGATGGCCATGAACATGTGCCTGACTTTACCAAGCCCCCGGAATGGGAGGCACACCCACCTGCTGGAAAGTGTCTGAAGTCTGACCCCGAATAGAATGATGACTCCAAAGTAGGATTGCCAAGTCAGTATTTGGAAATGCTGAGAAATTTGGGGTTGGAACCTGGGGAGGTCAGTGTTCAGAAAGGAGAGGGACCTCAGTGGGGTACAACGCTATAGGTTCCACCTTCCAAAGCAGCCATTTTCTCCAGGGGAAATGATCTCTGTTCTCTGGAGATCAGCTGTAATTTTGGGAGACCTCCAGACCCCACTTGAAAGTTGGCAACCCTGCTCCCATGTTGCACGGGCTGGAATCCATGAAAGGTAAGTGGATTTGAATCTGTTTGCTGACTGAAGTGAGGCCCATAGTTTAATTGCCCTACTTAGCATTCTGCTGAAGACATGTTTGTTTGCTTGTAAGATATAACTCTGCTGAACACTTAAGCATCAAAATGTAGTACATTGCCCTGACCTGGATAGCCCAGGCACGCCCAGTCTCGTCAGATCACAGAAACTAAGCAGGGTCAACTCTGGCAAGTACTTGGAAGGGTGACCTCCAAGGAATACCAGAGGCAGGAGGCAGGCTTTATTCAGCCACCTCTCTGAATATTCCAGGCCCCTTGTAGGGATCAGTCACCAGATGGTCACCATGACTTCCAGGTGCACACACACACACACACATGAAAAATATGAAAAAAATTGTAGTACATTCATCCAGAGCACAATTCTATGCCGAACCTCCTGCTCCATTTCCAAAGGGAGAAGAACACACAAGCTACCATACCACACAACATCTCCCTTGAGTACTGACAGAACAGAATTCAAGGTGATGATCCGGACAACATTCTGTGTACCAGAAATCACTTAGGAAATGCAAACAGAAAAATCATGAGATAACTGAAGAAAAATTAAAAGCAAAACCCTCACATAAGGTTGGATCCAGAAATCTGTCAATGAATTTCTCCACTCCCTCTCCCTTAGCAGCCATTTCCAGTCTTGGGAAAGTTGATACCTGTGGTTTTGAAACTCATGGGGACTAACAGCCACATAAGGTTGCCAGTTCTGGGTTGTGAAATACCTGGAGATTTTGGGGGTGGAGTCTGATGAAGGCAGGGTTTGGGAAGGGGAGGGACTTAAATGGGTATAATGGCATACAGTCCACCTTCCAAAGTGGCCATTCTCTCCAGGTGAACTTATCTCTGATGCAAGGGGATCAATTTTAATAGCAGGAGATCTCCAGCCACCACCTGGAGGCTGGCAACCCTATGACATGGGTCAATGGGATGCCTGCAGTAAAGACGTGGCAGGGGGTGATATCCAACTAGCTTCATTGGGACGGAACTAATATTGTACCAAAAGAAGCTGCCTGCCTGTGTGGTTAATATTGCATCCCATTATAATTTGCTCAGCATATGAGTTTGTGAATAAACAAAGTACCACATATCCCTCCCAAGTTATTCCTCCCAAAACTTTACTAATTTTTCTTAATCTGGCTTCCAAACACATTCCGCATCTATAACCACACTGTTTCTTAAATATACATTTAAACCAATCTTTGAGACTGCATAGGCTCCGAAATCGCTTCAGCATGTCTCAGATTACCCCATTTCCTTCACTTGACTGCCATCCCAAACCAAATTCTTATGCAAATATAAAAAGACAGGGATAGAAACACGTTGTAGGAAATTGCAATTGCTCCTTGTTAGAGAGTATTTTCCAGTTACTGAACTGTGACAAGCTTTTCATTGCTCTTCCCATTTGGAAATGATCAGGGTTCCAGATTTATTTCTGAGAACCATAGTCTAAATGGGTAGGAGTGTATCAAATTGTGTACACAGGCAATAATACAGAAGTGGACGCAGTCCAAGGGATTGTCTGGCTCTAACGTTCTGAGGTAATTTTCATAATTGTTAATGCTACACTGGATAAAGGCACTTGAGGGCAGGAGCATAGACACAGGTGCTGACTAGGCCGCTTGAATGACACAGGAATGCCACCCCTTCCCACTGGATATCAAATTAACAGACACACTGATCTCTGCAAATGGCTTGTTCTTTCATGGGCAACTGATCTGCAGATTCCTGCCCAAAATGTCCTTCACAGTGGTTTTTCTGACATTTTTGTCTTGAAGACACCCATTCCACATCAACTTGCTGGCCAAAAAAGTCCCGCCGGTATGCTACAGAATTCTTATGTGTTACAAAGGATTCTGGGATTTATTTTAGGGAATACAGACTTCACACTGAGTACTGGCTAGGTATGTCATGCCTCATGCCCTATGTAAACTGAGTCTGCATCACACCTCATATCTCCCTATGGCTCAGTGTTTCAAGAGAAAGCGTAGCAGTGGGCTGGTTGACTTTTGAGGTGTTCACCACTGCTGACCTTATTAAGGCATATGTGATATGCAACCTGCTGAAAATGAAGTATTATTATTTACAATGCAAAACGTACACCCTTCTAAGTCCACTGAACTGAATAGGCTTATAAGAGAATAATTCAGTTTAGGATGGCAGTCATAGGCATATGACTTTAACAGAAATGCAATGTATACAGTGATCAAAATAATGAAGGAGGAAAGAGTGCTTAATTCTTTCCCTATCTCCTATTCTACTTCAAACATTAGGGTTATTTTTACTTAGTGATTTCAAAGTCTTACCCCTCATAAAATTCTATTTTAGTTACGGTGCTGTTTTTTTCAGAGAAAGAGAAGGCAATGCCTGAAACATATCAAGACTCCGGAAGTGGAAAGTAGTGATGAATTTCCAATACTTGGTTCCTTCCCACATGCATCACCCAAGCAGTAGTTTGCAAAGAGAGGAACAGGAGTCAATGCAGCACAGTTCACAGGGATATGTTGCACAAGACCATGCTCACATACAAGTGGAATTCAGCCCATCAAAATTACTGGCATTTTTCTAGTTGAACACACAGGCATGAGGCTGCCTTACCCCAAATCACTCCACTCATCCGTCAAGGACAGTGTTGACTACTCCAACAGGCATCCGTATTCCAGGGTCACAGGCAGAGGTCTTGTGCAGTCCCTACCACCTGACTCTTTTAAGTGGGGAAGCTGGGGGTTGAGCCGGGAACCACCTGCAGGCAAAGCTCCACCTCGGAGCCATGGCTCATCCCACGTTCTTCTAGAACTACCAGGAAAATATTGCATGTAACTTACCTTCAGCCGTGAGGCTGCAACCTTGGTACCTCTCTGCTGAAATGGTCCAAAGTAGGATCCCAGCTTCTTTTCAGCTGCCTAAAATAAGAATTGCATTCTTAGTCTACCACAGAAAAGCTCTCATATTTATAATTCCCAGACATGAATGTCACCCATCCCTTGAAGATTCCACTCTATCCTGTTCTACTGCAGGTATCAATCAAGACAAGAGGAACTGCGTTTGTGCTAGAATGCATTCTATGGGCATCTGCTAATACTGGACAAAGATGGTATCTTTTTCTTGTAGGTGCCAGTAACTTAGGCCAGTTTCATTCAAAGATGTATTTTATTTAGATGATTATTTTATTGACAATATGTATACATAAGAAACAGTGTGGTATAGTGGTTAGAGTGTCAAACTAGGATCTCGCAGACCCAGGCTGAAATCCTCAGCCATGGAGGCTTGCTGGGTAGATCTTGGGCCAGTCACAAACACTCTGCCTAACCTACCTCACAGGATTGTCGTGAGGGTAAAATGGAGGAGAGGAGAATGATGTCAGCTGCTTTGGGTCCTCATCAGGGAGGAAGGAGGAATGTAAGTACATTAAAAAAAGGAATATGCTCCCTTTCCAGAGGCGTGTAGGTGTATTTTCACACATAGGTTTAGTTTCCACAATCAAATGAGGTGTTCCAGGGGCGTATCATTTTTAGGATTGCCTAGCTTTAGGTAGAGCCTGGAGTTTTCCTGTCACTGCAACTGACCTACAGACTACAGAGATCAGTTCCTATGGAAGAAACAGCAGCATTGAAAGGCAGACTCTATGGCATGGGCACGAACCACATTTTTGTGGTTCGGTTCATAGCTGAACCAAGAATCAAACTATGAACCCATGCAAACGGAGAGGATGGTTTGTGAACTAACCAGGTTTGTATCAGTTTGTGAACCATTTAAAGTTTAAAATCCTGCTTTCTGCTCCCCATTTTTTCATGCTTTTTGTAGAGAGTGGAAAGAAGGGGTTTAAATGGCTCCCCTGCTTTCTGCTCTTCATGAACCACCATGAACTGCATCAAAATTCATGAATGTTGATGGTGGTTCTTCAGTTCATGAACATTACTTCACGAACTGGTGAAAATTCATGATGACCTTTTAGTTTGTCAGCCGGTTCATGCCCATCCCTAATCACATTCCTACTGAACTCCCAATCCCTCTCCAAAATCTACCGTCCTCAGACTCTGCTCCCAAATCTCCAGGAATTTCCCAACCTGAAGCTCTATTTCCAACTGCTGGATGGAACATGCATGACAGAATGTTCCTTCATACCAAACAAACAAACAAACAAACAATCCTGGCTCATGGAAAATTAGACCCTGGAAAACTAGTGCCAAAGCTTGAAAATAATGGACTTACGATATAAAGTTGCCCAGCTGAATACATAACGATATTTCAAGGTGATCTCCATGACCACTGAAAAATAGTCCTCTTAAGACTATTACCTTTTTTTGCCAGCTTTGTGCTTGCATGATCTACGTGCCCTGACCTGGACAGCCCAGGCTAGCCTACTCTCATCAGATCTTGGAAGCTAAGCAGGGACGGCCCTGGTCACTATTTGGATGGGAGACCACCAAGGAAATCCAAGCTCCTGATGGAGAGACTAATAATGACAAACCACCTCTGAACATCTCTAGCCTTGAAAACCCCTTGGGGCTGCCATTAGTCAGCTGTGGCGTGACAGCAAAAAAAGAAAAGAAAAAGCTTCACATTAGGTACCCAGAAGGCAGCACTTACTGGGTTGGCCCTTGTTCACAATGTCGTTTTCAAAACGGTGTCCTAGATCCTAACTATCAGTCAGTTTGCCCACAAATTGTGAAAACCGTGGCCCTCCCACCCTGCAGGGGAATGGCATACATAATGTAATTTTATTTATTAAGAATGTTTCTGTGCCGCCTTTTCAGAGTCCTGCTTGACGCAGCTTACAACTAAAAATCACAGTATAAAAAACAAGCCATTGGACATAAGCACCAGAAAAACTATCCATAAAACAGAAGCAGACCATTAAAAAGCTGGTAAGAGAAAACCTCTAATTAAAAGCCTGGGTAAAAAGACATCTTTTAGCCTGGTTCCTAAACAAAAGTAAACTAGGCGCCAAGTGAGGCTCCAGGGAGAGGACGTTCCAAAGGCGAGGTGCCCCATTGCTGGCTACCACCGGCCTACACTTTGAAGGTTGGGGCATAAAGAGCGGGGCTTGAGAGGCAGATCTCTATTGGTGGGCCGGAAATGCTTCAAAAAGTGATCATTTCAGGTGGGAAGCCATGTTAGTTTGCAGAAGCAAAATAAAACAATCCAGCAGCACATTTAAGACTAAAAAAAATCATCCCAGCATAAACTTTTGTGAGTTCGCGCTTACTTAATCGGATGCACTGGATACCTATGCCTCTATAATTTCCTAATTGGATGCTTATCGTGTTCACCCTGCACTTTCCTAGATTAGATCTGATTTTCTGTTTATCCTGCTTTGCCTGCCTATCAACAGATGGGGAGTGGTTCTCATCGGCTCTGAAAGGACTGATTACTCTTTTGATTTAATCTCATTTTTCATTGCCCCCTCCTCCTTTTTGTTGTCTGCAATGCTTAGCAGAAAACACATCTCTCTAATGGATGTGCTCCATGCATTTGATAAACTGAGTTCTAATTCAGTCTGTGTGCTGGAATTAATGTTGTTCGTCCTTAAGGCATGACTGGAGTCCAGTTTTGCAATGTAAATGTGATTTTTTTTAAAAGCAAATCAGAAGGAAAGGGAGTGCCACAAGGTTGCCTAGGCAATGTGCTGCCTTCCCCACCCAGCCTCTGAGTTCAAGTCCCAATTGGAAGCATGAGAACAAGCATGCACAATTTAAAAAAAAAGATTTAGAACCCTCTGGGGAAAAGTAAAGTTTTCAAGCATTTGCTCACATACTGGCCAGTTAAAATCTGAGCATCACAAAAGTTCTGAGCATCACTTCAAAAAAGAAGACAGAAGAGTTCAAGCCTCGTCTTCTCCCTGAGCTGCTAGTTTTCTATACATAAGGGATTTTTTTTTTTTGCAGAGCATTAAATTGTAAAATGAGAAATAGGGCAAGCCCAGACAGATACCTATTACTTCATCTCCTGTTTTGAGAATTAAGGCTACGGGCATCATTTTTTGACCTATTATCATTGCTATAACAGCAATGATTATGATAAATGTTAATATTTTGCTACAAATGTGGTGAAAACCAGTGATACTGAATAAATCTAGCTGATTAATTCCATTTCCTGTTTTGAGGGTATATATTCCCTAAACATAACAAGGTACCCAAAACTGGTGGGTGGGGACTGCAGTCAAGTTGCAACCAACTTATGGTAGGGTTGCCGATTTCTGGGGCTCCAGCCTGCCGTCAGACAGCTGGTTGGTGGGGGAAGCCCCACCCCAAACTGGCACGTCACCCTGCAATGTCCCTATCACAATGATGCCACCTGGAAGTGACATCATTGCATTGGGGATGTCAGGGGGTGTCACTCTGGTTTTTGGGCAAAGTCTATGGTTTTGAAAGCAAAAAATCAATAGATTTGCACAAAAACTAGAGTGGCACCCCCTCAGTGTGGTGACATCACTTCTTGGTGATGGCATCACATTGTGGCACTTTGCATACGTGCCAGAAGATCCCAGAGTTGAGGCATGATCCCCCTGCTGGCAACCAGGTAAGACCTGGCAACCCTACTTATGATGACCCCGTAGGGTTTTCAAGACCAAAGACATTTGGAGGTGTGTGGCCATTGCCTGCCTCTGTGTATAGCAACCCGGAACGTCCTTGGTGAAGTTCTATTAAGTCTCTGGAACTTCATGGTTAGAATGCATTCCACCATGTCATATACATTAGTCTGAACCAGACTTGGGACTACAGTGTTAGAAACTTAGACCGATTTCGCACAGGCGTTGCACCGGCGTTCTTCCTCTGTTTGCCCTGGTGCTGTGCTTGAATTTCATGGGGCGCATTTTGACCACGGCCCCACCCGATCTTCCCCGTGGCTTCAGTGATCCTCAAAAAACAGGATCACTGAAACCGTGGGGAAGACAGGCAGAGCTGCAGGTCAAAATGCGCCCCGCGGCAAAGTGTGAAATTCAAGCACAGCACCGGGGTAAATGGAGGAAGAACGCTGGAGCAGCGCTAGTGGGAAATCAGTCCTTGACTTCCTTAGTGGTTTCCCATCCAAGAATGAACCACAACCGACCCTGCTTAGCTTCCGAGATCTGACAAGATCCAGTTGCCCGGGCCATCCAGTTCAGAGTCCTGAACACCTAGCCCTCCATTTTTATTTTTCTGCCCATGGAAAAAAATCATTTCTAAAGTCTGTTTCAGAGGGTCGCTGTGCTGGTCTGCAGTAGAACAGCCAGATTCAAGTCCAGCGGCACCTTAGAGACCAAAAGGATTTTCAGGGCATAAGCTTTTGAGAGTTAAAGTCCCCCCTTCATTGGATATCATCTGATAAAGGAGGCTTTGACTGACAAAGTGGTATCTGACAAAGAGGACTCTGACTAGGGTTGCCAAGTCTTATCTTTTGTTTAGCGGGGGGGGGGGGAGTCCTTGCCAGCCCAGGAGTCTTCTGGTGCATGTGTGAAGGGCGCACGTGAAGCGCACGCACCGCGATGACGTCATCCGAAAGTGACGTCATCGCGTTGGGCACGTTGGGGCGGGACCTCTGTAATTCGAGGGAAAACCAGAATTTCCCCTTGAATTATAGAGTGTCCCTCCAAAAACGTGCCTCTGGGTGACGTCACTGCACCGGGCACGTCGCCGCAGCCCAGCAATTTGGGGGCAGGGTTCTCCCTGGCAGCCCAATCTGGGCCGGCGGGGAACAGACCAATCGAGCGGGGGTTTCCCTGCCCCTCCCCGGGAGGACTTGGCAACCCTAACTCTTGAAAGCTTACACCCTGGAAATTTTGTTGGTCTCTATGGTGCTACTCAAATCTAATTTGCAAAGCCTGTTTGCACCTTAATTTCACCTTGGAAATTAGCAGAGCCCCGCCTCGTAAAACTTATTATTTTTTTCAAATCAAAATTTAATAACAAGTCCTCTAGGAAAAGTGGTGCTTCCTAACAAAGGACTCCTCATTTCAGTGTCATACCTGGGTGCAAAAGTATATGTACAATTAAAGCACATGATCATAAAAGGGTTCGCATCAACACCACGAGGGCATCTATTACAGAGGACTATCTGATCTGATTGCTGCAGGTTCTAAAAGTTTGGCGCGATATCAAAGCAACCTACTCCAAAATAATTAAACTCACTCCAAGACAATCGAGCCATTCAAATCCCTTCCATAACCCTATCTGCCCTGAGCCAATGATGTGCTTTATGTTGCAAAACAACCCAGGCAAAATGAACAGCAGTTATTGCAAAGACTTGCCTGAATCCCAGGAGATACAGATCTCTGGACCAGCCAACAGCTTCATCCCCAGGTGTCTTCTTCACAAACCGAATCGACTGTTAACAAATGCCACATTGTACAGATCGATGGTGACCTATTTGAATACGTTTTCTGGAGTTAAGTAAAAGAAGCTGTTTTCTTGTGACTAATTTTTGCCTGGGTTTTTGCAATTTTCCAAAGATTAGTCACCCACCCTCCCACTGCACATAGAATGCCAGGCACTGTGGGTCAGAGGCAGAACAAACATCTGCTTTCAATTCCAGAGGCTAATTCTTTCGAGTTGATGAGACAGTACGCTCAGTTCTGCAACAAGGCTGGGAGGCCCAGGGCTTTAGGCCTAAGTCTGCATTTTAGGGTAGCCAGGTCTGGGTTGGAAAATACCTGGAGACTTTGCGGGGGGATCTGGGAGTGCTATCTGCTATAGAGCCCACCCTTCAAAGCAGCCATTTTCTCCAGGGGAGCTGATCTTTGTCAGCTGGAGATCAGTTGTAAAGGTGGGAGATCTCCAGGCCCTACCTAGAGGCTGGCAACCCTACTGCATGTGCATAAGGTTGCCAGATCCAGGTTGGGAAATACCTGGAGATTTTGGGGGTGGAGCCTGAGGAGGATGGAATTTGGGGAGGGGAGGGACTTATATAATGCCATTCAGCCCACCTTCCAAAGTGGCTATTTTCTCCAAGGGAACTGATCTCTACTGCCTGGAGATCAGCTGTGATCCCAGGAGATCTTCATCTCCCACCTGAGGGGCTGGCAGCCCCACACATGCAGCAGAATGTGGTTGCAGAATCCTAAGAAGGTGGAATGGACGTGAGGATTTTTAATATTCTTCCCTGGAGAACCAGCATGGTGTAGTGGTCAGAGTGTCGGACTAGATAGGGTTGCCAGGTCATCCATGGCCACCACCGGGGGACAGGGGGTAGGGTTGCTAGATCCAGGTCAGGAAACTCTTAGAGATTTTGGGATGGAGCCTGGGGAAGACAGGATGTAGTGTGATTTGGAGTAGGAAGACCCAGGTTCAAATTCCTCTTTAGAACACCACCACGCTGAAGACCTTTTTCATAAGCGGGGGCAATGGGGGGGCAGAATGTTTGAATGATGTCACCATGTGGGAGGGACCAATCCTTGGGTGTGCCCCCTGTTAAATTCCCTGTCCAGTTATAAAGCAGAATATTCGGCTGCTTCTCACAGAATCTGCCTTGCAGTATAGTTTTAGGACTGACACACTCCCCTAAGCTCCTTTTCTCTGAGATATAAATGAGGAAAAATAGGGGGAATCAATTAACCAGGACTTGGAGAGTTCAGCTACATCTTTCAAATATAGCAAGAGAAGTTGCTCGGTAAAGTCAAAACTCGACAAACAACCTTTTTTCTTTTGTCAGTTATACATTTGGTAAGCAGGAGAAGAGCAGAGAGGAAAAGAGAGAGAAACCACTGCCAGGAAATTGTGAGTAAAAGGGAAGAAACCTTAAAAAAAAAAAACCACCAGCCTACTAAGATTGGTTTCATGAACTGAAATATTTGAAAAGAGGCCGTATCCGTTGAGTAGTCATAGTAGCTTAGTGGTACAACACAAGCTTGGCATGCAGAAGGTTCTGACTTGAGCCACTGGTATCTTTGGTTAAAGGATCTCGTGAGGCAAGTCTTGGGGGAAAAGATCTCTGCCTGAGAACGGCTACCAGGGCAAGTAGATGACATTAGGGCTACTCGGCAAGGGGGGGAGGGGTTCCCCAGTCTCAGTGAGTCTGTGAGCGTTTTGGGAAATTTTGAGAACAGGGAGTAGGCACCCCCACAAGATGGCTGCCACAGGGTGCTGGGACCAATCACAGAATATTGGAGGCCTGCAAGCCAAGCATCCTCCTAGGATGGAGGCAGCTGTTTTTGAATGGGTGCCCCATGTAGACACAAAGACGATGCCTTCTGGACTCTTCCAAAACTCCTCCTGCTTTAGTGAAGTGGAGGAAAGCTGGGACTGGCTCGATGCTTCGGGGAAGAGATGCTTTCCTAAAGAAGCAAATGGTGCCAACAAACCCACTGGGTGAGCACTTTGGAGCGCATGGATGCCCTGCTGAGGATCACTGGGGGAGCTAAACCAGCGGTCTGACTTGGCATAAGGCACATTCATTAATGTGTTGCACCATGATTAGGTTGTCCACTTTGAGTTGGGAAACACCTGGAGATTTTAGGGGTAGAGCCTGTGGAGGGAGAGGTTTGAGGAGGGGTGGAACTTCAGTGGGGTATAATGCCACAGAGTCCACCCTCCAAAGCAGCCATTTTCTCCAGGGGAACTGACATTTATCACTTGGAAATCAGTTCAAATTCCACATCTCCAGGCCCCAACTGCAGGTTGGCAACCCTAAGCATGGACATAGTCCCTCATGAAACCAAATTTCTGCTCTTTTACTTCCTACTCCTCCAAATCTGTCAACTAGTTCCTGTTCAGCAACCATCTGTCAGAGACAATAATTTCAAGCATTAATCCCTGCACAAGTTAACCGGTTTGTTAGATGGTGACCTGAGCTTTACCGGGTTTCTTGGGGATTAGTCCTATTTACATTGTGTCTACCTTTTAAACAGAAGCATCCCGCTGAGCACCATTTGTTCATTTCAACAGATTGTTTTCGAGTCTGTTGGCCTCTGTCTTCAGGACAGTCCCTTGGGAGTAAAATAGGACAGAAACCAGCCCAGCTCTCCTTCTCAAGCAAATGAAACTGACTCATTGCCGTCTCATCGGTCTTACTCAAGAATACTGTTTTTAGTAAATATAAGTTACAGTTAAAAGGCACTGATTTCCCCACCACCACCCATTTTACTGTTTTGCTGTCTTGCATTTTCCTTTGTGTGAAGGCAGTGCTATCCAACCTTGTGGAGCCGGTGGGCAATCTGGTTAAGAAATTATACCAGGTGGGCACCGCTCTGAACTGGGTAGCCCAGGCTAGCCTGATCTCATCAGACCTCAGAAGATAAGCAGGGTCGGCTCCGGAAAGTCCTTGGATGGGAGGCCACCGAGGACTTCCAGAGGCAGGCAATGACAAACCTCTGGTCATCTCTTCCCTTGAAAACCCTACAGGTATCACTGTAAACTGGCTGTGACTTGACAGCATTTTCCACTACCACTAGTGGCTGCCTTAGGGTTGACAGGTCCCCCTGGCCACTGGTGGGGATGGCAGGGTAGGGTTGCCAGATCCAAGATGGGAAACTTCTGGAGATCTGCGGATGGAGCCTGGGGAGGACAGGGACCTCAGTGGGGTACAGTGCCATAGAATCCACCCTCCAAAGCACCCATTTTCTGCAGGGGAACTGACCTCTGTAGTCTAGAGATGAGCTCTAATTCTAGGGGATCTCCAGATCCCACCTGGAGGCTGGCATCCCTATGGTGCCGTCACAAAATGATGACAATGGAGACCAGGGCCAGTCACAAAATGGCAACCTTGGAGCCCAGATCAGCTGTTTGGTGTAGTGGTTAAGAGTGCAGACTCCAATCTGGGAGAACCGGGTTTGATTCCCCACTCCTCCACATGCAGCTGCTGGTGTGACTTTGGGTCAGTCATAAGTTCTTTCAGAGCTGTTCTCTCAAGGGCAGTTCTCTGGAGAGCTCTCTCAGGCCCGCCTACCTCACAGAGTGTCTGTTGTGGGGAGGGGAAGGGAAAGGAGATTGTAAGACACTCTTCCTTCGGATAGTGAAGGGTGGGGCATACATCCATTCTTCTTCTTCTCCTCCTCCTCCTCCTCTTCTTAGGGAAGAGATGCTCTTTCCGTTTCCAGAGACGGAGGCCTCCCGGGACAGTTTGCCAAGGCCAGAGACGTAAGGAAATCGGTATTTATGGCAAAACTGAGGATGCGTGATTTGTGGGCCTAGGATGAGCTTAGTGCTTTGCAAGTTAGTCAGCTACCAGGAAGCAGCTCTGTTTCGGTTCTATTCAAGACCCTTTGGACTTTATTTCCGATAAGCATTTAGTATGTGGGCGCCAGGAAACACATTGGTGGGTGGGGCATGCTGCACTTGGGCTCCTGATAACTTTAGCTGCTTGTAATCAATAACCTGCCTTCCTTTTAAGCAGGCATTCACTATGTCTCCAGCCTCCTTCCACCTGCTCCACCTGGGAGAGTGTAAAAGAAAAGGGAAGCCTTTACTGCCTCTTCTCTGCACTGCCTGTCTTCCTGTCCTGCTCCTTCCCTGGCTGCTCAGGGATGCCCTTTAGCCTTTTCCTTTCTGGCCTTCCCCAAGTCTGAGCTCAGCCTTGCTGCCCGGCCACGCCTCTCCCACCGCTGCCTGGCTCCCTGCCTTGTTCTCGGCTGTGCCAGAGCAATCTGGCTGGTTCCCAGCCCCCTCTCCTGGCCTTCCTCGCCCGGGTGAGTCCAGGCCCCGCCTATCCTCAGCTCAGGCAGCCGGGGCAGGGTCGGGACTGGGCATCAGATCCCAAGTGATCCCAAGTCTCCACTCTTGCTTAGGAATACCAGACGTGCCATGACGGACCACACTAGGGTCTACCTAATCCATCATTCTTCGGGCGCTTCCACACATGCTAAATAATGCAGTAATGCAGTTTCAATCCACTTCAGTGACCATTTGCAGGTGGATCTTGCCATTTCACACAGTAAAATCGAATTGCAAAGTGGATTGAAAGTGTGTGATTTAGTGCGTGTGAAAGCGCCTCAAGTAAGAATCACAGTACTACGTAGGCCTCAGAAACCGGCAAATAGTCCGCTAGTTTAGTGGATCCTAGTTTACCTGCTACCCTCCCCCAACATTCAGCCACCTCAACTGAGTCAGGACTGAGCCAAGGAGAGGCTGTGGCTCAGTGGTAGAGCAATCTGCTTGGCATGCAGAAGGTCCCAGGTTCAAACCCTGGTATCTCCAGTGAAAAGATCTAGCAGGTGATGTGAAAGACCTCTGCCTGAGACTTTGGAGAGCCGCTCCCAGTCTGAGTAGACAATACTGACTTTGTGATTCAATACAAACAGTTTCATGTGTTCAACCCTTTTGTGGTGCTGTGGTTAAGAGTGCTGGACTAGTATCTGGGAGACCCAGGTTCGAATCCCCCCTTGTGCCATGGAAGTTTGCTGGGTAACCTTGGGGAAGCCACATTCTCTCAGCCTAACCTACCTTACACTGGGTGGTTGTGGGGAAGAGGAGAATGGTGTAAGCTACTTTGGGTACCCACAGAGGAGAAAGGCAGGGTATAAATGAATTATATAAAATAAACAATAAACCCAAGACTGACAGCTGACAGCTCATGCCCATAAGCACTAGCTCTAGATATGGGTTCAGTGCTTTTCTTGAATAAGGACTCATAATTAAAGCCTGTTTTGTCCCGGAACAGGGCTATTTTTGGGCAGGAACGCGCAGGAACTGAGTTCCGGCTGGCTTCTGAGTTGGCCACGCCTACAGCCTCCCCCCCCCCTTGGGGTACCTGAGGAAGCCAATCTAATCCAGGGAGGAAAGGCAGTTTAAACTCCTCAGGTTCTCCAGGTGCCCCACAGCTGCGGGATGCCTGGAGAAGCCGATCCAGAAACTGCCTTCCTTTCCTCGGGTTCCCCATGCGCCCTGCAAGCCACGGGGCACCTGGGGAAGTTAATCCTGGGAGGGAGCTGCGCTGCCAGGGGGTGTGGCCTAATATGCTAATGAGTTTCTGCTGTTGGGTGTGGCCTATTATGCTAATGAGTTCCTGCTGGGCTTTTTCTACAAAAAAAGCCCTGCCCTGGAACATGTGAAGTAGTGTTAAAGCAATGTCTCTGAGCATGCCTAGAGTGCCATTCCTATCCCCGTAAACAACTCCTTGAGGCTGAGAATTTCAGGCAGGCTTGTGTTAGAAATGAAACAATCCAAATATACAGAGATTAACGAAGCAATCTAGGAATTCCACCAGTGTTGAACAATTTCAGGGTAGCAATAGCCCTTCAGCTGCCAGGGTTTCCTCTAAGGAGGCGCTCTGGATCACAGGTTTATCTCTGCTCATCTCTCTGATTAAACTGGGATTTGGCATTCTATGAGAAAACAATCTTCTCTGAGAAGTACTCTGGTACCAGTTGCAAGTTGTTGTTGGCTGCTGCTGCTGGTGGTGGGTGGGGAAAGATTATTAAGAACCGTAATAATTTTGCAAGCTCCAGGTGGCTGTCAGCATGTCCAGTCCCTGACGGAAGCGATTTGTAAATATCCTAACAAAGGAAGATTTAAAGGGGGATTTAGTTAAAAGAGGATCTGGAGGCTTTGAAGAATGTAATGAAGAGATTTCCCCTTTCAAACATTCAGGGGCTGTTCAAAAAAGTGCCCTGACAGTTGACAACCAAGGTTTCTGTGGGATTCGGTATTTTTAAGGGACACCACACCCACTGAAAATGGCCACCCCATTCTCCACAGCTGGCACAAAGGTAATCCACAGATGCATATGACCCACGCCTCGGGTTGCCAGATCCCCCCTAGCCACCGGCAGGGGATGGGGGAATAGAGTTGCCAGATCCAGGTTGGGAAACTCCTGGAGATTTGGGGCTGGAGCTTGGGGAGGACAGGGAACTCAGTGGGGTACAATTTATTTATTTATTTATTAATTTATTATTTCACATTTATATCCCGCCCTCCCCGCAAGCGGGCTCAATTCCATAGCGTCCACCCTCGCATCATCCATTCTCTGCAGGGGAACTGTTCTTTGTAGTCTAGAGATGAGCTGGAATTTTGGGGGATCCCCAGGTCCCACCTAGAGGCTGGCACCCTTCCTGTAATACCTGCAGCGACACTTGTAAACTTCATTCATGAAGCAGCCTTAGAAATGCGAGGGGCCATGGCTCAGTGGTCGAGCTTCTGCTTGGCATGCAGAAGGTCCCAGGTTCAACCTCCCCGCATGTCCAGTTCAAAGGATAAGGCAGTAGGCGATGGGAAAGACCTCTGCTTGAGACCTTGGAGAGCTGCTGCCCATCTGAGTAGACAATACTGACCTCAAAGGACTAATGGTCTGAGTCAGCATAAGGCAGCTTCATGTGTTCACATGTTCATGGCCTTTGAAACTCCGGCATGGCTAGGCTGGCAGTAATGAGGGTCTATTTCGACAATATGGCATTCACAAGGGTGGGCACCCTGGACTCAGCCAGTGCATAGCTCCAAAGGCATATGCAATCTGTTTGTTATTCTCAGTTCCTGCACACCCAGTTTCTGCTCTGGATCGGATCCAGAAAGAACTCCAGCCTTTTGCCTCACATTGTTACCCTAAACTGAATTATCTGGGGAAGGAACTATTTGACCCATTTGACAGTAATGGACCAAATACATCCTCCGTGGACCGTTTCTGTTCAGGGTGACAGTGCAGGGTGGGGAGGGAATGCTGAAGCATCTTCTGTCTTGTGTGTTGCAGTCCTGATCCAGAGCAGGACCCGTGCATGTGAGCACTGAGGGCAACACACAAGTCACATGCAAAGAGCGTAATCATTCCCACCTGCGACTTGTGCCACAACAGCCAAAGCGGGGATTTCAGCAATCTGTGAGGCAAAGCAGCACACCTCTGCCCTACCTGCTGCTAAAAAATATCCCTCTAGCTGTTCTGAAAGGCCTCCACTACCAACTCTGCATGAAGCCCAGCTGTGATTCCTAGAAACCATTCTTCAGTGTAAGCACAGAAATATCAATGAGTGCCACAGCTGCTATATGACGCACAGCCAAACAGACTCCCACCACTGAGATGTATCAGAAGAAGGAGAGTTGGTATTTACACCCTACTTTTCACTACCCAAAGGAGACTCAGAGCGGCTTACAATTGCCTTCCCTTCCTCTCCCCACAACAGACACCCTGTGTGAGGTAGGTAGGGCTGAGAGAGCTCTGACAGAACTCTGACTGACCCTAGGTCACCCAGCTGGCTTCATGTGGAGGAGGAATGGGGAATCAAACCCGGTTCTCCAGATTAGAATCCGTTGCTCTTAACCTATACACCAAACTGGCTCTCAGTGTTTAGGAATCTGGTACGTGCCACTGTGTACTGCTGAAGAGCCCACAACTAGGCAATTTTGCCATGCTACTGAATCCTTGATTTTTGTTGCTGTTGTTTGCTTCATTCCGATCCCACCTTTCCTCCAAAGAGCTAACAGCAGTCTCTCTCACTAAGGCACTGGACAAGCTCACACGGCTTCTGAGACGGACCTCTCTCAGGCACCTTCAAGTTCCTATTGTCACACAATTCTGCCTTGTTCCATTTTATCCACCCAGTAATCCCATGAGGTGGGTTGGGCTGAAAATTTCACCCAGGTCTACCCACCAAGACTCCTGGCTGAATGGAGATTTGAACCCAGGACTCCAAAGTCCTACTCTGATACTCTACCCACTACACCACACTGGCTTGCCCTGAGGTTGGGTCCATACATACACGCATATCACACAGTGTGATCTTTTTTGGGGGGATGAGTTATTTTTGTGTGTTTGAATGCCTGGAAGTCATGGTGACTTCTGGCGACCCCTAGTGGGGCTTGGATATTTCAGAGAGGTGGCTTACTATTGTCTGCCTCTGCATCCCGGTCCTGGTATTCCTTGGAGGTCTCCCTTCTAAGTACTTGCCAGGGTTGGCCCTGTTTGGCTTCTGAGATATGATGAGGTTGGGCTTGCGTGGGCTATCCAGATCAGGGCCACTTACACTGTAATCCTTACACCCTTCTAAATCCCCTGAAATCAATTGAGTTTAGAAGGGTATAAGTATGCTGAGGATCACACTGTTAGTAACAGCACCTGAGGGTCTACAGGTGAACATGTGAACAGACTTAAGAGCAAGGTGATAAATAAACTCTGCCTGTGGTTTTTTGATTTGCAACGACTCATGCACACAAATAGCTCACCAAGTGATTCTGCAGTCACAGTCGAGTGATAACCATGCCTGCATGAACCAGATCTGAGGCAGCCTAACCTACTGCATAGTTTGCATACAGTTCCCATGGCAAACCCTTTAGTGCTGAATACCACACCAAAAGTCAAACTGTCACTTCCCCCCCCAGTTTCACAGCAGGCGTGCCAACATGGATAACAAGGAATGCTGCACAGACTGTCACCTGAAACACTCTCTCAGGAGAAGCCATGCAGTGAAAACATTATCTCAAATTCTTCCAAGGAGTTCAGGGGAACCTGTCACAGCATATATGTACAATGTACACAACAGGTCTTGCATCAACCTGTCACTAACTCAACCTAGGAGGTGGCACAGTATATTCATCTCTGTGCCATAGACTCCTGTGCCATAGACTCTGTGCCATGCTCTCCAGCCTTCTGCTGAAGTCCCTGAGAGATAGTGAAGATGTCCGTTAAGAACTGGAAGACGGCCAGCTTCCCTTCATACCAGCTGCCAGACGCCGGTAATGACTTTCAGTCATGGTTGGCCTTATCTGAAGTACACCAGTCATTCAGACAGCACAGATCTCTTTATTAGTGCTCCTCCCGATTGGTCAGCAGAGACATCCTTTGTTGATGGATACCTCAATTAGAAAGAAATTGCCTCTATCTTGCTATCGCTGCTCCCTTGTGCCTTCCTTCCTGCTGGTAATGACTGAGGAATAGGTTGCCAACCTGCAGGTAGTGGGCTGGAGATCTGGGATTACAACCTATTCCCAGGTGATAGAGAGCAGTTCACCTGGAAAAAACGGAAGGTGGACATTATGGCATTATACCCCATTGAAGCCCCTCTCCTTCCCAAATTCTCCTCTCCTCAGACTCCACCCCCAAAATCCTCAGGTATTTCCCAACCTGGAGCTAGAAACCCTACTGAGGGATCATATTGAATTAGGTTTAGTTAGCATGTCAATCTACTCAAGAATTTGGTAGTACAATTTTAATCAACAAGATTTTTTTATCTGAGAGTTAGCATGGGTGTTTATCTAAAAAAAATGGTTCTGGAGTCTTCATGTAACCAAGAATGAAAAGGAAACTGAAACCTTTTCTAAATTTGCAGTTCCTTTGATATTTCTGAAAGGTGGAAAGGTAAGGAAATTTAGGTGACTGGAAAATGAATTTAAATTTAATTAATTGACTAATCTGCCTAAATTGATTCTGTGAATATAGGCAGTTCATGAGAAGGAGGGCAGGAAGGGTCGCAGCTAGGGTTTCCAGGTCTCCTACCTGTCTCCAGCAGGTGGGATAAGCTCCATGTCCGGGAGTTTCTATGATACCACAGAGTTTTCAGGCCGAATGCTAGAGCGTTCTCTCCAGTGGCATGCCTGACACAACGACATCACCTCCCGGTGACGTCATCGCACCAGGCATGTCGGCCCGATCCAGGCACTTTGGGGGTGGGGTTCCCCCTGCCGGCCAGATCAGGGCTGGCAGGTTGGGGGCCCCTAGAGCAGGCAAACCCCTGCCCCACTGAGGTATCTGGCAGCCCTAGGGAAATGCTGATCACTACTTTGGGGCCAGGAAGCCATTTTTCTCCAGGTCAGTTTGGCCAGGGATCCTGGAGGCTTTTTGCCATCTTCTGGGCATGGAGCAGGGGTCATTTGGAGTATGTATGCGGTAGGGTTGCCAGTCTCCAGGTGGGGCCTGGGGATCTCCTGCTTTTACAACTGATCTCCAGCTGACAGAGATCAGCTCCCCTGGAGAAAATGGCTACTTTGAAGGGTGGACTCTATGGCACTCTACCATGCTGAGGCCCCTCTCCTCCCCAAACCCCGCCTTCTCCTGGCTCCACCCCCAAAGTCCCCAGGTATTTTCCAACCTGCACTTGGCAACCCTAGTATGGGGGGAGTTATTTGTGAATTTCCTGCACTGTGCAGGGGGTTGGACTTTGTTATCCTGGAATTATCTAAATATTTATTATGGATCATTATTATTTATTTACTTCATTTATAACCTACCTTTTTCACCAATAAGGACCCAAAGCAACCTGCATTGTGTCTCCTCCATTTTCTCCTTTAATACAGCCTTGTGACATAGGTTTTGTTAAGAGTGTGTGACTGGCCTGATGTCACCCAACACGTTTCTACAGCACAGCAGAGATTAGAATTTGAGTCTTCTAGGTCCTGGCCCAACACTCTAAGCACCACACCACTCAGATTAGGAACAAAGTATGACAGCAGCAGGGGGGACTTTTAGAGAACTGGAGTGTGCCATAAAATTTAATGCCAGATTCTGGAGATATAAACTTTATAAAGAACAAAGGCAAAATCAATTAACAATATTTTTTTAAAATTCAAAATATTCACAAACAAAAGCAATTGATTCCTAGCAGTGAAAGCAATTGATTTACTGGGGAATCCACAAAAGCCCCAATAAATATATTTAAACATATGCAGGACTAGGTTTTTTCCAAGGGATACCATAAAAGGGGGACTACCTTACATTACATACCAGCTACTTGTGGGCCGGGTAAGAGCCCTGGATGGGCCGGTTCTGCCCCCCAGGCCTTATGTTTGACACACCTGCTTTATAGTGCACCTACTTGAAGAAGATCAGAAGAGCAGCCTATAGGGGACAGCTGGTTAGCATAGTCAGATAAGGGACTTCCCACAATTTCAAATTATGTCTTTCCTGACTCCTGATTGGCTCTGTGGAGACTTCCTGCTCCAACTGAGCCCTCCCCCTTCATTCCTGCCTCTCACAGTAGTTAGTCAATCAATTGACTAACTCTCTCCCTCTTCTCTGTTCTATCAGAATTTATTTCTTCTTTACTAAACCAAACTATTTTCTTTAAACAGTTGGTGCTCCGTTCCTCTGCATGTTTAAACTCTGCCAACAGTTGGGAGGTACAAAATGGAGTGAGTGCCATATGTGCTACTCTAACCTCCTTAGAAGAAGGGTGGAATTAAAATGCACTAGACATATAGTTAGGGTTGCCAAGTCTACAGAACTCACCGGCGGGGGGGAGCCCTCCTCCGTTCGGGAGTTTCTCTGGTATCATAGAGTTTTGGGGCGATTGCCAGAGCGTCGCCCTGGCAACGCCCCCAACGTGCTAACGTCACTTCCGGTGACATCATTACGTCGTCCGGGCTGGATGACTTCGGGGGTGGGGTCCCCCCCGCCGGCTGAATGCTGCCTGGCGGATCGGGAACCCCTTTAGCGGGGGATCCCCCGCCCCCCCAGGCTGACTTGGCAGCCCTACATATAGTCCATTATTGTGCATCCCTTGTTTCCCATGCCAAGAGGGAAATGGGCACATGCAGAGTTTGTAGAATCCAGGTCCAAGTTGATTTAAAATAAGTTTTCTTAAAAATAATCCACTTTATTTAAGAGCTGCCACCTAAAGGTCACTTTAAAGAGTCATTTTAACTTTTGCACTTATTAACTGGAAAACTGTCACAAGAGCAAAAGACTTAGCTTGTAGTCCTACTTATACATTCCCACTTAACAGACAGGTAAACAAAGACACAAGGAGAAAAAATTAAGACTAAAGTGTCATCAAGTCACAGCAGACTTATGACAACCTCATAGGGTTTTTTAAGGCAAGAGACGAACAGAGGTGGTTTAGTCATTGCCTGCCTCTGTGCAGCAACACTGGACTTCTTTGGTAGTCTCCCATCCAAGTACTAATCTGGATTGACCTTGCTAAGCTTCTGAGATCTAATGATATCAGTGCAATATACTCGCAACAACGACCGCATGGTGGTCCGTTGTGCACATGGCCAGGAAAGATCTGAGCTTGAGGCCAGAGAACAATAGGGCACTAGGATCCTAGTCGTCACCCAACCAGAGGCTTAGAATATTCAAATAAACCTATGATAGCCTCTGGGGGGAACCTAATCCTATCACTGTGTTTGGGCGAGGTCGGGGGTGCGGCTTACCTGTAAATATAGCAGCCCCCCAGCCCTGTGTTGGCATGCCTCATCTGAACCTCTCTAATAAAGCTATGCTTGCTGAAATCACTACGAAGCGTCTCCAACTCCAGTACTTTTCAATCAGGCTAGCCTGGGCCATCTAGGCCAGGGCCAAAATGGACTACAAATATGATAAAAAGACTTTTTAGTTCATCAGTTAGCGGATTACAAAATATGTGACAATTGGGACAAGCAATCCCTTACAACATGGTATTTCAGGGTTGGGAGGGGCTTCTTACTCATCGAGTTTCGTGCTAAAATGTTAGATGTGCTGTCAGTTCCCAGGCAGGTGTGTCTATAAAATGAAGAAACAAAGAATGCTTTAGCATAGCCCTTTAAGCACAACAGCCAATTTCATCAGTCAAGCGCCTCTGAAAGTTCACGCTGAAGTCAACTAGCCCGATGCTGGCCTCGCCAGCTGACTGGTCCTCAGGATTACTAATTTATTTACAGGGGTTTTTTTAACGATGCCTCTTTTGGAGTCCTGCTCAAGGTGGCCTCCTGCTCAAGGTGGCCTCCTAGTATGGGTATTCAGCGCCTCTGAATGTGGAGGCTCCCTTCAACCACCAGGGCTAGTAGCCATTGATGGACCTCTCCTCCATGCATCATACTCCCTTTTAAATCCATCTATGCTTGTGGCCATCACTATGTCCACTGCCAGTGAGTTCCCCAGCTTAATTACTCATTGAGTAAAGAAGTATTCCTGCTTGTAAAGAAAGGCAAGAGTCCATCTCACTGCTGATGGATCAGCTTGTAATGCCAAGAAGCAAACTGAAGCTGCTGAGTAGACCCACGTGCATGCAACCAAGCGGCGTTCCTGCTTAGACACTGTGAGTGAGATGCGATGCAGGAAGAGCGAATACTTCTTCTTCCTCCTCTTTTTGGTATTTTTTCATAGGTGCATGTGAGTGTTCCGGCTGGAAGTCATGGCGACCTCTGGTGACTGTCCCCTACTGGGGGCCTAGAGATATTCAGAGAGGTGGCTGAATGAAGCCTGCCCCTGCCTCCTGTCTCTAGTGTTCCTTGGAGGTCTCCCATCCAAGTACTTGCCAGAGTCGGCCCTACTTAGCTTCTGAGATCTGAGGAGATCAGGCTTGCCTGGGGGCTATCCAGGTCTAAGCAAGCGCAAACACTTCTTATATGGAATATCCATTTTCTTTCTATCTCTGTCACAAAAAGTGGACCCACATTAACATCTGTCGGCCTTTAAATGCACCAGTAAAAAAAGGCAATGCCCTGACCTGAATAGCCCAGGCTAGCCCAATCTCATCAGATCTCAGAAGCTATGCAGGATCAGCCTTGGCCAGTATTTGGATGTGAGACCACCAAGGAATACCAGGGTCGTGACGAAGAGGCAGGCAATGGCAAACCACCTCTGAACATCTCTTGCTATGAAAACCCCACCAGGGGTCGCTATATGTCAGATGTGACTTGACAGGGTATGGAGGGGAGAAGACAAAGAGGTAGCTGCTCTTCTTCACCTGCACATGAGAGCCGTGACTTCACATCTGACTGACTGAAGACACAGGATAAGGCTGGAGGAAGAGAGCTGGGAAAGCGCAGGCAGAAACAGCCGCATGTCCCTGCATTTCCTGTTAATTGGTAATTTAAAGGTAAACGTGACATTGTCCAGGTTGCAGTCTGGTGTCCACTAAGCTCTGATTGGGGGGGGGGGGGGCGGGGGGTAGGGTTGCCAGCCTCCAGGTGGGGCCTGGGGTTCTCCCGCTTTTACAACTGGTCTCCAGCTGACAGAGATCAGCTCCCCTGGAGAAAATGGCTGCTTTGGAGGGTGGACTCTATGGCATTGTACCATGCTGAGGCCCCTCCCCTCCCCAAACCCCACCTTCTCCTGGCTCCATCCCCAAAGTCCCCAGGTATTTCCCAACCCGGACTTGGCAACCCTACCGGGGGGGGGAAGGGCGTTGCGAGGATAAAATATAAACAGAACCAGCTGTTGAAACAGAGCACAGGCCTTGCTACGGCACTTTGTGCTGGGCTACTGCAAACACGGCACTGTTTAAAACGAGGGATCTTTTGCCACTCAATTCAGGATAATACACAAAAGTTGCCACACCCTTTGTGTAAACCCCCCCCCCATAATTGCTGCATAAAATTTGACAACAATAATAAAAGCAAGGCATCTGCAGAGGCCTTGGACGAAGGCCTGCTCTGCTGTTCCCTGTGTTTTAGGAAACCCCACCCTTTTCTCTGCAGTCTCATTAAAGCCTAACCATCAGTTTCTGTGCAGGCCCAGCCAGGCCAAGCCATCCAAGATTGTAAGTTCGCTGGAGGCACAACTAGCTGGGTTGAAAAGCCCTCCCCCAAAGGTCTCACCCTTCCATTGTGTAGACTGGACCAGAGTAGAGTCTTTTCACGTCATTAAACAGGGCTGGGCTGATTCATATAGTCAAAGCGAGGAAAGCCCAATTTTCTGTGAGTCATCTTCATTGTAAGCAGGCTGTTGGCTTTCTGGGAGGAACACAATTCAATTTATGGGTCTCGGGAGGGGTTTGGGAGAGCGAGGAAGAGGCCAGGACAACGGTGTGAGAGTCCTACAGAGTCAGTCACCAAAAAGTGTCCTTAAACAGGAATGCTTTATTGAGAAAGGTCTGCTATGGTCATCTGCACTTCTTGTGTTAGTAATGGCTGACACAGCCGCAAGCAGGATAATTACACAGAATTCAAAAACGGGTCTGGTAATGCACTGCAACCAATAATCATGTCAGAGAAAAGGCGCTCAAAATACTGGATTGCAGTTTCCAGGCAAAAAGCGGAAATTTGTTGAGCCAGACAGAAGAAGAGATACATAGGCCGGCACCAACAGTCCCCCAAGGTCAGAGCAGCTTGAAGAGCGATAAGCATGCCATGAGAAATATAACATAACATTCCACAGCCCCCACGTCACGGGTTCACTCAGCCGAACTCCCGGGCAGGAGATGACAGCATTAGCTGACAAATGGGCAGTATGGGGGCTTTACTCTTCCAAAGTCGTGATTTGTTCCCATCAAGCACAGCCCATAATAAGACACATCTGCAGGTTGTTTTCACTGGCCTGCGTAAGGATGAAAGCACCTTGGAAGAGCATTCTCCCCACAAAGCACATCAGGCAGGCAGTTTGGAAGAACAGCCTCTTGCCCAGCTCCAGGGTGTCACGTTGGACCAGAATGGAGCAGGCATAAAAAGCCATGTCTGGTGCTGTCATTGGAGTCAGCCTGGGCACAAGTAATAAAGCAGAGAGTGCTCGTGAGCATGTGGAAAATGCCCAAGGTTCCCAGCCTCCAGGTGGGGCCTGGAGATCTCCTGCTTTTAGCTCCCCTTAGGGTTGCTGGACCCCCCGGTTTGGCAGGAGTACCAGCTTGGGGGGGGGGGTTCAACCCATTGCTGGCCAGCTGGCTGGTGGGGGAAGCCCCACCCCCAAGCCCCAACATCCGCAGCTACCCTCTCTCTTGAGAGAGAGAGGAGGGAGAGGGGCAGCTGTGGGCTATGAGCCCAAAGATTGGGCAGGCGGAGGCCTCCAGCTGCCTGCACTTAAAGGGACTCCCTTTAGATGCAGTCAGCTGGCGGGAAAGGGCCCCGTGCACTTGATCTCCAAGTGGAGATCGGGCGTGGGAGGCCCCCCAGCTGCCTACACTTGGACCTGGCAACCCTAGCTCCCCTGGACAAAATGGCTGCTTTGAAGGGTGGACTCCATGGCATTGTACCATGCTGAGGCCCCTCCCCTCCCTACATCCCGCCCTCTCGTGGGTCCCCCCCCCCCAAAGTCTCCAGGTATTTTCCAACCCGGACCTGGCAACCCTAAGAATGCCTCTTGCCAACCACTAAAGCCATGCATTACCTTTTATTAAGACCAAACCAAATGACACAAAACTGTGGTTGGGCAGGCAAGTTCTCTGGAACAATTCATCAGGTTGAATTTTTTTTTTAAACCGGGGGGGGGGGTTGTTAGTTTTGCCAACCTCCAGGTGGGATCAGTAAACAAAAAGAACTGTGTACCAACACTGTATATAAAATCCAAATATTCTTATTATTTAAGCAAATTAATGCACACTGTTAATACTTTATGCATATAAGGACTGTACCATACAGATAAATAACACAGAAGGTCTTCTTCAAAGGATGTACAGAAGTGTGAATATAGTAGATCCAAGTCACACTATTGGGAACTTCTCCTTTAGGCATTCAAAATTCAATCCAAAGAAAATTCATTCGTCATACAGGTCTTCCTTCTTTCTCTGACGCAAATGCTAGCTTACTCCAAACGCGTTTCCCCATCTGCTTTCTCAAAGAACAGATCTGATTAAATTTTGTTCCAGGCGAATACTCCATTACAATTAATTCCTAGCAGATTAGAGTCTGCGCTCCTAACCACTACACCAAACTGGCTCTCCTACAACGTCAGGCAAACAACCCTTGACTTAAGCCTTGCGCAGATGCATGCCCAGAGTGCATCTCTAATGAATGAATGATTCAAAGACAGAAAGATGCATCTTTGCGAGGACTTTCGCTTTACTACATTTCATTTCCAAAGTATTTTGTTGCTTGATTTCTAGAGGCTGCAGAGAAGTGTCAAAGGGAAGTGTTTTATGTAAGTTTTTCAGTTTTATCGTTCAAGATCTTGGTCTAAGAACCGGGGGGGGGGGGGGGGGGGGAGAGAGAGAGAGAGAGAAACCACATTTCATCTCTGTTCCTCGTTTCTCTAGGATTACTGTTTGAGAGCTTCCTGTAAATATGTACCTACCTGGCCTTCCTTAAACTGTGGGCCTTTCATATAAAATCTCCACCCCCATCCCCCCAAATGCTGGATTTGTATAATTTCATCCAGGCATCATTCTAAAAATTCATAGACTTGACAGGTAGGCTGGGGAGAACCTTGAAGAAGAGTCTGCAACAATCGTCATCTCCTATTAAGGTTGCCAACCTCCAGGTGGCACCTGAAGATCTCCTGGAGAAAATGGCTGCTTTGAAGGGTGAACTCAATGGGATTAGATCCTGCTGAGGTCCCTTCCCTCCCTAACCCCCACCATTCCCAGGTTCCACCCCTAAAATCTCCAGGTATTTTTCAATCCAGAGCTGACAACCCTATCTCCAGTAAATATACAAAAAAAAATATTAGCAGACAAACAGCACAATCCAATTCTAGGGATGCCAGCCTCCAGGTGGGACCTGGGGATTCCAAGGAACAGCTCATCTGCAGATTACAGAGATCATTTCGCCTGGAGAAAATGGATGCTTTGGATGGTGGACTCTGTGGCATTGTACCCCACTGAGGTCCTTGTCCTCCCCAGGCTCCATCCCCAAATCTCCAGGAGTTTCCCAACCTGGAGTTGGTAACCTTACCCCCCATCCATGGCCAAGGGGGACCTGGCAAGCCTATCCAATGCAGAGTTACTCCCATCTCTGCTAACTGAAATCAGTGGGTTAAGGATGGAGTAACTGCAGCTGGGATTGCCTGCAGTGCTGATTGTTAAATTGTCAAACTCACAAATTTAACTTGGGGGGGGGGTCCTAATAATTATGGAGGAGAAAGGCAGAACTATGGACAGGCAGTGTCAAAATCCGTGTAGAGGCAAATCTGGCAAAAACATCCATCTCTTTGAAAAGTTTCGTGCAGCAAAAGTGAAAACTTTGACAGATCACGGGAAGTCTTGTGGATCATGCTGCTGTTATGCTCAAAAGACCAGTGACCAATTGTGCAAAGGAAAGAACTTATTTTTGGGGTTTCCTTGTTGTGACACCACCCATTTTATTCTGCCAAGTTTTCTGATGATGACTTGCTGAAAAGATGCGTTCCTGTTCAGACGCCAAGTCACTAAGGAAACGAAAGTGGGTTCACCCAAAGAGCCAATCAGCTCACACCATTCAAAACCAGGCACTTCCAGGAAGCACGTGGCCTGAGGTCTATCAGTCACCCACCTCTTGAAAACTCCTTCAAAAACCATTGCAAAGAACTGAGGATCCCTTTTTTTTAACAAAACCCCCAAAACATCCTGTTTATTACCTAATGCTAGGCAAAGCCGGCACACCTGCTGACCATGCAAGGGGTCTCTGTCTTAGAAATGGACATATAAGAGGTTAACTCAAAAGCTAATAGCTCCTGAGCACCATCACTAGCTTTGCCATTCAAAAACCCTCCGTCTAGCACCTTGTCCTTACTCCCGCTCCCTTCAGTTTCTTGGTCCATTACTTGCCTACTTCTATCATGGGAAGAGAGAGAGAGCCACAGATGCAGGTGTTTAAAGGGAGATGCTATGGCTCAGAGGCAGAGCTTATGCTTTGCGTGCAGGAAGAGCCAGGTGCGCAAGCCTACAGCATCTACAGTGTTATTCTTGAAGGTCAAGTAGCACTCAGTGAAACTGCTTTTCCTGATATGCTGACAGCTATTGCTAGCTGAGTAGGTAGTATTGGGTCAGAACAATTGTTTGACACAATTAAAATCCTGCGACCATTGAAATAAGTTGGAGGGCTAGGGGTATCGACTTCCAGGTGGGGCCTAGAGATCTTCTGGCATGACAACTGACCTACAGACTGTTCCTCCCCTGGAGGAAATGGTAGCACTGGAGGGTGGATTTTATATCCCGCTGGGCTCCCCACCCTCCTCGGGATCCACCCCCAAATCGCTGGGAAATCTGCAACCCATAGTTGGCAATCCTGGGGTGTGTGTGTGTGTGTGAAAAGGAACTGCCGAATGGAGCGGGAAGGTATTTTGGAAATGCTCTCCACAAATTCTTAGCCTCAAGCATTCTAGGAACTTTCTGGGGATTTCTCCCTTGCACCTTTCCCCCTTCAGTTCCTGTCAACATTCCATGTCTCCTGCAGCACATTTATTTCTCATCAGGATGGAAGTGAGGGGTTCTTTCATCTTCTGAATGGTTAAGTTATACTTTTCTGCACATCCGGCAAGTCCCTTCCCCCCAATGAGTATGCAGAGTGCCCAATCTTGTCTGTCGGTGGCCCAGTTTTGCTGCTTTCTGTGACTGGCACAGGGATACAGACATTTGGGTGAAGCCTCTAATTGTGAAACAAACATAGAAACGTAGAGCTGTTTCAGGCCAAGGTCATCTAGTCCAACCCCCTGCACAACACAGGAAATTCAAAGCTTCCTCCCCCACTCCCCCAGTGTCCCCTGCTCTATGCCCAGAGGAAGGCAAAAAAACCCTTCAGGATCCCTGGGCCAATCTAGCCTGGAGGAAAATTCCTTCCTGACCCCAAAGTGGCGATTGGTGTTACCCTAGATATATACGGAAGGGCCACAAGAGCCAAGCCCTGGCTCATCCCTTCCTGCCTTCCCTCTCGCAATCTGCCTAAATTCATAGTGAGTATGTGACATTTGCACATCTGCCTTCTACCACCACAACCACACCATCAACAACAAATGTGCTCTCTGGCACAAAAATAGCATTTTTGCAGGTAGTACAAAAACTGGTACTTTTGCAGGCTGGGGGGCAGGCGATGCTTCCACAGCCTGAAGCACAACCGGGAGGCAAGATGCATAATGTGCCCAAAAACCAATGGTCCTTTTTGAAAATGTGCAATATGCTGATGCGAGGCCAGCATCCTGATCAGCTTATGCTGCAGAAGTGCAAGCGCTAATTTGAGCCACTTGCTGATGGCTGATGCATGCTCCTATACAGGACAAGCAGGACAGACTAGGCTCACACATGCCCAGAGCCAGCTCAGAAAACAAATCACCCCTCCAAAATTTAAGAGAGGCCCTTCTAGCAAGGGCTGACACACTGCTGTGTAAACACGGGATTTTGCCTCTCATTTGGCAGCAATTAAAAGAGAAAGAACAGAAGACCCAAACAAAACACAGAACAAGGGGAAAGAGAAACACACCAGAAGGAGGTTGTAGGTAATTCCTGGGAATACTCTCATCAATGGTTTTAGGAAGTGAGAATGGGGAACAACAAAGAGGCCGGAGATCAAACTGAATTTAGCAACAGGTGTCCTAAAGAAACGGTTGGCCCAAGCTAGCCCAAAGTCGGAAGCTAAGCAGCATTGGCTCCAGTTCCTACTTGGATGGGAGACCACCCAGGAAACTGAAGGTTGTTATGCAGAGGCAGGCATTGACCAATCTCCTCTGTTCGTCTCTTGTCTTGACAAGCATTTGGGGTTGCCATAAACTTTCCTCCACCACCAGTACTGAGACTGTCAGGCTGTGCACTGAACTTATAAACTGAGCAAGGAAAGAAGAAAGACATGGGAGAGTAAAGGGATTAAGGGCGTGTCCACTCACAGTCTCACCGTGTCACAGTTTTGCATGCTCGAAAGAGAACCTCGAGAAGGTCTCTGGGAGCAGGAACAGGAGAACTATCTGCCCGCTGGCATCTCACTGTCAACTCTGTAGACTGCATCCATCCCTGGTGTTCTTGCAAGTACCCCTTTTGCTGGTGTATTTACTGTCCTCCTTTCTTGCAGAGACTCAAGGCAGCTTACCAAATGTAAACATGCAATAGGTACAGTAAAAGACATGCAATAAACATTGTAATAAGTCTGGAGCACGAAGTTAGAAAACAGTCTAAAACATCAGTATAAGTAAGGCATAACATAAAAATGTGAAAATTGGCTTCCTGAAATTAGAAAACACTGTATTTATTAAAAACAAGAAATGAATATGATAAACAGTGCCATAAACTACAGCCGTTGTTCCTTTGTACAAACATCCCCCTGGACCGTTTTACTTCAGCTCCGTTCCCTTTATTAAAAGGCTGTTCTGAACAATTCCACTTTACACATTCTATGGAAGCATAAAAAACCTGTTTGCAACCTCTTTAGCAGAAGCTCCTCCTTTTCTGGAACGAAAGCTTGTTTATTCCTCACAGGGACAGGCCCACAAAACAGCCAGTTAAACTATGCGGGCAGGATTCCCTGCCTGAAGGGTGCCAACAACACATGTCTACTATGAAAGGGCATCATGTGCCAGGTTGTAATTGTACCCAAGGGAACACGCCCTTTGCACATTAACTCTTCAGAGCCACAAGTCAAGGTTCACCTAAAATGTTAATCGGCTCATCCTGAATACATTTATCTGCTGGTGGTAGGCCAGAGAGCTACAGAAAACTAGTGGATGGATCTTAAGGATTATATCTTTTAATTAATAAAGATGTCAGATGGGCCAGTAAAGTGAAGGCCTCAAAACGGTGCTTGTAAAACTAACTCCAATTTAGATCCCTGTTTCTGCTTTGACTTGCATTCCTAATAATGCTGCACTCAATTTGTATAGGATCTTTCAAGCACTTAGAATGCATCCTGTTATGGTATAGCCCAGTCTTGCCAGATGATCTCTGAAGCTAAGCAGGGTCAGTACTTGGATGGAAGACCACCAAGGAAGACTCTGCTGAGGAAGGCAATGGCAAACCATCTCTGCTTCTCCCCTGCAGATTAAGCCCCTTGCTGGGATCACCATATGTCAGTTGTGACTTGACAGCACATACATAATCTGGCCAGAGACGTGAACCTTTTGCAAAGAGCTAATGGGCTCTTGACTCCAGGGCTGCATGAGGACTTTTGTGGGCCCTGGGCATTTTTGCCTTCGTGGACCCCTCCCACCATAACAACGTCAATATTAAAAATTATTTTTGATATGACTTTAAATACTTCAACGTTTTATTTTCTTTCTGTTTGAGGCAAAATTTAATAGATTTTTACAGACCCTAAACTTTTTTGGGGGGAGGGGATGTGAGAAAAAAAATCAAAAACATTTCCTTTGAACGTTTATTGTTTTTCTTGATTTTAAAGTAAATTAAAACATTTTTGTGGACCCCTAAAAGTATCGTGGGCCTTAGGCACTGTGCCTACTGGATGAGTCTGCCCTGCTTGAGTCTTGGCTAACAAACTTTGGCTTTGAATGAGCTGCCCTGGTTGGATCTGAAAGCAGCCCTGAAGATGGACTGAATTTTTTTTTTAGTTGCTGATTATTTGCTTGCTTATTTAATTATACAAGGGGGTGTAAGGTGCTTTGACCGGGCCCAGCCCGATTCTGGAAGCTAAGCAGGGTTTGCCCTGGCTAGTATTTGGATGGGAGACCTCCAAGGAATACCAGGGTCCTGACTTGGAGGCAGGCAACAGCAAACCACTCATAACATCTCTTACCTTGAAAAGTTAGCTGTGAATTGGTGGCAAACAAACAAAAGCTGTTTTGGGTCTCCAGCAGGGGAAAAGCAGGATAGAAATATTTAAATGATTAAATAAATACCTAGGCCTAAAGCTTGGTGAAAACACGCAGTAGAGTAAGGCAGTAAAGTGCTGAGGTGGTAAAGCAGATTGTATCACTTATCTATTGTAAAACTGGTTCCCTGACCTTGTTTCCCACACTTTTCAGTTCCTTTTCTCATGCTTTTCAGTTGCATCTGTCCAGTCACATCTCTTTTTCTCTGTTCAGGTTATCGGTGCACACAAGCATTTGTGCTCACTGATGGACCACAGTGTTAAAAAGTAATCCTGACACAATCGCATCAAGACTTCTTTTCATGTTGTGCTTCGTCAATGAGCATGAGCATTTCTGCACCTCGAGACTCTAGGCAGGAAAGGGAAAGGATAGGAATGAACAGGGGAAAAGGGCATGTTACAGCAAACAGCACATATGTGACTTTCGAAATGGATATCAGACATTCTTCATGTTAAGTGGGAGGGATGGGAGGGCAGAACAAATCATTATGGAATGCAAAAAAACTCAGAAATCTACTTTTAAGGCGGGAGGAGTGTAAGGCTGTGCAACATGCTATGGACTTTTGCTAAGATATGAGAGCTACACATGAACTATGACATTAGTTATGTGAGACATGAGAGTATACTAGGTGACCAGTGGAAATATGGGAAGAGATGCTTACACTATAGGAACAAAGCACCATTTTCTGAGGTTACCACCTCCAGGCGGGAGGATTGATATCAGAGATCAAAAACACTCTCTCACACAAAGACAGGAGGATGTAAACCTACATCTGCAACTCTATACACGGATACCCCTTTCATGGATACCTCCTGGTGCCCCTTCCTGCCAGCCTTTATCTCCATATGGTACATCAAAGAGCATCACACCTGGGCGTGAAGATACTGGGATGCTTCCTGAAGGTCGGCGTTCCTGTGATCCAGAAGATCAGCGCCAGATCCCGCTGGCAGCGACATCCTGCCCTGACCATCAGATAGATCTGAATATTGACCCATCCCCTATCACCCCCTTAGTGGCTAGAGATAGCATACGGACCCTCTATAGGTTTTCTAGGGATGACATCATATCATGCCATCCTCCCAGGTCCTCCCAGGTACCACCTCCCAATAAAAGATGCTCCCCAAGGTTGCAGTTCGGTTCAAGTTCGAGCTCCGATCCTAGTCCTCTCTCCTGCCCTAACCCTTCCTCCCACGGATTCCTGGGTGCACCACTGGGATCCACCACGTGGTCTTCTGCCGGTTCAGAGCCACGATCCTTTATCGTCTTCCTAAGGACTCTTCATCCCCGTTTTTCCAGCTGGATTCTACCGCATCTATATAGGTAAATATCACCCTTGACGGAAACCATCAACTACCTGCTCATGCACAAGTCCCTGTAACTTCTAACTAAGTTCCTAGTACTGTATGTATGCATGAATGACAGAACAGCATTGTCTTGTATAACTTTTTATTATACTTTAGTAAACAAACTATTTTCATCTTTTAAACTGAGTCCATGTCTGTTTCTCAGAAGTATCGGTTAGCGCATCCTCCGTATACACTGGTTAAAGGTCCCGTAAGCCTGCTGCATATTGATAAGAGCTAATATTCCCCAAATATTAATAATATAAAAGCGCAGTGAGGCTAACAGGAGCATGATATTTCCTGCTCCAAGCACATGAACCCATGAATCAGATCCCTGGCCCATCGTGTTGTCTGCTCCGCCTGGCAAGGTTCTCCATGGCCACATGCAAAGGTCTATCACATCACCTACTACTTAACCCTTAACTGGACATACTGGGGAAGGGTTGAGCAGGGGACCTTCTGCGTGCCAAGCAGATGCTCCACCCCCCTCCCCAGCCACACCTTCCAACAGTTGCAGCCTGCATCCTCTGCAACAATGCAAAGCATCCTGGGGTGCACAACACCCCACAGTCTACCTTTTCAGTCGAAACAACCCTAAATGCATTTCATCCGTTTAAGAGACTAGCAGCACCTGAATCCCTGTCCAACTTCTCCAGCTTCCAAGCGGTGGGGAGCTCCCCTCCTCCTTCCCCCCTCTATACGGATGATGCTTCCCTAGACTAAAACAGGGTTTTACTGCAGCCGTCGAAAATTGGTGGGGTTAACTCCTGTCGCCTCTTCATTGCTATTAATGGACGCCGGAATGAGACTTGCTTCTGATCCCCTCTTTTAACTGCGGGTTCCTGAAAAAGGGGTCCGTTCCAGCCAATCCGCACCCTCCCCCGTCGGTTTCAAGTTGTTGGGGAAGTTGGCTGGGCCCTTTTGACAGCCCATTATTATATCGACTCTGCTGTCGTTTTGACACAGCTGTGGGTGGCTGTCTGCCCCCCCCCCTTTAAATGCGTGCCAAGAACAGCAAATCTACACTCCCGAAGACGACCGTCAAGTTTCCTCCTTGGAAGAACTATAAATAAACCGCTACAGTCTGTAAGCCGTGAGAAAGCAACTGCACGGCTCGTCCACCTCTCGCTTCTTCCGCCTCCCTCCCCTGCAGCCCAGCGGCTTATTTTTGTCTTTTCAGCCTCATCGGCGGCGGAGACGTAAACACGCGGCTTCCCCTCCCGCGTCCCGAGCGTTCTCAAGTGACGCGCGCCCTCTGGACGGAAAGGCGTCCCCCGAGGCACGCGTGAAACCACCAGCAAGAATAGCTTTTCGAGACCACTAAGCGTTCGCAGCAGCAGCCAGTCTCCGTAGCGAACAGAGCGCCCTCTGGTTTGCAACGCCGAGGCGGGGGAAGCGAAGCGCTCAGCGCTGTTTTGGCCCCTTCCGAAGTCCCACTGCGGGACAGGCACGGGTTAAGGGCGGCTGCTGGCACCCGAGCCAGCCAGGGCGACATGTCCTCTTCGTCTCCGCCTTGCAGTAATGACCATGTACGGAGCCCAGCGCCCCCCCCCCCCGCCGTCCCCCAGCGCCCCCCCCCCGGAAAAAGTTTTGCCTAACCGAAGGGAAGGGGCCCAAACGCTGCCAGCAGCCGGCGCCACCCGACCCTCTTCGCCGCGACCGTGGAAGCGACAAGCCGAGTCCCAACTGCGCGCCACTTGAACTTACCCAAGGCAGGCAGCATGGAGGCGGCGGAGCGCAGCGCAGCGCCTCTGAAGCCCGGCTGCAGCGGGAGGGCTCCAGGACCCGGGGCTGTCACTGCCGCGTTTGAATCAATGGCGTTCGCGGAGACTCCTCCTTCGCGGCCGGGCTCTCCCCACCCCTTGCACTCCTGCTCTGGCGGGGATCAGCCTGACTCATCCCCGCGGCCGTCTGCCGTCCAATAGCCTCCAATACAGAGCTCGGGAAAAGCCCGGCGCCGACTCTCCCAAGTGCAGCTGATGGAGACACAAGTCGGGAGGGACGGGTGGCCGGGATCCCCCCCCCCCCTTTAGGGTCGTCAGGGACAAGGCGAAACAACCCCCCCCCCCCAGCTATCAGCTCTGCGATGACAAGGGCATGGGAAGGGGGGGGGGGCATTGCTTGCAAACGGCGTGTTATGTAAGCGCATCGGGGACCGTTTAGCTGCTGAATGAGGCTTATGTAATTGCAAGCCGGGTGGCGCAGCTGTCCCTGAGAGCTGCCGGGGGGGGGGGGGGGGAGTGGTGGCGACCGTTTAATCCTTTCCAAATTAATATTGGCTACATCAGTACCACCCCGACCGGGAGGTGCCCTTTCCGGCCCAGGCCGACCCCCCCCCCCCCCATCTTTCTTCTTCCACAAACGTATGCCAGATTAGGGTGGCTTCAGAAACAAGGCCCACTTGGAGGGCTTTAGGGCCTGAGTTCAGATTTTGGGAGTCATGAGCACATAGGAAGAGCCCTGCTGGATCAGACCAGCAATCCATCTAGTTCAGCAGCCTGTCTCACACACTGACCCAGCAGTTCCTCTGGAGGGCCAACAACATTGTGTACAGGCTGAGGCTTTCCCCTGATGTTGCCCCCTGGCACTGGATTCAGAAGTTGACTGCCTCTGAACATGGAGGTGCCCTTCAGTCACCATGGTTAGTAGACACCAATAGACCTATCATCCATGAATCAATCCCCTTTTAAAGCTGTCTGTGCCTGAAGCCATCACTACATCTTCAGGCAGTGAATTCCACATTTTAATCACTTGCTCTGCAAAGAACCATTTCCTTTTTTCTGTCCTCAATCTCCTGCCCCCTCAGCTTCACTGGATGCCCTTGAGTTCTAGTATTTTGGGAGGAGAAAAAGTTCTGTTTGTCAAGACTCCTTCATCCCCCTCTGCATAGTTTTATAAACCTCTATCATGTCCTCCCCCCCACCTGTCCCTTTTCTAAAATGAAAGGTCCCAGACTTTTCAGCCTTTCTTCATAGGGAAGGTGCTCCAATCCCCAGTCATCTTGACTGCTCTCTTCTGTACCTTTTCCAGCTCTGTTATGTCCTTTTTGAGATGTGGTTAACTTGAACTGCACACAGTATTCTAAATGAGGTCACACCATAGATCTACATGGGGCATAATATCAGTCATTTTTATTTTCAATCCCTTTCCTAATCATCCCTAATGCAGAGTTTGCCTTTTTCACCACCGCAGCACACTAGGTTGACATTTTCATTGAGCTGTCTACTACAACCCCAAAATCATTTCCCCCTCTCAGTCTCAGAAAGTTCAGACCCCATTAGCCTATACTTGGAAGTTGGGAGTTTTTCTTCCAGTGGGCATCACCTTACACTTACCAACATTGAACTCCATCTGCCATTCTGTTCCCCATTCACCCAATATCTGGAGATCCTCCTGGAGTTCCCCATTCACCCAATATCTGGAGATCCTCCTGGAGTTCTTCACAGTCATCCTTGGTTTTGATCATCTTGAATAATTTTGTGTCACCTTTGTCTACATGCTTATTCACTTTCTCAAAGAACGTCTAAATGTTGTTGAGGCTGTGGCAGAAAAATAAGTGAGTGTGAGGCATTTCTGTATAACAGCCTGGTTTAGCTGAGGCCTCTCTGTTTGGTTCCTCTCCCATAAGGCTTTGCAGGCTTAGCTATTGTCATCTCTCTAGCCTGACAATGCACTCTGCTTCCAGTAAGGTCACGATAAAGTCTAAACATTGAGTTTGTCTACTGAAGGCTCTTATTCTTAGATATTTCTGACTATGTTGACACATAGCATCCTTGACTGCCTAGGGTAACTAGGGTATGAGTTCAGGGTGAAAACTGTTCTCTTTATTTTGATATTCTTCTGCTAAAAGTGTGTTAACCTTACATCATCCATATGGGCTGAACCTATGGGTGCTGAGGTTATAAATTGTTGAAGACTTCTTTGCTCTGGGCTGGTCATCAATCAGCTCTCTGTGAGCTCTTGTTGACTGGACCAGGGTGCTCTGCATTTCATACTAGTGCATTATGTTTGTGTTGAAATATTCTATGCTGACTATGGAAATGTTATGTTTTTATCCTAAAAAATTGTAAATGCTAAAGTGCTTTCTGTCCTTAAGAAGCTTATATTGTTATAAACTGGTTTTGTTTAAAAACAATGATCTCTCTCTATTGATTCAGTCCCTTGCCAGTCTCTACACACCCAATAAAAGAACTAAAAGAGAATGGGAGGGTCCCAGAATCCCTCAACAGAGACAGGACTTTCCTTTGTAGAAGCCATGCTGATTTTCCTTCAGCGGGGTTTGTTCCTCAGACTCCCTTCCTGAAAATAGGGGCTGTGGCATGGTTATATGCCCCACGCTATCCACAGTGAACACAGAAGCAAAACATTAATTAAGCATCTCTGCCATCTCCCAATTTTCCTTTAGCAATCCCTTTGTTCCTTGGTCATCCAAAGGCCCAACTACTTCTCCAACTGCCCAATTAACAACCATTAACTGCAAACAAATCAAGAACTGCACATTGTGAAGGATAAACTGTCACAGCAAAGCAATCTTATGGGGTTATTCTTTACATATCCCAGTTGTGTTTCTGGAGTGGTCCTGGTTTAAGTAGGTCTTCACAGATAAAAAACCACAGAAAGTCACTTAAATCTGTATTGTAATGTACCCTAGAATTTATATAAATTCATTTTTTCTTCCCACAGAACCCTGAGGATTGTAATTTCTTGAGAAGAGGTGGCTTGAATTCTCAGCATCCTTACGAAACTACAAGGGTGTTTCAAAACAAACAAATTGGTACTGAAAAGATGCCCAAAGACTTCAGTGTAGCAAACAATATATCCAAACCATTGTCAAAAATGTGTTCTAACAGCCAGGTTTATTAATATCATCATGGTGGGATGAACACACACGAAGCTGCCTTACGCAGAATCAGACCCGAGGTCCATCAAGGCCAGTATTGCCTACTCAGACTGGCAGCAGCTCTCCAGGGTCTCAGGCAGAGGTCTTTCACATCACCTACTGCCAGATTCTTTAACTGGAAATGCTGGGTATTGAACCTGGGACCTTCTGCATGCCAAGAAGAGGCTCTACCATGGAGCCATCGTCCCTCCCCAAACAGGTCAAACAGAAGAACAGAATTTGCTGGGGGGGGGGGGGGGGGGGAAGGTGTATGCACTTTTTGTTCAATTGACTTGAAGATATAGTAATTTCCTGGGGTTTCAGCCTACTCTGTTCTGGAGGCTTAGGTGGAATGACAGTAAATCGAAAAGACAGGATCAAAACATCCTACCACCATCAGTTTAGTGCAGATAAACCATTCACGCTAAAACACCATCTGCTTGTAGGCTTAACCCCAGCTGTCGAAGAGGTCCGTGCCAACACAGAGAGACCTCTCAGCCAGACCTCCCCACCAGTGTTCCCTCTAAGCTGAGTTAGTGTGAGCTAGCTCACAGCTTTTTAGCCTCCGGCTCACCCATTTTTGTCTTAGCTCAGGAAAGATGGCTCCAGAGCAAACTGATTTATGCAGCAGCCAAATCGCTCACTCACCCCTTTAATGCCAGTAGCTCACAAAGTAGAATTCTTGCTCACCAGATTACACAGCTTAGAGGGAGCATTGCTCCCCACCCTGGGAATTACAAAGATGGAAAGCCTTTCGACCCAGAAGGCAAGAATGGTGGGCCTTTGCTGCTTGGTTTGATACCATGAGCCTGGCCAAGGGGGGGAAAATCACACCATCTATTAAGGTGGCATTATTTATCAAGAACATTCACCAGTTCCTTTTGCTGACAACTGCAGTGCTCATGCATCTTAGGGAACGGGTGCTGTATTAAAGCATAATGAAGCTGCCAGAACTGGCCGATTTGTCTGTCTACTCCATGCCATCTAGTCTACTCTGACTGGCAGCAACTCCTTACAGTCTCAAGCAGAAAGCAAGCTTTGCCTTCCTTGCTTCCCACACATGATGCTGTGTACTCAAGGCTTGCTGTTATCAGAAGCCTAGGGGACACTCCCCCAGACCTGACTTCCTATGGGTTTCTCCCACTTTTTTTTCTTGAGTCTGCCCATCAGCCAATCTTAACCTCATACAGCAGCTGTCGGGACTTTAAATAGTGACACAGTCACATGTAGAATAGGCCACCTGAATAAAACAGCACATTGCAAGCTAGGATGTAGTTCCCCCCACCCCCAGTACATTACAAGGAAGCAAAGAATACATTTATTTTGGCTGCAAACTGGCAGGAACGGAAATCTTCCTCCTTAGAAACCCCCCTTCAAACAGAAATCTGTGTTCACTTTTGCAAGATGTGATGATTCCATGCAAAGCTGTAGCAGCAAAATAAAACAGAAATCCAGTGTCTAGGCTTGCCAAGTCTTCCCAGGGGGTGGGAAAAACCCCACTCCAGCAGCCCGCTGCCCTCCGGCCGGGATTGACCTGCCGGAGTGAACCCCGCCCCCAAATTGCTGGGCTGCAGCGATGTGCCCGGTGTGATGATGTCACCCGGAGGTGACGTCACTTCCGGGTGATGTCATCACGGTGTGTGCACTTCTCGCGCACGCCAGAAGCCTCCCAGACAACAAAGGATTCCCCCCCTCCGCTGCAGAGAGGTAAGTACTTGGCAACCCTACCAGTGTCACATGGAAAACTAAGAAAATTTAGCCTGGCATCAGCTTTCCAAGTCAAAGCTGATTTCCTAAGACACTTGGAATTTACATCTGTGGCAGTTACTTATGCTTAGCATTTATACTTGGCTTATAACTCTTAAGGATGTACATGCTTCTGAAGAAGTGAGTTCTGACTCACAAAAGCGGGACTAAATGTTGTTCATCTTTAAGGAACACTGGGCTCCTAGTTTACCTTATGAGAGGGTCACTGGGCTCCAGTAGAAAAGAGCAAGAGTCCAGTAGCACCTGAAAGACTAACAAAATATGTGCCAGGGTATGAGGTTTGGTGAAGAAGTGAGCAGTGACTCACGAAAGCTCAGACCCTGCCAGAAATTTTGTTAGCCTTGAAGGTGCTACTGGACTCTTGTTCTTTTCTACTGTTACAGACAGACTAACATGGCTACCCTTTTTGATCTAACTGGGCTCCAAGCGCAAGAAGGAACCTTGAGTAGTGTCTCTTAACCGGGGATGACTTATTAACTGATGAGCACTTCTGTTTCTTGGCAGCACCTTACTGTGTTGCACAGAGATAAATACTTAACAATCCAGTTTTATGGGCAAATAGTGTGCCATCTCATGCCCCGACCTGGACGGCCCCAGGCTACCCTGATCTTGTCAGATTTTTGGAAGCTAAGCAGGGTTGGCCCTGGTTAGCATTTGGATGGGAAACCACCAAGGAAGTCCAGGGTCAGGGCTGCTATGCAGAGGCAGGCAATGGCAAGCCACCTTTGTTGGCTTCTTCCCTTGAAAACCCGGGGGGGGGGGCTTGACAGCACTTTCCACCACCACCACCAGCAGTGCGCCATCTGAGCTGGTTGCCAAGACCAGCACATATGAAAGTGCTTTGCTTGTGTAGTTTTCCTTTACGCCAATCACTAGAAGAAGAAAGAATCTTGCAGTGAGTATATAGCGTTGTTCAGTTACATGCTCACATGCTGGTTAAATGTCTCCCTGCAGTTTGGGATCTGTTTTCTGGTTGCACTTTAAGACCAAACAAGACCAAACTAAAACCCAGTGCAAATTTAACACCTCCTTCTCAAACGTTGCCCAGTCCAGCAAAATGCTGGTAGGTTTCTTTGGGACGGGCACAGCAAATGAATACATTTCCTGTGATAAGTGCGCCCAAGAGAACGGATGGGAACAGCTAAACAATGGCTGGCAGCAAACGAAATAGCTGTTTTGGCACAAAGCAATTTTTTGTTAGAACCAGGACAGCAGCTTAAAATAAAAGAAAGTTTCTATCATTCTTTTTTTTAAAAAATTATTGTTCTCCTGTTGGCATGGTTTTTCCTGGGATCAGAGACCATCTATAACAATTACACAAATCCACACAACAATAAAAAAAATCCATACCTGAACATAAGGATTCAAAATGAAGGGGAAAAAAAGTTTAATGCTCAAAGTACATATTAACTTCTGCTCAGTCCTGGGGATGACAGTGGACATTCAGACAATTTTTTTTTTAAGGAAGTCTTAAAACTTTTGCTCCAAAGTTTGACTGACCAAAAGACATTAAAAGCACCAGCAAAGTAAACAAGATAAGCACAGCGTTAACTTACAGCATACAGGTATATAGCAATTTTTTATCTATGGATTCACCTGCAGCATCTGGTGGAGGACAGGAAAAACATACCACACCTTCAGCACGCAAAGCTGACAAGGGACATGATTGTGAAAGCATATAATCCTCAGGGGATCAGGGCATTTATGGATGTCAGCTAGAATGCTGCAGCCAGGATCAAGGGTGTAGACTTTCCAATTTCCTGGGGGGGGGGGCTGGGCCAGAGGGGGGGAGGGAGGGGGGAGGGACCGCCTTTCCCCATATAGGCCCCAGAGGTCACTGAGGTCAGGCACTCAACATCGCCTGACTTGCCCCGGTCCGAAAGACGCTCGGTTGGCCTACACCAGGGCCAGGGCTTTCTCGGTGGCAGCTCGGTGGTGGAACGAGCTCCCGGATGACATCGGGCCCTGCGGGATCTAATGCAATTCCGCAGGGCCTGTAAAACGGAGCTCTTCCGCCAGGCTTTCAACTAGGAGCTGCCACCGGGGGGGGGGGGGGGGGGGAGGAATTGATTGATAACATTGCCCTGGTCCGGTTGGTTGCACCCCTTGCTGTTCCTACTCACCACGAGAACTCGGAAGTCACCATCTGTTTGCGTAGGATGTGGTGTCAATTTTAATTGTGTATTTTTATACTGTAAACCTTTGTTTGTAAAGGTATTTTATGCTGTTAGCCGCCTTGAGCCGGTTCGCTGGCAAGGCGGGATATAAATATAATAAATAAATAAAAGAGAAAGAGAGAGAGAGTAGGGTTGCCAAGTCTTACCAGCGAGACAGGAGTCTCTTGCCTTGAAAACCTTTGGGCTCGACATGTCAGCACTTCTCCCACATACCAGATCATGCTGCCCAACACATCTGGCATTAGGGAGCCAAAGAGCCCCGGTTTCAGGTTGGCGTGACCCCTCCGTTTTAGACAACCACTGAGACAGGATATGATAAAAATGGCTGGACATGTCAAGGGCTCCCAAGAAGCTGCTGCCGCCGCCGCAAGAGCCTCCCCCCCGAACCCCTCTCCCCACCCACTACTCCCCCCCTCTCTCCGGGGGCGATCTGGCTGACTGCCAGCATGATGACATCACCTGGAAATGCTGTCATCACGCTGGGCAGATTGCCAGTGCGACGCTCTGGTGATCGCCCTGAAACTCTATGGTGCCATAGAGTTTCCAGGGTGCTTGCTAGAGCGTAGCCCTGGCAACGTGCCCAGTGTGATGACATCACTTCCGGGTGACGTCATCATGCTGGGCAGTCAGCCAGATTGCCCCCAGAGAGAGAGGGAGGGAGGAGTGGGTGGGGAGAGGGGTGCGAGGGAGCTGGGCGGGGAGAGGCTCTTGTGGCAGCGGCGGCTTCTTGGGAGCCGTAGTGGCAGGCGGCGGCCAGGGGCCTGGAGGGCGGGGAGGTGCGGCGGGCGCTCCGTTTCACCTAGGGGGCTCAGTCCCCTCTGGAAAATTTCAGGGGTTGCCTGCGCCCCTGTGTAGTTGACGCCTATGGCCAGGATGTTGACTGGAGTGGGTCATGGGGAATGTATTGCTCCCATCTTGGCCCACCTATAATGGCTCACTATTTGTTTCCAGGCACAATTCAAGGTGCTGATGCTCCCCTTCAAAGCCCTATCTGATTTGGGACCAACACTCCTGAAGGACTGCCTACCTTCTTATGAACCCACCTGACCACTACAGTTAGCTTTGGAGACCCTGCTTCTGAGACTAGGTGGGCGGCAACCTGGGAGAGGGGTTCCCTGGCTGAAAGGGAGACTCTTCTGTCCCCTTCTGCTGCCATCTTCTGCCAGCAGGTGAAGTTTTCTCATTTGATTCATCTGGAATTCCCTCAATGATCCCTCCTTCCTGAACAATGCTGTAATTATTTTTATATTTTTCTGTGCACATTTTAGCTTGGCTTTGTTTTAATAATGTGTTTTTGTTTGGTTTTAATGGTTTTTAAGATGTGTTTTATGATGGTGTTCTTTTATGACAGCAACATTGGTGGCCCTGCTGAGGGCAAAAGGGTGGGGTATAAATTTGGAAAATAAATATTATAGCGCCCAGTAGTTGTTTGAAGATCTTGTGCAACTGGAAACACGTGGGGATAGAATAAATTTCACTTAGTACATGCTGCCACTGCAGTTTGCTTCTTGTGTTTCTGCTTGCATGATACCTCTAGTGCAAGCAGATGTTTGGGACTCGATCCAACCCAATGTATAAAAGCAGCAACAAATAATTTCAGGAGGGGGATGTCTGGCTATTTTTTTTTAGCCTTTCTACAGCATCTTTCCCATTTAGTGGGATGTTCCTACTCTAAAGCAGTAACTTGAGCCTGCTGAGAGTTGGGGAGGGTGGGATATAAGCCTAAAAAATAAAATAAATAAATAAAATAAACTTTGGTTTTTTGACACCTATGCAAGTTGATTGGCTTCCGCAGCTGGGCTCTGCACAGCACCCTTCACCAAATGTATGCAGAATTTCCATTAGGAGGAAACAGGTGTAAATCCCATAGCACTTGCCAGATCATATTTCGATTCTGTGCTTCCTGGGAAAAATAAATCACCCATTCATTTCCAGGGTTTTTTTAAAAAATGGCACAAGGACTTTAATCCTTTCACTTTTGCTCTACTACAGCACGAGACCATCGGAAAAGCCAAAGTTCCCCACAAAAAACTTTGCGACAAAAATAGCTTTGTCAAGAATTTCCGAAGCGCAGGCTCACATGGCAAAATCTAGAGCCACCTGTGCAAATTCCTGCCCCAGCAGATGTGGGGATCCATTACCTATTTTCATTTAACTGGGTCTGCCAGCATGCCAGATGGAAAATTAGGGATATTGTACTCTAATGGACTAATTTCCAGAACGTTCTGCTCTCAAGAATCCTTTCCACACTGACATTGCACATTGCTAAGAAATCCCTGCAGACCGCAAGCATATTAAGTGCTAACTAGGTTTATTATTGCCCTATGAATTTATTATTAGTTACTTTATAAATACCCCACCTTTCTCCCCAGTGTGTAGCCAGGGCAGTTTACCTTGTTCTCCTTCCTCCAGTTCATCCTCACATCTCTGTGCGTTAGGTCTGGCTGAGAGTACGTGACTGGCCCAGGTCACCCAGCAAGCTTCCGTGGCAGAGTGGGGAGTCAGACCTACTCCCAGGCCTGCAGCTACAGTGGGACATTTCAAGGCCTGGCCCCCTGATTTCCTGCCAAGGCACCCTGACTTCTATCCAGCCCCCAGGCTCTCTGGGCCACCCGGAGGACTCTTGACTCTATTTTTTTTATTTTGTGACGTCAGTGCCCCCTGATTTATTTAAAGCCCCCCCCCCCGAACTACAAAATCCTGGCTACGGGCCTGCCTGCTCCTCTGTGCTATCTCATATGCATTTCCAGCAATGCCCTCTCAGAATCAAAGCACTGTTCCCACAGGTTCCCTGTGGTGTTTTGCTATGTAAATTGTGTGTTTTATTTCTGTGTTTTAATGTGGTTTTTTAATATATATGTTACTGTAACTTAAACTGCAGGCCTGTAGAGAAAGGGGGGCTGGATGAGTGACTGACGTGTGTCCTGACTGGATGGTAGCTGTACCCTAGGGGCAGAGTGGACAGGTTGGAAGAGTGGGTTTGTTCAGAGTGTGTGTGGGGAGGGATTTAGTGAGGTGCTGTAGAGTATGAGAGAAATCTGTGTTTGTCGAAATTATTAGCCTAAGTGGCAAGTTAGGAAATTAAGCTCTGTGGACAGTATCAGCCTAACTGGCAAATGAGAAAATAAAATTTTATGGCTTAGGTCTATTTAAGGAACTTTAGAGAAAGAAGAACCGTACCTACCTGAAACTATGCTTATGTGCTTATCTGAAACCATCACACTTATGAACTTTACCAAAATCATTATGTTGTTATACTTTATGTTTAAGAGAAACAACTGTTTTATTTAGAGTAAAGGAATTTACATCAGAACCACCCTCATTTGCTGACTGTTTTCTACAAAATATAACTAAAGCCATCCTGTTCTTTAGGTCCAACTATGGCTGAGGACAGATTGGCCGTCTCGGCCGCTCCAGAAGCGGAGGCAGAGCGGCCGTTCAGACGGCCGTATCTGCCCCCAGGAGGCGGCCCGGACGCATCGCGTCCGGCGCTGCGCTCCTTCCGCAGCAGCCGAGCACCACTTCAAAGTGGTGCTCGGCTGCTGTGGCGTGCCCCGCGCACGCATTCCACCCGCCGGAGCGGGTGTAAACGCGGGCGGGCAGGGGCAGCCGTGCGGCGTCCGCCCGCCGCTCCAGGAAGCCGCCCGCAGTCTGAACGCTGTGGGCGGCTTCCTCCCGGCGGCGTGCAAACCGGCGTGCAAACCCCTGCCCCATTCTGCCACGCCACGGAGGTGCGGCAGAATGCCAGTTTGTCTCCAGCCTAAGTATTTTAAGGCAAGAGCCTTTGGTGGCAGTGATAATGCCAGTAGGAAATGCTAAGGAGGGCATAGAGGCAGCATAACACACATCCTCTCAGAATACTATAGAGGAGTGTCTTTACAGGTGTGACATAAGGGGTCTCAGATTACAGCTAAAATATTACAATCCCCAATGGAGAGATCAAAAAAGAGAAAGGAGACAGGGTAGACAGGTGTCATTCCACTGGTGGAACCAGAATGGCTTTCATCTACAAGGAACACTCTCTACTTCCCACAAGGCCTGCAAAGAGGCAGCAGAATTCTGTACTTGTGCCATTGGCCTCACATACTGGGAAGTTAAAATGGTCCAGGAGCAAGCAAATCTGAGCCTAAAACCCTTGAAAGAGAGCCAGTGTGGTATAGTGGTTAGGGCTGGGCTACGATCCAGGAGATTCCAAATTCCCACTTTGCCATGGAAGCTCACTTGGTGGACTTGGGTCAGGCACATGCTCTCAGTTGTTGAGAGTATAAAATGGAGGAGAAGGTGAAAGATGTAACTGCTCTGGGGAGAAAGGCAGGGTATACATGAAGTAAACAAACAAATATGTAGCTTTTGTGTATGTTGTTGTTGCTGTTTTTGGAAAAGTTAAATGGGTTTCCCCAAATCCAGCCTTTGATTATCAATATTCCCCAGAATAAATATTGAGAATGTAAAACTAAGACCGTCAAAAGTTCTAACATTTGTGTTCATGTCGATTTACTTTTGTTAAGCAACTAGAATGCTTTAGCTCTTTCTGCTAGAATAAATGGTTGCAAGATTATATGGGCATAGGCAACAGTATTTAAAACCTTCAACTAACAGCTGTTCTAGCCACCTGTTTTTAAAAAAATCTGACAGTCACACTCCAGAAGACCCATTTGCTTAATTTGCACAAGTTTATTACTGAGTTCAAAAAGAAAGTCCAACAGAAGATGCCTTTATTTTTAATCAGGTTACCCTCTAAGAAAATAACTGTGGATCTGACCAAGCATCCATTTTCCTTTTAGAAAATTATATCCCCTTCTCAGATAGAAACAAGCTGTATTTTTCCCGTTGGGCTACTGTGTATATTCATGAGTATGGTTATTTAATTTTCTTCACTCGATTTCATTGGTGCATTGTTTTAATCCTGTTTCTTCCAGGAAACTTATATGCAGAGGCATGACAGTAGCAGTTCTCTCCCAGCAACTCATACCCAGAGATACACTGTCCGTGAACGTGGAGGTTTCATTCAGCTATAATGGCTCACAGCCATTATAGACACATCCTCCTAGAATATCTCTAATCCTCACCAGAAAACCACCTGAAGCTAGAGGTCATCACCACACAGGTGGGAATGAATTCCATCTGTCAATTATGCATTGCATGAAAATAGTTTATTTTGTCTGTCTGTAATTTTTCACTGGGTAGCTTCCACTTTCTCACAAGCCATCATTTGACCACACATTAAGATCTTAAAGGGCATTTCCTTCTTTCCCTATGTACCTGTCAACCAAAGGATCCTGAGATACTGGAGAGGAAGGCAAGTATATAAATATTCTAAATAGTTCTGTGAAAAAAGCCCATAGAAAAAAAAAACTGTCATAAATGCTCACAGGAAGAAAGCCCACATGGAAAAATACCATTTAAACCATCATAGATATTCATAATTGGGATTAAAACATGTCATATTCACATGCAACAATTTGTTTTGTGATTTTAAGTATAATTAAATAGTAATTTTGCTATGTTATTAGTAAATTACTTCATTACTATATTGTATGAATTTTAAAATAAAATTAAATATATGAAGTAATTTCTATCATAAATACGGAGAGATGTTAAATTACATTCTTTATAGACTGTCTAGGATACATAGCTTTGGAACACCTATATAGCTTAAAATTCTTCAATTAATATTATTTACTTATTTTGTTATTAAAAATTAAAACCATAAGATAACATTAAAATAAGTCGATTTCTTTGCTCGATTTCCCTTTACTTGTATTTTAACAAATTCAGTAGACTCTACCTAACCCTAATGTCATAAATTCTGACATTCCTGAGAAGTACAGGCAACTGATATTTCATGATTCTGGCGTTGAAAATCCAGACAGAATTCTGCTTTTAGGTGATAGAGAGCTTATGCTTGAATTAAACAAAGACACCATCTATGGAGATGGCACCTTTGATAAAGTGCCAAAAATATTTTACCAGCTGTACACATGGCATGCCAAGGTGGGTAATTCATATCCAACATGTATTTACATTTTACTTCCCAAAAAATAATGAACACCTATAACAGAATGTTTGAAATAATGAAGCTATTGATTCCAGATCTGGCACCTCAATAGGTTTTGGTCGATTTTGAGAAGGCTTGTATGAATGCAGTGAGGATTGCCTTTCCACAGGCTGAGGTCAAAGGGTGTTATTTTCACCTGTGTCAGAGCCTCACTAGGAAAATCAACAGTTTTGGCTTGAAGACTGAGTATGAAACTAATATGAACATAAAAATTACACTGAAACCTCTTGCCTTTGTCCCAATCAATGATGTGAGAACTGTTTATGATGAGCTTGCTGCCACATTTCCAGATGAAGACAGCTACAATGAAGTCCTCACATACCTCTTTTCTACATATATTGAGGGTGCAGCAGGTAGAGATCCTCAGTTTCCTATAAGAATATGGAATCATCATGATGCAGCCCTGGATCGCTTGCCAAAAACTACAAACTGTTGTGAGGGATTTCACAATGCTCTTAATTCCCTATTCCACCGCAGTCATCCCAGTGTGTCGTCTGTTTACTGGACTGCAGAGGGACCTGGCTTGCCACAAACTATTAAATGCTGTTAAATAATTGTCGCTTTTACAATTAGGGTTAGGTAGTCTTTTGTTGTGGCCACTGAATGTACCATACTGTATTTGTTAAAATACAAGTAAAGGGAAATTGAGCTAGGAAATCAACTTATTTTAATGTTATCTTATGGTTTTAATTCTGAATAACCAAATAAGTAAATATTAATTATTTGAAGAATTTTAAGCCATATAGTTGTTCAAAAGCTGTGTATACTAGACAGTCTATACTGTAAAGTCTACGACATGAGCTACCCTCTTGCAGACTGGAGACTCGTGTGACTCTAACAACCTGGTTTTCATGGATGGCAAACACGAAGTTAAAACCATTACTGGAATGGCTCTCTTACGTACCTCTATATGCAAGGTCCACAAGCATGGTTGCTACTGGCAACCTTTCTTAACCTCAATCCTTCTCTCCCCCCACCACACACACAAACTCAAGGCACAGAGTGAGCTAGAGTACTGCATGTCTCACAAAGAACTGACTGTGAGGAAAAAAGGGCATCTTCCTGTCCCCCAAGTTCGCTGCATGCACCAAAGGACTCAGGTGAGGGGAGGGTGGCAATGATGAATTACAAGTAAGGAGCGGCTACAAAGTCAATATAGCCAGACTTTTCAAAACAGCAAAAAATTCAAGACCCACTGAGCATTGGCATAGCCTGTACAATATACACAGTGACTACAAGATGGGACAAGATGGGGAAATGGGATTTCAAGCACAAGGATTAGCATGTGCAATCCTAATGGCGCGCAAGCAAGTAAATACCGCAACACTGAATTTAAATCCAAGCTACATCTGCAGATTGCTCAAGCACGCATATCATTCAGTGCCGGTTCACAGCCAGATTAAGTAGGGATTGTACAAGTATATACAAGAATGAGCTGTAAAGCCCAATGCTACAAGAAATTTAATCTCAAGCGTATCTTTTGAGTACCTGCACTTTCATCATGTTGCTTATTATAAGCTGCTCTACTTGCAACATCTAAGCATTGTTTGGTCACGTATTTATTTAGATTTTTTTATTCTGCCACTCCAGGAACCTGATCAAGGCAGTTTATGAAATAAAAATTAATAAAAATAAACCATTAAATGATATTAAACTCCAGCTTTAAAAAACCAAACCCAGCATGAAGACAGACTGTAAAAACAGACCATTGATTGCTTATGATCAGTGTTAAGACTGAAATGGTGTTATATTATCTAAGTGTTAGAAGTAGTTCTCAATGAAGATTGCATTCATCTACCCCACCCCTTCCCTGCCCCATGGGTTACCACCTACGCAAATGCCACTCAGGCTTGTGTTTCAGAAAACAAATCTAGGATCATGCTGAAAGGCATGTGACCAACAGATTCAGATCACTGACGATAGCAGAGCTTTAACTGGGACTCATCAGTTTCTGTACCAATGGTTGAATTATCATCATATTGATCATAAATTCTTCTGGCCCGATCATCCTTATTCTTTACTTTCAATTCCATACTGCATGCATGTAACTAGCTACAAGCTTATTTCTGAATTCTTCCTTTGTCCAGGGTGTGTGTGTGTAGGGGAACTTCCTCATTCTCCCTCCAGAAATGAAGAAAACAGCACCCTTCAGAAGAGGGTGTCCTATACAATAGCAACCTCTGTCTCTTACAAAATGCAACTACAAAAGATTTTAGGCTTTAGTGCTGCACCTTGGCTTATGCAGAAAATGTGACTATTACCGTGGTAGCATTGTGACATCTGTGTTTCCTTCAAGAGGAAGATCAACGTGGACAAAATGTCCATGAACGTGCACCTGAGAATCCTGAGTCACATGTTATGAACATACTGCAGGAAACACTAGTGAATGCATAGCAGTCAGACTTCTTTCCAAAGTGTGGTGTGCCCACCTACTGAAGATTTTCCACCCACAAAATGGGATGGAGGATTCCGTGCTTTGCTTTCCATAGCACAAATTTAAAAATATTTATGAGCAACTCTTTCACAGTGCCCTCTCTGTGCCAACAACTGCCCCAAACACCTTATGACTGAGTGGACTCTATTCATGGTGAAATGTAGACCTTATGTAGAAACACAGAGCTGGGAAGGACCTCAAGGTTCATCTAGTCCACAATGCAGGAAATTCACCACTACTTCTCCCCCGCTCACCCAGTCACTCATTTGGTGATCCCTGCTCTTTGGCTAACACCTCAATCTCACACGCTCCAACTCAGAAGCAAGTTCCGCTGTGTTCACAGGGAGTCTCTTCCATGCCACAGTGTACTGGAGCCTCCTGTCATTCAGGGAATGGGACCATTATTTCCAGGGCTTTCTTTGGTGACAGTGCTCACTGGTATTGAGTACCGGTACCTTTTTTGCAGGGCTCTCTTAACTCCTTAGGGAGGAATTGATGGTAATTGGTACAACCTTATATATATCTCTGCCAAATGACATCCGTGCCCTGTGAGATCTAGTTCAGTTCTGCAAGGCTTGTAAGGCAGAGATGTTCTGCCAGGCCTATGATTGAGGGCAGCTACATTTTTTAATTAGTCTCCTTTGTTCACTCCCCCCGCCCTCTTGGGGTAAGGTGATTTGATTCTAGATGCCATCTGGAATGGTCATTGCATCTGTTTTATTGTTTTTAACCTACTTGAAATTTGATTATGATTGTATTCCTGAACGTTGTATACTACCCTGAGCCCCAAGTATGGGGAAGGATTAGACATCGAATAAATAAAATATGAGTACTGGCATTACTTTTCCTTACAAAAAAGCACTGGTTGGTCCAGATAAACCTAATTTAGAGCCCTACTTTGCTTTGATATTGAAATCTTTTTTGTTCATCCACAGTAACATATTAGGACAAGGTTCCATTCTGATGCATACAAATGAATCCTATAATTTAACTATACGAATGAGAGAGCAAAGAACACCAAGGTGATAAAAGCACTGCTGAATTCTATCCCCTTGCGCAATCACTGACACCCAGAATCAAGATCAGAATAGATCCCTCAGGGTTGCCCATGTGGAACAGTGGTTAGAGAGTGTGATTAAGAACAGGGAGATTGGGGTTCAAATGCCACGCAGTCCCCCCCCACCACCTCAAATTAACAAAATGACCTTGGGCCAGTTACCTGCAGCCTAACTTACCTCACAGAATTATTGTGAGAATAGAACAGAGAAGAGGAGAACCGTACCTATCACCCTGATTTTCTTGTTATGGGTACCACGATCAAGGATATGTGTAACACGTTAGAAATAAGTGCTTATAAACTGAGGGAAAATAATAGCTAGGAAGCATTTTAATATAACAGATAACACAAAAATGAAATCAATCAGTTTTTTAAAACTGTGAAATAAATGGTTTAATGCCACAACACTGGAGACAATGGAGTAGACAATACTGACCTTGATAGTCTTAACTATAGAGAAGGCAGCTTCGCGTATTCACAGTAATGAAGTGGGACCTGGTAGCTTTGTAAGATTTCCTCCTGAATATGTAGAAATGGAAAATGTAATCATGATGCAGTTCTGTGGGGCCTCCCCACCCGCTCCACTGCTGACTTCAAAAGGCAACATTTGCAGAGAAAAGTTTCAAAGCAAGAATTTAGGACCGCTCCTGGTAGGTGGCATTTGTGGCACATCATCTTTTGGTTATGGAACCAGGAAGGGGAGGTCTCCCAAGTCCCTTAACCTGAAAAACAAAATAAGAACAGGCAGCTGTTACCAATGTGGGGATATTCAGAACATAGTTTTGCTAGAAAGTTTTGAAGACTGTAGAGCTGGATCTAGCCAGCTTTTTCATTCATTCTCAGCCAATTCCCTTCCTTCCTCCAGCCCCCACTGCACCAAGCTTTTCTTCATGCAGGTCCCATGATGCCCAGCACAGCTCTTTTGGAGGGCAAGGGGGGGGGGGCCTCCTTCCCTTTTCATCAGCTGAAAAATTGTCTGGATCCAGCCCGTGCTCAGATATGTAGCAGTTTTCAATATCTGGCAACAGCTCTCCAGTTGCCAAACAATATCGCACTGCAGCATTGTTCTGACTGTTGATGGTTGGATAATGACATTGGGATGGTCATTACCTCCGTGGCAACAGTACTGGGAGTGTCAGAGGAATATTGCACATGGAGCTGTTGATGCTTTCCACAGGCCTGCCTCGGCTTCCTCCGTCCAATGCTCTCTCTGCAAGCCCAACCATCCCAGAGTACAGACACAACTGAGGGCACTTCCAGGGCTGCAGATTTCCTGGGACGTACTGAAAGACTGAAGCACTCTCCACACGGCTAAGAGGCCCTGACACCTTGAAGAACACTGAATGGACTGCAATTCTCAAGATCTTTTCTACAGAAACTTGTGTCATGACTACAGTGCAATCCAAAAAAAAATTGCATCCCCTTAAGCCCACTGAATTCAATGGATTTATAAGGGTGTAACCCTGTTCAGATTGGCACTGTAGATGTGTTGAGTATTCAACAAGATACCATTTTGGAAACAGACTAAAACAAATATTTATCCTTCTAGAGCAGGGCCCCCAACCTTTTTGAGCCTGCAGGCACCCTGGGAACTCTTGACAGTGTGGTGGGAGCAGCCACAAAATGGCTGCTACAAGAGAAGCCGGAGGAGGCAGAGCGAGCCACAAAATGGCTGCCACAGCTTACCTTCAGGCACACAATGAAGTTCTTCTTGCTATAGTGGAAGCTGCTGCCAGAGAACCATTTTTTTTTAAAAAAAACTACGTAGCCAGTAAATCTCCAGTGGGTGTCTTGCTGGGTGAAAAGTCCCACTTAGCCACACCTACCATTCTAACACCACTTGGTGGCATAAAGGAAAGTATCTGTGGGCACCACGGCACCCCTAGGCACAACGTTGGGGGCTCCTGTTCTACATTACATATGAACAGTGATGATTCTTCCTAACTCTTTTTAGATTATGTTTGACATTTGACTCAGAGTCTAAGCTTATGAAACATGAGTAATGAGTAATATCTGTTGATATTAAATTGGACAGGGCTTGAGGGAAGGGGGTGGGGAGTGACAAAGAGTTAAGTAACACATCCATACCTTAGATTCCACTGAAGCAGGCAATTCACAAACAATTCTTTGCTCCAAACCAGTGCAGTCAGACCATCTTACACTTACGAAGACAGGTTTGTAGCTTGGTTTCAAACTAGCAGTGGAAGTTCTTAGTCTCGGAGTCTCACCACACAAGTAAAAAAGAGCATCCCGCTCTGCGTCAACAGCACAAATGACTCGTTCACACATATTTCTGCTCCTAAAAGACAATGAATGCCTAGGCATGTTGTACTAAGGAAGCCAGCCATCTTCTGGCAACCTTGAAGGGTTTTCAGGACTGGAGCCAGCTGGGCCACAATGTCTGTTCCTGGCTGAGATTTGCCTTCACACCAATTTCGTTGAGGGCCTTCTACTGCTCCGAGGCCTCTCCAACATGAGGTGGGGGAGTTCTACTTTGTGTTCACATCCAGCAGGAGGCAGTGCTGCAGCATGCCCACCTTTGGCCTGCTTCTCCATCAGTAGGTGACTGCCCTTGATGCTTGTGCTGAGGTGCCCCTCTTTGTCAAGGGAGGTCCCTCAAACCCAGTTCTAAAGCTCCTTTTGCATTATGGTGCATGCATGCATGCTGGCTGGCCCTGGGAAAGGCTTGGCAACAGTCAGGGAAGTGGGTATACACAGTTACTCCTACAGTGGCTATACAGTTACTCCTATAGCTGCCTGGTGGCATGCACTGTACTTCCCCCTTTGGCCCTTTCCCATTATTGTTTTTGCCAGGGGCATCGGCACCCCTGCTGCCACCACATGGCTCTTATTCATCATTTTCTGCTCTTCATCAAAAGCCAGAGGCCTATTCTTGGGAGAGTGGGCTACACTCACGGTTGCCAGCGAGACAACTGTAAAAAAGTCTTTGGCAGGAGTGTTCCAGGTTTTTTAATTTGTTTAGCTGATTTTCTATCTTGTACTTTATCGAAAACTACATTATAGTCTCCAATCAGTGTTCTTCATATTCACAAGTTGCTAATCCCTGTTCCAGATCCTTACAGAAATTTTCTTGGTGGTCATTTGGTGCATAAATATTACTCACTAAAATCCCCCCCCCCCTTTGAATTTCCACCATCAAAGTTCTACCATTCTCAGAGGCAAAAATAAGTTTAGGATTCAACTTCTCTTTAATATATGTTACTATGCCTCTTTTTTTCTTCTTTGGATCCGAAGCTATAAAAATTTTCCCTAATCTGTTACACTCTAATAAATGCTGATCAGTTCGTCTAATATGAGTTTCTTGTAAACTAATTATATCCAAATTTAGTTTTTGCAACTATAAAAATGTCCTTTTCCTCTTCTGCGGTGAATTAAGTCTGTTCACATTGATTGTAAGGATTCTAATTTGTTCGCTGTCCATCACATGTCTTTACTTTACTACCATTTATTTACTTATTCATTTAGATTTGTATCCCAGCCTCCCTGCCAAGGCAGGTTCAGGGTGGCTCACATTAAAAACTAAGATATATTAAAACATAGGTGTAAACGCAGTACACATCATAAAATTCAGGAATATATACAATCACAGTACAAATAAAGTGCTGATGAAGTAAAGTGCTGGGGGTAGTAACGATGACATCCCAGTAGGCCTTAATAAGCTGGTATAAGTATAACTACAGTCAGTGTCCAATATATCGGAAGCTGTTGATGTTAAGATATAAAGGGCATTAGTTATTGGTAGCAGCTCCTAATTAAAGGCCTGGTGGAAGAGCTCCATTTTGCAGGCCCTTGCAGCTTGTTTATGTTTGGTCTGTCTTCTTGTTTCCATTTGTGGTGCTGCTTTGGCCCGTTCTTCTAGATCCGTTTCTAATTCCAGGCTGTCCTGTGACTGAGTCTCTGAATCTTCTTCTTTCTCTTTATCTGATTCCTCTTCTTTGGACTCTCCCCTATTAGATTAAAGTCTCTTTCCGTAATTCTTCAAAAAGTTTTGCGCTTTCAATGTGGAGTTTATTCTGTATCTCTGGCCTTCGTATGAAAAGAAGAGACCTTCTGGTATCAGCCATCTGTAAGAGATATCATTGGCTTTCAGTACTGATGAGAGGAAATCATATTCTTTCCTCTTCTGTCTCACCCTCCATGGTACCTCTTTCAAAATTTTAATCACATTTCCTTTTATAGTCAGGTCTTTGTCTCTCATTCTCCTCAGCACCTCATCTCGCACTGCTCTTTTAGTAAATTTCACGTGAACCTCTCTTGGTACTTTGTTCTTTCTAGCATAGCTTGTATTTACTCTGTAAATCAAGTCTATCTCTCTTTGAAGATCATCAGTTTCGACCTCCATTTCTAATGCAAGTGATTGTGCTAATAAAAGGGACAAGTCCTCTTCCTTATCCTCTGGGATGTTCTGAAACCTCAGCATATAGGCTGCTCTGTCCATTTCCAGCTTAATCATTCTGTCATCTGATTTCTGTTGTGTTTCTGCCAGTTCTTTTACTTTCTGTTGGGTCTTTTCTGCTCTTTCATCATTTTTTTTTATAGTCTTCGCTACCTTGGTGGTTTCTTGTTTATTTTCCTTAAATTGGTTTTGGAAATCCTTAATTTTATCATTTATATCTTTAAGCTGAGTGGTTATCTGGGTTAGGCTGCTGTGTAATTCGCTGAGCCCAGTTAGAACAGTTGCTTGCAAACTTGCCAGGCGCTCTTCTAAAGAGCCCTTTACCAAATATCTGCCCATGTTATTCTCCTGAAACAACAACAAAATAAAAATAAGAAAGTTAAATTAAAGGCAAGCAATTTCAAATCATTCCAGTATTATTTAACAGTCAGCAAACATGGAAGGGTTAAAGAGGTTAGCTATTTAAACACCTTACTTGAAAGCAAGAGAGCTCTAAAACATCTTTCAGAGCATAGTATAGGAACTGGCAGTTGCATGTGCACATGTAGAAGTTTCCCACAATCAAAACCAAGGGTCGTGCCATCTAGCTATACTCACTACTGCAATAGCAAGCAAGTTTATGAAAGGCTGAAGCTAGCTAAACCGTTTGCAGAGAGACCATCAGCAACAGGAAGTGCAAATCACATTCTGTAAACATCATGAAAAATCATGAAAAATACATTCTGTAAAAATCATGAAATCATTTCCTCTCCTTTCTTTCAGAGCCGTCATTTGATTAAGTTTGGTGTAGTGTTTAAGTGTGCAGACTCTAATCTGGGAGAACTGGGTTTGATTCCCTACTCCTCTGCTTGCAGCTGCTGGTGTGACCATGGGTCAGTCACAAGTTCTCTCAGAGCTGTTCTGGAAAGAGCAGTCCTCAAAAGAGCTCTCTCAGCCCCACCTACCTCACAGGGTGTCTGTTGTGGGGAGGGGAAGGGAAAGGAGTTTGTAAACTGCTCTGAGACTCCTTTGGGTAGTGAAGGGCGGGGTATAAATCCAATCTCATCCTCTTAAAGCAGGCATAACTTTTTTTTCATTTATTGATACCTTTGTATGTAAAAAAAAGGAATCAGTATGGGTCTTTGATTCCAATCAAACAAGCAATGCAACACTTTAAGAAAATAGGTATTTAGTTATCACAGACTTAAGATAGAACATATGTAGAGGTTTACACCTTTCTCGTAAAGCTGCCATTTTCTGAGTCAGCCCGTCGGTATCGCTTGCTCTGGGCACACAATGGATTTTGCTGCTGCCAAGCCCTGAGGATCAGCACAGCAGCGCTGAGGCAGAACAACATCTTCGCCCGACAGCCGGTAGCTGAAACCTTTTACAGCTATCTGCTTGCAAACCAACAGCTCTGTCGCGGAGCCATGACCACCTTAATTAAACCCAAGAAGAGAAGTGCTGTCCTGTATTGAGAGATGCAGCAATCTGGACAAATGCAGCCAGAATCCAGAAATAAACCCACAGTTAAAGGCACAGATCAAAGCCAACCAAAAAAATTAATAATGTCAATTTGATGCCCTTTCACTCAATTCTCACTTACCTCTCGCAACTCGTTCTTCACGCGTTCACTGAAAGCACGACCAACACTACCCAGCCGCACAACAGACCCTTAGCAGTACACCGGAAACGGAAAGAGACTCCAGCCAACCAACCGTTCTTGCCGCTCGTTCTTTCCATAGACAGAGGAAGAAAAAAATCTCGCGGTTCTCCGTCCAAGGAAGATCGCTACTTCCGCCTCTCTAATGAGATCGATCAGTGATACCTCCAATCACAACGAGCCGCTGTTTTTTTAAATCCCGTCAAGAAACGGGCGACGCTCATCCATAGGTCGGGATTTTAAGGGCGTTTAAAGGAGGCGCACTGCGATTGGCTAGCGGGGTCGCCCGTGTGGACCAATCCTAGCTCAGTGGTTTTCGTCGGTATATTAAAAAAAGCCGCTGGTAGGGCCGTCCCGGGCTGGCGGAGCAGCTTTTCTCTAACTGGCGCCTTGAGAGTGATTGACGGAAACGATCTCCCGTCATCGCACAGTCTTCACTGGAAGGGGTGGGGGCGATAACTGGCCCTTTCCCGTGAGGCCCTGAAGGAGGAGGGTCGGGCGTCGCTGAGAAGTTTCTGCGGGGCGGCCATGAACGGCTCTTTCTGCCGCCTGCCCGCGGCTCTGCGGCAGTTGGTAGTGTCGCGGCCGCTGCTCTTGGTGACGCGGCCGCTGAGCCAGGCGGGGAATGGCGCTGGTGGGGGCGGCGGCGGCGGTTCCTCCAGCTCCGGGTCGGAGGAGGTGGCGAAGCTGGTGCGCGCGCACCCGGTGGTGGTCTTCATGAAGGGCACTCCGGCCCAGCCCCAGTGCGGCTTCAGCAACGCCGTGGTGCAGATCCTGCGCTTGCACGGCGTCACCGACTACCGCGCCTACGACGTCCTCCAGGACCACGACCTGCGGCAAGGTCAGCGCTGCACTGGCAGGGCCGCCCGCTCTCGGCTCCCGCCCCCTTTTCCTCGCCCGAACGCATAAGCTTCGCCATGGGGGTCTGGTCTAGTGGTTGGAGTGCCCAGCTAGGACCGTGGAGCCCCTGATTCACATCCACTCTCTCTCCCACAGAGCTTGGGTGGGTGACCGTGGGCCAATCACACACATTCGGCCTGACCTGCCTCACAGGGTTGTTGTGAGGATAAAAATGGAGGCAGGGACAAACCATGTGTTCGGTGACGGAACTTCAGCTTTGCATGTGGAAGATGGCAGGTTCGTTCTCTGGCATCTCCAGTTTTAAAGGGTGAGCTAGAGCATGGCCCATACTTGGCAGCCACAGGGTGCAGCCATGGCCACCACATTCGTTGGCTTTAAAAGATTAGTAGTCTGGTGTGAGAGGTGGGAGAACCGGGTTTCATTCTCCACTCCTCCACATGGAGCTGTTAGTGTGACCTTGGGTCAGTTATAAGTTCTTTCAGAGCTCTCTCAGCCCCACCTACTTCACAGGGTATCTGTTGTGGGGAGGGAAAGGGAAGGGGATTGTAAGCCGCTCTGAGACTCCTTCGGGTACTGAAGCTGGATATAAATCCAATATCTTCTAAATTCATGGAGGACAGGTCCTTCGGTGGCTGTTTGTCATGTTTTTTAAAGACATGATTTTTCTTGAAATTCTATGGGGGGGAGGTCAATAACAGAAGGAATTTTTTGGGTCCGGATGCTGCTTCTGGCTATCCACTGCATGATGCAGGATTTTGGACTAGATTAATAGTTGTTATTGGTACAGCATGGTTTTTCTTTTATTCTTACAGGTTTGTTTTAATTTTTTGAAATTTATACTCAGTTTTCCTCCCCAACCGGGACCCAAAGCAAACAGGGACAAAATCAATTTTGCATCCTCCACTTCATCCTCACAACAGCCCTGTGAAGTAGTTCAGGCAGAGTGAGAGAGTGACTGGCCTAAGATAATTCAATGAGTGTTCATGGCAAATTGGGGATTCAAAATTGGTTCTTCCATATTCTAGTCTGATAGTCTAACCCAGGGGTTCCTGATCTTTTTTAGCCTGTGGGCAGCTTTGGGATTCTGAGATAGGATGGTGGGCACAACCACAAAATGGCTGCTGTGAGAAGTGAAGTGACAGGCGCATATGCACACATAGAGGAAGTTTCAATCACAGAGAAGAAGGGTGATTTAAAAAAAATACACTGGGAAACAGGTGAGTAGGAGAATAAAGCCAACACTGTGGTAACAGCTGTTGCTGAAATGACAGTATTTAAATCTGCACAGCCAATCAGAGCTCCGGTGGCCAGTCAGAAGCCCTCCCAGGCAAGAGTCCTTCCTGGCCCCACCCACTTAAAAAAAAACACTTGGTGGACGCCAGGAAAGGTCAGTGGGTGCCGTGGGGACCCCTGGTTTAACCACAGCATAATCTTTTTTTTTTTCTGGGTTGACTAAGTGTAAAGGAGAACAGGACTATTTATTCGTTTTAATATGGAGAGCACATCACATAGGGGAAAGAAAGGCTGTAATCCATTGAAGCTAATTCTGTGATGTAATAGAGGCCAAAATCCTCTTTGGACTTACCTGAAAATAAGTAGAACAAAGTTTGAGTCCGGTGGCACCTTTAAAACCATTGAAGTTTTATTTAAGGTATAAGCTTTCTTATGCAGGCGCACTTCTTCAGATACAGTAAAACACATTTTTTTCAACCATTATATATAGAAAGAAAGGGAGAGGGGGTTAGTTGCCAGGAACTAACATCTTCATTACTGCCCACTCTGTACCTATATGTATTGACTGGTAATTTCCAATTTCGTTTCTGTCTCTGTCTTGACTCTAATTGGCCCTTCCTGGCAACTAATCCCCCTCCCTTGCTGTTTGTAATGGCTGAAGAAATTGTGTTCACTGTATCTGAAGAAGTGTGGTTGGACACAAAAGCTTATACCTTGAATAAAACTTTGTTGGTATTAAAGGTGCCACTGGACTCAAATTTCGTTCTACTGCTTAAAACCAACATGGCTACCCACCTGGATCTGAAAATAAGTGTTTGGGACTTGCCCTTGATTATACTTGAATGGGTTTAGATTGTATGCAGATTAGTGCTCTGCCCTTTCTTTTTTACAGCTGGCACCCTTTCCCCTATCCCTCCCTCATTTACAAAAACTAAAAGGCAACCTCAAAAATAACATGGTGGGAATGCTTCCGATGTCTCTGCTTAAATTGGAGGAACAACTCAAGTTTTAAACCACCGATTAAAGAAGCGTGCTATAGTGGTATGCTGCTTTTGTCCACATCCAGTTTAGCATCCTCGGTCCATATTAACAGTTGTTAACAGGTTAATGCCAATACAGATTTTGCTGTACCAAACTAAATCATACCTACTAAGAGAGGGGAAGTAAAACTAAATCAACCAAGCAAAAACCTCCAAAGGAAGTTTAGAAAACTAATAAAGGGCCAAAAGGTGAAAACATCAGTAGATATAGACAAAAGTACACGTTTATTTCAAAAACATATAAAAACCTTGTAGGGGCCCAAATAAAGCCTCATAAAACAAAGTGACAAATGCACAAAAAGAACCACATACGACCTGACGCGTTTTGTCCCACACGAGCCTTCTTCAGAGGTCAAATAGTACAGAATACAACATGCAACAAAGCCCCTGTTGTAAAGCAGTAAACAATTGCTATATAACCAAAAATGGAAAGTTCCCATCTGGAACTGAATGACGCGCAAGAAAAATTTGTTTGTGGGGCCACAAATATATCTGGCCTTGTGTCAGAAGCAATTACTTGTACTGGAGGTAGTAATATTGTCAATATGTACCTTCCAGTTTAGGTCTTAAGAGTACTAGCAAAATTGCCTTATCAGAGCCAGTGTAACATTGTTGCTATAGGACTATTTTTGGTCCTATATCAATTGTTTACTGCCTTACAAATATAACAGGGGCTTTGTTGCATGTTGTATTCTGTACTATTTAACCTCTGAAGAAGGCTCGTGTGGGCTGAAATGCATCAGGTCATATATGGTTCTTTTTGTGAATTAGTCACTTTGATTATTTTATGAGGGTTTATTTGGGCTCCTACAAGGTTTTTGAAATAAACACGTGTACTTTTGTACACAATTAAGATTGCTGGGAAAAACATCAATAATGGCAGAAAGTAAAGAGGACCAAGAGCCTCTTGCTAAGGATAAAAGAGGAGAGTGCAAAAGTTGGCTTGAAACGCAACATCAAAAAAACTAAGATGATGGCATCTGGCCCCATCACTCCTTGGCAAATAGAAGGGAAAGTCGTGGAAGCAGTGACAGACTTCACCTTCCTGGGATCCAAGATCACTGCAGATGGTGGCTGCAGCCATGAAATTAAAAGACACCTGCTCCTTGGAAGAAAAACGATGGCAAACCTTATGGTGCTGGAGAAGACTCTTGAGAGTCCCATGGACTGCAAGGAGATCAAATCAGTCAATCCTAAAAGAAATCAACCCTGACTGTTCCCTGGAAGGCCAGATCCTGAAGCTGAAGCTCAAATACTTTGGCCACCAAATGAGAAGGGAGCACTCACTGGAGAAGACCCTGATGCTGGGAAAGACTGAAGGTCAGAGAAGAAGGGGACGGCAAAGGATGAGATGGTTGGACAGTGTCATCGATGCAACGAACATGAAATTGAGGACACAACAGAAGACAGGCAGGCCTGGCATGATGTGGTCCATGGGGTCATGAAGAGTTGGACTCGACTGTGCGACTGAACAACAACTTTTTTCTATACCTATTGATGTTTTTATCTTTTGACCCTTTTCTAGTTTTCTAAACTTCCTAACTAAATCATAACCTAGCTTTTACAGGACTGTTTGACTTGGTTGAGCAGGGTCAAGTGGGGCGCAATGAAGATCACAGCAACTACTTCTGTGGCTACCAAACCATAATGATTTTACATCTGTCCTGCTTTCAAAAAACAGCATTGGCAGCTGCTTTCAGAATTTCTGCTTTGCCCCTGAGCATATATTGGAAAGGGATATTTGAGTGACAGTCCATGTTATCTAGAGATCCTTAAGAGTAGTGTAGCACATGATGTGAAAACTGTAATCCTATTCACGTGGGAGCAGCTGCCTTTCAAATTATTGGTACTAAGCACGGGTTAGATTGGATTCTGTGAGCACTTTTGGTTATTTCATGCATCTCTAATTGCAAGTATAGAAGGCATGTCCACATATGAGAGTTAAGTATTCTATAAAGTTAATATAAAATCCATATTGGCTAAGAACAAATTTACTTCTTTCACATTCTGATCTTGCTTAGCTCAAAGCGACATATTTACACTTTTATATGTATGTATATGCATTCCTGACCTGGATAGGCCAGGCTAGCCTGATCCCATGAGATCTCGGAAGCTAAGCAGGCTGGCTAGTATTTGGATGGGAGACCCCCAAGGAAGTCTGGAATTGTGGTGCAGAGGCAGGCAGTGGCTATCTCTGAATGTATCTTGCCTTGAAAAACCCTACAGGGGTCTCCCATATATCAGCTGTGACAGCACTTTCCACCACCACCATATGCATACCCACCCAGAGTTAGTCTTCACTTCCTTCTACATACACATGCACAGGTGTAGTGTGCCTGTGTACAAATAGTCTGCATTGGGGTTTGGGTGACATCACAGTCCTCTCTGAGAACGTTAAATTTCCATGTTTTGTGATGGGAAGCTAAAAATCTGTGTGGTGTGTGACCCCATTGCATGGCAATAAAATGCAGAATTAACACAGTAACTAAGAACATTAGAACATATTATAGTTGATGCAGGTAGCCTTAGAGCAAGTCACAGAATCTTGGTGTGCACCAATGACACACAAAATGTGCCTGAAAATTAGATGCCCGCATATTCTTGTGTTCATTTAAACAACTTATATTCTTCCTTCCCATTAAAAAAAAAAGTCCCAAGCATATTTTTATAAAGCCCCAAGCAGCTTCTAAATTCTGTCAACATCCAAACAAAATCCAGAGAACACAGATAAAGTTATAAGCCAACCACCCTGACCTGGTTAGCCCAGGCAAGCCCGATCTCGTTAGATCTTGGAAGCTAAGCAGGGTCGACTGGCAAGTACTTGGATGGGAGACCTCCTTGGAATACCAGAGGTGGGAACAGGCTTTATTCAGCCACCTCTCTGAATATCCTCCAGTCCCCCAGAAGGGGTCAGTCACCAGAAGTCACTGATTTCCAGGTGCGCTTACACACACACACAAAAAAAAATACAAAAAAAGTTATAAGCCAACCAAATTGCCCTGAACCTTGATGAATAAGATTTTAAAAAATATCTTGTTAGTTCATGAATGCCTGTAGAGACCATTACACAATTGGGGCCACAACAGAGAAGCCCCTCTTTCTGGTAGCAACTTGCCTCCCATTTTTTGAGTTTATCCGTAGTAGAGCCTCTGAAGATGATCTCAGACATGTGGGTTCATGTGGGAGTAGCAGTTCTTCAGATACTCTGTTCCCAAGATGATTAGGGCTTTTGGGGGTAAAATCAGCTATTTGTACCAGAAAACAAACTAAAAGCCAGCAAAGATTTATAGCATATTAATTGCCTTGGGTGAAAAAAGAACATCTATCTTCCATTTACAAAACTCACTGATTTCTTTTTCGGTGTCCAAATTTTGTTACGGTTTCAGAATTTCCAGAAATTTTATATCTAGCAATAACAAGAACATATGGTCATTAAAATACATAATGCTTAAGGCTGAGAAATAACAGACTGGTTCCCAGAGACAAAGAAAATTTGTCAAGTCCTGCCATAAAGCACATGGGGATACCTGCTTGCTTTCAGACAGCTGCACTTTCTGTGGTATCTTTTGTATGTAGTGGGTAGAAGAGGAGAATAACTAGTCTTGTTTAACCATGCATTATGGATATGCCCTAGTGCAGGGGTGGCCAACCTGTGGCTCGGGAGCCACATGCGGCTCTTTCACACATATTGTGCGGCTCCTGGCAGGGCGGCTGGGGAAGCAAAGGGGAGGAGTGCTTTTTCTCTCGTACTCCCTTCCTTCCTTCCCTCCTCCCTCCCATCTATTTGCTTTCCTAGTTTCTCTCTCTCTCTTTCTTATAACTGGTTTTCCTCGTTTGTTTTTATTTTTGGCAGTCCCATTTAACGTTAATAAAAAGCAAATTTGCATATTTTTAAAAATAAAAACGTGTGTGTGATATTTGTTCCTGTCTTGCGGCTCTCAGACATCTCTATGTGGCTCTTACGTTTATTCTATGTGGCTCTTACGTTAAGCAAGGATGGCCACCCCTGCCCTAGTGGGTACAATTAAAATTTTGCAAGGAAGAAAGCTAGTGGACTAAAATTATTTCTTTTTTTAGGGTTAATTTTTATTTTTCTCAAAAGAAAGCAGGATACAGAAGGGAAAAACGGGTAGGGAAAGATGAATTCTTCAAAAATTATCAAATATCATAAATAGTTACATATAACAAGGAGGATCAGCTATATGAATAAAAATACATTTTTCAAATATAGAAGCAGATAGGACTTTTGTGAAGGCTCTTCTGGGACCCATGGCAGAACATCTGTTTCATGCCCTGAAAGTCCCTGGCCTCAGTCACGGTAGAAGGATTCAGTGGCATTCACATTAGCCCTTTCAGGAGCCTGTCAGTGCCAAAGCAATACTTCTTAACCTCAAGTTAGCTATGCAAGACCTTCAAAATTATGTCCTTGTAACTTAATGTGGGACTGCAACATGCGTCAGAGACTGAACTGTTGTAACCACTCCCTAAACTCCAAGGTCTGTTAAGAAAAGATAAAGAATTTAGAAGGAATCTTATTTGCCAGATAAGCGTAGGAGGCATTAAAACACAGTAACAGAATGTCTTAGTTGCAAAAAAAAAGTCCCAAGTATTAAACTTTCCTTAAAAAGGTTTCTGATTTGTGCTTTGGAGAACACAGCACATGGTTTCCGATTGAACTATGTTGGCAAGAGAAGAGAGATGAAATTTGAATCCATATCCTTTGTTGCAACCTGTTCAAGAAGAAATGAACAGCAATGCAGCTGAAATAATACACTTACGTCAGTTTTTGTTAAATTCCGTGAAATCATATCTCTTCTAAAGTTGATACTTCACATATCCAGCTCCAATCCTGGAGTCTCACACCTCCTAGCTCCCATAAGATAATATTATAGCTGGAGTAGTGGGTCTGAGAAAGAGAATGCGATTTCAGATGACCTCAACAGTAAAAGGTTAGCCTTGGGCACATTCAGAATTCTCATAAATAACAAAGCAACATTTATTTCCATTCTTGTCATGAATTCTGCATCTCAGGGAGGCTTGCAGTTTACCTGTTCCTCTACTGGTGGCTGTTTCAAGCTGGGAACTACCTGACAGCCTCAAGCTGCACCAGCCAAGGACCTTGTCCACATTCCTGAAAGATGAGCATGTGCTACATGGTGTGACAGTGCCACAGGTGGCTTCTGGGCCGCTGAATATCAGTGCTCTAACCACTATACGACAGTTAACCTATAGGCCTTAATCTCTTGTTCATTACAGATAGCACTGTCCATATAAAGTACAGTATAATTGTTTTGCTTTACAAAAGTGAAAAAGACTCCATCCCAATGAGATTGTGGGAGAAACCCTAAGCAGGTTTGCTCAGAAGTTAACTCCTATTTTATCTAAGGGGGTTTGTTCCCAGGAAAGCATTCATTGGATTGCAGCCTTTTAGCAGTGGTGGAGGGAAGGAAGGGTAATATGTGACATGCAAAAACTGCATCTTCTATCCAACTTATCCCATACAGGGTCAACTGTTTTCTCTTCCCCACTCCCTGCCTGAGGCTTTCTGAAACATTAGTATAAATTGTCTAATGTGTTTGGGAGCATTTGGCTTAACCTGCCTTTGTTTTCTGATTCAGGAATTAAAAACTATTCCAACTGGCCTACTATCCCTCAAGTCTATCTCAACGGTGAATTTGTGGGAGGCTGTGACATTCTTCTCCAGATGCATCAGAGCGGAGATCTAGTGGAAGAGCTGAAGAAACTGGGAATACGCTCGGCACTGTTGGATTCAGAGAAAGACCATGGCAAAAAATAAGCTTGCCTCTGTGACTTTAACAAAAGACAGCTTTTGATAACTTGTTACCAGAAAAGCCTTATATAATGTAGCTCAAAAAGGCAACTTTTTGAACTGACAATGAGGTTTATCACTGTTCACCATACACTATGTCTTTCTCCATTGATTGTGAAGATGTTCTGTCATGAAAAATTTAAGTATAACCACTGCACCGTAAATCAGATGTTTGAAGTCAAGCTGCATAAGTAGCTGACTTCTGTTTTATATTTCTTTGTGCATTTTGCTTGAGTCAGGAATCAGCCGCAGAAACTACCCCCACCCTGGGAATCGTCTTCGTGTTTTGCAAATTATGTTCTATGTACAATCCAGGCAGACAGTATTTGGATTTCTCTTACATCTCAATGAAATAAATAATAATGGCTTCAGTTCATATTGAGTGCTTAAGGTTCCACCCAATTTATATTTATGGAACTTAATTCCCTTTAATGCATATGAATAGTGGATTAAATATTTAAGGCTGATTTCTCATGTTGAAAACAAATATGACAGCTGTTTTTCCTAAACCTGTTAGTGGGTTCTAGAGAACACTTAAAAAGTCTGGATTAAAAATTAGAACGTAATTTACTTCTACCTCTGCCAAAAAGACTGCCTCAGTTAATACACATTAACCTTCACCATGTCTGTGTGCAAACTTCTAAAACTTGCATTTTGGTGGCTCCAGACAGAACATGTGGGGATGGGTTTTGGAAGCACAAATGCAGTTTCTCATTGTTGTGGCTCATGTTAAGATATGTGCACAAGCCACTTGGGATTCTGCTCTTGCAAGCAGTTACTAGGTGTTTAACCTTCAGAAATATTTGTCCCAAAGCTACACATCGATGTGTGTTTTCAAGATCAGCAGTGTTTCCTACGTCATCAAATAATATGCCTACGTATATAGAAACAAGCAAATAGAAGCCTTTCATGTAAGAAATAAAATGGAGGCAGGGTATTTGTTGGGAGCTCCTTTGAAAATGCACATATAGCGGGTTCCTTTATGTTTCTACTTTTAAACTGAAAAACATTGTTTTACATTCAGATGTATGCATTGTGCTGTGCAGCCTTGGACATAGTCCAACAAAACTAGATACTTCATACTGTTTTAATGCTGGAACAGTGTACACTATTAGATATAAGCAAATTGTAGCCGCAAAACTATGTTTACTTTGTGATTATAGCTGCTTTCCTTTCAAGATAAAAGGCATTTATGAAGAATCTAAGGATCCTGTGTCTTTGATGATTTGGAAAGCTTTTTAGTCTCAGTATAATGAAAGATGTTGACAGTAAGAAATGGTGATGCCTGAAGGTCTTTCCACCTGGAAGCTTCATGGAGGCCCGGTTACAACCTTCTATCTTCTGAGCTCCCATTGTAAGCAAGACTATGTAGAGGGCTAAGAGTACTGGGTAATTTTACAGGGGTGCAGAAGAAACCGTGTGTTGGGCAGTATAGAAATGACTTTCCTAAAGTTTTTGTTTAAAAGGGGTGGGGTGGGGTGGAATGATAGTCCTCTTGGTTGTACCAATGTATGCTTGGAAATGTGTGGGCAATGCCTGCTGACATCACAGAAGGCAATAGCTTGAGCACAGGTTTAGTGCACAGGGCTTTAGTATCTTTGCCTCTTCTGTGACTAATGAAACGGGAATAAACTCGGCAAAATAAGTGGAATTATGTGAATTTGCTCGACCCTAATAGTTTCGACCCTCATAATTTCTGCAGGTGGTAGAGCTAGATTTTTCTTGGCATCTGATTGCATGGATGAAGAACTTCAACCGTTTAAAATAAAGCGTGAGTGTGTAGCCCTGTCCAATAGTGACATTGCTAAAAATAAAATGTGAAGGTGTTTATGGATCATTCTATACAATTTAACCATGGGGTTTTTGAGAAGCGGTAGAGGTAGTCTGAGAAGCTGATCCTGAGTTGTTTTAGTGTTCTTGGCTTCCTAATGCTTACTTTGCTGGCCACAGCTTCAGTGCTTAATCTCAGTGTTCGCTTTTGTTACACTTCCTCCGCCCTGGACCTTAAGGAGGCTTACTTTGGTTCCTAGAAGGTCTCATATCCGGGCACTGGCTAGCCTCGCTTGGCTTCAGCCACATTATGTTCCTTCTTGCTGGGCCAGTGCAGCCTGTAAGCAGACCCATCGTAAAACAGCACTAAACATGCTGGTATTGCATGCATAAACCCACTTGGTTGACATCAGTAAAACTGGTATCCACTTGAGGCGATTTCCCAGTAAAATGTGTTTCAAGGACAGGGTGCCCGTTCAGCTTCTTGTATTGGAAGAAAAGCGACCTTCATGCCTTAACATGTTTCCCCAATCATCAACAGGTGTTACTAGGTGAGAGAGTGCAGGCCAGCCCATGACATACTTCTAGATACTGACTCTGCTTTTATTAATAAGTTTGATCATCATGACAAATGATGTGTGCATCCCTTGGGTTTGATAACATTCACCTGGCAAATGAACATTGCATATGATCACACTGTTTAGTTTTAGAACAGTTTTCCAACTTGGTTTAAACCAGTCGTGATGGACAGGTTACATAGAGTAGATTTACCAGACACAATGCACAGAAACAACCAAAATGGGGGAGACAGGCTAGAGCAGTGACAAGTGAGAAATGGTTCAAGAAGGTGGGGCTGCTGTTGCGTGAGTGTAGTAAAGCCCATGCTTGCCATCTCTTCGCATGTGGGAAAAATGGTGCTCATGGGTGGGTCCTTGGGGATTACTACTATTTGAAGGGGAGATAAGAATCTGCAACTGCCTCTCATAGCTGACTGACATCCTTAGAAAATAAGTAGGAGAGTTTCCAACAAACCTGGAGGGAAATGCCCTGTTCCTTCAACAGAGGCTTAACGTGTAGAAATGGGCAACTGAAGCTTTCCGTGGGATGTACGAAAATAATGTCACCTGATTAAAAAATCCAATTAAGCATCTAGTAAATGGACATTTCCCCCTGCCCAGGTGGTTCCAGGTTGGAAATTTTTTTGGAGATTTGAGGGTGGAGCTTGGAAAAGGAGGAACTTTGGGGATGGGAGGGAGCTCAGCAGGGATGCGATGCCATAGAGTCCACCCTCTGAAGCTGTAATTTTCTGCAGGGGAACTGTCTGCAGTAGTCTGGGGATCAATCGTAATTCCATGAGATCTCCAGCTCCCACCTGGAAGCTGACAACCACAAACTCTTATGGTTGGGTGGGGTTATAATAGGCAGAAAGTAGTGTGACACTGAGAAGGAAGTGTAGGATGGGTGAAAGGGCTGTGAGTATTCCATTAGTAGGCCTTTTTCAAGACTGGAAATCACCCCTTCTTTCCTGTCTCCTTGGATAGTGCCAGAATTCCTTCCTCTCTGACTGTCATGTATTTGTTCTCAATGCAGCCCTCTGTTGCTTTCTCCAGTGCTGTGACACAAGCAAAGATCTTTTTGGTGTAGTGGTTAAGAGCACGGACTCTAATCTGGGAGAACCAGGTCTGATTTCCCACGCCTCCACATGCAGCTGCTGGTGTGACCTTGGGTCAGTCATAATTTCTCTCAGAGCTGTTCTCTCAAGGGCAGTTCATGAAAGAGCTCTCTCAGCCTCACTTGCCTCACAGGGTGTCTGTTGTGGGGAGAGGAAGAAAAGGAGATTGTAAGCCACTCTGGGTGAAGGGCAGGGTATAAATCCAATCTCCTCCTCTCCCCACCATCCACATCAACATGTTTTGGCACAGTTCTCAATGCACTTCACCTGTTTGCTCTGATTTGCAAGTGCAAGCCTGGTCTTCATATGCAGTGGAATGAAGCTGTTCTGATGTGGTGCCCCAGGGTGCCATGGTGCCTGCCAACACTTTACCTAGCGCCTGCCAAATGCTTTTGGAGCCAGGTGGGGTTCTTGCCCGGCACATCTTCTGATCAGCTGCTGGAGATCCAATCAGCTGTGCGGATAAAAATAATGTTGCTTCAGTAGCAGTTGCCCCCGTGCTGGTTTTATTCTCTCCCTCACTTCTCTTTCCCAGCGTATTTTTAAAATTTACCCCTCTTCTCCCCCCGCTCTTTCTCTGGGCTTGTGTATGGCTCTTCCACGGCAGCCATTTTGTGGTTACCCGCACCGCCCTGTGTCAAATTCCAGTGGTGCCTGCAGGATCAAAAAGCCAAGGACCCCCGCTCTAGAATCCAGAGGTGGGAAAGCAGGTGGAGTATGTCATTTTTGAATATTCCCCTGTTTAAATGAACTCTCTGAAAGAAACAATTGAGGCCAGCTGCGTTAGTTTTGCACTGGCAGGGAGATGTTGCTGATTTTTTAGAAACATGAGAGTAGGATTCAGACGTAATTTACCTGCAGTCTAAAGTAAATGGCCCAGGCTAGCCCGATCTTGTCAGATCTCAGCAGCTAAGCAGGATCAACCCTGGCTGGTATTTGGATGGGAGACCTCCAAGAAATATCAGGGCCGTGACGTGGAGCCTGGCAATGACAAGCCACCCCTGAACATCTCTTGCTTTGAAAACCCTATGGGGTTGGCCATAATTCAGCTGTGACTTGACAGCACTTTCCACCCCCACTGAAATGGTGCAGTCCCCTCTACTATCTCTTTTGTAGACCAGGCCCAAGCCAGGCAAATGGGAGACAGGAGCTAAGGTGGGAATTTAAGCAAGTTCTGGCTCATTGTTCTGAAGGGCTCAGTGAAGGGCACAGTGGATCCTTTCTTATCTTGGATCTTGTGTTTGTAGTGGGTTGTAAAACCCAGAAGCCAAAGCAGCTCCTGTTTGTACTTGGCAGGCGATTAAAGCTAGTCAGTTGAGGAAGCCCAGTTTATCGCCAACATGTACCTATCACTCTCTGTGTGTGAATGTGTGTGTGTATTCCTTTCTCTGCTTTGTGTATCACTTAACACAGTCTCCTTATATAAACATTAATGTTCAGCCTTAATTCATCTTAAACCTTTCACCGTCGAAGAAAAGATCAGACTCATTTTTCCCTTTCAGATTGAAGCGAGGAGGATGGGATCCGTTTAAAAACCTCCACAGAAGCTGCCAGAGGTCTCATTAAAATTGAAACAATTACCTCACGCTGATGAATGACTACAAACGAAGGCTAATTGCCTGAAAGGAACTGAAGAGAGCGTGGGTGTGCGCGTGAATGTGTTTGCTGTTGCCCTCTGTGTTCCAAGCCGCGCTTAACAGGAACCAGCAGATGGTGCTGCTGATCTGGAAAAGAAAGCCTTGGCGCTGTAAGGAGGCCTAACCTTTTCCCTCACAGAGTATGCCTTGCATTTGCAAAGTTTAGTCTTGTTAGGAGGCAAAAACAAGGGCAACTTTTCGTTGAAGTTGAGGGGTATGCCACTTGCATCTGTGCTGTAACTAGTAAGTGACGTGTAAGTGGATTTAATTAGCTTTGAGTAGTTTCATTATTTTTGGCACACGGTGTGACAGTTATGAGAAAAGCACATAAAGATGATGCATAAAGTGACTGATGTGCTTGCTCATTTCCCAGGGAGCTGCATCATCAGTCAGACGTGCAGCCGGATCTGATGCATCTTGCTATGGGGATGATAGGTGGTGGTGGGGAATGTTGCTATAGCAAGGTGGTAGTCAGGTGGCTCTCAAAATAACTTTTTGAGGAACAATTAAAAGGGGAGCAAATTGTCCATTGTTTATTCATTTTTTTGCTCCAATGGGGAGGTACCATTTAAATGTTCTCTCTCAGATACCTATTGAAGCCATACCTGGTAGAGTATATGCTTTGTTGGCATAATGTCTCCAGTTCAGTCTGTCACAACACCTTTAATAAGATAGGATTTCAGGTAACAGGTCTGAGACAAGCCTGTCTTTACATACTGAAAAAGAAGCACTATACTTGGTCTTCTTTTCTGATGATCTCATTGCTATGCATTGCTGTATCTGAAGATTGTATTTGTGAGCAAATACATTTGAAGGATGCATTCAAATGGCATGGTAAACCATGGTTTATAAACCACAGTCTGATTAAATCTAGTTTATTTTGATATCCAAATGCAGGTTTCCCAACAAAAAGATTAGTTGGTGTGTATTACACCAAGGAGCTCACAGTGCAATCTTAAACAGAGTTACCTACTATTAATCCTATAGAATTAGAAGGGGGTAATTCTGTTTAAGATTGCACTGAAAATCACAGTTTGTACTATGTTTGTTAACTGTGGTTCATATTAATTCTGGTGTCTCATTATGTCTGAATCTAGAAATCTGTTTTATTCATGAACACTGTCTATCTCAGCCTCTACTCTACAGAGTCTGCAGAGAAGCAGGACAATCCAGCCACTTCAGAAACATTTGGCCATTAGTGATACATTTTCAAGACACACCATCCCTCTGCCTTCACGCCCTATTCCCCTACTACTGAAGACTCAACAAGCAAGACTTTCAGTGCCGTCTTAAGCAGTTACACTTCGCTAAGTCCACTGACTCTGATAGCCTTAGAAAGGTATGTTAGTATAACTTCGGTATCACTCTGCTTAGGATCATACTGATAGTAGTTCTGATCTTTGTTGAGGGGAAATGCAAAAGGCAGCTGTGACAGACCCGTCTCTTTCCCAACACCCAAGCACCCCTGTCTCTTTCCCAACACCCCAAAAAATATTTTTAGGTCCCCTCAATGACTGAGCCGCCCTTCAGCAGTGTGTGTTTCTTCTTTGTTTTATAAGCTTTTACTGTCCCATCCTGTCACAGATATTAGTTTAGGCTTATTACCCAGCACAAGAACTAGAGGGAATATAGCAACTGTCTTGTCTTAAAATACCTTCATGAAATGGCACATGAGGCAAAATTAACATTCAAAAACAGAATAAAGATTTTAATTGGCAGGGAATATATGAGGATTCAAAATATAGAGGTTCCTGAGGTAAAACTTCCAAATATATATACAGAATTAAGATTTTTAACAAATGAGAGTGTTATTGTAGCTTAATTTCTGATTTTTAAGTTCTTTTCAGTGAGAGGTTTTTGCTTATTATATATTTCAGCTGTTACACAGAATCTTAAATACAGTTTCTTGGAAGATAGCTTTGTTTTGGTGCTTCTAGGTTTCTCCCTTCATAGATCTAGGTTTTCCCTTCAGAGATCTAGGTTTTTTCTTTAGATATTATAGCTTTCCAGTAACTCTTGAGCAATGCTCCCTCTAAGCTGTGGAGTCTTGTGAGCAAAAATTCTACTTTGTGAGCTGCTGGCGTTAAAGTTGTGAGCAAGTGATTTGGCTGCTCTGGAGTCATCCTTCCTGAGCTAGGACACAAATATGTGAGCTGGAGGCTAAAAAACTGTGAGCTAGCTCACACTAACTCAGCTTAGAGGAAACACTGCTCTTGAGGTGTCTCATATCTTCCCCTTTATCAGAAACGGGTTCTCACCCAACCCCTTTCAGTGGCAGGAAGTTATTCTCCTTGTCCCTAAGAAGCAATAACTCCTTTTACTATTTGACTTGTATAGGAGCTCTCTCTGACTACCTTGACATTCTGCCAAATCCTTCTCCGGTATCCATTGTCTGTATAAAGCTGTTCTGTAGCTTTCATGACTGAGAAGCTAAGTTCTCCCTCAGAGCAGTTTTGATATATTTAGGCAACGGGGTCCTTATTCTTCTTTCTATAGAAGTACTCTTCTTACAATTCCCTGACAGAAATCTCTGACTTCCAAAGTCTCCTCCCTCAGAAGCCAAATACTCTGGCTATTGATCCAGATGTTAGATTTCAAAGACTAAAAAGTGAATGAAACTTTCCCCTCCAGCTGTTTTATTTCCTCTCTAAGCTGTTGCTGGCCAGTCAGAGAGCAAATAAGGCAGCCAATCACATAAGTTCTTATCTCCTGGGAAGACTGACTCTTTAGCTCCCTGACTCTCTGACACAAGCAGCATTTTAAAAAACCCTGCTTTTCTTTGCAATCCATCACAGCAGCAAACCAAAAGACTTAATTACATGCTTTTATTCAGTTTACATGCTCACATTCAGTATAATTATATGCTTTTATTCAGTTTACCAACACAGAAAACGGAAATTACTCCACAAGTATGACATTACAGTCAAAAGTAGTTCACAGCCCATTTACAGCCACACTTTTCTCACTGGGAAAACAATCTCCCCCTTCTAATCTCCTGTTATATCTCAGGAGACAGCAAGCAAGTGTCCCAACCGTGATAATGAATTTCTTCTCAAGTTTTTATTTAATTTTAAGAGAAAACCAGGGGAGGAATATGGCTGAATGCCAAGAAAAAGGGGGCGAGTGTATAAAAGGCCTATGTTGTTTCTGAGTAAAAAAGAAATAATAAAGTGAAGCAGCTAAACCAAAAAAAGGGGGAGGGGAGGGTGGTGTACAACATAGCATATTAATAACATATATAATTTTAAAACATACTGATTAATCTAAAATATGGCGCTAGAGAATTCCAGTAGTGCTACTGCCATGAAGAGTGCCAGGAGGATGAGACCATCACTGTCCTCAACTAAATACCTGGCGAAATATCCCTGCCTTACATGCCCTGTAGAACTGCATCAAGTCCCACAGGGCATGGATATTATTCGGCAGAGTTTCACCGGGTTGGGGACAGGGTGGAAAACGTCCTGGCCCTGGTCAAGGTCAGCCAGACTCGGACATCCCTTGGCCCAGGGAGCAGGACCATCAGTAAATTCAGTAAGTTCCTCATCAAAGGCTCCTAAGTAAGCTCAATAGTCATGGGATAAAAGGACGTCCTTTTGTGGATCAAAAACTGGCTAATTAAAAGGAAACAGATAGTGAGTATAAATAGGCAATTTTCTCAGTGGAGGGAGGTAAGCAGTGGGGTACCGCAGGGATCAGTACTCAGTTCGATGCTTTTTAACTTGTTTATTAATGTTTTGGAGTTGGGAGTAAGCAGTGAAGTGGCTAAATTTGCAGATGGCACGAAGGTGTTCAGGGTGGTGAGAACCAGGGAAGATTGTGAAGCACTCCAAAGGGATCTGTTGAGGATGGGCGAGTGGGCATCAACGTGGCAAATGGTGTTTAATGTGGCCAAGTGCAATGTGATGCATATTGGAGCCAAAAATCCTAACTATAAATACACGTTGATGGGGTCCAAACTGGCAGAGACTGACCAAGAGCGAGATCTTGGAGTTGTAGCAGATAACTCAATGAAAACGTCAAGACAGTGTGCAACTGCAATGAAAAAGGCCCATGCTATGCTGGAGGTTATTAGGAAGGGAAAACAAATCAGCCAGTATCATAATGCCCCTGTATAAATCGATGGTGCGACCTCATTTGGAGTACTGTGTACAATTCTGGTTGCCACACCTCAGAAAAGATATTATAGCATTGGAAAAAGTGCAGAAAAGTTTATAATATGATTAAGGCTATCTATACTTCCCAGAAAGCAAAAAATATTATAAATGGAGACCTTACTCAAAACATAGACATCCAGAAGGGAACAAGGCAAGGTTGCCCATTATCGCCTCTGTTATTTATTTTTGTATTAGAAACCTTGTTGGACAATATTATAAATAATGTTGAAAGTTAGGGGGGAACTTTTTAAACTGCAAGCTTATGCAGATGACCTTGTTCTAATAACAGAAGACCCAATTGAAACAATACCAAACATGATTAAAGAAGTCCTAAATTATGGTGAAGTTGCAGGCCTTAAAATTAACTTTTAAAAAAACCAAAATCTTGACAAAAAATGTACTTTAAATCAAATTCAGAAAATTCAAGAGATTTCTGCAATGTCTGTGGAAAAAAAAACTTAAATACTTAGGTATATGGGTCTCTAACAAGACTACTTCACTATATGAAGATAATGATCAACGTTTAATTAATGAATTCAGAAAAGATCTGACAAAATGGAACTCCTTACCATTGTCATTTATGGAAAGAATCACAACCATTAAAATGAATCTTCTTCCACGGTTTCTGTTCTTAGCACAAAATTTACCCATTGTTAAGAAACCCCAATTCTTTAAGGAACTAGGCCTAATTACAAGACAGTTCATATGGAACCATAAGAAACCCAGGATTAAATGAAAAATATTGCATGATAAAAGAGAATGTGTGGGTTTAGCGGTGCCAAACTGGAGATTATACCATGATGCAGCAGCTTTCAGTTCGATAAGAGAATGGTTAACATTAGAAAATTCTAGGCTATTAAAACTAGAAGGTTCAGGACTGAGCATGGGTTGGCACGCATATGCATGGTATGATAAAGGAAAAATTCATTCAAATTTTGGAAACAGTCTTATTAGAAGTGCGTTAATAAAGATCTGGGCAAATATAAAAGATCGTATGTATTTACAAACCTCAAAATCGGTATCTCCATTAGAGGCGTTTATAAAACCATCGATGTTATCTGTAGAAAAAAACATATCTTATGCTAATGTATTGGATAAAAATAATGAACTCAAACCAGATATATTACTTTGTAAACAAGGACTAAAATTAACGTGGTTAGAAAAGATACAATTAAGATATAGATTTAAGGAAGATCAAAAAAAGAGGGTTTCAAGTGGAAATGAATGGAATAGATAAAATTCTTCTATCGGAAAGTAAGAAATTTATACAGAAAATGTATAATTTTTTGTTAGAAGATTACATCTGTGATGAAGCGGTAAAAATTACAACGGTAAGATGGATGAAAGACATGGGCTACTCTATTGATATGGATAGCTGGTCTAAGATCTGGAAATCTCAGAAATTAATGAGAGCAATCCCTTACAAGGAAAATATAATAAAAATGTTCTATAGATGGCATTTATCACTGGACAGATTGGCAAAATGTTCATCAAAAATCTCAAATATTTGTTGGAAATGCAATAATAATATCGGTTCGTATTTTCTTGTTTGCTGAAGGTGCCCAAAACTACAAAGATACTGGGAAAATGTACAGAAACTTATACAGGAAATATTGAAAATTAAAGTATCCACCCAGAGATATATTTATTGAATATGATCCCAGATGACTTAAAATCAGAATCTTGCATGATTGTATATACTATTACATCAGCAAGGATCCTAGTGGCAAAAAATTGGAAAACAGATAGAATACCCTCCAGAGATGAGATAGTTCATAAAATGCTGGATTTAGCGGTTATGGATCGGTTAAGTCTGTTAGAATTATATAATAATGAAGAACTATTTAAAAAAAGATGGGATTGTGTTTACAAATGGTTAAACAACTGGGTGGAATCATAGACTCGAAACTTGCTGTTTATGATGTTTGTATGGATAAGGATCAAACTGATGTATTTGACCTAGGGAAACGGACTAGTAATGTACTTTTTTCCCTCTATTTTCTCTTCTTAGATCTGTTAAATACTCAGATAGTTAGAGACAGTGGCTTGTAGGGGCTCTGTCTTAATTATGGGTATGATGCTGTAATAATACGAGATACTATATTGGTAACCTAGTCCGTTTCTGTATACGAAATTGTAATACAGATATCGTCTAAAATAGAAATTGTAAATATTGGAAAAGTCAATAAAATATATATTTTTAAAAAAAAGAAAACGTGCAGAAAAGGGCAACTAAAATGATAAAAGGGTTGGAACACTTTTCCTATGAAGAAAGGTTGAAGCTTGCCTCCCCCCCCCCCCGGACAAGGAAATCCCGACGTGTTCCCCAGAGGGAAAGATGGCATTTTAACATGCCGCCTTTCCCTCTTGTATGTAACGTGGGGAGGGCAACATACTATGTAACCACACATGTGCAGAGGATTTGGCTGTAGGCATGGCCAACTCAGAAGCCAGCCGGAACTCCGTTCCTGTGCGTTCCTGCCCAAAAATAGCCCTGGGTAAAAACATTCTAATAAGAGCAAGTTTCAAGTCCTGTAGTTCCTTAAAGGCACAACAAGTGTTCCAGGGTATAACCTTTTCAAGAGTCCAAGCTTCATTCATAAGATGACTCTCAAAAGCTTATACTCTGGTCAAAAGCTTATACTTGTTGGTCCATAAGGTGCTGCTGCACTTGAACCTTGCTCTTCTACTGCAGACCAACTCAAATACCCATCTGAAACATTGTTAATAGTGCTTGGAAGCAAATTGGCAACCAACAGATCACTGAAAAATGGCAAGCTGTGGTCCCAGTTAGGCATGCTGAGAACCTTGCAATGAATATGCTCCCCAGGCAAACACACCTTGTTCATACCCCTTTGATTACATGCAAAGTGAGCTCCTCATTGGTTCACCTCCGTGTTTCCTGGTACCCCATACACATATAAAAAGCATAATTTGTGGTAAAAGAGACTATTTTGTTTCACAGTAGTCAAACACTCAGAGCCTGAAACCATCTAACATTAATAATTGCTAATCTTGTCTGCATTTCTACCCCATGATCCTCTCTCTCTCTCTCTCTCTCTCTCTCTCTCTTTTATTTAGTTCATCACAGAGATATACTTTCTGCAAGTTATCAAGAGGGGGTCATGTTATCTCTCCACTGTTTTTCAGAAAAAAATAAACCATTCTGTGGTCACACGCACTAGATAATCCACTTTCAATCCACTTTCAGCGCACTTTCCAACTGGATTTTTACTGTGTGAACTGGCAAAATCCTGATGGAAAGTGGACTGAAAGTGGATTATTTAGCATGTGTGACCGCAGCCCGGAATATTTTTGTACCCCAATACATTTGCGAGCTGGAGTAACAAAACACCCCAATATCAAAAACGAATAAATTTGGAAGCTTATTTTATAACCCAGGGGCTTTTTTTTGTTTACATAAATAAAACTGCCAGGGACAAGTGCTATTTTGGGGGCACTGTCTTTCGATGTGCAAGTATCCATGTATCAATAGGAAAAAAATTCTAGAGTTGGTTTTCTATGCATTCTTGCAAAACAAAACAAAAATGTCCAAATAGGGTGGAAAGGCACCCCCAAAGATGTTAGTGTGGTTTCAATAACACTAAAATGCTTTAATCAATATAATTGATCAATTGTAATGCTATAATAGCTCAATCATACTGCTTATCTTTTACTTCTAGAAATTTTGCTCCTTTTACATTCAGTTGTTCTGTCAGTTTGTTCTCAGTGGCTGGCCTTCTCCAAACTAGTGTGCAGTCCTCAGTCATGTAGCGAACCACTGAGGCATCCAGAAACCAAATCCAACAGCCTTACTTGGCTGGGAATTCACATCATAGCAGCTGCATTTATGTGGCCATAATTGGTTTCTCAGAGTTGATTTACTCCTCTTATTAGCAGGATGTAGTTGGGAGTTCCACTCTACTTAAATTTAGATTGGCTCATGAGATTAAATAGCCCATGCCTGCCCCCATATATTTTAAGTGTCTCCCGTTGTTCCCCTCTGGCAGCCTGTGGAATGAATCAAATGCACTGCTATCTATTTACTTCATCTGACCAAGCATTAAAGCATTGCTGAAAAAACCTGGAATTCAACATAGCCAAAAAGGAAAATTATTTATGTTTCCTCACCGTATTGATATTTCGCAGATTGGCACTATTTTACTGAAGTGAGGTTGTTGTTTTTTAAGAAAAGGTCATAAATTATAATGCATTAATCAGGGGTTTTTTTAAGTGTCGGGAAAAGCAGGTGATCATAAAGTTGTATCCCTGGAAACTTCCACTGGGATAGGGCTATGAGCTTCCATACATAGCAACAGCATGCTTCTGAGTTCTAAGATGTGTGTGTGTGTGTGTGTGTGAGAGAGAGAGAGAGAGAAAAGTGGCAACCCCCATAGGGTTTTCTAGGCAAGAGATGTTCAGAGGTGGTTTGCCATTGCCTGCCTCTGCATCATGACCCTGGTATCCCTTGGAGGTCTCCCATCCAAACACCAACCAAAGCCAACCCTACTTAGCTTCTAAGATCTGATGAGTGAGCTAACCTGGGGCATCCTAAGTCTTAGAGATAAATAATAGGAAGATACCATCCTGTCCATCTAGTCCAGCATCCTGTCTCATACAGTGGCCAACCAGTTCCCCTGGAGGGCCAACAACAGCGCATAGAGGTCAAGACCTTCCCCTGATGTTGCCTCATAGCTCTGGGATCCAGAGGTTTAGTCTCTCTGAACATGGAGGTTCCCCTCAGTCACCATGGCTAGTAGCCACTGATAGACCTATGGAGGACAAGAAAATTATGTAATTTACTTGGATCCCTGTTATGCAGAAAGGTCGGGTAGAACTGAAGTAAATAAATAACAAATATAGCTAAAGGGAAAGAGGACACAGTGGAAGACTAGAAAATGAGATGTCCTCTGCAGCACCTTGCAGGTCTTCACACATGTAAAGATCCATAATAGTCCCCTGAACCAGAATTGTTCTCATGTGGGATCAAGATGACTTCCTTCTTCTCCTCCCTATTGTCATCCTATTCTCATCATTGTTATATGCTTGTATGAAGCTGACTGTTCAAACTTAACAGTTTGCAATTTCTATTTTCATATTTCTTTATAGCATTTTTTATAATGTCACAGAAGTTACCATAGTAAATGGAAGTTTTAGCAGAAGAGAAAGCAACACTCCAAAGGAGAGAATATCTAGGGCACATGGAACTTGTTCATAGGATCCAACCCCATGTCTATTATGTGCCCTATTTCCTCTTATCTTCAAACTGAAGAAATATCTTGCCTCAGCAAAGAATTCAAAATATTGTCCTCACTGCCCTGGGGCAAGATGAATAATAGGATGATCAAATGGTTTCAGCTCTTTGATGTTGGTTGAAATCTGTGACTGAAATGAAGAGTGATGAATGGGGGAGGGAAAGGGCCCCCATGAATGATGAAAAGTGATTAAAACTAATGAGAAAGCAAAGGTTATTTTATTTTAAAGAATCCAAACCTAGCTGTAGGGAGAATAGTGAGATCAAAGGACTTATAGTTGTCCTTACAAAAATCAACCAACTGGATATATGGCTGGAAGGAGGTCAAGGAAGAAGACACAATGGATGTTCGTCCACTAAATTAATGTTTTTTTAAAATAAGTATCACACTCTTCTTTTCTACTGCCCTTTTCACCTTTCCCACTCTTTGAGTAAGTTCATCATGGCTGGGCTCCAACCAAGAGTATCCCAACATAGGGTGGAGCTCCACTCAACCACATCTTGCTCCTTGGATTCACTGGCGTTTGCACTGGCTTCACATGAACTAAATCTTGCCATGGGTTTACCTTAGCTCCCTTTACAGAACTATGGTTCCCATGGGAAAGGGAATGACTTAAACCAATTTAAATCTACAATAGGGATGTTACCAACTAGCTCACATCAGATCAAATGGTGAAGCCATGTAGCTCAGTGGGTTTTTCCTTGCACCTGCTGCACTGAGCTGCTATCATTTCTGATAACACAGTGGAGATGAAAGCACCAGTCTTCACAGTCTCACTTGGATTAATTCTCAGACAGAGGGATTTTATGAGGCTAATTAAAATTTCCAACCAGATTTCATTTGTTTACTAATTACATTTCTCTGCAGAGTCAACTAAAAAGAAGAAGACACATTTGTTCTGTATGTAAATCACTATCAGCGGAATTGCCAAGTAGTGTGAACCTCAGGAATCAAATCCGCTATGAGTATCACCCTACCTCACAAGCAGCAAACGCAAAAGGCTTCAAACCTGTTCAACTGATCTACACCAGCAAAGTGTAATTTGAATTTCACTGTATTTTGTGCATGCCAGGGTTGTTTACAGAGCTGTTTGTGGTTCTTGAAACTGAATTAGAAATTAAGCTTTCCCTGTTTGTCCCTAAGCAGGCTCATCAATGCTTGCAAGGTTCTCTGTGACTTTAGGGCTGGACCAATGAGACGTTGGGGGCTGCATAAGCCAAAGGCCAGAGCTAGGTCACTTGTAAAGGTAACACCAACTCAAGACCATATCTGCCCAAGGCATCAAGGAAACAGGGGAAGATCCTCTTCCAGAGCCAATCTAGAGTCATCAGGAGGAAGGTATGATGGGAACCACAACTTGTTGCACAGGTGGATCTTTAGATAGTTATAGTTATAGCAGTTTTTTAAAAAATGGCAGAGGTGGGATGGAACAAAAAACAAAGAGTCACCTGGATTTGCAAGAGAAGGCACCATGAAACAAAAGCATTTATTGGTTCTGAGCCTTTATTTGAGAGTCCTTCCCAATACTAAATAACAAAGTACAGGGCTTATTTAAGGTTGGATGTGCTGATCATTGGTGGTAAATCTATAGAGAGAACTATTCCACATTGATCTTGGATAGGGATAGTAAATGATAGTTGTTGTGTTACTGCATTTTCCATTTACCATCCAAGACCCACAGTCCAACTCAAGTTCCACTCAAAGGCAGGAACATATTATGCAAGCAGTGTCCATTTCATTGAGACCCAGTTTGGTATAGTGGTTAAGTGTGTGGACTCCACTCTGGGAGAACCAGGTTTGATTCCCCACTCCTCCACTTGCAGCTGCTAGATGACCTTGGGCAAGCATAGTTCTGTCAGAGCTGTTCTTGAAAGGGAAGTTCTTGAAAGAGCTCTCTCAGCCCCACCTACCTCACAGAAGCTGCGGTCACACACACTAAATAATCCACTTTCAATGCACTTTCAAACTGGATTTTTACTGTGTGAACTGGTAAAATCTACTTTGAAAGTGCATTGCAGGTGGATTGAAAGTGGATTATTTAGTGTGTGTGACTGCAGCCAGGGTGTCTGTTGTGGGGAGGGGAAGGGAAAGGAGTTTGTAAACCACTCTGAGATTCAGAGTGAAGGGCGGGGTATAAATCCAATCTCTTCTTCTTTCCCACCACTAGATGGCAACAATTTTGAGCCTTGTCATTCCCTACAGGTAGGTTATCATCCATTGCCCTCCCGGAGGATTTAAATTTTCTTCCATGCCGTTGTAATGGGGGAAGGCACGAAGAATCTTATCCTTTTTGTTAATGTAGTGATGTGCCTTTTCAAGATGTTCTCATTCAGGCTTTTAGAATTTTTCTATCCCTCCCCTCCCACTCCTCCCCAATTACGTTAGCAGTAGAGGGAAAAGGCCAGAAAATCCACTTTAAAAACACAATAGTTATAACCTGAACGATTTCTGGAGGGCAGCAAATCCATGATGAAAAGCCATCCTCTAATGCAAATGAAGCCTCCTCTTATTATTGGATTTTTTTTTTAAATCCAGGTACTGAGATACATAAAGATTCTCTTTTTCCCCAGTGAAGGAACTAATAATAAGGCAGCTCACAAAGCCTGAGAGGCATAATCATACCCAAGAGCAAAGTTTTAATTTGATTTAAACCTACTGGAGTCTAGGTCTGAGACACTAATATTCAGGTATGGGTTAGGCTGAATTTTCTCCACTGTTAAAAGTCCTTTCTGACCACCATGGTGTTTGCAGAGCTTCATCGCAGAACACCGAGCTGTTATCCAAAGCAATTCACTCATAATTGCAATTCATACACAAGATATGCTTAATTAGCCAAAGAGGGGATAGCAACACGTTATCGGGCCTGTTAAGAACATAAGAGAAGCCAATGTTGGATCAGGCCAATGGCCCATTCAGTCCAACACTCTGTCACACAGTGGCCAAAAATAGCAGGTGCCATCAGGAGGTCCACCAGTGGGGCCAGGACACTAGAAGTCCTCCCACTGTTGCCCCCTCCCAAGCACCAAGAATACAGAGAATCACTAGCCCCAGATTGAGAGTTCCTATCTATCTATACCTTGTGGCTAATAGCCAATGATGGACCTCTGCTCCATATGTTTATCTAATTCCCTCTTGAAGCCGTCCATGCTTCTAACCGCCATCACCTCTTGCTTAGAAACTAAAGCACAGATTCCACTGCCATCAAGCCTTCAGCTACCTCTGCTGTCAAGATCAAGAGCCACTAAAAGGCTCACGCACCAGGAAATAAGGGTAACACTAAAGACGTATGTCACCTTACTTGAGAGCGTACGCAACCTCCTGGAGTCATGGGGAAGCCAACAGAGAGGTGGGCTAGCACAGTGGCTAACATCACAACCCTAAGCAGAGTTTACACCCTTCTAAGTGCAGTGACTTCCATGGACTACCCTGTGAGAGGCTGAGTTGTGGACTACCCTGTGAGAGGCTGAACTGATCCCTAGTTCAGATGTTACCTTTGCCCCAAGCTCATCTAGAAGTCTTAGACAAGCCACTCTAACTCAGCCCCACATCCATATCTGCCATGAGGTTAGTAATCTTGATGTACTTTACAGCGTTGTTGATTACAGGAAGATACTGTGTAGGAAGAACTTTGCTCGCTGAAAGAACTAAGCCTTATTACTGAAAATCACTAATAATTATTATGACACAAGCAGGAAACCCACAAGGACTTGGGTGGGGGGGATCTCTTTCCCCCTCTCCTCACTGTCACCTCTTGCCCTTCCCGGAAAGCTCCCATGCCTCTCCACTTTTCCCGGCAGCTTCTCTATCCAGGAAAACTGTGGCCAAACTGTACAGTGCAGGGAACTGTGTCCAGCTGCATGTTGGTAATCCCACAAGAACTTGCAGGGAGCACTTCACACATCCCCCTGTACCACCCTCCCCACACTATTTCCTCTTTTCCTCCTCCTGGCAGCCCCCATCCCCTCAGTTTTCCCTGCTTCCTTCTCCCATTCCCACATACCAACCTAACTTTTGTCTTCCTGTGCTACCACATGACTTGCATGAGTCATTCAGGCCTGGCTGGAAAGACTGTAATTTGGGTGGTGGTAGATATGTTTTCTAAGCAAGCCCACTTCACTCCCTTCAAGCAGCTGCCTACGGCAAAGGGAATGGCCAAGGCTTTCTTCAACCACGTGATCAAGCTGCACGCTTTCCCCAAACGTGTGGTATCCGATAGGGGCAGTCAGTTCGTTGCCAACTTCTGGCGGGAGCTCCTGAAATTTATGGACATTGAGCCAGCCCTGAGTTCGGGTTACCATCCAGAGACCGATGGGCAGTCCGAACGAACTAATCAAATTTTGGAGCAATTTCTAAGGTGTTATACTAACTATCACCAAGATAACTGGGTGGAATTGCTACCATTTGCTGAATATAGTTATAACAATGCAGTGCATTCCTCTACGGGCGTTTCTCCATTCATGGCTGTAGGAGGTTTTGAAGGGAAGCCACTGCCCACAATTGAAAACGCATCAAATACTCCCCCCACAGACTTTAAGCGATGGTGGGCAACTCTGCAAGAGTCGTGGCCCCTGATAGCAAAGACCCTAGACCAAGCCAAAGAGGACTACAAGAAATATGCCGACCGTGGCCGAGCTGAGGGCTGGGACCTTCAGCCCGGGGACTCTGTTTACCTATCCACAAAGAACATACATGGCTTGCAACCCAGTAGAAAATTAGGGTGGAAGTTTGTGGGCCCTTACAAGGTGTTGTGTAAGATCTCTGATGTGTCCTTTGAATTGGAATTGCCCAAATCACTGAGTTCTGTGCACCCTGTTTTTCATTTCAGCTTGCTGAAGAAGAATCCTGGGCCGAATGCATGGCATCCGGTTCCTCCGACTCCTCCTCCACTGATGAAGGGGGGGGGCACCCCATTTTGAAATTTCGGAAATTCTTGATTCTAAACTACATAGGGGCCAATTATATTATTTAGTTAGATGGCTTGACTTTGGCCCGGAACATAACGAGTGGGTTCGTTCGGAAAATGTGCATGCTCCTAAGTTAGTTAAAGCTTTTCATAAAAGGTTCCCGGACAAACCTGGGTAGATTTATTTTTGGGGTGCCAGTGTGTCAGAATCTGCTGATTCAGACAAAGTATTGCTATTGCTTGCTGCTATGATTTCTGTCTTGCTGCTATGATTCAGACAAAGTATTGCTATTGCTTGCTGCTATGATTTCTGTCTTGCTGCTATGATTCCTATTGCCATGTATGTTTCTATAACACCTGCCATGTAGTTGCCCCCTCCTCCCGGTAAACCCTCACTTTGGCAAGTATGTATGTAGTCTATGTGACCCCAGGTTTATGACCCTGACCAGACCTGGTTTGTGTAACTGTCAAGCCGGGAGGATGACAACTTCAAAGTATGGGAACAATGGGCCTCTCACACTCCTGCCTCCACATTCCATTCATCCCGGCTGGGACTGCAAGGGAGGGCAAGTCCCATCTCTTATCAACGTGCGAAAGCCTCGAGGCCAGCGGTTGTTATGTGAAATGGTAACATCTAAGGGGTCTGGTTTGGGAAGGGAAATTTACAACTTAACACCTCACTTTCTTTCCTGTGGGAAACAAACGGCCAGAGACCCTTTTTGCCCGCCGTTTTTCCCCTTTAGTGATTGGCTACCTATGGGTAATTCAAACTGTCTTGAAAGGTATAATAGACCTGCTTCTGTCATATGTGTTATCTCTGACAATAATCCGAGAAGCTGTACCAATGTAGAGATTGGAAATAAAGAACTGTGTTTCATCAACAAAGATCTGATCCTTGACTACTTTGAACAGAAGTCTCACATTCAGCAGGGCACAATGCTATCGATTCCACACACCCCAGCTGCCATTTCTAGCAGGGGAACTGATCTCTGTAGCCTGGAGATCTACTGTAATACCAGGAGATCTCCAGGCCCCTCCTGGAGACTGGCAGTGCTCCTTCCCCTCTCTCACTTGCTTAACTTCCTCCTCCTCCCCCCTTCACCACTTGCGCTGCTGCCTCTGTTGCACCCACCCACGCACCCTGCCCCTGCTGCTGCCTTCATTCCATTTCTCCTGGCAATGGTGGCTATGCTCCCCCCCCCCCAATACTGTCTTTGGGGTTTGCTAAGCAGACCTCAAAAGGATGAATGAGACATGTGGTTTTTTCCATTAAGTTCTAACTCTGGGTAATTTTTAATTCTGCAAGGTTTCTTGAAAAATCCTGTCTTTGTGCATGACTCCATTGTTTGGAGAGGCCCTCCTTACTGTCCCATCAGTCAAAGAAGCTTGTTTGATGGGTACATGAGAGACGACCTTCTTTGTGGCAGCCCCATGGTTATGAAACAACCTCCCCAGGGAGGTGCACCTGCCCCCCCCCCTTTCGATCTTTAAGAGGCGGCTGAAGAGGGATTTTTTTAGGACCACACTCGATTAATTTACTAGCAGTCCTAAAATGCGATATTAATTTTAAAGGGCTTTACATATTTTATTATATTTTACTTATACTGTAAGCCGACTTGAACTCCATACGGGAGAAAGGTGGCTACTGCATGTTTCAAAGAAATAAATAAACTTTGACCCACACTCTGGGACCTTGTTCCAGATTAGATACTGTTTCATGCTTTTGTGACTTCCCACTCCTCCAAGCTGAAGGAAGTTCCAGCAGACGCCATAGAGGGTCTGTTTCTCTCCACTGGAGATGCATGGCATTTTTGCAATATCATCTTTTTTGCAGATGTACGTGTTGAGGGCAAAGAAGAAACAGACTGGCACCCTTTTGGGAAACAGCACTACCTTGCAAAGCAGTTCCTCTGCAAGTAAAGAGTATCCACTCGGAACACCCAAAGCGCCTTCTTCCAGCCAACAACAACAACAACAACAAATACAGCCCGCTGACTCTTTTGCTGATTATACAGCAGCTTTCAGCTGTTTTTCCTGCATCCATCTGAGGGTTTTGCTCAGTGATCTTCAGAGAGCATTAAAGGAGCTTTTGGGGCATCAAAGGCTATTGAACAAGCATCTTCAGGCTGTTCTAGAAGTTTGCAGCAACCAACCATGCTCGTTTTAGGGTTGCCAGGTCCCCTCAGCCATTGGTGGGGGATGGGCGGGTAGAATTGCCAGATCCAGGTTACGAAACTCCTGGAGATTTGGGGATGGACCCTGGAGAGGACAGGGACCTCAATGGGTACAATGCCATAGAGACCACCCTCCAAAGCACCCATTTTCTCCATGGGGAACTGATCTTTGTAGTCTGGAGGCGAGCTGTAATTCTGGGAGATCCCCAGGTCCCACCTGGAGGCTGGCATCCCTAGCACATTCTAATATGGTTAGTTGACTTAATCACAGCCATGCCAATTGGCTGGTGCCTTTGGGTTTCATCCAGAGTTTTCATTCCACTCATGAGGGAGACTTGCTTCAATTGCATGGAGCCTCTTGTTAGTGGAACATGCCTCTTCTGCTGGAAGACGTTTCCTTCCATGCAATTCAAGCAAGTCTCCCTCATGAGTGAAGAAAGGTCCTCACGTTAGAGGAAGGAGATTTTTGATCCAGCCCACTATTGTTTGACTTCCCACATCCAAGAATACCCCCTAAAGTTGAATCCGACAACAGCGTGGAGTGACCCTCATGACAACCATAAGCTTAATGGGAGATGTTGATAGATGTCATAAGATTTCCCCCCACTTTGCTTAAAGTAAGCATTTCTGTTTCAAAGCAACACTTTATTAACACCGGAAGTTTGATCAAGAACAGAGTGATTAGTCAGAGTACCTTCGGTGCTGAAATTTTAATCAAAGCCCATTCCCTGGAGATGTTGCTCTCTCATTCAGAATTTAGTAGAGAAGTCTCTGAAGCCTACCCAAGTTATAACATGAAACGTATAATGAAATGAAAGAATCAGGTGGGTGGCCGTGTTGGTCTGAAGCAGCAGAACAAAGTTTGAGTCCAGGGGCACCTTTAAGACCAATAAAGTTTTATTCAAGGTATAAGCTTTTGTGTGCATGTATTGTTTCACTGTATCTGAAGAAGTGTGCATGCACATGAAAGCTTGTACCGTGAATAAAATTTTGTTGGTCTTAAAGGTGCCCCTGGACTCAAACTTTGAAATGAAAGAGTGTTTTTCTTTGTGGGTCTGCAAGCTGTGTCATGTCTTCCAATGCTCCTCTAAAGCTGTGGAGTCTAGTGAGCAAAAAATCTACTTTGTGAGCTACTGGCATTGATGTTGTGAGTGAGCGATTTGGCTACTGCATAAATTAGTTTGCTCTGGAGCTATCCTTCCTGAGCTAAGACAAAAATGTGTGAGCCGAAGGCTAAAAAACTGTGAGCTAGCTCACACTAACTCTGCTTAGATGGACCACTGGTGTCTTCTACAGTTCTTCTGCAGGGCGAATACCAACTCCAGGGTGCAAACTAAGGTTGGGAAACAGCATAGGGAGAAGGGAAAGGGCTAAATCCCTCCCCCCTGTTTTGATCCAGTGTGAATCTGCCCTATTTGCTGCTAAAAAAATGCATGGGAGATCCATTCACAGACCTCCCGATATCTAACTAAACCCTCAGTATTTAAAAGCATATGAAGCTGCCTTATATGGAATCAGACCATGATCAGCATAGTCTGCTCTCTCCAGGATCTCAGAAACATTGTCTTTCACATTACCTACTGCCTACTAGTTTTAACCGGAGATACTGGGGACAGAACCTGGAACATTCTACATGAAAAACAGACTCTCTAGGAATGAGTCATGACTCCTCCCACCATCTGATCTGAGCTGATAACTTGGCTATAGATCAGGGGCTCCTAACCCTGTTGAACCTATGTACGCTTTAGGAATTTTGAGATCAAGGGCTATGGGAAGGGAGATAGCATGGTATAGCTCAATCTTGTCAGATCTTGAAAGCTAAGCAGGGTCAGTACTTGGAAGGGAGACCATCAAGGAAGACTCTGCAGAGGAAGGCAATGGCAAACCACCTCTGCTTCTCACTTGTATTGAAAGCCCCTTGCTGAGGTTGCCACAAGTTGCCTGTGACTTTATGGCACTTTACACAGAGAGAGAGAGAGAGAGAGAGTGGGTGCCACAACAAAATGCTTGCCATGGCGTAGTGATGGGACCAATCATGAAATGGCTGCTACAGAAGCTGAGTCCAATCACAAAACATTGGGAGTTCCAACGAAATGTTAAGAGGTCCCAAGCTAAGCATCCTCCCAAGATGGCAGCAGCTGTTTCTGAATGGACACAAAGGTGATCCCTCCTGGCCTCTTCTGAAGCACCTCATGGTCCACTGAGGTAAAGGAAAGCCAGGATTGGCTCTTTGCTTTGGGGAAGAGATGGTATCAGGAAGAAGCAAGTGGGTGCCAGGAGATTCACTGGCAGGCACTACGAGAGAAATTTATAGATAATATTTGCTGTATAGAAAAAAACACACACAACTAATGCCTAACATGCTTTTGTTTTGTTTTGCAGTTCCGTCTTGTATATTCTATAAAGAAACCCTCTTCACCTCGCTCCCACAGTCCACACTGCTATCTGAAATGGTGCCTCAGTGAACACATCCTTTAAGTTTCATTAGAGGGAAAGAAGTGAAGATCTAATATCTGTCCTCCTTTACCTTACTGCTGGAAAGACAATGTATTGACTCCACACTGCTGGCACATTTCTTACAGAGGCAATTATCTGGAAAAGTTACTGTCTTTTAGAACAGTTAATGACATTTCCACATCTGGATAATGCTTCCAGTCTTTCAATGCACATACTTTTCTTCATAATAATTTTGCCTTTCGCAGGGGTATGCTTAATACCATCATGTTGCTGTTCGCGGAAGTTTTATTGTGAAAGTGAAATAACTTTGTGATTTTGCTTATACTTTCCCACATCTTTCTTCCCTCTCTCCGATGATAATTAAAAAATTTTTTTACTTCATTTATACCTTGCAGTTTACCTTGTCCTCCTGCAATTTACAGTGTTCTCCTCTTCTCTGTTTTATCATTGCAACAACCCTGTGAGGTATGTTAGATTAAGTCTGAGAGCCAGTTTGGTGTAGTGGTTAGGAGCATGGACTCTAATCTGGGAGAACCGGTTTTGGTTCCCTACTCCTCCACTTGCAGCTGCTGGTGTGACCTTGGGTCAGTTACAAGTTCTGTCAGAGCTGTTCTCTCAGGCGCAGTTCTCAAAAGAGCTCTCAGTGCTACCTGCCTCACAGGGTGTCTTTTGTGGGAAGGGGAAGGGATTGTCAGCTGCCCTGAGACTCCTTTGGGAAGTGAAGGGCAGGGTATAAATCCAGTCTCTTCTTCTTAAGTATATGTAAATGGCCCAAGGTTACTCACTGAGCTTCTATAGCAGAGTGGGAATTTGAATCTGGGGCTCCCAGATGCTGTTCTGACACTCTAACCACTATATTGAGAGCCAGTTTGGTGTAGTGGTTAAGTGCGCGGACTCTAATCTGGGAGAACCAGGTTTGATTCCCCACTCCTCCACTTGCACCTGGCTGGATGACCTTGGGCAAGCCATAGCTCTGTACCAGCTGTTCCCTCAAGGACAGCTTGGGAAAGAGCTCTCTTAGCCCCACCTACCTCACAGGGTGTCTGTTGTGGGGAGGGGAAGGGAAAAGGAGTTTGTAAGCCGCTCTGAGACTCCCTTGGGGAGTGGAGGGCGGGGTATAAATCCAATCTCTTCTTCTTCTTCTATATCAGAGTGGTTTTCTAATTATTTAATGATAAATACATTATTGAGATTTCTCATCATTTGCTTCTCACGTTGTATGCAGTTTGGCCCTGGGAGAGAAACAAAAGCATTATGTAAATCTGATCACTTCGGGATGAAATAAAGGGACTGCCATTGTGCCTCCCGCCATACCTAAGTGGCACCCCTCATGAGTGTTCAGCTTTATATGTGTGCTTCTGACAGCTTCAATAACCTGAAACTCAGTTCTGTTTCCATCCTATTTAATGATTAGCCGTGTCGGTACAACTGTTCCTTCTTGAGGGCTCCTCCTGTCAGCCTGTACCTTGACTAATCATCCCCTTCACTCTCAGGCTCCGTTTATTCAGCCTCGTATGCCATTATTACCTCGTAAACTGGATGTACCCTCTGGTTATTGTTATAATAAATAAGCACAGGAGTGAATTCAGACCCAATGTGTGATCGGCTCCTTGGAGGAGCCCATCTCTCCCCCTCCTCCCAGTCATCTATTACTGTCTTGAATTTGTGGTGCTGCTATAGCTGAGGGGGCTGGCAAAGCCCTACTTTCGATAACTCTCATTTATCAAGGTTTTAATGACTTTATTGGGCCAGTTTGATCCAGAGTGAACCTGCCATATAGTGTTCTAGTAACAAAACAATAATTTTAGCTTTTTGATAATGTGTTTCTGTAATGTTGATTTTTTAAAAAAAGTACAGGATTATGACAGAAAAGATCACAGCAGAGAGTTCAGGTTCAAACAGATCAGCCAAGACTGTGCATTTCAGACTACTCTATAACATGCAAATTAGAGGCTTGTGTAACTTCAGTTTGCCTCAGGTCCATGTAGGGAAGTAAGTGGGTTAACTCTTCAACCTCCATTTGGTATTGTTGTTTAAAAACTGGCTCCCCCATGCTGCTATTAGCATTTTAAAGGAGAAAAGACATGCTGTGACAAATTGACCTCCAAAACCAGGGTGCTTAGCAACATCAAAAGCAGAGAGCTAGGAGATTAGGGGTTAATGCCTCACTGTAAAGCACAGGTTGATTGACAGGCTGTCGGCTTCATGCACGCCCCCCCCCCATTGGTCAGCGCCAGCTAAGGAGGGCTTTCAAAAGTATTGTCAGTCTTGTCAGTCTTCAGTTGGACTTTTGCTTGGCAGTTGCCAGTCCCGAGTGTGTGTCGGTTTGAGGGAAACAGACAAGTTCACTTGGGAAGTGAAGGGGCACATCTCCTTGCTCTTACTGTGTACCAATACATTTGAGGGAAAGTTCAGAAACCAGAACTTAAAGTCTAAGTGTCAGCCCTAGCTGAATTCTGTTTATTCACCTAAACTGGGGTTTAGGTTGGACAGAAGAGACTGGAAAGGAGGTTGAAACTGCCAGTTTAGCCAAACAGAAAAGGATTATTGCCTCTAGAAAGAGAAGGATATTTCTTACCCAGTAATTCAGTGGGTTCAACTCAGAAGGGACTCCTGGTTAGTGTGAAAAGAGAAACAGTCTTAGACTCTTCAAGATAGAGAGAAAAAAGGAATCCCACAAGGAAGTATTTAAATACAGGAAGAAAGTGCTAACTTCCAGGAAACTCAAACAGAGATATGAAACTTTATTAAGACACACGGTTGCTGAAAGAAATCTCCAAGACAAACAAACCTCTCCCAGTTAAGACCTGAATCTCTAAGCATATGAGCTTCAATTACACTCTGTTGCCTGTTCAAAATATTATAATTTGTATAAACAAAATTTTTAAATCTCAACTTGTCATCCCCTGCCCTATTCCTAACTGAACTGTGCCTGTTCAGTAAAATCAACATTCTTGTTTGAACTTTTCGTTGTGTCAAGTGCCGTTTCCAAAGGGAATTATAAGGGCTCCTGCTAAGCTACAATAAATCTCTGACCTGGGCAAAAGCCAAATAACTTCTCAATCACAGGGTAGGACATGCAGAAAGTTATAACTATATTATTAAAACACACTTCTACGAGGCTCCTCAGTCAGAGTGGGGAACTGCATTTTTGCTGGAAAATCTGCCTCACAGTACAGAAGAAGCAGGGGTCCGTCATAAAGAAATTGTCTTTCTCCTTTACAGTTCTAATAGCATAAGGGGAGCCTTTCTCAAATATTGAAACCAAGTGGAGGATGGTTTTACTCAGTGGCCACCCAGATGAGCACAGGAGGCCAATAGACAGTGCACAGATGTACCTCTTGTTATTCTCCCCAACACTAGTATTCGGAGGGTTTCTCAGAATGGAGTCATTGTGTGTGGCTAATAGCCATTGATGGTTCTGTCCTCCATGAATTTGCCCAATCCCTTTCAAAGCTAAGCTAAATTAGCAGCAATCATGATGTGCTCTTCACTATAGCCTCTGGGGTTTTTTGTCCACACCATGCCTGCAACCTCCAGCATCAACATTTTGGATGTCTCATGGGGAGGGCGAGAAGGAATCCTATCTGTCTGTATTCTTATACATCTTCTCTGGAATCCAAAGCACTTAAAAAAAACAGCAACAAAAAAACTGGAAAGGGAGTGATTGTATACATCTGTGATCCCAGTGTTTTCTCTCCATTATTCCAGTGTGGCATAGGGATAGAATCATAGAATAGAATCATAGAATCATAGAGTTGGAAGGGACCTCCAGGGTCATCTAGTTCAATCCCCTGCACAGTGCAGGAAATTCACAAATACCTCCCCCCCACACCCACTGTGACCTTTGTTCTACACCCAGAAGATGACAAAAAAAACACCCAAACCTCCAGGATCCTGGCCAAACTGGCCTGGAAAAAATATTTTCCTGACCCCAAAGCGGCAATCAGCATTTCCCTGGTTGTGTAAGAAACGGCTGCAAGAACTAAGCCCTGAAGCAACCCTTCCTGCCCTCCCTCTCATGATCTGCCTAAGTTCACACAATCAGCATTGCTGTCAGATGGCCATCTAGCCTCTGTTTGGAAATCTCCAAAAAAAAGAGATGATGAGCTAATGTTTCCAGTTTTGCTTCCTTCACATTTGTTTATAGTTTTGTCAATGTTTACATTTTTTTAACTTTTTACCATTACTTTTGAAGATATTTTGATATCATGTATGCCTGCTGCACAGTTTTTAATGTGCAATTTGTATGTACCAGTGTATTTCACTTACACAAATAATGTACAATGCCAATTTAATCTTTCTCTCCTTCAGTATCACATGGGACAGGACAGAATGTGCTAGTACCAGGGACATTCAATAGAATGTTAGGATAAAGCTATGTGCTCCAGCAAGTGGTTTACATAACAAACTGTAAGGGCACAAGAGAAATTTTTTTAGAAAAACCCAACCAATTTCAGACGCTCTTAGGGAAGCCACACACTCTGACAATCTAACCCCGGACAGAAGAATTAGGTTGGAAAGAAGCAAAGGAGGACTCAGTTCTTTAATGGTGGGGAAAGCTTCATCTGCAGATATTCCTGCTTCTATGCAGCCAGTAGACCTGCAGCAGCCCTGCTGTCCTTTGGGGGTTGCCAACTCCATCTGGAGAAATTCCTGGAGATCTGGGGGCAGTACGTGGGGAGGGTAGAGTTTGGGGAGCTGAGTGAGCCCAGTAGGGGAGGTGATGCCATGGGGCCACCCTCTGAAGCTGCCATTTCTTCCAGGGAAACTGATCCCCGTAATCTGGACTTGAGTTGTAATTCTGGGAGAACTCCAGGCCTCATCAAATCAAATTTGTTTATTTGTGGTCAACAACCATTAGCAACCATTTACCTATAGTCCCAAATAAAACGAGAACCCCGTTAGATTTCAACATACAGGGTGTAAGATCTACTAAATACATAATACTATTTAAAATATACATTAAAATCATTAAAGCCAGTAAGATCATACCAAAAGGAAAGGAGGTGGACCCCTATGTATATATGGCTCTGTTACTTACAATGAGATTTTATCACATAAACCCAAAGCTGTTTTACTGGTGATAGTTGGGTTCTCATCTATTAAAAGTTTCTCCAAACAGGCCTTATCCGTGATAGCTGTTGATCTCTCTAAAAAGGGAGAGAAAAAGATATATCCCAGTGATTCCACTTCACCTATAGTGCAGGGGCTTATGCGATCTTTCTGCATATGGGATCTTTTTATGGGATCAAGTACCATCGACCGCACAGCCGCACGTCTAGCCAGGGTAAATGCTCTTCTATAAGAGGGAATGTCTAACTGGCTAAGATATTGAGCCATGGTCATAACATATCTAAGCTTCATGGGAGCCATAAAGTTGGGTGATTTCATTAAGTCTTGTTGATTCTCTATATCTCGCCTGGTCACTGTTCTGAACCAAAAGGGCACAGGGTGAAAGTCCCATTCTTTCTAAGTTACTTTCCACCATTCACATCAGCCTTGGCTGGTAGAGATCTTTGTGTTATTAGGGGAAGGAGGCTTTTTTGATTTGTATGAATCTTAAACCACTGAAAAGCAGATAATAATAAAATTCTAGCCTTGATTCTCATTTGAAGGCTCCATCTAGAAGTTGGCAAATTCTGGTTCTAGAGATACTAGCAACATGTGCTAGAATAAAATATACACTAACCTCGAGAGGCAAAGGACAGGGCAGGAAATTGACAGTTAAGGGGCAGTGGTGTATAGGAGTGGGAAGTCCTGGCTTCAAATCCAACAAGAAACCAAACCTGTGTAAAACCTTTTGCTAGGGCCAACTGAAATTACACAAAACATGGTGCAAGCTTTCATGCTTTCCAGACCTGTTCATCAGGCCAGATGTTAACACTAATAGAAGGTATTTAATGGGTTTTATTTTTTGTTTAGAATTCTGCAGAGGTCAATATGGTGGTTTATGACTTTTTCCAAATCCCACAAGACAGCCCTTGTGTCTTTCTGCATTGCTGGTGAACAGTTGTCTCTCATTTTGGCACTAAAAGGAGAATACCTTTTCTAAGGTGTCTACATAGCATTTCCCCCCAGTGGAGTTCCACCCTAACTTCACACCAAGGGATCCAAACCACCTTGCAGCTTTGAAATGGTTCCTCCCCCTTCCCCCCCACATTGGCTGCAGTTAGGAGAGTAAAGCCGAGCGGAAATATCTGAGTGTTGTTTTCATCAGCTGTCTAGGATAAAGCTTTGTGTCGACGTTTGAAAATTTTTGGCAGACTTTAAGCTTAGCGGCTCCTAGTGTCTTGCCATCCCCCCAGTTAGTTTTATGAAAACATTAACCTTGACATTTTGATGACTTCTTTCCTTTCCCTTCGTTTAGTATCTCATTTAAAGTTTGTTTTCATTGTCTTCCCTTTAATGATTCCCCCGGACTGATTACACAACCAGAGCCCTTTGAAGAACGACAGTTCAGCTTACCCGGTGCCAGATCCCCGAGTGGGGTTTAATGCTGAAAAGAAAGCCAAGCTGCTGTGTGGCACCGGAGCAGACGGCATCAGCATTCTCAGGTAGTAACGTGGGCGGAACACGCTGCAGTGAAATTGGCGACCGCTTGTCAGGAAGACAGAAGGGGGCCCCTGGAATACTGCCTCATCTTCTGCTGCTGCCACCAGGCATTTATTGAGCAGAGTTGAGAGACGCCCTGGTGGGAAACACCCCCAAATGCTTGGCTCCCCAAGTGCCTGCACATTTTAAGTTTTCAATTAACAAAACACACACCACTGTGATAAGGGTTTTTGTGTATTTAAGGAACTTGGGAGGATGCAAGAAGGGAGGATAATTTCATAGACTTGTATTGCACATATGGGCATTGCACCTACCAGCCAACAAGAGTCTGAAGCAGAGAGCAGCCCTCACTGCACCCCAGACATATACACATTTTGAAGAAGAAGAAGAAGAGACTGAATTTACATCCCATCTTCACTCACTTGGAGTCTCAGAGCAGTTTGCAAACTCCTTTCCCTTCCCCTCCCCACAACAGACACTCTGTGAGGTAGGTGGGGCTGAGAGAGCTCTGAGACGGCTGTCCTTCAGAGAACAGCTGGTACAGAGCTATGGCTTGCCCAAGGTCATCCAGCAGGTGCAAGTGGAAAAGTGGGGAATCAAACCCGGTTCTCCCAGATTAGAGTCTGCACACTTAACCACTACACCAAACTGGCTCTCCATTTTGCATTTGCATTTATTTATTTATATCCCACTCCCCCCAATTGGGATTCAAAGTGGCTTTTTTAGAATGTCGTTCTCCCCGCCTTCATTTTCTCACAACAACAACAACCCAGGGAGGTATGCCAGCCTGAGAGTTTGTGACAAGCCCAAAGTCAACCAATGAGCTTCCATGGAAGAAGTGGGGGTTTGAACGCGGGGCTGGCCAGGGTCCTCCTCCACCGTTCTGTCCACTACACCATACTGGCTCTCCAGATGTAGCAGTTCATCTATGCATTACTCTTTCCCCCACAGAACGAAGTCTGAGTCCAGTGGCACCTTTAAGACCAACAAAGTTTAATTCTGGGTATAAGCTTTTGTGTGCATCAGAAAAAGTGTGCATGGATACAAAAGCTTACACCCCAAATTAAAACTTTGTTGGTCTTAAAGGTGCCCCTGGACTCAAACTGTTCTGTTGCTTCAGACCAACATGGCTACCCACCTGAATCTACTTTTCCACCATGTTTATTATAAGAAACAACTTTGAAGGCTTTAAAAGGGGAGTGGACAAATCCATGGAGGATGGGGCTATGAATGGCTACTAGTCATGATGGGCATATGCTCCTTCCAGTCCCAGAGGCAGTCTTCATATCAGTTGCTGGGGAGCATGGATGGGAAGCTTCTGTTGCCATCATCCAGTTTGTGGGCTACCTAGAGGCAGTTGGTTGGTCACTGTGTGACCAGAATGCTGGACTTGATGGGCCTTTGGTCCGATCCAGCAGTACTTTTCTTTGGTTCTTATGTTCTTAAGGACTTTTTCTTCTTTCACAAATACAGCCTACACGATTGCTTTATTGAGCAAAAGCAGGGCTCCGTTGGGGCCGGGGCGCGCCGGAGCGCCGCTCTGGGAGAGAGGAGGCGGGGGGGCGGGCACTTAAAGTCCCGCCCCCCGGCTTCCCCCCGTCAAAGCCCCGCTCCCCCCTGGGAAGGCCGTTCCCTTTTCTCCCCCCCCAGTCCAGACTCCCGGGGCCGGCGGCGCTCCGCCGACCCTGGGAAGGCCCTTCTCTCCTCCTTTCCCCGGTCGAGAGTTCTGGGGCTGGCGGCGCTCCGCCGACCCCGGGAAGGTCCTTCCCTCCTCCCCCACCCGTTGAGACTTCTGGGGCCGGCGGCGCTCTGCCGACCCCGGGAAGGCCCTTCTCTCCTCCCCCCCCCGTCGAGACTTCTGGGGCCGGCGGCGCTCCGCCGACCCCGGGAAGGTCCTTCTCTCCTCCCCCCCCGTCAAGAGTTCTGGGGCCGGCGGCGCTCCGCCGAACCCGGGAAGGCCATTCCCTCCTCCCCCCCCTCCTCAAGACTCCCGGGGGGAAAAACCCCTCTCCCACCCACCCCACACAAAGAAACCCCCTCCCTCCCACCCACCCACCCCTCCCTCCCTCCCTGCCCAATGTCAAAAAAAACCCTCCCACCCACCCCCCGCGCAAAGAAACCCTCTCCCTCCCACCCACCCACCCATTCCTGCACAATGTAAAAAAAAACCCTCTCCCACCCACCCCCCGCGCAAAGAAACCCCCTCTCACCCACCCATTCCTGCTCAATGTCCCCAGGAAGGAGCCCCCATCCCTCCTCACCATTCCTGGGGGGGGGAGGGAGGGAGAGAAAAGCTGGGCCCCAGTGCCCAAGCAAAAGGGGAGGGAGAGAAGCGCCTTGTCTTTCTTTCTTTCTTTCTTTCTTTCTTTCTTTCTTTCTTTCTTTCTTTCTTTCTTTCTTTCTTTCTTCTCTCTCCCCCCACCTACCTACCTACCTACCTTCCTGTTCCTTTCCTCCCTCCCTCCCTTTCTATCTATCTATCTTTCTTTCTTTCTCCCCCCACCTACCTACCTACCTGTTCCTTCCTTCCTTCCTTTTCTTCTCTCTCTCTCCCCCACCTACCAACCTACCTTCCTGTTCCTTCCTTCCTTCCTTTCTTCTCTCTCTCCCCCCACCTACCTACCTTCCTTCCTTTCGTTCCTTCCCCCCTCCCTCCCTTTCTTCCTTCCTTTCTTTCTTCTAACAGTCTTCCAGTGATGTCAGGGGTGTGTGGCCTTCTGACACTTCCGATGACATCGGGGGTGTGGCATATGCAAATTACTTATGCTAATGAGCTCCTGCACCTCTTTTTTTACGAAAGGACCCCTGAGCAAAAGAATAGCATGGGAGGGGGGTGAAACTCTAACCCAGGGTGTAAGACATACGGCCCACGGGCTGGAACCAGACCACCTAGGGCTTTAATCTGGCCCGTGGTTCACTTCTCTTCTCTTCCCCACTCCCCACCGTTGCCTGTTCTCACCCTTCCAAGCTGCATCTGAGTGTAGAGAGCAGAAGGGGGGGCTGCCAAACTGCCTTCATCTTCACTGGTTTCTCCTGTGCCCACATTGGTCTGCTAGAGTTGTCTATTTGCTGAAGTTTGCTGACTGAGAGGGAAGGGTCTTGGTTGTAAATGTTATGCTTCTGGGTGGAGGCTTTTCTCTTGTGTTCATTGAGCTAAGGAGCCAGGTGGGTCTGCTAGAGTTGTTTATTTGCTAAAGTTTGCTGGGAGGAGGCTTGGTGGCAAACATTGTACTTCCTAGTGGAGGCTTTTCTCTTGCGTTCATTGAGCTAAAGGCAGGAACCAGGTGGGTTCTAGAGTTCTTTGCTGAAGTTTGCTGGCTGAGGGGGAGAGGTCTTGGTTGCAAACCTTGTGCTTCTGGGTGGAGGCTTTTCTCTTGCGTTCATTGAGCTACGGAGCCAGGTGGGTCTACCCCTGGCACCTCCAGTTAAAAGAACCAGGCTGTGGATTATTATGAGAAAGCCTTCAACCTGAGACCCTGGAGAGCCACTGCTACTCTGTGTAGACCAGGGTGAGGAGCTTGCAATGCCCAGCCATTTCATGTTTCCCCGTGGGTCCTAGGCTCAGAGTATTGACCATGAGAGCATGGGGAAAGGGTTTGCTCCCCACTCCAGGCAGTACAGGGGCCTCAGCCCAGTGTTGCATTGCATCTTTAATTGTGTTTGTCTGTGTCCTTTTATCTCCACTACCTGGTATTACATTTTATGACAACCATGGCTTGGTCTGACAAAGTCCCATTTATGTAAGATCTGGCCCTTACCACAAATGAGTTCATCACCCCTGCTCTAACCCTTTCTTCCCCTGCCATTTTCTTGCTGGAGGAAAACAACCCCAGAGCAGTTTTTACTTAGACTAGGAAAAACTTACAGGTAGGCAGATTGTGTTTTCCTGGGCAAGGATAAAATCAATTTGGCAGAGGGTGTGTCCCCCCCCCCCCACACACACAGAGGGTGTGTCCCCCCGGTGATCAAATCACAGGGAAGGAAAAGGTTAACCCCCACACTCCACACCATTCTCCGACTTGATAAAACAATCCTGGCAGCTAAATTTTAAATTAAACACACTGTCATGTGCAACCAAGGACCTCATCACATGTGCTAATGTCCTGGTGGGCTCATGTCCACCCCAGCCCTGTGACAGATGTAGCCTGGCAGGTTTCCCAATTGGAACTTAATTCCCAGGCTGCTGTGTGTAAGTTTCCCCAGTGGGGTAAAGTGCAGCCCCCAGGACCATTTCAGATTGGGAATATGGCTCAGCAACATGATTAAGCACCCTCTCCCCATGTCTTCATAGGGCCTGTGTGTGCCTGGGAATTAAGGATGAAACTCCCAGAGTGCATTGCTCAGGAGGACCAGGGAAAATATATATGGGGCAAAAGGACTTTGTAATGCACAGGGGCCCTAACTTATACCTTTATCCATTTTTTTTTTTGCAATCAAGTCACAGCTGATTTATGGCAACCCTGTGGGGTCTGCAAAGCAAGAGATGCTCAGAGGTGGTTTGCCATTGCCTGCCTCCACGTTACGACCCTCGTACTTGAAGGTTTCCCATCCAAATAGTAGCCAGGGCTGATCCTGCTTCGCTTTCAAGATCTCACAAGATCAGGCTAATCCAGCATATCCATGTCAGTGCAACTATCCCCATAGGAGAGATAAAACATATATAGGAGATAAAGCTAAGGTTTGCACTTGGGGATACCGTGAAGACAGGGAAGGGAGAAGCCATGCAAATCTCTGCAGTAACCATTCATTTATTATCTTCTTCAGGTTCTAAGATCCCCCCCCCCCCCCCCCGGGTTTCAAGATACTAACTTCCTGGAAAAATAAGACACAAATTTATAAAGCAAGGCAAGAGAGCTACAAAGGTGGCAAGAGCATATTGCCGATCTGAGGGAACAAAATGGGAGCATGTTTATTATTTATTTATCTTATGTTCCAAAAATTTATATCCCCCTTTCTGCCCTCACAAGGGCTACCAAGTTGGCTAGTGAATTAACAACAGACATAATAAAATCGCATCTTAAAACCAACCAGCCAACACATCATTAAAACAATTAAAATCAGAGCTTAAAACACACACACACACACCTACGACATAAAAACAACAGTTAAAAGACTGAGCAGGAGGGAGGGCTCACTGAAGGGAATGCCACATGAAACAAAGTAAGTCTTTACTAGCTGGCGAGAGACAACAACAGAAGGGGACAGGTAAGTCTCCCTGGGGAGAAAGTACCAGAGTTTTGGTGCCACAACCCAGAGGGCACTCTCCCAGGTTGCCACCAGCCTAATGTTAGAAGGTGGGGGCACCTTCAGAAGATGACCATTGTGGTCAATTAGGTTCATAAGAGAGCAGGTGGTCCTTTGGGTATGTTCCTGTCCATTCGTATAGAGCTTTGAAGGTGAGCACCAGTACCTTGAATTGTGCCCCCAAATAGACTGGGGCCCAGTGTAGATGGGCCAAGACTGGAGTCATATGATCCCTACAACCAGGGCTCATTTTGTAGCAGGAGCTCCTTTGCATATTAGGGCACACACCCCTGATGTAGCCAATCCTCTAAGACAGGGGCGGCCAACCTTGCTTAACGTAAGAGCCACATAGAATAAACGTAAGAGCCACATAGAGATGTCTGAGAGCCGCAAGACAGGAACAAATATCACACACACATTTTTATTTTTAAAAATATGCAAATTTGCTTTTTATTAACGTTAAATGGGACTGCCAAAAATAAAAAAAAACGAGGAAAACCTGTTATTGATAATGATATTACTTGTTTGCTAATGATATTGAGAGAGAGAGAGAGAAAGAGAGAGATGGAAAGAAAGAATTAAAGAAGTGGAAAGAAAGAGAGAGAGAGAAACTAGGAAAGCAAATAGATGGGAGGGAGGAGGGAAGGAAGGAAGGAAGGAAGGGAGAAAGAGAGAAAAAGCATGCCTCCCCTTTGCTTCCCCAGCCGCCCTGCCAGGAGCCGCACAATATGTGTGAAAGAGCCACATGTGGCTCCCGAGCCACAGGTTGGCCACCCCTGCTCTAAGAGCTTACAGAGCTCTTCCTACAGGGACTACTGTAAACTCTTGGAGGATTGGCTACATCAGGGGTGTGTGGCCTAATATGCAAAGGAGCTCCTGCTACGAAATGAGCTCTGCCTACAACCATATTTGAAAGATATAACATTAAGCAAGGAGGATATAAGGATTTATGCCATTCACAGGGAGATCCAATAAAGAGTTACTCCAGTCTAAGCCCATTGATTTCAATGAGTATAGACAGGAACAAGTCTGCATGGGAGGGCACTGCAAGTTGCTTTAAACAACTTCAGCATTAAAACAGTAAAAATGACTGTGACTCACTAGATGAAAGTATATAACCAAGACTGGGGGAAAAAATCCATGGTGGGGGCATACTTCTTATAAAGATAACCACCAAGGACTTGAGTATTTGATATAAGAAGATACAACGAGAATCTAATTAGACTTGTTTCTTGAGATCCCCTAATTGTTTTGCTTAGGGTAACAACAGAATCTTAATGTCCCGGGAGCATGTGGGATAGGTTCTTTTGTTTTCATTCTCTCCAGGATGCATTGTGTAGCATCTGCAATCAACAACCCCTCCCTCTGTGGATGCTCTGCTGATATCTAACGGTTAGGAACAGACAGGTCTTTGTGCTTCTCTGACATCTCCACTATCCTCTCAATGGCTCTGGATTTTGGGATTACTGCCTGGTTTTAATAAATTGTAAAAATAAATAAATACAAAGACGGTTAGAAATGTTCAATTGGCTTTGCAGTCGGGGGTTCTAGCAGTAATCGGTGCCAAGAATTTCACTCAAATGGATTCCCAGTGATGTCTCACTATCTGCTTGCTTTAAATGACATTTCCCTCTCATCAAGTGATAACTGTCCCATTTCTCTAATCTTGAATTTCTTGCCCTCTAATTTTTATAAGGCTAAATTAGTGCTCTGTATATCCTGGAAAGTAAGGGGTAGGCTGTGGTCATATAAACTGTTAAGTCGTTACAACTGAGGATACAAATATATTTATATTTGGTGTAGTGGTTTGGTGTAGTGGTTAAGTGCACGGACTCTAATCTGGGAGAACCGGGTTAGATTCCCCACTCCTTCACTTGCAACTGCTGGATGACCTTGGCACAGCTGTCCTTGAAAAAGAGCAGTTTCTGTCAGAGCTCTCTCAGCCCCACCTACCTCACAGACTGTCTGTTGTGGGGAGGGGAAGGGAAAGGAGTTTGTAAGCTGCTCTGAGACTCCCTTGGGTAGTGAAGGGCAGGGTATAAATCCTATCTCTTCCTCCTCCTCCTCCTCCTCTTCTTCGACTTTTTCTTCTTGTTTTTCTATGTATTTAGCAATTTATACTCTGCTTTCCTCCTCATTAGGGAACCCAAATGGCTTACATTTTATCCTCAAAACAACAATCCTGCAAAGTAGGTCATGTGCCTGACCCAACGGTTCCTGTGAGCTTCCATGGCAGATAGGGTTGCTGGGTCCAATGATCACACTGGTGGGGGAGAGGAACTTTCTGGGAGTGGGGGTAGAGTGCTGCAATGTGCTGACATCACACAGAAATGACATCATCACATCGGTGATACTCTGGTTTTTGGGCAAAACTCTATGGTAAAATTGCGCTCAAACCATAAGAGTTTTGCCCAAAAACCAGAGTGTTGCTGTGCCATGTCGCCAACACGATGATGTCACTTCCATGTGACATCAGCACATCATGTTTGGGGGCAGGATTCCCCCCCCCCCCGTTGGCCAGCTGGTTGAAAGTGGGCAGGAGCACAAAAAACCATGTAATCCTCCGCCCACATCTGGGGAATAGCATCCCCAATGGTAGAGTAGGGTTGCCAATCTCCAGGTGGTGGCTGGAGATCTCAATGAAGGAACAGTGGGAAAGCATCTTGAGATGCATCAGGATCCCCCCCCCCCCATTTCCTTCCTGAAAAGCTATTTCTGAAGGTTGTAGGGAGCCACTGGAGCAGGATGTAACTGGGGCAAATAGTCGGCACCCCTCCTCTTTGCGCACCAGCAGGGGACTTCTACCGAGGGCTGTTTGGATCCCAGCCACAGTTTTAAATTCAGTTCAGAAGGTCTCTAGTAAAAAAAAAAACATACTGGAAATTTGATTTTGTTTAGAAACAAACACTTTTTATAGACGACCCGCTTTTCAGTGTGTGTATGTGGGGGGAAATAATGATTTTACAAAATCCTATATGAAGGCCTGAACCAAGGTGATGCTGACTGGCACATTATACATTTTGAGGGCCTGACAGCTTTTTTTGATGACTTCCAGGAAGGCGGCAAAATAATAATATGGAAAGCAACACCCCAATGCATCAAGCTGCCTGCAATAATTACTCCTTTCAAATGACGTCTGTCACTACTGAACAGCAAAGGAACGGCAAAGAAGTTCTGCCAAGCATCAGGGTGGAAATACAAATGCAAACTATAACCACACCTTGGCAAAACAGCTGGCAGCGGGAATAGCAGAGTGACTTTTTACAACCTATGGTCTGAATGATTTTCTTTCAACTGTGAGGCATGGATTAAATTTCCTGAATTTCCCTCCCTTGCATGCAAAACAAGTTAAATGTCTGCTAATCTGTCAGTTGTGGGGATGGCAGACTGGCAGGAAGCCCAAAGAGGGGCTATGTTCCAGGGCTGTGGCTCAGTGGTGGAGCATCTGCTTGGGATGCAGAAGGTTTCACATTCAATCCCCAGTATCTCCAGTTAAGAATCAAGTAGTAGATGATAAGGAAAGACTTTAACCTGAGACCCTGGAGAGTTGCTGCCAGTCTGAGTAGACATAATGACAAGTATAAAGCAGTTTTTTGTGTTCATGTGTTTATACTCATTGACCCATGGCTCCCACATTCCGTACTTATCCCTCTAATGGTGGCACAAAGAACTCTTCATTCTGTGAGAGCCTTTGGTCTGCAGAAAGCTCCTTGTGCCAAAGCAAAGTGCTACCATTAGTGGAATGGATCCAACCCTTAATCCTTCTCCACGGAAGATAATGGCAGTCATTCTGTCATATGGGAACTTGGCAGAGGGGATTTTTGTGTAGCACATGGCTGTGGGGTTCTGTTGTCTAAAGGAACCAGTCGTAGTGAGGTGGGGAACTTGCAAGGTGAAGTGCCCATAAAGCTGCTTGGGTCCAAGAAGGCCCATTCCAATAATGTCTGGTGGCTTAATGATTAGGGCTCTAGCTAGGGTTGCCAACCTCCAGGTGGTGCCTGGAGATCTCCAGGTATTAAAATTGATCTCCAGACTACAGAACTCCATTCCCCTGGCGAAAATGGCTGCTTTGGATGGTGGGCTCTATGGCATTGTAGCCTGCTGATGTCCCTGCTCTCCCTCAAGCACTGTCCTCCACAGGCTGTACCCCCAAAATCTCCAGGTAGTTCCCAACCTGGAACTGGCAACCTTAGCTCCAGCCCATATAGTTGGCACATCTATGATTTCATTGCACCTATGTTTAAAGACCCCCCCCCCCCCAAACACCTACATGTGCTCCAATTGTCCCTGTTTTCCAGGCACCATTCCCGCCAGACCACTTTTCACATTGTCTTCCAATTCTGGCATCTGGGGAAGTCTTTGCAGGATGTATTTTAAAATATTTTATTAGAACTGCCATTCCTGGGTTCACCCCACTTCCTTGAGAAATTAAATCTCTGAGCTGTAGGGTGGAGGGTTGACTGTCCAGATGCTGGGTAGATTGCGGCTGTTCTATAATAACTATAACCAGATCCATTGTGGTTTTTTAAAATGTGACCACTGACAGTTAGCTTGTTGGTACAGCATAAACCAGTGTGCTTGTATCTAAAAAACAACAACAAACCTCTAATCTGTGGTTAACAGGAAGAGAAAAGGCCTATGGTGTGTATCTGGTGGAATGAGTTGGCTGTCATCTTTGGTGTCCCCTTTTTTAATTTGTGAAATGTTGGAAGGTATGCTGCCATGCAAAGGGTGTGCTTCCCTGAGCGGCACGGGAAGCGGCAATGCAGAAATGGCAACTCACAAAGATACATAAAGTCCCAAGAAGTCCCTCTGTAAGCGCTGTCACTTTGCATTAACTCATACTGGGTTGATTTTGCTCTCCTCATTCTGTTCATGGTGAACGCCTCTGTATTTGGCTATCTGCTTCTCCCACTACTTCCATATTAAAACCACATCTAACATCTATGTGTCTAGTTTGGTTAATCTGAGGAGAGTGGGCTGTCCCTGTGGGAGAAGGTCTCTGGGTTTCCAGTGTGTGTGATTTTTTAAAATTGTCTATCAGAGAGAAGCTGAACTGAGAGAGCCAGAGCTGTGCAGTGGTTATAGTACTGGCCTAGAATTTAGGGAAGGGGCCCTATCTCAGTGGTAGAGCATCTAGTTTGCATGTAGAAAGTCTCAGAAGGTTCAGTCCCTGGTTAAAAGTATTAGATAGTAGTTGATGTGAAGACCTCTACCTGAAACCTTGGAGAGCCACTGCCTGTTCGAGTAGACCATACTGATCTTGATAGAACAGCAGTTTAGTTCAGTATAAAGCAACTTCATGTGTTCAGGCTTATAAGGGCAAGCGGGTAGACTTTCCAGTTTCCCGGGGCAGGGAAGACTGGGGCTGGACCAGAGGCTGGACTTTATGGCACTGTACCCCACTGAGGCCCCTGTCCTGCCCAGGCTTCATCCCCAAATCAGGAAGGAAGGAAGGAAGGAAGGAAGTTCAGGCTGGAGTGGCGGGGGGGGGGGGGGGGGGGGAGAGAAGCAGCTCTCTTACTTCAAGCTCTCATACACCTCAACAGAAAGAGAAAGAAAAGAGAAGCGCTGGCAACCGGAGGCCACAGAGGAGTGCTGGTCAACCGCATTGCCAGCCCAAGGCTCCCTGACCTCCTCTGCCTCCATTCTTGCCCACCTCTCCTCCCCAACCTCTGTCTTTCCCACCAACTGGCACACAGGCACACTCTGATCCCAGCTCTGCTACCTCCCCCTCCAGGACCTTAAGGAAAGCTGGGTGCAGCAGCGTCAGTGGGAAGGCGGCTTGGGTTTTGGCAGCAACGGCGGCACCTCTGAAGTTACTCCACTCTGTTGGAAGGTGGGCAGCCACTTTATAGTTAGTGCAGGCAGAGGGGGGCATCCCAGGGTATCTGCAAGGCTGCCGGTGGAGGGTCAGCACGGCCTTCGTGCTCCTGCTGGCCCCGGGAGATGGAAAGTTGGAGGAGAAGGGCCCCGACACCAGTGAAACTTTTAAAGACCCACAGACACAGTTTTCTTGGGTGTAAGCTTTCCAGGGCAAGCAAGTTTCCTACCTTGCTTTCTCTGTGCGCATGCGTGGGAAAGCAGCGAAGCCAGTCTCCACATGCAGCCCCCCAGGACATTCTCAAGCTTAGCAGGAAGAGAGCTACAAAGAGTTAAGTCAAAACCATCGCTGCAATAGATTCTGTGGTTTATTATGCACCTCACAGCATCACTAAGCTTAGCTCATTGGCAAGTCTAATTGGTGCTTTTGGGAGAGCTTCAGCCTATCAAGACTTCTACATCCACAAATGGTAGGTTTTCAGCCAGCCAGAACATTCAGAGGGGGGGCTGTCAGAGAAGCCAAGTCTACTTAGCTTGCTAGCTCTGTTCCTGGAGTTGACAAGAGACAAGATATTACCATATAAATGAGATAAGGTCTTCGATAATTGCTGACTGAAAGTAAAAATCTGAGCTAGGTTGCCTCAGTCCGGAACTATTAAATGTACCTTTCTGTCTTCCATCTTTCCCCCCTAAATCTGTATTATTTTCTCTACGCTATCTGTTCTTCTTCTCTTCTTCTGCCCAGTAGTCAAATCTATACATGCTTAAAAAAACCTGGTCAAACTCTATTAATTTTTAGTTCTGGGATCTCAAGGACATCTTTCAGTTATCGTTGCCTGCCCCCCTGGGAATTGGGATGAGCCTGGGTCAGACTCGCATAGAAGCAAGAAACTGTAATTTAGAGAAATACAGATTTCAATCATACTGAGGATCATTTGTATGATTGTAAAGATACACAACGAACTGAATAGAATCATCCTTGAAGAAATTTTTTTCCCCTGAATCCAAAATATGTTGGGTGATGGTGTTGTAACATTATTAATGTTGTCTTCTCTCATTTGTTCGTGTCAACACTGATGCCCTCTGCTTTTTCTTCCACATGACTCTAGCCATTCTTTTGCCAACCTGATGCCTTTCTGGGATGAACATGTGTCAGATGAGGTGAAGTGTGCCAGCTGTTGCTGCCAAGTTGGCAACCAACACATGGCAACCCTATGAAGTTCCTCCTCATGGGGTTTTCAAGGCAAGAAATGAGCAGAGGCAGTTTCCCACTGCCTTCCTCTGTTTCGCCCTAGTCTTCCTTGGTGGTTTCCCATCCAAGAAGAAGAAGAATTAGATTTATACCCCGCCCTTCACTCATAGTCTCAGACCAGTTTACAATCTCCTTCCTTTCCTCTCCCTACAACAGACACCCTGTGAGGTAGGTGGGGCTGAGAGAGCTCTGAGACAACTGCTCTTGAGAGAACAGCTCTGAGAGAACTGTGGCTGACCCAAGGTCACCCAGCTGGCTTCATGTCGAGGAGTGGAGAATCAAACCTGGTTCTACAGATTAGAGTTTGCCGCTCTTAACCACTACACCGGATTGGCTATCTGACCCTCCTTAGCTTCTGCGCTCTGACAAGAGCAGGCTAGTTTGACCTATTAATTCTGCTACATGAGCCAGACACCCCCTACTATTTCTAGTCTTGTGAGTAGGGTTGCAACTCAACCGGAGGCAAAAAACCCCGCAATTGTCTCTTTAATAAAGGCATAATGGGATGTCATTTACCAGGTGTTGTTGTTTACCTCAATGGCATTGAAAGCTTCAGTGGCTCATTTCAACGCATTACCATTCAACATTAACAACCAACACACAAACATTTCAATGCACTGACATTAACAGAACATTTTTCTCAGCCCAAGCTGTTGGCAACTATGCCTGCATATCCCATTGGCTTACAGTTGCCAACAGGCCTGGAGAAAAAATGGCCTGCCCTTTTAATTCACGATCATTGTATGGAAAGCTGAAGCTTTTCCTAGCGTAGAGTCCTATAGCATCCTATTAAATCACTCTTGAAGGGACAGGACATTTTGTCTCCAGGCAGTTAGCAACCCTGCCTTGGCTGTGTGGCTAGAGGGTTGCCCTGCAGTGTGTGAAGTGTGAGGTTCTGATCCTGCCTTCTCCTTCTGACTGCAGAGATGCTGTGGCTCAGCTTAAGTCACATTTACTTTTAAGGAGAAAGGCATCACCACAATAAATACATTTTGGTATCCATTAAAGTTTGGAAAGGTGTCAGCAGGAATATGATGGATAGAACAAAACATGACATTAAAGAAGTGATAGGCTGATGTTACCCTGACCTGGATGGCCCAGATTAGCCTGGTCTCTTTACATTTCAGAAGCTAGTTAGGATCAGACCTGGTTAGCGCTTGGAAGGGAGACCACCGAGGGTGTCCAGAGTTGCTACACAGGGGCAGGCAATAACAAACTACTTGTGATAGTCTCTTGCCTTGAAAACCCTGTGGGGTTGCCATAAGTCAGCTGTGAGTTGATGTCACTTTCCACTCTGATCTGGATAGCCCAGACTAGCCCAATGTCATCAGATCTTGGAAGCTAATCAGGGTCAGTCCTGGTTTGTATTTGGATGGGAGACCACCAAGGAAGACCAGGGTCTCCATGCAGAGGCAGGCAATGGCAAACCACCTCTGAACATCTCTTGCCTTGAAAACTCTATGGGATCGCCATAAATTGACTGGGATTTGACCACAGGTGGAAAAAAAAGGATAATGCTTGTCTCCGAGGAGCCCTCAGTTAACTATTTAATGGAATTAACACCAGTTTGAGCAGCAGCCGAGATGGTCAGAAAATCAGCTCTTGCTGCTAGGCTTGCCAAACAGGCCTGCAGGGAAAAAAATGCCCTGTCTCTTTAATAAAGATGTATGCTGAAATGGCATGGAGGTAAATAACATCACCTAGAAATCACATTCCATTTGGCCTCTGTTAAAGGGACAGGACAACCCCCCCCCCCCCGGGGCAGTCGGCAACCATCCTCGTTGCAGTTGATTAAAAAAAACAAAAAGGGAAATGATGGAATCATTATTTGGGAATAAAGCTAAGAAAACACAAAGAACTCATCGAGTATGAATCACTGGGTGGGCGAGTTGATGACTGGGTGGGTGGTTGGGTGGGATATTGGCACAAAGACACTGAAGGAGAGAACATCTGAGGGCATGAAAAAAGCAAAAGTTGAAACAGAGGCAGTGTGTGAAAGAATATGGAAGAGTCCAATTAATATTTCAGGAGTCCTATTTAAAAATTATGTTATTACAATGCTTGAGGCATTAAAATTTGCCAGGCTGACTATTATGGGAAATCCGTGTGGTTTAAGCACTCTGTAATCATGGAGAATTCATGGAAATTTAAGAGAACTGATATATTATACATTGGAATTAAACAAAAAATTACTGTCTATAAATAGAGAGGGAGCTAGGAAAGCGGTCAGCCGTCCTGTGATTTCTTGATACTCTCCCCTCCCGATAATCCACAAACAGGGACACTGGATACCTTGAACACCCTTTTTTTGCCAGTTTGGTGTAGTGGTTAAGTGGGCGGACTCTAATCTGGGAGAACCGGGTTTGATTCCCCACTCCTCCACTTGCACCTGCTGGATGACCTTGGGCAAGCCATAGCTCTGTACCAGCTGTTCTCTCAATGACAGTTGTCTCAGCACTCTCTCAGCCCCACCTACCTCACAGGGTGTCCGTTGTGGGGAGGGGAGGGAAAGGTGTTTGTAAGCCGCTCTGAGACTCCAAGTGAGTGAACAGCGGGATATAAATCCAATCTCTTCTTCTTCTTCTTCTTCTTCTTCTTCTTCTTCTTCCAGCAAAAGATCATTTGTTTACTCTGACATAGCCCGTCCTGTATTCGTTGCAGGATGCATTTGTAAATGAATCACAGAAGTTTCTTTTTTTTTGAGTTTGAGAAAGTTTGACCTTGCAAGGGAGACATAATAAACACAGGAAATGAGCTCAAAATGTACCTAATTAGCTGGAGAGTGCAACAGTGCAAGCAGTTTGATACACAGAGACAATGTTCATGTACTCATATTTATATGCATGAGCCAGTCAGGTGTAGTGGTTTAGTGTGTGGATTCTGATCTGGGAGAACCGGATTTGATTCCCCACTCCTCCACTTGCAGCTGCTGGATGACCTTAGGCAAGCCATTGTTCTGTCAGAGCTGCTCTTGAAAGAGCAGTTCTTGAAAGAGCTCTCTCAGCCCCACTTGCTTCACAAGGTGTCTGTTGTGGGGAGGGGAAAGGAAAGGAGTTTGTAAACTGCTCTGAGACTCCAAGTGAAGGACGGAGTATAAATCCAATCTCTTCTTCTCTTCTTTTTCGTTACAATCAAGATGCAACTAGTTCCCCATACTATGAGCTTACCTTCTCTAGCATCAGAAACTGGAGAGGGGGTCTGAAAGCATATGACACATAGACAAACACGTGTTCACACTGAATTAGAGTATTGGTCGATCAAGGCCAGTTCTGTCTACTCTGGCTGGCAACAGCACTCCAGTGTCTCAAGTGGAGGTCTTTCATATCACCTCCTATCTGATCCTTTCCATGTACCGACGGCCTAACACACCCTGCTTGGCCTATTAGATGCTCTATCTGGCTAGGCGCTGGAACACCCCGGGCTACTAGTCCTGGGAGATTTCAACATCCATGTCAATGATGCAGCATCCTCTCAGGCCAGGGACCTAGTGTCATCCATGGAGGCTCTGGGACTCTCCCAATTTGTGTCGACACCCACACACCAAGCAGGCCACATGCTGAATTTGATTTTGGGGATGGAAATAAATGTGGATCTGGTGGTCAGACTACTTTGCTCTGAAGGTCCAGCTAGGTGCGCCAAACCCTCCCTGTTTAGGTGGCAAGTGTATTTATGCTCACCCGCTGAGCCAAATGGCTCCTAATCAGTTTCAGGATGCTCTGCGGGATCTGATGCCCCCTGATGGTTCATTAGAGGTACAGGTGGAGGACTGGCATGGCCAGCTCTCCTAAGCCATTGACAAAATCACCCCGCCCCCGTGCCCTCTCTGCCCTCCGGCCAAAGCAGCCCTGTGGTACCCCCCGGAGCTGAAGAGGATGAAGTGAGAGCTGAGACAGCTAGAGAGAGTATGGCGGTGTACTCATGATAAAGCAGCAAGAACATCTTATAGAACATTTATGAAAGTCTATGAGATAGCAGTGAAGTCCACTAAGAGAGAGTTCTATGTGGCTTCCCTTGCATCTGCGAATTCGCACCTGGCCCAATTGTTTAGAATGATTTGGTCATTAACTACATTGCCACGAGGCAAACAAAATGGTAGGGAATTGGCTATTGGCTGTGAGGCATTTGTGGACTATTTCGCAGATAAAGTCGTCGCTCTGCCAGGATCTCCCAACCACAGTTAATACAGTAAAGAAAATTGTCTGTCCTCAGGTCCAGTGTTGGACCACTTCAACCAACTGTCTCAGGAGGATGTTGACAAGATCCTAACAGCTGTGAAGCCTACCACTTTGCCTCCTTGACCTGTGCCCATCCTGGCTGGTTAAAGCCTATAGGGATGGTATTCAGTTCCCCATGGGAGAAATTATTAACTTGTCCCTTTCATCTGGAACATTCTTGGCAGGACTGAGTTCATTCACTCTTGAAGAAACCATAATTGGACCTAGGGTTGCCAAGTCTGGTTTGGAAAATACCTGGAGACTTTGGGGGTGGGTCCAGGAGAGGGTGGGGTTTGGGGAGGAGAGAGGCGTCAGCATAGTACAATGCCATAGAGTCCCCCCTTCAAAGCAGCCATTTTCTCCAGGGGAACTGATCTCTGTCAACTGGAGATCAGTTGTAAAAGTGGGAGATCCCCAGGCCTCACCTGGAGGCTGGCAGCCCTAATTGGACCCCATGGTCCTGGCCAACTACTACCCAGGCTCAAATTTACCTTTTCTGGGTAAGGTAATTGAGAGGGCAATGGCTGAACAGTTTCAGGCTTTCTTGGATGACGCATCCATTCTTGAGCTATTCCAGTCCAGTTTCCACCCAGACCATGGGACGGAGACCTCGTTGGTTGCCCTCATGGATTACCTCCAGAGACACCTGGATCAGGGTGGGTCGGCGCTGCTGTTGCTGTTAGAACTAACAGTGGTATTTGACATGGTCAATTACAATCTTAGGACCCACCGCCTCACTGACATAGGATTTCGGGGGACTGCCTTACAGTGGTTTCCCTCCTTTCTGTGTGGTCAGGGACAGAGGGTGGCACTTGGCAACCCCAAGTCTACGGTGTTTTCTAGGCAAGAGATGAGCAGAGGTGGTTTGCCATTGCCTTCCTTTGCATAGCAACTCTGGACTTCCTTTTTGATCTTTCATCTAACTACTAGGCATGGCCAAGCTGGCTTTGCTTCCAGCTTCAGATGACATCAGGTTAGGCTGGGCTATCAGGCTGCTAAGGGGAGTTATGTCCTTCCAAGTCCATTGAAGTCTTATGACTGTATCATTAGCAGTCATGATAGACCATAAAAACAGCTAAAAAAAAGAGAGGACCTCTCAGTTAAAAGCCTGAGTAGGAAAATAAATGCTTTGAATTGGTGCCTAAAGGAGAATAGGGGTCAGATGAAACTTTGGGGGGGCATTCCAAAGGTGAGGCGCCACCACTGAAAACAGCTCGCCTCTGGCCACCTTCCATTTTTACCTCTGCAAGCGGGCCTCGTAAAAACATCAGTCTAAGTGTTATTTTGGAAATATGCCATCACACTTCTTTAAGAGATGTGGCTATTCAGTATAATGTTATTTTCCCAACAGAGATAGAAGATTCTGAGACTTGTCTATTTTTAAATTGTTTTCAATCTCTTCTTCAAAGTCCCTTTTAGATCTGTTCCTTCCATTACCTTTATCAGAGAATTTTCTTTTAAGAAATGTCAAGATCTGAGCGCTGAACAAAGAATCCCCCTTCACATCTATAGCTGCTGTACGAGTTAAAAACGGGCGCCAGTCTTATTAATGAAGGAAAGCTGACTGGTACTTGAATAGGGTAGAGAGAACTTTGCTGGTTGAAAGTCAGCGCGGAACCTGGAAATATGTCACAGAGCATGTCTTTAATTGTCATCTGCCACGGTGCTTCTCTGCTGCCTCTGTAACCCCAGTGGAGCCACAGAGATGGTGTGATGTAACAACTGAGGTGCATAATCTCAGGTGCCAATTTTACTTCCACCAAGATTTTGCTAGGGAGCCTTAGGGATTTACAGGGCTGGATGGTTGTTTATTCAGTGCCATCCAATCCCCCTCCTTACCACAGCTCCCATTCTCACACAGCTTTTGACTATTCAGGTCTCATGTGAAGGGCTATTTGGGGTAGCAGAGGGCTCAAGGCACATGTCACAGTGGGATTTACCTGGTGCATGCTGCAGAGAAACAAGAGTACACACGAAGCCTTTTTGTCTTTGCAAAACTAATATGAGTCCTTTATTTTTTAAAAAAATATTTGATTAAGTTTACATTACAAAACAAAACATAAATTACAATCTACAACAATCTCTAAATCATATATAAATACATAGTTAATCATCTATAATCACCTACTACAATTTTCTATAATCTCCAGATTGTATCTTAAATAAAAACATATATTTCCTTTCTTTTAATTTATTAAGGGCAATGTACAATTTAAGAAGAATATTCCTACAAAATTTAAAATGTTAGCATTATTATAGGACTTAGAATGTATGGAACTTTGTACTTTACTGCTCCTGTATTCTGGTTTTTTTTGTTGTTGTTCCTTTAAGCTATGCAAATATTTTATCCTACTAAGTCACTGCTTAGCTTGTTATTCTGAAAAACTCCAGACAACAGAGTTTCTGGAGAAAATAACTGATTTGGAGGGTGGACTCAATCGCCTTCTGTTCAGCTGAGGCCTCTCCCCTACCCAAACTCTGGGAGCTAGCATAGATTTGCTACTATGGTCCCATGACCCATTCCAGTCAGTGTCCTGTCTGCAGCATTCTGAACCAATTGAAGTTCCTGGATACTTTTCAAGGCAGCCCCTGTAGAGCACATTGCAGTAACCTAATCTACATGTTACCAGGGCATGTACCAATGCTCCCTCTAAGCTGTGGAGTCTTGTGTGCAAAAATTCTACTTTGTGAGTGGCTGGCATTAAAGTTGTGAGCGAGCGATTTGGCTACTGCGTAAATTAGTTTGCTCTGGAGCCATCCTTCCTGAGCTAAGACAAAAATTTGTGAGCCGGAGGCTAAAAACCTGTGAGCTAGTTCACACCAACTCAACTTAGAGGGAACACTGGCACGTACCACTGTGGCCAGACCTTTTCTGTTCAGAAAACAGCAGTAAGCTTCAGTTTATTAACCTGCATCCACCCTGCCTCTAGGCAACAATCCAGGTTTTGTAGAGCCTCCATGGGATCTGCCGCAAGTGTGAGACAGAGCTGCCATCAGCATGTCAGTGACAGTGCAAATCTCTGAATGACTTCACCCAGAGTTTTCCTGTGAAGGTTGAAATGCATGGGGGCAAGATGGAGCCTTATGAGACTCCAAAAGCCAGAGGCCAGGAAACTAAGCAACAGCCCCCAGCACTAACTTCTGAAAACTATTCTCCAGGTAGGACTGAAAACACTATAAAATGATGCCTCCCAGTCCTAGCCTGGAAAAGCAGCCCAGAAGGATACCATGACAGATAGTATTGAAAGCTGCTGTGAAGTCCGTGAGAATCAACAGAGTTGCACTTGCTCCTTCCATTTCACGGTGTCAGTCATCCACCAGGGCAACCAAGACTGTTTCAGTCCCATAAGCTAAAATCAGACTGAAAAGGATCCAAACAATCCACTTCATTCAGGAATCCTTGAAGTTATCCATCCATTCTATCACTTTGCTCAAGAATGGAACATTTGAGATTATTCAATAATTCAATTTTCCTGGGACCAGAGGAAGTTTCTTTAGTAATGGATGCACTGCAGCATGTTTCTAGGTTGGGGTAACCACTCCCTCTCTCAAGGAGGCATTAACTATCTGGCACCCAGCAGGTGACGGGGAGCAGGGGCACAAAGGGTGCTGGCATCACACATGGCATGATGTCACTTTGAGGGAAAACTGGAAGAGACATCAGTGTAAGAACTACCAGAAACCCTATGGTAAAGCCATATGGGATGGCCCCGTCCACTTCCCTCCCTCAGAGGAAAGATTTTCTCTCAAATTTTCTTTCCCTTTACTGACTGAGCTGCCATAGTAATGTGGTTTTTTCTTTGCTGAAGAATTCTGGCTGTCCCACCCTGTCAAAGTACGATATTTTGGCTGCTGGCTCAGCCCAGGAACCTGAGGGAAGGATCGGGAGTGCCTTTTAACTTAAACAATTTAAATGGCACTCGAGGCGTTTTGAAATTCAAAAATAACAAAATATTTTCTTTAACATAGAGGGGAAAGGTCAGGCGAAATCAGGGGTTGAAATTTCTGAGGTAAAACCAGTACATGCACGGACTTTAGTACTTATGTTTTAGGCTAATGAGAGTTTCTTAAGCTATTCACCATTACTTAAATCTTTGTGTTGAGAGGCTTTTGTTCCAGTGTTTTCCCCAAACACTCCAGCACACTTTATTTGAGTATTAGCTAACTCTTTTGGTTTCCAGAAGGCTGGTACACTCTTTCCAGTACCCACACCCTTTCTCTTGAAACACACCACTACTCATCTTGAGTTATTAACTGACTTTTTCTACAGGCAGTTCCTAACCCCACCAGACCAGGGATCTCTCCACTCTTCAGAGCTAACTACCTGTTTACACTGGGTAGTGAAATTCTCCTCTCACTAGAAGATCTATCCCCTTTCTTTGGCCTGAATGGGAGTCTTTGCTTGCTTCCCAAACTTCCTTGCCAATTTTCCCCCAGTGCTCCATCTGTGTAAAACTGCTCTCAGCTAAGGCTGAAATCAGACTCAACTCAGTCAAGGCACAAATCTGACTGACTCCCTCCTCAGCATCCAGTTCAGAAGTCTTTCTCTGTTCAGCTGATGCTAACCAATCAGATCTTTTGGAACAGTCTGTCACTCATGGGTCTCCGGCTTGGTGAAGAATTAACCCTTCACAGTCCTTTATCTGTTTACACAACACTTCTAAGCTTTTAAAAGTGCAGTTCATCACACCATAGTTTCCAGCAATAGTTTTCAGTGATGCCATTCCATGCACAATACTGGGGATTACAAAAAAACCCTCACAGTTCTCCCAGTACCCAAATGAGCAGCTATGGGAAGAGCAGGTTGCCAGTGGAAGTTCTCCAGCCATAGCAGGAGACCTGGCAACCCTGCTTACAATCATGTGATAGGCTTCATCTCTCTTGCAGTTCACTGTTTCTGGATAAGGATTAAGCCAATGCATTCTTGTTTACCATATAACCACACAACTTCATCATTCCTGCTACACGCATAGCAACAGAGGGCAGATTTAAGTAGACTGACATGGTCAGTCTTCCAAGTATTTCAGCCATCAACTTTCATTTGACCTAAAAGGAAATCTTCACCAAAATAGTCAATGGCTAAACAAGCTGGCTCTGCAGCAGATATTCCATGATCCCACGGAGCAAAACAGAAGAACAACCTTCTGAGGTGTTGACGTTTAAGAATTCAGTCCAATTGAAGAGTACGGAACATTTTACAAAATGACCCCTTCAGGCTGTTCCAGAACACTGGGGAATCCTAAACTCATCTAGCAAGTTATTTGTGACAGTTTCCTTTAAAGCATAAAATGTGTTGATCAGAGAGCATTGCTTGCCCTTGAGACAAAAGCTCCTCTTTCTGTTTAAATATAGAACTGTAAATAAAAAGAGTTGGCTTCGCAGATTCCTCCTACAGTGATAACAGTGAGGATCAGCGAGTTGGGGGGTATTTTTAGTGCTCGCAGAGGGAGTTCTCAAACTTGTCAAGGTAGCAGGATGAAAAAAGTAATCATTCCACATTTGGACAGGCCTCACAGGTTGCAAACTGATCTTTGCCAGAGGATTTTCACTGCTTGCCAGATAATGCACCTCCAAGCTCTGCAGAAATCTGAAGGCCAGAGACATTTGTTCCGAAGATAACCTGTAGTGTTTCTAATGCATTTTGTGGCATATATGGTGTACATCTCCCGGAGTGTGAGATAATCTAACATGGCACACTGAGTTATAAATAGAGCGATGAGATCTTGCAAAAACCTGCCTAGCAGGCAAGCTCACTGTCTGTTTCTTCCCCCACTTCTTCCCCCCCCCCGCGCCACGCTTCTTTGTCTGAAATGTTTTCTTAGCTGAAGTTCTCCCCCTTGAGCCTGCTCTTCAAGTCTTTGAGATTGTAGTAGGATGGACTTTCCCTCCTTCCCACATACTTTTCCAGCACCATATAAAATTATGAATGGCGAAAAGCTAAGGACATTGTTGGCCAGCCGTTGTTATAGAAGGGTGGATTCAAAGGACGTTTTGCCTGATACGCTTGAGCCATTTACATTCTGTATGTGCCAGAGCAGAGGTAGGAAAGGCATATCCTACACCTGGGTTCACAATTTCAGGGCATCTGGTCAAAGGAGGGGTAGAATTCAGCTCTGTTTTAGTTTCAGCTCTATGTTCAGATTTCTGAAATCCAAACCCAATTACATTGTTGACTGGATGCCCCTTTCCTCTTGCTTGAATTGTCACATGCTGTGTGATCCACCTCGAGTCCCAGTGAGAAAGACAGACCATACATGATATAAATAAATCTTTAAAAATCAACATTTGTTGTGGAGATATTTCTGCACATCCATCTGTCAATCCATCCACACATCCACCATAGAGTTCACAGGAAAGATGGGGGAAACTCAGCTGGTGCACTTTACCAAAAAGCTGTAGGGAAGTACGAATAAATAATGAATCCAGCAGCATCCGAGCTGGGAGCCACTCTCTGTGTGTAAGGGACTTGGAGCTCAGACACTAATCCTTGTTGGGAACTGAGGATTCTGTCCCTATTTAGACTGGGGGATTTTGGAGAGGATACAAACCTGGAACAGGTGAAATGATTCCACGTGAAAATGCTCCACAGTTGGCATGGAGGAGCCTTGTTCTGATCTAGTAAGATTATTCTGCCCACTGTTGAGCACTGGTAGCTAGTCCTTGCATACCGAGAATTAGGCGAACGATTCCCCAATGAGTGGATGTGATTTCCAGATAGACTTCAGTCCCCCCCCCTGCCACCAACTTTCTTTTTAGCTACTGACCAGTGGCTGTGAGAATTAGAAAATACAGAGAAGAGAATTCTAGCACAGTTCCTCCTTTTAGGAGGGACATAGGCAGGGGAAAACAGTACAGATTTCCCTTCCACCAAGAATTACTTCTCTGCCTACTCAGAGACCTGGTCCATAGATATGGTGGGGCTATTGGGGGCTCTGCCCCCTCCCTTAAAGGGATAGCCCCACAAGATTTTTTAAAAATTTTTTTAAAAAATAATTTAAAAAACATTTTAAAAGGTGCACCACAGCCAGCTACATGCCAAACAGACGTTCTGCATGCCACCGGAAGCACCGGTAGTGACCCAAGGAAGCGCCCCAGGCACTCCACATTATTGTTGCTCTCCTCCAGCATCTTGCACATGCCAGCCACTTGCTGCAGGCTGAAGTTGAGCAGCGGCAGCTGGAACATGGAGGTGGCAGCCCCAGCCCAGCCAGGCATCCCTGGCAAGGCATCTCTGACCCAACTCAAGGCTCTTTGTAGTGGTTGTGGCACCCGGGGCCCCTGCACCAGGACCAGCTAACCCAAGCACCTCCTCCTCCTGCTGCTGCTTGCCTCCCTGGAGCCTGGACTGAGTGCAACAGCTGGTGCAGTAAAGGAGAAGAAGGAGGGCAAAAAGGTTACATGGTCCCGGGGCACACCAAAGCAAAGGGCTGTTGCGGAGAGCGCTCCTACACTCAGGTGCCTGCAGAAAGAAAGCGGCCGCCTCAAGTTTGTGTGGAGGGGGAGAAGGAGGAGGAAGAAGAGGATTGTGTGAATGGAGGAGGGGGAGGAAGGCTGGGAGAATAGAGGGAAGTTGTTATTTACAAACAATATTATTTATTTGAAAAATAATGGCAGCCCCACCAAAAAAAAAATTGCCCCACAAGCCACAAAGTCCTGGCTACAGGCCTGTCCGAGACTATTTCCAGTAAGAATTGTCTCTGCATATATTGGCTGAAACCTTGGAACTTCCACAACCAAAATTAACTCACGGCAGGCCCAAGGCATGAAAAACTGAGTCCCTGTCAAATATTTACCATCCTAGTTAAGTGGAAAACATCACAAAAGTAATAGTAGTGTGCAGTGTTCCCTCTAAGCTGAGTTAGTGTGAGCTAGCTCACAGTCTTTTAGCCTCTGGCTCACACATTTTTGTCTTAGCTCAGGAAGGGTGGCTCCAGCACCAACTAATCTATGTAGTAGCTCACAACTTTAATGCCAGTAGCTCACGAAGAAGAATTTTTGCTCACAAGACTCCACAGCTTAGAGGGAACATTGGTAGTGTGTAGGCTTGCCAACCTCCAGGTGAGAACAGGAGCTCTTCCAGAGTTAAAACTGGAGGGTAGAGACTCTGTGACATTCCCTGCTGAGGTCCATCCGCTCTCCAAACACTGCCCGCCTCAGGCTCCACCTCCAAATCTCTAGGAATTTCCCAGCCCCGAGTTGGCAACCCCGGTACTGGAGGTGTTTGGCTGGATTAACAAATGGTAACATTACAGCTACGTGAGAACACACTGAATCCAAAAAGCTGCTTTTCACTCCCCCACTCCCCGGATTTTGGTTTTGTTTCCTCTCGCATTGCTTGCAGAGCAGTGGACTGCCTTTCTTTCTTTCTTTCTTTCTTTCTTTCTTTCTTTCTTTCTTTCTTTCTTTCTTTCTTTCTTTCTTTCTTTCTTTCTTTCTTTTTGCTGTAAATATGATACAAAACATTGATGCTGGCATAATTTACATCTGAGTTCATTCTTTTAAATCCAAAGATGCTTAAGATGCAGCCTGGAGCACCACAGGTTTGAAAAAGCAATGTTGTTTCTCAAGGCAGTGCGCACAAACTCCACTCTCACAAACGAAAGTCAAAGAAATAGACGGCTGGTTTAGAAAGGTAACAGATCCCTGGCTTGTTTGGCTACAGATATGCCAAGTACAAAGGTACTAATGGAGTTATGCCCTGCCTCCAGCATGGAAAGCTCTTTTCTGTTTCACAGCTGCTAAGGCTGAGCGGCTGAATGCTAAGCATGAGAAGCATTTTGTATGTACATCAGTGATGGGTTACATGCTCGTTTAAACCCCCCCCCCCCATTACAACTATGTCATAAAACAAAAAGCCAGTCACAAAACTGGTGCGGATTCACACATTACGAAATACACAGGTTGGGTCTGGCACCCAAACCTGTCTAACAGTCAGACATGCGTTGTGGGTTCTCCTCCCTAAGTATGGGGGATCTGAACACTGGATTAAAAGGCTGGATTGATGCCTACTTTGGGATGAGGTGGTTGAGTCCTGGGATGAAAGAATGTGATATGATACCAGGTTGCAGGTGGTACTTTGGTGTGTTTTAGTGCATGCGCAGTGACAGTGAAGCCAAAGAGATGGCAGAACATGCGCTCATGGAACGTGTTACAGAATCTCCCACGACACAAGAAGGGTTCTGGGAGATGACCAGGAGTTCCTCGATGAAGAAGTTGATGTAGGTAGGTAGGTATGATTTTTATTGCACGAGGCCAAAGGCCATAACAATATAGAAGAAGAAGAAGTGAAGAGATTGGATTTATACCCCGCCCTTCACTACCCAAAGGAGTCTCAGAGTGGTTTACAAACTCCTTTCCCTTCCCCTCCCCACAACAGACACCCTGTGAGGTAGGTGAGGCTGAGAGAGCTCTGATAGATACTGATCTTTTTTCAAGAACAGCTCTGCCAGAACTACGGCTTGCCCAAGGTCATCCAGCAGGTGCAAGTGGAGGAGTGGGGAATCAAACCCGATTCTCCCAGATTAGAGTCCACGCACTTAACCACTACACCAAACTGGCTTACAGTTGGTGTATAATAATAGCTGCCTGAGCAGTAAAAAATATTACAGTAAAAATACAACCAGGTTAAAAACAATGTTAAAATTTTCAGGCCCAGGATATACTGTAGAATACAGCATGTTGAACATCAGGGCGAAAGTTTTGCACACATCTTATTGGTCAGAAATTGATGCAGAAATGGTAGAAAATTTCAAAACAGCCATTCTGGATGTCTGTTTCTAAGAGAGTGAAGTTACTGTGTGTAGTACATGGAGACAGGGTGGGTGGGTAGATAGAGAGTTTCATTCCAAAAAAGACTGCTGTTGAGGAAAATGTAATTATAATTCCGGATCTGGGCTTTAGGGGAAGGATTTTTCTGTGATTACTTATTTTCGGGTAGGATATTACCATTTCAGGATTCAAATCTGTGGTTTTTTGGCATTCAGGACCATTGTTTTCAATAGGGAAAGCACCTGAGGGGCTCTGGGGCAACTGTTGATAAAGACAATGCCACCAAATTTGTTCTCAGCACAGTCCTGAGAATCACTTTTACAGACCCCCAAAGTAGATGCCTCACAGCACACTCTCTGTGCTGATTCCTAAAATGGCAGGAGCAGCAGAGATCTGGTCAGCCATGGCATTAAAAAGTCTGCATTTTTCTACTCTTTTTACTGGCTGACAATAAAAAAATTCTTACCTTTCCACTGAAAACTCTGCATTTGTCATCCTTCCTTTTTGTGGCCTGTTCATTTCCTTTCATAAAGTAAAGGTGGCCTTCTTGGAAGATGCCCCCCCCCAACCCTTTCTGTCCTTCTACCATTATGAGGATGTACTAAAATGAATGGCAAGAGTGCCTACTTGGAACCATGGGAGAGGCCTGACAGCCCAATGGATATAATGGAAGCCAAGGCTGCCAAATGACTTGCATAGAAATAGGTTACAGCATGCAAAAGTTGCAATGAAAATGTGGAACAAAACCTGCCCTGGGCCTGGAATGACAGCCTCTAGAGTGGAATGACAGTCCCTGTAAGTAGAATGACAGTCCCTGGTCCCAGATACATTGCTCTGGGATTGGAATGACAGTTCCCAGAGCTCTTGGGACTGGGATCAGTGTTCCAGGCTCTGTCATTCCTACGGTTGCCAGCCTCCAGATGGGGCCTGGGGATCTCCCGCTTTTACAATTGATCTCCAGCTGACAGAGATCAGCTCCCCTGGAGAAAATGGCTGCTTTGATGGGTGGACTCTATGGCATTGTACCCTGCTGAGGCCCCTCCCCTCCCCAAACCCCACCCTCTCCCAGATCCACCCCCAAAGTCTCCAGGTATTTTCCAACCCAGACCTGGCAACCCTAGTCATTCCACTGGGGGGGGTGTCATTCCAGTTCCATAGCAGTCTATCTGGGCCCAGGGATCATCATTCCACTTTGGTTGCTGTCATTTCAGGCCCAGGCCTAGTTTCTCTTCCACATTTTAATTGCAACTCTTATGTGCTGCAATGTATTCCAATGGAAACCACACAAGTCAATTGGCATTCCGGGCTCCCAATATATCCAATGGGCCTTCCAGCAGCAGGCCTCTCCCATTGTTCCTAACAGGCATTCTTTTCATTCATTTCAGTGCATCCCTTCCTTCACGGAACTTCTCTCCCCTTCCCATTGATGTGATATCAGTTCCTTTGGGGGATTTTCAGGGAGGCCGCAGTGCCTGTTTTTCAGCCAAACGACACCCAAATTGCTGCAGAGTGGGTGCTGCCTGTCCTTTAAAGAACCCCTCAAGTTTAAACCAAGAGTTAGAATTCCATGGGCCCCTGAACAGGCTACCCCCAGCCCCACACAAAGCAAAAAGTGGGGGGAGAACATCAGCTGTCAGCTGCTTCTCTTCAAAGGTGATTGGTTTGGGATTCTGTGTGCTCCTCCCGTGCAAGCATCTGATTGGAAGGGGAAAATGCCCATGAAATCAGTGTAATCAAGAAAAAGATCAAGTTTCCACCTAGTAAGCACACAAACTTTTTAAAAAAAGATTGTTTTAAGGGAGTTTCATTATACCAGCAACCCTGTATTTGTATTACCATTTTGGGACATCACTATACCAACCTGAACCAGCAATTTCGGTGTATATTTTTGGCTCGGCTGCTTCGACATTCCCATACATTGTAGTATCATGTTCAGACAAGGATGCCAACCTCAAGCTGTGTGCATGTGTGTGTGTGAAATCCTCCTGGGATTACAACTGATCTCTGGACCACAGAGATCAGTCACCCTGAACCAAATGTCAGCGTTAGAGGGTGGACTGTATAGTGTACCATTGAATCTAGGAGAAACTGAAGTCCTAGAGTGGTGACAGAGGCTGGATGCTCTAAGACTTCCATTTCTCACATGGTATGCCCTAAAGACTTGGAATGAGAAACTGACTGATTGTCCATAAAGAGACTAAAAGCTAGATACCAGTTGAGGACTGAGAGAGGGATGCTATTACCTGGTCCTTCTATGGGTCTTCAGAATGGATTTTACTCCTTAACACTGAGTAAAATATGAAGAGGATTCTGAGAGATTGCTTAGGTTGAGTGGAAGATAACTTGATAGCAGCCAGTTACCAGTTCAAATATTTAGTATCAAAGGGTCAACAGTATGACATATAGAGCACTCACACACAGAAAGAGAAGCTTAAAGGTGATGTAAGCTGGGAGAAAACAGATCAAGATGGGTAGCTGTAACAGTAGAAAAGAACAAGAGTCCAGTAGCACCTTAAAGACTAACAAAAATTGTCTGTAACAGTAGAAAAGAACAAGAGTCCAGTAGCCCCTCAAAGACTAACAAAAATTGTGTCAGATACTGAAGAAGACACAGAGGATTCTGAAGAAGGGAGCAGTGGATTTAAGAAAGCTCACACCCTGACACAAATTTTGTTAGTCTTTAAGGTACTACTAGACTCTTGCTCTTTTCTACTGGGAGAAAACAATGAGGGAAGTCACAATGAGCAAGGAGAGGAGCTAGAGGAGCTGATCTTTAACTAGGACCTGACTCTATAGGATGTGACATCACAGGATGTGATATCATTTTTAAGTATTGAGTGGGAGGCGATGAATTCAAACAAACAGGCTTTTATTCAGTGACATTGTTCAGCTCAAAAGACAGCTCTATGAGAGCAGCACTTTCATTTATACTGTTCCAACACATAACTTTCAACAATGTAACTATATACAAGCAATACTATTGGACCCAAGCAGGGCTCAGTGATTGGGTATCTAGATTGGCTTCAGGACCAATGGGAGTCTTTATAATCAGCCAATAGGAATTGGAGCTTTAGGATACCAGAGCCCTTTTCAAGCTATTACTGCTTCATATTCTAAACAAAGACAACAATCATATTTCCATTAAACTCATTCCCCTCTCCAAACTCTGTCCTCTGCAGTCACTGCCCTCAAACATGGAAGTCCCCGAGGCAGAGTATGCAGCCTTATGTTCAAAGCAGATAAAGGGTCAGAGCACTTACTCATGAGCCCTATCAGACCTGGGACTAGAACTTTTAAAGTACGCTTTGATCCCATCAGTTAAAGTGATTGAGAGGTCCTTCTCTGTGTACCCCACACTCAGGGGCAAGTGGGCAGAATGAGAATTTTCTGTTTTGGTTCTTCAACTATGGCTCTCTACAGGAGCAGACTATTCTCCTCAGTTTTAGGTATCAGATTTATTAATTCCATTTTTAAAAATCTTACTCTTCCTCAAATAACTCAAGGTGGCACGAATCATTCGCCTGCATTTTGTTCTCACAACAACCCTGTGAAGTAGGTTATTGGGGATGATGGAGGCTGGCTCAAGTTGATCCAGTGAGTTTCATGGAGAGCAGGGACTGGAACCTGGGTCTCTGCCACCCCTGGAGAGACACAATGGCACAGTTCCTCTCAGATCAAAACACATTTATTAAGGCTTTGGCTGAGTTATTTATTGTATTTGTGTGCATGTGTTTGACTGGATTTGAATTTTCCCTTGCTTTAACCCGCTCTGAATTAATTTGATTTAGTTTGTTCGTTTGTTTTTTAAAAGGTTGCTGTGTTGCTTCTGTTTTTAACTTTTTTATTTTTGAATTTACAATAACAGTTCTTGAGAAAACCAAGCAGTGCCTGCATTTCAAGTACATGGATCTTCAGGGCTGTTATGAAGACTGAAAGCCAAGTATTACATTTGCATACTCAGTATCAACACACATTACTGTTAGTACAATAAATAACATTTTCTATACAAATCTGTCTACTCATTTTTCTTTAGTATATGGAAATTGTATTATATTTAAAGGGTCTTATGCAGTAGGCTTTTCCCAAGAAGGGAAAACAAAAAATAAATACAGTATCCATGTCGTTTAATTGTGCAGGGATCTTCGGGACCATAGCTTCCCACATTTTACTTTGTCAGATTGCAATAGTAGGAGGGTCTTTTCCCTCCTCCTGTTTTTAATCAGGTATAGGATTATAAACCTCAAGGTGGGGGGCAGAGTTCTCCCAGAATTACAACTGATCTCCAGACTACACAGATCATGTCTGCTGGAGGAAATGGCAGCTTGAGAGGGTAGACAGTATAGCATCACCTCCCCGCCAGGGCCAGCTCTATCACTAGGCCAACTAGGCGGCTGCCTAGGGGCGCAGCTGGCAAACAGATGGCAGCTGGCAAACAGCTGGCAAACAGACTGAGAGGGTCTCAAACCAGGAGATAGTGTGCATTATGCAAACCATGATTTACCATTATGTCTGAATGCAGCTTTCCATTCAGGCTAAGAACCAAACTTAGCCTTGGGCCAATGCAGATAGACTTGTAGGCTCTGCGGCCAACTGGTGCAGGTGACTGCCGGTGGGGCTTGGAGAGCTCGTGAGCCTGGGCAGGTGGGTGGGCACTGGGCCTGGTGGGGGGGGGGGGGGTCTCTGGTGGTGAAGAGGACAGCTCTTACAGTGGGGGGGCACTACAAGGCAGCCTTGCCGGGGGTGGTGGTGCCACAAGGTAGCCTTGCCTAGTGCGCAAAAAGCCCTGGGGCTGGCCCTGCTCCCCACTGAACTCCCTTCTGGCCCCACACTCCACACGCCTTAGTAGGGAGACCTTTCTGCTTCCCTCTCTGTTGCCCACTGAAGGCCAGTGGGGGGAAACTATTTTTAAAAGTAGGTTCATGCCAAAGACACAGTATCACTTTTTCATCAAATACCCAGAAGTTGTCATGTCAGTGTTGTGATGCTAATGAGGAGCTCTAAGTTTCTGGCAAAACTCTATGGTTTTGCCATAGAGCTTTGTCTGAATCCTAGAGGGTTGCATTGACATCTCACTGGTGATGTGACATCACCTATGGGTATTTTCCAGAAGTTACATCATGCCTTTGATACAATGTCATTTCCCGCTGTCCTTGCCCCTTCCCTCTTTAGAAGGATGGCTGGAAACCCTACTCTCTAGGTATACCCCCTGCCCCCCTCCATCTACAGGAATTTCCCCAATGAGAGTTGGCACCCCAAGCCAACTATTATACAGTTTCTGACACTGGTGGTTGTTCCTAGTTGCTGTTTAATTGCTGTTTACTGTTTTATGATTTAATCATAGGTTTCTGTTGTTGAGAAGATACTGGCTGAGAGGCAGAATAACATTTTGCAAATAAATAAATAATTTAAACTATCTGTGATTGGCTCAGCCACATATGGAAACTGTGACTTGGTTTGCCAGTGCAATAATCACTGGAAGACTGTGTGTGCAAAGCAACCTTTAAGAGTTAAAGTGGGTACTGAATGATATCCAGTGGGTACTGAACAATATGATTTGGATTTGAAATTAAAAAATGGATACACTATGAAGAATTGCCATGGGCCAGGGATGTGTTTTGAGCCTAAATTTTTATGAGCTGTGTTATGCCTTAGAATTTCTCTTTTGTTATCCTTCAACAGCTTTTCTAAAACCATTGGTGATCTGCTTTTCCTTTTCTATTGTAATAGTTTGGCTCCGCCTTCTGCAGCAGCCATTTTGTAGTGGAGCTCCTACCTTGTTTTAAAATTCCAGTGGTCTCTGACAGCTCAAAAAATGCTGGGGAGCCATGTGCTAGAGAATGTGTTTTATGTCCCCCAAATAGCTCTCTGAAAGATTTGTAACAACAGCTGTCAGCACCTTGTATACAAGGGGTGTGTGTGTATGTGTGTGTGTATATTTCTTCGAAGTCACCTCCCTTTGCTGCAGTTTCTTTCAATTAAATGTTCAATTTACAGACCGAGCATCTGAGACCAACCATATTGGATCCAAATGTAGTCTCTTCATATGGAAACCCTGCCTTGTTATAAAAAGTAATGTAATAACACCGCCATTTCAAATCTGTCTTGGGAAGGACAGTAATTGGGTTACAGATGTAGCAGTAACCGAGCTTGCAGCCTTCCTATCTTTCAGTCAGCTCTTGATTAATGAAGTAAAAACCTGGCAGCTTTACTTTCAGAAGGCAAAGGCACCTTTGGGAACTTTCAGACCTCCGAATTGCGGTGTGCCAAGCAGTGGTGTACTCCGCTAAATGGAAAGAAGAAATCAAAATAAAATGCCTTGATATATGTTACCCCTGGATTTAGCAAAGACAGTTTTGTCTAGCAGGATGGGGAGAGCATAGATGGGAAAGTGGGAAAGAGAAATCAGTAGAGATAGCCTTCCTCTGTGTCGTGTCCTTCCTGCACCCCTTCACGCATCCTGCCCTCTGCCGTGTTTTGGGCTCTGGAGAGCCACTGGGGTCTCAGTGCACAAGCAGGGAGGTCCTTGGCCAGCTGGCAATAGGCTCTCCTGGGAGTCTCTTGTTGCTCTCTCTCTCAGTTTCACCAGACTCCAAATCTCCTACTTCTGCCTCCTCCTCGACCCCAGCTTACTGGCCTCCTTTTATGCTCCTGGCCCATGTTTGCCTGCTTCCTCCTCTTCACCTATTGGCCCACCACCCTGTCTATCATCCCATGCTCTCCTCTCATTGGTGCAGGTGGCAGGCCTCTTAAGCCCTATGTCCTGCCTCTAATTGGCTCTGTCTTAGTGGGGTTCGGCATCCTCTCATGGCTTCCCAGCACGGCATCCTGTCTGCCTGCCCTGCTGGCTTCCCTTTCTTGCCCCTCTCAGCCTGGCTGCTGGGGCCTGCAGCAGCACAACCAGGCTCTGCCCACTCTCTGGACCTGGGTGGTCACTGCCCCCCTGTTGGCTCCCAGGAGTCTCCCCTGTGGTGCCTGAGCCACTTCACACCTGAGCTGGCTGCCCCAGGGCCCCCCAGGCAGCCAGCCCTGTTACAGCACCCCTCCAACCCGGACCCGGCGCCATTGGACAGCTCTATCTTCATGGTGTTCTTGGATGCTGCCGCCGTATCTCCTCCCATTCCCGGAGCTCCTGCCGAGGTGCCCAGTAAGTCTGACCCCGGACACTCTGGTAAACTGCTGTTTTGTAATCGGAAAACCCTGACCTGAATGGCCCAAGCTAGCATGATCTGTTAGATTTTGGAAGCTAAGCAGTGTGGGCCCTGGTCAGTACTTGGGTGGGAAACCACCACAGAAGTCCATGATTACTCTACAGAGACAGACAATGGCAAACCACCTCTACTAGTCTCTTGCCTTGAAATCTCGCCAGGGTTGCCATAATTCAGTTGTAACTTGACAGTATTTTCCACACCTACCAGTTGGGGAAAAAAACCCAATTGAATCCACATGGGACCATTGGCTACAAAAGACAACCATTGTACCGCACTTCATCACCTGAAGAGTGGTCGGCTCCTTAGTACTTGGTTGGTTGATACCAACAACCAAGCTACCAAGGTGAAAGAGCTTACCTCAGGATAGTACAGTAATCTATTTGGGGTCCATGGTAAACAGGAATCAAGGATTAGATAGAAGATACTGCAAGGGGGCCCTTTAGCAGTGACCTCCCCCTCTTGGCCATCTACTGTTTGCCCAGAACATTGCCACCAATACATCATGTCAGGGATGGTAAAATGCCTATTTAACAGCATAGGCTGTTTCTGGAGAAGTTTAATCTAAATAACTAAAGCGGCACAAAATTTCATTGCATTACAGGAATATTGCTGCAAAAGTTTTCTCTGAGTGCTTTGAATAGGTCTAGCCGGCATTATGGGCTTGGCCTCAGGTGATATACCTGGGTGGGAGCTAGAATCCAGGTCAGAAGAGCGTTTGTGCTCCTCAAAGGGTACTAGCTAATAGTTAAGAAGTGATCCCTGCCCGGTACCCTGAGCTTAGAGCTGAGGAAGGAGGCAGGTATCAGTGTGACAAAACAGAAGACTGAGTAGGCAGAATGAGACTCCCTGAGGACCAGATGTGAAGGAACAGATCTGCTTTGCAGTGGGAGCAACTCTGCCTTCTGTTTGTATATTTGTAAATATTTCATTTGCATCATGAATTGCCACGCTCCAAAATGTTCTTCCCCAGAACTTTTCACCGATCATGATGAGGGACATGGGGAGCACTTAATAATATAGGTAAGCAACAACAAAAATTAGCATGCCTAGTTGATAAACAAATGTCGAATTTTAGAAAATACATGAGAAGACTTGCATTCCCCAGTCCTAATAAATAAACAATCCGCAGATTTTATTAAAGATGTGGCTCTGTTTCCTCCAGGACACCATCAGTAGTCAGCCATTCTGGGGAAGGAGTGGAGAAAGACACAGCCAGACTCTTTTGACCAGCCCGCTTGGGAAAGCATCAGCTGGTCTTTCAGGCGACACCAACAGCCAGCCACTCTTTGGGAGAGAAGAAGGGTTAGCTGCCTTGAGTTTTTTCCTTTTGAAATCATGTGATATAACTATGAAAAAATAATGCAGAAAGTGCTGCAGCATTGTTTGTAGGAGAATTTAAACATTTGCTGAACTCGGCAAGCCCAGGCTAATTTTTCCCCCTCAGATCTAATCCATAATGTTATATTTTAGGGTAATCGATGAGGCTTTATAGGGCAAATTATGACATCAGTTTAATTAATTCCAAATAATTGGTTTTCCTTTGTTTCCCCCTCAACAGCAGCCAGATGATATGAAAGAATGACAATTTTATTACTGATAGAACCCATCATATCTGTACACATTGCAGAAGGGCAAGTCGTAGGCCCTTTCTGCATTCACACTTTACTCCTGATTTTAAGTGAATTCAAGTAGTTTTGTCTTTACTGCGAATGCTGTGCTTCCATTCGGCGCCACTAGTTTTCCTTTGGATCTTTCCCCAGCAATCTTTGAGTATGCAAATTATGCATTACGCATGCCCTTGGTCATGTGGTGTTGTGTTTTCTGAGGGGTTTTTCCTTAGCCGGGAACAATCAGGTAGCCCTTCCTGCATTGGAGAGAGGGCCAGGGGCAGTGCTGTGGAAGGGCTTTGGCCCCCCTGGGAAGAGGGGAGCAGCCATGGCCAGGATGGCCCTTTGTCAGTGTGCCTCTGGTTCTCATGCGCGGGCCTCTGGGTGAAGGCTGCCAGATCAGAGTCAGCTCACCAGAGGCGGAGCTCCCAGCTGGGGCAATGGGAGGGAGTCATTGCTGGAGGTTGGGCAGCATGGGAGGGAGGCACCGGTCTGCCTGAATGCCGTCAACGATCACAAAACCCACAAAACCCCAAATTCAGGGCTCAGAGTGCAGGCACGCAGTGCCCCCCTCTCCCCAGCAGCATTTAAAGACATCTGTTAAACGCCGCTGGGAAGGGGGAAGGAGGCTGTGTGCGCTTGCACTCCAAGCCCTGACATTGGGGCTTAGAGTGCAGGTGTGTGGCCCCGGCCTCTCACCGGCAGTGTTTGAATGCTATTGGGAAGAGGTGGGGAGGAGGCTGGGTGGTCGCTCTTGGAGGCAGGTCTCCCCCTGCCAGCCAGCTGGCTGGTGGGCAGGAAGGAGCCCCTCCAAATCAGGAAACCCCCTCCAAACTGTGTGTGTGTGTGTGTGTGGCAACCCTAGAAGGCTGTTGTGTGTTCCATGGTGTTCTCATATCCTCAGACCTCAGTATTCCGCTGTATATTTCTTTCCTCATTCTCCTGCTTTTGTGGATCTGCAGGCCTTCAAAATTCTCAGCTTTTGTTCAGAACTCTTGTATATCCATGGAAGGGAGTAGGGAAGAACGCTCTGGCTTCATTGTCTTCTTGCACCCCTCCTCTTTGTTTCACACTGTGGCCTCATCAGTCACCATCCCTATCACCACCTTGCATGAGCATAACTACTAGGTTCCCCCTGCCACCTCAGGCAGCAGTGGCTCAAAGTACGGCCAAGACTCACCTTCTGCTGCCGTTTGTGGTGTAGGAGGTAGGGGAGGTTGGAAGGAGGTAGGCCTAGCCATGTGACACCCTCTGGAGAAGTGACGTGGGGGCGAGGCCCGTTCTCTGGCTGCTGGCCACATTAGGCCATGAGTCACAGTGCAGGTGGGCCAGAAAGCTACTTAAATGGGCCCCGCATGAGGCTTTGGCCTCTGTGTTCCTCAGCATGCTGGCTTACCCACCCACCCACCCTTGTATTTTGGTCTTACATGATGTTTACTTCTGTTTACTGTCACAGCTGAGTGGTTTGGGCATTGGGACAGATCTTTTAGGGGGGAGGCCATGCCTGCATGCTCATCTCCCCCATTTTGGGGGCTCCCATCAGGAGCCCTGGGGTGAGGAGCCACTCAGCTGCATGCCCAGGTGAGGGCTGCTGGCTGGCTCCACCACTAGGTGGCCAGGGGACCATGTAGAGGCTGGCACCCACATGTGTTTCAGAATCTTGTCACTCCATGGTTGGTCCCCAGCAGACGGGTTCATCGGGCAGCAGGGTGGCCACCCGATGCTTGGATCCATCCCTATACTGCACCACTGCGCCTTCTGCCAGTATTAATAAAATTAAGCTGTGGCCATGTTTTTACCAAAAAGAATGGCTGTGTGTTTATTCCTTCCAATGCCTCACCCTCTATCCCTCCTTGGACCACAACCTGTTATTCTAATCTAACCTTGTTTAAAGGAAAGATGCTCCCTGCATCCAGACCTCACAAGCCCCAATGTTTTGCATTCACTCCCCCAGTTCAAGCCCTGGCATCTCCAGTTAACACAACTTGGAATCAGGTGATGTGGAAGACCTCGGTCTGAGACCCTGGAAAGCTGCTACCAGTCTGAGTAGACTACACTGACCTCGTAGAATCACAGGGTTGGAAGGGACTTCCAGGGTCATCTAGTCCAGCACCCAGCTCAGACCTTGATGGACTGATGGTCTGATTAAGCATAAGGCAGTTTGGTGTGTTCATCTTTGGCATCACTTTGGGATGATCGGTTTGAAAGCCTCATCACAGAACCTGAACATGCTTGGACTTTGTTCGGATCATTTATGCAGGGCATGGGGAGAGAAATTTCTAGTTACTGCTAGCTCCCAAAGGATCCCACTGCCTTCCCACACCTCCGAGGCGCACCCCAAATACAATATGAAAACAAAACATGTCACTTTTGCAACTCCAGGGGCACTCAGGACCTTGGACTATGATCTTCCCAGTTCAGCAGTCCTATCCGCATCCTTCCTCTTTCTCTCAGCCAGCAGCGATGCCACCAAATGTAATTAAACAGGATTTACGGCTCCCCCTTCTCAGCTCTCCACTGACTGCCTTGCAAAATAGCTTCATCTTTTTTACTTTGCTGCACCCTTCTTCCCATGGTCCTTCCCACAACCCATGATGATAAACTGAGAAGGAAGCTCCTTCCCCGACTTGTTTGTAGCAAATATTACTGGGAGAGGGGGAGGAGGGAATACACAAATAGAACAAGCCTGTATCAACAATACATATAACATTTCCCTCCTTGCACTCTTGCTTCTGACTTGCTGGCCACCCCCATCCTGACTTTGGTCACATGTAACATTTAGTTGAGCCCATAGAGACTGCTGTTTAAATGTTTTAGTTGCTGTTCCTCCTTTGGTCATGACAGCCAGTTTTGGTGTAGTGGTTAAGAGTGCGGACTCTAATCTGGGAGAACCGGGTTTGATTCCTCACTCCCCCACATGCAGCTACTGGTGTGACCCTGGGTCAGTCACAAGTTCTGGAAAGTGCTGGAGTCGGGAGGCGAGTTGTATGATGATCATAGCAAAGACTTTATTAGTGAATCAGCATGTTCAGGAGATGGTCAGATCAAGCATGCAGCCAGGGCTCCAGGGCCCTGCTTATATGCCGGCCGGAGCCACACCTCTGGCCGCATCCAAAATACCTGATAGGGGCTTAGCATATGCGCATAGTTCTGATAGGGCCTTAGGTCTTAAGTTGTAGTTCATAGGTCCCCCGCAGAAGACCTAGGCTGGCTATTGGTGGTCGTTTTGGATCCGACTGTCTATTGTTCTACCTGGCTGAAGCTCAGGTAGAATCGGGCCATGTGCTCTGACCGCATGGCGGTCGCCATTTCGTAACTAGTACACAACAAGTTCTTTCAAAGTTGGTCTCTCAAGAGCAGTCCTCAAAAGAGCTCTCTCGGCCCCACCTACCTCACAGGGTGTCTGTTGTGAGGAGAGGAAAGGAAAGGAGATGGTAAGCTTTCCTGAGACTCCTTTGGTTAGTGAAGGCCAGGGTATAAATCCAATCTCCTCTTCTTCTTGTGTCCATGGCTGTGCAGGTGCTGTCAGGAGTTCTGGGGAACTGAACTGGTAGCACTGTCATTGGGAGTGTTGATGCTTCTTGTGGTAAGCAGATTCCAGAAGCTATAGAAAAGTCAGATTCAGGAAAGCCAGAACCTCAGCCACAGGCTCCCAGGAAGAAGAAGATGATATTGGATTTATACCCCACTTTTCACTACTCGAAGGAATCTCAGAGCAGCTTACAATCTCCTTTCCCTTCCACTCCCCACAACAGACACCCTGTGAGGGAGGTGGGGCTGAGAGACCTCTTTCGAGGACTGCTCTTGAGAGAACAGCTCTGAAGGAACAGAAACTCACCCCCCCCACACACACACACACGGAAATGTGGGAGAACTTGTCTGATCAACAGTCCTTATAGGACTTTTTTTTGTAGAAAAAGCACAGCAGGAACTCATTAGCATAATAAGACACACCCAGCAGCAGAAAATCATTAGCATGTTAGGCCACACCCCTGACAGCGCAGCTCCCTCCCAGGATCGGTTTCCTCAGGTGCCCTGCAGCTGCGGGGTGCCTGGGGAACCCGGGGAGGGGAGGCAGTTTAAACTGCCTTCCTTCCCTGGATCGGCTTGGCTTCCCCAGGCACCCTGCGGCTTGAGAGGTGCCTGAGGAACTTGAGGGGGGGGGGGGAAGCTGTAGGCGTGGCCAACTCAGAAGCCAGCCGGAACTCCGTTCCTATGTATTCCTGCCCAAAAATAGCCCTGGTCCTTATGCTCTGGTGCATTGTTTTTGTTCCTGCTGCTCTCCTGATTACTGAATCTTGCTTCTTTGGTGTCCTTGGTGCCAGGCATACAGTTTGGTGAAGACTTCCAAGCATCTGATCTCCAGCTTTCTCTGCAATCTTGGCTCCCAGTTTGGTAGCCTTGGCTTCTGACCTCCTGGAACCTGTGTCCTCCACAAACTTGACTCTCAATGCATGATTTCGTTCTTCATTTCTGACCTCTATGTAATCTTCCACCGTGTCCTCTGGTTTCCCCATTATGGGCTCTGTCCAGCTCCCAACACTGCCACCTGCTCTAAATCCATTGATCTCCCATCATTGTCATCATCGTCTACAAAATTTACTTCCTGCCTTTCTTCCCTCGTAAAGCCTGCAAGGCAGCCAACAATCTAAAATATACATGATAAAACCATATTTTAAAACCATTTAAAACCACACACCATTAAAATGATTAGAAATAGAGATAAACTGACTACAAGACATAAAAACAGCAATTAAAACAGTGGTTCGGAAGGGGGAGAACATCTCCCCATCAGAGTTGTACCTACAGAGACATGAGAGAGGAAGCTGAAACCAGAAGAACTCCAGTAAACAGTAAGTGCTCCCTTGCAAAAATTTTTTTAAAAACTTTAAAAATTTAGAAAGAACAAAATTGCAACAACGCTTTTTAAATATTAGAAAACCTGGACCATCCTTCAGTTTGGAGTGTATATTGCAGGGCACGTGCCTAAAGTGCTGACCTGTTAATCTAACTCTTCCAAGTACAGACGGCAAGAACAAATTCATGTAGGGTAGGGGTTTCTTTTAAAAAGGAGAGAAGTGGTTCCACGGGATTAATTTGCCAGGCAGTGTCTAGAGTTTGCGAAACCCGTTTGTTGTCTCTGCCACAATCAGCAAGACGGTTTCTGTTTAGCTCAGCTCTCTTCTTTCTTCCCCTTCTGGAATTGCAAATCAACTCTCCCCCTTGACAAAGCTGGATCCTGGTCTTCTGGGAGCTTTGTGTTCTAAGGAGCTGTCATCTTCTGCCTTCTCCTCACTGTTCCTCAAGAGCTGCATCATCAGAAAAGCACATTGAAACCGAAATGGTTGAAAATTAGTATTGGAAAATGGGCTCATTGTGACAACATGTGGGCAACTGACTTTTGACACACACACACACGCACTTGTACAAGAGTTGCGGGGTCATGCCGGCATTTCAAATTTACGTGAGATCTCAGCTCCTTTACCAGGAGCCGGAGGTAGAAGTTGTGATTTTCTAATTCAAGGAAGAGAAGGGGAAAATAAGTATGAGTTAGGCTGGATCCATACATTACTGGATTTTGTGATGTTTTAATATGATTGCATATCCAGTGATGTGTGGATCCTATCTTAGTCACTCTGACATTAATAGGGCAGTCAAAGTGGTCTGCTCTCATGAACAACAGAATTGCTTACGTGAGTAGACCACTTCTCTTTCATTGATTGCATTGTTAATTTTTTTTTTTTACAAACCCTTCAGTTTCCAGGAAAAAGGAAATCCAGATCAATAGAAGCAGTCAAACCCCTTTTCCCGCAGATGGGCAATCTGACGACTAGAGAAAGACAAAACACCCCTCTGCTGTATCACCCCCCAAATCATTTGTACACTACACTGCTTGGCCTAAGAGTGAAACCAAGATGGAGTTGGTACAACCAAATGGCTGTTGGCCAGAGACAAGCCTGGGAAAATATTTTGGAAGGTGAACCAAAACAACTGACTCACTAATAACTCTCCTCCCCACCCTAAAGGAGATACTTAATTTAAACAATGGGCTCCTCAAGAAAACAGTACCTCACCTTGAATTAACCTTTTCCACACACCCCCGGTCATGCTTCCCCTTGCCCATTCACCCTAATTTATGAACTATTCATACAACCCGAATAGCCTCTCCCAACCTGTACTTGAGGGTCATCAATATTTACATTGAGCAATTTCATCAAGGAACATTAAGCGCCATTAGCCAAACTCAGGCAAACTGGTCACAAGTTTCCCAAGGTCTTGGTTCACCCTGGGAAAGCCAATCAAGGTATTGTTTTGGGGCAAACATTGTCAGAAAGCCCCAGGGAGAACTTTTTCTAACACTCTGCCCCATAGCAGTGTGTGTGTGTGTTCTCAGCGCTAAACATTGCAACCCCATTTGTTTGTGGGCTCTCTCCTCTTCATGGGGAAATGCTAACCATTTCTCTTGCTGCCTTCCACAGACTTCGTTCTCCAAGACTGGTAAATATCATCTTCCCCAAATCTCTTTTCCCCACTCCTCCATTTTATTTTTCTCTCAGATAGTGTGTATGTTCCCTGTGTGCTTTGTGTGTACGTTTTTACCTTTTATTACTTTTCAGTAAAACACCTTTCCAGTTGAACTTCAGCCTGGTTTATTTTGAGAGTTCTCCAAGGGAACATCCTGGTATACATAGGTGGAGATCCCTGCTACTCACCTCTTGCTAAGCTAATTTCCCCAATTAATTAATACATGGCCAGTTTGGGTAACACTTTGGCTGAAGGTGGAATTCCTTTCAAAAATTTCCAATAGCTTCTGCACTGGCATATCTTTTTGATGACTGAACAATTTTTTTGCCTCAGTATTTTTGTCTTTCACAGAAATATCAAAATGGGTGCACTGCCAGATCTTGCCATCAGCAAACATCATTGCTTGTTACCTCAGAAAAGAAGACATCATTAAGTTTACCATCTGGGCAACTCCAGTGGTTGTCTCCACAGTGAGGAACTGGGTGAGCAACACAAAGACTCCAGCAAAGTCATTAGGCTTTGATGTAGCTGGTATGACAAGACTAAGCACAACATGTCTGATAGGGTTGCCAGGTCCTACTGAGCTGCCAGCAGGGGGATCCAGCCTCTCCTCTGGGATCTTCTGGCGCACACGCAAAGCATGCATGCCACAATGACCTTCCCTGGAAGTGACATCTTTATTTTGGGGTAATCAGGGTGTGTGTGATGCTCTAGTTTTTGGGCGAAAATCTGTGTGTTTTTGCCTTCAAAACCATAGAGTTTACCCAAAAACTACAGTGTCACCCCTGTTCAAAACATGATGATGTCACTTCCAGGTGCTGGCAACATCCCTGTTTTGGGGTGGGGCTTCCCCTGCTGTCCAGCTATTCAGGAGAACCCCCACCTGGACTGGGGGTCTTACAACCCTAATATCTGAAGAGGTGGAAAAAGAGACAGGAATAGGAAGTGGGGTGCTGCCATTTCCTCTAATACTTATAGACATTATTTCACACACAAAGCATGAAACTGGGAGGTGATCTCTTGTTAGATTGATTTAAGGATTGTTTTACCTTTGATGTCTCTTATTTGAATTTAAAAGACAATGTAGAAAGACAGTTGAACTTTTATCAGACATAGTTCTATAGGGCTCCCCCCCCCCCCCCCCATAGCTTAGGTACAAAAGGACGAATTGATTCAGTGTGGCTGGAATTTTCATCTCATTTTTTGAAAACAACTCCTTAGGGATTTCGTATATGTCTGAGTGTATCATTTGTATGCACATAAATAAATGCCTCATTTTTTCTGCCACTTAAGAGACTGCCAGTTGATTTTAATACAAGTAAACAAAATAGTGAAATTGAAGGTGTATTTTAGAGGCCTTTTATAAAGGTGTTGTTGGAACTGTGAAAATATAACAAATGAAAAAAGGCCCCGTGTGCTGAATTATTGGCAAGTCAGGTGAGAAAAGGGTAACGAGGAAATTAATAGGGAAAACAAGGGTTGAGTTGAAACTACACATTAGTTTTCATTCTTGTTTTAAGGTTGTGATGGAAATTGTTTTCTATGGTCAGAGGTTTTTTTAGCACCTTCTCAACACTTTTTGTATGTTTGAAACTTGAATGTGCACCCTGGTGGTGGAATCATGTGACATCCTACTCACATGGAGTTGGGTCCTACCAACTTTTCCCAATAATGAAAAAAGGTGGAAGGGTATGAAAGCTGGGATTTTAAATGACATGTGAGTATAGATAGCAAGATACGAAGTTTTTCCAGCATGTTCTGTGTCCCAGGCACCCTCTGACAGTCAAATCTCAAGTGGCTTCCATTCTACCTGTAGTTATTCCAGTACATGTGAGGGAATTTACCTCAGATTAATTAGTGTTCCTGCAGATAGTTAAAGTTATGATGTTGTTAGAGTACTTTTTTCCTGTAACGACTCAGTAATGTTTGAGAAATGCCTTTCCCTGCCTACAGCTTCACAGGGGACATAAGAAAACTTTTTAAAAACAAAGGTAACTTTTATTTACTCTCTGAGATGAGGGGTAAGGATGTTCAGCAAAGAGGCTTGAAACTATTTACATTTGTAGCTCACAATATTTGCTGGAATCCTTCAGTAATAAGGGTTACAGCCAATGCTCCCTCTAAGCTGTGGAGTCTTGTGAGCAAAAATTTTACTTTGTGAGCTACTGGCTTTAAAGTTGTGAGCGAGCGATTTGGCTGCTGCATAAATCAGTTTGCCCTGAAGCCATCCTTTTTGAGCGAAGACAAAAAGGTGTGAGCCAAAGGCTAAAAAGCTGTGAGCTAGCTCACACTAACTTAGGCTGCGGTCACACACACTAAATAATCCACTTCCAATGCACTTTCCAACTGGATTTTTACTATGTGAACTGGCAAAATCCAGTTGGAAAGTGCATTGGAAGTGGGTTGAAAGTGGATTATTTAGCGTGTGTGACCGCAGCCTTAGCTTAGCGGGAACACTGGTTACAGCTAATAGTTTCTGAGTACAGTGAGCAGTTAACAGCCAGCCTTTTAAACTATTAAAGTTAACTTTTGAGGTAATTTTACCGCCCCCCCCCATCCTTAGGAAAGAAAATCCCCACAGTAAGAATGTGATCTCCTAAAACATTCACTATAGTAGCCGGCTACCTCCCAAAGCCATGCTCTGAGACAACACATTCCCCTGAGAAAGGATCCCTCCACTCTCGTTCTCTGGAGACCCCAAACCTGACTAAACTGACAGTGTTTTGGATTTTCTTCTCAACTCCCCACTCCCATCTGGCTCCTCCAGCACCCCATGGGTATCTGGGTACCCTATGGGTAGCTGGCTATCAGCTGCTCTTTACACACATCAAACAGCATAGAAAGGATTGGTGATTGATAGAAAGGGGCCCATCTGTCACAAAGCAGCCACCATGAAGTCTATGCTGGGGATCATTAGACCCACATGGATTTTTTTTTTAAAAAGTGGGACAGGGGTTGTAATAAAGAGGGGGAATGGACAAGGGATGCATTCACACTAAAGAACACACTTTCAATCCAGTTTTGTTTGCTATGTAACATGAACCTCCAGAACTGGAATTATGCACAAGCTATATAAAACTACAATTTAGGGGCTCAGATGATAAGGGCCTCTAAATATAAAAAAATGGCTAAAAATGATTTACAGTGCAATGGTTTATTGTTTTCCCCCCTGTATTTGTTTAATGTGTGTGTGTGCACCTGGAAGTCATGGTGACCTCTGGTAACTGTCCCCTACTGCGGGCATGGAGGATATTCAGAGAGGTGGCTGAATAAAGCCTGCCCCTGTCTTTCAGCTCTGGTATTCCAAGGAGGTCTCCCATCCAAGTACTTGCCAGAGTTGATCCTGCTCAGCTTCTGAGATCTGAGAGGATTGGCCTTGCCTGGGCTATCCAGGTCAGGGGCACTTACAGGGCAATCTTAAGGGGGGGGGAATGCTCAGGGAGTCAACTGGCTGCTATGCCATCATATCTGCCATAAGTAGGAATTGTGCTGGTGCTGCTATGCCATTCCTGCCCACTGGTGCAGCCCCACCCCTCCCTGCTTCTTGGCCGTGACATGAACAGGGTCAGGTCCCTGATCCTACTAGCCTGTGATTGGTTCTTTCTGCCCTGTCCATCACAGCCCTGCCATTGAGCCCTGTGATCTGTTCAGGTAGTGATGGCATAGTTGCTTCGGACACCAGCCTGATTACAGCCCATGTGGTAGAGTTGCTAGGTCCCTCCGAGCAGCCAGCAGGGGGGAGGAGGGAGTGCACTTACTGGGAGCAGGGAGGGATGCTGGAAGTGACATAAGAATGCCAGGGACATCAGGGGCAACACTCTGGTTTTTGCCCAAAACCCAAAGCCTCACCCCTGAGGTGCCTGCATCACTTCTGGGTCACATAGGCACTTTGAGGAAATGCTGGGTGTTCCTCTCTTTTTCGGGGGTAATTCCCCCCCAATGGCCAGCTGGCTGGCAGCAGAGAGTTGCGGCCTGGCAGCGGGAGACGCTTGCCCCCACCAGTAGGTTTGGCATCCCTACCATGTGGCCCTATTCTTTGGTCTTTTGGCTGCTTCCTGGCTTTTGCAGGAACCCTATAGGGGGTGGAGTGGCAGCGCCACAGGTGCGCCAACAGCTGGACACCAGGGCAGAGGTGGCCCAAAATAGTTACTATTTTATTGGTAATGCTACAGGGCCTCTTAACCTTGACATAGTTTAGGGACTCCACACGTCAAGTTCAAGTACTTTTGTTGCATTGATTCAAAGTCGTAGCAAACACTCCACAAGTCTTACTCTGTCCCTGTGAACATCACTAGCATCAGCAGGGAATATCACAGCATTTTAAAAACAGAACCTTACTGTCTTTAAAACATCGCTTTACTTTAGTTTTAAAAGTCATTCTCAGTGATAACAGCAATCGGGTGATTCAGGCCATGTAGGCCACGGTCACACTAACCTTTATGTGCTTGCTTATTTCTGAAACTATAACCAAAAAGTCTTCTGCCACAGCAAGGTTCACAACGCACCAGTGGACAATTCATGTTAGCAATTTCTTGAATTGTCTGGACACAAGAATGTATTTTTCTGTGTGTGGAATATGTATAGCCCTGGATGTTAAAAGAAACCTGTGTATTTGTTGCTTTGAGGTGATGTGAGTATTTTGCTTTCATCTTCCATCCATTTTTACTGCTTCTGAGTTTCCAAGACCTCTTCTCTGTCATCCATCTTAAGTCATTCTTTCGTACACAGTGAGCATGATGCATGTATGTATGTACTACTTCTGGGGTCCTCTTGGGCATTCCAAGTCCCCTGTTAACTATGGCAAGAAATTGCTGGGAAGCCTTTCTATATTCTACTGTGGGGTAGATGTGCTGTTTTGGGCTGGGTATAACCTGAAATTATCCCACAAGTCTCCTTTTAAGAACTTCTTACTTGCTGAATACAATATGTGCAATCGTGTGAATTCTTGAATGCCCTGTGCAATTACTGTGGCGTCTCCATGGAATCTTCCAAACATAGTTTGACCTTCTGGAAAATATACCAGCTATAAACACATATACAGAGGAAAAAACACCTAAGCAAACAGACCTTTGTGAATCTCATGGCAGCTGGAGTTCATCAATGTTTCATGTTCATCTCTATACTAACACAGGCCAGATTCTCAAAGGCTGTAAATGGAATTAGTAAATGGTATTTCTGTATGTCAACAAAAACAAGAAGAGATTCTGGAAATTCTTTTAAGATTGTGATGTCACGACTGGCTTAAGGAGCCACCAGAAAAAGGGACAACCTGTGGGGCGTTTGAATTCACTATTACAATGACTATAAAGGCTATTACTCAGTTTACATGTATACCGCTCAGTAATGACTATACTGAAAATAATAAAACAAGGGAAAACGAAACAATTTAACAGCTGAGTTATATAGCAAACTTACATCCTTCTAAGTCCATTGAACTCAATGGATTTTAAAAACTCTGCTTAGGATTGCACTGCAAACCTATTCATTTTTAAAAATGAAAGGGGAAGGGGAACAGATAAACAATATTATCAAGAACAAAAAGTGGACCTTGAGCTTGTTTGGAGGTTTTAGCAGGGGAGCGCAGCTATCGTATACCCTTGACCGAAGAACGGTTCACTCCTTCTATCTGGGATGGTCATCCTCTTCGACCGAGTGCGCAGCTTCGGGAGGGATGCACATGGAGCGGTGAGGGAGGTAGGGGACACCCGCCTAGCCAGCCAGATCAGCCGAATCAATCCTGGCGATCAATGGGGTGACAGATGTCGCAGCCAGATCGCCCTCCCATCCTATGAATGAAGGGGAGTTCAATGAAGTTCAATTCTTAAAAATATGGTCAAAATTTTATAAATGGATTGAAATTAATGTATGACTCCGAAAATGTAAATACTGTAAAATATTGTATACTTTATTTTGTTGGAAAATTGATAAAAATATTAAATAAATAAATAATAAAGAACAAAAAGTGAGGAAGGACAATGGGCAACACTGAGCTACTTGAACATCAGAAACTGAGATACATGATAAAAATCAAATATGGGGAGGTTTATTGTCAGACACAAAGGCACAATTAGGGATGGGCACGAACTGGGAAAATGGAAGTTTGTCCTGGTTCGTGATGTCCCACGAACCATGAACCAGGATGAACTTCCCCCAGTTTATCAACTGGTTCAGTTTGTGGATCTTCCCTTCCTTCTTTCTGCTGGCAGCAGCTCCCTGAGGCCAGCAAAATGAAGGGGGGGGGGGGGGAGAGAGATCTTGCAAAAACCATTTAAAGGAACATTCCCTTTAAATGGCTTCTGCAAGCGGGTGCCACACATGAGTGAAGTCCAAGGGGTGAGTTCACCACTTCCGGGGGAACTTGCCACTTGAACTTCACTTGGCCATGGTGCCTGCTTGCAAAAGCCATTCAAAGGGAACATTCAAAGGGAACATTTGCAAGCCATTCCAGTGATTCCTTCTGGTCCCCCCTGCTTCCAATTGAGGTGGAGCGAGAGGGATCACTGAAATGGCTTGCATCCATTTCAGCCTGTTAGGTTTTACAATGATTTTGCAAGCTCTTTCACTCCCCCCACCATACACTATCAAGCGGGACTGGCACAAACAGGATTGGGATTCAGCTAGAAACTTGGAATCCTGTTGTAAGGTTTCAATTTTAGGGGATTGGAATGTAAAATATAAGCATGGTTAACCATGTTCAAAAGTTTGGGGAAATATGGGAAATGTCAGCCTGGGGTGATTTTCAGAAAAGAGTAAGAGTCCAATAGCACCTTAAGGACTAATGAAATTTGTGATAGAGTATGAGCTTTTGTGAGTCATTCACTGCTCACTTCTTCAGATACCATGGGGTGATTAGGTTACTTGCCCAGAATACCAGCTTCACTTGGTTTAACAAAGGACTAGGCAAAATTTGATGGCCCTTCCTGGGTCTTGGAATAAATGAGTGGGAAACCTGATTAACAAAGGTGAGGGGATGGCCAATAGGCCTGGCCTCACTTTAGGATTGTCAGGTACCCTCTGGCAACCAGCGGGAAGTGGGGTGGGGTGGGAAGATTTACATCATCACATCGCTGGTGACTTGGGGATGCTCTGGTATTTGGGCAACAACTGTATGGTAGAAGTCATTTTTATCACATACTTTTTGCCCAATACCGGAGCATCCCTACATTGCCAGTAATGTGATGATGCCACTTCTGACGTGTGCTGGAAGTGCCTTCACTGTGTTGTGAGTGATGCAGGCCTAGGCCTTCTTTTGCTTCCAGTAAGTCCCCCGCAGGCCAGCTGATCACCACTGGGAGTAGGTGCCCCAGAGAAGGGGATCTCCCACCAGCAGGGGCCCTGGCAAGCCTTATTTGTCATTATCCAGGGAATTCTGCATGGTAAGGAAGATTCCTGGATGGTTCTAGAAGGCAAATTATTCTTCTGCAAACCTGGATTGTTAAAGTATGGCCTGAATTTTGATGAGCCCTCAGGAAGCCAAAGAACAGAATTATAGTCAAGGGAGTGCTTAGTCCTCCAGGGGAACCTGGCTACTTTCCTATGAGTCAGCTTTTCTGTTGCCTGCAGCCTGATATCAGCTTCTCAGTTTCAATATCAAACATAGCTTTCCTGCCACAATCTCAGACAGTATGTGGCCTGAGAAGTCATGAAGATGACCCAAAAACATGGCTCTTAACCAGGGCCTTTTTTGTAGAAAAAGCCCAGCAGGAACTCTTTAGCATAATAGGCCACACCCAACAGCAGAAACTCATTAGCATATTAGGCCTCACCCCTGACAGTGCAGCTCCCTCTCAGGATCGGCTTCCTCAGGTGCCCCGCAGCTTGCAGGGGTGCATGGGGAACCCAAGGGAAGGAAGGCAGTTTCTGAATCGGCTTCCCCCGGGACTCCCAGGAGACCTTGGTCCCACTGGCAGCAACCCCCACAGGAGCCGCAACAGCCACCCACCCCAGGAAGACCCCCCACGTACCAGAACAGGAGACGCAGCCCCTACAGTGACTGGAAGAAGCAGCAGCAGTGGCAGGGCTCAAGCCCGGCCGAGGCTGCAGCGGCGGGGCTGGGAACCCTTCACTTCCTTGGTGGTCCCCCATCAAAGTTCTAACCATGGCCCATCCTGCTTAGCTTCTCAGATCTGATGATATTGAGCTAGCCTGGGCCATCCAGGTCAGGTTGTCAAAATTCTTACCATCTTTTAACTGCACTAACTTCAGGAGAACACATTGAAAAATTTTATGCAAACGAGCAAGTAAATCCCAAACCAAAGGAATCTTATTCAAAGTTAGGTTTCCTGCTGTGTGGCTTTGCCACCTGAATGTAAACAATCTAACAAACCCCAAAGGCTGGTATATGTCACCCTCTTAAACAGTCTCCACTGATGCTTGTAATTTTAAAAAGGCAATTGTTCCTAGGAGCAAATATCAGCCTAATTGTTTTTGATCACCTCTGTCATGTTTATAAGGCCATCTTCTGATGCAAAGCAACAGCTACGGTTGAGACTCAACCACCTTGCACAGTATTTGTTCTTTTTGTGTGTGTTTTTTACTCTTTTGAGCGGAGTAAGAATGAAGGGGTTTTGCCTGGCATTGTGACCTGGTCCTTAGGAATGAAATGCTTCCCTCTAGGCCCTGAATATATTACAGATCGAAGAAGCAAGCTCCATGATACACCTCATCAGTACACTTCTTTCTTTCTTTCTGTGCCGCCTCTTAAGAGTCCTGCTCAAGGGGGCTTACAAGTATAAACAACAGTAAAAATGTCATTAAAAACAAGTCATTAGAATAAGCAGCATAAAAACTATCCATAAAACAGAAACAGACCATTAAAAATCTGATACAATAAAACCCCTAATTAAAAGCCCTGGGTAAAAAGATGTGTTTTAGGCTGGTGCCTGGCTTACAAATTAAAAACAACAGTGAAAAAAGGTCCTTCCGGTCTGCAGCTCAGCATCTTAATCTCTAAGCCACTGCGACCCCTTTGGCTATGGGTAGGAAACTATAAAATATGTTTTTTCCCCAAGCCCCAGTTCTGAAATTCAGGCTCTTTTGTTTCTCTCCTCTGGAAATATGAACCAAGCACTCAGCCAATCCCATCTTGGCTTCCTCCACCTTCCAGAGCAATTTCACTTTTATCTGCCCTACACATTTACTTTCAGCATCAAACTAATGATGCTGCAGGTAGACTGGGTAGCTGAAGCCTTCTGTGATCTGTCCTGATACCCACACTTCTGAATCTTGTGGTTTTCCTTGTCGTAATGAGACCCATATGGGGAAACTCTGCTTTTAAACTAAGATTCTTAAAAAAAAAAAAAAGATGCTGCCCTGAAGGACAGTCCTTTTTTTCAGAAATTTTGGAGTATCTTGTGCTTTCTGACTGCATTTCTATGAGGTGAAGTGTGGATATGATGTGAGTTTCAACATGGTACATCGGTGATTGACTGAATAACAATATCTGAATAATTCCTTCTGTGCAGGAGGCAAGGATTTCTCATTTCATACATCAGTAGAATCTGCTGCACTACATCTACAGATGCACATAGCCAGAACAAGGCCTTAATGTGCATTAACACAACGAATACAAGTTCCTTCCCCTTTTAAAATGGGGAGTTGGGCTCAGTATGCATTCTAGCTGCCTTGGGTTTGCCTTTTCCATGGGGACGTGGATTTTGTGAACTCGCTGGTTTGGTTCTAAAGGAGAATTGCAGTAAGGAGGATATATAGCAGTAGAAAAGAGCAAGAGTTCAGTAGCACCTTAAAGTAGGATTGCCAGGCCCCTGGTTAGGGTTGCCAAGTCAAACTTACGTTTTGGCGGGGGGGAGTCCCTCACTGGCCAGGAGCCGCCCGGGAGGCTCTCTGGCGTGCACACTTTGCGCGCGCGCCCAGTGACGTCACCCAGAAGTGACGTCACCACGTTAAGGCATGTACGACGGAGGAGCCAGAACAAGCAACAGGTGCGCGTCCCCCACCGGCCACGCCGCCTCCCCGGGCTCTGCCTCGCCGGCGTCTGCTGCCGAAGGAAGCTGGGAGAGAAGAGCTGGCCCGCAGACTAGGGCCATGCCGCCTCCTGGGCTCTGCCTCGCCGGAGGAAGCTGGGAGAGAAGAGCCAGCCCGCTGCAGAGCATTGCCGCGCAGAGCGTTGCCCGGCTGTCGTCCAGGATGGACGACTTCGGGGGTGGGGTTCCCTCCGCCGGCCGAATGGCGGCTGGTGGGTTGGGAACCCCTATAGCGGGGGATCCCCCGCCCCCCGGACTGACTTGGCAGCCCTACCCCTGGTCCAGGCGGGGACTTCCCTGCTTTTGCAGGCCCCTTTCTGCTACCAGCAAATGCCCCTACATGCAACGTGATGATATCATCCATAAGTGATGTCATCATGTCACCAAAGTCAGGGGTGACACTCTGGTTTTGGGGCACAACTCTATGGTAAAATTGGGCTCAAACCACAGAGTTTTGCCCAAAAACTAGAGTAACACCCTGATGGCAGCGTGATGATGTCACTTCTGGGTGATGGCATTGCGGTGTGCATGCTTTGCGCACATGGCAGAAGATCCCGGGACAGACCCTGGAGCCCCCCGCTGGCAGCCAGGTAGGATGTGGCAACCCTACCTTTAAGACTAACAAAATTTGTGGCAGGGTATAAGTCACTGCTCACTTCTTCAGTGACTCACAAACGCTCACACCCCGCCACAAATTTTGTTAGTCTTTAAGGTGCTCCTGGGCTTTTGCTCTTTTCTATTGCTACGGACAGACTAACATGGCTACCCATCTTGTTCGATCTCCAAGTAAAGGGGATGGTTTCTGTCTGCCAAGCACGACTCTCTGCATCCTTCCCTCTCTCTGCCACCCCACGTGTCCTCTGAACTGCTGCTTCAGTGGCAGAATTTTGGCGGGCATATGGGGCTGCAGTGGGCAGGGTCCAAAAAAAAATCACGCTTCACAGGTGGGAATCCTTCTGCTTAGGGAAGTGCTCTAGTGGACCCAAGCCAATATTTCACATTGGAAACTCCAGTATTTGACATGAATTCTTCCTCCTCAGAGCAAAGCTGTCACGGTCTTTTTCTCAATCTTACTTTTAAAAAAAAGTTGACTGAAATATTGACATTAAAATATAAAGTGGTATGAAAATGGTAAATGGTATAAAAATGGTATAATAGAAATACTCAGCAAAACTGGTCAAGAAAATAGAAAGAATATAATTCACCACCAATATGGACACTCAAAGACATGTGATGTATTTGGACATCCTTAGGGTAAAATTCAGTCAGTCTGCCCTTATTTTCCATGCTGCGATTCAGGCTGAAATCCAAAAGATGCAGTACACATACCTAACCTCACTCATGTATTAATCAACAGTGCCACTCGATGTCAGGTTCCCTGTCATTTTATTTTGCTCTTCCCACTTTTGCATGAGTTCCTCCAGGCGGGAGGATGGTATCCGGTTCCATTCCACGTCAGTGTGCTCACCCCTGCCCCCTCCTTCCCTCCCTGTCTTGCCAGCCTTGCTAATCTGTTTTGCTGTACCGTTAACCTTGAGATGTCTCTGTACTGGGTTCTTCCAGGTGTCTATGCGTGGGAATGCAAGTAGAGTTCACTAAGGGGCATGGGGGGTGGGAAAGTAGTTATTTAGCTTGCGCACCTTTTCCCTGGGAATGCAACGGTTGGGGGTTTTCGCGCTTCAGGGTTTTACACCGATTGGTGCCTGTCATTCAATTGCCTTTTGAATACTGTATAAGAGTTCCTAGTCTCATTGATCTGGTATCACTAACAAAGAAAGTGTTCCTGAAAGACCGTTAAGAAAATAAAGGACTTTGTTTTCACACTAAGGCCTGGCTTATTGGAACTTATCAGAAGTCTCACACATATCTAGGGCTCCCAAGTCAGCCCGGGGGGCGGGGGATCCCCCGCTAAAGGGGTTCCCGATCTGCCGGCCCGCATTTGGCTGGTGGGGGGAACCCCACCCCCGATGTCGCCCAGCAAGGACGACGTAATGACGTCACAGGAAGTGACGCAGCACGTTGGGGACGTCACAGGAAGTGACGCAGCACATTGGGGGCGTTGCCAGGGCAACGCTCTGGCAATCACCCCAAAACTCTATGATACCATAGAGCCCTGGCAACGTCCCCAACGTGCTGCGTCACTTCCTGTGACGTCGATGGGCACGCGCACAAAGCACGCGCACCAGAAGAAACTCCCGGCGGCAGGAGGACTCCCCCCCGCCGGTGAGTTTTCAATACTTGGCAGCCCTACACATATCTGCTTTTCCAATGGGGTGTGTGTGTGTGTCAGATTCAGCTCTTTGTCCTCCTGAGCAGATCAGAAGTGCTGATATAACCTGGCTGGAGATGGATGGATCTTTCTAGCTTCTTGATCGGTGATTTCAGCTGGGAAAACAAAGGTGTCTTTGCTCCTATTGCATTAGGATGAAGATCTATTGGAAATGTTTTAGTGGATTTTATCTGTTTTAATCTATTTATATATCTATTGGCCTATGTGCCCTTGTTAGCCACCCTGAGCCCGTTCGCAGGGAGGGCGGGATATAAATGTGAAGAATAAATAAATAAAAAATAAATAAATAAGAAGCGCAGGATGAAGAAGTGCAGACTTTCTTGAAAGTCAGGCACATGTAATGGGACCCCAGAGTCCAACAGCGCAATGCTAGGGCCATCGAGCTTACGGTGGAGTAACTGTAGGCTTAAGGTCCATTTCCTTCCTTCCTTCCCTCCTTCCTATTTCTAGCCCGCTCTCACTGCACAGCAGGCTAAGAAATAAGAAATCAGCCTCAATTCAAATGCAGATGGTCTGGGGGCAAGAAATTATTTCCATCGAGGAAGGGCATGCACCAGACAAGGACTTCTTCAGCTGAGGCCTTTCAGCAGTCTACTCTTGGAGAGGAAGAAACAGCTAGGCCTCATGCTCCACACCCTACCCAGTTTTTTTTTCTCAGTCGCTCCTACACACGTGCCTCCCAATATGCAAACTGAGTATTTTTATTGCTCCACCCAACATCCTATATTCTAAAGTGCTACATCTACATGAAAGCCAAAACGAGGTCTTACTTTTTTTCATAAATTTTTCACAGGGACTTGTGGCCATACTGCAAATTATAAATAAGTGTTGTCAAGTCACAAACAACGTATGGTGACCCATCATGGGGTTTGTCAAGGCAAAAAGTGAGCAGAGTAGGGTTGCCAGGTCCGGGTTGGAAAATACCTGGAGACTTTGGGGGTGGAGCCAGGAGAGGGCGGGGTTTGGAGAGCGGAGGGGCCTCAGCACGGTACAATGTCATATAGCCCACCCTTCAAAGCAGCCATTTTCTCTAGGGGAGCTGATCTCTGTCAGCTGGGGATCACTTGTAAAAGCAGGAGATCCCCAGGCCCCACCCGGAGGCTGGCAACCCTAGAGCAGAGGTGATTTGCCGTTGCCTTTCTCTTCATAGCAACCCTTGTCTTCCGTGGTGGTTTACCGTCTGAATACTAGCCGTGGCCAACCCTGCTTAGCTTCTGAGTTCTAACAAGCTCAAGGCTATTCAAGCTGCTAAGTCCCCATGGCAATTTGTCTGTAAAACAGCACAGATGGGCCTGATTCTGACCGGAACAGCTGTACTGGGAAAGGAGGGACTCCTGCCTTTCCCCATGCTATTTTTGGCAGTCCAAATGACCCAGGGACTGTTGAGGCAGGCTGCACATAATTGAAATAATTGGAAATAACTGGAAATAATTAGGTGGGTAGCTGTGTTGGTCTGAAGCAGCAGAACAAAGTTTGGTCTTAAAGGTGCCGCTGGACTCAAACTCTTTTCTGGAAATAATTAAACATTCCAGTCAGAGATTTCTTCCGCCTGTTTAGCTGACACAAATGCCACTGATCCAATTTAAAAAAAAAAAAAAAACACATCTTTTTTGATGGTGCAAGCTTTGAAAGTAAAGTCACGTAAGCAAACTTCCAAAATAAATCTGCCTGGCCCAGTGCTTGAGTGTTCCACCTCTCAGCACTTCTCCAAGTTCGCTGACAGAAGGTTCTCCCATCCCTGCTGCAAGAAATCCTTAAATGCTGGGGACTGAATGAGGCACCTTCCGCATGCAAAGCATGCCCTCTTGCCGATGAGCTCTATCTGTGCCCCATTTGGTATGGCAGACAATGAGAATGCAAAGTAACAGACCCATTAAGTAAACAAATGCAGAAGTGAAGAAGGAAATATATTCCTGAAAGTGGATCAAGGAGAAGAATTCTTGAGACATGTGAAACTCTGTTTGCATTGGAAAATGCATTGGATCTGAGACATTGTTTTTAGATGACAGCGTGTCCTAATGTTTGCAACATCTGCCTTTAAGGAAAGGAAACATATGATAATAGTTTTGAGACTCTTTGGAACATAAGCCTGCAACGACGGTGTGAACTTGAGTCTTTTTCTATTTCAGAGTACCATAAGAACATAAGAGAAGCCAATGTTGGATCAGGCCAATGGCCCATCCAGTCCAACACTCTGTCACACAGTGGCCAAAAACACCAGGTGCCCTCAGAAGGTCCAGCAGTGGGGGCAGGAAGCCCTCCCACTGTTGCCCCCCCCAACACCAAGAATACAGAGCATTCACTTCCCCAGACTGAGAGTTCCTATCTATACTTTGTGGCTAATAGCCACTGATGGACTTCCGCTCCATATGTTAATCTAATTCCCTCTTGAAACCGTCTATGCTTGTAGCTGCTGCCACCTCCTGTGGCAGTGAATTCCATGTGTTAATGACTCTTTGGGTGAAGAAGTACTTCCTTTTATCTGTTCTAACCCGACTGCTCAGCAATTTCGAGTGCCCACGAGTTCTTGTATTGTGAGAAAGGGAAAAAAGGACTTCTTTCTCTACCTGCTCTATCCCAAGCATAATCTTATAAACCTCAATCATGTCACCCCTCAGCCGTTGTTTCTCCAAGCTAAAGAGCCCCAAGCACTTCAACCTTTCTTCATAGGAAAAGTGTTCCAACCCTTATATCATTTTAGTTGCCCTTTTCTGCACTTTTCCCAATGCTATAATATCTTTTCTGAGGTGTGGCAACCAGAACTGTACAGAGTACTCCAAATGAGGTTGCACCATCAATTTATACAGGGGCATTATGATACTAGCTGATTTGTTTTCTATTCCCTTCCTAATAACTCCCAGCATAGCATTGGCCTTTTTCACTGCAGTCGCACACCGTTTTTGGTCATTGGCCTGATCCAACACTGGCTTCTCTTATGTTCTTATGAGGGGGGAGGAAATTCACCCATAGCCTTCCAGCTGCATCAATTAAGAAATGTTACTGGGTCTTGCTAGAGACAATGGGATAGTGAGACAAGATCTTCCCTTACAGAACCCATGCTGAGTCTTCCTCAAGAGATTTTGTTCATCAATGTGCCTACTAATTTTCTCCTTAATAACAGTTTCCACCAACTTACCTGGTATCGACGTCAGACTGACTGGCCTGTAATTTCCCGGATCTCCTCTGGAACCCTTTTAAAAGATGGGAGTGACATCCGCCACCTTCCAGTCCTCAGGAACGGAGGCAGATTTTAATGAAAGATTACATATTTTTATTAGGAGATCCACAAGTTCACATTTGAGTTCTTTCAGAACTCTCAGATGTATGCCATCTAGGCCTGGTGATTTATCAGATTTTAAGTTGTTTATCAGTCGTAGGACCTCCTCTCTTGTCACCTCAATCTGACTCAGGTCTTTCAACACCCCTCCTGAAATCAGTGGTTCTGGAGAGGGCAGGCACTTCTCATCTTCCACAGTGAAGACAGAGGCAAAAAATGCATTTAGCTTCTCAGCCATTTCCCTATCATCCTTCAGTACAAGTTTTACCCCATGGTCATCCAAGGGCCCCACTGCTTCCCTGGCTGGTTTCCTACTTCTAATGTATCTGAAGAAAGTTTTATTGTTGGTCTTTATGTTTTTTGCAATATGCTCCTTTTTGCCTGCCTGATCACAGACTTGCATTTTATTTGCCACAGCCTGTGTTCCCTTTTATCAGCCTCACTGAGACTAGCTTTCCACCGCTTAAAGGAATCCTTCTTACCTTTTACAGCTTCCATTACTTTGTTTGTTAACCATGCAGGCTTTTTTCTATACCTATTTGTGCCTTTCCTAACCCGCGGTATATGTTTTCTCTGGGCTTCTAGGATTGTAATTTTAAATAGTCTCCAAGCTTCCCCAACGGTTTTGATCCTTTCTACTTTTCTTTTCAGTTTTCTCCTCACATATCCCCTCTTATCAGAGAAGTTACCCCTTTTAAAGTTAAAAGTGGTTGTGTCGGTCTTTTTGGGCAACTCCCTTTTTATACAAATGCTGAACTCAATAACTTTATGGTCGCTGTTCCCAAGCGGACAGAAGCATGCCTAAGTATCAGGCTGAATGGTATGCTTGGCCTTATCTGATAACAAACTGGAGTGGGGCAAAAGTAATGGAAATGGATGCTTTTAACTGAATTCATTCTGTGTAAAAATATAGGAGGACTTTTTGGAGAGCTCCCCCCCCCCCCCCCCCCGTGCTGGTGCTTTGCTTGTGCTTCAAACGCAAAGACAATACTTACCTCAAAAAACACAGCAGTAATTAGTTTTTCTTTGCTGGACTACACTAGAAAGGGTTGTTGTTTTTCAATTATTGGGGAGGCAGTGAAATTGGTTTTTTTCCAGGGTTGTTTAATAGGATGCAGATGAAGCTAAAACACCTGAATCTATAGGGGCCCATTGGAGTGAGATGCATTCAAGAGAAGCAGTCAGCACAACTGGCAATTCATCTCAGGACTGAGAATTTTGCATTGCCTCTGGTTTAGAAGGGGAGTCACGGATTGCAGGTCCCTGGAGTGCATCACACTTTTCAAAAATTTTAAAAACCAGTTCCATAACACAATTTAATGTATAATGCAGAAGAAGCATGTTATTGTAGAAGGCAGTTGCATTTGGAATGTTGTGTTGCAGAATTTTACAGACACTGTGGACCACCAAAAAAACAAATAAGTGGGTTTTAGATCAACTCAAGCCTGAACTCTCCCTAGAAGTTAAAATGGCTAAACTGAGGCTATAATGCTTTGGTCACATTATAAGAAGGCAGCACTCACTGGAAAAGACAATAATGCTAATGTGGCAGAACATACCTGCTCTGGCCTGCAGGCCCTGTTTCCACTCTGCCCTCCAAGGGGTTCCCAACATCCTTGAGGGGCTTTCCCTTTACTGTTCAGTAGCCGCCACCACTACCTGATCAATACAGGGATTTCCCACTGAAGGAATCAGGGTGCTCAGCTCCCCTTCTGAGCACAGAGGTCTTGCTACCATAGGGATAGTTTAATGCCTTGTGTGCCCCTGGGTGAATAGCCAGTTGCCAACTGCTTGACTTCCCCCCTCCTGGGGCTCCCTTTTAAAAAAAGAGTGTCTGAAACAGTGGGGGTCTATACAGAGAACCACTCCTCGCATCCAGACTGAAGCAAGGAAGAACAAAAGAAATTGGTAAAACAGAAATCCTCTGCCCCTCTGCTATACATGCTTCAATGGATGGAAAAATAGGACAGGCTCTTCAACATAGTTTTTTTAGTTCTCTAGAGATCTTCCATTACCATAAGCTTGCTTCCAGCTCTTTAGGCCAGCCGCGTGGTCCAAAATGGCTGCCTGCTCCCCATCTCAGATAAGAGGTCTGTTCAGCTCAGCATCCCAAGAAAAAGAGAGTGATTTCCTGTTGCCCAAAGATTTTATCCCATTTCCCCTCCTGCTTGACTCTGGTTGGCCCAGGTCAAGGCTTCTTTTCCTGTTGTTTCCAGGAAGTCCCTGTAACCTGTTTAGCAATTAACACTTCCACCTCTATTCCCTGCTTGAAGAAGGGTGTGTGTGAACTGGCCCATAATAATTATATACAGGGGTAATTTCATAGAAAAAGCGGTGCAGGAGCTCATTAGCATACCTATTAGCATAACTCATTAGCATATGTCATGCCCCCTGACATCACCCGCCGAATGTCAGTTTCAGCCCCATTATACCCTATGGGCCATTGAAGTCAATGGCAAAAATTCATAGGGTATATGAGGGGCTGGAGGAGAGGGGGTTTGAGGGAGAGGCTCCAAACTTGCAGGGTAGCTGCTGAGGCCTCTTCCCGAAATATCCACCAACTTTCAAGAAGATTGGACCATGGGGTCCAATTCTGTGGGCCCCAAAACAGGTTGCTCCATCCCCTCCATTGTTCTCTATGGTGGGAAAAAATGTTACTTTTTTCCCACCATAGAGAACAATATAGGGAATGGGGGCAACCTGTTTGGGGTAGGTATAGAAAAAAGCCTGCATGGTTAACAAACAAAGTAATGGAAGCTGTAAAAGGTAAGAAGGATTCCTTTAAGCGGTGGAAAGCTAGTCTCAGTAAGGCCGATAAAAGGGAACACAGGCTGTGGCAAATAAAATGCAAGTCTGTGATCAGGCAGGCAAAAAGGGAATATGAGGAGCATATCGCAAAAAACATAAAGACCAACAATAAAACTTTCTTCAAATACATTAGAAGTAGGAAACCAGCCAGGGAAACAGTGGGACCCTTGGATGCCCGAGAGGTAAAAGGTGTACTGAAGGATGATAGGGAAATGGCTGAGAAGCTAAATGCATTTTTTGCCTCTGTCTTCACTGTGGATGATGAAAAGTGCCTGCCCACTCCAGAACCACTGATTTCAGGAGGGGTGTTGAAAGACCTGAGTCAGATTGAGGTGACAAGAGAGGAGGTCCTATGACTGATAAACAACTTAAAATCTGATAAATCACCAGGCCTAGATGGCATACATTTGAGAGTTCTGAAAGAACTCAAATGTGAACTTGTGGATTTCCTGATAAAAATATGTAATCTTTCATTAAAATCTGCCTCCATTCCTGAGGACTGGAAGGTGGCGGATGTCACTCCCATCTTTTAAAAGGGTTCCAGAGGAGATCCGGGAAATTACAGGTCAGTCAGTCTGACGTCGATACTGAGTAAGTTGGTGGAAACTGTTATTAAGGGAAAAATTAGTAAGCACATCGATGAACAAAATCTCTTGAGGAAGACTCAGCATGGGTTCTGTAAGGGAAGATCTTTGTCTCACTAACCTGTTAGTGTTCTTTGAAGGAGCATACAAACATGTGGACAAGGGGGACCCAATAGATGTTGTTTACCTTGACTTCCAGAAAGCTTTTGATAAAGTTTCTCATCAAAGGCTCCTAAGTAAGCTCAATAGTCATGGGATAAAAGGACAAGTCCTTTTGTGGATCAAAAACTGGTTAATTAAAAGGAAACAGAGAGTGAGTATAAATGGGCAATTTTCTCAGTGGAGGGAGGTAAGCAGTGGGGTACCGCAGGGATCAGTACTCAACCCAATGCTTTTTAACTTGTTTATTAATGATTTGGAGTTGGGAATAAGCAGTGAAGTGGCTAAATTTGCAGATGACACAAAGTTGTTCAGGGTGGTGAGAACCAGGGAGGATTGTGAGGCACTCCAAAGGGATCTGTCAAGGTTGGGCGAGTGGGCATCAGTGTGGCAAATGGGGTTCTATGTGGCCAAATGCAAAGTGATGCACATTGGAGCCAAAAATCCTAACTATAAATACACATTCATGGGGTCTGAACTGGCAGAGACTGACCAAGAGAGATATCTTGGAGTTGTAGTAGATAACTCAATGAAAATGTCGAGACAATGTGTGAGTGCAATGAAAAAGGCCAACGCTATGCTGGGGGTTATTAGGAAGGGAATTGAAAACAAATCAGCCAGTATCATAATGCCCCTGTATATCTCTTATGCTCTTATCCCATTGTCTCTAGCAAGCCCCAGTAACATTTCTTAATTGATGCAGTTGGAAGGCTATGGGTGAATTTCCTCCCCCCTCATAAGAACATAAGAGAAGCCAGTGTTGGATCAGGCCAATGGCCCATCCAGTCCAACACTCTGTCACACAGTGGCCAAAATTACCAGGTGCCCTCAGGAGGTCCACCAGTGGGGCCAGAACACTAGAAGCCCTCCCACTGTTGCCCGCCCAAGTACCAAGAATACAGTACATCACTTGCCCCAGACTGAGAGTTCCTATTTATAACTTGTAGCTAATAGCCACTGATGGACCTCTGTTCCATATGTTTATCCAATTCCCTCTTGAAGCCATCCATGCTTGTAGCCGCCACCACCATCTCCTGTGGCAGTGAATTCCATGTGTTAATCCCTCTTTGGGTGATGAAGTACTTCCTTTTATCCACTCTAACCCAACTGCCCTCCTGCTTGCTCTTAGCTCAGAGGAAAAAAATTGGCTAAAGTGCACAGTGAAGCCCTGCACATTGCCATCGTCTCAGGACACAAGGCATTTCTCAATTGCAAGGAAAAGTTGAAGGGAGCAAGAAAAGTGGAAGACCCACCATGAGATGGATTGAGTCAATAAAGGAAGACATGGCATTCAGTTTGCAAGACCTGAGCAAGGGTGTTAATGATTGGACCTTTTGGAGTTCATTAATTCATAGGGTTGCTGTAAATTGAAAGTGAATTGACAGCACTTCACACACACACACAGCATTGTTTTGAAGTTTACTATTTCAAATGGTAAAACCCATTAGTTTTCTTTCCCTTTAGAATAATAGAATCATAGAGTTGGAAGGGACCTCCAGGATCATCTAGTCCAACCACCTGCACAATGCAGGAAATCCACAAACATCTCCCTTGCCACACCCCCAGTGGCCGCTGTTCCATGCCCAGAAGATGATAGAGGCTAACAAGGGCACAATCCATTTTTTTGATACATGAGTAGGGTTGCTAACTCTGGGTTGTAGAATTCCTGGAGATTTTGGGTTAGAGCATGGGGAGGGTGGGGTCTAGGGAGGGGAGAGACCAGCATAGAGGCCACCCTTCCAAGCGACCATTTTCTCCAGGGGAACTGATCCCTGTTCTCTGGACACCAGCTGTAATTCCAGGAGTTCTCCAGATCCCACTTGGAAATTGGCAGCCCTACTCCTGATCCAAATGGCTATTAGTCCCTGTGGGCCCTTGGTAGGAACAAACTTTCCCAGGCTGTTTGGGAGAGGGGAACATGGGAAAGGTCTGCAGTTTTTGTGTCACTGGATCCTGTCCATGGGATCAAACTGACAGAGGCCTATTTGCCAGAATGCCTCAAAATAAAACTGCTGAATGAGAGTAAAGTGCTGGCTTGATCAAGCATTCCGGGCTATTTTTAGAAGACAGTTTAGAGACTATTTTTAGGCATCTCCTTCGCATGGAGCATCCTTGTACCAGTCTATATTTAACTACTGGAGTTGCATTTCGGCACATGTAACCCCACTTCATTTGGGAGCAGGTGTTGCTCCAAGCCTTCCTATCGAGGAACAAATGAACCTTCCCCGCCACGTTTTGGAAGGGGCTGGTGTGCAGCTGCTGACACATTGTGAGCTTCTCCCTGAGCGGCTGAGCTTTCACTGGCTTCGACATCTCTCCTCTTGCCCAAGGTCCCGCTCCCACCTCCCCAAGCTATGCCTGGCAGCAGGTAGAATTGCTAAACACACAATATGTTGGATGCATAACTTACCAAAGCAAGGCATGAAAAATGAGGCACTTTGTTTCTCATTCCCTCGTGTCTTCTGGTTTATACCTTCATTCTAGACCAGGATTTTCCAAAGATCTCAGCCAAGGATGCTAATTTAGGGGTGTGTGTAAAGTAGGCAGTCACAACCTCTCATGTACATACATGCTATACACACATACAACTGCAAGACCTCTAATGCTTATTTTCCAAGGGTACTTATGGCTCTGGTTACTATAATTTGCAGCATAGACATTAATAACAAAAAAGTTCCTAAAATACCCTTCCTTCCTTCCTTCCTTCCTTCCTTCCTTCCTTCCTTCCTTCCTTCCTTTCAATTTACAGTTCAGTCCTATACAGAACTAATCCAGCTCAAGTCCACCAAAATCAATAGGGTTAGACTGTGCATAGGGTTACAATGTTCATTCAGATATATCCAATGGTTATAGTTATTTAGCTTTTTCTTTTCTGTTGTTCTTTGTACTGTTGTTATGAGTCTGTTAAAGGCATACATATATATATATATAATATAATATAATATATATATATTTATATATATATATATATATATAAAATAAAGATGCCTACCTTTCTGTTTCTCTCTCTTTAGGGAGACCACCCACCAAGGAAAATAGGGCACTTGAACTTCTGAATAGCTTTTAGAAGCGGGAATCATGACACTACTGATGGATCGTATCATGTTGGGGTGAGGACAGTGTAACTGCTGAAAGGCCTCCACCCACATAACAAAACATAGATCCGCTCATCTGTCTTGATAATACTGTCTGCTTCTCATCCCTCCCAAACAACAACAATAAAAATGAGGTCACTGGAATGACCAACCTTGGGTTGGATCCAGAATAAATTGGTGACTTCTTTTGATTTCTACTTCCTCCTATAGGCTGTGATCACACTGGGGGCTTGGTGTGATATGGTGTCGCCTCTAATTGAACCAGGTGAAAGTATTGTGGGGCAAATCAGCCACACAGTACACCCTGCTGCAGGCTACTTACAGAGACATCCTGTGGTAAAGCATCCACATTATTGTAGCACATTAGCCACGGAGCTAATCACCAAATATTTCCAAAATTAATGTGTGCGCATAATGCGCATGCATGCACACATAGACATTTTTTGAAAAAAGTGTGTCTTCAGTGGCAGAACGGATCTGCAGGTTCAGACTACCAAATCTGTTCTGTGCATGTTCCCTTGTGTTCACACATTTGGCCATGCGCGATGAATGCACAGGGAGACAAAAACTCCACTTCGGATGTGGTGGCTTTTTAACCCGGCTGCAAGTCATCCTCTGACAGGGTGAGTTTGCACGGGGAACACCTGACAGATGTGGCTGTGTGAACTGGCCCATTTAATCCATTTGTGAAATGTGCATATATCAGGCCAAACTGCCAGTCCGAACACAAACATAGAGCTTTTTCCCACTCACATTGTGCTGGCGTTCTGCCTCCGTTTGTCCCGGCGCTGGGTGTCAATTTCACACCCTTTGCTGCGGCGCGTGTGTTAATACTGGGCTTCGCGTCATTTTCTCCGCGCCTTCGGTAAACCTTTTTTTTTTAGGTTTACCGAAGGTGTGGAGAAAATGGCGCAAAGCCCCATATTAACACACGCACCGCAGCAAAGGGTGTGAAATTGACACCCAGCGCCGGGACAAACGGAGGCAGAACGCCAGCACAATGTGAGTGGGAAAAAGCCCATAGACTTTCACCCTCATGTTGTTCCTTAGGGTCCCCTGCCTCACAGGAGCAGTAGTGGATGGTTTGCAGCTGGCTGCAGTGGGAGGAGGGAGGCAGGAAAGTTCCATTCTGCTGGTAGAAAATGTAGACTGGATTCAATCCTTTATATTAAGGTGAAACTCCCTTGACACTCTCACTTGATCACTTGTTAGCCAGTGGCTTTAAACTTGTCAGAGCCTGGGACAGGGCGAGACAGGGCAGGGTGGGGAAAGGGGCATCGATATGCCTTACCCAGTGCAATCCCATGCAGAGTTACTCCAGTTCAGTGAGTTTAGAAGGGCATAATTCTCTCCATCTGATGGCATCATCAGTCTCATTCACACTGTTTGTTGTGGTTAATGATGGGAAGACTGGGGAAGATAAAATGAATGCACATTCTCACTTTTATGGATCCTGCTGTTTCCAAGCAGATTGAAAAAGAACCTGGCAGCGCCTTTCAGAGTTCCTAGTGTAGTTGCTTGCATTGGCTAGGAAGTACCAACTGTTCTCTGATTCCTTGCCTTGAGTAAGGCATTGGAGGTAGTGAGAAGAATTTCATTTAGCCCCTCTGAGGACAGACTTGCTTAGAAATGGAAGACTGAGGCCAGGAGATGGCTTACCACAGGAAACAGGTATGCATGCAGCTGCAGGGCCCTGTTGATGGTGCACTTGTAGTCAGCACACAGGCGGATGGAACCATCAGGCTTGAGAGGGGTGACGATGGGTATCTCCCACTTGGCATTTGGAACTGGCTGTAGGATACCTTGGGCCAGGGCTCTTTTTGTAGAAAAAGCCCAGCAGGAACTCATTAGCATATTAGGCCACACCCCTGACAACACAGCTCATTAACATATTAGGCCACACCCGATGTTACCAGAAGTGTGGTCATCCAGCCACATCCACCTTTTGCTTTTTATTCTGTTTACCTTGTTGTCAAAACAGTTTTGACAAAACCAATAAAAACATTATTTTCTGTCCCATCTATACAAAATCTTGCCTGAACCAATATCTTATGTCCAACAATTATTCCTGCACTGGATTGGAATAAATTCCTAAAGGTTAGGTTCCCATGGAAATCAGCTTGCCTTCCTGCAGAACTAGTACGCTGAATATGATTTTTTAGGGTTGCCAACCTACAGGTGGGGTCTGGAGATCTCCTGGAATTACAACTGAGCTCCATACTACAGAGATTAGGTCAATGGTTGCTTTGGAAAGTGGAGTCCATGGCATTATGCCTTGCTTAGGTCCCTCCTTCCCCTAAACCCCACCCTCCACTCCCAAATCTCCAGGGATTTCCTCAACCTGGAGTTGGCAACCCTAGTTCACTGGCAGAACAATGCTAGGAGCCAGTTTGGTGTAGTGGTTAAGTGCGCGGACTCTGGGAGAACCGGGTTTGATTCCCCACTCCCCCTCTTGCACCTGCTGGATGACCTTGGGCAAGCCATAGCTCTGTACCAGCTGTTGTCTCAGAGTTCTCTCAGCCCCACCTACCTCACAGGGTGTCTGTTGTGGGGAGGGGAAGGGAAAGGAGTTTGTAAGCCACTCTGAGACTCCCTTGGGTAGTGAAGGGCGGAGTATAAATCCAATTTCTTCTCTTCTCTTCTTCTTCTCCATCTTCTGCTTCTGAGTATGTAATCTAGTTGATTCCTGTACTGGCCATCCAGTGATGTCCAATCCCCCCTCTAAGCTGTGGATTCTTGCGAACAAAAATTCTACTTTTTGAGCTACTAGCTTTAAAGTTGTGAGTGAGCGATTTGGCTACTACATAAATCAGTTTGCTCTGCAGCCATCCTTCCTGAGCTAAAACAAAAATGTGTGGGCTGGAGGCTAAAAAAATTGTGAGCTAGCTCACACTGATTCAGTTTAGAGGGAACACTGGTGATGTCCACTTATACAAACTTATACAAATTTTTAATGAAAAATTTGTTGGCTTCACAAAATTATGTGAGTCACTCTCCTGCTTCATTTCAAAACCCTAGCCACCAGGGCTCTTTCTCAACTGGAACGCACCAGAACCACATTCTGGCTGGTGTCCGAGCCTGTCCCACCCCCTCCCCAATCCAGCCTGAGCTGTTTACACTTAAAGGGAAAGTGGAGCTTTCCCTTTAAGTGCAGAGCTTTCCCTTTAAGTGCAGAGAGCCAGCAGGAGAAAGCCCCGCCCACAGATTAAACAGCAGGGCTGGGCTCTTTGCACTGAAAGGCCTGGTCTCTCTGCATTTGGCTTGCTCTTTTTCAAGAACAACTGTGCCAGAACTATGGCTTGCCCAAGGTCATCCAGCAGGTGCAAGTGGAGGAGTGGGGAATCAAACCTGATTCTCCCAGATTAGAGTCCGCGCACTTAACCACTACACCTATTTTCTCTGCTAAAACAAGCCCAGGAGCTGATTGTGGTATAGACCATGGATTGTTAATATCGAAAATCATAATGAATCTGAAGAAAAACAATCATGGTGAGGAAATATAATCTAAATAACGTTTTTAAAGATTTTAAAGACCATGTAAAGAACACATTTGCAATTGAACATGACCCAGGAGAACTGTTGGTTGAAACTAGAGATGTTATTCCTGTATCCAAAAGAAATGAAAAGCTTTGATGGATGACTGATCGAACTCTTAACACTGGTAAAGATAGATGAGGTGACAGAAGTAAAAAGTGACAGAAGCAGAATTCTAAATGCAACTTTCCAATAACTTGCACGTAGGGACAAAGCTAAAATGACTAAGCTGAGGCTACTGTACTCTGGTCACATTTAAACATAATGCAAGGAAGAATCGAGGGCAGAAGGAGAAGAGGAAGACCCAACACGTGATGGATTTAAATAAAATAAAGCACTAGCCTTCAGTTTGCAAGGCTGTCAATGACAGGACAATTTGGAGGCCATTTAATACATGGGGCTGCAGGAAGTCAGAAGTGATTTAATGGCACATAATTCACAAACATCTTCTGTTTCTATTCCTCAGCCTTTCCCCTGTTTTTCACATGATCGAGGTTTATAAGTTTATGCATGGGATAGAGCAGGTAGAGAAAGAAGTTCTTTTCTCCCTTTCTCACAATACAAGAACTCGTGGGCACTCGATGAAATTGCTGAGCAGTCAGGTTAGAAAGGATAAAAGGAAGTACTTCTTCACCCAAAGAGTGATTGACACGTGGAATTCACTGCCACAGAAGGTGGTGGCGGCTGCAAGAATGGGCAGCTTCAAGAGGGAATTAGATAAACATATGGAGAAGGCTATTAGCCACGAAGTATAGATAGGAAATCTCAGTCTGGGGCAAGTAATGCTCTGTATTCTTGGGGCTTGATGGGGGGCAACAGTGGGAGGGCTTCTAGTGTCCTGTCCCCACTGCTGGACCTTCTGAGGGCACCTGGTGTTTTTGGCCATTGTGTGACAGAGTGTTGGACTGGATGGGCCACTGGCCTGATCCAACATTGGCTTCTCTTATATTCTTATGTAAAATTGTTTCTTGAGCACAAGTGGTATGGAGGCCAACCTGAACCACTCACTAGGTATGTATGTACTCAGACATTAGCCTTCTGTTTATATTGTAAGTCTGTAGATTAGTGGTACTCATTCCATGGCTCACAGAGAGCCACATTTATTGTTCCTATCAACCAAAAGAACTGCATTTACTTCCATCCCTGGCATAATGCCTGTACCTCAGGAAGGCTTGCAGCTTACCCTTTCCTCTAGCAATGGCTCTTTCAAGGTGGGAACCTACTGCTAACCACAAGCTCCACTGGGCTAACATGGTCTGATCCAACACTGGCTTCTCTCAGGGGTCATTTCGTAGAAAAAGAGGTGTAGGAGCTCATTAGCATAACTAATTAGCATAACTTATTTGCACATGCTACACCACCTGACATCACTGGAAGTATGTCAGAAGGGCTTGCACCAACTCCAGGAGCTGCGCGCCCCCAAGCTCCTGCTCAAAACGACCCCTGGCTTCTCTTATGTTCTTAAGTTCTTAATGTGTGTGTGTGTTTTACAAATTTATTACAGAATTTACAATATAATACTTGGAGGAGGGGAGAATCCCTTGTCTAAGATCAAGCGGAAATTGTTTAAAAGCTTGTCTTCATCCTTACATCCAGATGTTGTCAGTGTTCCTACATCAGACTTTTCCACATCTGAACATTACCCTAAACTCCTAAACGCCACACAGTTGCTGCAAGCTTAACTTCTTTGTTTAGCTAGTTGCTCAGTTTCCTCAGTCAACTTTCCACAACTTTTTAGGACAAGTTTTGTTCTGAGGAAGAAAAATGTCAGGAGGAAAGCTTTTCTGGAAGTAATTTTTTTAAACGTATACTCAGTACAAGTACTTTTTTATATTCTTCATACGACTAGTCTGTGGCAAACATAAAGCCAGGATTTTGCCCCTCAGCTTTATTTTGTGATGATTTATCTCTTAACAAACAAAACTCCAGGCTGGGAAATAATGTGTTTGCTCTGTATGTCTGGTGAAAAATAACCTCTTGAAGAAAATGGCTAGGCTTCTTAATGGCAACAGACAGCAAATACTGTACTCAGTGAAAGCATGGAGGTCTAAGGGCTTTTGAGACATTTCAAGGAAAATTAACAACAGTTCCCCAAACAGCCGGGTTTTAAAGATGACAGCTCAGTTTAAAGTCATCTTAAGCATGTGTGAGTCTCCTCCCGATAGTGCAGTTGGCAGGCAAGCAAAACCTGGAGCGACTCCAAATGTCATTTCTATGTGTCTGTGCTTTCTTTTGCTGACAGAAACTTGATGGCCAATTGGAAAATTGACACCATAGAAAACACAGAAAAGGTTAGCAAATACGGCTGGGCAAATGCAACCTGCAATTTTGTTTTTTTAGGCAGAGCTGATCTGCTGTCATGTATTATCGGGTGTGTGTGTGTGTGTGAGAGAGAGAGAGAGAGAGGGAGGGAGAGGGAGGGGGAGGGAGGGAGAGAGAGGAATAATGGGGGAAATTAACTCTTTGCTTTTGGATTCTGCTAAACCATGGCCTCCTCTATAAAGCTAGAGAGGTAATCCATCTGAGAAAGTTCAAGGCATAGCAAAACAAGCTTTTCTGCTCCCAGAGATAAATCAATTGTGAAACTTCTAAGGTGTTTCTTTCCACATCCCTGCAGCCCTCAACTTAGTTAAAGAAGATTTTTTTTTTTTAAAAAAGATCTTGTATGTCATTGTGAAAAGGTTATTCTCATCACCCCTCCTTCCCCTGTGTCTTTCTTCCTCTACTGCATAAAAAAATTCTTTTCTATTTAAGACCTCCCGGAACATTTGGTACCTCTTAATTGCTTTCAGTTGGAATTAGACACATGGCTTTGTGCTTCCTAATGTGTCTCCTATAAACATTCTAGTGGAAACATCTCATGGTTTGGATTTTCAGGTGTTCCTGGCCACCATGGGGGATGGGGGTAGGGTTGCCAGCTCCAGGCTGTGAAATTCCTGGAGATGTGGGGGTGGAGCCTGGGGGGGGGGCAGGGACAATGCCATAAAATCCACTCTCCAAACTAGCCATTTTATCCAGGGGAACTGATCTCTGTCATCTGGAGATGAGCTGTTATTCCAGGGGTTACCTAGGTCCTACCTAAAGGCTGGCATCCCTACTGTGACAAGATGGTGCCTTAAAAAGAGGTAGCCTTATACAAAATGTATCAGAGAGGAGGAAAACAAAAACAAAATGAGGATAGTTACTGTTAGTGGAGAATGGGGAAAAGGTGTGCACTGTCAGATTTTAAAAAAGTAAACAAACCCTGATAGGGATAGAAGATGAATTGCATGGCATGAGTCAACTAGGTCTAAGTTGTCCAACTGGACATTGATAGCATTAAAACCCATTATGGTAAAATTGATAGCTATTTTGAGAAATACTAGTGTTTGCATTTTAAAAATGTGAAAATAGAACTGAAAATAATTCATAAATACCTGCATATTCTGCAAGTAAATAAAACTGCACTGGCCTGTGAGGACAAAAACCTAGATCTCTTTACAACTCAGTTCTCTGCATCATCAATATATCTAATTCTCAACATGATCAAACCTGGAGCCATAAACAGGCAAGACAGATCTTTCTACAAAACTGAAAAAGCTCAAGGTATGCAAAAAAATCATGAAAACCAAAAAAAAAAAAAAAATAGAACCAGCACCTGTAGCTTTAAGAAACAAATGTCCTTTCAGTTGCCTTTGTATAAGCTGCTAGGCAACTATAACACTATTGCCAGACTACAAGCCTTGGTTTCTGTCAGTAAAAGGCAGGGGGAGGAGCAGAACCCTTTCCAGGCCTATTTTAGTAAACTCACTGGGGCCAAGTCTGGCATCAACCACTGGGCAACTTGCTACCACCCAAAGTGCATGACTCACCCAGACCCAACTGCTTGTATTCATTCAACAGCAGCTACTCCCCATTAATCAGTCTGGTGTAGTGGTTAGAGTTTAAGACTAGGATCCAGGAGACCTAGGTCTGAGGGTGGGAAGGGGAGGGTTTGAGTACATTAGGAACCTCAGTGGGGTATAATGGCATATAACCTAGCTTCTGAACCAGCCATCTTTTCCCAGGGGATCTGATCTCTGTAGTCACTCTGGAGATCAGTAATTCCAGGAGATCATCAATATTCCAGGAGATCTTCAAAACCCACCTGGAGGTTGGCAACCCTAAGGTCTCGGGTTCAATTCCCCAACATATTGTGTTAAAAAGGTCCTGTGTGAGGTAAAGTTAAAGACCTTTGTCCAAAATCCCAAAGGTACAAAACTGACCTTGATAACCCAATTCACTAAAAGGCAGCATCATGTGGCCCATGAATTCACATGACTTTGAACAGCAGAACAGAAATGAGGACACTCATAACATGAATACCCCAACCCACATGGGGAGTACTTCTGAATGAGATCTTTTTGTGAGGGAGGGGAAGACTCAGTTGACATGGGTACATCTCTGTGGTGAAAGAAATATGTGCCCTGTCCCCTCAGAAACTGACACACAACCAGCTCTTTAAGAAATCTGGTGTGGCTGATCTCATGACAGTTCAAAATACATAATGATTAGTAATAATCTCATCAGCTGGCAGTGGAAAGGTATCACTAGAACTGTCTCAAATCCCCCATTGCCAGACTTTTCACAGTGACTCTTACTGGAATAGAAGCCTTGTCATGAGAGATTTGAGTGGCAGCTGAAGTGAATATTTCTTTTCTTTCTTTCTTTCTTTCTTTCTTTCTTTCTTTCTTTCTTTCTTTCTTTCTTTCTTTCTTTCTTTCTTTCTTTCTTTCTTTCTTTCTTTCTTTTTTAAAAAACAGCAGGACAGGAAGCAAGGAAAGAAACTCGGTGACTCAGAGGGGAAAAAAGGGGCTGCCAAATTAATCATCTCCTCTTGCTGACAACAATCCTTCCCTTCCTTTTCTGACATCAATTCCTTTTGGCCAAGAGGGGCAGAATTCTGATGGTCTTGTTGTCACTCACTTGTCTTTCTGCAAGTAAGTTTTCACCTTGTTCCTATGTCCTTCAGTTAAAGTTTGATGACAAAGGGGGAAAAGAATCAATAAAAAGTTGGAAAAAATAGTCCCATTGGAAGAGATCAATAGATCTATCCAGAACATAATTAAATTTTGGCAATTGCCCTTCCAATTTCTTTTGAAGTAGCTATATGGGGTGTTTACATTCTAAAAGGGTCAATGCTTCCAGCCATTTCTGAAGTAGGGGAGTATATCTATTTAACTTATTATCTACCTTTCTCTCTTGCAGAACTCAAGGTGGCTTACAATATAAAGAAATCATAATAAAATCACAATAAAAACAGCAATTATAAACCCCATAAAAAGTCATACTTTTAAAAAAAGTTAGGACTGTCAATAATAGCTAAATCAATCAAATGCAGGCCTAAATAAAATCGTTTTCAACTGCCTCCTGAAGAGTGACAAAGAGGGGGCTAGGCATACCTCCCTGCGAGGTTATTCCATAACTCTGGAGCTGCCACCAAAAAGGCCTTCATGTACCCATCAAACGAGCGTTTTTAACTGGTGGGAAGTCAGGAGGAATGTAATTCTCTGGCAGGAACGTATGGGAGAAGATGGCCCTTCAGATATTCTGGTACCAAGCCATGTAGGGCTTTAAGAGACAAAACCAGCACATTCAGTTTGGCTCAGGAGAGGACTGGTAGCCAGTGTAATTGCTGTAGTATTGCAGACATATGTTCTTGGTCGCTGGCCACAACCAGCAGTCTAGCTACAGCATTCTGCACTAGCTTCATCTTCTGAACACTCTTCAAGGGTAGCCCCAAGCTGAGCACATTGTAGTAGTCCAATCTAGCTGTAACTAAGGCATGGAGCACTGTGGCTTGATCTGACTGAATAAGGAACGGATGCAGCTGAAGCACCAGCTGGAGCTGGGCAAACACACTCTGAGTCACAGCTCCTCCTGGTTTTCTAATGTGACTGCTGCCTCAAGCTGCACTCCCAAACTGCAAACCTGGCTTTTCAAGGGAAATATATAACCCATCCAAGACAGGGGATCCGAAGTCTCTGGTCTGCCTTTCTACTAACCCAGAGAACCTCTGCCTTGTCAGGATTAAGTTTCAGTTTATTCACTGTCATTCAAGCCCACTACTGGTTCCAAGCACAGGTTCAGAATGTCAACAGCATCCTTGGAATTAAGTGGACTTACCATAGGTGACTTTGCCATCAGTTTCTACACGTTAAATATAATTAGCTAGATCACAAGTTATTATGTTTGAAAAATTACCACTATACAAGAGACTTTTGCATTTATTTGTTTACTTTGCTCATAGACCCCCTTTCTCAATGAGAGTCAAGGCGGATTACAAAATATAAAAAATTGATTTGATCAGACAGCCTAAGACGTCAAAATAAACAGTACAACAGGACTGGGTTTACAGAGTTATGGGGGGGGGGGGGGAACCTGTCTGAGGCATGACATCATACCATCATGCGTAGAGTAGATTACAAAGGTAGAAGAGAACACAGTAGTAGAAGAGGTAGTAGAAGACTAGGTTTTTATTCCCTGCTTTTCTCTACTTTAAGGAATCTCAGAGCAGCTTACAATCATCTTCCCTTCCTCTCCCCACAACAGGCACCTTGTGAGGTAGGTGGGGCTGAGAGAGTTCTGAGAGAACCATGACTGGTCCAAGGTCACCCCGCAGGTGTCATGTGGAGGAGAAGTGGGGAATCAAACCTGGTTCTCCAGATTAGAGTCTGCTGCTCTTAACCACTACACCATATGGTTCTAAACGTTGGAATAGGACTATAGTCCTGTTCTCTTATAAAGGCAACCCCCAGGGAGGAATGGGGGGTGGGGCTGCTTCTGGTGAAAATGGGTCATCATCACATTGGGAATTACCCTTGGCAAATCCCAAAATTGTCCTTGACATAATTTTTCATTGGAAGTGACATCATGCACTGATGCAGTGACAGCACCCTCAACATTTTCCATCCACGGGCCTGAAAAGTGCCAGTGGAGGATCAAAGGTGACCTGGCTTCCCTACTGCCAATCCTTTGTAACATAAGAGTAAACCATAGAAAATGCCCAGAATTTTCTCCAAGTCTCTGGGAGGTGATTCCAAGGTGCATGAGTAAATTTTTCCTCTCAGACAAGCTGATGTAGAAAAGGTAGAAGGTTGAAAGCCACACTTTAGACAAAACAGTCATGACTAGATCATGACCCTGTGCATTGTACACTGTCCGATTGACTTTTTTGATTTATATGAGCCCTGTACAGTTGTTACTAATTTGGCAATCCAGGCTGTGATCACATGCACCTTTATGTCCGACATAGCTGCGAATGCCTGACAGATCTAAAGGGCGCCATCAGACAGCAACATCTGGGAAGCATCCCACAGTCATTGGCAACCCGTGCTGCTCCAACACAAAAGCAGAGTTAAAAGACATCAGGAAAAGACTGGCTCTAATGGGCTCCGACGGGCCATGGGCAGACTTTCCTGTCTGATCACGCAAGCACACTCTCATGCCATTGGGGTGGTCTGATCATGCCATCCTGGCTCAGTGCCGTTTTTTCTCCCCCTTCACAGTATGTGCATCATTGCATACTCCATAGGGAGCCCTCAGTGCAGAGATGTGATTCCTCATTTATGCGCATGGGGAACAAATGGCTACCCCCCCCCCCCCCGACTCACCCGCAGTTGCATCTGATCACACAGTGACAGGCTGAGCCCGCAGCTTCAAAGGGATGTGCGATCTCGCAACTGCGTGTCAAATTCCTCTAGAGGAAATAGCCTCACTTCCCCTCCACTTCAACTGGTGTGTGTGACTGCAGCCCCAGTCATGCATATGGGGAGGTCATACTACACACTATCCTCTCAAGGAGCTGTGGCTCAGTGGTAGAGCATCTGCTTGGCGTGCATAAGGTCTGAGGTTCAGTCCCCGACATCTTCAGTCAAAGAAGCTGTAAATAGGTGATGTGAAAGACCTCTGCCTGAGACCCTGGAAAGCTGCTGCCAGTCTAAAGTACACAATACTGACTGTGATGGATGAAGGGGCTGATTCGGTATGAGACAGCTTCATGTGTGTTCATGTGTGTTCAATGTACATGAATAAGTTAATACACAGATTTTCCAGCACTAGAACATGTGATCAGAAACTAGGGATGCCAGCTTCTAGGTGGGACCTGGGGACCCCCTGTAATTACAGCTCATCTCCAGACTAGTTCCTCTGGAGAAAATGGATGCTTTGGAGGGTGGACTCTACGGCAATGTACCCCACTGAGGTCCCTGTCCTCCCAAGGCTCCACCCCAAAATCTCCAGGAGTTTCCCAACCTAGATCTGGCAACCCTATCCTCCATCCCTCACTGAAACCCAGAGTTTTGAGGATAGGGATTTTATGAGCCCTAAAGCTGGAAATTATGCACATTGCCCTAGTCACATGAAATGATGCTCACATGTGTTGGAAGGATTGCAGGTATCATGCTTCCTAGGTTGAAGCTTGGCCTGCCACTCCAAAATTATAACAACTGAACAGCTGCAGCTATCAAAAGGAAGAAAGCTCATCATTCAGGTTATGGTTAATGCCAGATGCATAACTGCTGGTTCATATTTCAAATTACTTTTGAGAAGAACACACAGTTGCTGTTTTCTTTGCTTAACATGGATTGTTTGGGGCCAATTACATGATGTGAGGATTTACCTCTGGGGGCCATTCATCCTGTTTTTTACAGAACAATCCACTTTTAAAGTCATCTTTCCTGTGTTCTGTAACAAAATGCTAACAGGCACTATAAATCCAGCTTTTCTGTCTAGAGAACCACAAGGTTGTACAGGGACGGATGATTTGAGGGGCTGTTGAGGCATTTGTGGATCTACAGGGAACCTTCTTGCTCTCTGCTGAGTCTGTCTGGTTACTCATGATGGCTCCAAGGATTAGGCACTGATAGACCACAGGTAAACACTGTTCTGCCCCAGAAGATCCCATTATCAAAACCGATGAGAGTACCCCCTGCTGGGAAGCAGAAGTGTCCATAATGGGCATGGCCCCACCTAAAAACTTAGTTTCCTGGTTGCGCTATTGGCTGGTTGGCAGGCTCATGCTGCACTCGTATTGGTGAATACTGTACATGGAGATTGTTAGTTGCAAGGAAAAGAGGGTTTAATCAGTGTTGAAGAGATTATGCTTGTGTGATTACAATATAGCTTGTAAAGAAGGAGGATTCTATGTACTCAGGAGGTTGAGGAAATTTTGCCAACTCTGTGTTGGGAGATTCCAGGAGACTTGAGGGTGGAGACTGGGAAGGTTGGGGTTTGGGGCGGGGAGGGACTTCAGAAGGGTATGATGTCACAGAGTCAGCCCTCTGAAGCTGCCATTTTCTCTACGGAAACCGATCTCTCATTTGGAGATCAGTTATAATTCTGGGAGATCTCCAGGCCCCACTTGGAGGTAACAACCCTAGGCTGCCAGAAGAGCCACCGACTGGGCAGGAGCAAATAGGCAAATAGAAGGACTGAAACAGAGTGGGGAAAGGGGGGGAACTCAACCCAAATTATGGCTGTGATCTACGAGGGTCAAGCTAACAAAATAAGTTATTATAAAAATACAAATATTTATTATGGTGTACACATTAAATTTTTTTGAAATTTTTTTATTGATATAAAACACAGGATAAACTTACAGTTGGTAACATTCTTGAGGTAAAGATATAACTGCAAACTTCAAACATCAATTGGTATACACATTAATAAAAGACAGAATAGGTTAAAAGCAATGGTCCAAATATCAGACTCGGAAAACTTTTGACACACAGAGTCGATAGTTTTACGTATTTAAACCATTGCTTTTAACCTATTTAACTTTTATTAATGTGTAAAGTAAAGGGGTTTCCCTTCTTCGAAAGCCAGTCAAATCCGACTCTAGGGGGTGGTGCTCATCTCCGTTTCCAAGCCAAAGAGCCAGCGCTGTTCGAAGATTTTTTCCATGGTCATGTGGCCAGCATGATTAAATGCCAAGGCGCACGGAATGCTGTTACCTTCCCACCGATGTGGTACCTATTTATCTGCTTTCAATTTTTTGCTTTCGAACTGCTAGGTTGGCAGGAGCTGGGGCGAGAGACGGAAGCTCACTCCGTCACGCAGCACTCGGGTTTCGAACTGCTGAGCTACCAACCTTCTGGTCTGCAGCTGAGCATCTTAACCTCTGAGCCACTGCAGCGCTTTTTTGTACACCATGTGTACGCCATAATAAATATTTGTATTTTTATAATAACTTACTTTGTTAAATAGACAGACTGCCCTTAACTACAGGTTTCCTAGTGCAGCAATTTCAGAGAGCTGGGAAGAGATAACTCTTCATTGGAATGGAGAGCTTGAGTGACAGGCTGCTCTCTTCCACCCCCCCTTCCCTCTGATTGGCCAGCACCAGCTGAGGAGAACTATATGATTGGCTGAGTGCTGAGGGCATGGTCTTTTTGGAGTCATTTGGCCAGTTGGTCTTTCGGAAGTCAGACAGTCAGTTGGCTTCTGACAGCGTCGGTTGGAGTCAGCAAGTCTGATAAAGTCAGTCAGACAGGTTCACCATTGGAGTGACGGGAAAGACTCCTTGCCTTAACTGTTTTCTATCAATTCTGAGGAAGAATTCAGTATTAGAACTGAATGTCTAAGAGTCAGCCTAAGCTGAAGTCTGTTTTACACAGACATCAAAACTGGAACTGAGATTTTGGTGAGGGTGATTGGGTAGTATGCTAAAACTCAGTTGTCTTTAGGAGTGCCAACCTTCAAGTGGGGCCTGGAGCTCTCCTAAAATTCCAACCGATCTCCAGACTTTAGAGATCAGTTCCCTTGGAGGAAATGGCAGCTTCAGAGGGTGGACTGTGACATCACAACCCTGCTAATATCCCTACTGTCCCCAAACTCCTCCCTTCCCAAGCACCACCCACAAATCTCCAGGGATTTCCCAAGCCAGAGTTGGGAATCCTAGCTGTCTTCCTCTGCATTTTCCTAGTGAAGCCCAGTTGTCTTCCTTTTCATTTCCCCAGTCATTCCTTTAAGAATCCCATCTTCACTTTGTGTTCAGAGGAAGATACTGCAAAGTTGCTGACTCTGGGAAAAACCAATCCAGAGTTCTTCTAGATACTACAGCTGTTTATCATTGTTATGGACCTTTAGGACAACTGAGCTGATTTCTTTCCAGAGCAGCCCTGTAAAAGTGACTTCAGAAGAGGAGCTGGCAGCAGCCTTCAGAACGTTTGCTCCCATCACAAGATCGTAGCTAGGCAGGGAGTGTGTGTGTGTGTGTGAGGGCAGTGCCCCCTCTGAAACCTGCAATGCTCCACCCCAGGAGGATGCCAGACTCCCCCATCCCCAGTGTGCGCCTGTGGGCAGTCGCCATGCCCTCACTGGCTCTTCCTGACGCTTCCTGACTTCCAGCCGGAGCCTCTCCTGCCCTCTGTCTGAGCTCAGAGAGGAGGCCAAGGCAGGCAGCTGAAGTGGCAGCAGCAACTGCAGCTCATGGCTCCTTGAGTGGGCAGCTGAGAAGAGAGTGTGTGCAGGGCTGGCCACTGCTGAGTCTCCCCCCAGTGAAGCGATGGCTGGGCCCATCGGCTCCTCTCCTGGGGTGTTGGAGGGGTGCTAGGACCCAGCACATCTTGTGGCATGGGCTGAGGGCAGAGGGGTGCATGAGGCTGGGTAGGCAAGGGAGGAGGGAAGGCCCTTTGTATCGATTCACAGTCGAGTTGCATGGCTTAAGGAGGGTTGTGCAGAGAGCAGGATGGGGGGGGGGGCTAGTAGAACACTTGATCCATACCAGGGAGCCAGCTCTTCTGAGACTCTTCTATTTTAATTTTATTAGTTTTATGATGTCAGAAGTGATGTCAAGCCCCCCAGTGATCCTCCCCCACTGAAAATTGTCTAGCAACGGGGCTGTCCCATTGTGTTCTCTGCTCATTTCCCCCCCTGCTTTTGGCAGAAAGCCCCGAAGTAAAAGCTTGGTGTTTCCCAAGAAATTATGTACTCTTCGATCCTCAGCATCTCGAACTCCCCAGCATGACAAGAGGGGAAATTCCTACCAGTTCATATTTATGGTTCAGGAGTTCAGTAAAACCACAAGGCATGCTTTGAAATGTAACAGTAAGCACAAAGGCCCGGCAAAGCAGAGCAGTAAACATGATGACGCCCGCTTTATTGCGGGGCTTCTACAGGAACTAATTTGAAGCGGTTGCATTCCCCAAGCAGCAGAGGTGCGGCAAGACCTTAGCTAGCGTATTTTAAATTAGGCCTTTCCATCAGTGATAGTCCCCTTGTTGCACTGAACTGTGGGATGATTGACGGTATGCGCATCGTTAACCTGCATGGAACTTGTACAGAGAAAAGGGGGGTGGGGAGAAGCCCTCGGTGTAATAAATATTGTAAGAGGTAATGATCCTTTCCCCAATTCTGTTCAGGTTTTAATACCATGAAGTTGTAATGCAGGGCTTCCCAGTGGGGGTGGGTGGGCAATAATTCTTACTGGCCCAAACCAAAATGCAACCCTAGCTTTGGGATTTAATTTCCTCAGACAGAGATGACATGGTTATATATACAAATTGGAGGGTATTGTATACAAGTATGATGATGGAATAACCTCCCACCGCCCCAACAGCTTTTTATTTAGGCCCAATTTATACCTCCCCTCTGAAGTAGTTTGACTGCTGTCTTTTCCTACGCTCATTTCACGCTGGTTTCAAATTTCACTCCCTGGGTCTGAAGAGTACAAAGCAACAGGATCTGTTTAAAGCAGTAAAATGCTAGCTTGACCACAAGAGGGCAATTAACAAATGTAAACAGTAATTTTTAAACTAGAACAAGTATGGTTTGAAACTAGTAACAGGTATAGATGGGTTTTTTTGAAACTAGAATGATTCCAGCGGGAAAGTCAGATGTAGATTTGACCTTATAGAGTGTACAGAACTGGCTCATAGCACCCAAGCCAGAGTTTTCAGTCCAATTTGGATAAAGTTTTCAGGAATTGTATCCCTTACTCGAGGGATCCTCCCTACTAAATTCTAAACATAGCAGAAATGGCCCCAAGTCTCATAGCTAATTAAAAAGAAAACACATTTCTGGCTGTAACATTTTTGTATTCCAGCCAATTTGGATGAAAGTCTCAGTGACAGCATCCTGCTCAAAGAATAATCTCTGATAAATTTCAGAAGACCAGGGTCCGTGATTTTTAGATAATGAAAAGACTTACAGATCTAAGAAAATGAGTGGCTGTAGCATCTAAAAAGCTAGCTATTGAATTACACTGCACAATCTAGAGAGTTGTATTTTCACCTGGGTTCTCAGAGCCACCCAACACAATAAGTGCGGCTACCAGTTGGGTCATGGCACTCCTAAACCAACAACGATTTAATTTTAGTGCAGAAGTTTGTTCAACTGTTAAAAATGTAATCTCTCTTATTATTAATGGATTATCACTAACGTTAGGAAAGTTCTTGTTTATTCTTTCAAAGGGAGAACCCATCCCAAAACACCGTAATGTTGATGTTTTATTGTTTCCTTCTATATTTGACATATGTATTACATCTGATAATACATCTGATTTTACTTGTTGTATGTTATAACTCATAATATCTGATAAATATTCAATGAATCTATATTTTCCCCTACCCCCTCTTTCCTTATGTATCCCATTTTTTGGAGAATTTTTTAAAAAAAACCTTAATTTTTTAAAAAAAGGTTCTCTTAATCCAACTCATTTCCCCTCTGCTGCACATCAGATGCAGGCAACCTACCCAAACACACAGGGCCCAATTCAGATTGGGATGGTAGAGCTAGGACAGAAGGAGCTCCAGCCTTCTCCTCCCGCCTCGTACTTTTTTCCTGAGCTGATACAGCTTTAGGAGGGTGTTGTTTGTCCCACTGCAAAGCTGCCCATGCATTGAGTGCCCCTCCTCCTTCTGTTCCCTGGCCCCTTGCCACTGCTGCTGCCTGAGTTGCTTGCTTGTGCCCCTTCCTCCCGCACTGCCTCTAACGCCACTCACCAGCTTGCTGACTTGCCTGCCTGTTTTGCTGTCCCCACTGCCACCCCGTCTTTCTGTTCTCACTGCCTTCCTCACTCGTGCCACCTTGCTTGTTTCCATCATTCATTTCCATCAGTCGTTTCCACCTTGCTTGTTTCCATCATTCATTTCCATCAGTCGTTTCCACCTTGCTTGTCTCCATCATTCCATCTTGCCTCCATCATTCGTAGGCCTGCTCAGTAGTGCTCCCCTTCCATCCTGCTGTTTTGTTCTTCCTTTTCTATTGGCTTGGTAATCCTCACCACCTCTTTCTTTCTTCCCTCTCTCAACCACTCATTAGCCTTGGTCACACAGTGTCAGCATCCCTCATCTGGCTGCCTGTTTATGGGGTTAAGTAACCCTCAAAATGGCTGTCCCGTCCCCCCCCGTAAGGTGATTTTTTAAAGTCCAGTCACCTTCCCCCCCCCCCCCGCTTCAAATTTACCTGCAAACTTGGAGTTTCCTTCCAAGTTTTTAGAAAGATGTCCCTTCTATGCATATGGTCTTATTCTGTGGATTTAACAATACGCATCTAGGATGATATTTAAAATTAGGTATGATGATATCCTGCTTTTCTCTCCAATGGAGACCTGAAATGGCATACAACGGTGTTCTCCCCACTTCCATTTAACTCTCACAACAAGCCTGTGAGATAGGTTAGGCTGGGAGAGAGATAGACTGGTCCAAGTGAGCTTCCATGGTGGAGTGGGGATTCAGATCTGGGTCTCCCAGATCCTTGTCTGACATTTTAACTAATACACCCTTTTGGCTCTCCTGTTGCACATCACTATGGACATAGTAGATTAGCTAAGATGTGCACACCTGAAGTCGGTGGATGGAGGAGCTTAAGCTATCTCTTCGGTCTTGCACAACAGGATAAATAAATTGTTGCATACATGAAAAATAGGGTTGCACAACACAGTAGATAAATGGCTCGTAAATAAATTGGTTCATAAACCCAGTAAGAATGAGTGTATCTGTAGAGAGCAGGTGGATGGGACAGTTTTCAGGAAGTATGTGTAACAAAACATTTGAGAACCAGTTTGGTATAGCGGTTTGCCTGTTGTACTGGGGCTTGAGAAATCCAGGTTCAAATCCCCACTCTTTCGCAAGGCTTGGCCCAGTCACATTCTTCCAACCTAACCTACCTCATATGGTTTTTGTGAGGATAAAATTTATTTAGTTAAAACATTTGTATGGCGCCTTTCCACCCAAACAGGGTACCCAAGGTGGTGACCAAGTGGAGGAGAAGACAACAGTGTAAGCCGCTTTGGGTCCCCATTTGGGGGAATGTTAGAATATAAATGAAGTAAATAAAAATAGCACATGGGATGTCTACTCTTTTGTTTCACTGCTAAAAGAATGTGTATTTTCCCCTAAATTTAAAGGTATTCAATGCATTCAACCCTGTTTTTTTTTTAAATGACAAGCAGCAAAGCATAAGGCTTGAGAAAGAAAAAGAATTGGTTCAAGAGAGGCTGTGCTTTCTGTATCATACACACAGTTTCTTTTGCCTCTGGTCAAACAATTTTGCGGGCTTTTGAAACACTACAAAAACCTATTTACTGGGGGGCAGAAATGGAACACATTATGAGCAGTGGGCCCTCAAAGCAACTGATGTTAACACTTTCCTTTATGTTGATGCCACCATATGAGTTGCCGTCCTGTTACTCTTGTGCTAAAATGGAACAGAAAATTGTCACTGGATGAGGACAAGAGTCCAATGAAGGTGGGACACTATTAGTTCATAACAAGCAGGAGGACCCACAATACTCACGGGGGGTGGGGGGGTGGGAGAAGGTGCTCCATGTCCTGGAGGAATCATCCGCAGGTGAGCCTCTCTCCCCTCCCTCCCCCTGCCCTCCCCAAAAATGGTGGTGGCGAGACCCACCGCCTGCCGAGCCTCTTCCTCTCCCTCCCCCTGCCCTCCCCGAAATTGGTGGCAGTGGCAAGTCCCACCGCCCACTGAGCCCCCCCACAGCCAAAGCATTCTCTGTACATGCACAGAGAACGCTTTTACTTTTGAGGGGATTTAAATATCCCCCCAAAAGTTTTTTTTAACTTTTAGCATTTTTCTGCACATGTGGAGACTCCTCCACGTGTGTAGGAAAATCTCCCTGCCCCCCAAGTGTCCCCCTGTGCGAATTTAGATATCTGCACGGAGGGGGCCACTTCGGAATTAGATATATAGATATGTGGTGAGATCTGAGCACTGAATCAGGAAGAATGTAAGATGGCCATAACTGCTGCTTACTCAGCCATAAGGAGGGTGATGTAAATTCATTATTGTCATTATCATGAACAGTTACTACTGGCCTGAATCCCATTTTGGGTCAATAGGATGGCACACGGGAGTATTATTCTCTCTCTCATTCTTCTTTTAAACACTTCTACAGGCATTATTCCTGGGCAATATCTCTTTCCTTTGGGTTCATTTGTCAGCTCTACTAAGCTCAGTGAATTATTTTTTTTAAAAGGAAAACTCATCTGCAGGCGATCCATATATCATTTGATACTGTGGGATTGTCCTGGATTTTCCTAGCAGATGGGTGTGGAGCAACTGTTGTTGTTATTAATTATAGTCCGTCTTTCTTACTGAAGTTGACATACGCATTTTCCAGGCTGCAGCCACCTTTCGAGTTTTCAGCCGTGTCGTGGCAGTTCTAAGTGCACTTTCAGTGTGATGAGTTCACACTGACATGTTTGCTTTTGTCTTTCCCCATCAGTCTTCCATCTGTTTGGACTCACCTTTGAGGATTGTTTTTTTTTTGCTTTTTTCTGCGCATGTGCTGAAAAGTTGCAGCGATGCAGCAGCCTCAAGGAGACCCCCCACAGACTCTGTTTCCTTCAGTTGTACTTCAAGAAGCTCTGGATTGCCCCTTCCCTGCAGAGCGGGTTTCCTTTCCCACTGTGCATCTGATGATATTCTGCCCTCCTTCCCTGACTGTTGGTATTTATGAAAATGCACTGTATTAAAAGCCCTTCTGTCCCACTAGCTCCGAGCTCCGCATAAATGATGGAAATGGCTCCAAGAGTGTTTTGGCTAGTGAACTGTGAGGATCTGTGAAATTAATATCTGGAGTTTCCATGAGAATGAACTGAGCCGTGTAGCCAGGCATGCTTTTTAATCTGATCCTATACCTCCAGACCATCTGCACTATGTATCCTCCATCAGATTTCCTGGATCTTGTTGAGAAAGACTAAAGCATGTGCTTGATACTAAAATGTATTTGAAAATGGCACCCAGGGACTTGCTTGAATTTGCTGTTGAATTTGAATGAAAGAATGGTAGTGAAGGCAATGATTGGCTGCTAGTGTTGGGCCTCTTGATGGGAATGACCATTTCATTCAGCACAGGTGCCCTCCTGCACTGAAACGTTTTGGCACTGGCATGCAGATTTTTAAAAAAGCCGCCCAAACCTGCTCTTTCTGGGGTGGGTTTGGGTGGTGATCCTTGACGCAGAGAAAAATGTTCAGATTCCGAGGAAGGGGCTATCTGGTGAATTCATTTCACAATGAAAAAGGTATGGGAAAAGGTATAGTTTTAAAAAAGAATGGGGAGGAAATGAAGAAAAACCAGGACAGCACTGGGATGTTAATGAAGTTGACAAAAATCCCCCCCCCCCGTATCTCTGGGGAATGAAAATGGAATATTAAGGTAGTCTGGAAAACATGAGGGCGATCTGGCTGCAACATCTGTCACCCCATTGATTGCCAGGGTTGATTTGGCTGATCTGGCGGGTGTCCCCTACCTCCCTCACCCCTCCATGTGCATCCCTCCCGAGGCTGCATGCTCGGTCAAAGAGGACAACCATCCCAGATAGAAGGAGTGTACGATTCTTCGGTCAAGGGTATACAATAGCTGTACTCTCCTGCTAGAACCTCCAAATGCCATTGTGTAAGTCAAGTACAATCAACAGGAATAATATGAATAATATGATAGAGTTTGAACTATAAAAATCTGAAAACAGAAATCTCAAACAGCACTGAAACAAAGCATGAACTTTTAAACATGATTCATCAAGTGGTGTAGAAACTAAGGCCGAGGAAAGACTGTTGTTCTGCCGCGCTACCGGAGCGCGGCAGAACAAGCTGGGGCGAACTGCCCCACAGTGCGGCGTTCAGACACCGCCGCAAGAAAGCTGCCCGCAGCGTCCACACTGCGGGCGGCTTCCGGCAGCGGCAGAACGCTGCACAGCTCCACCCGCACGTGTTCACACACCCCGGAAGCAGGTGGAACACGCGCGCAGCCGCCGGGACACCACTTGGAAGTGGTGCCCGGCTGCTGCGGGAGGAGCGTGCTGCCGGACGAGGTAAGTCCGGGGCGCCTCCACAGGGCAGATGTGGCAGTCTGGATGCCCGCTCTGCCTCTGCTTTTAAAGAGGAGGCAGAGTGGGCCAGACTGCCAGTCTGTCCTCAGCCTAAGTCTGCAAAGCACATGTACGGGCGGTTGTTCATTTTGCCCATTTGCAGATTGGCACCTGCAGAAGCCCATGCTGACATGAGCAGAATTATTATGGTGGAGAACAGAGAGAGAGGTGGTCCTGTAAGTAAGAGGAGCCAAGATCATGAAGGGCTTATATAAGCTCAGTAACAAATGGGCAACCAGTGGAGGCTTGCGGAATGGGAGTGATAACGCATGGCCTGATCCAACGTTGGCTTCTCTTATGTTCTTATGTAAAATGGTTTCTTGAGCACAAGTGGTATGGAGGCCAACCTGAACCACTCACTAGGTATGTATGTATGTATTCAGACTTTAGCCTTCTGTTTATATTGCAAGTCTGTAGAGTAGTGGTACTCATTCCACAGCTCACAGAGAGCCACATTTATAGTTCCTATCAACCAAAAGAACTGCATTTACTTCCATCCCTGGCATAATGCCTGTACCTCAGGAAGGCTTGCAGCTTACCCTTTCCTCTAGCAATGGCTATTTCAAGGTGGGAACCTACTGCTAACCACAAGCTCCACTGGGCTAACATGGTACCTGGCAGGTACCCATGGGGCAGGTACCATATTGAATGATAGTCCTCCGAAGAACTGCAGGTGGCTCTTCAGCCACTGAGTACTGCTGATGTAGAGTAAATATGCTTTGCCTTGGATAGTCCAGGCTTGTCAGATCTTGGAAGCTAAATGTGGTTGGGCCTGGTTAGTGCTTGGATGGGATGGGCAGGCAATGGCAGACCACCTCTGTTTGTCTCTTGCTTTGAAAGGCTTACGGGAGTTGCCATAATAGCTGGGGCTTGAAAGCACTTCCCACCGCCAGAATAAACATGCTTTGGGGCAATAGGATCCCAAGATTACAATACAAATAAATTAGTTTCCCATTTACAATAAAATAAATCAGCAATACTGGTAAATGCCATAAAATTGTGCTTCGTTCCCTCCCTCCCTCTGGCGGATCAGGGACTGGTCATGGAGAAAGCCAAAGTGAGAGCCACAATGTGAACTACTGCTGTCCTCAATCGTAGGCCCGGTGGAACATCTCTGTTTTACATGCCCTGTGGAACTGAACTAGGTCCCGCAGGGCACAGAGGTCACCAGGTAGAGAGTTCCACCAGGCCAGAGCTAGGGCCGAAGGGCCTTAAAGGTCAGTACCAAAACCTTGAAGTGGATCCCTTGGAGCCAGTGCAGCTGGTGAAACACAGGCTGTATGTGCATTGTCACTGGGGTACCTTTAAGTAGCCACACTGCCACATTCTGGACAAGTTGTAGTTTCCGGGTCAGCTTCAGGGTAGCCCTGCATAGAGCAAGTTATTGTAATCCAACCTTGAGGTGACTGTTGCATGGATCACTGTGATAAGGTTGGGGCTAGAGAGGTAGGGGGCTAGTTGCCTGACCTGGCACAGTTGGAAAAATGCCAGCCTGGCAACATTCGCCACCTGGGCCTCCATAGTTAAGGAGGAATCCAGGAGCACACCCAGACTCTTAACACAATACCGGTGTTAGTGGCACACTGTCAAGACCTGGGAGTTGGCACCCCAATCTTGGATCATCCCCTTCCCCCCCCACACACACAAGACCTCCATCTTTGATGGATTCAGTCTCAACTGGCTCTACTACAACTATCCAACCACAGCCTCCAGTCCCGCAGCCAAATTAGGTACGGTGGTAGTTGGCTGGCCACCCATCAACAGATACATTTGGGTGTCATCAGTGTACTGGTGATGACCTAGCCCGAAATTCCTCCCCAGCTGGGTGAGAGGGTGCATATAGATGTTAAACAACATAGGAGAGAGGATGGCCTCTTGGGGGACGCCACAAACCAAAGGGTGTTGGGGGTGACACCCTCTCTCCCTGTGCCACTCTCTGTTCCCAACCCTGGAGGAATTAAACCAGCCACTTCAAGGCACTCCACAGACTCCTATGTTGGCAAGGCAGTGGGCCAACAGGTCGTAGTTGACTGTGTTAAATGCTACTGTCAGATCTAACAGATCTACGATAAATGTATATGCCTCTTCAGAGATCTGCTGAAGGTGGCTCACATAATGATAAAAATATTGCATTTGTTACTGGTAAGTCTGGCTCCTGAATGTTTGGGGTGGCCCCTAGGCCCAAAGACAATGTGTCAAGGCCTGAACTGGGGCGTATAGTGCCTTGGACATGAGTTTGATTCTCCACTGAGAACATGGACTTAGTGGCATTGATCAAGGCGCTGTTCCCCAGCTTCACTTTACTGACCTAATTCCAGGTTTTTGTAAAGAGGAATAAGACTGTATTTATTGGGCCATGCACACCCTGCCATAAAAGTATATATTACCCATAACAGAGCTTCTAGAATTGATTTTCTCCTGTTTTCGGAAGGGTGCCACTTTAATGCACTTTGGCCGTGTGATGTGAATTTATACTTGACAGACTAAGTATCACGCAGGAGAGCAGAGCCTCACAGAACAGTCACAAAGAGAGATTCTGAAAGGCACAGTATATACTTTGATTAAACACAATGACCGATCCCAGGGCATTCTGACAAAATTTCTTCCTCAGATAGTGTAATGTTGGGGCACTTTAATCCCACCTTTCCTCAAATGCAAGGTGTCTTCCAAACAAATACGAATAGAATTTTTAAAATCAGATGATTTAAGAATGGTCTAAATATCGTTTCAATCCCACATGAGATATGTGGGCTTGAAGGGCTGTCATATAGAGGATGGTATGGAGTTGTTTTCTGTTGCCCCAGAAGGTTGGACCATAAACAGTGGGTTGAAATTAAAGCAGAAGAGTTTTTGGCTAAACATTAGGAAGAACTGCCTGACAGTTAGAGAAGGGTTCCTCAGTGGAACAGGCTTCCTCGGGAGGTGGTGGGCTCTCCTTCTTTGGAGGTTTTCAAATAGAGGCTAGATGGCCATCTGACAGCAATGCGGATTCTGTGAACTTAGGCAGATCGTGAGAGGGAGGGCAGGAAGGGTTGTCTCAGTGCTTAGTTCTTGTGGCCCTTTCTTACATGCCCAGGGAAATGCTGCTTGCGACATTGGGGTCAGGAAGCCATTTTTCTCCAGGCAGGTTTGACCAGGGATCCTGGAGGTTTTTGGTCATCTTCTGGGCATGGAGCAGGGGTCACTGTGGGTGTGGAGGGGGAGGTACTTGTGAATTTCCTGCATTGTGTAGGGGGTTCGCCTAGATGACCCTGGAGGTCCCTTCCAACTCTATGATTCTGTGGGCTACATCTGTATCCAAAGCCTGCCATGTTCTAGGCTAACCCCCCCTTAATTTACACCAAAATAATATTGGAGATGGCCCCCAATACACTGTTTCAGATAAATCTCCAACAGAGCACAACCTGAATTTTTTTAAAAGTGAAGACCAGAGTGCACAAATTCCAGCATGGTGCCTCTGGAAGGGTTAAGTCTTATCTTACTGTTAAGACTTAGCCCTTTTACTATCAGAATACTGGTCAGAAGGGGGCTCTCCCCATCTCTTCCTGAAGGCCATCTGATAAAATAGGAGCAAGAATCGGAAAAAGCTCAGGTCTTAGCTGCTGGGCTACCTGACACCAGGGCTGAAGGAACAGCCCCAGGAACTGCTGCAATGACTGCAGTGGGGAGAGGCCGTTCTTCTGATACTGAGGCTACTTAATGGTCATACAGAGCCTAGAAGGTGAGAAGCAGCACTTTGAATTGAGCCTGGAAGCAGAGTTGTAACCAAGAAAAGTGTTTTAACACCAGCACAATATAATTGGCTCCTGGCCCGTAGTTATAGTGGGACTATTTGGGGCTCCGGCCCCTTTTTTAAAGGGACACAGCACCATAAGATTACCCCTGGAGAACTCTTTTTTTTGCCTTTTAAAGAACATTTTGGGGGGAGTTCCTGCTGCCCTCCAAGAGGCCCGGGCAGGCACGTTTTGCAAACAGCAAGTCAGTTTCTAAGGCTGTCTGCACTTCAAACACCTTGCAGGAAAGTAGCCCATGAGGCTGGAAGACTTCTGATGGGGGGTGTCCTTCCTTCTTCTTCTAGCTGGCTCACTTGGGTGGGGGATGGCTGGAGGAAGTTAGACTGAAGTCCCCTTAAAATTTTAACCTCCCCCCCCCCCAAAAAATCCTAGCTATGGTCCTAATTGACTCACTCCCTTAAGGAGCTGAGCTGCTCCTTTTGCTATAGCTGCTTCTTGGTTGTCTTCAAGGGCTGTTCCATATAGAAAGTGTTGTAGTAATCTAGTCAAGCAGTTATGGAAACATGGATTGGAATCAACCAAGTCTAGAAGAAGAGATCATTTACAAGCCAGGTGCCTCGGTCAACAACTCTTTTATAATAACAAGGTTGAGTTTTTAATGGAATGTGCGTGTATGATTTAGGCATTGTAGATGACATAGTTGTAGAAGATCATAGATGACTGTTTATGCAAGATGACTGCCTATGTCATATGTGTGATTGTAGTTGATCATTGTATTATTGTATAAGTTAATGTCTATTTTTGTGTTTGTAAATTAATAAAATGCCATGGGGAAAGAAAAACATATAAATGTTCTAATGTGGCCTGGGCTAGCCCAATTGGGTTATATTTCAGAAGCTAAGCAGGGTCAGCCCTGATTAGTACATGGATGGGAGACCACCAAGAAAGTCCAGGATTACTGTGCAGAGCCAGGCAGTGGCAAACCATCTCTGTTTGTCTCTTGCCTTGAAAACCTTACAGGCTGTGACTTGTCAGCAGTTGCCACCACCACAAACAAAGGAAGCTTGGGAGTGGTTCTTAACAGTTCCTGTTGGATCACTAGTGAAAGTGAACCTGAACAGAGTACCATAGAAACATGGTTGAAGTGATACCTCACATCTTCCACTTTGAGCTTCCCAAGAAAGACCATATCAGCCAGAAATTTTAATTACTGTTACATCTGTTTTCAATCAAGCAAAAGAGAAATTTATAAGGAAAATAATTTTGTTCAAGCACACTGGGACCTGTTGTTTTTAATGAAACTGTTTGTTGTACTTACTAAAATATTATTTAAAGGCACAAAAAGAAATTGGTGTAGACTTATGAGGTTTTTTTATGCATTTATCCCTCCCATTTCTCCCAAGCTGTACTCAGCCTCTTTTTAGTTTGTCTCTATGCACCCTTTCATAAAATAACCCAAGATATTTTGTTCCCCAAGGAAAATCTCAATGGCACTATCATAGGGCTTAAAAAAGCCTAAAGCAAAGAAGCGTAGAATGTATCTTCTAATGCTACCCCCCAAACCAGTGACCCCCTCCTCACTTTTCCTTGTGGTAGGGCTTGACCTAAGTGAGGAAGGAATAATCTAGAAAGAAATAACATTTCTATGAAATATTGCAGCCCCAGCAGAAGTGAAATTTTGTAATATCATCCCAATTTAACACGCATATTTATTGACAGAAGTAATTTCTTCAGGCTTGGCCATTGTGATTGATCCTTATTTCATAAAAAGGAGAAGCAAGTAATTTTTTTTTAAAAGAACAGAACAGTTCTGAATTATAATATAAATGTCTGGTGTAATTTACTAAAATTACATCTTGCTCTGGCTTTGGATTTCCAGTACAGTTATCAGGAGCAGCATCCCGACTGCACGTTTTCAAAAAAGGAGACTTTACAAACGATTGGTTTTGGTGTCATGGCGAATTAGATAGAGGGAGCAAGATGTCAAATTCGAGAGAGAAGCACTCCATCAGCATGTCACTGTTTGAAGCTACCTAGCTAACCAATGCTTGCTAGTTGTCCTGTACCATTTTGTTGCCGCAAACCACAACAAGATTTATCTTCTTATTTGAGAACTGTTGTTGTTTACAATCTTGAGCTGTGATCTGGGGTAACACAATCCTAGGGATAGCCATAGACACACAATTGTCCACTGTCAAGAAGAATTCCGAAAATCTTAAGACATTTGTGGAAAGACAAAAAAAGAGAGAATGCCCTTGTTGACCTATCGCACACAACTTGCTATGGACAAAGTTTTTGTAGCCAGATCTTTGTCTCCATCTCCTTGGCTTATATTGTGTGCCTGCAATGCTGCTGAATCCTGGAGGTCATCTTCAACCTCAAAAACATTCCAATGTGGCTACAGTCCTAAGTACACTTTGGCATTTTCACTCAAGTAATGTCTTCAAGGCCTGGTTGAAATAATTTCAGAACCTCTGGTTGGATCCAGCCAGCTTGCTTGCTTGATGTTGCACAATCTTCCTCCTTACTACAGCCCCCATTCCAAATGGCTTTTGTCCTTGCAGGTCCCATCAACCCCAGCACTGCTTTTCTGGATGGTCAACAGGGATCTCTCCTCCCATTTCCCAGTGGAAAAGCTGGTTGAATCCAGTCCCTTCACAGGGGTCATTTCGAGCAGAAACACACAGGAATACCGTTCTGGAAGTAACAAACCCAGGGGCGGGCACATATGGTGATTTGCGGTGGAAAAAAACCAAAAGCATACTAACTTGATCTGTATTTTCATGCTTGTTGTAGGGTAGCTTCCCTGCAAGAGCAAAGGAAACCTAAAGTGTCTTTAGTCAAAGTGTAAAGCTGGCTCGCCAGCTCTGAGTTGGGAAATATCTGGAGATTTTTGGGGTGAAGCCTGAGCGGTGGATGTTGCCTTCTGACACACTTCCGGTGATGTCAGGGGTGTGACGCATATGCAAATGAGTTATGCTGATGAGTTATGTTAATGAGCTCTTGCACCTTTTTCTATGAAATGACCCCTGTGCAACAGCTACTCTCTTTTTATATATATCTGCTACCAGTTGTGTTAACTCATATCCTTGTTATTCTTTTAGAAAGGTCTGTCCCTTCTGATTCCCCCATATCTCAGTTACTTAGGAAGTTCCCCCACCAGAACATATCCTTCATTTCTGCATAGGCATTAAAGGAGATCATACTGTTTGTACCATTTTGTAGCTATTTTGGGTTGCAGTCTGTCTCTTATAGCCATACAGCTTCAAATCAATGGGTTTTAACAAAATACATTTGGTGTACATTCCTTTAGGTCTTCCATTGTTAAAAAGTCACCTTGTCCATTTATATAAAAACTTGCTATACCAGACAAGAGAAACATTCTCTAGGAACAACTGCTCCCTGCACATGTGAACTTTGCAGTATTCAGGAGTTGCTTGAAAGCAGATGCTTTGGTAATCTGTGGACAACAGAAAATGTATGTCTAAGAGGGCAAAACTTTCCCACTAAGTAACATGAAAAAAATCTATGATATCTAAAAGGAAGCAGCAGGGTGAGTTTTAGAGCTAGAAATGAAAGCTCATATTTGATTGACAGCCAGTGGTGTGGGAGACAGAACCCTCCTTGACATGTTCTTTGAAGATACACAGAAAGCTGAGGCTTTTGTCTCTTGCTCTGATATCATGACATTCTGCATTTCCTCACACCTGATACGCGTTATGGGATGCCACTGGCACCTATATTCAAAGTGATAAAGTCAAGACATGGGTGAAATATTATGAAGACAGCTGGACATAGGGATGACATCTATGGCAGAGATTCTATGCTCCTATTTTCTAAATGTAGTTTTACCACTAGCCTCCTTCATTCGCATAAATATTGGTGCCCCTGGAGGGTGCAGACCTCCCATTTGGTACAAATGGTCTTAGGCGACCATCATGCAGATCTGTGGGTTCTTCTGTACAGCATGGGAGACAACCTTACAATGAGCTATTGGGCTAGCACAGTTTGTGTCAGTTCTGTAAACAATCCAGTCCTTTGCAGTGTGTGCCAGGAGGCCAGCAACTGAACGTATCAGGAGTATGCTGTTCCCAGGATGTGCAGTTGCTGTATTGTTTGAATAGGCGGCAACATGTGTGGTATACGTGCATGCACAACCTTGATACATGGAGACTAAGACCATGGAAAATCTAGTGGTCAGGTTGCACACAGCTAAGCTGCCCATCGGATGTAGAACAATATATTGTCATGGGATCGCATCAAATCTTGGAAGCTAAGCAGAGTTGGTCTTTGGATGGGAGACTGCCAAGGAAGAAGGAGGAGGAGGAGAAGATTGGATTTATACTTTGCCCTTCACTCGGAGTCTCAGAGTGGCTTACAAATGCCTTTCCCTTCCCCTCTCCACAACAGACACCCTGTGAGGTAGGTGGGGCTGACAGAGCTCTGAGAGAACTATTTTTTCAAGAACAGCTGTGCCGGAACTATGGCTTGCCCAAGGTCATCCAGGAGGTGCAAGTGGAGGAGTGGGGAATCAAACCTGGTTCTCCCAGATTAGAGTCCACGCACTTAACCACTACACCAAACTGGCCATGGCAAACCATCTCTGCTTCTCACTTGCCTTGAAACCCTGTGGGGTTGCCATCAAGCAGATGCAAGCCACAACTTGACAGCACTTTACATACACACACACACACACACAAGCTGTCCATGTATGGAAAGTACATATGATGCCCCATTCAGACAACATGGTGACTGTGCATATTGGAAGGGGCACACTCCAGATAGTGTGTGGCTGCTGCCTCCTGGTATGCATAGACGTCACATCTGAAAAAGGACTTTGCATATGTGTGTCTCTATGCATGTGTATATATGAAGGAAACAGAATGATTACTTTTTTACATTTTGATTCAGTTGATTCCCCCCTCTCCCTTTTGACAGCGGAAAATAAATTACTGTGTATTCAAAAATCCAGCTGCTTCCATTTGGGTGGAATATATCATGATTTAATGAAGACAGCCATCTGCTCTTGTGTAAAATCCTAATTAAGAAATATATGAATCAGAACAAAATTAACTCTAAAGTAATTAGTATTTTATAACTTTTGCAAGGAATGTATAGCGATTACTATGCAAGAAGCTTTCTTAAGCATGTCGTGGCTATTATCGTACCTTTAATGTGCTGAGCTTGACGTAAAAACATATATTGCCCATAGCAGATACTTTTTGACACAAGAACAAATTTCTTTATACAGTTTAAACAATAAACAAAAACAGAACATGGGCAACAAAGCCATCCAAAATTTACATTCTATTACATTCAGATAATTTGTCTTTAAGCATGTATGCATTAATCACGTAGAGAGTCCTGAATCCCAGTATGACAGGCAACCGGTCACTAATGTCAAAACTAATCTCAATAGCTGGCTCACCTTGAGGTGTACTTGACTAGTGCCATTATATGTGCTCCCCTTAAATCTACACTTAAAGGGACAGTAACCACTATTAAGCAGACCACAAGCTTTTCACAAAAATGAACTATATTCCAGCATTTGGTTAAGAACATCAGGGTATAAGGTTTTGAGGTGAAAGGTCCAGAATGCCTCATGTTGTCTAAGATGTTTCTGGACATCCACCCAACTAAATTTTGGTATGGTTACAGTTTCCAAGACAACAAACTTAAAGTTGTTACAGGAGTACCTTTTTTCTAAAAAATGTTGGACCAGTGGGGATTTGAGACTAGCATTTCTTATGCATGACCCGTGTTCTATCATCCAAGTTCTAATGGTTCTAGTAGATAACCCTACATAAAGGAGGGGACAAGAACATTTTAAAAGATATACAGATGTACATATATAACATAATGTGAAGTGTCTAAGTTCATAGTGAAAATTCCTTTCAGGAATATCTATGCTGTTGGTCTGCCAGAGCATAGGACAAATGACACATCTACCACAGGGATGATGGCCAGTGGTTGTAAGAGCAATACTTGGCTGTCGAATCAAATGATCTGAACGGACCAGAGAATCCCAAAGGTTTTTGGTCCTCCTGAAACCAATAAAGGGTTTACTTTGAAAGCCCTGAACTACATGCCAGTGTCTCAAAATAATAGTTTTAAGTTGTGTTGCCAATGGTGTAAAGTCAAAAGCACAGTGGATAGATTGAGATGACTGTAGATGATCCATCTCTTTAAGAAGGTCCAGTCTTTCTTCTTGTCTCACTCTATATTGTGCTTGTTGGATGATGGAAGAAGGGTAACCCCTAGCCCTAAAGTCTTTAGTAAGTTTCAATGCTGCAGGTACATAATGTTCCTCTAGAGTAGAATTCCTTTTCAATCTCAGATATTGGCCATACAGGATGTTTTGTCTAATATGTCTTATGTGATGGGACTTAAAGTGAAGGTAAGAGTTCTTGTCTGTATTCTTAGAGAAGGGCTTCACCGCTAGAGTATTAGTCCGGGAAATGAAAACTGTGGTATCTAAGAAATTAATATCAAAAGGAGTGCTTTGAGATGTAAACTTAATTGTAGGATGTACTGCATTAAGCCAATTAGCAAAATCCTCTACATGAGAATTGTTATATAAGAAAAAAAGATCATCTATGTAACATTTGAAGAGCAAAATATGCTGAAAGTAAGGGTTTGTATTGGCATTCATAATGTAGTCCACCAGATGACCTTGAGCCAGTCACTGGCTCTCTACCTAACCTAGTTTGCAAGGTTGTTATAAAATGGAGGAGAGGAGAACCATGTATGCTGATGTGAGCTCATATTTTCGTCATCGTATTTATTTACTATTTCGGTTCATGACTAGATTCACAACTCAAATCAACATCAACCACAGAGAAAAGTAAGAATAAACATAAAAATAAATAAGTGAAATATAAAGTGTATAAAAATATTTAAAATATGAATGAAAAAATTAAGCATTAATAGAAATTACAATGTATTACAAATAAGATACAATACTAATCTAATCTGACATTGTCTAATTCATTACATATAATGCATATAACAGAAGTTTAAAAATTGTAAAATTTTAAAATTATGTCCAGTGAAGTGTGATCTAAAATACATTAATTAAAATTACAATCTATCGCCTCAGCATCACTATGAGAAATCCGAATAGAGTGCAATTTAATTGCTTGAGTGCAAATTTTGGTGACTTTCTGGGTATTCTCTGGCCGAGTTCAGACTGGCAGTTTGGCCTGATATAGGCATGCTTTGCAAGCGGATTAAGAGAGCCCATTCACACAGCCACAGCTGCCTGGTGTTGCCGTGCTGCACTCACCCCGTCCTACTTTTGATCCTGCTTTAAAAAGGTACCTGATGAAACCGGTGTCAAGCCGTCTGGGTGCGTGTTCATCCCACTTCATGGAAGTGTGGATGCAAATAAGCCGCACATCAAGCAGCGCCGGTAATGTGAACCCACTGATCCAGCTGCTGCACCCATGCGCCTACGCGCAGGTCGGCAAAATGGACCAAAGCTGAGTGCCACCGCGCTGCCGCCGCCACCAGGGGCCGCCCCATAGTGCAAATGCTCTGTTCTGCCTCCTCCCCGGTATGGTCCACATCAGTCCACACAGTGTGACCAGAAAGCCCCACGACAACTTGGCCCAGGTCTTTTTGCCCCATTTCCCTCGCGCTTCATTCTGCCAGTCTGTCCTCAGCCTCTGTATTTGTATCAGAGAGAAGCATATTAATAATCCTGGATTCAGGATTCAGGAGAGACTGAACAATGTTTAGATGTGAGCTCCTTTGGCTTTAAATTCCACCCAGTCCACTTGTCATTATCATGAACCTTGGCAGCTGCAGGGCATGTTGGGAGGGCTGTAGTCATTGGGGAAGGATGCTGCAGGAGGATAAGGTCACCAGCTGCCTCCAGAAGAAGCCCTGGTTCACCTCCCTACTAACCAGCAAGCAACCTTCTCTATTAATGGGGGGGAGACGGGACCCTTTCCTCCCAAGATGAGTGCTTCCTCTCTTCTTTCCTGCTACATTCTTTTGCAGTTACAGCACGCTCTCCGAAATCTGACAGCATCCCATCTGGTTTTTCTCTGGAAATAACCATGTTTCATTGTCTACCGATGCCATTGGATCTGACAGAAACATAATTACCATTTTTTTTATATTTACAGAGAATAACGCTTGATAAATATTGCATATCCCCTTTTCACCATGGTATTATTTGCTGTAGGAAGATATTTATTCCACACATAACTTTTTCCCTGGAAGCAACTTGAATTAGGATAACTGTCTGGAACAAAATTCGGTTCATCCTCTGTGAAGTCTTGCTGGTGTGTGTGTGTGTGTGTGTGTGTGTGTGTGTGTGTGTGTGTTGTATCTTCAGGAATGGTTGGTGGCTGTATGTTTCATTATGGCAGTTTATTACAAAGGACAGAGCTGCTACAGGCTTCAAAAGAAAGAACACATTGTTCAGAGTGTAAGAAAACGATATCAGATGCACATCAGAAGATCACTTTCTTTATAATTATTTATTGTTATGTCATTCCTTTATTATTATTAGAACACTTCTATATGTTCTAAACCTTCCAGGGTTAGTTTCACTGCATTGTTTGTTGCTTGTATAATATTATTCTTATTTGCATTATTTTTAAATGTTTTGAGAAAGGCGGTCTATAAATGAAGAAAATGAATAAAAGATTTCTTTGTTAGATTCTGGAATTTTCTGCACCAGGTTTTTTTCCCCAGTCATCTTCCTTACTGTACTGGGTTTACCCCTCCCTTAAACACAGTGCCATTTGCCAGTCACTGCTCACTCACTCCCCCCACTCCCCAAGAGGCTATTTCACCAATGGTCTGAAAAAATGTTGGAAAACCTGAGGAAGAAAAACCCAGACAGCAAACAGCAAATGATACTGTGTATAAAAGAAGGGATAATGAATGTGGTTAAATTTCGGATGGTAGTCATGCTGCTCTGCAGTAATACAGCTGGATTTGAGTCCAGTAGGACCAACAACATTTTGGGGGTATGAGCTCTTGAGAGACAAAGCTCCCTTCATCAGGAGGTCTCTAAGTAGGGCTGCCAGCTCCAGGATGGGAAATAACTGGAGATTTTGGGGTTGGAGCCTGAGGAGGACACAGTTTGGGGAGGGGAGGGACTTCAGTGGTAGATAATGCCATACAGTCCACATTCCAAAGCGGCCATTTTCTCCAGGTGAACTGATGGTCAGCTGGAGATCAGTTGTGATCCCAGGAGATCTCCAAGCACCGCCTGAAGGCTGGCAAAAACCCAGTGCAGAAAACCCTGAAAACTGTCCTGGTATTGGATTTAAATTCTTTTTTGCAGTGATGCATCTCTTCTTTTCCATGATTATCTGAAAAAATAAATAAGGAGCAGTTCCTTGAAATAAGGGTTGAGCGACAACCTGAATCCCGTTGCAGCACTTGGATTGTGTGTGTGTGTATACACTGAGTCTCTTTCTGCTGTCAGGCAGGAGCTGGTTGCTGTAACATCACTGCACGAATAAGATCCCAGGTGTTCCCTGCAGGGTTTCATGGCTGGAAGTAGTTTAGGAGGACTCCAGCAGAGACTTGAAACCAGGGAGGAGCAACATTTCCAGATCAGCTGCAGCAAGAGTTGCAGCAGAGTTACGTATTTGAATGCAAAGGTAACAGTTTCTTTGACGGGGGGTGAGAAATGTAATGTTAGAAACTGAATTTTTCCATTAATATGGAGGAAAGCAGTTCAGGGGTTCTCTAGGAGTCATTTTGAGATCAGTTGCAGATGGGGTTGCCCAACCTCCAGGTGGCAGCTGGCAGTGTTCCCTCTAAGCTCACATGAAGCTTACGTGGGAAGAGCTTTCTAGAAGTGTGTGTGGGGGGTGTCTTAGTGATCCTGGGGCCCTGGGATGGGCCCCCAGAAACACTGTTGCTCCACCATCACACACACACACACCCCCGCCAAGGCCAGGCAAAGGATGGCTCTTGGCCTCTGTGAAGGGATGGGAGCCATTGCCACAAGTTTTCTACCCCAGCCCCAGCTGTACATGTGGATTTACAAATAGGCAATTTTAGGCATGTCAAATATATAGTATAATGATAACATTTCTGGTTTATGGGAAATCTGTCTCTCAAGTCCAACAGATATAATTTCCACCACTTTTCCCCGATAATCTATTGCCTATTCGTATAACCACATGTGGAAATTTTTTGCCTTCTCTACCGCACAGAACCAATACTTCTGCTCCCAGTTCCACAGATCTTTGTTAGGTTGAAAGGAGTTAGGTGCCATTGATAGATCATTTTCATCAGATGTCCCCTGTAATAGAGGCAAATTATAAAGTAGAGCTGGTTTTACACCTCGCCCTTCATTACCCAAAGGTGTCTCGGAGCAGTTTACAATTCTGTAGGTCCTGTTTAGCATGTTAAATCATAATCTGCCTATTACGTTTTTATCATGATTTTCCTCAAAGAAAGTCAAGGTGGCTTGCACTCTTCTCCCATTTTGTCCTTTCAGTAACCTAGTATGGTATGTTTTGCTGAGGTGAATTGTACTGCTGAGTGGGAATTTGAACCCAGGTCTTTACCAATCATAAACTTAATTCATTACTTTGACTGCATATCTCCACAGTGACAAAAAACCTATTTGTACAAGTTGGAGGGATTCCACTGGCAAAAGCTGGATCACATTTTGAATATTGGTTAAAATATTAGATACCGTTGGTTAAGCTGTGTTCAGTGGGATTATTTTTTTATCATTTTTATTACGAAATTTTAAAAAAAACAGATTTGTCACAGAGAATATGCAAACACTTTTTAAAAGAAGCAGCAGCACACAATTCTGGCCTATATTGAAACACCTGCATGGAAAAGAGGTAATTCCCTCCTGTTTTAAATCTGAAAATTCTTTCAACGCTTCTGTAGAATTAGAATGGAAGCACCCAACTGGGGAAAAAAACACCAAATACTTTCTGGTGCTGATTCTTTTTTCATATATGATATGCTTCTTACTTCAGCTAGTCATGCATAATAGTGCAAATGGAAGTTAATTCCGGGTTTGGCTCATGAATTGTTTTTTTAAAAAGAGAGTTGGTTGAATTCATGTTAGGGATTTATGTGGAAAAGGGTTGGGTGCCCTCTGTTGGCTTGCTCTAGAATTGCGTTACAAGGAGAGATGGGGATATGGCGTCACACATTTCTAACATGTTTTTGTATTTTTCTTTCCTCCTTTGTCCCAGCATGCCTCAGTGTACCCTAACACATAAGCCCTGTTCACATCGTACAATAAACACATGTAGATTCTGCATGTATGTGCGTACATCGGTTTGTAAGAAAGAGTCAATGCACATTCACTTTACAAATGAAACTAAGGAGCAGCAGTACCAGGGAGCCAGTTTGGTGCTGGTAGCCAGTTTGGTGTAGTGGTTAAGTGCGCGGACTCTAATCTGGGAGAACCAGGTTTGATTCCCCACTCCTCCACTTGCACCTGCTGGATGACCTTGGGCAAGCCATAGCTCTGGCACAGCTGTTCTTGAAAAGGAGCAGTTTCTGTCAGAGCTCTCTCAGCCCCACCTACCTCACAGGGTGTCTGTTGTGGGGAGGGGAAGGAAAAGGAGTTTGTAAGCCGCTCTGAGACTCCCTTGGGTAGTGAAGGGCAGGGTATAAATCCAATCTCTTCTTCTTCTTCTCTACCTGGATAAATATGGGGCTGGTATCAGGCATTCAGTTATACGCACAATGACTGTTACACAGGCACATAGCTATGGTGGGGCCTCCCGGGGCCTGCCCCCCCAACTTCCTCCCAAAGCCCCGCGGGGGGTCATGCGCACCTGCACTCCAAGCTGTGAATTTGCGGCTTGGAGTGCAGTCACACGGCACCCACTTCTCCCCCAAAGCATTTAAAAGGAACGCTTTAAATGCTTTGGAGGGAGAAGTGGGGTGGGCCAAATGCGCCTGCACTCCAAGCCACAAATTTGCAGGGTCCCTTTAAATGCTTTGAGGGAGAAGCGGGGGGGGGGCACAAATTTCAGAGCTCCCGACTGGGTATGGACCTGCTGTTACATGACAGTTACTCAACGCGCATGCCAAGGATAATCAAGTGTGTATAGTGATCATGTGTTCACTGTAACTTGTCAACCAGGAAGTTCTAAATGAAATGTATTTGCAAAAGCTTTCTCCATTGTAAATTTAAGACTGAAACAATCCACAGACCGGGACTTAATGCTATTTTCCCCTATATAAAAAGATTCATCATCCAGCTTCTAGAAGTATTCCAGGTAACTACACACTTCTTGTTAACACTGATTGGCTGTAATAAAAGTGGCATTTTTTTCTGAGCATGTGAATGTTGTTATAAAGGACAATTGTATCTGCTTCAGTCTGCTTTCACATTGTGTGCCGTGAAGTGATTAACAGACAAAGGCAAAATCCAGCACGGAGTTGTTCTCCATAAAGTGCAATGACATGAATGGAAATATTGCAATGACTTACTTGTGTTCTTTCCAAATTCACTGTGGGTTGTGCAGAATTTTCCACTGGGGTTTGGAACATTTTGGTGTAAAAGATTCCCACCTCTCCTCGCAGGGGGCGATCAAAATACCAGGGTACCAAATGTTTACCTCATTCATACTGATCTGGTGGTTTTCGCTTAAAGGGGTGTTGATCCATTGGTTTCATCATCCCAGAATGCCCCTGTGTAATTCGAATGTGGCTTTTTTCTTGCCCCTCTTCCTAATACGACATCATATGACACCAAATTACATCAGGGCCCTACGGAATCTTATGCAGTTCTGCAGGGTCGGTAAGGTAGAGATGTTCCACCAGGCTTTTGGTTACCCACTGGTTGGCACCCTTCTTTCCTCTCCCCTTCTTTCTCCTTACCCAGAAGAATAAGGGACCGGTAATCTGGAATCAGGACCCATAATAATATAGGAAATCGCCATCTTGGATTTTTATCTACACTGAGATTTTACTAATGTGTAAATTTAATGGTTTGTGTTTTGTATTCTGTGGCACTGTGTTTTGTACATCGCCCAGAGCCTGGTGCGAGCCAAGATGAGGCAATAAACAAACAAATAAACAGACAAATAAATAAAAGCCATGATGTCTAATAGCCAATGAGAGTAGGCTACATTATTGCATTGCTGAGGCATCTAGATCGGGGCGGCATGGTGGTACTGATGCTGTTAGACCTGTCAGCAGCATTCAACATGGTCGACCATCAATTACTGGCCCACCGCCTTGCCGACATTGGTATTCAGGGGTTGGCCTTACAGTGGCTTTCCTCGTTTCTCCAAGACTGGGGACAGAGGGTGGCAGTTGGGGAACAGCTCTCCCAAAGACGCCCGCTGGTCTGCGGAGTGCCACAGGGAGCAATATTCTCCCCAATGCTGTTTAACATCTATATGCACCCCCTCGCTCAGATTGCCCGGAGGCATGGGCTGGGTTGTCATCAATATGCTGAAGATACCCAGCTCTATCTGTTGTAGGGTAGCCAGTCAGACTAGTCTGGATGACCTGGACCTGGCGCTGAAAGCTGTGACTGGTTGGCTTAGGCAGAGTCGATTGAAATTGAATCCGATGAATACGGAGGTCCTATGCCTGAGTTGGAGTGGCCCAAGGGTGGGGATCCCTCTCCCGACCTTCAACGGGGCGCCACTGGTGCCAGTGTCGGAGATTAGGAGTTTGGAAGTGCTCCTGGACTCCTTGTTAACGATGGAGGCCCAGGTAGCAGCCACTGCAAGGTCGGCCTTTTACCATCTGCGGCTGATCAAGCAGTTGGTCCCCTTCCTTGAATGCAATGACCTGGCTACAGTGATCCATGCTTTGGTCACCTCAAGATTCGATTACTGTAACACTCTCTACATGGGGCTGCCCTTGTCCCAAATCCGGAAGCTGCAGCTGGTGCAGAATGCTGCGGTGAGGCTGGTGATGGGCCTTCCCATGCGGGAGCACATCCAGCCCACCTTAAAAGCACTGCACTGGCTGCCTATAGCATACCGGATAAGGTTCAAGGTGCTGGTACTTACCTATAAAGCCCTATATGGCCAGGGACCTATCTACCTGAGGGACTGTCTCTCCCCATATGTGCCCCAGCGAGCGCTGCAGTTGGGATCCCAAAATCGCCTGGTTGTCCCAGGGCCAAGGGAGGCCCAGTTGGTAGTTACGAGGGCCAGGGCCTTTTCAGCGGCAGCCCCACACTGGTGGAACAAGCTCCCAGTTAACACCAGGGCCCTGTGGGACCTTTTACAGTTCCACAGGGCCTGCAAGATGGAGCTCTTCCGCTAGGCTTTTAAGTAGGGGCCGCCTCGATTTTACAGGCTGGCCCTGCTATCGGAACCCGCCAACCTAGATCACTCTGCACCAGCTAGAAGGGGGTAGCATCTTTGATGCTTATTAGATATAGTTACGAAGCTGTGCCATCTTGTTATTGATTTATTGTGTACTGTATGTCTTATGCTTTTATGGTTTTAATTGTAACAAATTTGTTGGAAGCCGCCCTGAGCCTGCCATCGGGTGAGGAGGGCGGGGTATAAATCTAATAAATAAATAAATAACTGAGGTCCTAATGTAGCTTTCCTTGAACCCTAAGTTCTCTGGGCCTAAAGCTGGACTTGCATCATGGGAGCCAAAATAGGGGTACACTTTGGAAACAAAATTTGCTTCCTGTCTCATTACCCTCCCTTACAGCAAGAACTGGGAGAACACTGCAGAATCAGGTGCAAATGTCCTTTAGTTAAGAGTTAGGGCTTCTGGACTCTCAGCTCTAAAACTTTCCATTGATTATACTTCTGAGATTTTACTAAAACTGCATCTGCGTCAAGCCGATCAATTTGGTTATTTCAAATGAACTTTCCTTGGTGTTTCTGAAGGACTTTGGATTGTCACCTTTTACTGTATCTGTTCATGTGTTCTTAACAATATCCTAACAAACAGAAATTAAGGACATGAGAAAAGCCCTGCTGGATCAGACCAGCTTCTTTGAACCTGTGGGCACCTTTGGAATTCTGACACAGAGTGATGGATGTAACCACAAAATGGCTGCCACAAGAGGTGGAGCCAGCCACAAAATGTCAGAGGGAGTGAGGTCATGCATAGCTCTAACAGTAAGTCTTTGGTCGCAACCAGGCAGCTCTTTAAAACCCACCCAGGCACGAGTTCCTGGCAGATTTAAAGGGAATGTCCAGACAGTGACATCTGGGAAAGTTGCTGCTTCCGTGATCAGCCCGTCAAGCCCCGCCAGGGAGCTGTACATTAAAGATATCGGTGAAAGTCCGGTCTAATACTTGCTGATGGCCAACGGTGGACTTTCCCCTGTCTGATTGTTCCAGCATGCAATCAGCCCATCGGGATGGTCTAACTCCAAATCATCCCAAATGACCACCATTTATTTATTAATTTTTACCTATATGTGCATAAATGCTTAAATGTGTGACGGCTGCAAAGCTCTGCTCAAACGTTCCAGACAATTTCATGTTTATGAATGGCCTGTGAAATTTATGAACTTTGTTAATTGAAATGGTACCTAGAGGAAGGTACCACTGGCGGAGCTTTTAGCATTCAAGTCCGCACATACGTGGAAAAACAAGTACACAGGCACATATGCGCAAACAGATCATGCGCAAACCAACCATGTGGCTCCTTCAGGTGGATGCCATCTAGACACTCCACCGCAGAGTTTGCACGCTGTAAGGCAATTCACGTGGGAGCTGTCTGGTCGTGCAACAATGGATAAAAAAGATTGCGATCAAATTAGAGCTGGGCCAATGGCAGGATTAGCTGCCCATCTGAACGCACCCTTTAACATTCCAGGCAGAATGTCTGCTTAACAGGATGCCTTTTAAAATGGAACCTATTGTTTAAAAAGGTTGTCTTGCATACTCACAGCTTACCTTCAGATGCTCAGTGGAGATCTTTGTATTGTGGTGCACAGCTAACCAGATCTCCAGTGGCAAATCAGAAGCTCTGCTGGGCAAAAACTCCACTTTCTGTTAGGGTTGCCAGCTCCAGGTTTGGAAACTCCTGGAGATTTGGGAGTGAAACTTGGGGACAGGAACCTAAATGGGGTACAATGCTTTAGAGTTCACCGTCCAAAGGATCCATTTTCTCCGGGGAAACTGATCTCTGTAGTCTGGCGATGAGCTGTAATTCTGAGAGGTCCCCAAGCCCCACCTGGAGGCTGGCATCCCTAATTGGCAGGCACCTGGAAAGGCTATCAGTTGGGGATCCCTGCTACAGAACACTCTCCTCTTTCTCCATAGTAATAAAGCAGGTAGTTTTGGAGGGAAGCCACAAGGAAGAAACTTTTCTCAAAATTCCTGGCTAGAAAAGCCCCACCTGCTTAATTTCTGCCTGGCAGCTTTTAAAAGTGGCAGCCCGACAGGGCCTGAGAAGTCCATTCTAGGATCTTGCATTGAAATCCACGTAGAAAAAGAAATGTATTTTGAGGCAAACCACACAATAATTAAACGGAGGCCCAAATAACAAATCAATGCCTGATGTAACTAGAATACCTCAGGGTGATTTAGAAATACCTTGCCATGAGGTAAACATGAAGTCTGAAAGTGACCTTCATTAATAAGATATAGATTAAAGATCTTTAAACAGCTCAAAGTAATTACCAGGGGCTCGCTCACTTGTCTTGTGCTCCGTATCGGAGCCGGGTTTCCCTGGTGTGGTAGAATTTTGATGAACTGCTGCTTGCTCTGGCAAAGACATTTATCGTTATCCCCACAAGTCCATAATGGGATGAGGTGCTTCCCAATTCAAACAGACCTTTATCAAGACTCCTAAGATACAGTTGCATTCAGATCCTGAAGGTTATCCAGCTTATCACTTCTGACACCACAACGAGGCATCACGCGAATGGAAGGGAATATGCTTGATACTATTCTATAACAGTCATTGCTGTATTCTGAGATAAACTGTCATTTGGAGAGTATTCAATATCTGAATAACAGGTTGCTTTTAAAAAAAAGAGAACCAGTTTTTTAAAATCAGCGAGATAGAAGTTGTTTGAGATATTAAGTCAAGAAAGCTTAATTAATACACATTGCTTAGCAGGCTGATAAAGAAAGGCCTGGAATAGTCAGAAGCAATGCAGGTGGGAAAGAGCACAGTTGCGATTCTCACAGTTGCCTGTTCCCCCGTGTAGCAGCTGTAATAATGTGCCTGTTGTAAGTTTTGGGGGAGTCTATCTTTTACAGCAGTGATCTTTCCAAACCCAGGGCCTTTCCAAACCCAGGGCCCACTGAGTGAGGTACCCATGCAAGCACATGATAGGAAGTCACATGATGTCAGAGTCCTGGGATAGGAAAAGAGGACATCCAGAGATACGACCTCAGTGGTCTCTGTGCCAAGACCATGGACGACAGCGGCGGCAGCAGCAGCAGCAGCAGCAGCAGCAGCAGGGTTGTTTTTTTATACCTCACTTTTCTCTACCTTAAGGAGTCTCAAAGCTGTTTACCATCACCTTTCCATTCCTCTCCCCACAACAGGCACCTTGTGAGGCAGGTGGGGCTGAGAGGGTTCTGAGAGAATTGACTGGCCCAAGGGCACCCAACAGGCTTCATGTGGAGGAGTGGTGAATCAAACCAGATACTCCAGATTACAGTCCATCACTCTTAACCCTGACACTATACCAAACAAGCTGGATGCAGGAAACATGAACCAAGCACCAGAGGATGTACCATACTGAGGAAAAAGCCAAGGACCAGAGACATACAGGAATCCTCTCCACCACTGTGTGGGAGGTGTGGTACTCTTGCTTTCTATGCAGCAAATCCTTCCAAATGGCAACTCCATAGGGGCTTGCAGCCCAACAGTTTGGTGCAGTGGTTAGAAGCTCTAATCTGGGAGAACCAGGTTTGATTCCCCAGCCCTCCACATGGAGCTGCTGGTGTGACCTTGGGTCAGTTACAAGTTCTTTCAGAGTTGTTTGTTCATGAGCAGTTCTCGAAAGAGCTCTCTCAGTCCCACCTACCTCACAGGGTGTCTGTTGTGGAGAGGTGAAGGGAAATGGATTGTAAACCACTCTGAGACTCCAAGTGAAGGGCAGGGTATGAAACCAGTCTCTTCTTCTACATTACCCATTTAAGAGTTTTGGCGCATAGTTAGAAGATCTCTGTATTTTACCATTGCCATGCTCCTATCACTGTGAAGGTTTTAGATATCTAGTATTTTAGATATTTAGAGCTAGATATTTAGACCTAGATATTTAGATCTAGGTTTTAGATATCTAGTATTTGGTCTTAAGTCTGACTTTGCTGGGCCAAACCTCAGGGTGCCCTGACCCTTAATGATGTTGTAGAGACATCAAACATTAGTCACTTTATTCATCCTGTACTTCATTGTTGGTAGTAGTGATTTTTACATGTGGCTTATTCCAGAGATGGGATTTGAGTTCTAGCTATTACTCTTGGTTCTGGTACTAATTTACTTTTGGAAAAATTCTCATTCTGTTCTTTAGCTAATCCATGAGGGGTATTGGTCACAGTTCCTTATCAGGTATGTCCAAGGGCATAGACTTTTTCAATCCCCGGGGGGGGGGGCGGGGGCTCTCTCGTGCGCGCGCGCAAAGCGTGCGCGTGCACTCAGGACCGCCACTCTCCCCCCCGCCCCAGGGAGCCGCCGCCGCCGCTTCCCTCCCCCGGGCCGTGCCTGCCCACTGGGCTCCCCGCCCCCCTCCCTCCCTCTCCCCGCTCACCTCGGGCGGTGTAGGATCGCTGCTGCTGCTGCTGCCTGCAGCCAGGGGCCGGTGCATCGCCCTTGTGGGCCCCCGGCTCCCACTCCGCCTCGCATTTCCCGGGGGGGGCTCAGCCACCCCCGGCAAAATGGACCGCCCGCTGGTGGCCAGTCAGCCAGCCGTCGCCGCCTCTCTCCCCCCCCCGCCCTGCCCCAGGGAGGCAGGAGGGCAGGCCGGGGGTGGGGGGGAAGGAGAGGCGGCGATGGCCGGCTGACTGGCCACCTGCGGGCGTTCATTTTGCCGGGGGTGGCTGAGCCCCCCCCAGGAAATTTCGGGGGGGGGGGGCTCGAGCCCCCCCATAGTTGACGCCCATGGGTATGTCCTGCACTTTACTATGTGAGTAGTATATTTGATAAAGTATTCTGAATAGCATTGTTAAGAGGAATTCTCTGAATCTCTCTTCACCGAATTTCTCCCGGCAATCCAAGAACCCATTTTTATCCCTTTTTAAAGGAATTTTGAGTCTGTTCCAAATCAATTCAATTTTGACTGAAAGGGAAATTCAAATAGAGGAGAGGCGAGAAAGAAGAGTGCTGCAGAATTTCAGAAATCCGCTCTGCAGATGCCTAAACCTCGCTATCCTTATCCTAGAGCACTGCTGTGTGGTAGGCGGCATCAAAAAACCTCCAGGGGCTGAACTGACAAATCAGAACATAGCACATCACCTTGTGGGTAACAGAAGACAACAAAGAGAAATCAAACAGTAATGGAAGAGAAATTTCCTTTTTGAAAAAGAATGAGAGGAATCAATGGCTATATTTAAAAAGTGATTTTGGGGGGGGGGGGTCCACTTTCCATAACTATGCTGATTTTGATAGTAAAGGGGAGGAAAATTTTTTCTAAGGCCACTGTCAGATGCTACAAGAAACCCTCATTTGTTTGTGACAGACACAAACACAGCTTGTTTGCTCTGGTTGTACACTCCTTCCTCTCCTCAGCAGCTCTCCAGGGTCTCAGCTAGAGGTTTTTCCCATCACTTGCTACCTGATTCTTGACCTGGAAATGCTTGGGATTTAACCTGGGACTTTCTGCATGTGAGGAATCAGCTGCCTCGGGAGGTGGTGAGCTCCCCCTCACTGGCAGTCTTGAAGCAGCAGATGGACAAACACTTGTCAGGGATGCTCTAGGATGATCCTGTTGCCAAATGTTATAATAATGTTCAAAATAAATGTTGGAAATGTCAAATCAAACTAGGCACCTATTTTCATATGTGGTGGCAATGCCACAAAGTAACAAAATATTGGAGAATGATAAGAAAATTTATTAAGGAAATAACACAAATAGAACTGGCCTTTAAACCAGAAATATTTTTACTAAATATTCTACCATCGGATCTAGAAAGGAATAATGTATTACTGATTGTATATATACTGACATCGGCGCGAATTCTTTGGGCAAAGAACTGGAAAACTATGGAAGTGCCCATGACAAATGATCTGTTAGAAAAGATATTGGAAGTAGCGGAGCTAGACAAGATGGACCAAAGAACTATGTCACATATGATAGCATTAAAAAAAAAGGAGAAAGACTGTTGGTCAAAACTTTTTGTTTGGATAGAGAACTTGTGAACTTTGAGGCTCAGAATGATGCACTGGAACATATTCGAAGTTATGTTGTTTTATGAACAAATATCTAAAACCAATAAACTATATTAAAAAAAATAGGATGATCCTGCACTGAGGAGGAGGTTGGACTAGATGTCCTGTATGGCCCCTTCCAACTCTGTGATTCTATGATTCTAGGTAGGTAACCTAATCCATCATTACCTTTTTCAAAACGGGAGACATGGTAGCTCTGCAGAAGGTTCTAAAATACCAGTGTGTGGCCTTCTTACAGTTCAGTCGTAAGTAGAATCATACCCTTCTAAGCCCAGTGCCTTCAAACCAGGGAATGGAGTAATTGATGGATTTGCAGAATCCATGTCAATGCTTTGCTTTTCCTTGGATTTCACTCCTAAACCCTTGTCCTTCTCTCTCCGGATTGCACTGTGAGAGGCTGATCACATCTTGTTGCAACCCAGTGCACATTCCTGTTAATTAAAACCAGAGCCTGGTGAACACTGAAATGCAAAATATTTATATCATTTACTCGCATCCTTCTACTTGAGTTGTCAAGTCAAAACAGTCTAACATGGAACAGGGTGTGCGTGAGAGAGATGTGAACTGGCAGCTCTAGCTACCAGTCTTTATGTAAGAGGCAGCCTTGAGAGGTGAGGACATTTCTGTGCTCCAGACTAGCAGATACCCGAAAAAAGCTCAATATTTTCAGATCGGCTGTGAAAAATCTTTGTCATGTGGGGAATAATTTCTGTATGGACTGAGGGGAACAGAAAAGGTTTCTACATCTTCCAAGGAGGATTTCCTGAATATAGAAAGATTTTTCCAGCGGCCAGGTATTTGATGGTGTTCAGTCTCCTGCATAGGAAAATGGAACAAGGAAGAATCTGGTTTTAAACAGATCTATAGACTGGTCCCTTATTAGCTATGGGAAAGATTTTAAAAATATATCACTGGGTGTTTTTTTTATAACATGATTATACCAGGTAGGCATTAACTGCATTTGAAGTTATTTTAATTTTATTTCAAACATGTTCATGTTGCTTTCGCAGAGCTCAGAGTGGCATAAAATTAAACTAACAGCATGAGAATAAACAGCAAAATAAAACATGCAAGATTTGAGTCCAGCAGCATCTTAGAGACCAATAAGATTTTCATGGTAGGAGCCTAAAGTCAAAGCTCCCTGAAAACCTTATTGGGCTCTAAGGTGCAGCTGGACTTGCTGCTGTTCTCCTGCTGACTACCATAGGTACCCTCTGAAGCAAAACAAAATGGCTTTCACATTTTCATATATTTTCACATCTCTGCCATCTGAAGAGCAGTTGTAATTCGGTGTGATCTCCATCCCTCCCCTGGAGATTGGCAACAATGGTTCCCCATGAGGGAACAGGTGGTTTGAAGGGTGGAATCTATGGCACTGAACCTGTCTGAGTCCCACCCCTGCTGAAACCTCACCCTCTCCAGGGTCCACCCCTCAAATATCCAGGAATTTCCCAACCTGGAGTTGGCAACCCTATCTCCCTCCCAGCCAACCATCAATGTATTGTTATCTGCCCCCTGGCTTCAGCTTCCCATCTCCTCCCCCTCTCTCCTAGAGAGCAGTTGTAATTCTAAGTGATCTCCAGCCCCCACCTGGAGATTGGCAACATGGTTCCCCATGAGGAAATTGCTGGCTTGGAGGGTGACATCTATGGCATTGTACCTGTCTGAGGTCCCACCCCTTCTCAAACCTCACCATCTCCAGGCTCCATCCCTCAAATTTCCAGGAATTTTCTACTGGGAGTTGGCAACCCTATCTCCTTCCCAGCCAGTTACCAACCTACCTTTATTTTCCCCTCACTCTTCAGCTTTCCATCTCTCCTCTCCCCCCCACAGCCTCTACCATGCTCTAAAGCCCTGATGCTATGTCACATTGGCTGTCATAGGGGGGTCATCTCAGCAGGGTATAAGGACACAGAGTCCACCATTTTATCTAGGGAACTGATCTCTGCCATCTGGAGAGCACTTGTAATTGAGATTGGCAACCATCATTCCCCTGGAGGAAAAGTAGTCTTTCTCTGCCATGGGGACCAAAGCAGCTTACAACATTCTCCTCCCCCTTTTGACTTGCACAACAACCCTGTGAGGTAGGTTAGGCTGAAAGTCTGTGACTGGCCCAAAATCACCCACTCAGCAAGAACCTGGGTCTAGCAGACCCTTCTCTGAAGCACTGACTGCTATGCCTAGGGTAGCCAACCTCCAGGTGGAGCCTGAAGATCGCCAGGTATCACAACTGAACTCCAGACAACAGATCTCTCCCCCCCCCCCGAGAAAATGACTGCTTTGGAGGGTGGCCTCTATGGCATTCTGTTCAGCTGAGGCCTCTCCCCTAGTCAGGACAGGCCCCAATGAGTTTTCTCCCAAAGGCAAACATAGGTGTGGAAAGGGCCTTTTACTGAGAGAAGCAAGCTTGGTTGCCTAGCAACAGGCACTGAGGAGAAAGTACAGTTGCCAGCTCTGATTAGGGAAATACCTGGAGATTTGGGGGGTGGATCTTGTGGAGGGCAGTATTTTTTTGGGGGGAGGGAAGACTCAGCAGGGTATAATGCCATAGGGTCTACCCTCCAAAGCAGCCATTTTCTCCAGGGGAACAGATCTCTGTCATCTGGAGATCAATTGTAACAGCAGGAGATCTCCAGGCCCCACCTGGAGATTGGCAACCCTAGGGGGAAAGTCAGCCACACAGCAGGGGTTTGAAGAGAATGGTTTGATGGTCGCTGGCCCATCTCATTAGCCAGCCAGTCATGGTGGAGCTAAGCAGGAGAGAGAGCTGTTTTCGGTTTATTCTGACAGGAAAGTGGGCAAGCTGGCAGTGGGCGGGGGAGGGGGTTATGCTAAAAGTCCATTGTCTTTTTACTGACAGAAGCAGGCCACTGAGGGGACAGTTAGACCCACCTGGCAGTGGGCGGAGGAGAAGAGTGGACTCAGCACCCAGTCTGTCCCCTTCGCCAGCTCCCTCGAGACTGAGGCTGAGACACTGGCCGGTGGCTCTGTGGGCAGGACTGAGGCAACGCAGCGAGGGAATGCAGCCAGTGGCCAGGGACCCCTTTTGAGTGGCAGTTCTTGCAGCCAACTTAATTTGGCGCCCCATGGAATCTTGCCACCCCAACTTGTCTTTATAGATAAGGATACGGGAACAGTATGAAACAGCCTCTTGAGTTACAGGGCCATGGCTCAGTGGTCGACAATCTTTTGGCCCCAGAAGGTCCCAAATTCAATCCGTGACATCTCCAGTTAAAGGATCATGCAGAGCAGCTGTTAGGAAAGACCTTTCTTTGTCTGAGATCCTAGTGAACGCCTACTGGTTAGAGTGGACAATACTGGATGAGTGGTCTGATTTAGTCTAAAGCAGCTTCAGATATATGAGATATGTGAGCAGTGCCCTGTTGCTGGGATTTATATACATGCAGGCTAGGGCTGCATTTAGCTTCTTGATTAGTCAGAGTCCTGTCTTCAGAGGAAAAAAGAGCAAGTGGGGACCTTCCCATTGACTCTACTCGGTGCATGTTTTAAAAATAAAATTCTGGCATTTATTTTATGTATGTAACTGGCAGAGGAGGTAATTGGAGTCATGGGGAGGCATTGGACACTGACACACCCGGTCCCTCTACCCACTCAGCTGAGGTACTATTGGACTTGAATGTTCACCTCAGCTCTATCTATCTACCCGAGGACTGCCAACTCTAGGTTGGGAAATTCTTGGAGAATTGGGGGCAAAACCTGGGAAGGGCAGTGGTTGGGGAGGGGTAGGACATCAATGGGGTATAATATAAGAACATAAGAAGAGCCCTGCTGGATCAGACCAGTGGCCCATCTAGTCCAGCATCCTGTCTCACACAGTGGCAAACCAGTTCCTCTGGACAGCCAGTAACAGGGCACAGAGGTTGAGGCCTTCCCCTGATGTTGCCTCCTGGCTTTGGGATTCAGAGACTGTGCCTCTGAATCTGGAGGTTCCCCCCAATCACCATGGCTAGTTGCCACTGATAGACTTATCCTCCATGAATCTAATCCCCCTTTAAAGCTGTTTATTCCTGTGGACATCACTACATCCTCTGGCAATGAATTCCATATTTTAATCATTCTCTGTGTAAAGTAGTGTTTCCTTTTGTCTGTCCTGAGCTTACTGCTCATCACTTTCATTGAATGTGCTCAAGTTCTAGTAATATGGGAGATGGAGAAAAAATTCTCTTTGTCATCTCTCTCTACCCTATGCATAATTTTATAAACCTTTATCATGTACTCCCCCCCACCCCGCCCGGTTATCTATTTTCTAAACTGAAAAGTCCCAGACTCTTCAGCATTTCCCTCATAGGGAAGGTGCTCCAACCCCCTAATCACCTTGATTGCCCTCCTCTGTACTTTTTCCAGCTCTGCAATGTCCTTTTTGAGATATGGTGACCAGAACTATGCACTGTATTCCAAATGAGGCCATACCATAGATCTATACAGGGGCGTTACAACATCAGCCATTTTATGCTCAATCTCTTTCCTAATAATCCCTATTGTAGAGTTTGCTTTTTTCACCAGTGCAGCTGGCACTTTCATTGAGTTATTCACTATGACCCCAAGATCTTTTTCCCTCTCAGTCTCAGCAAGTTCTGACCCCATTAGCCTATACTTGAAGTTGGATTTTTTGTCCCAATGTGCATCACCCTATACTTATCAACACTGAACTTCATTTGCCACACTGTCGCCCACTCTTCCAGTTTGTGGAGGTCATTTTGGAGCTCTTCACAGTCAGCCTTGGTTTTCACCATCCTGAATAATTTTGTGTCATCTGCAACTTGGCCACTACACTACTCACCCCCAGTTCCAGATCATTTATGAATAAATTAAATCGTACCAGCCCCAGTACCGACCCTTGTGGGATCCCACTGCTTACTTCCCTCCATTGTGAGAACTGTCCATTGTTTCCTACCAGCGTGGTGTAGTGATTAAGAGCGGCAGACTCTAATCTGGAGAACTGGGTTTGATTCCCCACTCCTTCACATGAAGCCAGCTGGGTGACCTTGGGTCAGTCACAGTTCTCTCAGAGCTCTCCCAGCCCCATCTACCTTGCAGGGTGTCTGTTGTGGGGAGAGGAAGGCAAGGCAATTGTAAGCTGCTCTGTGACTCCTTTGGGTAGTGAAGACCAGGCTATAAAACCTCCTCTTCCTCCTCCTCCTCCCATCACTTAACTTGTTTTAATCCATAAGAGAACCCGTCCTCTTATCCCATGACTGCTAAATTTATTCAGGAGACTTTGGTGAGATACTTTGCCAAAAGTCCAAGTATAAATGTCTACTGGGTCATCGTTACCTACATGTTTGTTCACTTTCTTCACCTTCCAAAGCAGTCATTTCTCCAGGAGAATGGATCTATGTTGTCTGGAGATTAATTGTAATTCTGAGAAATCTCCGGGCCCCACCTGGAGGCTGGCAACCCTCATTCCCTTCCCCAACCACTGCTGGTATTGCCCTGCCAGTGCAGGCCCAGGTTTCCTCTGGGACAATGGCTTTGTTATGTTGAAGTAATTTCACTGACATAAATCAGGGATAGGATTGCATCCTAAATGGTCTAGCAATTCTAAATGGCAATTGATCTAATCCATCCAATCTGCTGTGGAATGAAACTTTTTCCAACCAGGTGATCATTCCAGGATCTCAGATTGCTGCATGGCTGCATTACAAAGCCTTATTTTCCATACAAATTGGGTCTGTATGGTGTTATTTTGCTAGTTCCCGCTTGAATAGAGATGCACCAATATATTAAACCTGACAAAGACTGTGTGTGTGATTTAGATTCTAATAAGCTACTAATTAAGATAGAGCTAACAGGCATCTCCCTAATTTGCCAGTCAATAATTGCAGACAAAAGCCAGTAACATTTTATTAACTAGAAGAAAATGTTACAGAGTTAAAAGTGTTGAAACTGACAGTGCAACCCTGTGTAGAGTTATTTCAGTCTAAACCCACTGGTTTTAATGGGATTAGACTGAAGTAAATCTGCATAGGATTCTACTGTGTGGCTAGGGTTTTTTTAAGCAGAAAAAGAAACAAAAATGGTTGTTCAGACATTCAAGTGCTTTGTATTTTTTTAAAAAATAAAACCTTCAAAGTTTAAGGCTGAAGCAATATGGTGGTGATCAACTGTTTTGAGAACGTAAGAATTTAAAAGAAGCCATGTTGGATCAGGCCAATGGCCCATCCAGTCCAACACTCTGTGTCACACAGTGGCCAAGACCCAGGGGCCATGAGGAGATCCACCAGCAGGGCCAGAACTCCAGAAGCCGGGGGGCGTGGCGTCGGCGCCAAGAGCGATGGACGTCTAAGCAGAGGGCTCCCGCATTTTTCCCCCAATAACCTTTCTAAAACAGCTAACGGATTGCAACTAACCCTATTTCCCCGGTATGGGAAAGAAGACCGGACCAGCAGCTAGAAAACAATCAATCATGAGTAAGGCTGTAACAACTTACTTCGCTAAATCAGACTCTCCCGGGCCCACTGATTCAGAGGCCTCCGAGGCCCTTAAGATGGCGGCGGAAGCACCAGCGACCCCGTAAGAAGGGCTTGTGGTCTCTCGTCAAGAATTTCACGAAACTATCAAGTCCCTTGAAAAATCAATGCAAGCGACAATTTCAGAATTGCTAACCCCAATTACGACTCAAATTGGGGAGTTGAAGCAATCAATCGCCCAGATAGCACAGACAGCAGAAACGGCTGTAGAATCAACGCTAATATTGCAAGAGGACGCCAGCTACTTTTATAAACATGATGAGTGGGTAACTAAAAAAATTATTGTCTTGGAAAACCAAATGAAAGCCAATAACGTAAAATTTCGTGGCATTCCGGAAGGCTTAGAGCAATCATCTAATTTAAAATCATTTATGAGAGAATGGCTTTTAGATCTCATGGAACTCGATAAGTCTAGCCCCCCCTTCATTGACTTTGCATTTCGAGCAGGATCGACAAGGGGCCGGCAAAACAACCTGCCCAGAGACATCATCGTTAAGTTTATTGACTCTCAGCTTAAACAAAATATCATTGTGAAGGCGCGGGCAAACGGCTATCTATCTTTTAATGAAGCTAAAATTCAGGTACTACAAGACCTTTCTGTGGAAACGTTGCAAAAGAGGAAAAACCTGAGACCTATAACAGCAGCATTGGCAGCAGCTAAGATTCGCTACAAGTGGATTGCTTACTGCAAACTCCAAGTCCAACATCAAGGAGCAACTCTGCTAGCGACGGACGGACTCGGGCAAACAACTTCAGGATCTTCAGATTCAACTTACAGAAGAAGATGCACCAGATAGCAACCTTAGGCCTCCCATTCAAGACTGCCAACGTTGGCAGACAGCCAGAGACAGACGCGAAAAACGCGGCAGGTTTATTTAAAAGATCGTCAGTAAACTTATCAGCAACTTCGTGCATGTTTTTGGCTCCGGGTCTTCTTCAGCTTGAGTATCTCATTCGGCCATAATACTGTTTTAATCTTTGCATATTTAAGATCCTAATATTAGGCCATTTGGTATTTTGCTTTAGTTATGTATTATAGTATTAACAATTAAGTAGAAAATCATAGATGCTTATAAGATATAGTTGAAGTTTATATTGTGAACATAATAGGTTGTGATCCAGTTAGCTTTGCACAGTTTTTTATATTTCATCTTATAATATAAGTAATCTTTAATGCTGTGTATGTACTTAAAAGGGGGAAAAGAGGGAGTAAAGCTTGACCCCTCAAATAATTGATTTGTTGATATTCTTAACGTTTTTATTACTAGTTTTTTCCCTGTTGGAAAGGGAAGGCGAGGCTACAAGAGTAGCATCGCCAAATTTTATTTTTATGTGTTTTAAAAATAGTTTTTTGAGATATGGCCTTGGGGTGGCACAAATGGAATTGGTGTGTGAAGCATGGACTTTTTTTGTAATATACTCACTAAGTTGTCAGGTCATTCATAAATGGTGGGAAAGGATTCTAAATATCTTTGTGGTAATCCTTGCTATGGTGAAACTTCTATTCATCATAAAGCTAAAGGGGTCTCAGAATATTTTTAACTTTTATTTTCATGATATAGCACAATTTTTAATAATACTATGATGGCTCAACAAAAGCTTAAAACCCTTTCTTGGAACTGTAGGGGCTTAAATTCCCCAATCAAAAGGGCAAGGGTGACATCAGCATTGTTAAAGCTAAACCCTGATATTATTTTTTTACAGGAGACTCATCTGAAAGGAAATTTAGATTTTGTTTTGAAATCCAAGCGTTTCTCAGCACAATACCAAGCCCAAGGGACTTCCAACTCTATGGGAGTTGCAATTATTTTATCCAAATCAGTATGTTTTCAAATCAAAAAATTAGAAAAAGATTCTAGTGGACGCTTTATATTTTTAAATGGTACCCTGAATGGAAGGGATATAGCTCTAGCGTCCATATACGCTCCAAATTCTGGCCAATTGGAGTTTATTAAGGAAACACTCCATAAATTATCAGTATTCAGTAATGATCCCTGGATTATTGGTTGCGATTTAAATTATGTTGTAGACCAGTCAATGGATATTGCCAGGCAAAACACACAAAAAAGCAAGAATAGAAAGAAAAACTTATTATTAAACACAAAAAAGTCATCAAAACTTGCTACAATTTTGAGAGATTTTGATTTATTGGACATCTGGAGACTACAAAACCCTTCGGCTAGAGATTATTCTTATTTTTCCCCAAGATATTTAACTCATACAAGAATAGATTTCATTTTAGCTTCAACCCACCTGGCCCATAATTTTACTGAAACTACAATGGGAGTCAGGGCATGGTCAGATCATTCATGGATTGATGCTTCTTTCTTTTTGGATATAGATGCACCACGGCAATTTCAATGGAGACTGAACCCAAAACTACTACAGTTACAATCTGCTACTGAAAGCATAGAGGCAGACTTGAAGGAATATTTTGAACTCAACTCCAAATGTGGGGTTTCCTCCCAAGTAGTGTGGGATGCCCATAAGGCAGTGATAAGAGGGAAATGTATAGCTCTCTTAGCTTATTATAATAAAACTAAATCCCAACTCCGCCAAGAAATCATTACTAAGATATCTACTTTGGAAACAGAATACAAAAACTCAGGACGTAAAAAAACATACAAACAACTTTTATTGGAAAGGAAAAAACTAGAAACCATGGAAGTTTCGCAAATACAAAAGCGTTTGGCGTTTTTAAAACAAAAATATTGGTTTAAATCCCCACAATCCATTAAAATGTTATCCTGGAAGTTTAGGAAAAGGATTTCCGATAACACTATTCATGCGATTCGAAACACTGCAGGAGATCTGCAATACAAAAACAAGGATATTTTAGATGTTTTTAAACATTTTTATACCAAATTATACTCAACTACGTCTCCATCTATAAAAAATCTTGAACAATTTCTAATTCAGTATCCAATTTCCAAGGTTCTTAGTGAGCAACATAAAAATAAATTAGAAGAACCATTTTCAGTTCAAGAAATCTTGGATACTATAAAATCCCTTAAAAAAAACAAGTCTCCGGGTAGAGATGGATTTACCGCGGAGTATTATAAGAAATTTGCTTTTCTCCTGGCAGAACCATTGACTAAGGTTTGCAACCATATTCTTGAAGAAGGAGTGATGCCTCAATCTTGGAACTCAGCCAAAATTATCTTGATCCCCAAACCAGACAGGGACATTACTCTCCCGGGCTCTTATCGCCCAATTTCGCTATTAAACCAAGATTATAAGATTTTTACAGCTACTTTGACTACTCGGCTGAATAAAATAATCGAAGAATACATTCATATGGACCAAACAGGTTTTATCCCAAATAGAGAAATCACTGATAATACAAGGAAAATTATCAATACTATACTATATTGTAAAAATGCTAACGTTAATTCATCTTTTATACTATCGCTGGATATTGAAAAGGCGTTCGACAGCGTTGAACCAAACTATTTACAACACATTCTTGCTAAATGGAATTTTGGTCCAAATTTTCTTAGATCCATTAGAACTATTTATAAGGAACCTACAGCTAGCGTTCAAGTTAATGGCTTTGGCTCTGAAGATATTCACCTAGCACGTGGGACACGACAGGGGTGCCCTATTTCGCCATTGTTGTTCGCTCTTGCCATTGAACCTCTTGCAAATGCAATAAGATTGAACCCCAAGATACTAGGTATTTCCTTTAATAACAAACAACAAAAACTTAGTTTGTTTGCTGATGACATGTCACTAACGTTAACCCACCCTCAAATTACTTTGCCTGAGTTACATTTACTTCTTAAATCTTTTGGGGACATATCAGGACTGAAAGTCAACAGTTCAAAAACAATTTTATATCCTATGGTATTGTCTCTAGAACATAGACAATATATCTTGCAAAACTTTGATTTCGTATGGACTAAAAAGTCTTGGAAATTTCTGGGTATTGATATACCTCTGAATGTTTTTGCTTTGTTCCAACATAATCATTTAGCTTTTACTAAAGTCGTAGAAGATCTTCCTAAGGCAACGTCATCGCCTCTGCTGACTTGGATAGAGAAAATACAGGTACTCAAGACCTTTATATTTCCAAAGCTACTATATTATTTTCGAGCCATTCCAGTTGGGATTTCTAAACAATGCATAGCCAAATGGCAATGTTTATTTGCAAAATATATTTGGAACAAATCAATACATAGAATTAATTTTGACACCCTGAGACGTCCGAGTAAATTAGGTGGGTTGGCTCTTCCTGACTTGAATGTTTACTACCAAGCGGTTACGTTGGTAGGTCTTTTGAAGCAGTATAACCATAACAATTTGGCAGATTGGAAAATGCTAGAGTCCACCTATATGGAAGGTAGAACATTTCCCGAATTACTTTGGGAAAAACCTGCAAAAAGGCCTCCTAGCATCACTAAAAACTTTTTCCTTGATAATACATTGAAAACATGGGACAAATTAAAACCTCTTTTGACTACCAAACCATCCACCTTAACTACTTTTTAAAGACAATCCTGGTTCATTCCAGCAATGAACCAAGGCTCTTTTATTCTTTGGAAATCTAAAGGAATTTCAAAATTTTTGGACATTAGCAAAAACTTTCACCTGTTATCTAAAAGGGACCTTGATACCTTTCATCATTGTGAATTCAATTGGTACGAGTACGAGCAACTTAAACATCTATGGGAGGTAACCTTCAAACCAACAGAAACTCCTACTTCCCTTACCTTCTTTGAAAAACTACTTTTGAAATGTGGTAATTCTACCAGGGGATTGATTTCATCAATATATTTAGAATTATTACAAAAGTCGTTAAAATGGCCATCTAAATATCAAAGGTCATGGCATAATGATTGTGGAATCTCAACGGACAATTTAACTTGGCAAGAAGTATGGTCTTCCCCAAGTATGACCTCCAAATCTTTAAATATAAAAGCGCAGGCACTTAAGTTGACACTCAGGTGGTATTTTACCCCGAAACAATTACACCATATTAATAATGCTTATCCATTACAATGTTGGAGGTCTTGCGGGGAAACAGCTGACTATTTCCATTGTTGGTGGACCTGTAGAATAGTAAAACAGTATTGGATTAAAATATTACAGTTAATTAAAAATATAACAAACATTGACTTACCAGTTTCATCAGAGTTGATACTGTTGGATCGTTGGCATGACGTGGATATACCTAAAAAGACACAAGACCTAATATCAATTATGTTTATGGCAGCTAAATCAGTCCTTACGTCCAATTGGAAAAGTACAAATTCCCTAACCACTCATCAATGGTATGCAAAACTGTGGGAATTTTACACAATGGGAAAAATAGCTCTTTCAGTTCCACCTTTTAATACTAGTAAATCTCATGCTTATTTCTATTCGAAATGGCTTCCCTTTGTGGAGGCAAGCTTTAATGACCAGACTCCTTCTGATGCTATCCCAAGACGCTATGTTGATATTATCTCTCTGTTTTAGAGTTTAAGTATTATGTAAAAAAAAATGTTTTGGTTATAAAGTTGGTATGTTTGTCATTTTACTATAGTTATGTACTAACAAATGTTTGTTTAACTTTTATATATATTTGTATTATCAAAATGCAATATTTACCAAGTGTGTTTGTTGTTATAAAGTTGAAAAAGTTATAAATAAAAATTAAAAAAAAAAAAAAAGAACTCCAGAAGCCCTTCCACTGTGCCCCTCCAGCACCAAGAATACAGAGCATAAGAACATAAGGGAAGCCATGTTGGGTCAGGCCAATGGCCCATCCAGTCCAACACTCTGTGTCACACAGTGGCCAAAACCCAGGTTCCATCAGGAGGTCCACCAGCGGGGCCAGAACTCCAGAAGCCCTCCCATTGATGCCCTCCAAGCATCAAGTAGATAGAGCATCACTGCCCCAGACAGAGTGTTCCATTTATACCTTGTGGCTACTGCCTCCCTGGCTGGTTTTCTGCTTCTAATGTATTAGAAGAAATGTTTTATTATTGATCTTTTTCGGGGGGCAATATATTCCCTTATAGTCCCTTTTAGCCTGTCTGATCACCAACTTGTATTTTACTTGCCACTTTTCATCCCCTGTATTTTCACTTGCAATTTTGTTTTTCGCTGGTTAGATCTGATGTTTCCTTATATATTTGGGGTACCAGCGGCCAAATAGTGTCTTTAAATGCAGATCTGCCAAATTCAGTTCTAAAAAATGAAGACGGAGAGTCTAATTTTAACAGCAAATGTATTGTGGGGTTAAAGGATTGCAATTGCCATGCAAAACAGCCATAGATTAAGTCGCACCACTGGACAATCAAGCTCAGTACTGTCTACTCCCAACTAGCAGCAGCTCTCCAGGGTCTTCGCAGAGGTCTTTCACATTATGTACTGTCTTATCCTTTTAGTTTGTGATGCCGGGGATTGAACCTGGGACCTTCTGCAAGCAAAGCAGAGGCTCTAACAGTGAGTCACACCCCCTCTCCTGTCACCCAAAGGCATTTTTTCTCAGCTGGGCTCCAATATCAGATGAGAGCTCAGCATGGGCAAAGCGCTTTCAGAAAAGGGCTACAGGAAGGGATGCACAATCCTCACCCACGTGCCCCATTTTCTATTAAAATCTGACACACACACCCTTCACTTGGTAAGATTCTATATGTCTTCAGGAGTTCTGGTTGGAATTTATGGATCTGCTGCTATCACATCTAATTTGTCTCCGATAAGGTGAAGTGTGGAGGAACTGGCTTCTGTAGAGACAAACAATAGGCAAGGTTGGCCTCTCATATAGGGGATGATTTTGAATGTTGCATTGTGGCTGGTTCAGATCTGAAAATCCTTTCTTGATTGCTCTTTCACTTTGTGCAGCTGAACCCACGACTCTTTATTTTCACACAGTGTTGCTTTCTTGAACCATTCTCCCCCATTAAAAATGTACATTTTCATCATTATCTTTCTATTTGGGGAAGAGTCACGGCACAGAGAGGAAGAGCCTCTCCTTTGCATGCAGAAGGTCACAAGTTCAATCCCCAGCATCTACAGCTAGTAGGATCAGGTGGTAGTAAGAGTACCAACCTCCAGGTGGTGGCTGAAGATCTCCTGGCATTACAACTGATCTCCAGGTGACAGAGATCAGTTCTCCTGGAGAAAATGGCCACTATGGCATTGAAGTCCCTCCCCATACCCCACCCACCTTAGGCTCCACCCCCAAAGTCTCCTGGTATTTCCCAACCTGGAACTGGGAACCCTAACTGGTAAGTGATGTGGAAGACCTCTGCTTGAGATCCTGGAGAGCCACTACAAGTCTGAGTAGTCAATGCCGACCTTGGTCAGATATAGTATACAGCAACTACATGTGTTTACTGATATATGGTATACATATACTGTACAGTATATGTATAAGTGACACATGATGTATGGATAAATATCATATAAATTGTCTATAAAACTATTCAACACACATGCTCAGTACAAGCATATCTGAAAAAAAAATACAGAACTAAAACCACCGAGAGAAATTGCAAACCAGCATAGAAAGAAATAGGGAACTAATTGCTTATCTTTAACTGTGTACAAAACCTAAAACCTGTAGGATGAACTGAAGCAATGTGCTGGGGGACGGGTGAAGAAGACCTTGACAGCTGTTTGCTTTGCAAGGCAGTAGCAGCTGAGTTCCATCTAGGCAAAAATTGTCTTCTTCATTGTGCAGGTGGTAGAAAGCTTGGATGTGGCCAGAGGTGTGAGCTCTTGGTCAAGATGGTATGTGTGGATGAACAAGCAATCGATCACTGACCCACTCAAGCCATACTGTTTGGTTTCTTTTTGCTCATCTGTATTGTATTTTATTTTGTGGTGGTGTAAGCTTTTTTCATCCTGATCTGGATGGCCCAGTTTAGCCCCATCTCAGATCTCAGAAGCTAAGTAGGGTTAGCCCTGGTTAGTACTTGGTTGGGAGACCTCAGAAAAGTCCAGAGTCCATGGGGAAAAAAAAATCTGTATTTTTCAGGTTCGGGTAAACTGAACCTGGAAAATGCCGATATTCCTGAATCCCAGTATTGGTACGATACTGGGATTCAGGAAATCCTCGGCAGCGTTGAAAATATTTGGCTTGCCAGTAGAGCATGTCAGTTTCATTCCCCCTCTTCTTCCAAGCCTCAGGCCAACTGGGGAAGCAAAGGCAGATCAGGAAGTCATCTTTAAATGTCCCCTTCACTTCCCCTCCCTAGCCTGCCTGCCCGCCCAGGTGGGCTGGCTGGGGAAGCAAAGAGAGAAGGGGTTTTGAAAGGACACAATGGAGTGATCATGCCACCCCTGCAGCAGGACTCAAGAAAAAAAGGGGTTTAAATTTTAAAACCCCTTCTCTGGAGTTGCACCATGATCTCTCCATTGTACCTACGGTCCTATAGGGTACAATGGAGAGAGGAGGGGTTTAAACTTTTTAAACCCCCTCTCTCTTTGCTTCCCCAGTGAGAGAGAAGGGGTTTAAAAGCGTTTTAAGTTTAAATACCTTGCCTTTGCTAGAGAGGCACACTGCTGCTGGGGTGTGCCTCCCATGGAAAGGGATTCCCCAAATGAATGCCAAATAGATTTGGCATTCATTCGGGGAATCCCCATTCGGCCAGTTGAATCAGATTAGAGAATCTGATTCAGCTTTCAGCATGCCCAAATAATGCTGAAGAAGCATTATTTGGGTTTTCTTCAGTTCGTCCGAACCAAATGCACATCCCTACTCCAGTGTTGCTACACAGAGGTAGGCAATGGCCAACTACCTCTGTTCATCTCTGGTCTTGAAAACCCCAGGAGGTTGCCATAAGTTGACTGTGATTTAACAGCATCTTCCACTACCAAGCGGCTTCCAGTCCCTTGTGGAGAAAACAGGGATATATCTTTGGACAGTGCTGGCTCTTCGGCTTGTAAATGGAGATGAGCACTGCCCTCTAGAGTCAGATTCAACTGGTTTTCGAGCAAGGGAGATCTTTACCTTTAACTTTTTAAACAAATAACTAAGTAAACAAATAGGCAGTCTTGTGTGGGATGTGATCCCAGGGAGGCAAGACAAACAAGCCATGTATTGGAAATCCTCCACTAGCAAATAAGGGCAAATTTTGGAACCCAAAAGACAGCTGGATTTTCTTCTGACTATATTGTTGGCTTGTGTACTTCACACCTGCAGCTGAATGTCAGCAACCCCAACCAAGTGATGAGAGTTTAGGGCCATTTATGGTCCAGTTGCCTTGCCATGCCAAACGAACCACTTAGAATCATAAACATCCCTTGCTTGGGCTGCTAAACTAATTCTCCAGTGGCCATATATCGCTCACCGGGCAGCAGAATGTGGTGATAAAACTAAGAGCCTAATAAGTGGGAAGAGTGATGTGCAGCTATGCCAATTAGGAGATAGTTTTATAGGGCCCCCGTCAATTTATGGATGGGGGGGGGGAGACACCAAGGAGCTGACAGGGAATAAATATTCACAAGGGCAGGTCAGATGGCAGCATGGCTCTGTTTCTGTATAAATGAGTTCTACAAGACGATGAGACAGGGCGTTGCAAGAAAATTCACCTGAGACTGATGAGGAGAAATAAAATGTACCATTTTCACATTGGCTATGGTTCTGAATCAAATGAACACAAACAAAAAACCCCAAACCAATGGCTAACGCTGCACCTCAGTAAATGGGGCATAAGTGGATCTTCATTGAGCCCAAATTGCATGTATGACCCCAATTCATTCCAGTGCAGAAAGTACTAATTCTGTTCTTCTGACTCAAAAATGAGCACGCACATAACACAAGTAATTCTTTCTTTCTTTCTTTCTTTCTTGCTTGCTTGCTTGCTTGCTTGCTTGCTTGCCTGCCTGCCCCCTGCCTGCCTGCCTGCCCCCTGCCTGCCTGCCCGCCCCCCTGCCTGCCCCCTGCCTGCCTGCCTGCCTGCCTGCCCGCCCGCCTGCCTGCCCGCCCGCCCGCCCGCCTGCAGGAATAGCCTACATGGTGTCCTTCCCAGTACCCACAAAATGCTTTTAGAAAATGGGTGAAGTTGGGTGGAGCGTATGTCCAGCAGGGCCTCTGATTGGCTATTGGAGAGATTTTAAAAGAAGCTTTTGACAGCTGCTGCCCTACATTATAAAGATCTTTACTGCATGACTAAAGGTAAGCTGTGTGTATGCAAGAAAATATTGTTTAAAAAGAAGTCCTGTTAAGCGGTGTTTCTGTCTGACATGTTTACTGTTAGGGTTATGCATAACCTCATTTTTTTTTTGACATTTTGTGGTTGTCTGGGGCTGGGCTCAAAGCCATCCCTGGGACCTTGAAACCTCTCCACAGCTCATCCCAGGCACCCCTCCTGAAACCCAGATAACTAGTCCTATCTCAGGTGAAGCTGCCCAAGCTGGCCATGCTGGGTAGGGCTAGGGGGAGAGCAAAGCTGGCAGGGAATGTTGGAATGGCCTGTGAGGGGTGGTGGCAGTAAGTGAAGGAGAGGTTTAGGATGACCAGTGAAGCTGGAGGCTACCTTGGGTAGTCAAAGAAGGCGGGGTATGGTATAGGTTGACCCAAGGGCAGACTGCGGTACCGAAACAGCTATTGATCCCCACTCCATACAGGCTTTAAATGTTGGTGACCTCACAAAGGTTTACTAGCAAGTCCCAATGCATCCGGTAGACAGAGAGAAGACCACCTTTGCCACCCGCAAGGCCTCTTTCAATTCTGCATGATGCCCTTCAGGCTGCATGGAGCAGCAGCCACATTCCAGCGACTAGTTGACCATGCTTTAGTGCAATGCCCTGGGTTTGTGTTCACCTTTATCGATGGCATCACCATCTGCAGCCCAGACTGGCCCACGCATGTCCGGCATCTAGGCCTGGTCCTGCAAGCGCTCTCCGAGGCCGGGCTATGGGCTAACCCCTGGGAAAGCTATGTGGGCTTCCATGAACTTAACTATCTGTGTTTCCTGGTGGGGCGAGGACAGCTGAGACCTATCCACAATGAAGTAGTCATGCTAGAACAAAGTCCACAGCCCACTACTGAGTGGCAAATGAGATGTTTCTTCGGTCTTGTGGGATATTACAACAAATTCATCCTCCACTTTGCCACCCTCACCAGTCCGTTAAATGAATGCCTGTGCAAAGACATGCCCTGAAAGGTTCACAGGGACCTGACACGCCAAGCAGCATTCCGTGCTCTCCAGACCCAGACGAGTCTGTCCTGGGACCCAGTCCTCCGCAATCCTGACTTTGATCAGCCTTATATAGTTCAAATGGACATGTTGGGCACTGGCCCGGGGGCTGTTCTCACACAACTGATAGATGGGCATGAACACCTATCCTTTTCCTAAGCCGGAAATTGCAACCGGCGGAGCAAAAATACGCCACCATTGAGAAGGAGGCATTAGCCATCAAGTGGTCAGTCAGGGTGCTCCAATATTACCTAACTAATAATCCCTTTACATGTATGTCCAAAATGAAGGAACACAATCAATGGCTCCTGAGATGGTACCTCTCTCTCCTCCATTTCAGCTTTATACTTCAGCACTGACATGACAGACGACACCTCAATGTGAACTACATGTCACATACCTTTGAAGAGACAGCCCAGCTCATGTCACCAAGGGTGGGTGTTTGTCCATGGCCAGGCTTGAAGCCATCCCTGGAGCTTCTCCACAGCTTGTCCCAGGCGCTACTGAACCAGGAAGCCCCTCAGCCCCTCCTGGAAGATGCACAACCAGTCCTACCTCAGGTGAAGCCACTCATGCCAGGCAGGGCTGGGGGGAGAGCAAAGCTGGTGGAGAATGTTGGAATGGCTGGAGAGAAGGAGAAAAACCCAGGGCTGCAGGCAGGGTGAGCAGTCACACCATGATGGGCTTCTGGGAGGCAGATGGCCCTGCTTGCGACTCCCACCACAGCAAAATGCTTGGAGAAGGCTGGCTTAGGTTCATGAGGGTTAGGGGGCCCTGGGCCAAGGAAACAATCCCAGGACCTGTCAATTCCAGGTGGCTTCCTCCTGGAAGCAAGGTCTGAGGCCTTGGCCTCTCCCAGCAGGTCTCCTCAGGTGGCAGGACAGGTGCATCCACTGCCAAAGGCGGGATGGGGAGGTAAAGTTCTAGGTGGGACCAGGGCCAGCAGGACCCAGTGGAAGAAGAAGAAGAGATTGGATTTATATCCCACCCTTCACTCACTTGGAGTCTTGGAGCAGCTTACAAACTCCTTTCCCTCCCCCCCCCACAACAGACACCCTGTGAGGTAGGTGGGGCTGAGAGAGCTCTTTCCCAAGCTGTCCTTGAGAGAACAGCTGGTTCAGAGCTATGGCTTGCCCAAGGTCATCCAGCAGGTGCAAGTGGAGGAGTGGGCAATCAAACCCAGTTCTCCCAGATTAGATTCTGCGCACTTAACCACTACACCAAACTGGGTCTCCTTGAAGGGCAGCTGTCAGCCCCAATGACCCTCCTCAGCAGCAGCTGCAGACATTCTGCAGCGGGACGGGGGTTGGTTCTGGGAAAAGGTTGGTGGGTTAAAGGGGAGCTCTGATCAACAAGCCAGGGAGGAAGAAATCCTTGATGACTCAACAGTGGAGAATGGAGTCATTCCAGTAGGAGGAGAAAAAGGGTGAGCCAAACCATCTCCCCCCTATTCTGAGGCTTTTGGAGCACCTGGGGTCAGGACCAGTGGAAGGTGGCTCCCCTCCCCCTGGTGGCATGTTCCAGGCATGACAGTGGTTGGCCCCGCCTCCTTTGGTAGCCATTTTTTTGTTGGCTGCACCTCCTGCATTGTAAGTTAATTGGAGAAATAACACAGGAAGAGTCCTGTGGAAGATGACACATTTACAGTGAAAGCCTGAGCGAAATTATACCCTTCTAAATCCATTGAAGTCAGCAGCAGTAGAAGGGTGTAACTGTGCTGCACTGTTATTTTAGCATTAGCTTTTGTGGATGGAAGACCAATATGGCAATAAATGTTTTAGTCTTTAAGCAGCCACAAGATTCTTCTTCCGGTTTAGGTGTTCACCGTGGAAGTTATGGGTAGCATGATCCATACCAGAACGGCGGATGTTGGTGTGGGTATCTGAAAAACTAAGTCAGACAGAAATTGACAAATTAAAAATTTAGAAGTTGTTCAAGCCAGATGGTATATGCTACGATGTACTTTTGGAACTCAAATGTCAAGCCGTTGATTTTACAATGCACTGGTTTTCACTAAAATTGTCTTCCTTTCTAGGAGGCTGGAACTTAGAGAGTACAAACTTTAAAAAGGGCTGGGGAGGCAGGAACTTAGAAAACTGTCTACCTAGCTTCTGTCTCAGTTAAATTGACGGGGAAATTTTAAACTAGAATTCTTAAACACAGAGACAAACTTTGGTAAGAAAAACAGAGGCAGTCTGGTGCAGTGGTTAGAATGCGAGAACCAGGATATCTGGGCTGGAGTCCTGCCGAGGATATGACCAGTACAGTACAGTGGCTAGTGTGCTGAATGAGGCCCATATTTGACTTGCCCCCTACGGTATACTCAGAAATTATCATTCTTTAATGCTGTAAAAAAACCACACACCCAGAACTTTCTACGACTCATTTTGAATGAGTGTTGGCTTGTTTTAAAAAAGCATTTCACTCATTCTATCAAGAGAAAAAAAATTGCATGGGAACCTTTTCCCTCAGTGCTCCACCAAAGTCTCTTTTTTTAGGGGGGGGGGGAGGAAGGAATTGAATAAAGTTCCTTGGATGGGGAAAAAAAATGAATCCCCACTCCCAAATTATTTGTGTTCCCCCCCCCCTCCCCAGGCCTTTGTATTTCTATACACAATTGGTTCTGCTAGTGCGGTTCCCGTATTCACAGCTATCGAAGAGAATGCGGCCACGCTGGTAGATAGGAGCAACAAGAAAAAGAAAAGAAAAGATGAAGGCGCAAGGTAGAGCAGTTTATTAGACGTTTTAGATCCCTTTTAAATGTAAAAGGTCTAATAAACTGCTCTGTCTTGAACCTTGTTCTCTTGTATTCACACACATAATACAATCATAAGGGATTTCATCCCAGTGGAACAGCACCCAGATAATTTTGTTTTGTTCCCCGGCAAAAGGAGATCATATTGTTGATTTATACAGTCATACTACTACTAATACATTCTCTCTCTCTCTCTCTCTCTCTCTCTCTCTCACTGTTTGTTGTTTAATTACTTTGTGGATTTCGGAGCTCTCTCTCTCCCCCCTTCCCCCTCTTCCCCTCCTCAATCAAATTGCATCCATTATAGCCTTTGGTCAGCAGTGGTTCGTTTTCTGGATTTAGAGACTTACTTCGTGTGGACCCTGCAGAGTCACAGTTCATTAACTAAGATGTTGATCAATACGATGTGACCTGTTAAAAATGTAATGCTGCCAGTTAAGTCAGCTCTAAAACATATTTCAACTGACAGCTAAGAGCTTTCGTTTTCAGGGCTGATAATTGAGAACTATAATGATACGTTGTGGTTTGCTGGAGTTCTCGGGAGCCAACAGTGTTATCCAGATAATCAGCAGATGGAATGAAATAAACAAGTCACTGCACAATTGCTACAGGAGAAAGCATCTTTCTGGGGCTTTGCTGGGAACAGACTTGTACAATAAGCCAGGAATGTGGCTGTGTCTCCAGCCACGGTGGAGTTCACAGAACATGATTTTCTGTCGCTCCCTCCTGCAGCCTCCCGAGCCCTCTGATATTTTGTACCTGTGCAATTGGTGGACCTTCAGGAATAGTATGGGGGCAATATGGTAGTCTTCAGCGGGAGGGGTGAATTGGCATCCCCTCTTCCACAAAGAGAAATGCCACTCAGTCAGAGGATGCATGGCTGGGATGCATATTATTGTCACAAGGACAGCTTCCGTGGTTAATCTTTCTTTTAAAACAGAAACACAGGTGGTGTTTGCTTAAGGCAAAATAAACAGGAGGGAAATGAATTTCATCCAGAATGTGAGGAAACACTTATGATGGGCAGTCTCAATATTGCACACCAGTTTCTGCCAAGGTGGAGAGGCAGACACATTCATGTAGTAATTAGTAAACACATCAATATAGTCTCAGTTCAGATGCCAACTTGGAGGAATGCTACTATCTGTTTGCTCATGTTAATGTAGCTTGAGAGCCAGTTTGGTGTAGTGGTTAGGAGCGCAAACTCTAATCTGGGAGAGCCAAGTTTGATTCCCCACTCCTCCACTTGCACCTGCTGGTGTGACCTTGGGTCAGGCATAAGTTCTTTCAGAGCTGTTCTCTCGAGGGCAGTTCTCTCAGAGCTCTCTCAGCCCCACCTACCCCACAGGGTGTCTGTTGTGGGGAGGGGAAGGGAAAGGGATTGTAAACCACTCTGAGACTCCTTTGGGAAGTTAAGGGTGGGGTATATATCCAATTTCTTCTTCTTCCTCCTCCTCCTCCTCCTTCTGTATTCCTTATTGTGAGAGATGGTCTACATTGGTAGGGAGAAGCATTCATTATTTGGTTCCCCAATAGGGAACCAAAGCAGGCGTTCCATATAATACCTAACATTAGAAGGCTTACTGCATATTCCAAGTGCCCACACCTCACCTACCTCACCAAAGGCTAAAAGGTTAAAACAGAGTCTATTGCTGCCTTTCCCTGTGAGTCTAGTAAATGTTGGATTCCAAAAGCAAGGGTCTTGCAGCAGAGACCCATGACATGTGTTGGTTTGGGTACCATACAGCTAAACAACCACAGGTGGTCTGGGAACCAGTCTTTGTTCATACATGGCAAGACAGAACAGAACGTGGTGACAGATTCCAGCTTCGGTTATAAGACAAGAGCCTTGAGTAAAACCCCGAACATTCTTTTCTCTTTGTTGGGAGAATGTGTTTACATGTCTCTATAAATGCGTGTAAACCACCCGTCCCTCCTTTGTTGTTCGTAAGCACAAGGTTATGCCTCCTTACCAAAGGCTAACAGTGAGTGAGAGAAAATACCCCAGCACTCTTACAAAAGCGACTTAAAATGAAAACTTCCTTTTTATTATAATTAATCAGAAGATTGCAGGTTAAAGATAGTAGGCATAGGCCAGCAAGTTGCTGGGCACTCAGCCAAATAACTAAACAATATACAGATAGTTTGTTCCTAAAAAGAGATAGCAATTTGGTTAGTAAAACAACAGTCCCCCCCCCCCCCACACACACACACCCAACATGCAGGCAGAGGCTCTCTGGGCTGTCCCAGTGAAACTCCAGGGGTAAGTTCCCCTCTGAGTCTCACACACCGATTTCTCACCAGGTGCTGCTTCGCTGTTGGTCTTCTCTTTGCCCCAATTGCGTGTTTCAATTTCTCACTATTTGCTTTAGGACACATTTTGACCCGTGGCTTTGCCCGATTTCCTCCGATTTCCTCCACGACTTCAGTGATCCTCAAAAAACAGGATCACTGAAGCCACGGGGGAAATTGGGTGAAGCCACGGGTCAAAATGTACCCCGCGGCAAATAGTGAGAAATTGAAGCATGTAATCGGGGCAAAGGGAAGACCGCTGGTGAAGCAGCGCCTGGTGAGAAATCGGTCACAGGGTCAGCAAAGAAATGGGGAAAATGAGCCAAATTTATACAAATTGATCCAAGGGTTTCACAAGAATAATGACAAAATAATTAGTCACAGATAAAAGCAATGATTTTATACTATTAGGCATTGGTTTCTCTCACCCAAAAGTTCTGTATTAGATTTTCTCACAACATTCTTCAGGGTTGGAAAGAGGGGAGGGGACAAGGTGGACTAACAAGTATGTACCTAAGTGGCCAAAGGGGAGTAGGAAAGTGGCTGAGGAGCCTACAGTTGTTTTCAAAATAGGTAAGGGTGGGGAGGTACCCAAGCAAGGAGGAGGGGGTTGAAAGCCGGGGTTTTTTAGCTGTTCGACCCAAGCTTCCCATAGCTCAGGGCGAGCAGGGTTGAAAGCAGTGAGCTGTCCCGGAGCAGCGGCCATGACTCTGGAGTGATGCGGTGAGCAGTGTCCTGTGAGGCAGTCAGCGGTGCTGGGTGGCGTTGGAGCCAGGCGTTGCTCGGGTGCCGGAGGATCAGTGCTCAATACAGTGCTGGAGTTGGAGTCAATGTCACTCATCGGGATCCCATCCTCATCACCAGTTTAATATACTGGGTCCAGACACGTTGCAGTGAAATCAGCTCATGGTTTATTTACAGATGGAAAACAGGAACTGCCTGGCAGGGCTCGGGGGTCTGCTTATATGCAGTTACAAACCACACCCTCGGTCACAACCAAGCCCCATGATAGGATTATTTACAAGACACTTTTGACCATAGATCCCCTTTAGGATCCTGGGTGGCCTACTGGCCCAAATTATGATCTGCCTGGGCTATTGTCTACCGAAGCAAAGCTCTGGTAGTTTGCCCGACCTCATGTGTGATCTTGACCGTGTGTGCGGAGGAGATTGGATTTATACCCCACCCTTCACTACCCAAAGGTGTCATAGAGCGGCTTACAATCCCTTTCCCTTCCCCTCCCCACAACAGACACCCTGTAAGGTAGGTGGGGCTGAGAGAGCTCTTTCAAGAACTGCTTGTGTGGGAACAGCTCTGAGAGAACTTGTAAATGACCGAAGGTCACACCAGCAGCTGCATGTGGAGGAGTGGGGAATCAAACGCGCTTCTCCCAGAATAGAGTCCGCGCTCCTAACCACTACACCAAACTGGCTCTCTAACACCTCCCAGATCCTAGTCTGACTCTTGAACGACTGCACTTGAACTATACTAGATCCATGATAGCTAAATAAGTGATCATATTCCGTGGCAGTGTACTTCTGGAACCAGGTGCTAGGGAGGCAGGAGGTAGGCTTTGGCCTTGTGTTCAATAGTGGCCATCACCATCAAGAAAAACCGTATGTTTGTGTTCTCATGAGGAGAACTGTGCCTTTGAATAGCCTTCAGTACCAAGGATGGTATCTATTTGCCTGTTGTCACACCAGATGACTTTAGATTATTGATGTGGATAGATGCTTCAGCCATGTGAATTATACATAGACTAACTGATTACCCTGGAGGAAATGCAAAGATGTAATTTACTCAGGGGGGCTCCATGATGACATTCTACAGAGTGAGCCCGCGAAGTGGAATTCAGCCGTGCATTCACTTTAGGACCATCTATTGTTATTTATTATACATAATCTTTTTTAAAAAACCCTTTAATCTTTAAAAGTCTTGTCTAATGCTGTGTGGAAGGGCTGAGGAAAGCACTGCACTGACAATAAGGGTCTTGCCAGCTGAAATGTTCTGCTGAAAGGGAGCCCTGGAGCCTGGGGCAGCCTTCTGTCTGTCTCATTTTAATCCCTCCTTTCCTCATGGTGGCACGAACGGTTCTTCTTTCCTCTTTTTAAATCTCACAACAACAATTAGTGTCTGCTAAAGAGAACGTTTACCTCTGTACGTGCCATCCAGTTGCAACCGACATATGGCAACCCCAGTGAGTGAGAAGCAGAGGTGGTTTGCCATTGCCTTCCTCTGCAGAGTCATCCTTGGTGGTCTCCCAACCTTGCTTTAATAGGGTTGCCAGGTCTTCTCTGGCCACCAGAGGGGGATCTTGGGAAAATCCTGGAGATTTGGGGATAGAGCCTGAGGAGTACCAGGACCTCAGTGGGGTGCAATGCTATAGAGTTCACCCTCCAAAACATCCATTTTCTCCAGGGGAACTGATCTCTGCAGTCTGGAATTCCAGGGGATCCCCCTCTGCAGCTGTAATTCCAGGGGATCCCCCCTGCAGCTGTAATTCCAGGGGATCCCCAGGTGCCACCTGGAGGCTGGCATCCCTAATTCTGAGATCTAACGAGATTGCGCTTTATCCCTCTTCCCTCCCTAAAGACCATGTTTAGCTGTTAACACAAAATACTTTATCTTGCTGGTTGTGAAGTTACCTATTCCTTCCCTCTGGGCAGTGAAAGGAAAGCTGTACAGATATACCCGCTATCTCTCCATGCATGCATTTGCATGGATCTACCTGCAGATCTTTTCAAAAACTGGTATGTGGTTGTTATATACTGGGATTGAATCATCCCTGACTGAATCATCCTAGAGACTGGCTGAGCTTGGAGCACAAGAACAATAGCCGACCAGGACTCTGAAGTAAACCAATCAAGTAGTAATGTTTTGTAAATAGCCTATCATGGGGAGTGTGTGTTGGGGTGGGGGTGGAGTGTTTTGCACGCATATAAGCAGGGCTTCAGCCCTGCTAGTGTTGTCTTGTTCTGGCTTAACTCACTTAATAAACTATGAGCTGGTCACTCTATGCGTCTGAACTCAGTGTATTTCAGTGGTTATGCCTGTAAGTGGACTGAAATAGCCTCTGTTTGGGACTGAAACTGGTAGACAGGATTGCATGAGCTCGACAGACACAAACGCCTCCACCATCACTGCCAGTTCCATAAAGGAATGAGACCGGGTGACATTTTTGCTTCCCCCTTGGGCAGTGATATCGCCTAACTGCTGGTGCTGCTGCCCGCTGAAATGGTTGCTCCTCCGGCCTTGGGGAAAAAATAGTGTGATGCTAAAGACCAGGTAGATTAATAAGCAGCACAGTGTGTTTTATGGAGGCAGAGAAAGGCCTAGAAGGAGTGAGGCTTCTTTAATTTTGCTTGGCATACTTTGGAGAGATGTTCTGATGCGTTCAGTGGAGGCAGCTGAGTGGTGTGTCAGCTCTGGACACTAAGGGGCAAACGCTGGACATTGTGACAGATGAGAGACATGTGGCTGGGAGCTTTTGCTTTTGCCGTTCTCAAGAAAAGATGAATGTTGTAGCTTGACCTAGACAGAGAGTTACTGTATAGTGTAGAGAAGAAATAGAATGCTCCAAGGAAATCTGCTCCGGAAATCTGGAAGCTCAGCTCCTGGGTGGGCCTGTTCTCCTTCTACTAGGCATTCCTTTTAGAGGAATGCATGTTGGCATTACCTATTTTCTTGTCTTCATTATTCTCAGGGCCTCATCCCTCATTGTGTTTTTTAAGTTCACACTAGGAATCTGGAGGTGAGGAGGTACGGTGCAACAGTAAGAGTGCGAGAGAGATCCAGGTTCAAATCCCCATGACATTTACTTGGTGATCTTGGGCCAGTCATTCCTTTGTGGCCCAATTGTCAAATTCGAATCTCATTTGCCATGGTTTTCCTGCATTGTTTTCTGTATGGATGGGAAGGGGGAGGAATGTCTGAGTGTGGGGGTTGAGAACTGCTTGGCTGGGAATAGCACTAGCTAGTAACTGCAAGGAGCCTCCCTATCACTAGGAAGAATGCTTGCTTTGACCTTGGGTGCTAGACCCTGCTTGATAATGTAACACTCCACTTACAGGTGTTGGGAGGAGGATTATTGGTGCACAGTATATTTGGCGGGCTGAATGGATGGCGTGATTGGACAGGACGCAAGGGGGGGCTATATGAATTGTGTACAATATCAAAACTGGTGCCAAGGGGGTCAGTTCTGACACAGATGGTCTTAGCTTGACACATCTTTACTTCTCAGTAAACAAATCACTGCTAAGAGAGTGTTGTTGGGAGTAAGTTTGTTCAACCTTAGAGGGTTGTTGTAGAACTAGTATGGGATAGAGAAAACCGCGCCTAGGAGAATGGATAGGGTAAAATAGGATATCAGTATAACGGATATTAAGAAAAACCTTTTTTTTACTTGAGTTCCACTGCCAGACTCCAGTAAAAAAACTCACTGAACTAGATGTCAAATTCTTTTGCAGTTCTTCTCAGCTGAATTCCTCCCCAGATTTTGGAATTCGAAATTACTCGGTGTTGACTCTAAAGTGTAACTGGGGAATTCAGCATTCTGTGTTCTATTTTTCATTTCCAAATTTGGTACCAAGGGTCACCCGTGTGTAGTTTGCTGAATTATTCAGTTCCTTCTAACTTAAATTGGTACAGAATGCCACAGCCTGGTTACTGTTGGGTGCCAGGCAAAATGTACATGTCACACCAATACTGCAGACACTGCATTTGTTATCGATCAGTGACTGAGCCCAGTTCAAGGTTCTGGTTATCACCTACAAAGCCCTCACTTAGGGTTGCCATGTACCCCCTGGCAATTGGGGTTTCCCCCACACCTGGTGGGGATCTAGGGTTGCCATCCTCCAGGTGGGGCCTGGGGATCTCCCACTTTTACAACCGATCTCCACCTGACAGAGATCAGCTCCCCTGGAGAAAATAATTGCTTTGAAGGGTGGACTCTATGGCACTGTATCATGCTGAGGCCCCTCCTCTCCCCAAACCCCACCTTCTCCTGGCTCCACCCCCGAAGTCCCCAGGTATTTTCCAACCTGGACTTGGCAACCTATGGGGATCTGGCAACCTTATTTATTTGTCTTTTTTTTAGTTGCCGCTTACCCAGAGGGTCTTGTAGTGACTTACAACATTAAAACCAATAAGGTAAAAAATAACAGATTACAAATACTAACATTAAAATATTAAACTATTAAAATACGTGGCTATCACCATACCACTAAAAAAAACCAGCCCCCAAATTGGAGTTACCCTCTAAAGTAGGGTTGCCAAGTCTGGGTTGGAAAATACCTGGAGATTTTATTAAATTTATTAAATACCTGGAGACTTTATTAAATTTAGTATATGTGTATACCAGACTTGGGCAGAAGGTGATTTCAAAAGAGGCCTCTTAACCATATCTCAAAGAGGAATTTGTGAACATATTTTTATGTAATAATTTGAATATTATAAATATTAGTATTATGTGTAATAATTTAGTATACATATTAGGGTCTGTAACTGGTTTTTTAAAAATGTCTTGTAATAAATACTTGTATTTTTGTATAATTGATGTATACTTCTATTTTATTTATTTATTGGCTTTATACCCTGCCCTCCCCACCAAAGCAGGCTCAGGGTGACTTACATAAGATTTTAAAACAGTTTTAGAACAATTTAAAACCAATTTAAAACCTAAAGTGCTATGCATATTCTATATCTGTTTATTTAACTATTGGGCCCACTGATTTGGATTCATTTAGCCTTCTAGGTTCTTGATTCATCTTTTTGGGTTAAGTTTTTTCTTCCCTTGTTTTTTGTTCCTGTACGGTCAGCTGAACCTTCAGTTTGAACTGGTTCAGAAGAGTAGTCATTTTTAGGTTTCTGTTTTATTTCAGTAGAAAATAATATCTGAGCGGGTCGAAAAGACTTCTGTGTTTTGCATTCTTTTAAAGAACTAACTGCAGATTCTGAATCCATTTAGGCCCAGTTGGCCACACAGAGTGCATGATCACAATTCATACAGCTTTTGAAGATGCTTGAGGTTGGAAAGATGCTTTAAAAATCTTTCAGCATAAGCAAAAAGCCCCACCTAACCCCACCATGTAAGTATGTTTGGATAGACCTTCTCCTCTGCACTGTGTAACTTGACTCAATAAGACCAGCAGAAGGAAGATCTACTTCCTGAAGGGATGCGTTGCGGGCTGCAGGCAACCACTCATTAAAAGTTCATATAAGCCCTAGCCTGGAGGTATAGAGCTGCTGCCTCCAGGCTGGGCTCTTCAGTGTGAACAACTTGTCTGTAGAGTGAAAATTCTGCTAACTCTGTTGATTCTGATTGTTCACTTCTGCTTGTTTTGACCTCATGCCTTATCTCTGCCCTGGACTAACCTGTGAACTCTGGCCTCTTGCATGGCCTTGACTGTCTCCCTGCCCAGCCTTGGACTTCTCCTCCAAGGATCCTGTCTGTGATATTGTCTCTACTGTGCCCTGTGAACCTCTTACTAACATTGGACCCAGGATCTTTTGCCCAGTTTGTTGGCCCTCCAGGGGAAGAGAAGAAGAAGAGGAGGAGGAGGAGATTGGATTGATATCCCACTCTTCACTTGGAGTGTCAGAGCAGTGTACAATCTCCTTTCCCTTCCCCTCCGCACAACAGACACCCTGTGAGGTAGTTGGGACTGAGAGAGCTCTGAGAGAACTGCTCTTGAGAGACCAGCTCTGAGAGAACTGTGACTGACCCAAGATTACACCAGCAGCTGCATGTGGAAGAGTGGGGAAATCAAACCTAGTTCTCCCAGATTAGAGTCCGTGCTCTTTACCACTACACCAAACTGGCTGTCTTATCCACTATACGAAACTAGTTGACCACTGTGTGAAAAAAGATGCCCGACTAGGTGGACCCCTGGTCTGATCCAGCAAGATTCTTCTTGTGTTCTTATATTCTCTGGCTACTTGGTCCCTGGCTTGACTGCAGATACTTTCTTGACTCAGATACCGTGGATACTTTCAGGGGTGGATTGAGAAATTAAAATGGTCCAGGATGGCTTTCTTTCCAGGACTACAGGGAAGCACTGCCGGGGCCACAGATCTCCGATGCCGTCAGCGATGCCAATGAGGAGTGTTAGCTTACTCTCATTCCCCACCACCACCACCACCACCACCACCATGGCCAGCTGGTGGTGGTACAGGAGGAGGCAGTTGAAGAGCTGACTGACACTGATCAACGTAACTGCTGGAAGGTTCAAGCCCAAGGGCCCCTCCTGTGGCCTTGGCAGAGCTCCCAGGGCTTGCGTGTGCTTGCTCCTGGCCACCAGGATAAGCAGCTTACTGGGAACCTTCCCTGTAAGTTGAATGCCTGGTCCATTAATGGATACTTTGATCCTGCCATCCCGCCATGTGTCTCTTGGCAGCTTTCATATATGGAGTCATGCTTTTAGTTGTATTGCCTGATCGAGGAATAGCTCTGTTAACACAACATCCTTCTCATTGGAGGTACCAGGGAGAAACTGGGGGACCTTCAGCAAAAGCAGGGGCCTCGTTAATCAAGGGTGTAGATTTCCAATTTCCGGGGGGGGGGGGGGCTGGGGCTGGGCCAGAGACATTACAGGCCATTGTCTCCAGGGGAGGCTCAGCATGTCCTGGAAAAGTTCGGGGGGGGGGGCTCTACAGCTCCCCAGCCCCCCTGAAGTTGACGCCTATGTCAATATCACCCCTTTCCAGGTTTGCTGCTGTGTCATATCTTAAAGGGCTCTCACCAGGGCTTTTTGTGTGTGTGTGGAAAAAGACAAGCCGGAACTCTCAAGAGGGAAATGAAGTTTTCAGTCTGAATACTGAAAACTCACAAATATTTAAACATTTTTAAAAGAATTTTGTTGAAGAGGTTCCAGAACCCCGTTCCAGTGCATTCCTCCAGAAAAAAAGCCCTGGCTTTCACTCAGGTTTGTGAGGGTGGTGAGAAATCCTGCATCTGAGATAAAGCAGTTACAAGCTCCCATGGTCCCACCATCAACACCGGACTTCCAGGTTCCTTTGCTCAAAACATGCACATTAGCAGATACTAGATGCAGATGTGAACTTGAACATGTCTCCATAGCACAGAGGGGGGGAAGCAAGTCCGAGTGGATGGGGCAGGAAAGCTGCTTAGGCCGGAGACAATTTCTGAATGGGAAAATGCCCCTCTGGGGAAGAGGTTGAGCATGCCCTCTCGCACTCTTTTGATGCAATGGGCAGCCATTTTTAATGTTTCATTTTTAAACATGCACCAGGAGACTGTTACACCTCTTCCCTGTCTAGTCTGGCTTTGAGAGAAAGGGAAATAGAAGAACGCTTCCAGTGCTCTACCGTGTTGTTTGTGCCCGATGGGTGGAAGGGGAAGGAGAAGGCATCTAAAAGCAATTGTCATGTTGTTCGCTTTCAAGAGCAAGTTGCCGAAAGCATCATAAACACAGAGGTAATAACACCACCGCTGTCAGACAGGTTTAGGAGAAGCCTCACGGCTTGGAACCTCAGCTTGTTTTCATTCCTTGTAGCAGTTTGGCATTAAAATATTCATGCACAGATTCACTGCTAAGAGTTATTTTGCAAGGAGAGGAGTGTTTCCCAATGATACTAGGTTCACTTTTCTCCCCTAGGAGTTGATGGGATTGATTGGCACTCAGTACCCCATAAACCTATTCAGCACCTTGCCAGACTGAGCCCTCAAACCTCGTTTACATGGTTTGATTTGTATGCTGATTGAGCCCTCAGACTTTGTTTACATGGTTTTATTTTTATGCTGCGATAAAAATTGGCCATGAATATAGAGCTGGTTTAAGACCTGATTAACAAAGAGATTTTAGAAAAGTATCTCATGCACAGTGCAATCCTAAACATGCTTGCACCCTTCTATTTCTGTTGGCTTCACTTTGGGGCTCCCTACGGCATATCGGCCTTAGGGACTGTGCTGTCACTGCCTTAGACTTTTCCTTAGGGCTAGATTATATTCACATAGCTGAAACAGATAAACAAATTCCCCCATGCTGAGTGTACCCTTATCGCTTCTAAAATATTTTGGGAGATTCAGAATAAGCGTCATGATTCAGTGACGCAAAAGCCCCAGAAAAAGACAAGATATTATCATTTTAATGTAACAGGAAAAGACAAAATTTGCATTCAAATAGGGGGAGTGGGTGCATGCCCATTGTATTTTTTTCTTTGCTACATTACAGCTAATACCCTAAATTTGATGGATTTTGATCTTCTCATGGCAGGGCTGAGAATGGAAGATTAATTTCATGAATGCCTGTTAAAATGTACTTCCCTGGTTTTGGAACACATAGCGGAGAATGATAAGGAACTGTGTTGGTGGGAAACGTGTTGTGACTTTCATTTCCGCTATAACAGAGGAGTTTTCTCTTAAATTTCAGGAGAGAAGTTCCTTTGGGTGAGCGGCAAAATCCCTAGGAACCATCCCAATGGGTGATGGCAGGGTTACAGGGGGAAATATGTTCCCCATTGAAAAAACAGAAATGGTTATTGAGTTGAGACATAATAATATTAAAGAATCTAAAGAATTCAAAAAACAAGCCAAATCTGAATACCAGATGCTGAAGGTGGTCCATAGGAGAGATCTTTTACCCCAATGTCTTGTCTGTGAAAGTTCCAGAGGCATGTAGATATTTATTTATTTATTTATTTATCCATCCATCCATCCACAGTTGGAAATAGCATGCTTGCTTTGATACGCCTTTGGTCCGACCCTTCTTACATCCTTGAGAAGATCTGACATATGGTCTGATCCAGCCAGTTTCCCATCCAATTTCACCCTGTTCCCCGTCTTACTACAGCTCCCATCCCTTGTGACTTTTGTACATGGAGGGCCCATGATTGGCAGCATAGCCATTTCGGATGGTCAGTGGGGACCCCCTCCTTCCTTCTTCATCAGCAGAAGAGCTGGTTGCATCCAAACCAGTATTTCTGGCTTGGCATCAAGGGGCTGACATGCCTTAGCAAGCCCCAAAGTACTGCTGCCCAGATATGTTCTCATCGGCTGTTCACTGGCCGCACCACATGCCCCCTGACCCAAAGGATTAGTCAGGATTGTGCTCACTTTATCTTCGTGTTACCAAGCCATTGTGCAGGACGAGAAGTAGGCTAATGGTTTAGTGAGTTCAGTGTTATGACTACGCCACAGGGGTTGTTTCTTTCCCAGAGTAATTTCTTGATCGGATGGAGTCCACTCTTGCTTCTTCATCACCCCGCTGGTCTGCAGATTAAGAGCTCTGCTATTTTTCATCAAATGCACAGTCAGCCCTTTGACACTAACCCAGAAATAATGCCAGAGCTGCTACAGACCTGCCATTTATGTCCTCCAAGATTTTGATGTGCCTTTGCCCTTTCTTGTGTTTCTCAATGCCATTAGCCACAGGATCATGGCAGCTGGGGAGCTTCGTGTCAAATACTCTTCATTCATTCGTATTTTTAACTCTCCCTGTTCCCCAAAGGCTCCATTTGGGTTGTAATATTTAAAAGAATTTGATGAATATGGTTATTAAAATGTTTTCTTTAAAGCTGTGATCATTCTTTGTGAGAAAACGTTTGCTTGATTTGAAAGGCAGCTCCTCCTCAAAGGCAAGGAGTCAAGCCAATGTGTTTGACTTGCTCCTGGTTCATCTGCCATTGGTTTCTGATTAGGCCACTAAAGTTGGGGAGGGGTTGTGGGCTGTGGCTCAGTGAGAGAGCAGCTGCTTTGTATACAGAATGTCCCAGGTTCAGTCCCTGGAGTCTCTGTGTGTATTCCACAGCCAGTTTGAAACACATGAACTGACTGGGTTAGTTCTGGTTCATGTAAGAAAAATGTAAATCTATGGCACATTATAATGACTGTGCACAGTGGGGCAGAACAAGCTAATGGATCTCTTTTTTTGTGGAATGAAGTATAAATCAGAGATGTCGGTGAAGGTGCCAGCCATATCAGTTTCTAAGAGGAGTGTCCGATTCCTCCGGCAGCACAGGGACAAAGGCTGTAGCTGTAGCACCCTCCAGGTTTTCCTTCTTCCATGGCAGGGTCTTAGGAGGACCTCAGAAAGGCCTAGAAGAGGGGGATTCACTTCCACCTTGCTCCTTTCTCTCAGTCTTGCTTGTGTTCTCTCCCTTTTGCAGTCCAGGGAGTGGTAGAGCCCTTCCCCATAGGCCCTCCTTGGATCACTTTTATAAGAGTTCCCTGGGTAGGGTTGCCAGGTCTTACCAGGCTGCCAGCGGGGGGCTCCATCCCAGGTCCCCAGAGCTTCTGGCATGTGTGTGAAGTGCACCATGATGACATCACCCAGAAGTGATATCACTGTGCCAGGCACATTGTGCCAGGGACTCTCTAGCATTTGGCCAAAAACTCTATGCTCACCATAGAGCTTTTAGCCAAATGCTAGAGCATCCCCTGTGCCTGGTGCAATGACATCACCTTAGGTTGACATTATTGTGCCAGGCATATGGGGCGCAATGGGGCTCCTCGGGGGGCAGGACTTCCCCGCTGGCTAGATGTCCAGCAGTAGATTGGGGCCCCCAAAAGCAGGGGAACCCTTGCCCCCATTGGGAGGATGTCAACCGTATCCCTGGGAGAGGAACATCCCTGGCTTGTCCTTTTTCCAGTCCAATGGCTAGGCCTTCTAGACTGTCAGGAGCCATGGCCAATGGGGTTACTGGCTGGATTTGGGTACACTCTGCCCCCCCCCCCCCGGCCTCCTCTAAAGAATCTTTCTTCTACCCTGCTTGGGCTTAGTGAGGCTGGGACTGTCTGTCCCCTTTTCCTACCCACCAGGTGCTCTCCCCTGGATCTGGCCTCCCTGTCTGGGCTGGGTCTTGCCATCTCTGGGTTGAGAAATACCTGGAGATTTGGGGGGTGGAGCCCAAGGAGGGTTGGGGAGGGGAGGGACTTTAAAGGGTCAAAAGGCTATAGAGTTCAGCTTCCAAAGCAGCCATTTTCTCTAGGTGAGCTGATCTCTATCACCTGGAAATCAATTGTAATAGTGGGAGATCTCCAGCCGCCACCTGGATGTTGGCAACCCAGCTGGGTCCTACCCCACCTCCTTTGCTATTGCCATGCCCCCAGGATACTTTGGGCCTGGCTGGTGCCTTGGTGTGTTCCTGGGCTCCTCCCTTGGCTGGGCAGCTTCCAGCAAGCCCTGCTGCTGCCAAGCCATCCTTGCTCTTGCTGTTTCTGGCAGCTTCCCCACTGCTATCTGCTGTGGCTGCTCTGCTGCCATGACGTGCTTTGGCCTCCTCATCTGCACTGGGCTCCTGTGGGGCTCTTCTTGCTGCAGCTGGCCCCAGGATGCCTCTGGCCGAGCTGGTAAGTGTGGGGTGTCCCACCTCCAGACCGGAAGGGGAAGCAAAAGGAAAGGAATTTGTCAATAATCCTTGAACTGTAACTTTAAGTAGTTGATTGATTAGTCAACTACTCAGGATTATACACTTAAACCGATCAACTTTAAACTGATCTTAAGCCAGTTTGGTGTAGTGGTTAAGTGTGCAGACTCTAATCTGGGAGAATCGGGTTTGATTTCCCACTCCTCCACACGAAGCCAGCTGGGTAACCTTAGGTCAATCACAAGTTCTCTCAGAGCTGATCTCTCACGAGCAGTTTCTGTCAGAGCTCTCTCAGTCGCACCTACCTCACAGGGTGTCTGTTGTGGGGAGGGGAAGGGAAAGGAGATTGTAAATTACTCTGAGACTCTGAGTGAAGGGCGGGGTATAAATCCAGTCTTTTCTTCTCTTCTTCTTAACTTGGCCAGTCGAATATGTCCAACTTGTATAATTGTATAATTTGTATAATTGTATGCTTGTATAATTTTGTACTCAGTCTTATAGTAGTTGCTGCTTTAAAGACAAAGTTGGCTTGCTGTCCAGTCCTTGCCTGATGATTCTGAGGCCCAGCCCTTAAAGAAAAGGAGTGTGGAAGCTGGGAGAGCTTGGAGTAAATATGTAAATCCTTGTACATATTATATTATGGACTCATTCCAATTGCTTCTGTTTCTGGTAGACTTAGTTATTGAAGCACACTAGGATTTTTTTTTCTAACATTAATTCCCAATGAGTAGCCTGATTTTTATTTAATTATTTTGTAGATCTGTTCTGGTTCAAATTCTATTCTTGTTCAGAAAAAAAAATAAAGGATTGTTTCATTTTTGGTACTGGTTCAGATTTGGGTTAACTACCTGTTCAAATCAGACAAAAATTCCTCCCTGGTATAATCTATAGGACTGTATTATTTCATACTACAGGTGGTAACTGCATGTTTGAATGCTTGTCTACATCAAAAGCTCTGTACCTGTACCTGAAGAAGCGAGCAGTGGCTCACTAAAGCTCACCCCCTGCCACAAATTTTGTTCATCTTTAAGGTGCTCCTGGATTCCAGTGTGTCACTGAGTTGGCTTCCTTCCTTGTCAATAATGTGCAAGTACAGTATTGGGGGGGGGGGCTGTGTTTACTTTGGCCACCATTCAGAGATGAGACTCCCTACCTGCAATTTGAACTACTATAGTCTGGCAGGGTTATATCACATGACATTTCCAAACATGTTGGATTCTGACAGCTTCTTGGGGGGGGGGATCAATCACCGATCATATATTTTGGCATTCCATTATTGTTCAAGCGTCCCACATCAAGGCCACTATTGAAAGCCATTTCATGGAGGTGGAAACTGAGATGGAGCAAATCTCGCAAAGTGATTTTTAAAGTGTGGGAGCCCCCAAGTCATTTTGGCCTTTTGCACTATTTAAAAAGCAACATTAAAAAGGTAGAACCCCTCAGAGACAAAGCAGCCCATTGGGATGTTAAAAACATTAAGCACAATTTGGAAAGGCTGCATCAACAGCACAGCATGTCGTCTCGTTTCTCGTTTTTAACAAAAGCTGATGGATCTAATAAGCATGGGTTTTCATTTCAAGGGCAATTTAATTTAAACAAACCCAACCTGGCAGTAACCTCTCATTGTTATTGCTAGTATCCTAAGCAATTAGCTAGCTTTAGCGCTAATTGACAAGCTCTTACAGCAAACTACTTCAGAGACCGTGGTGTGCTTCTTGGCAAATGCTGCTGGCTTGGGAGGCAGAAATGCAATCCTTGGATGGGTTATTTAAGTTCAGTTTGGTGCCAAAGGAACTCGCTTTATTATTCTTTTCTGAAGCTGTTCGTACCTTGGGATGTTTCCATCCAGAAATCTACTAAGAGACATTTCAAAGGGACGAAGAATGAAGTCTTTGTCCAGCCTGCATTAGAGTCTCTGCAGAACTCAAAAATTAGAATGCAAAATAATTCTGGGATCATAGGGATGCCAGCCTCCAGGTGGCACCTGGGGATCCCCCGTATTTACAGCTCATCTCTAGACTACAGAGATCAGTTGTCCTGGAGCAAATGGATGCTGTGGAGGGTGGACTCTATGGCATTGCACCCCACTGAGGTCTTTGTCCTCCCCAGGCTCCATCCTCAAATCTCCAGGAGTTTCCCAACCTGGATCTGGCAACCCTACCCCATAATCTCCCGCTGGTGGCCAGGGGGGACCTGGCAACCTCCAGTAACATGCAAAGTTGGGGAGGGGTTGGACTCTATACACATCTTTCTGCTTATAATCTTTTCTAGTGAATAGTTGCTGATGATGTATTTGTTTTGAGAGTTTTTTATAAACCAGGCCCAGTGTATATATTAGGAGTAGCTTGTGCAGTTGACACCTAATCAGGTGCTCTATTTGGAATGCTAAGGGTTTAATGTCTGCCTGTCATATGATGATAACAAGTTGACCTCTTGCCAAGACAACCTTAATTTGACATAACCTGTAGCATAAACTAGAGCTGACAGTGAAAACCATTCTCATAGTAAGAATGCAGGAATTCTGAATTTATGAATTTGGTGTTGGAATGCTTCTACATGGAGGTTGTTCTTTGCTTTGGCTATTTAACAACATCCCATTTATTTTTTTGAGACATAGACAATTAGACCTTTTTTAAAAAAAGAAACAACTAATTAAAAATAGATTATTAGACTATGACACTGTGGTCTAATTGTGCTCTGATCATCCTTTTCCTCCATCTCATTATGCTCTTTCCCAAACCTGCTTTCCTCCAATGGGGGAAGGGGAGAGTGCAGTCCAAGATTGTTACCAAAAAGTCTTACCAGGAAGGTCTGCATTGTCTAACAACCCATCCATAGTGGTGCCATTTTCCTTCCCTCAGACCACAACAGAAACCATTTCATCTACCATGCCACTAGATGGCTATTTTGGTTAAATTAAAAATGGCTCAATTACTATAGCATTATAGTGTTATAACACTGTCCATTGAACCAAAATTGAGCATTGGACCAAATCTGAGCATACTTTAATCCAAAAATTGGACTTGTGAATGGACAAGATAGATCTTCTTACAAACCTGAAAAACACCTAAGGTTGGCAAGAAAAGTCTGAAGTCTGAACAAAGTTATATGTTTTTGTTTTGTTTTTTAAAAAAACACCTTAATGGTAAAAGGAAAGCTCGTAGCTTTCAGAAACAGATTCCCTCAGTGGTTGTTGCTAGGCAACCACAACAGGCTTGGTTTCTATCAGTAAAAGGGAGGGGAGGGCCTTTCCCATGGATACTTTGGCCTTTGAGGGAGGACTCCTTGGAGCAAGGCCTGGCAGCAACCAGCAAGCATCTTGCTACTCCCCTGCCCCCCAACTTGCATAACTAACTTAGGCCTGGCTACTTTCTACTGTTCAAGAGCAGCTCCCACAGAAATGACACTGTGATATGGCTAGAGTTTCCTATTAGGACCCTGAATTCCTGTTCTGCTGTAGAAACTAACTGGGCGACCTTGGGCTAGTTACACATTTCAGCCTAATTTACCTCACAGGCAGGAGGTAATAGCCATGGAGAGTATCTGGATGCCTCCCCGTGGGCTGATGGCCTGCCCCCCCCCACTAATCTGGACGTCAGCCCCCTGGCAGAAAGGCTGAGCCCAACGCATCCAAGCCCCATGCAAGATGGTATTGGTGGCACCCAGCCAACCTGAGGTGAAGCAGGGGAGACGCAGCCTGGCCTGCCAGGCCCCACAGGAGAGGTGGCAGTGCCCACCTGAGCCCCATGGGAGATAAGGAAGATGGCAGTGCCTGCTGGAGTCCCATGCAAGATGAGGTAGATGGCAGCTCGAGCCCAAACCCCATGTGAGACAAGGCAAACTGTGGTGCCCGGCCTGCTTGAGCCCTGCACAAAGCCAGGTATATGGCTGTGCCCTGCAGAAGCGGGAGCCATGTGCAAGGTGAGTTAGACAGTGGTACGAGCCCGGCGAAGCCCTATACGAGAGCCATAGATTTCCTGGGAAGGGGTAGAGGGTGCCAGGGGTAGGGAAGACTGCAAAACTGAAGATGGGGAGGAGATGAGGTCGGTCGGTTAGCAGATGGTTTATGAGGAATGGAAAGTGTGTGGGAGAAGGAAATAAGATTTACCCCACAATTCTTTGCAGGTTCCCACTTATAACTATCTATTGCCAATATCTACTAGCGTTTTCTTTCAATGAAAGCTGGGATTTCAAGAGAAGCTTGAAACAGATTGCTAAAATGTTGTTGTGCTGTGTGGCAATAGATTGCTACAATTTTATTGTGCAATAGCAATCTAGGAATTGCCTTTTTAAAAACAAGACCCAATGTAATCCTTCAGTGGTGTGGGAGTGAGTAGCCATGAGAGGCTCAGGTAAGCAAAGTACAGGGGAAAATGTTGTGTGAACACTCTTTTGCCACCGTGAATGCTTCTGTATTCACAGAACCAAATGTGAATGCTTCTGTATTCACAACCAAAGCAACACAGAGAACTGTTCCCATGTGGAAGCTACCTTGGAGTTTCTGCATTTGCGTATACCGGGGCAAGGTTGCTGCAGGTGAACAAGTATTACCTCCATGTTTGACCTACGATTCAAAAGGCAATGGTTACACATTTTATGACCTATGAGACAAACCACTGCGTAAGCTGAAAAAGTGACTTGAGTGATTTTGCAGTGTCAAGGGATATATATATATAGCTGTAAGAAATGGCAGATCTTTATTTTATTTTCTGTCCTTTGGATGATATGCTCTAAATTAAGCTGACCAAAAATGTTTCTGTCTTGAGGTCTGTCAGTGTATTTGATCTTCTACAAGGAGACAATATGGTGCTGTTGGACAGTTTGACATGCTAGCCCAGAGCCCCTGACCCTTGTGGAGCTCCCAGATTCTTTTGGAACTGTGAGGAACGGTAGTGGGCACTGCCACAAAATGGCTACCATGGGCTCCCTAAAATCTATGAGAAAAAACTCAATTGTGACTTTTCATCTAGGAAAAATAGGGCTAAGGGGGGGAATGATAGACATTTATAAAATTATGGCTAGCGATTAATCAAGACAAATGGAACCAGGGTCTGAGTTTAATCACTCTTTAAGCTTCAGTGAGAATTGTCGGCTCTGGCTTGGGAAATTCCTGGAGATTTGGGGGACAGTGCTTGGAGACGGCAAAGTATTACTACAAAACCTCACTTAACAAACATTACTGAACCCTTTTTTTTCTAGAATTGTCTCATCTCTTGTCCTCTTAACAATGTGTTATGGTTTTCTTTGACTTATTGTGTGCAGATGCTACTACTCTCTGATCTCTCCTACGGGCCCACACATGCAAGACTAACACATTTGGGAGCAGGGATTCCTTCTTATGCTCTCTCTGGTTTTTTAAAAGTTTGTTTGAATGGGAGGACACATCTTCTTTTGTCTTTGGAGAAGGAGGGAAAGAAAATAGAATGGGGAGGGAGCATCATCCTAAAGACAGAGAGGCAGAAACAGGGGAGGGCAGTAGGCAGCACTTATATACCCACAGAAACAATTCTACTTTAGAGAGGATTAGCAGTTCAAAAGTGGATGAGAACAAAGGATCACTGCAAAAGGAGTTTTGGTAACTGTGGCAAAACAGTGTGCTGAAAGTGTTCTGAATGCAAATTCTGGTTAAACAAATGCAGAAACAAGAAAAAGCCCCAACACAAACCAGAAGTGAAAGTAGGAGGAAATGCAGAACAGGAGGGAGGGAATGAAGAATAGGATGTGCTCAGAAACCGAGGCAAAATATGGGTGCAGAAAGGGCCATTGGTTCCACTTAACTTCATTCCCTCACTTCCAAATTGACATAGGTAATTCTGAACCAGAACAAAGAGTATGGATTAACAGATCCACAGAATGGAGCTAGGGACAAGTAAGGAGGATTTCTGTACAAACTGAAAGAAAGTCCCAGGTTTGCAGAGAAATCTGATTTTTTTTAAAAAAATAGAGCTCCTAGTGAGTTTGTGGCTCAGATGAGATTTGAACCAACAACTTTGCAGATTACAGTGTACTTGCTTAGCTACTATGCTACACCAGCTTTGCCTTCTTTGCCCAATGTATTAATCATAAGAGGAGGAAGGGCAGACAGCCACCAAATCCATCTGTACAATATGTCTAAAGAACTGAAATATTTAATAAGAGGGTTTTTTTGGGGGGGGGTCACCAAGCTGAAGTCACCCACCTAATACAAAATTAAAAGCGGTGAGCTGCTTTCCATGATAGCATCTGTTATATGGCTCTTGCTTCTACCCCCCACTTTTTATGCCGGACAGATAACACATTCCTGTGTCTTGCATTTTAGAGCACTATGAACCCGTATACAGGAAGTTACTAGCATTTCTGGAAGAAAAGAGTTCATCCATCACATCACCTTAAGCATAGCTGCTAATTCCCTGCATGAATTCTTCTGTTTCTTTATACAATGTGTGTAGTGCTTTACAATGCAGCAATTCCAGATGCCTGTTCCAAGGAATACAATTCCAACCGTAGAATGCAAGACAGGCCAATATTTCAGAGACAACTGTGTGAATGGGGGAAAGTGGTAATGGAATAAGACATTTGTGTCAAGGGAAGAGAAGTTCCAACTCTGTCCTTGGTATCTTGGAAATAAACCAACCTCATCAGCATGCTTTAACCTAGGAATAAGTCATAATAGACAAGAAGTTCTGGGTGAATGCTAGAATGTCACCCCTGGCACGATGAGGTCACTTCTGGGATATGCTGGAAGTGGCGTCTTTGCTCTGGGGATGCCAATGGCCACTTCAACCGTCCTCACCTCCCCATCTCTTGCTGGTTGCTCGGTCATGTCTGACAACCACCGCTGTGGCCCTCTCTAGTCCCCTATCTACTGTTACTCGGAGTGATCAATGGAAAATATGCTCTTTTTGGATAGATAGAAATCAGGCTTTGTATACAACCTCCTTGTAAAGACAGAAAGCAAAATCTTGGTACCTGCTTTCAATTACCTTTGAAAAGATCCCAGTTATATTTCCTTAGCTTTGTAGAAGGGGGTGGTGGTGGAATAAAACAGTTCTGTTGTTTCCAGGCTTGCCAACCTCCAGGTGGTGTCTGGAGACACCCCCCCCCCGAATTACAACTGGTCTCTGGACCACAGAGTTCATTTCCCCTTGAGGAAATGGCTGCTTTGGTGAGTAGGTTCCATGGCATTATAGTCACTGAGGTCCCTCCCCTCCCCAAGCCCCACCCTCTTCAGGCTCCACCTCCAAATCTCTAGAAATTTCCCAACCTGGAGTTGGCATCCATAGTTGTTTTGACAAGCCATCAAGGACATCTACATTCTGCATCTATGGGAAGCAGCACACACATCTTCCATTTTGTTTCTCAGTCTCTTGCCAAATATCTTGTCTCATTTAGAGGACTAACTTGTTAGTGTTTCCCAAGCAGTACAAGAATCTATGGCTGTTGCTTTACATGCCAAATGTATACAGAGTCTCACCTCTGGAAATTCTGCTCACTTTAATGCAAATGTGGCTGGAAGCAGCCGTGCTCCTAACTAGGCTCGGTTGCTGGCAGAAACTATCTGGCAATTAATATTCTCTCTTGCCCCAGAAGTTCAGGATTGCATCTCTAATGTCAGGCAGGCTTTGTTTTCAGTGACTAACTAGATATTGTGTATTCCAGTACTGAGTTTTCCTGTTGGTTTCTAGAGGTATTTTGCTTGAGTCAGGGATGCTGTTTGGTCAAGGCAGTCGAGATCATGCTGTTGCCAAGCTTTAAGAAAAAGAGGGAGAATAACAATGACTCTGCTGCACTAAGTGCTGTAGCCATTTGGATCCTCTCTGTCTGGACAGCCAGTAAATGTCAAAGTATTGAGCTGGGATCTGGGAGAGCCAGGTTCAAATCCCCATTCTGCCCTGGAAGCTCACTGGGTGCCTTTGGGGTGATAGGTGACAGACAGGCCTCTGTTTTTCCATTTTGAAGTCTGATTCTTTCTGCAATGGCGTTTTAAGGGAGAAGAGGAGAACAGTGGTAAAAGCCACTTTGGACCCCAGTTGGGGAGCAATATGAAACAAAGAGTACATTGCTATTCCACCCTTCCTTTGAGGAGCTCAGAGTGGCATACATGGTTCATCCTTTCCCTGTTTTATCGTAACAGCGATCCCATGAGGTAAAGTCAGCTGAGAGAAAATGAGTGGCCCAAAGTCAGCCCATGAGTTTCATGTCGGAGTGTTGGATCAGAAGGCTACTTGCACCTGCTGGATGACCTTGGGCAAACCATAATTAGTTCTGTCAGAGCTGGTCTTGAAAGAGCAGTTTCTGTCAGGGGTCTCTCAGCCCCACCTACCTCACAGAGTGTCTGTTGTGGGGATGGGAAGGGAAAGGAGTTTGTAAGCTGCTCTGAGACTGAGTGAAGGGCAAGGTATAAATCCAATCTCCTCCTCCTCCTTTTCTTCTTCTTCCATTAATGTAAGCCATGCTTCCACTTGAGCTAGATTTCTGGGAAAACCTCCTGCCTGTGGGAGGCACCCCACACACCTCTTTATTTATTTATTTATTGGATTTTTATTCCACTGTCCCCAGATGGACTCAGGGTGGATCACAACAAATAGCGTCAAAGACTCATTACAATAAAACTACATTACATTAAAATCATTAAACAGTAAAATTCAGACGTAGTGACAAATTACATAAAAGACTGTTAAGGCTATATAGATGGAGTAAGAACATTTCAGTAGATTGGGAGCTAAAGCAGGGAGGCCAACTAAGATGGACGCTCACTGCCTCACCTGAAGGCCTGGGGGAACAGCTCCATTTTGCTGGCCCTGCAGAATGATAAAAGATTCCGCAAGGCCCTGATCTCCAGTGGGAGCTGATCCCCTGGCCCTGGCCAAGGCTAGGCAGAAGTCCTTTGGTCTGTGGATAACCAGTAGGTGTTGATCCAGCGAGCGCAAGGCTCTATGAGGGACATATGGGGAGAGGCGGTCCTTCAGCTACATTGTTCCCAGGCAGTGTAAGGCTTTAAAGGCTACATGAGGGTCCATCAACCCCCCTCCCCAGGACACGATTTGGTGGAGTTCAATTGCTAAAGTGGAAAGGCAGAAACTGCAAAGTTTTCATTATGCAAGCACTGCTTGGGATGTGTGTCTATGGAAACATGGTGGACTGATTGTTTTGACCTTAGATGGCAAATGCACATAACTAATGGGCACTACATAAACATGGATGAAGTTATTCAAACTGGGATGCAGTGTACCACTGTAGATGATAAACAGAGCACTTTCATACTTAATTGTGCTGTGCTCCTGGGAGTAACCACTGCTTCGTCACTCAGCCTGGGAATGCCATGAGTTGCTGCCTATGCACCACCCAGCATAAGAACATAAGAGCCCTGCTGGATCAGACTGGTGTCCTGTCTAGTCCAGCATCCTGTTTTATACAGTGGCCATCCAGTTGTCCTGTAGAATCAATGAACAGCATAGAAGCCAAGGCTTTCCCTTGATGCTTACTCCTAGCACTGGTATTCAGAGGTTTGCTGCCTCAGCATACAGAGGCTCCCATTAGGCACCATGGCTAGTAGCCCAAGGACCCGGTCATACCACTGACACAATGCTCCAGGTCACAACATTATGACAGTTATGATTCCCAACGATCCATATGATGTTGCCTTGAGAGATAAGCAGAATAGCACAGGAGTATTTCCTGACATTCTGTCAACCCCAAACGAGAAGAACAATGACTGTTGTTGCTGCCCTGACAATGCATAATGGTGCTTTATGAAGGAACATAAGTAAAGAAGACCAGTCTCTGTTCTGCAGAGCTGACAATTTATGCTCTAACAACGGTGTAAGCTGCACAGAGAGGGGAAGCATAGATCAGACACTTGGAAAGGTAAAAATACTCTACAGAGAACAAACAAAATAGCTAGTCCTACAGCTGAAAGCACCACCCAGTAGTATGACTCCTGCCTCAGATGCCTCCCAAATTAATTAGTTGGCTGGTTGAATATATACAGTGCACTATCATAAATAATGTCACAGGTCTTCCAACTATACATACTCCACAAACGCAACAGCGCTGTTCTGTTATAAGTTTATAGCAACATTCTATATTGTGAAAGGATAATTAGGAATCTCTCTCTCTCTCACCCCCCCCCCCCCCCGAATCACCTCCCTTACAGAGTGGTTGTCATTCTGAAAAGTATTCCCCGAGGCATGCGTTTCTTTTAAACAATGGAAATATGGAGAAAATAACACATTCCATATTAGCACTACACTATGTTGAGAATATAAATACAGTGCATGCAGGCTTTGATGGTGCGGTTGATTTCTCAGATAAAATCTGATGCTGACAATGTGACCTGAGTCCACCCTGCCCCCCCCAATTTAAGTACTGGGTCCCCTGTGTGGGTGGCTGGTGGGGTCAGAAGCAGGGCAGGCATGGCAGATGTAAAGAGCAAACACACACAGGAATAGAAAACAGCAAAAGTCCAGTAGCACCTGAAAGGCTAACAAAATATGTGGCAGGGCATGAGCTTTGGTGAAGAAGTGAGCTCAGACCCACAAAAGCTCAGACCCTGCCACAAAACTTGTTTGTCTTTGAGGTGCTACTGGTCTCTTGCTCTTTTCTACTGTTACAGACAAGCACGGCTCCCCATCTTGATCTAACACACAGGAATGTGACAGAAATCAGTTGTGATGGAGAAGCATATCATCTCTGTGCAAGAGAAATTTTGAATCCAAGAACTGTCCAGTGTCTTTCTTGTATAGACGAGCACTGCAGCTGTGGAGGGACCTAATAGGGAGGAAGAAGAAGAAGAAGAAAGAAGAGGAAGAGGAGGTGGAGGAGATTGGATTTATACCCCGCCCTTCACTCGGAGTCTCAGAGTGGCTTACAGACTCCTTTCCTTTCCCTTCCCCTCCCCACAACAGACACCCTGTGAGGTAGGCGGGGCTGAGAGAGCTCTTTTCGGAACTGTTCTTGGGAGAACAGCTCTGATAGAACTATGACATGCCCAAGGTCATCCAGCAGCTGCAAGTGGAGGAGTGGGGAATCAAACACGGTTCTCTCAGATCAGAGTCCACACACTGCACCACACTGGCTCTCTGTTTGTGTGTCTACTTTAAAACAAAACTGGAGCATGCTGGCAAGGACAGCTAACTGCTCATGTTACCTTGTTGTGCTCTGGTGTATGAACCCCTCCCTGACCATGCTAGGCACCCCAATATGGATAATCAGCCAGGGTATGAGGAAAATGCTGGAAGTGTAGCATAGCGTAGCCTGGGAATGGACAAAGTTTAGATTCCCTTGCCCATATATTTAATTTTTTTGTAAAACACTGGACCCCCACTCCACCCCAACTGCTGCTTGAGGATACTGGGAAAGAAGCAAAAATCTAACTCTTGTGCCGGTTCACCTCTCCCCGCGCTCATTTTTCCACAAGTGAAAAATTTAATTGGGGGACTCTGAAAATGCCTTGACTGTGGGTCATGACCTTTGAAATTTTCATCATAATTGGGGGCAGGGGAAGTAACACCTGAGTTTCCACTGAAACCTATTAGAAATTGATTTGCTAACGCAACAAACTTTATTTCTGATATTAAAGAAACAGACTCAAGGCTTTAGAATGATAAGGATCCTGACCTCCTACCCCCCCCCCCCCCCTTAATATAAGATTTTTGGTCCTATAGTCTATTTACATCATGAAAATTAAGAACGTGACATTCCTCAGTCCTACTTTTGTCCCATTTTAAAACCCCGTCTGCCTGTTCCATGGTGATAATATTATTTCAATCACCTCAGGTCTCCAGTTTATTCAGGAGAATGCACATGTAGATTTGAAATATCATTTGGAATACCTGTGGGCAATGCTCACTCTAAGCTGTGGAGTCTTGTGAGCAAAAATGCTACTTTGTGAGCTACTGGCATTAAAACTGTGAGCAAGCAATTTAGCTACTGCATAAATTAGTCTGCTCTGGAGCCATCCTTCCTGAGCTAAGACAAAAATGTGTGACCCAGAGGCTAAAAACCTGTGAGCTAGCTCACACTAACTCAGCTTAGAGGGAACACTGCCTGAGGGTCTGTCTTGTATTTTGTCTGTGGGGCCCATGATACTCATCTTCCAGCCTTTAGAGGTCTTGTCATCAATGTTATATGTGTAAGCCATTTTGCTGGAACTCCTGCCTATCAATAAAGGTTATTTAAAAAGCTTCCCAGAATTAGTATATACCTTAAACCTTAGTACAAAAGCCTTCAAGATTAGCCCATATCCTATTTCAAGTATATTTAAGGGCAATTAGAAACCCTCTTAGAATCAAACAAGGGCTTCAGAAAAATAGAATAGCTTTCCCTTTCTTGCCCTGAAACATTTCCCACCACTCAGTAATATAATCAGATAGCAAATTATTTTCTAGGCTGCCTTACGTTTAGAAAGTTCTATTTCTAAACCAGGACCAAAACATGATTTAGAATCCTGGTTTGTGGAAAAGAAACTCCAATTTGTCCAGATGCCAGCATTCAGACAACACCATGAATCTGGTTTACATCGCCTTTGTAATCTGCGAGAAAGATGCACTCTGCATGAAGCAAGCAAATAAGTAATCCATCCCTGGTTTACATTCTCCTTTCCACACACAAGAGAACGGGGATTATTAATAGTTGACTAGAAAAAACAGGGTTGCTAACTCCAGGTTGGGAAATTCCTAGAGACCTGGGGATGGAGCCTGGGGAAAGGCAGGGTTTGGGAAGGGGAGGGACATCAGCAGGGCTGAATGCCATAAAGTCCAACCTCCAAAGCAGCCATTTTCTCCAGGGGATCTGATCTCTGTCATTGGGAGATGAATTGTAATTCTGGGAGATCTCAAGACACCTCCTCGAGGTCAACAGCCCTAAGAAAAATCACAGTCCAATTGTGCTGAAGCAGACCACCAGTTCTGGAATTCTGCTTGATCAAAAATCATTACACACACACACACACACACACACACTTCAGCAATAATCACTTGGGGGGGGGGGAAGCCACTCCTTATGAAGTTTGCTCATCAGCTTTTTTTGATGAACAGCTGCTGAATGTTGATTGCTGATCCTGATCTGTGGCCTTGGAATTCAAAAAGGCATGAACACCCGGTCACACCTGAGATCAAAGCTCCAATAATGGTACTTAGTCACTGTCACAACGCGTTCTGCTAAACGAATTCTGAATTAACACTCTTGGCAAAACAAACCAGATAATCCTCTATCTCTAGCTGACAGAAGTTTACTAGCACACATCTGGCAAAGAGATGATGTTACCCTAAAACAAAAATTTTCAGGACTTGTTGTTGGGATGCCTGTTGCTTAATATAAGCTGAGTTAAATAAGAAAAAAAAGTAAGGAAAAGAAAAGCCTTGAGCATCAGGTAGGCCTGGAATCCACAGACTGAACAAAAGCTTCTGTTCAAAGGTATTTTCATATGTGTTGCAGTAGTAAAAGTTTGGGGTGGAATAACTGGCAGAAAGCTAGGTTTGCTGACTCTGGGTTGGGAAATACCTGAAGAATTGGGGGTGGAGCCTGGGGAGGCAGGGTTTGGGGAGGGGAGGGACCTTAAAGGGGCATAATGCTATAGAGGCCACCTTCCAAAGCAGCCATTTTATCCAAGAGAACTGATCTTTGTAACCTGGAGACTAGTTGTAATTCCAGGAGACCTCCAGTCACCATCTGGAGATTGGCAACCTTACAAAAGTCCTTACCTGAATCCTTGATCTTTTTATATATTGGAAGTCTTAAGGTGCTGAGGGTCTCTAATGAAAAACAAATGTCTCTGAATCTCTGTGGCAGCTTGCTAGAAGAGCAGATGGCTAGGCAGTCATACTAAAGCCAATTTGGTGTAGTAGTTAGAAACGCGGAGTCTAATCTGGGAGAACTGGGTTTCATTCCACACTCCTCCACATGCAGCTGTTGGTGTGACCTTTGGTCAGTCACATGTTCTCTCAGAGCCGTTCTCTCAAGAGAAGTCCTTGAAAGAGCTCTCTCAGCCCCACCTACCACACAGGATGTCTGTTGTGGGGAGGAGAAGGGAAAGGAGATTATAAACTGCTCTGAAACTCCAAGTGACGGGCAGGGTATAAATCCAGTCTCCTCCTCCTCCTCCTCCTCCTCTGTCTGTTTAGCACATCCCTCCCTCTCTCTCTATCACAATATCAATATCCTCCATTTTATCCTCATAACACCGCGGTGGGGAAGGTAAGGCTGAGAGAGAGTGACTGGTACAAAAGTCACCAGAGGGTGTAATGATTGTGGTTGGATTTAACCCTGGCACACTATGAGGTCAGCAGAGGTCAGTGACATGAAGACCCTTTCTCCTGACCATATAAAACTTCTCGCCCTGTCCTGGCTTGTCATTCTGAGTAAACTTCTTTTAAATAAAAAGTATACTGTCCTCTCATTGATCCAGCCTAGCCCTCTGGCTCCCTGATCACTAGCTTGCCAGAATGGCTGCCACCTCACCTATCTGGCTTGCCTCATCTCCTTCAAACTTGATCCCCTAACAGAAATCTCTAGGCTACTATTCATGGTGTGGCCATCGTGTGGAGACCATTTGGAAAGCTTGGCACTTGGTGTCTCCCCACATGACAACAAGAAGAAGAGTTGGTTTTTATACCCTGCTTTTCTCTAACCCTAAGAAGTCTCAAAGCAACTTACAATCACCTTCCCTTCCTCTCCCTACAACAGGCACTTTGTGAGGTAGGTGGGGCTGAGAGAGTCCTAAGAGAACTGTGACTGACCCAAGGTCATCCAGCTGGCTGCATGTGGAGGAGTGGGGAATCAAACCCAGTTCTTCAGATTAGAATCTGCTGCTCTTAACTACTATACCACCTCAGCCAAGCCAATTATGTGTACTGGCTTGATGCACAGATTGACCCTTCGTTGCAATTCCATGTTGTAAGCTCTGCTGTGCAATATTTGATTCATTAAAACAAAGCACTTTCAGATATCAGATTAGAGGAAAGATCTTTTGTTGCATTCTCTTGCTGCTTTCTTACATGTCAGCTTGCAGCAGACTGCAGGAAGCGTTGGGCTCTTTGTTGTGGCCTCCTGCCCTGCTCTTTCCCAGTCCCTTTCCCAACTTCTTTCCATTCTGGAACCTGAACCCATTGGTCATCTTCCAGTGTTAAGTAGTCTCCATACGGTGGCCATATTGAGCGAAGCTGGGCACTTTTTTTAGAATCAGAAACTGTATGGATAATTTTCCTAACATTCCCAGACCGCATGGATTTTCCTTCTTCCAAACAGACTATTCCTATCACAGACTTGTGAATCTCCAGATCCTTGGAAAATCTTTCCTGCATTGAAATCAGACTATGCTTCATGAATATGCATTCACTCACCAAGAGATTACACAAAATGAGAAGTAAATCTGTTCCATCCGATCTACGGCAGCAAACACGTTGCATGGCCTTTCTATGTTAACCTTCACCAGATGTTCCAGTAGGCCACAGGGAGTCACCTATTATCCAAACAGCTGCACCAAAAGATGTTCTACAGCTTGATAATTAAGAGGACATTCTCCATTAGTATTAAAACTCCTGTTGCAATACAGGGGGAGAATTCAATTTATGTGGTATTTAAGGTTCAAGCAGATCAGGACTTTAGATCTCAAAATGGTGATGTATAAATATAGATTCCAGTGGGTAGTCATGTTAGTCTGAAGCAACAGAACAAAGTTTGAGTCCAGTGGCACCTTTAAGACCAACAAAGTTTACTTCTGGATATAAGCTTTTTTGTGCATGCACACTTCTTCAGATATCTTAAGAAGTGTGCATGCATACAAAAGGTTATACCCAGAATTAAACTTTGTTGGTCTTAAAGATACCACTTGACTCAAACTTTGACATATGCATATATATGTTATGTTACTAGGAATAAGACCTGTTGTGGAAATAAATACAACGGACTCTAGAAAGAGGCTCTGGGAGAGTACCAATTCAATTTGCTGTGGCAACCTCCTCAAACCCCACCCTCTCCAGGCTCCACCCCTGAAATCCCCAGAAATTTCCCAACCTGGAGTTGGCCACCCCATACCCTTCCAAGTTAACCATCAACCTACTGTTATCTGCTCCTCTGACTGCCGCTGACTTCTGCCCTCCCTCCTGGAGCTCAGTTGTATTTCTGAGTACCCTTCACCCTTCAGATTGGCAACAGTGGTTCCCCAGGAGAATATGGCTGGTTTGGAGGATGGAGTCTATAGCATTGTACCTGTCTGAGGTCCCACCCTTCCTCAAACCCCACCCTCTTCAGGCTCCACCCCTGAAATCTATAGGAATTTCTCAACCTGGAGTTGGCAACCTTATCTCCTTCCCAGCCAAGCATCAACCTGCCATTATCTGCCCCTCTGATTTCAGCTTTCCATCTCTTGTCCCCTCTCTCCTGGAGATCAGTTGTAATTCTGAGTGATCTCCACCCCTCACCTGGAAATTGGCAACAGTGGTTCCACAAGAGGCAATGGCTGGTTGGGAGGGTGGAGTCTATGGCATTGTATCTGCCTGTGGTCCCACCCCTCTTCAAACTCACCATCTTTAGGTTCCATCCCTCAAATCTCCAGGAATTTCCCACCTGGCGTTGGCAGCCCTATCTCCCTCCCAGTCAATCATCATCCTACCTTTATTTTCCCCTCATTCTTCAGCTTTCCATATCCCCACACACACACCTGCAGCCTGTACCCAGGAGGCAAAGTAGCCTTTCTCTGCAATGGGGACCAAAGCAGCTTACATCATTCTCCTCTCCCTCTTTTGACTTGCACAACAACCCTGTGAGGTAGGTTAGGCTGAAAGTCTGTGACTGGTCCAAAATCACCCACTCAGCTTCTACAGCAAGAACCTGGATCAAGCAGACCCTGCTCTGAAGCACTGACTGCTACACCTAGGGTAGCCAACCAGGTATCACACCTGAAGATCACCAGGTATCACACCTGAAGTCCAGACAACAGACCTCTCCCCCCAGGAGGAAATAACTGCTTTGGAAGGTGGGCTTTATGGAATTCTGTTCAGTTGAAGCCTCTCCTCTCCCCAAACCCTGGCATCCGTAGACTCTACCAGAAGATCTCCAGGAATCTCCCTACCTGGATCTGGCAACCCTAGTCAGGACTGGCTGCAATGAGTTCCTCACAAAGGCCTGCAAAGGGTTTCCTTCCTTTGTCTTGGTTGCCTACTGTGGCGAAACGGGCTCCAGTTTACAAGTCAGCTGGATGGGCTGGAGTCTATATTGATGCTGACCTGTCCCTTGGGACAGTCACTCTTTTTCCACACTTTTTGTCCTTGGGGCAGTTGGGAACTGTAGACCAGCAGATGAGGAAGCTCCATTCTATCCAGTGAGTGATACACCTGCAGGCCCCTCTCTAGAACCACAGCTCAATTAAACCTTATGGAGGAACATTTTAAACAACCAACCACAGATGGCAGCCATCTTACAAACCCAGGTAACTGCCATTTCATTACACCTACCAACAGCCCTGAGAGAAGAGTTAGGCCCACGCAGGAGTCAAGCAGGAGAAACGTCTTCATCAAGAAAGAATGCCATTTGCCAGTAATTCTGACAGGGCAAAGTGGCTGAAGAGGGAGTGGGTGGGGAAGAGGAGCAGACCCAGCACTTGGCCAATGGCACACGAGTACTCTTGAGTGACAGCTGATGGACCAATGGCTGAGGGAGTGCATTGCACAGCCAATGGGAGAGCTGCAAAGGACCACTCCAAAACAGAATTATATACGATGATGATGATGATGAAGAACAGGGTCTGGGCAGACTATTCAATAAATGAGTAACTTGGTCACTGAATGATTCACTGTTAAGTATTAAGTCATTCACTTTTATCAGGTGATAAAGTCTATGAGTTTTATTACTAACACATGTTTGAGAGACTGCCAAAGGCATACCTCTCAGAGTCTGCAGTCTAGTCATTTTCTTATGCAAAGCTCTGAGTTCAGTTCACACATTTTGAAGAGAGTACAAGCCATTTACAGTCTTGTCTTTGAATCCTGTTTACTTGGAATAGATCTTCATATTTTATAGTAACAGTAAAGAAAACTTCTATGTAAGTCCACTGCAGTTGAAGAAGAGATTGTATTTATACCCTACCCTTCACTATCTGGAGGAGTCTCAGAGTGGCTTGCAAACTCCTTTCCCTTCCCTTCCCCACAACAGACACCCTGTGAGCAATGCTCCCTCTAAGTTGTAAAGTCTTGTGAGCAAAAATTCTACTTTGTGAGCTACTGATGTTAAAGTTGTGAGCAAGCAATTTGGCTACTGCATAAATTAGTTTGCTCTGGACTGGAGCGATCCTTCCAGAGCTAAGTCAAAAATGTGTGAGCCAGAGGCTAAAAAACTGTGAACTAGCTCACACTAACTCAGCTTAGAGGGAACACTGCCTGTGAGGTAGGTGGGGCTGAGAGAGCTCTTTTGAGAACTGCTCTTGAAAGAACAAATCTGAAAGGACTTATGACTGACCCAAGGTCACACCAACAGCTGCATGTGGAGTTTTAATTCCTGTGCTGAGAGCTATCCTTTGGAAGAACCTTCAAAGAAAGCACCTTCCCAAGGGGCAAAGTAGATAGCTGGAAAAAAACAGAATTCGGAGGGGGGGGATTGAGAATCTGGAGAGTCACGGCCTGTCAAAGTGGACAGTACTGATCTTGATACACCAATGGACTGACTGAGTATGAGGCAGCTTCATGTTCAAGACGATGAAGAAGACATGATTTTTATACCTTGCTTTTCTCTTCCCTAAGGAGTTTCAAAGCAGCTTACAATCACCTCCCCTCCCTCTCCCCACTCCAGTCACCTTGTGAGGTAGGTGGGGCTGAGAGAGTCCTGTGACTGGCCCAAGGTCACCCAGCAGGCTTCATGTGGAGGAGGAGTGGGGAATCAAACCTGGTTCTCCAGATTAGAGTCCACCACTCTTAACCACTACCCCACGCAGGCTGGTGATTCATTAACCTTTCCCCAGCAAGCCATGTCAAGCAAAGACAATTCTTTAGGACAATATAAACTCCAGACTAATGCATCCTTGTTCCTTCCCCAAATCACACCTCGAACCTGTTGATTTCCTGCTTATGGATGGAGGCCAATTTCTGTCCTGCCATCATTTTTCTGGCTTATAGCTTGACTCTTGAAACATGTTTCCCTTCACAAAACAGGAGCTGCTTACAAAAGTAACAGAAAAATCCCCAACGGCCCCCCCGCCCCCTTCCGTAAGAAAAATGAACAGTAAATTAAATTTGGTTGCGCCACAAAAGGGTAATTTGCAGGCACTGCAATGTCTGAGAGCTATGGCTTTCTACTTATCTGCAGCGTATTCTTTCACTCCAAAAAGAGCAGACCAAAGAATTTGTTTCCATGTAATTTTCCAAAGGCTTCAGGCACCTGAAATCCCTGATAATTTCGCCCTGCTTTGTTACGATGATGAATCACCGCATATTTTGCTGCTGCACTTGTTAATCTCATTCTGCTGTCCAGGGCCTGTATGCACATGAAGAGATAAATTGGACAGAGACCCCCACGTAGCAGTGTCACAGCCAATACTCTTAAGGCAGCACTTGAAATATATTGCTCTAAAGTCATCCTCTTTCTTGCTTTGTGAGATGTTGGATTCGATGTTGGACAACGGAGGTCCCAGTGCTGGTGGCTCGGGCGGAATTGGAAACCGAGTTGGCTCCAGCCAGTTTTGTCATTCAGTCTGAGAGCCAGTTTGGTGTAGTGGTTAAGAGCACAGACTTTAATCTGGGAGAACCAGGTTTGATTCCCCACTCTTCCACATACAGCTGCTGGCATAGGCGTCAACTTTAGGGGGGCTGGGGAGCTGAATCCCCCCCCTGAACTTTTCCAGGAAGTGCTGAGCCTCCCCCGGAGACAATGGCCTGTGATGTCTCTGGCCCAGCCCCAGCCCCCCCCCCCCCCGGAAATTGGAAAGTCTATGCCCTTGGCTGCTGGTGTGACCTTGGGTCAGTTACAAGTTGTTTCAAAGCTGTTCTCTCATGAGCCGTTCTCCAAAGAGCTCCCAGCTTCACCTACCTCACAGGGTGTCTGTTGTGGGGAGGGGAAGGGAAAGGAGATTGTAAACTGCTCTGAGACTCCTTCGGGTAATGAAGTGCAGGATATAAGTCCAATCTCTTCTTCTCTTCTTAACCAATTCTCCTGCTCCTCACAGCTCCCATCCAACATGGTTTTCATACATGCAGTCAGGCCCAATTCCATGGTTGGGGGGTGGGTGGACAGACAGTGCTCCAGGGGGCCCTGTCTGCCCACCCCCAGCCACCCCATGCCTCCCTGTCCACCCCCAGCTGTGTGCTCCTCACATGCCTGTGCATCCTTCTCCCACTTTCAGGGCCTCCCATTGCTCTTACTGAGTTCCCTGCATGACCTGCACACCCTTTTACAGCACTGGCTGGTGCATGCAGCTGAAAGAGCTGCTGCCATGGCCACCACTGTGCACCACCCACATGCCCTACCCCAGTGGCACTGGGCAACTGGGAGCATGGGTGGTAGAGCACTTCAAGCAAACAGATGGGGAAGAGTGTGCAGACAGGTGGCAGGGGGAGTGTGTGGGTGGGGGTCCGTAGTAATGGGCCCCACTAGAAGCTGTGGGCCCTGGCACCTGCCCCATCCTAAAGGATGCTGATCCCCAGCGTAGCCCTTTTGGGCAGTTGGTGGGGACCCCCTCCTTCCAGCTTGGTGTAGTAGTTTGGAACACAGGCTCTAACCTGGGAGAACCGGGTTTGATTCCCCACTTCTCCACCTGCAGCTGCTGGTGTGACCTTGGGTCAGTCACAAGTTCTCTCAGAGCTGTTCTCTCAATAGGGTTGCCAGGTCTGGGTTGGAAAATACCTGGAGACTCTGGGGGTGGATCCAGGAGAGGGAGGGGTTTGGGGAGGGGAGGGGCCTCCACATGGTACAATGCCATAGAGTCCACCCTTCAAAGCAGCCATTTTTCCCAGGGGGGCTGATCCCGGTCAGCTGGAGATCAATTGTAAACGCTGGAGATCCCCAGGCCCCTCCTGGAGGCTGGCAACCCTGTCTCTCAAGGGCAGTTCTCTCAGAGCTCTCTCAGCCCCACCTACCTCACAGGGTGTCTGTTTTGGGGAGGGGAAGGGAAAGGGAAAGGGATTGTAAGCTGCTCTGAGACTCCAATCTCTTCTTTTCCATCAGCAGAAAAGCTGGTAGGATCCAACCCACTGAATCATACCGGCGCAAAACTAGGAGGAAGTGTGCCATATGACAGACAGCAAGACACTATTAAAACACACTCACCTTCGGCTTGATGGCTACTTAGCAAAACATGGAGGCCAATCTTGGAACAAAACAAAAGTATGTTCCCTGTCACAGCAGAAGACAATAAAGCATTCAAGAAGGGATTTGGGCTGATTTGAGCAGAGCTACTTAACTGAGGAGAATCATGAATAAGTAAGCTAATCATAAAGCAGTACAATCCACACCGTGCAGCTCCAATGTTTTATTTCAGTCAGGGAATTGTCTGTCTCAGAAGAGCAGCCCCAGCAGCCAAAACACAAAAATGAATGCAGCCAAGTGTCTGCTGCATTTAGTTCCTCTCCACAGAGGTTTCAGGGTCAAAGGAAAGCTGGACGGGGAAGATTTCCATGGCAGACAAAGGGGGAAAGCCTAGAGGGTACATTTAGCAGGTTAAGTCAGTCTGTCTAAGTAAGTTCCGTCCACTTTCTATTCCTGGCAAGTGCTGGACTCTCTTAATCCACGGTACCTAAGTACCCAGCAGACAACAGCTGTAGCCTATGCCACATAGGTATTCCTTAAGACTGGAAGAATAAAAGTGTTAATTGACTTTCTACTCATGGGTTTATCGCCTAAGCAACGTGAGCAGATTTGTACTTGCAGAAGGCACCTTCTCTGCTTCTCCCTCCCACTTCAGCTTTCTGTGCACCCTGAAATTGTGCTCCTGGGGGTCAGGGTACCCCTCAGGAACAGTGTGTGTGTGGGGAGTGGGAGAGTGGGAGTCTGAAGCAAGGGGGGGGGGGGGGGGAGACCAGGCAACAATCACCCCTGCAAACAGAAAAGTTGTTCCATCACAGGGACTGCAGTTACATCAATAGACAGACACGTTAGGACCCACATCATTGTGCTCAAAATGGAACATCAGAGGACCCCCTTTCTCCCATAAGGCCCTTAGATCATCTTAAGAGGCCCTTCTTTGTGTTCTCCTGCCATCTTGAATGATCCCACAAGACAGGACCATTCCTACAGTAGCACCAGGATTCTAGAATGTGATTCAAAGAGAGATTTGCTTTGCTCCCTACACTGCTGGCTTTTTGTTGTACACTTAAGGTAGTACTTTTCTGGAGGTGTTGTGGCTTTTGAATTACACTTGTGGCTTTTGGTCCCCCCTCCCCCCCCCCCCCCCCCCCCCCCCGAATTAGCTGATCTATCATGTGCATAGAATGATAAAGTCAGTATTGAGACACAGGTATTTCAGGCCAATGTCATTCAGACCCTTGCTCCATAGCACTCAGGACTATGCCAAGTTGGCAATATTCAATCATTTCCATCTTCATTGTTGATGATGCGTCATTGGCATTTCCTGGCAAAATGAGAAAAACAAGAAGAGGGGGAGGAGGAGGAGATTGGATTTATACCCCGCTCTCACTACCCGAAGGAGTCTCAGAACGGCTTACAATCTCCTTTCCCTTCCCCTCCCCGCAACAGACACTCTGTGGGGTTGAGAGAGCTCTCTCTCGAGAACTGCCCTTGAGAGAACAACTCTGAAAAACCTTATGACTGACCCAAGGTCACACCAGCAGCTGCATATGGAGGAGTTGGGAATCAAACCCGGTTCTCTCAGATTAGAGTCCACGCTCTTAACCGCTACACCAAACTGGCGCTGTTAGATCACCAGTGTATCTCTCTTAATCAAGGCCAACTGCTATTCTCCTCAGATGGTAGCAGTGGCTGGCTTATATGCTTAGGATGCGAGATGGCTGCACACCACAGAACATATTCTATAGCAGTGGGACTTGCTCCATGGGACCACCAAAATACCACTGTGGCCAACTTTCTCTTTTCCCAAGAGGCTGCCGCAGTGGTGGTTGTGCTATCTGTGACCATTTTGCTCTCCTCCCACCAGCTGCCCTGGTCCTGGGATGAAAATGGAGAGGCTGCAAAGGGGGTGGGGGGTTCCTGGAGTGGCTGGGCTGTTTGCTTTCATCCCTAGCATGCCCCTCCCAGTTCAGGGAGATTCACAGCTTACCCAGTCTCTATTCACCCTGGCAGCAGCTTTTAAGGTGGGAGCCACCCGCCAACCACAAGCCGTGCCAGGCAATGGCCTTGCCCACTTTCCTGGGACATGGGGAAGGTGACACATTGGAAAACAGTGCTCAGAAGAGCCTCAGGTGGCCTGTCAAAGAGTTCCCAAGCCACCGAGTGCCATCTGGCTCCTAAGTCACTGAGTATCACTGTTGTATGGTGAGATCGCCAATGTTCCAAGAGACACAGAAATCACCCAAGGCTTCAATACAGGCATGATTGAAAACATGGCCAATATTTGCAATTGATGTCAGCAGCAAGGAAGTTCTTGTAACTAACGGGAACGCTGTGTGTCACAGTCTCTGGGACGAAACCCAGAGTTGACAAGAAATGGTTCCTGTGTCTCCAAAACAAGCACAAATGTAAGAATCAGAGTGTCAGTTGTGATTTATTCACTAAAGATTACAGAGGTAGCATTTGTGACAAGTCCTTCTGACCTGGGTTGACCACTCTGGTCATCAAAGAGAATGTGATGTGATGTCATCCAGTGCCACCTGGAAGAATGCTGCTATCCCATCTCTTTGCCCAAATGGACAGCTACCAAATATAGGCTGTGACCACACTGGCGGCTTGGCACAATATGGTGCCGCCTCTAATTGAACTGGTTTAAAGTGTTGCGGGACATATCAGCCACACAGCACATCCTGCTGTGGGTTACCCATGGAGACATCCCGTGGGAAAGCATCCACATTACTGTAGCGCAGCAGCCATGGAGTGCACCAAAATTAATGCACATCCATAAATGCACATGCGTGTGCATGCGCACATAGACATTTTTTTTTAAAAAATGCCTTCCTAGCAGCAGAATGAATCTGCAGGTTCAGACTGCCAAATCCGTTCTGCGCGTGTTCAGACATCTGGCCATGTGCAGTGGCTGTGCGGGGAACTGAAAACACCACTTGTGATGTGGTGGCTTTTTAATGTGGCTCCAAGTCATCCTGTGATGGGATAAGTATGGCTGGGGAATGCCTGACAGATGTCTGACTGCACCCATTTGATCCGGAGGGGAGGAGTGGCTGTGTTGGGCCAAACTGCCAGTGTGATCACAGCCATACTTTATGGGCTATCTCCCTCCACATGTATTACTGATGCACACATGTGCTTTAATAAAACACTGCAACCCCTCCCCCCTTGCTGTGATTATACATGTGATTAGATCAACAATCTTTTTGTTTGGAGTTTACTGATAGGCACATGCATGCTTGAACACATTTTCTTCAGATACAATTATACATGCAACCATACCAAGACTGTATCGCTGCAGTGTTTTATCCATGGGCACACACTCAAAGGTGGTGTAGATTGAGGGAATCATTCACAACGTAAGACACAAAAATCTACTGCAATCCACAGCCACATAGTGCTGTTTCCAAAATTTGGAAATAAAAAAAAATGGAGAATGCCTGATGCATCGGTTGTACTTTAGAAACAAGACCAGGTAGTTTAGAACTCCAAATTCTTAAGAGAATTCCAAAAGTATCCTATACTGGATCACTCCTTTTGTATCAACACACCAAAAATAGATGCAATAGCTCATGTGCAAAATACAGTTTCTTTGTTTAATCAAATACTGTTTCCTCCTTCCAGATTTCCTTCAAGCAGTAGGCAAGCGCATCAGTTCCTTGAATAAACATGAATGAATTTTCTCCACAAAATTGGTTCATCCCTTATGACTGATGGTGAGCACTTCCTCTACCTTAGTACCTATTTTCATTCAGAAATGGAAATACATTTTCACCCCTGTAATATGTTTCACCATGTAGCTTCAGACCATCTGCAACAACAGCAAATGGAGGTATAATGGGTTTCGGCTGCTCTTGCGTCTTGTTGCCAAAGAACTGAAATGTGATTTTTAAAAGGTCATGGGAATTGTTTGGAATTGCTCAGATAAGCTCATTTAATGGAGTGGAATAAGAGGAAGCAGGAAATGGAAAAGTGGCTTTTACACACCCCTCCTGAAATGAAAGGAAACCCATGCTTTGACTAGGAAACCTCTGAACTAACAATCTTGTCAGCTGCCAAGTCTGTGGATCCTAAGATTGTTCAGTTTGGGTATCTAAAGGAAAGACTGGAGAAGACAGATGAAGAATTGTCTTGTTTAATTATGGCTTCCCAAAAGTATATCTCTTCTTATTGGCAGAAAATTACTTCACTCCCTATGACAGAGTGGTTTCAAAGAATACAGGACACTGCATTAGTATTGAAATTACCATATTATAGGTGGATGGTCATTAATTCTCAGTCAAATGTGCTTATTGAGACTTGGATCCCTTTTGTTATGTACTAGAACTGTAATTTTCAAGATAATGTACAACCTTGTTTTTTTGCCCCAATGTTACAGAGGACTTGAAAATGATAGGTTGCAATCATAAGCACCATTAGACCCAACATAGGTGCGAATGCTGGACGGATTTAATGGGAGCGGTCAGACAACATCTGGGAAGTGTCCCGCAGCTGTTGGCAAATCGTTTTTGCTCCACCACAGAAGCAGAGTTAAAAGCCACTGGGGAAAAACCGGTAGTAAACGGGTTGTGATGGGCCATGGGCAGACTTTCCCATGTCTGATCACTCCAGCGCTCTCTCATGGCGTCGGGATGGTCTAATCAGGTCAGTTCGACTCTGTGCCTTCCCCCCCCCCCCCTTGTAGTATGCACATCATTGCAAACTCCATAGGGACAGGAGCCCTCGGTGCGGAGGTGCAATTCATCAATCCCTCATTTAAGCGCATGGGGAAAAATGGGACAACCACCACCCCCAACTCACCCACAGTTGTGTCTGATCACATACTGACGGACTGCGCCCACAGCTTCAAAGAGAGGTGTGATCGTGCAACTGCAGGTCAAATTCCGTGGAAGGAAATAGCCTCTTCCCCCCCCCCCACACACTTTATCTCATGCATGTGACTGCAACCTCCATGTATTATATGTTTTTGCATTTTAATACCAGGGAGAGAGACATAGAGGGCAAGAGAGAGATAGTCCAGAGGCGGGAAATACTCTAGAACAGGTCTACTATGAAGTTACAAAGATCTGGACTGTGCTGTCTCCTTTCCTGCTGCAGATATTTATACGTAAGTGAAAGGGCTTTTAGGCCTTCCTAGACAAGATGTGATATATTCCAAACACAACCCCCCCCCCCCCGTTATTTATATAATATTTTTGTAAACGGCTTCTAGTTCCCACTGGGGAGGAAAGTGTGTGTGTGAGAGAGGGGGAATAAATAAAATATTGTGTGGTGGTTGTGTTTTTTCCCCCATTTCAGTTGGGGGGGGGGGGGAATTGAAGAAAGCTTCTTTGCAGCATGGGCTAATAAACATTGTCCATTCAAAAGAAGCTTTTTTATTTTGATATTCATAACCTGATATTTCTGTTCAGCAGAACTTCCAGCAACATTCTCCATACCACCATTTCCCCTCCACAGCAACCTTTGCCACAAGTTTGTGTGAGAGTGTGTGACTGGCTCAAGGTCACCCAGTGAGTTTCCATGGCACTGTGAGGGTTCAAGCCTGGGTCTCCCGAGTCCTCATCTGACACCATGCTGCCCCCAGAGGGAGTGATGGATGCTGCCTCAGGAGCAAAGTTAGGGTTGCCAGCTCTGGGTTGGGAAATACCTGGAGATTTGGGGGGGGGGGGAGGGTTTGAATCCTGGGGAGGCCAGGGTTTGGAGAGGGGAGGGACCTCAGCAGGATATAATGCCATAGAGTCCATGCTCCAAAACAGCCATTTTCTCATGGGGAAATTGATCTCTGCTGCCTAGAAATCAATTGTAAAAACAAGAGATCTCCTGGTGTCACCTGGAGGTTAGCAGCCATAGCCAAACTAGACGTAATGGGGGTGGCCACAAATATTAATTTGTGTGCCTACCCCATTTATAGATGAAGAGGAGGAGGAGGAGGAGGAGGAGGAGATTGGATTTATACCCCACCCTTCACTCGGAGCCTCAGAGCGGCTTACAAATTCCTTTCCCTTCCCCTCCCCTCAACAGACACCCTGTGAGATGGGTAGGGCTGAGAGAGCTCTTTCCCGAACTGTCCTTGAGAAAACAGCTCTGACAGAACTACAGCTTGCCCAAGGTCATCCAGCAGCTGCAAGTGGAAGAGTGAAGAATCAAACCTGGTTCTCCCAGATTAGAGTCCGTGCACTTAACCACTACACCAAACTGGCTCACATTAAGTAAGGAGGTGACTCTTTTTTCTTTGAATGAAAAGGAGAATGTGGATGAGAAGACTTGAAGATACTCTCGCTGAGGTATGGTCCTCTGGTTGCAATCCTAAATACACCTTCCTGGGAGTAAACCCCACTGAAAGAAATGGGACTGGCTTCTGAGTGGCTCTGCTTCCTGTTCCATCCCAAAAAGAGCCCCCTACACCCGCTGCTGCAGACACAATTGGAGAAGGCCCGGATTTATTCACTTGGCTGCCCCATCGTGCCTAGCATGAGTTAGAGTTGCCAGCTCTGGGTTGGGAAATACCTGGAGATTTGGGGAGGGGGTGGAGTCCATGCATGGGGGGTTAGGGGAGGGACCTTGGCAAGGTATAATGCCATAGAGCCCACCCTCGAAAGCAACCATTTTCTCAAGGGGGGATTATCTTGGTTTCCTGGAGATCAATTGCAATAGCAGGAGATGCCCAGGTGCCACCTGGAGATTGGTAACCTTTAATGGATTTTAAAGGGAACTGACAAAATTCACTCCAAACATCCTTGCAGTGTTGAAAGTAATGGCTGTGGGGAGCGGAAACTTTCACGACCTCTCTGTCAGTCCAGAAGGAGGTGCCAGAGCTTCTGCGGAAATGATTGAATGTCTCGCAGATCTTTTCACAGGTCCGTTCCTGCGTCTTTGTGCCACATCGTAGTGACACAGACTGAACAACACCCCCCCCCTCTATCCCAGCATGTTGACACTTCCCTCCTTTGCACTATTTGCCACACTCTGCCAGAATCAAAAGATCCTCATTTTCATTAGAAAAACTATTCAGTTGGAACAAGTGTAATTAGGATGCAGTGAGAACAAAAATCCGTGTTGACTACAACCTAGGAAAATGGGCTCTTCACACCACCCCCAACTTTTCATTCTTGGATGCTCTGAAGTTTTCACTTGGTTGCACGTTAATAAATGCAGTCAATGCTGTTACTTGCCAGGATTCAAATTGTGCCACAACATACGGTTAAATGTTCAGAGGAAAGCAGCCCACAAAGCTCAGAGAATGTTTCTGAAATGCTGTCAGTCTTAAGAACACAAGCTCTGTCTTAGGCACAGAACAAGGAACTATCTAGTCCAGCATGGCCTCTTGTCCTAGCCAGAAATGTGCCTTAAAAGTGATATGACGGAGTCAGGTGCTGTTTATCCCCATTACCTGGCATTCAAAGGAATAGTGCCTCTGAACCTGGAGGTTCCCATTTGCCCCTCACAAACAAACTATAGCCTGTTTAATTCACTCTCTGGCTATGTCTGTTTGTCAAAAAGCCATGGCAATCCATGCTCTGATCATGTCCCAGTTGGTTTACTGTAATGTGCTTTGTGGTGAAATGACACTTCACCCCAGGTATCTGTGTCAGAATGTATAGTTTTGCAAGGTGAACGTTTGAATTTGCATTCAGGGTATGCTCAGAGGCCAAACTAAAACTGCCCTGACAAAAGAGGCACAAGATTTTCCTTCACACTTTCGAGTCCTGTTCACATGTTACAGTACATGTCTGCAAGAAAGAGCCAACACACGTACACTTTAAGCACAAAACCAGTACCTGGATAAATGTAGGGTTTCAGTTTCACATTCAGCTGGCATGTATTGATCCTAGTGTTAGAATTACTCAACACACATACAAAGAATAAATAAATGTATGCTGGAGCCTGTTCATAAGTTTCAGAGAACACATGTAGGGATGTGCAGCTGAAAAAAATCAGTATTTTCAAATTTGCATTTCAAGAAGGGCACAAATACTGGTATTTTTGGTTATTTGGGTCCCAGATACAGGTTTAGTATTGACTATTTCCCCCCAAAATTCTGAAATTATTTGGGTCCATTATTCCCAATGTGGAATCGGGGGAGGGGGATGCTGGAGTGGCTATAAAGCAAACAACTCAGATCGCAGAGAGCTTAGTCCTGCATGTTGAAAGCCAGTTTGGTGTAGCGGTTAGGAGCTTGGACTCTAATCTGGGAGAACCGGGTTTGATTCCCCATTCTTCCACATGCAGCTGCTGGTGTGACCTTGGGTCAGTCATAAGTTCTTTCAGAGCTGTTCTCTCAGGAGCAGTCCTCAAGAGAGCTCTCTCAGCCCCACCTACCTCACAGGGTGTCTGTTGTGGGGAGGGGAAGGGAAAGGGATTGTAAGCTGCTCTGAGACTTCTTCGATAGTGAAGGACGGGGTATAAATCCAATCTCCTCCTCCTCCTTTTTGTCCTCCTCTTCCTCCTCCTCCTTGACTAAAGACTCACCAAGTTTCAAGTGAAATGGTCCAAGGGACCCAATTCTGTGGGCCCCTGAAGAAGATGCCTCCAGTGATCCTCCATGGTTTCCTCCATGGTTTTTCTGGGCGGCGGCGGGGGGGGGGGGAATCCAGGCTTTCTCCAGGGCAAAGAATAGCATAGCCAAACACACAAGAACAAGCAACTGCTAGCCAAACGCCTCCCAATGCAAACAGGACCAACAAGCCCAACAGAATCAACATCAAACCAGAGAATCCCAGCAGAACCACAGGCCAATATGGCAACACATCCAATGTCAAAGCAGAGAATCAAGCCAAGAGTACTTAAGCAAGGGAAGGGACACTATTTTCAGCCCAATGGCAACCCAGGCCAACATGGCAGCACATAATTAAAAACTGATGAAGCATACTTGTATCATTTTTCATTTCTATATCATCCTTTTTAAAAGTATGCTCAGAACACTGCAGAAAACCTTCATGCTAATATTTCAACCACCCCAAAATGATCATTAGATCAGAGGAAGGAAATAGAGCCAGTCAACAGATCTTATGAATGCTATATTAGTTCAATGCAGTTCAGATCCCCTGTCCTTACATTATTAACTAATTTTTCCTAAGAAGAGCTGGATTGTCATACTGGGCCTGTTAAGAAGGCCATTTTTTGTCACTATTAGGAAAGAGCAAGCAAACATTCCTTTAAAAGATTAATGAAAATGAAACCATCACATTCTGGGATTATTTAAACATCTCTCATTCTATGAATATTTGAAACCTTGAGCTATTATTACTTTAAAAGATTCTCAGAATGAATGAGGAAGATATACTGTGTGAATGGAAGACACTTGAAATAAAACTTTTAACAAATTATTGAAGAAGGATTGTTATTGCATACTAATGTATAAAGACCTGGACAACACAGCTTGGGTTTAAGCTGCACTCCCTGTGTCTGGACACTTTTGCCATGGCTAGTTGCTATTAATGGACCTTTCCTCCATAAATGTGTCTAAGATTGCTGGCAACCAGCGGGGGGGGGGGGGGGGGGGGGGGAAGGCTGACAAAAATGGCACCATACAATACCATGAGGTCATTTCTGGGTGAGTACCCAAAAGTGATGAAACCACACCGCTCAACACTCTAGGGATTTCCTGATCTCTATTGTAAAAACTATAGAGATCAAGGAAATTCCTAGAACGTTTTGCAAAGCAGTGAAATCACTTCTGTGTCCTTGTTTCTCCTGGTGCTCACGTGAGCAGTGCCAGAGGCTGTAGGCCAGTGGTGGTAGGTTGCCGGCTGACACAAGCAGTTTGGTAATCCTAAATCTATTTGATCCCCTTGGGGCCATCACTATGTCCACTGGCAGCAAACCCCACAATTTAATTACTCACTGAGTGAAAAAGTACTTCCTTTTGTCCATTCTGAATTTATTTCCTCACAGATTCATTGGTTACCGTCGAGTTCTAGTATTGTGGGAGAAGGGGCAACTGTTCCCTGTCTAATTTCTCCAGGACATGTATAATTTTATAAACCTCTTATCAGAAGGACTCTCTCTGCTGTAAGAAGGGCCAGCCTTCACCTTTGAACACCTAAAACTTTTGTTGACTCAAACCATTCTGTTGAACCAAACTGTTTCACACAGAACTGTTTACCTTGACTAACCAGAGCTGTCCAATGCCTCAGGCAGTGAAAGGGCTTTCGTACCAGCTACCTGAACATTTAATTGGAGATGCCAGGGATTGAACCTGTTACCTTTTGAATACAAAGCAGATGCTCCAACGCTGAGCTATGATCTCTTCCCAAAGCAGCCTGCTGGCGGAACACTACAAGTCGGGGAGGAAGAGATCCCTCCATTCAGGTCCTTCTTGTTTTGGAATTTCAGTCTGCTGCATTTCATGCCTCCTTAATTTCATGCCTCCTTCCAAAGCCGCCTTGAGCCAGTTGTCTGGAAAGGTGGGATAAAAATGTGAATAATAAATAAAATAAAATAAATTAATTTCCAATTCCCTGGAAGAATTGCTAGAATGAATTCCAGAGCTGCAGCATCCAGACGCTGCCGGAACTTGCAATTCATTGCTGTTTTTCCCATCTCCTTTGCATTTCAGACCTGCTCACATACACCAATATAATAAAACAATGTTGCTATTGTATGTATGCTTATGTCACAATAATTATTATTGTTTGCACAGAGTTTTACATGCACATGGGGTTCCAGCAGGTTGGTAACAAAAACTGCAAAAAAAGGAACCTTGATATAACTATGTATAGCCATAAAGGCTGCTCTCTGCGTGTTCACACATTCACACATAATGAAGGATGGGGGGAGATGCCAGTGATCTGAAGGAACTGACAGCTGTGGCAAATTGTAGGCATAATTCTCTGTAAAAAAATCCAGAAGTCACAAGCGGAACAGTGGAGGACTCCTAATGCATCAGTTCCACTTTGGGAGCCAGGCAAACAGTGCAGCCCTAAGCAGAGTCACTGCCTTCTATGCCCAATGACTTCAGTAGACTTAGAAAGGGGCGACTATGCCTAGGATGGCAGTGCAAGTAGCTTGAAACTCCAAACTCCAGGGACAAATTTGGATATGGACCTTTGCAGAAGCATTGCTGTTTAATAAGGTTGCCAGCTATGGTTGGGAAATTTCTGGAGATTTGTGGGTAGACCCTGGGGAGGATGGGGTTTGTGGAGGGGAGGGACCTCTGGGGTATAATACCAGTCCATCTTCCAAAGCTGCCATTTTATTCCAAGAAACTGATATCTGTAGTCTGAAGATCTGTTGTAATTCCAGGAGATCTTCAGGCCCTACTTGGAAGTTGGCAACTCTAATTGCTAACTAGGACTGTCCCTCACGGTATGGCCCACATAGTTGCTTCTGGACTGGGTGGCCTGTAGTTACTTCCCCCAAATGCCACTGTCCTGCTTTACTGTTACGCCACCGTCTTCTGCTCATCTGGTGGCACCTGGAGATCTCCCGTTATTATAATTGATTTCCAGACAACCCAGGTCAGTCCCCCTAGAGAAAATGGCTGCTTTGGAGAGTGGACCCTATGGCATTATGCCTGCTGAAGTCCCTCCCCAAACCCCACCCTCCCCGGACTCCACCCCCCAAATCTCCAGGGGTTTCCCAACCCAGAACTGGCAATCAGATCTTGGGGGAGGGGGCTTGTGCCTCTACGCTCCTCAGAAGCGGCTGTAGTACCACTGGTATCAGTGGGGGTTCCTTGGATGAACAGCTAGCAGTGATGAGGAGCAGCAGCAGCAAGAGGAACATTCGCTGTCCCTACTGGAGAATCATGGAGAAGAAAAGGAGCAAGGGTTGGAAAGGACAGGTCAGCCAACAGGCAGCAGAAGAAGGCCGGCTGAGAGCAGTTCCCACATTCTAGAGAGCAAAGCTTAGGTCTGGAAACCCTGCCCAGCATCCTTCCTGACCACAAGTGATTGCCTAGGGCACCAGAGACTGAGGGGTGCCAAACAGCCCAATCACTCCCACCCTCCCTGCCACATCACCTCCCCAGAGGATGGGCAGCAGCTTCTTGCTTCCATGCAGTCCGGGGGGGGGGGGGGGGGATGAGGAGGGTCAGAGCCACTGTGTCCCACCTCTCCATCCACTGGAGTATTAACAGGGCCGGTGGTGGCTTCTTGCCCCGGAAGGGCCTGCAGGGTGGGAAGGGGGGCAGGCGCCTAGGCCTACCAAGCCATCTGCCAGGCGATGAGAGGGCAAGTGGCAGCTTCTTTCCTTCCTGTGCCAAGCCGAAGGAAGGGGGACAAAGAGGGCAGGCACCGCTTCCCCATGGTGGTGGGATGTCTCGGGCTCTGTAGGCTAGGAGGCCCAAATGGCTCTTCCTGACCTGGGGATGCCAGCCTCCAGGTGAGACCTGGAGATCCCCTGGAATACAGCTTATCTCCAGAGTACAGAGATCAGTTCCCCTGGAGGAAATGGATGCTTTGGAGGGTGGACTCTATGGTACTGTACCACACTGAGGTCCCTGTCCTCCCCAGGCCCCATCCCCAAATCTCCAGGAGTTTCCCAACCTGGAACTGCCATCACCCTCCCCGCCGGCCACAAATGGCCAGGGGTGACTGGCAACCCTAACTTCTCCTTTCTAAATGAAATAATTTTTTAAGATGATAACATTGCCAAACATGATCTCTTCTCTGTGATATTTCTTTATCTGTGAATCAAGCTTCCTTCCTCCCTTTCTCCCTCCTTCCTTCCTTCCCTGCCCTACTTTTACAATGATTTCCAACATGTATATATTTTCTAGGAAACTAATTAGTGTTTTTATTCATCTTGAAACTCAGTTCAAAGCCCATAATGATTCTGAAGACCTTGGGAAAAAGCAGACTTCAGGGAGAGAGAAAAAAACCCCAATCTATCAATTAGTGGATATAACTCTCTTCAGGGTGGGCCAGTTAGCTAATAAAAAGAAATTTGCTTACTGCTTGTTCCTTTCCAACATCTTTTTTTTTTTTTTTTTTTAGGAACATCACACAACCTTTACGGTTTTGATGAGCGCAGCACATGGGCCTGTGTATTGAGCTGGGCTATGCATAATATTTGCTGCAAAATTTGTCAGATGGATGGGAGGATTTCCTTTATCTTTCCAAGAAGACTTTTGTTTTCTGCCTAGATAAAGTGTGCACAAATTATTATTATTATTAAAGTCTTGTCAGCAATTTTGGGTCCCCCCTTCCCCTTGTCTTATCTAATAAGTATTCTTTTGTGATTTATTTATAGATTCGGGTTGTGTTTGTCACTTTAGCTATGGAGGAACAATTCTTTCCTTTTCCTAAGGCTTCAAGAAAATGGGTAAGCTAACATTTTTTTCATATAATGAATGTGAGCAGGATATTAAATAAAAGATTAAAGGCAGATCAGGGGAGCGTCTTCAGGGAATCACTTTAATTTGTCATTTCAGCCTCTGGGACCATGTTTGCCATTAGTTGATTCCCTTTGCCTCCTCACCCCGGCAGGAGAATGGCAATGCAATGGTGCGATGCTGAGGTTAAGGGTGGGCTGAGGTGTCAAAATGGCCCAGGATTAACCTTTGTGGAAGTCAAGACCACCAGCTCCAAGGTGAGCCCTGGAGTTCTCCTGGAATGACAACAATTCTCCAGATTATAGAAATCAGTCCCCCTGAAGGAAATGGCAGCTTTGGAGGGTGGACTCCACAGCATCACATCCTCACTAAGCTCCCTCACCCCCAAACTCTACCCTCCCCCACACCTGTAAATCTCCAGGTATTTCCCAAGCTGGAGTTGGCAACTCTGGTAGCTAATTAGGCTGGGAGTCCTTGAATCCTGGAGGAACTATAACCTCAGTGATAGCTGGGATACAGTGACCCAGCCCAGGACATTGATAGGGATGCCAGACTCCGAGTGGGACCTGGGGATACCTAGAATTACAGCTCATCTCCAGACTACAAAGATCAATTCCCCTGGAGAAAATGGCTGCTTTGGAGGGTGGACTCCATGGCACTGAACCCCACTGAAGTCCCTGTCCTCCCCAGGCTCCACCCCCAAATTTCCAGGCGTTTCCCAGCCTGGAGCTGGCAACCCTACCACCCAACCCCCTGCCTGTGGCCAGGGAAGACCTGACAACCCTAACTGATAGTCCAGCATAAGTCTGCAAGAAGGATGCAACATCCTGAAGCCATGACTAAAAAGTCATTGGAAACAGCATGCAGCACAAAAGCTGACTTGGAAGTGTTCCACTGGGTTCAATAGGACTGGCTCCCAAGCAAATGTGAATAAGATCATGGCCTTTCATATGCCTCACGCTAGCTGGTTTTGGCCCCGAAGCCCTGAATTGGGGTCCTGTTTAGGACAGTATGCAAAACTAGGTGTTACCCAAACCATTCAGACAGACTGTGCACTCCAAAAACTCACCATCGTTTGGTGCAGCCTGGGGAGGATCTGGACATTTGGCATGCAAACGATTTGTCACTTGAACTTGCTTTAACTTCGGAAAGCGCCCCTTTCAGCAGGCTGCATCGTGCAACATTTATGAAACTTGGAGAAGTCATTTGAGAAGAGAAACCGGAGTGGAAGTTTTCAGCCGAATATCTGAGATTTCCAATCGGCCCCGCAATGTGTCTGTAGGACGAGGCTACGGAAAGTGATTTGGTGTGACATTCCCGGCGTGCTACAAAAGACAGAATCAAGGAGCCTTTTCATTAGTGATAACCCTCACGCTGCTCAAGCGACTGGAAAGGTTCTGCCTGGCACTAGGTGCCTCGTCAAAAATGGTCACCTTCTTGGTCCCGCTGATGCAGATAGGCAGACCATGTATAATTAGCAAACTGGCTGGGAACATCGTGCCTCCATTTTTTCCTCTTTCCTATCCCTGTTCTAGAGAGTGCTGCACAGTGACACCCAGATCCTTCACTATGTATGTTAGCTGTTATTGGCATGGTATCCTTATCCAGAAAGGGGTTTAGTGGGTAGTTTTATACAGAGAACTGCAGATAACTGAACAAACAATGCATTCCATCATAATATTCTGAACATGTATCCTGGTTCATTTTTATCAAGGATCTCTACTAGGAGTGCATTAATATGCCTGTTCCCTCCTTTTCCAGATGTTGGAAGCCTTGTTGTTTTTTTGTTGCTGGAATTTTTTACACTATTTTAGCATAATTTTTATGTTACTTTGGGCCATGTATATGAGGAGGAGGAGGAGCTCTGACAGGACTATGACTGACCCAAGGTCACCCAGCTGGCTTCATGTGGAGGAGTGGTGAATCAAACTTGGTTCTCCAGAATAAAGTCCACTGCTCTTAACCACTACACCACATAGGGTCTCCAGACCTAGCTGAAACCTCAGTGGGAGAAATCAGGGGGCAAAGATAAGGGATTCAGTGTTGTGCTGATTCATATCACTTTCATTATGAAACTGGAAGTGATGATATCATGCTGGGTGACACCCTAGTATTCTGCAAGGTAGCAGGCCCAGCTCCAATGCTGAAGTGTCCCAGCTCCAGTGACAAAGTGTCTGGAACAAAGAAATAAACCAGCGAGTTTAGCAGATGAGCACAGAGGTGGTAAGTGGCATTTATATGTATATCTCTATATCTATCTATATGTCTAATTTTTTATATAAAGTTCTATCAAGATAGACTAAGTGAAAAGGGTTAAAATAGTAAGGAGGGCCAATAGTTAAAAAATACCTCTAGGCGGGGCTATTTTGGGGCAGGAACGCACAGGAACGGAGTTCCGGCTGGCTCCTGAGTTGGCCACACCCAGCAGGAACTCATTAGCATAACAGGCCACACCCAACAGCAGAAACTCATTAGGATTGGCTACATTAGGGGTATGTGGCCTAACATGCAAATTAATTCCTGCTACAAAAAAAGCCCTGGGTTTTGACAACAAACAAGGTAAACAGAATAAGAAGCAAAAGGTGGGTGTGGCTAGATGACCACTCTTCTGGTAACATGGGGATGTGGCCTAATATGCTAATAAGCTGTGCTGTCAGTGGTGTGGCCTACTATGCTAATGAGTTTCTGCTGTTGGGTGTGGCCTATTATGCTAATGAGTTCCTGCTGGGCTTTTTCTACAAAAAAAGCCCTGCCTTTAGGTACCAACATTTTGTAACTTCTCAGTGTTGTAGATGCTCAAACTACACAAGTGTAGCTAATTTTAGTTCTAAACAGGCTCAGAGGTTCTTGACTAGTTTTACTGCAGTACGGGAAGGGTTAAACAGAGGCTCAAACAAAGGGAAAGGGTTAAAACTGAGATGACAGGCTATCTTAAGCTCTAATATCACTTTAAAACTTTATTAACCTATAAAGTACTAATACCAGAGGCTAGGGTTAGTGAGTTATTTAGGCAGGCTTTTGTACTAGAAAAAAGAACAAAAAATCCAAAAAACAAAACAAATTGTAGCTAGGATTTAAATGCAGCTAGGGTTTTAAAAAATGGGTCAAATTTTAAACTAAATTAAAAATTTTAAGCTAATTCTCACATTCTTTAAAGAAGGTTTTTTTCCCTTCAAGAAAACAAGCAGTTTGATACCTACTATAACTGCTGAGGCTACTTAGCTAGAGTCCCCTTTAATGCAAGTCTGGAAGGGCCAAATTAACATTTGAAATTGAATTAGCATTTGAAGTAAAAGGCAGCCTGGGAGGAAAGGAGATCTTGTCTGAGCAGCTCCTTTTCAGCAACACCCATTGTTAATCAACCAGAGGCTAACTCACTCATCTTCCTTTATTGGTTAGCTCCCAGTCAGTGTGATTGGCTTCAATGGGGTGTGGAGTTTTGGACTAAGCTATTTATTTAGGCCCCAGCTCTGCAAGGTTGCAGGCCCAGCTCCAGTGACAAAGTATCTGGAATAAGGGAATAAACAGGTGAGTTTAGTAGATGTGCACATTCAGCAGTAGGGTGAAGAAGCCAGAGTAGTAGTCTGTCCATGAATAGGTATACTTTCACACCAGTTTGGGGTAGTGGTTGTGTTAATCTGGTAAAACCGGGTTTGGGTTACCATTTGCAGCTGCTTGATGACCCTGGGCAAGCCATAATTCTGTCAGCTGTTCTCTCAAGAGCAGTCCTCAAGAGCTCTCTCGGCCCCACCTACCTCACAGGGTGTCTCTTGTGGGGAAAGGAAAGGAGTCTGTAAGCCACTCTGGGACTCTAAGTGAAGGGTGGGGTATACATCCAATCTCCCCCTCCTGCTCCTCCTTCACCAAAGAACCATTCTTGGGCAGGAAGGGAGGGGGGCTCTTGGTAGTTGGTGGTTCAATCCTTAGGCATATAGATAGATGGGTTGCAAACCTGCATACTGACTGCATAGTGACTTGCCTGCCTGGTGCAAACGTAGCAGACATTACACATGGTCTAGATGGGCTCATACAGTGCTAGGGAGGAGCCAGTGGTTGTGGTGCATGTTGGCACCAAACGATGTGGGGAAATGTAGTCATGTGGTCCTGGAGGAAAAACTTAGGCTGCTAGGCAGAAAACCTCTAAGGCCAGGACCTCCAAGGTAGCCTTCTTCAGATGTGCTGCCTCTTCCATGAGCAGGGCCAGCTAGACAGGCACAAATTAGGAGACTCAATGTGTGGATGAGAGGAAAGGTTTACGTTCGTTAGGCACTGGGATAGTTTTTGGAGGAAGCAAGACCTGTATAAAAGAGATGGCCTCCACTTGTCCGGAGAAGGAAACATACATGAACCAAGAAAATGTGGTTCAATTCATGGTTTGTGAACCGTCATGAACTTTTAGCTGCCAAACAAACCAGTTTGGTTTGTGAGGTTAGTGATGCAATAGAATGCCCCTCAGGTGGGCTAGAGACACCAAACATGCAGGAGATTTTTGGCTGACTCTCCTCTATCTGCCCTTCAAGTTTGGTGAGGATTGGATTTATGGGGTTTGAGTTACAGTGCCCCAAAGAAGGTGCCCCCAGGAAAGTGCTTTCTGGGGAAATGACAAGTGCAGATTCAGGAGTTTATAGAATAGATCCTGTGCAAGCTAGAGATGTCAAAGTCACAGGGGACTTCCCCTAGATGTTCCTCTACATGCCTTTCAATTTCCACCTTCCATTGCTTTGAAGTATGGTAAACCGCCATGAACAGCTTGAAAGTTTGTGGAAAGTTCATGCTGGTTGACCTGCCATGAACTTCAGTTCACAAACCATGACCTGCCCAAAATTCATCATGAATTTTAGCTTATGAGCAGGCTCATGCCCATCCCTAAACAAGGCTGCTAGTGCTTAAAATCAAAAAGGTGGTAGAGCAGTTTCTATACTAAATCCTGGGGGAAAGCCGACAGGAGATAAAATGTCTCTGGTTCAAGATGGCTTGTCTCTAAAAGATGGAGGGGTAGCTGTTACTGTTCTAGAGGGAAATGGATTAGGACAGGCCATTTGAGAGGGTGACAAACAATATTTACTGCCTGACAAGGTCTGAAGGCCACAGGAGAAAGGTTGTAGGCCTAACGTGTCTGGGGAATAATAGATATTTATATGTAAATGCTAGAAGTGTCCGAGGTAAAATGAAGGAGCTGGAATGCTTAGTGTCAGAGGAGAACATAGACATTGTGGGCATTTCAGAAACGTGGTAGGATGAAGATAATCAGTGGGATACAGTGATTCATGGATATAAATTATATTGGAAGGATAAGGAGGGAAAGGTCAGAGGTGGATACATTACTTCTGGGTAAAACCATAGAGTTTCCAGCAATTCCTAAAGCTACTCTATGTCACTTCTGGGTTTTCCAAGAATATTGTTGTTTCCATGTTCCTGTCACCCCTCAGATGTAGAAATTAATTAGGCTGAACTAGAAGAAGAAGAAGAGACTGGATTTATATCCCACCCTTCACTCACTTGCTCTCAGAGCGGCTTACAAACTCCTTTCCCTTCCCCTCCCCTCCCCACAACAGACACCCTGTGAAGTAGGTGGGCCTGAGAGAGCTCTGAGACAACTGTCCTTGAGAGAACAGCTGGTACAGAGCTATGGCTTGCCCGAGGTCATCCAGCCAGGTGCAAGTGGAGGAGTGGGGAATCAAACCCGATTCTCCCAGATTAGAATCTACGCACTTAACCACTACACCAAACTGGCTTTATATGTTATGTCTGACATGGGACCACCATCTGGCCTCACAGTCAGATGAGTTCCTCATGGGAACATAGTTCTCAAGCCCGTGAAATTGGGGTGGGACAATGGTGTACAGGAAGAAATGTTTGTTTCCCCCCCCCCAAGTCATTTTCCTGGCCCAAAATGGATCAGGGGTGACACTCCCCCTCCCCCCATTGGCAGCTGCTTGTCTATTGCCAGGATGTACATGCAACTGCGAACAGGCCCAGTGGCACCCCTGAGGTTGTTTCCGATGGGGCAAACTGCTTGGGGGTGGGGGGGGGAGGTTGGAGTCCTTTCTCCCCAGGCACAATGCTCCCAGTCTGAATCACTGGGCCTATGTGCTTGAGCACTGAGCTCCCAGGGGAATCTCCCAGCTGACATCTGACTGTAAGTCCTTGTGGAAGTCAATGTGTCAAACATCCAAATGCAGCCAAAATTGGGGTTGTCTTGGTAGACATGACCATTATTTCACATGTCTTATTCGTTTGTTTAAATATTTCCCATACATAGAACAGCAGTGGGCTGACTTCAAGCCTTTGTGGTCTACTTTTTATTTACTGAAATCCTTGTGGTGCATAATTAGAGTCCTACCAACTTTTCCACTGATGGACGAGGGATTTTGCTCCTCAGTGTAGCCCCATCCTGTATCCAATGATTTCTAGTATAGCTGACCTGAGCCTGCATAGGGTGGGGTATAAATAGGAAAATAAAAAAATAAAATAAATTTGGGGGGAGAAGGGGTCAAAAGTTGCCCTCCTCCTTCTAGGGTCAGCAGAAAAACTGGTGGGATCTAATCCAGGATCTTGAAAAGTTAAGGCCAAACAAAACCATGTTAATCCACTGTCCATAATTGACATTTTCCGCCTGACTTTCAATTATATGCTATTGTAGGTTTGCCTGCTGCCAGTAAATGGCTAATAATTGTGTTTCTTTCCATATAGTGTGTGGTTTTAATTAAAAGACCAAGTTCTGAACAGTGTTTTTAAGTGTGTTCTTTTCTCTTGGTTAAAAAGCATGTTTTTGGCCAGACTTCCACAGAGGCACTTGAGATTTGTGGTTATCTTTTGGAAACACCTTGATTTGACTACCAGTGTCCTCTCTCTTAAATGAATGGAAGGGATTCAAATTAAAGCTATTGTCGCTATAAAGTATTTATTGTTGCCAGATTTAAACATGATTGTCAGTGGACCATTAAGATTAGACATTCTCACATGGATTAGGGGGAAAAAATTCTAGAGTCAGTTATTGTCTGTGGTTTAAATCCCCTAGAGAATAGATTTCCAGGGGCATTTCAGGCTGCTGTTGAGATGGGGGAGATCTCCCCTGGAGAAAATGGCAGATTTGGAGGGCAGACTGTATGGCATCATGTGCCCACTGAGTTCCCTCTTCTACCCAAACCTGCCCTCCGCAGGCTCCACCTTGAAATCTCTAGAAATTTCTCTACCCAGGGGTGGTAACTCTTGTCTGAATTTAAACCCTGCTATTCACTTCTGAGAATAATCCTCATATTAAGTAAGCAACAGACATTATAATTTTCAAAGAGTATTGCGCATTCCCACATCAACCATCCGAGACAGATAATTATGATTAATTCCACTCGGTTATACAATGTGGACTGATGTTTGATCTCCCGAGATCCCTCTCCTGAGACTGAGGGGTGGGGCCTGGGAATTCAAGGGTGGAACCTGTTGGAGCTGAAGGTTGTTACTTTTTGGAAACTTAATAAAAATTTAATTAAAAATAATAATAATAATAATAAAGGGATATCAAGCATCTCCTGATAATGGCTTCCCTTTGCAGCATTACTGCTGTATTTATCTGTGTTTTCAAAATGTATTTAATAAGCCCATCTTGGTGTCTGTTTCTCAGACATTTTCTCTCAGTGGAAGAGAAAGACAGATTGAAAGATGAGGCTGGCCTCCTGGAAAATAGCCTGCCTGTCACTGGAGAAACATCACCCTGACATTCTAGCTCTTTCCCAAGAGATCTCAAGAAGAAGGCCCCAAACCATGAAACACTGCTTCAAACTCTGAGACCGGGCAACCCTCACTGCTGGTGATGCACACTCACATGGATTGTCCAGGCCTTGCTGAACTAAGGGTGTCTTTTAATGCACATCCCATGCAGGGCCAGTTTAATATTGCATGCATGTACCTATTTCCTCGACTGTGACAGAATTAGAACCACAGTGAAAGAAGCCAGGCAATCCTCTTTTATAGTGCATGTGACAGGTCTAGCATGCATACTTTTATTTCTGTAACTGTTCTCCACAGCTCCCCATCTTCTCCCCACATCCATCCGGCTCTACTCAAGTACCTTTGGAAGTGTGGTTCTTAGGCTGTGGTCACACGGTCATTTTGATTTTCACCGCTGTTCCCTCTCACATTTAAAATTGCTGATCACACGCCCACTTCCGTCTCCCGCACCAAAGTGGGCTCACTCACGCAGTCCTCTTGATTCCCTAGTGAGTTTTCCTACATCCAGAAAATCAAGTACTTTTTGGGTATTTGCGCTTTGAATCCATGATTTAATCCAGGCACCTCAGAGTTTGGGACCTAACCAGGGTTGGCCACAGTCAGTACTTGGATGGGAAACCATCAAGGAAGACTGGGATTGCTATGCAGAGGAAGGTTATGACAAACCACCTTTGCTCATCTCTTGTCTGGCACACTCTGTGGATGGGGTCACCCTGACTCAGTTGTGATTTGACAGCACATTCTTCTTATTTAGAGTTCAATGCCCTGTTTGCATATAGTTTAGTCCTAGAGCAGGGGTACCCAGCATTTTTGAGTGTACGGGCACCTTTGGAATTTTCAGAAAGGGTGTTGAGCTCAACCCCACAATGGTAGCTGCGGGAGGTAGAATCAAACCCCAAATAGCTTCCACAGGAGGTGAGGCTAACCACAACCCCCTCCTCCCAGTTTGCAAACCAATTGCAGATGGGGAATCAAAAGAAATGAAAGCAAGCTTGGACAGAAAGATGGGAGAAAGAGAATAAAAAGAAGGAAACCTGAAGGGGGAATGGAACCACAACCCTGGTGCTTCACATTCCTCCTGATCCTCAGTGGCTGCAGCTGCAACTTCAATCTGCAGCTATAGAAAACTCTTCTGTTTCAATAAGGACAGCCAACAGCAAATCCTGCCTTACAATGGCCCAGCCCACTAATTAAAAAGCTCGGTAGGTGCCAGGGGAGGTACCAGTAGGTGCCATGGTGCCCACAGGTATCATGTTGGAGAAACCTGCCCTAAAGAATAAGACATCCATAGGGCAGGCTCTAGAGTATGGTAAGGTTAGATATTTGCCAGGGCCTAAAGACTAACAAATCAACCAACAGAACCACCATTCTCAGTTACCAACAGATCCCCAAGAAGCTGAGAAGAACTCTCAATTTGCATCCTGTGCCTTTTCCATGATAAGGACGCCCATTAATGGTACCTTGCCTGATGAACTCCATATTACTGAACCCAGTAGTAGAAACTGAAAGGTGGGGGGGGGGGGGGGAAGATGCTGTCAAGCTATTTTCTATCATCACAGAGGATGGTTCAGTCAGAGATGTCACCCTACCAATTGGGTATTTCCTTTTCTACAGTACTGAAGCTGATCTATCAATGCAGCCAGTACTGGGCCTGATCCAGCTATATGCTTAATTCTGTAAACTGAAACTGATGTGATACACAGCCCAGTCTTATGTGTATTTACTGAGAAGTAAGTTTATTTATTTATTTACATCAGTGTGGTCCGTGTTCTGCCAAATGTGCATAGGACTTCAGTCTTCAGTATGCTTCACTTTGTTTGGATCATATCCAACCATATTATACCATAATAGCAAACCTCCTTTATACTGAAGCGAACGGCGTGTCTCAGGGGTTTTTCTGGACCCTATTGCTCTGTTTAAGATGGTATTTTGCACGCAGACATATAAAGCCCCCTTGCTCTACCGCATGCAGCATGCGACAAAAGCCACAGCTTTAGTTTTCAAATCTCACAGATTTAACATCTGGTTTGAGCTGTCCTTCTTATTCTTATTATACATTCATAATACTCAGGCTTTTTTCCCTTTCTTCGGGGCATGAAATTAGAGAAAAATTCAAAAGAAAAGACAAGTGCTAATAAAGACTCACATCTGTTCAAGGTATTTGAATAGGGTTTAGGCAGATATGATGGAAGCAAAAATCTAGTCCTGGAGCCTTATTATTTGGAGGGAAGTGCTGGAGACTTCCCACGAGTAAGCAGAAATGGAAACTAAAACATTGTTTCTCTAATTAGAAGAATAGAGTGTTTATAAATTCCTTAGATATGATTGTTCCTGATGGGACTGGAGTGATATAAGAGCATGGCAGTTGATGCAATGTAGTTTAATTTGGACCAGAGGATTTGAGCTCAGATCCTCCACTGCCTGGTCGTAGGCTGTGGCCACACACACTAAATAATCCACTGTCAATCCACTGTATAAATCGATGGTGTGACCTCATTTGGAATACTGTGTATAGTTCTGGTCACCACACCTCAAAAAGGATATTATAGCACTGGAGAAAGTGCAGAAAAAGGCAACTATGATAAAAGGGATGGAACACTTTCCCTATGAAGAAAGGTTAAAGCGCTTGGGGCTCTTTAGCTTGGAGAAACAATGACTGAGGGGTGACATGATCGAGGTTTATAAGATTATGCATGGGATAGAGCAGGTAGAGAAAGAAGTCCTTTTCTTCCTTTCTCACAATACAAGAACTCGTGGGCACTCGAAATTGCTGAGCAGTTGGGTTAGAGCGAATAAAAGGAAGTACAGCTTCACCCAAAGAGTGATTAACATGTGGAATTCACTGCCACAGGAGGTGGCGGTGGCTACAAACATGGACGGCTTCAAAAGGGAATTGGATAAACATATGGAGCTGAGGTCCATCAGTGGCTATTAGCCACAAGGTATAGAGAGGAACTCTCAGTGTGGGGCAAGTGATGCTCTGTATTCTTGGTGCTTGAAGGGGGGCAACAGTGGGAGGGCTTCTAGTGTCCTGGCCCCACTGCTGGACCTTCCTGTGGGCTCCTGGTATTTTTGGCCACTGTGTGACAGATGTTGGACTGGATGGGCCACTGGCCTGATCCAACATTGGCTTCTCTTATGTTCACTTTCAATGCACTTTCCAAATGGATTTTGCCAGTTCACAAAGTAAAATCCAGTTGGAAAGTGCACTGAAAGTGGATTGAAAGTGGATTATTTAGTGTGTGTGACCTCAGCCATAATGTCTCCCTGAGCAAGTTCCTGTCTTACGTGCAGTACTAAGCAAAGTTACCCTCTTTTAAGTTCATTAAAGTTACTGGGCTTAGAAGGGTGTAACTCTGTTTAGGATTGCACTCCTGGTACCGTAACTGGTGCAAGGATGAATCAATAACATTAACTCCATTTCTTCATTGAGGATCTGCTCCATTCTTCTGGTCTTCTGAACCTCTAAGTTTCTTCTCCAACCCCTTTTTATGTATTTATTTAAAACATTTATATACCACTTTTTTTTACATACACTTAAAGTAGTTTCCAAATATAGAGATAACAAGAAGGGGGACCCGTGATACTCGCAGGGGGAGGGAGTATTCCAATCTTCCTCCCACCCCCCTTGGCAGGGACAGCGGTGGTGAGGCCCACCGATCCTTCTCCCACCCACCCCATCCCCAGCGGTGGCAAGGCCCACTGATCCCCCCCCCCGCACTGGTGAGGCCTGAGCGGCTCACAGCCGCCAGGCCCACTGAGCCTCCCCCACAACACCAGGGAATGCTTTTATTTTGGGGGGGGATTTAAATATCCCCCCAAAAGTTCTTTTAACTTTTAGGGTTTTTTTGCACGCGTGGGGAGTCCCCCACATGTGTAGGAACATCTCCCTGCCCCCCAAATGCCCCCTGCATGGATTTAGACATCCGCATGGAGGGGGCCACTTGGCTATTAGATATATAGATACCATCAACATTAAAATCAACAAGAGATACAAGTAATCAGCACAACACCAGATCAGCTACAAGTGAGGGAAAATGGGTTGGATCCAGACAGCTTTCCCCCCCCACAATCTCAGCCAATCCTCCTTCATGCTGCAGCACCCATCCCACATGGCTTTCGTACTCACAGGTCCCACAATCTCCAGCATGGCTTTGGTGGGTGGCTGTCAAAGAGGACTCATCTTTTTCCACCAACAAAAGGGACCACTCATATGACTGCAAGCTTTCAGTGATCAGGGAAGGTAAATACTGTCCCTGATTGCTGGGAAGGCTTGCAACAAGTTTAGGCTAACAGCTGGCGATGAGAAAGCCCACTCTAAATTGGGGGATCTCCCACCTCGACCAGGGAGCTGGGTTCCCTATGTGACATGCATGGTCCTTTTCTCATCTTGTGGTAGAATTAGAGAATTCCTGGCTTATTTATTTATTTATTTATTTATACATTCGATTTATTGATCGCTGCTTCCCACACGCAGGCGGACTCGCAGCGATTTACAATTTGTTGAAGACAAGGGACTAACAATTCAATTCAGTGGGGGAAGGGAAGACAACACATATAACTGAGTCTTTCTGTTGGCTTTTTGACGAGTCATGTTCCGGGCTCAGTGTTCGTTCGTTGCTTAGCGGAGATAAATATGTCCAGGGTAGCACAATGGCAGCTGGGTGGCTTGCATTCTTTAATATGCCCTTGACACATTTTTATTTATGAAATTTGCTGATATATCTGAAACATCTTACATCTGGGACTTGGAGGGTGGGAAAATTGATAACTAAGCATGTCTGTATCTGCCACTAGTGAAAGGGGAAAGAACAGAACTGAGGCCATCTAGAGGTTAAACCAGCTATCTATCTGAAATACAATAAAATCAGGATTTAGTAAGATTATGAGCAGCAGGTTTTTAGGCACGAGTTAAAGTAGCCAAATTATTTTGTAGTTTAAAGAATCAAGGTCTCTATTCAATATTAAAAATAAGAAGGAAACATTAACAGAAGACAGTTTTTCTGTTTCTTTGGTTTTGTACTGTCTCTTTCTAGGATCTTATGTTATTATGTATATATATATATTTATCACACCTTTTCTCCAAACAGCTCAGGTTGACAAACATGGCTTCCTTTTAGTAACAACAACCTTGTTGGTCAGGCTGAAAGAGCATGTCACCGGTGAGCTCCTTGGCTGAATGGAAAAAGGTCTCCTTTCCAGTCTCCTCAGCCCTAGTCCAACTAACCAATGCACTACAGAATATATTAAATATTGAATGATGCTGTTTTCAGTAGTCCTTGTTACATTAGGAACTTTGCTTATTAAACTTTATAACTTTTTTTTTTTAAAAAAACAATCTTTTAAGCTTTTCTGGGTGGAAAGTGCCATATATATTGTTCTGTGGTTGCAAACTAGTCTGAAACAAAATGGATAATTTTGCTGTAATCTTTTTAAGTTGACACTGGGAAAAATATCTCCAGATATGCATACAGAGATAGGTGAGTGTATATGCTTGGAAGCCCTGTTGCTCAGCAAAAGAGCTGAGATTCATTCTCAACTAAATTTGAACCCAGGCTGTCAAAGCCATTTCCCTCCCGGCAGGATGAACAATATGTGCGAAAATGGAAAAGACAGGTTTACAGGGCGATCCTAAACAGAGTTCCACGCTACTAAATCTACTCCATGGGCTTTGAAAGGCATAACTGGTATGATCCAGCAGGGCTTTTCCTATGGTCTTGGTAGGTGTTACAGACCCAGAAGCTACAGATATTTCCTGTCTGATTCCTCCTTCAATTTTTTTTAAAATAAAGGTAAGCCTGAAATTATTTATATACACCTTTTCTATTTCATGGCCACATGTGAATTTTGGACTTGGCACACATCCCTGGACACAGAATGTGAGAGCTTTACACTTGGTTGAAGTCTGCATTGCAATGAGGCAATTTTGATCATGTTTCTTTCCTATTGACTTCTTTAAAAATGCATCTGGTAAGTACAGACATGAATATCAAAAAGTAAACTGTCTGTTACATCCACAAACCAAATCAATGCATTCAATAAACATTATATTGCATGGGTTTGGGAAATACCTGGAGATTTTGAGGGTGGGGCTTCAGGAGGTGGAGTTTGGAGAGGGGAGACACCTCAGTGGGGTATAATGCGGTAGAGTCCATCTTCCAGAGTTGCCATTTTCTCCAGGTAAACTGATCTCTGTTGCCTGGAGATCAGTTGTAATCCCAGATCTCCAGCCACCAGCTGGAGGTTGCATTACCATCCTAACAGCAGAGCCTGTAAACTGCTGTTTATTAAAATTAGCTTCACATCTGTGTAAATTTAAATTCATAAAGCCTTTTTAAGTGTTAATTACAAACATGTAAAGGTAAAATGAGGCAGAAAAAAAGAAGAATTACATAACTGAAAACCACAACTGGTGGTGAGAACTCAGTAGGCAGCGGGGGAAAGGGAGATATTATCTAGGGTTGTTAATCAACCATTCCACCTAACAGCTTGACTAGTAAGACGAAGATTATGATCAGATAGGAGGTAAGAAACCAGCCACTTTTTAGTGTGACCTGTAAATTTACATGTGAGGGGGCTGATTAAAGAATTTCTCTGCTCAAAATAGAGATTACAGTAGAACGGAATATGGGATAAGGTTTCAGACACACCAGCCCAACATGGGCAGCGTCTTTCATGATAAGGCATATGTGAAAACTTGCCATAAAGGACTGCAGTAGGCAAGATGTCAAACCTTGCAAGCATAAAAGCTCTGTGAGTTTGTGGGAATCTAAGATGCAAAAAGAAAACAAGGCAGCTGGGGCCCCATAATCAGGCACCGTACCTGGCACCAAAAGAAAGCAGGTCCTATTTGCTAGTGAGTACAAGATCTGTCTATCAATATCCATTCATATCTGGTGCAAGAGTTTGAAGGCTTGTTTCCCAAGCATGCCAATAGAAATGAGTGGGACATTGATCGACCTGATTTTTTGTAAAATTAGGTGTGACCGATTACTTGAAAAAGAGTTGGACAGCACAGAATGCACATGACTAGGATGTTCTGATAGAAAGTGTATGTGCAGTCAGAACTTCAGAGTCTGGAGCCAGGCCCTAGTTTCTAAGAGGCTCAGCCTGGGCTCCAAGCACATGGTTGCGTATCCTATGCAATTTGAGACACCCAGAATGCAACATAAGAAGAGAGCTTGGATCTTCTCAACAAACTGATTGAATGCACTAATCCAAATGGGGATCCCATGAAGTAACTGAGCTACTCATTTTGCATTAAATACATGGATGGCAGGACTCAAGGAAGGATATGGTTCAGGGGTAGGTATGCTTCCACCCCCCAAAAAATTGATTGCAGAAAAATGTTCCCTGGCTGCTTTTAAATGCAGACAACTGGATTTTCAGCTAACTTGTTTCCTTTATGACAATTTGTATATCTCCTTAGAAAAGATGGGGGGGGGGGGAAACAATTCAGCTCCAGTTGTTTGCTTTTTGCTCACAGTGGCTCAAGGGTGGGGAGGACCAATTATAGCACCTTAAACCCAAATCTAGATAAAGTAATGAGACACTGGAGTGACCTCAGAGCCACCACTAAATCGCAGTAAAGTGATGCAGACAGCCAATGCTGAGACAAAACAATAGGAGAGTGGATGCTGCATGAAATGCAGACAGAAATTTGTGAGACAATGTAAGATCATTGGCACAATGGTGCAAAATACCAATGCAGATTGAACCTCTGCCTGCCTGTGTAAAAGTGTACACAGAGAGATCTGTGTGGTTTACAATGGACTAAATAGGGATGAATGGATTTCACCCATTCTGTTCCCTTATTGTTCTGAAATTTTGCTGTGCCCTTTAATCTGTTCCTCCGAATTCCTTTTTAAAAAAGAGCATTTCTAACCCAGATCATTGAAATATGTATATTCTTGCAGCCACTAGGTTCCTTCTGTTCTTTTCTATCTCCCCTCCTTTTGCACTACCCTTCACCTCCAATGCAAACAGTCTTGATATGACTGTGTGAGTAACTCCTGTGGTTTTACTGAAGTGTACATGTGCCATTGGGAACCTGTAAAACACACAAATCAAATCTGCATACAACCATACGGGTGATGTGGACGAGGGAAATGGATCAAATGAATAGAAGGAACTAAGCAATGTGGTACACCCTGCATGTAAAGTCCTCTGTACCAAATTTTGAGAGGGAAAAAAGAAGAATCCGTGGAAGATTCTGAATATGTTGGTTCCCTGTTTGGAGATGGGACCAAATGATTTGGGATCTTCAGAATCTGGGAAGCAGCGGATGATGAGCATTTATATCCCCCAGGCATTAACATTACTTCATATGGGATTCTCCAGTGCTCCACCTTTCTTGTTTTTAAAGGAATACCTCTGAGTGCCCTGTCTTCTGCTGCTTCCCACGGTGATGAAGTGGCTGTAGCAGGAGAGCCAGACACCTCTCTTTGTTTTGCCAATTAAGGACACAAGGGAGAGAAAAATGCTTTCAAGGGTCATGTACTTTTCGGAGAGCTGCACCAACTTCTGCTGTAAAATCTGGCCGTCCTTACATGACCGGGAACTCAACTGTGTAAGGGCAGTTTAACCTCATTTGACCTTTCAAAACCATCTTACTATAACTCGGGGAGAGCGCCTTTGGTCAGTGGTCCAGTGATTTCTGCAAATCAGGACCGAGGCCAATTATTTTGGAGACTGTGATCTCCCCCCTACCCTTTAACAGATAATTCAGGAAAGACACATCTAGTGGCTTAATTTCATTGTTCTTATAGCACTGTCACAGTAGCACTAACCCCCCCCCCCCCAAAAAAAAAATAAATGCGCAGGCTCTATAACTTTGCCAGAAGAGCTTGTCTGATCCAACAGATTTCACTCCACGAGACAGGTTTTGCTGTGTTTGTGCAGTGTTTTTTCCCCCTTTTAATCTCCCCCTGAGGAGTATTAATTCAAAGCAATCACAAGATGCCCAGCCCTTTCCTGCTGCTACTTGTTTCTCCTTCAAATTCCCTTACTTCCACCCACCAAACGTTTTGTATCTGGGTTGGCTCACTTGGGTTTATTGGAATCCAGGGGCTGCCTCTGAAACAAACAAGCAAGCAAAAAATTGAAAGCCATTTGATCTGGGGAAAATACATGGAAGAGAGCGTGTTTCACTGCTGGGGAGTTCTGTTTCGTTTTGCTGCCTTCCTTCTCTACCAAGCAAGCAGAGCAGAGCACTGTATAAATAGCCAAGCCTGTGTGCTACATCCAGTTGGAGGGACCCAAGCATTCTAGAAGGAAGCACGCAGAAAGGAAAGCATCCAGCCACTCACCAAAGTGAAAATGATGTCTATTTCAGACTTTTAGTCTCTTGAGCAATCGGGAGGGGAGTGAGCTTGAATGGATTACAATAATACTTGAGCAAGACTGCTGACATCTGTAAAGAACTGTCATCTACAGAGAAGGAGATAATGTCATTGTTTCCACAGAAGCTAAAAACTGAGGGGCTGATGCCCTGAGAAAGAGGAGAGCTAAAAAAGTCGATGGCTTAAACTTTTAAAAATCTTCTATACGTGGAATGGGTGAGTGTTAAGACTAATCTTGTTATCAGCATGGTTTTGGGGGGGAATCGCATGGTTCCGGTTTGAGCTGTACACTGTCTGAATGCCTTGATTGTACTTTAAATATATTTTTTTTGCCAGAGTTGTCCATCCCCCCCCCCCAACATCTCTTAGCTCTTTCTGTATCAAGTCCTCAGAAAGAACTGTGCAAACAAAGATGTTGCAAAATTGGATGTCACTGGACATGATTGGTTGGACATGTCAACCATTTTAGACTGAAATATTAGGGTAGATTTACTAGGGAGTAAGTCCCATGGAACTCAGTGGGACTGATCCCAAATATACCTACGTAGATTCAGAATGTCTGATTCTTAGAATGATTTCTTCTTCATATTTGTTATACGTCATCACCAAGATTTTGCTTTACTTCTGATTGTTACACTAGTTAGAATTCAAGGGACTGATATTTCAGATGCTGGTGAAGTGTTTGGAGTCTTGGGGTCAGCCTAAAGTTTCTTAATGGCCTTGTAATTATGTGTGTCTATGCATGTGTGTGTTTTCAACTTGAGCTATTGCATGGATTTTGCTAATACGTCAAGGCAAAATGCAAATAGTACCTTCTTGAAGATCTGGACTTGTTGACATTCATAAGATGGTTTGTACATGCCTTTAATTATGAGAAAGATGTTCAGTATTTTTTAAAAAACAGCCTCTGTAGATTTCAGTTACATTTTCATCACTTCTGAAGGAGTATATTTTAATGGAGTTGTAACATGTGGATCTTTAAAGATTGTCTTCGGAGTAATGGCTTGGCTATTAAGGAAGAGGCAGCAGAAGTATTAATGTTGTATTTATTTTTTTAAAAAAGGCAAAGAGAATACTTGTTTCTGGAAAGCAATTAATTTCAGTGTCGGCTTTCATTTTAGCATGCTGGCAGAAGGAAAAAGCTAAATAAAACCTAGCAATGTATGCATCTTTAATTAACAGCAGATAGAGCTATAATCCATGCCTTCTCTGCATATTAATTTAGCAGCCTAGCTTATGGAATAGTTCAAGCTAATTTATGACTGATACAGGAAAGGAGGTGAGATGACAGAATAGAAAGAGTCCGGCAAGCAAACAGTTGGATTAAGGGTCCATAAACTAACTGAATCACATGCCTGGATATGTCTGTGCATGTGTAACAACAGGAAAACAGATCTGTCTTACACTTTCTTTTTCAATTAGGAAAACAGTTCTGTGTAGTTAAGATAAAGGATGGGTTTGTTTGGGCTTTGTTGGTCTGATTATGGAGATCTGTTTGATTTTTGAACAGACAGATTGAGCTAGAATGTAGACCTAAAATATCTCTAGCTCCATTGAAGTTTTCAGATTGTGATCACATCTTAACTACCCATACTTTGAAGTGAGTTGTAGCCGTGCATCTGGAACTCACCTGCAAGCAAGTGCGTTTATAGGGTCACACAGACATGCAGCGTGGTCCTAATAATCTTTCCTTAGAATTGTCCCATTGTGTTCACTGCACTTGTTCTGTAAGTGTATTTAAACTTAGCTATCAATGGACTAGTATGTGATTTTAAAAAAAAATCATTAAAATACTAGTTTTATAAGAGAGCAGAGTTGTATGGAGGAGTGTCCCAAGACCCTTCAGTAAAAATAACTTTCTAAATTCCCTTTTCCACCCTGATGTCTTAATTTTCACCCAAAACATTTTAATAAACTTTTGAAGCCTAAACAAATTATCCAGCACTTCAAGATAAAACTGGACACAAAGCAGATGTCCAAATTATTAATAGCAAAGCTTTTGCAACCCACAGCTTTAATTTTTGGTTGCATTATTCCAAATATATAATTTCACTTTATTTTCCTGGAAGCTAACCCAGTGAAAGGACATCCCATCAGTTCTAAAATCTGCAATTTTTTGTGCACAGAAATGGAACTTTAAGTCATTTTCCAATTGTTTATATTAAGCAAATAACGGCTACTAACGCAAACCGGGAAGCTTAACCAAACTTTAATAAGACTAATTGAGAAGATAATTGTGTCAGCCTTCAGTAACTTGGTGCAATTTCCCCCCCCCCTTTGCCATTTAGGTTTATGAAGCAAAAATAATATGTGTACTTGTCTAGTAGCTACAACTGTTAATTTGCTTAGATAACTCAAGAGCTTTTTCTTTCAAAGTGTATATCTATTTAGGTTTAAAGTGATTTAAGACAGATAACCCTTGAGAGTCAGAGAATTCATGCACCGCTTGTCCTGTTTTATTACATGGCTATACAGGAAGATTATGATTTTCTTGATGAGCTTCAAGATCAAACAGAGAATGGGCAAATATATTTAGAGACAACTTGATTCTTTAATCTTTAATTCTGCAAATTCTTCCATATTATCAATGCATTGTTATGCTCCTCCTATGTATTTTTGTTGTTGTTGTTACAATTAGATCTACATTTTTGGAGAAAATTTGGCGCAAATGGAGATGGTAAAATTTGGCCCAACACTATGAGCCTGATATGGTCCTCTTGCATTTCTTGGCTTCCCTCAAGTACAGCTCCCCATGCATGTGAAGTCTATCAGTGGTGGAAGGATGGTTGCCAGTAGGGGACTCTTGAGCATGAAGCATGAGAAGAGAATGAGACGGTGTGGCCGGGGACTAGATCATCCCCTGTATTTTCAAAACCAATGGACATTTCAGAATGGACTGATTGGTTGAGAGGATGCATTGTCTTCCTGTGACTTGCTGTGTGAAATCCAAGAGAAGAACCCCCCAAAACTCTCGCTTCATGGGTGGTTGCTGCTTGAGAGCAACAGCCATTGCAATGCAAGGGTTGCACACTTCTCCATTCGTAATCCATATCTGCTAGTTCCTACACACGATCCCAGACCTGTGCCATGTTTGCAAGAGATCCACTTCCTTTGCCCACATTGTAGTAGGTGCATTTAGAGATGCTGTGAATTTCACCACAGACATGTTTGGCAGTTGAACTGATTGTGTTGATCAAATGTGAGCCAGTCACCCTGTCTGCTGGGCTCATGCCGAACGGTTGCAAAGCCTGCTGAACAGGTTTGCATTGGGCTCCCCCCCCCAAAAAACCCCCTGCATATGCACAAAAATGCTGCTGTCCCAAACTGATCAGCAGCCATTACTGCTGTAAGAAATTACTTAGATGAATCTTGAAGGGTAGGATCTCATTCAAAAGCAGCATTTATTTATGACTGATGTACATGATTTGTAGCAAAATAAAACAGAAGTCTGGTGGCACCTTCAGGACTAACAACATTTATTCCAGCATGTTTATTCCAATATGAAAGCTCATAGTGGAATAAATGTTGTTAGTCTTGGAGGTGCCACCAGACTTCCGTTTTATATGATTTGTGACTGATTTAATTGCCCATTTAAACAATTGCTTAATGAGCGGAACAGTCATGCATCAAAGATTGGTGGGAGGGGGAAGCTCAGCCTGGAGAGCGTATATGCACAAAAAGCCAGTTGCACTGTATCTCATGGTTAGGAATGCTTCACTCTTGAGCCAATAGGATAGTTGTGGTACAAGTAATAAATCAGTGAGCTTTGCTGAGTGGAATGGCAGGACAGGGACAGGATCCCACCTTGTGCTTAGATGTGCACAGGTACACTCCAGCGGCTTGGACCTTAATCTTTGCTGCTGTTTGTGCTGCGCCCCGTCCACTGTGGGGGGAGTTCTCTTCCATGAAGCGCTTTCCTCCAGCAGTAGGTTTATCTCTAGCTTATCTGGAGATCCTGCTCTTGACTGAGCTGAAGTGCCTAGCTGCAGAAGAAGGCACTCTGCGGTGGAGAATTGTCTTCACAGTGGATGTGGGTGCAGCGCAGGCCCATAGCCAGGATTATTTAATTGGGGAGGCCTTTAAATAAGTCAGGGGGCACCCTGCACACACCCCTGCACACACACACCCTGCATTATAAATAAAATTTAAAATTTGGAAGTCAGGGGGCCTTGGCGGTAAGTCAGGGGGCCAGGCCCTGAAAGGCCCCACTGTAGCGATGGGCCTGGTGCAGTGGAAGTGGCCTTAGGATCCTGGCCAGTTTTCTGTAGGAAGCCTGAACATGCATCTGTACAAGTGTATCAGTGTAAGCTCCACCACCTAGTTGGGAATGCTGCTTTTCATATACCCTATGGAGGTTTCATAGGTTCCTAGGAGCTCCCAGCAAACCTTCAGCCGTACACTGGGAATGCTACCAAATTTCACACCCCCTTCCTGTTTCTGTGCTGACCTGCATGGCCTAATCTTGTCAGATCTCAGAAGCTAAGTAGAGTCAATCCTTGGTTAGTACTTGGAAGGGCTGAGGAAGTCCAGGATTGCTATGCAGAAGCAGGCAATGGCAAACTATCTCTGATCATCGCCTACCGTGAAAACCCTGCATGCTTGCCATAAATCGTCTGTGACTTGATGGCACTTTCCACCACCACTTGTTTCTTCTTAATAATCTTCATTGTGGCTTTGATTCTCCCTTGTTTATGTGGAACCGGAAAACCTCGACTATGTGTTTGATCACATCCAATTTTCTGAATGAAAGGTGTGTTTTTGAATTTTGGGGTTGTGTGTTTGAATAGCGTCAAAATGATGTTGAAATGGCATTAAAAATAACATTAAAATGCCGAAAAGAAAAAGGGAACACCAGTAATGAAAATGGATGAAGCAAAAAGACACACAAGGGCAACATATGAAAAACACTTTCCTGAAAAATTGCATGGCCATTGTAACTCTCTCTTGCCTCAGATCCATCCACTGGCACATTTCTCCGTACAGACGGATTTCTGCCTACACTCTGTGGCTTTCTCTCACACCTCTCTCCCCCCCCCCCCAATGATGCTGCTGAGGGATATAAGAACATAAGAGAAGCCAATGTTGGTTCAGGCCATTGGCCCATCCAGTCGAACACTCTGTCATACAGTGGCCAAAAATACCAGGTGCCATCAAGAAGGTCCAGCAGTGGGGACAACACTAGAAACCCTCCCACTGTTGCCCCCCCAAGCACCAAGAATACAGAGCATCACTTGCCCCACACTGAGAGTTCCTATCTATACCTTGTGGCTAATAGCCACTGATGGTCCTCTGCTCCATGTTTATCCAATTCCCTCTTGAAGTTGTCCATGCTTGGAGCTGGCACCACCCCCTGTGGCAGTGAATTCCATATGTTAATCACTCTTTGGGTGAAGAAGTACTTCCTTTTATCCGTTCTAACCCGACTGCTCAGCAATTTCATTGAGTGCCCATGAGAAAGGGAGAAAAGTACTTCTTTCTCTACCTGCTCTGTCCCATGCATAATCTTATAAACCTTGATCATGTCACCCCTCAGCCATCGTTTCTCCAAGCTAATGAGCTCCAAGAGCTTTAACCTTTCTTCATAGGGAAAGTGTTCCAACCCTTTTATCATTTTAGTTGCCCTTTTTTGCTTTTTTTTCAATGCTATATCTTTTTTGAGGTGTGGCAACCAGAACTGTACACAGTACTCAAAATGAGATATATAAAATGAAGTATATAAAATGCTCCAAGCCTTTATTTATCATATTTTGAAAATAACCAGTTAACACAAATGGCAAGGCATAATCTCAGCCCCCCCCCCCCCCAACAAGTAACATCAACATATCTTAAGTAGAAGACATTCACAGGGGTGGATCAGCTCTTCAGTTTACCAGGAGAGTTCGCTTCAGGCTGGATGGCTGCTGGTGGCCAGGAGCTAGTCAAGCTGCGCTCCAGAGTTGCTGGTAATACTCTGGGGGCCCTTTTAGACACACAGAGTCACAGCATTTGAGGAGGCACCAGGCAAGCCTACGCCATTACTGTCATTGCTCACCCCTTGGGTTGTTTTAACATTCCAGTCCTTTCCTGCTTCTGGGTTATTGAATGGATGAATTCAGTTACAGTCCTAAAAAAAGAGTTTTCTACAGAGGAAACGAAAAGGAAAGTGATACTGAACTGGACCCTTTGTCTATCAGAGTCAGTATGGTCTATTCAGACTGGCAGCAGGGTCTCAGGCAGAGGTCTTTCACATCACCTACTGCCAGATCTTTTTTAACTGGGGATGCCAGGGATGGAACCTAATGGTTCAGGGAATCCCGTGGAACTTCTGTTGCTTGCAGATGTGCTTAAACCCCAGCATCACCTTTTTGCACTAACCCAGAAACATTTGCAGTAAGTTGGAACCCTTGCATAGAAAGTTGCTTGCAATAAATCCCCTTGGGGTATGTGTGAAGGCCAAGTTACCATTTGCCACAGGTCATTAGGTTAGATGTGGGCTGACACAAGTTATTAGCGATATATTGGATCTCTATAAGCTGGATCCCTGTGTTCCACCACACTCTATCATACCAAGGAACAGGCAACCAGAATGGGGGTTATGTGATGAGAAGGGCACTTCCTTTTCTACAACTGGAGTCAATGGGATCCTCCCAATCCAATAGTGCCCTTGAGTTCACCCGCTTATTTTCTCCCATGAGTGATTACCATTTGCTCCCAAGAAGAACAATGGAATACTGTAACCAGGGGTAAAAATAAACAGGAATCTTAAAGACATTAGTCTTTTATTCCAGCATAAACTTTCATGGCGGAGGCAGGCAATGGCAAACCACCTCTAAACATCTCTTGCTCTGAAAACCCTACGACATCTCCGTAAGTTGGTTGCAACTTGACGGAACTTATCTCCACCCGGACTTTCACGAACTAGAGCCAACTTCCTCAGATGCTAGTGTTGTGTGTCGTAACTAGGTGCAAGAATGAAGCTGCGCGATATCTCTAAAGCGGTGCTCTTTACATCTCTAAAGTTGTGCTCCTTTTTACTGTAACTTGTGTGTCATAACTAGGCAGACATTTGTATATGAGGTTAGGGGAGGAAAACGTTAAATAACAGGGTTAAAGGATCATAACATGCAGAAAGCACACGGTCATGTAATTGGTAGAGAAGGAGGCACAGTCTATAGCCCAGTCTCACTCAATCATGGAAGCTAAGCAGGCTCAATACTTGGATGGGAGACTCTGCAGAGGAAGGCGATGGTGAACCACCTTTGCCTCTTACTTGCCTTGAAAACTCTTTGCTGGGGTAGCCATAAGTTGGTGGCAGTTTGACAGCACATACATAACATAACATGTAATTGTGTTCAAATGTGTGGGGGAAACTACAGAAACCATTCACAATAGCAGTAAAATGTCCATTACAGAAATGGCACTGGAGTCCCTGGTTTTATCAAGATATTTAACACCTGTAATGACCAATAAATCACAAGTCCTTGTTCAGCCCTTGGTGGTGGTGGGGAGGGGGCACTATGTCAAACCTCTTAATAATCCTGGTTCTCCGGTTTCACTCTAGAGCAGTGTTCCCTCTAAGCTGAGTTAGTGTGCACTAGCTCAGTTTTCTAGCCTCCAGCTTACAGATTTTTGTTTTAGCTCAGGAAGGATGGCTCCAGAGCAAATTACTTTAAGCAGTAGCCAAATCGCTTGCTCACAGCTTTGAGCATAGAATCTTTGCTCACAAGACCCCACAGATTAGAGGGAGCATTGCTCTAGAGGCTCCTTGCGACCAAGAGGGTTTCTTTTGTGCCAACTGGAGAGAGAAGCTCTGACCTCCCCAGAGCTGTTGCAAGTATACAAATGGCCGCTTCCTACGCAGGGCTCTCACACCGTAATGGCAGGCACTTGGCCTTAATTAGATCCCATTCCATGAAAACCGATGGGTGCAGACAGAGGGATTTTATTTGTAGCCGTGACAGAGACATTGCCGTCAGATGGATCACGAAGGCTTCTTTGCTGAGTCCTAACAAGACTGGGGGGGGGGGGGAGAGAAATAAAGCCCTCATCCCATCATCTGAATACAAGCTTTCCCATTCTCAAGAGAGAAAAGGGGAGGAAGGGGAAATGTCGAGCAATTCAGTCAAACCTGCAGGGCAGCTGAGAGTGGATTGTGGGAGAATTAAATAGGCGTGCAGATGAGGAGCCGTGGGGAGGAAGGAGATGCTCTCATCTCCCCTCTGCATCTTCCCCTTCTCAGTGCTGTTTGGGCTGTGGCGGAGAAAGCATCCCTGTGGCTCCCCAGAGTTAGTTGCTCAGCAACCGGAATCAATTAATATGCTCTGCAGAAAGAGCAGGGGAAGCCCAAGCTGCAGGCAGTGAGAGACGGTAGGGCAACTCAAAGCTCCTTACCTTGGAAATTGCCCCCCTCTGTCTCTCAGTCTTTGTGGAGAAGGGTCCTGCAGATCATTTCCCTTTGAAATCCAGAGTTTGAACTCCACCCCACCTAGCAGAGTGATTCAGACAAATAGCCCATGGCCTTTCCTTCTCCGGACTGGAAGATTTTCCATCACACTAAATGTGTAGCCTGTATTGCTCCAATGCAAAAGAGAGAATTTGTAACACCTGACCTAATACAGGTTAGGAAAGGGAAAGAGGGAGAGTTGGGGAAAGTCACTGGCCGTGCCAAACCGAATTACGAAATCAGCAGCACCGAGTCAGTTCACTTAGCAGAAAGTTTGTCACAAGAGAATTTGCAGGTAGAAATCAGTGCTTGTCTCGCAACAGCGTGCAGGAAAAGGCTTTTTCTTGTTCTGTTTCCTTCTCGGATAGCCACTTCAGAGCTTTAGTAAGATCCTTCTTCTCTTTCTCTCTCTCTCCCTCTCTCTCTCCCTCTCTCCCCCCTTTCCCTTGGAGTCTTTCGGATGACAGCTCAGCTCTGGGGATGAAGAACTTCTCTAAGCTGATTGGAAATGGCATGGCAGGGCTGAAGCTTCACTGGAGGAAATATACCTCCCGACGAGGAAAATACCATGTACTGTAAAGCTCTGGCTTCTGGTGACAAATGCAAGTCTAGAGAAAACTTGTCCGCTTGGCTGGGAAGGATGGGTTGGACAATCTTCACCCATTCCAAAGGGCGTCTGGATGCCGTGCTGAGCTTAATCTCCACAGCGTGCTTGGTGATTTTCTCCTCCTGATGCACTGTATGGTAAGGCCTTTTCTCTCCCCCCACGGAGAATGCTGTTGCTGGTTCACCGGCTTTCATTTTCAAGCAGAAGCATGCAAAAGGATGCTGAGCCTTCCTCCAAATCCCATGCCCCAGATCCCCACCAATTGTCACTTACTGATTTCTTCTAAACATTGGTGGGGCTATCCCTTGCTATCTGTTTTGAGGGGGAATTTAAGATTATGGGTTTGATTCCGCCTGTTCCTTTTATATTGGTAAGTCGCTTTGGTTTTAGTGGTACTTATACACGACTTGCATGATGGAAGCCTGAAGTTCGGTTGTTTCGATCTATAGGCAGGCTAAGGTGGTTGTTAAAGATTTCTGTGTGTACTACCAGATACTTTACTTATCCTTAGTTATCTGTTATACAGATACTTTACTTATTTATCTGTTATACAGTTATAGTTATCTGTCATCTGTTATATAGTTCTGTGTTATACAGATGCTTTACTTAGTTATACGGATACTTTACTTATTCTTAGTTGTCTGTTCTACTGTGTCTGATTAAAGGAGCTTTGACTCTTGAACGCTTACACCCCAAAACTCTTGTTGGCCTCAAAGGCACTCCTGGACTCAAATCTAACTGTTTTACTGCAGTGGCTAGCCTCTGAAACTTTACTTATCCTGGGGATTTTTTGGATCCTGGCTCCTTTGGACTTCCAATATTTCAAACTTGGCTTCTACTGATACTTAGAAGAGAAAGAAAGTTTGGGGAGGGAGAAAGTGCATAACAGAGAGCCAGTTCCCGAGCCCTTTCCTCTGCATGGTCGTCTTTTGGTACAGGCAGGCCAGCAAGGGCACAGGGAAAGCATTGTGTGAGAAAATGGCACACAGATTTACCTTTGCAGCAATTTCCACAATTGAGGCAGCACCTTGGGACACCTCTGAGATGGTGGTGGGAATGCAGTTGCAAACATGGGATTGACACTGGGGCACGTGTGAAGAAAAATCCCCCCCCCCCCCAGTCCATGAACCATCCCTAAGTTTAGTCAATCTTTTCGGCAGCCCATCCAAATTACTGTTGTTTTGTATTTTAAAATGTTATTTTTAAAGTGTTTTAATTGTGTTATATTAAGTTGTGATGTAAACCACCCCGAGCCTGCTGGCGGGGAGGGTGGTATATAAATCAAATAAATAAATAAATAAAAACAAGTCTGTAGACCGAATGGAATTTTCTCTCCTTACGGCTGCAGTCCCGAGTAACTTCACTAAAGTCCCATTGTGTTCAAAGGAACTTCTGAATAGATGTGTTTGGGACTGAGGTGAAGGTTCACTTTAAGTCATAAACTGTATCATTCACAGTAGAAAAAGAGCGAGAGTCCAGTAGCACCTTAAAGACTAACACAATTTGTGGCAGGGTGTGAGCTTTCTTGAGTCACTGCTCACTGCTTCAGATCTTGAGAAGTGAGCAGTGACTCAGGAAAGCTCACACCCTGCCACAAATTTTGTTAGTCTTTAAGGTGCTACTGGACGCTCGCTCTTTTTCTACTGCTCAAGACAGACTCACCCGGCTACCCATCTTGATGTATAATTCATTGTATGTGACTACAGTGGGAGTCCAGCACTCCCAAATGTTTTTGAAAGTCATAACGTTTCTGAACTAATCAGACAAAATTACTGCTGGGATATTAATGTACAGAAGAACCATGAAGTGCAAACTGAATTATTTGGAGGGGGGATGCAAAGATTGATTGCATATTTGTAAATTTGTATAGTCTCAAGGGGAGCATTTCTTTTCTAGCTTAAAAAAAAAAGGATTTTCAAATTCAATTCTGACAATTGTTCAAAGAATGCAAAATAGCCACCTGGAAAATCAAATCATTGCTTTTTAACACTATATTAATGTTAGTACCAGTGAGGGATTGTAGTGTAAAGACAATTATGGTGCATGCTGCTAAAATCATTTGTTCCAAAAAGCAATCCATAAGGATCAAGGTCATATGTTTTGCTGAGAGAGCCAGGGAGTACTAGCGCTGATTTGAACGTGAAGGACGTGTACAGTGGAACAAGTCAAGGCTGACTGAGATCATTTTGCTAGGTGTCATCACAGAAAAGTCCCTGAAGTTATAAGAGCAGGCCTAGGTAAGTGACAAGCCAGAAAAGTCTATTCATTAGTGCAATCCCAAGTCCAAAAGGTAGCATTAAAACTAGGCAATCAATTTCTCAAGGACAACTGGACCAAGCAGAACAGAACTAAGACTTGGCACAGCAGACAGGAGCATTCAACAGACCAAAGAAGCAATAACAGTATGGGATGCAATTCACAAGAAGTCTTGAGACTAGTTTACATGTACCTTCCTTGATTTCCCAAAAGTATAATAATCATCACTTGATGACTTCCACCTGAATAGACTCCACTGAAAAATGTTCACATTTGAAGAGATGTGACATGAAGTTCCATCTGATAGCCCATTCACACATGCAACTCATCATTTGATGGCTGCAGATATCAAGGGACGGACATGAAAGTGTAGGTCAGCGCTAACCCGGAACATGTTGGTAGATATCGTTGCCAATATGTGAACATGGTGAGTAGATGCAATTGCAGGTGGGGCAGGTGTAGGATTGACCAAGACTGTTTGATACAAAGCAGTAGTTCTCCATTGTCTGTGCTCATATTATACACATCTGGTCAATGTACTGTTCATATAAGCTTACCGATCAGAGATTAGTTCAGTCATTAGCTTGGTGGGAGTTAGATAGATTATTATTCTTATTTTCTACCATGAACTGGATGGCCCAAGCTAGCCCGATCTCGTCAGATCTTGGAAGCTAAGCAGGGTCAGTCCTAGTTAGTAGTACTCAGATAGGACATCATCAAGGAAGTCCAGGGCTGCTACACAGAAGCAGACAATGGCAAATCACCTCTGAACATCTCTTGCCTATGGGATCTCCATAAGTTGGCTGCAACTTGATGGCACTTTTCCAGTCCACCACCACCATTCTGATTTTCTGCCTAACAGAAACACAAAGCAGCTAACAATACACTGAGAAAAAAATAACAACCAACAAGAAAGGAAGGGGAAGTTTCCAATTGCCCAGCATAAGATAAAAAAGAAAGGAGGTGTTGCTATTCCTAATTCCTGGTTCCTTCTAGGAAGTACAACCTTAATCAATCCTTTCCACATTACTATACTTATATCTAGAATATCTATCTTTCTATATATCTAGTCTGATGAATCCAGAAGCCTCATACTGCCTACCATTGAAAAGAGCCAATTTGCATATTTGTGCCTGCAGAGGGGTTGTGGCACAGTGGTATAACATCTGTTTTGCATACCAAAGGTCCCTGGTTCAATACCTGGGTCCCCAGTTAAAAGAAGGTAAGATGAAAGACCTCTGACTGAGATCCTAGAGAACCACTGCCAGACAATTCTGACGTTGGCAGTCCCAGTGGGCTGCCTCATTTGAAGATGGATTTATGTGTTCACACACTGGTTTCAACATTTTACTAAGTTGACTCAGACCATGAGATTTCTGACCCGAGCCCTGGATCACCTGACAAAAAACCTACACATTCCTGAAACAGTATCTGAAAACAGAGCCACATGCTGGGTGTTCATCACTTTCAAAAAGTGAATGATACCTTGAGCCTGCCTCTTGCGGATAAAAACATGTATCCACATGTTACAAGAAGCATGGAAGCTGGGTGGTGGCAGCAAATGACAGCATGCAGCTGTTGTTTCACCAATTTTGGGGACTTTTCTTTAAACATTTGGTGTCTGCCTATGTTAGAACGTTTCATATTTAGGCTGTGAATTGTTTATAACCCAGTACTAAGAGTAGGCCCTGGCTTAGTTCTGCCAGTTAGAAATGCTTAGAGTTCAGGTGGGGTAGCCGTTTCGGTCTGAACCAGCAGAACAAAGTTTGAGTCCAGTGGCACCTTGAAGACCAAGAAAGTTTTATTCAAAGTGTCAGCTTTCATGTGCAAAACACACTTCTTCATACAAATTGCAATAAAATCTCCTCAAGGGCTACTTACAGGAAAAGCTTGGGTTGCCAACCTCCAGGTGGGGCCTGGAGCTCTCCTGCTTTTAAAACTGATCTCCAGCTGATAAGAGACCAGCTCCCCCCGGAGAAAATGGCTGCTTTGAAGGGTAGACTCTATGGTATTTTACCATGCTGAGGCCCCCCCCTCCCCAAACCCTGCCTTCTCCTGGATCCACCCCCAAAGTCTCCAGGTATTTTCCAATCCAGACCAGGCAACCCGAAAAAAGAGGGTGGGGGCAGCCATTCGGAGGGGGCACTCAGAGCCAAGATGCACATGCATATACAGAGCGGAAACTGGGTCAATTGGAAATTTCAGCTCTGCATCTGGGCTCTGACTGGCCCCCCTGAATGGCTGCCCCCCCTTTTCTGTAAGTAACCCTGGAGAAGATTTTATTCCATTTCTCTGAAGAAGTGTGCTTTGCACACGAAAGCTTACACTTTGAATAAGACTTTCTTGCTCTTAAAAGGTGCCACCGGACTCAAACTTTGTTCATCGGGAGCAAAATGAATGCTAGGCATGTTAAATATGGATGCTGTCACTAACAATCCCCATTGGCGCTGATAAAAGAAAAAAAAATTCTGGACCATGAATAGTTCTGCAGGTAAGATTTAATGACCAGGCTCAAGAGACAGGAGCAAGCAAGGACATCTCTCTTGTGCCTACAGATTTCATAATGATTCTGTCAAAAGTTTGGTTGCTGGGGTGCATCGCTTTCCCACCTTTGCTGTGTTCTTGTGTTTAGAAGGGTTTTCCGCCATTTGGTAGATAAAAGCACAGGAAGCTGCCTTTTACAGAGTCAGACCATCAGCCTATCAAGGCCAGTATTGCCTACTCTGACTGGCAGCAGCTCTCCAGGAACTCACCTCCAACCTGATCCTTCCAACTGGGGATGCCAGGAACTGAACCTGGGACCTTCTGCGTGCAAAGCAAGTGCACTACCACAGAGCTATGGTCTCCACCCCACTGTAAAAAATTTACATTCATTTCCCATACTATCAGTTATCCTGGCTTCATGATCCCCGATTGGATGGATCACATGGCAGGCAATGACAACAACCCTCTTTAAAACAAAGAGTCGAAAAAAAGTAATGCCAAAGCAAGCTCCAAGAGGGCAGCTGACAGGAGCAAAGTACCGTGAAGTGATGTAAAAAGGAACATGGGAAAGAGTCTTTCCGAGAATATTTGAGCTGCCTGAAACTCCATTTTGGTTGATTATTTTGTGCATTAAAAAGGTTTGTCTACAATAGTTCATCTTAGCCTTATTAGGAATTTATTTGTGTTGGCACTTTTAAAAAAATCTATTTTCACCACCACATGCTGGGAAGGATAGTTAGCTGGAGTGCTGTTTGGCACTAATGCTGGACTGTAGGTTGATGTGATGACGATACACGGTGTGTGATGGCAACAGTCGTGCTTTTACAGATGGAGAGATCCACCCTTGCAGATCTTCCAACAACACTTCCTTTGGACAGATGTTCCTGAACTCTGGTTGTCTTGCTACACTGCTGCCACCACGTTTCCCCTCCCCCCAAAAGCATCTAAAATGGGTCATCAACACCTACTTCTAAAGACCAGAAGAAGAAGAAGAGAAGAAGAGATTGGATTTATATCCCGCCCTTCACTCACTTGGAGTCTCAGGGCGGCTTACAAACTCCTTTCCCTTCCCCTCCCCACAACAAACACCCTGTGAGGTGGGTGGGGCTGAGAGAACAGCTGGTACAGAGCTATGGCTTGTCCAAGGTCATCCAGCCAGGTGCAAGTGGAGGAGTGGGGAATCAAACCCAGTTCTCCCAGATTAGAGCCCACACACTTAACCACTACACCAAACTGGCTCTCAGTTTGAAGTAAATCACCAAAGCAGTTTGCAGCTTTGGTGTTCCCTCCGAAGGGAGGGGAACCAGAGGCCAACCCTCCATATTATTTGGCAGATGACAAAAGCCATCCTATTCAGTGATGTGCTTTGTTATGGTCCCCAGCCTACACTGTTGTGAGAGCTTGAGTGTTTTGTGTGCAGGTTCTACTGTGATGTTGTAAATGGTGGTTTCTGAGCTGGGTTATATTTTGCTTTGACTCCTGCCATGCCTTGGAGGAGAGATCATAGCTCTGTGGCAGAGAGCACATGCGCTGCAAGCAGAACATTTTGAGTTCAGTTCCCAGAAGCCTTGCAGAGATGCTGTTAGTCAGAGCAGACAATGTCAGGCTATATAAGCTAAGAGGACCTCCCTTTGGACTGTTAGTTTGGTGTGGTGGTTAAGGCATGGACTCTAATCTGGGAGAACCAGGTTTGATTCCCCACTCCTCCACATGCAGCTGTTTGACCTTGGGTCAAACACAAGTTCTCTCAGAGCTGTTCTCTCAAGAGCAGCTCTTGAAGAGCTCTCTCAGCCTCACCTATCTCACAGGGTGTCTGTCGTGGGGAGAGGAAGGGAAAGGAGATTGTAAACTGCTCTGAGACTCCAAGTGAAAGGCAGGGTATAAATCCAGTCCTCTCCTCCTCCTCCTCTTCCCCTTCGTCCTCTTCCTCTCCTTCTTCTTTTCCCTTCCCAGCTTCAATTCCAGCATCTCCAGTTAAGTAGCAGCCATTGGGACAGACTTTTCCCTGCCCAAGACCCTGGAGATCTGTCTACAGTCAGAGCTGGTTAGACGGACCAAGGACTTGACTCATTAGAAAGCCACTTCATATGTCCTTCATCTTAGCAGTGCCGTCCTGAGCAGCATTATACACCATTCCAAGTCCATTGAGGCCCTTGCTGTAGTAAAGTCAATGATTTAGTTCTCATTAGGGCTGCTCTGTCAGTGTTAGAGCCAGAGTGGTGTAGTGGTTAAGAGCGGCAGACTCTAATCTGGTGAACCGGTTCTTATTCCCCACTCCTCCTACACATGAAGCTTGCTGGGTGACCGTGGGCCAGTTACAGTTCTCTCAGAACTCTCCCAGCCCACCTGCCTCACAAGGTGCCTGTTGTGGGGAGAGGAAGGGAAAGGCAACTGTAAACCACTCTGAGACTCCTTCAGGAAGAAAAAACTGGAGAATAAAAACCTACTCTTCTTACTGTGCAATCCTAAACCTGTATACGCAAATAACCCCTCATAAATCTGTTTAGGATTGCAGTCCTCAGCAGTCTGGAAGTAAGTCTCATTTTATCTCAGGAGATGGTGGGCTCTCCTTCCTTAAACAGAGTCTAGATGGCCATCTGACAGCAATGCTGATTCTGTGAATTTAGGCAGATCCTGAGAGGGATTACAGGAAGGGTTGCATCAATGCTTCATTCTCATGGCCCTTTCTTACATGGCGAGGGAAATACAGATTGCCACTTTGGGGGTCAGGAAACAATTTTTCTCCTGGCTAGTTTGGCTGGAGATCCTGGAGGGTTTTTTTTGTCATTTTCCAGGCATGGAACAGTGGTCACTGGGGTGTATGGGGGGGAGGTATTTGTGCAGGGGGCTGGACAAAGAGATCCCTTCCAACTCTATGATTCTATTATTATATTCAAAGGAAAGTGTTCTTAGTATTGCATCCGCAAGGTTGGAACCAGATTAAATTTCCTGCCTGTTTCCGCTCTTTCCCTCTTCCTGCTGCAGATGCCCAATTTGCCTCTCATGCTGTTCCCGAGAGCCCCTGATTCCCCTGTCCCCCATTTTGGAGAGATCAGTGGGCTGCGGTGGGACAGGGAAGGCATGAACGTTCTGTTCCACTGATAGTGGAGTGAATTTTTTTAGTCTAGATCCAAGCCTTAAACTCCTGTTGCTAGGAAGAAAGATGGGTTGATAATGTTATAAGTAAGAATAAAATAAATCCAACATCATGGTCACAAACTATAGGGGAGAAAAAATATTTTCATTATTAGAAACGGTATCTGCTCCTCGTGGGCACTGGTGTGACTGATTGTGTTTGAGTAGTGTCATCAAGTTGCAGCGGACTTATGGCAACCCCATAGGTGGTCAGGAAGGACTTCAGGTGTCGAGGCACAGGGAAGTGTTGTATTTGTGCAGCAGAGGAGAGCCAGTGTTCCCTCTAAGCTGAGTTAGTGTGAGCTAGCTCACAGTTTTTTAGCTTCCGGCTCACACTTTTTTGTCTTAGCTCAGGAAGGATGGCTCCAGAGCAGACTAATTTATGCAGTAGTCAAATGGTTTGCTAACTAATGGCAGTAGCTCACAAAGTAGAATTTTTGCTCACAAGACTCCGCAGCTTAGAGGGAGCATTGGACAGGACTCGCAATAGTGGGTTTAAATTAAGGGCGGGAAGATACCAAATGGATCTTAGGAAACACTTTTTTGACAGTAAGAATTGTGCAACAGTGGAATCAGCTGCCCAGGGAGGTGGTGAGCTCCCCCTCGCTGGCAGTATTTATGAAGCAGCTGGACAAACACTGGTCAGGGATGCTCTAGGCCACTGATGGTGAACCTTTTAGAGACCGAGTGCCCAAACTGCAACCCAAAACCCACTTATTTATCGCAAAGTGCCAACATGGCAATTTAACCTGAATACTGAGGTTTTCGTTTTAGAAAAAAACAACTCATACATTAACATCTTTTGTCTTAAAAGAAAAACACAATAACAGAGCTTTCAATTATACAAACAACTTTTTATTGAAAGGTTAAAGTTTGCATTTGGCATGCTTTTGAACAATTAATGTGATTTTTGCTGTGCAATCTGGCGAACTCTGTGCTGGGGTGATGCCGTGCGTGCCCACAGAGAGGGCTCTGAATGCCACCTCTGGCACGTGTGCCATAGGTTTGCCACCACTGCTCTAGGCTGATCCTGCATTGAGTAGGGGGTTGGACTAGATGGCCTGTATTCACCCTTCCAACTCTGTGATTCTGTGATTCTATTATTTTTTTTTAATCTGTGACAACCCCATAGGGTTTTCAAGTCAAGAGATGAACAGAGATGGTTTGCCATTTCCTGCCTCTGCATAGTGACCCTGGAATTCCATACACATACTAATCCGGGCTGACCCTGCTTAGCTTCTGAGATCTGATGAGATTGGGCTAGCCTGGACCATTCAGGTCAGGACGACTACCATCCACCAAAATGACCATCTACTCAGTCTTCCACAGAAGAAAACTTTACCAGACTGCAGCTTATTCCTACCAAAGCGATACCTTTTTCCTTGTTCATGCACTCTAAGAGAACTTTAACTGCATCCTGAGAGAACACTTATTTTTGAAGCAATTCATGTTGCTTGGCCTTAGCGTTAAGGCAAACCTCTCCGTACAACAACGTGAGGGGAGGTTAACATGAATGAAAACAACTCATGTGAGTAAAAGGTTTGTCAAGTCGAGTTCTTTGATTGTCATGGCAGCAGAGTCATTAAGCTCGGGGCATAATTCCTGTTTCTCTACTAAACAAAGTCACTTTAATAACATTATTTTTTTTTGCCCACATAAATCTCTCTTTACCGTGTAATTACAACAAGCAAAGTAGGTCAATAATGGATATCCAAATATTTTAAGCTCTATTCTAAGCATTATTTAACAAGGGGATGTTTTCACATTGCAAAGTTTGCCATTAATACAGGTCCAGAGGCATAAGTAAATGCATTTTAAAAAGAGACGCTCATATTGGAATAGTTTGTTTCATATTTCATATTTCATTTAGCGACAGCAAAAAGACAACAAAGTAGGAGTACTGTGATTCTTTTAATCAATTTGCTTATTTAAGAAATTGCTGTGTGATGAATTTTTCGTTTTTCCACAGGTACCTTTGGTAGCCATGAGACTTTTTTTTGAAAGAACAACATTATTCTAGGGGGGGGGGGGGATAAGAATTGCATTTTGTCACAGACTCTTTCTGTCTCCTGGCGATGTGCTTGCCAAATGGGGGTGGCAGGGGGCAAAGTAGTTGCCATTTTAAAGCATTTTCACTCTCCTGATCCTCCGAACAGCAGTCCCACTTTGCAAAAAAGCACCCTCCTCCTATTTCCATTCCGCTTTAGTAAATAGCCTTCTCTGCATATTTGCATAGGTGACCGTGATCAAACATTTGATGAAATAGCCAGAGAAACTTCACTAGCAAAATTGATACGTGAGGTATTTTGTTTTCTTTTTAAAAATACAATCAGCCAGCAAGAAATGCCCTCCAAAAAGGCCAAGTTATTATTTCATGATGGAAGACTATCAGCCAAACCCTGTGTGTGTGGGGGGGGGGGGGGGGGGGGAGAGAGTTTAATGGAATGGAGAGGACTATATGGGTGGTTGCCAACTGGCCTGGAGAAAAATGTTCTGTTCCCTTCACAGAGGCTGGAAACCCTTTTAGAAGGAGGTTTTTAATGCCAGTCAGACTGCAAACTATTTGCCTACTTTACTGTGGTTTGCCTTTAGATAGGCTCCTGGTAGCCATTACTCTGAGACTAGCAACCACACAAGAATGAAAATACAGCAAATACAGTTATGGGAACAAATAAACAAAATAATCTGTCAAGCTGTACAGATAACACTAGCGAATTCAGTCTTCTTATACAGTTGTAATTGCAATTATAAACAATACACATAACAAATAGTTTTGCCACTGTTCATAACTGACATCTACACCAGTTGAATAGTGACCCAATAGTCCCCGAGAGCCTGATTCCTAGTTGTTTGGAATATACTTGGAGACTTCATGCCATTTTGAATCTTACCAGAGCTTGGCGGGTTCCATTACTGAGGAAAGTGGCCTGATGAAGCCCTAAGAAACGGCGAAGCAACCTAGGCATGCCGTTGCCACTCCTTCAGTTTGCGCTGCAGCTATTCTTGAGCCTGTGCCATCCACTGTGTGTTTTCTGTTTGAAATTCTTCTTTGTATCATGAGCCGGTGACTTTGTTGTTCAGTGGCACAGTTGAGTCCAACTCTTCGCGACCCCATGGACCACATCACGCCAGGCCCTCCGGTCTTCCGTCGTGCTCCAGAGTTTGCTTAATTTCATGTTTGTTTCATCGATAACACTGTCTAACCATCTCATCCTTTGTGGTCCCCTTCTTCTTTGACCTTCAATCTTTCCCAGCATCAGGATCTTCTCCACTGAGTGATCCCTTCTCATTTGGTGGCCAAAGTATTTGAGCTTCAGCTTCAGTATCTGTCCTTCTAGGGAACAGTCAGGGTTGATTTCTTTTAGGATTGACTGATTTGATCTCCTTGCAGTCCACGGAAGGGAAGCTAACACTTATAGAAGCCTGATGTAGAGTTTCCATCTCTTGTTCTGGTAGAAATAGTGGCATGGAAGAAGACCTATAGATTCAAAACGGGAGCTTTTCCAGAGAATCTCGTCCCCAACCATCAACTCAGTTTATGAACACCCATACAAAAACAACTGGACTGCAATCTTGTGGCTATATATTTATTTTGTTTTGTTGAAACAACACTGTAGAGTTCGGTCTAAGTTTCCTTTATTATACATAAAAAGTATTGGCAGCATATCAATCTCTGCACAGCTTCATTCTTGTACCTGATTTACACCTTACAGCTGTGTTCCATTTCATTGTAACCTTGATCTTGTAGTTTATGGCGACCCCCTAGGGTTTCAAGACAAGAGATGAACAGAAGTGGTTTGCCATTGCCTGCCCCTGTGTGCCAACCCTGGATCTCCTTGGTGGTCTTGCATCCAAGTACTAATCAGTGCTGACCATGGTTAGCCTAGGCCATCAGGGTAGGCTGTCCATCCAGGTCAGGGTGATCCAATACAGAGGCACCCGTATTTTCAGTGAAGAGGAGTGCAGATAATTCACACTTCCTCTGCACATGTCCTCTGCCCTATACTTCTTTGTAATGTCTAAAACAGAACTTTTATACCTTCCCCTGGACGTGGAGAGGCAGGTGTTCCTAAATCAATGCCACCTTATGTATTTCACTATAGAGGCAGAGTCATGGATTCCCCCTCTGGCATTACTGATCCATTTAGGGAAAAGGAATTATGAAACATGTAGGCAACCTTCTCACAAATGCTGACATCCTGCGTTATGCTCACATAATTCCAAGTTCCAGAAGTAGCACTGCATGGCATATATGTGATGTCTGAATTATTTGTGTGTAACAAACTTCTGGATGTTTGCAGGCTAGGAACAATTTACAAAAAGCTACTCTTTGAACTGTTTAAAGTTTTTGCTTGGGGGGGATGGGGAGAAGAGAGGAGAAGGAGATTGCTAAGACATGTTCTCCCCCAATACATTGGATGGCTTCTAGAGCACTCTGTTAAAATACCAGCAACAAAGGTAATGTTTTGAAAAGCACTATGGTGAGGTGCAGGGGTCCTTTCGTAAAAAAAGAGGTGCAGGAGCTCATTAGCATAACTCATTTGCATATGCCACACCCCCTGACGTCACCGGAAGTGTCAAAAGGCCACACATCCCTGACGTCATGGGCAGTGTGTCAGAAGGCAAGAAGGAAGGAAGGGAGGGAGGGAGGGAGGGAGGGAGGGAGGAACGGGGAAGAAGGGAAAGGAACAGGAAGGAAGGTAGGTAGGTAGGTGGTGGAGAGAGAGAGAGAAGAAAGAAAGAAAGAAAGAAAGAAAGAAAGAAAGAAAGAAAGAAAGAAAGGGAGGGGGGAAGGAAGAAAGGGGGGAAGGAAGAAAGGGGGGAAGGAAGAAAGAAAGGAACAGTAAGGTAGGTAGGTAGTTGGGGGGAGAGAGAGAGAAGGAAGGAAGGAAGGAAGGAGGGAGGAAGGGAGAGGGGAAGGAAGGGGAAAAGGAAGGAAAAGGAAGGTTGGTAGGTAGGTGGGGGAGAGAGAAGAAAGAAAGAAAGAAAGAAAGAAAGAAAGAAAGAAAGAAAGAAAGAAAGAAAGAAAGAAAGAAAGAAAGAGAAAGGGAGGTAGGTAGTTGGGGGGAGAGAGAGAGAGAGAAGAAAGGAAGGAAGGAAGGAAGGAAGGGAGAGAGGAAGGGACAGGAAGGTAGGTAGGTAGTTGGGGGGAGAGAGAGAGAAGGAAGGAAGGAAGGAAGGAAGGAAGGAAGGGGAGAGGGAGGGAGGAAGGGAGAGGGGAAGGAAGGGGGAAAGGAAGGAACAGGTAGGTATGTAGGTAGGTGGGGGGAGGGAGGGAGGGGGGAGGGGCGCTTCTCCCCCCACTAGGGCTGGCGTTTCCCTCCCCCCCCGCTTGGGCCTGAGTGGCGTTAAGCCACTCAGGCCCGGCTTCTCCCTCCCTTGGCCCCGGGGACGACAACTGGGGGAGGGAGGGGGCTCTCGGGCGGGGCCGGCGGCCAGCCGCAGCCCCGGGGAAGACAACTGGGCGAGGGAGGGCACTCTGGGCCAGGGCCGGCGGCCAGCTGTGGCCCTGGGGAAGACAACTGGGCGAGGGAGGGGACTCTGGGCCGGGGCCGGTGGCCAGCCGGAGCCCCGGGGAAGACGACCGGGGAAGAAGACTGCTGCTGCTGCTGCTGGGCGCGCTCGTCGCCGTCGCCGCCATTGTCGTTGCCGCCGCCCCCGCGGCCGTGCTGGCCTCTGCCCCGCTCGCCCCTGCCGGCTAAGACGGAGGGGGCTGCGAGGGAGGCGCCGCCGCCACCGAGGAGGAAGAGGACGAGGCCGACCCCGCGCCGCCGCCGCCTCCCGCCCCCGTTGAGCCCCGGGGAAGACGACTGGGCGAGGGAGGGGGCTCTCAGGCGGGGCCGGGTTCTCAGATGGGGCCAGCGACCAGCCGCGGCCCCGGGGACGGTGACTGGGGGAGGGAGGGGTTGAACGGGGGGGGCTTTCTGGCGGGGGGCGGGGCCCGCCCCCTCTCTCCCGGAGCGGCGCTCCGGCGCGCTCCGGCCCCAACGGAGCCCTGGTGAGGTGGGAGCCTTTGTCTCATGACTCCTGAGAAAATTGTGTATTCTTTGATGGAGCACGAATGGTAGGTAGCAGCAGAAGAGAGAACGGATACCGGAGTCTTATCAGAAAGAGAAAGGGCTTGGTCTTCTTGGTCTGGAAACTTTACCCACCTGGATATCATGACTTTTTAACATTCTTCATTCCATGCCTAAGATTTAAAGGGCACACCGAAAATTATAGATTCAGGTTGGGTAGCCATGTTCATCTGAAGCAAGAGAACAGAGTGTGAGTCCAGTGGCACCTTTAAAACCAACGAAGTTTCATTTTGGGAATAGGATTTCATGTACATGCACACTTCTTCAGAAAGCTTATACCCAAAATTAAACTTTGTGGCACTTAAAGGTGCCACTGGACTCAAACTTCGTTCTACCGAAAATTATAATTACCCTTTTAAAATATCTTCTATTATGTTATATATATATATTTGTTAATAACTTTGAACATACATTTAGTGTGTAAAAGCAACAGATGAATTTTAGAAATACAGAAAATGAAAAAAATAATGGTGGGAGGAAAGAAGGATGGGAGAGCACTGGGACATGAGATAGAATGGACAAAGATATTTTATAATGATTGAAAAATAAGGAAAATGTTTCAGAGGGTGGCCATGTTGGTCTGCAGTAGAACACTGAGATTCGAGTCCAGTAGCACCTTAGAGAACAACAAGATTTGGGCGGTGGAAGCTTTTGAGAGTCCAAGCTCCCTTCGTCAGGGTGCTTGGACTCTCAAAAGCTTGCACCCTGAACATATTTTTGGTCTCTAAGAGAAATGTTGAACTACTTAGCACTTCCATGACTCTTCCAGCATTCAAAGTGTTTCATATGCATCACCATGGCAAGCCTTACAATAGTTCTGTGATGAGGTCCTGAAATACTACCAAGGCTCATTTCGTAGCAGGAGCTCCTTTGCATATTAGGCCACACACCCCTGATGTAGCCAGTCCTCCAAGAGCTTACAGTAGCCCCTGTAAGAAGAGCTCTGTAAACTCTTGGAGGACTGGCTACATTAGGGGTGTGTGGCCTAATATGCAAAGGAGCTCCTGCTATGAAATGAGCCCTGATTATACCTAATTTGTAGATGGGGGACTGATTCAGGGCCGATTCACATATTACAAAGCTCCTGGGGCTGTCAGATATATTTCTGTCAAAAAAAATTGAGACTTCCATGCTTGGAATTTAATTCATAGGTGCAGGCAGGCCAAATTTAAATCAGGACCATGGTGTGGGAGTGACCTTAAGCATTCCCTCCATGCTGTTTTCCCACTAGGATTGCCAGGTCATACTGGCCTTCCAGTGGGGAGCTCCCAGGTCTGTGCCTGGATGTTCTGGCATGCATGCAAAGCACACATACCATGATGACATCATCCAGAAGTGACATCATCTTGTTGGGCACGTTGCACACTGACACTCTAGCATTTTGCCCAAAAGCTCTGTGGTAACCATAGAGTTTTTGGTCAGAATGCTAGCATGTTGTCACTTCCGGGTGATGTCATTGTGACAACAGTGTCGATGTGGGAGGGGGCTGTTCAGTGGTAGGGCTTCCCCTGCTGGCCAACTGGCTGGTTGCAGGTTGGATCCCCTGAAACTGGGGGAATCCCCGCCCTGACTGGGGTCTGGCAACCCTATTTCCCACCCTGAAATGACCCTGGGGAGCTGCTCTTTGCCACACTGAAGAAATCAGTTCATGTAAGCTTCCCTCGTGGGACAAACAGCAGCTTCCAAGGGCCATTTCTGGTAAGAGAACCCATATTAGGGGGAGGCTCCCTTCATCCTGAGCACCATGTTCCTGTTCCAAATTGGATCCTTGAACATTTGGGAATTCAGTTCTGAGGATGGAACTCCAGACGCACATTGGATCAAAAGTTCTGGTGGTGGTCACAAGGACTTTGTGACTCGTGATGTGGCCCTGAGTCCAAAGGAGAATGTCTTTTCTAAGGCCACCTAGTGACTTTGTGGCTGAAATTTGAACCAACTACCTCCTGGATCCTAGTGCTTTCTTTTTGCCACACTGCTATGCTAGCTTTCGTAGATTTTTTTTTTTAAAAAAAAATATGGGTTTTGGATCTACATAAGGATATAAGAGCCCTGCTGGATCACACTAGTTGTCCTTCTAGTCCAGCATCCTGTTTCATGTAATGGCCAACAAACAGGCCATAGAGATCAAGGCCATCCTCTGACGATGCTTCTTGGCACTGGTACTCAGAAGTCTACTGCATCTGAATTTGGAGACCTATCCTCCAGGAACCTTTTAAATCCCCTTTTAAAGCCATCCATGCTTGTGGCCCTCACTGTATCCACTGGCAATGAATTCCACAATTCAGTTACCTGCAGAGTGACGATGTAGCTGAAGCATGAGTATCAGGGGTACACATGTGTCTTCATAATTTATGCAGCTATGCATTCATTGTGTGTTTATGCAGATATTTGAGAATATTCATAAATAAATCCAAAAAGGTAATGGAAAACTATCCTGCTGAGGAATATCAAAGAAAAGCCATTTATTATGTGACATTTGCACAGAATATGAATAGTGTTATTTCTACACAAAACTAGGAAGATATGGCATGGGCAGGAAATGGATGCTTTTAATAAGGACGCGGTAACTCTTTGATTGGAAGTAATCCCTCAAATTTATATGAAGGAAGGAAAAATTGTTTGGAGGGTTGGTGGGAAGCGTTCCCAGAAATAAATCAGGAAATGAAGGAGATTCAGTTCATCATTCTTATGCTATCAATAAAACATTTTATCCACCGAAGGGACAGTTTTTATTAAGACACCAGTCTTTTTTGGAAATAATTCTATCACAATATGCCTGCGAAGATAAATAGTGGCGTTGAAGCATCTACCTATGCAAACAGCAAATGCTGTTCCATGCGAAGGAGCAGCAGACGATTTAAATGATGGAGAGCATTGTTTTCCATCCAGTTTAACTAGATATGAGATTATCAGGTGGAGACGATTCAATTAAATGCATTGTTCTCACCAGATATAACATCTTCCGAAAACACAAGCCAGATAGACAGTGTTTGGTAAACAGAAAGATGAAAACATAAATCAACTTGCTAGTTGAAGAGATTTCTTGCTAGTTTAGGGGATCAAAAATGCAAAGAAGGGGTGCCCCAAGCAGTTTGGTACATGCGATGATATCCCCAAGGAAAACATCCTTCTGCCTTTCTTGTTTGACATCTCTGTGTCATAACTTAGTCGGAGCTGCTTACTGGTTTAAGAGCTAAAGTAAAGTAGTGATCCCAAGTAGTGATCCCCAAACTTTTGAATCTGTGGCCCTTATGGAATTTTGAGACTAAGCAGTGGGTGCCACAATGAAACAGCTGATAAGGGGGGAGGAACTGATCACAAAATGGCTTCCATAGCAGTGGGTCCCAATCACCAAATACTCGGAGGTTCCACAAAGTTTTAGGGTGTTCCCAGACAAGCTTCCTCCTCGATAGAGGAAGCTGTTTCCAGATGGATATTTTCTGCAGACAGAAATGTAGACTGCATTACAACAGTCGAGTCTCAAAGTCATGGGTCCATACAGCCACATAGGCTAAGTCAAGGTAGGGTACCATCTTCTGGACTGAATGGAGATGGAAGAAAGCAATTTTCGAAAGCTGCATGAACTTGCTTCTCCACAATAGTGGACTATGTGGAAGAAAGGTCCTGCTCTGATCTGCAGACCCTGTTCCACCCTGCCCTCCAGTGTGATCCCAACACCTGGAGGGGCTTTTCTCTCTCTCTGTTCAACCACCACCACCTGATCTTTGTAGGAATTTCCCACTGGGAGAGTCAGGACTCTCAGCTTCCCTTCCAAGTTCTGAGGCCTGGCCTCTGTGTTTCCCGCTACCCAGGGACTGGTTACCACAGGGACAGCTTGCTGCCTTGTGAACAACTAGGGGAGTAGCCACTTGCCAACTGACTGCCCTCCCCTTCCTCCTGGTGCTGCTTTTAAAAATAGCGGGCACAAGACGGTGGAAATCTGTGTAGCACAGAGAACCCTACCAAGATCAAAAGTCATAAAGCATTTATTAAAAAGAAAGTATTCATAAGCATACTTTTAGCACAGCACCAGATTATTCACAAACATGCTTTTAGCACAGCACCTCTGTCCCTCCCTCTATACATGCCCTACCAGATGTTAAATATAAGGCAGGCTCCTTAGCTTAGAAAGTTACAGATTTCTACAGGAGTTCCATCACCTTCAAGCCTCCTTCAGGTGTGCTGGCCAGCACATGGCAACAGCTGCCTCCTCCAGACCTCAGCTAAGAGTTCTGTCTGCTTCAATGGAATCAGCACCAAAGAGCCCTTCCTCCTTGCTCCCAGGAGTTTTATCCTGTCTTTTTCTCCACTCACTTACCAGGTCAGGCTGGGTCAAAGAAACATTTCTTGGTCTCCAGGAGTTTCTTCCTGAAGTCCTTCTAGTACTCTATACCTCCCAATCTCTGTTCCCTGCTTGGGGGGGGGGGGTGATCATCTTGCTGATTTTGTGAACAGGCAGATCATGAGAGGGAGGGCAGGAAGGGTTGCATCAGTGCTTATTTCTTGAGGCCCTTTCTTACATGCCCAGGGAAATGCTGATTGCCACTTTGGGGTCAGGAAACAATATTTCTCCAGGCCAGTTTGGCTGGGGATCCTGGAGGTTTTTTGTCATCTTCTGGGCATGGAACAGGGGTCACTGGGTGTGTGTGGTGAGAAGGTTTTTGTGAATTTCCTGCATTGTGCAGGGGTTTGGACTAGATGACCCTGGAGGTCCCTTCCAACTCTATGACTCTATGATTCTATCTCATTGTCTCTAGCTAGACCTATTAGCATTTCTAAAAAGGTGGCTGAGGTGAGGTTGGAAAGCAATTGGACTAACTTTCCCTCCTCCTGCCTGTTCTCTTGCCAGAGAGAAAAACTTTTGAAACACAGAGGGAAGGTATTGTTCAGTTCAAATCTCCAAAGGGGAACCCCCCCCCCCCAGTTCCTTCACGAAGTATAACCTTTTTTTTGACTGAGGAATGCAGGATACCTCAATTAATGCACACATGAGGCACTGGTCCCAAAATAGGTCACCCTCTTTTCTGGCAATGAAGCCATAAACTCCTGAGATTTCAGGCTGAGAGGAGATGGTTTCTCTTCATGGAGACCAATGTTCAGAATGGAGATAGCCATTTGCACACCTAGCAGGAAGAAGCAAAATATATTGCTGTTTTGGGGTATCTTGAGCTAGGGCAATAAGGGCAGATGATGTATGCCTTGGTGTGACTGGGGAAAAGTGGAGGGCAGCTTATGTGGGAACTCAAACTCAGTTGCAGGATACATCAGGAGAAACTCTTCCAATGGGGGAAGGGGGAAGAGTTATAAAGGACTTTGTAAAAGCTTGCAGGCCAAGCAACTGGGGGATGAGAAATGGAGTGAAGTCAACCAGCCTCTGTTTCAGGATCTCAGTGGGTCTTGTGTCCATTCCTCTCAAGGGAATTTCAAGGTAACACCTGTGACTTGTACAACTCCATTATCCTCGTGGTTCCCCACCACCACCTAGTTCTGTCACAACTCTGTAATGTTCCAGTATAGACTTTCCAGGGCTCCTGTGCTCTAGTGAATAGTGATGTAGGTTAGTAAATAAAGATCTTTTTTCCTTCTAGAGATCTCCCTAAGGGTGCCTGGCTGCTTGTCCATACATAGACTAGGGATGCCATACTCCAGGTGAGGCCTGGAGTTCTCCCAGAATTACAACTGACCTCCAGACTACAGAGATCAGTTCCCCTGGAGGAAATGGCAGCTTTGGAGGATGGATCCCACCCCTCCCCAAACTCTGCCCTCCCCAGGCTACACCCCCGAATCTCCAGGAATTTACCAAGCCAGATTTGGCAACCCTCACATAGACCAAAGACTCCTGACTGTGTTAGAGACAGTTAGCAGGGAAGGGGTGAGTATAGGAGCTCAAATGCACACCCATAGCCTCTTCTGCACTTCAAACCATGGACAGCAGGAGAACAGGGCAGAGTATGAGCGGCAGCAACCTGCCCGAAGCAAAGAAGAAAGGGGATAGCTGGGGAAGTCAAGGCTCTCTCACACTCATGCAGATTCCCCACCACCTCTTGGGCAAGGAGAGTGGGGAGAGGGTGCAAAGGACCATCGTGACCCTTCGCCTCTCGACTGAGTCAGCAGGAGTCAGCGGAACTCTTTCAGACGTGGGAAGCACAATATCCAAGACTGAAGCTTTTCTTTTCACTTTCAGCTTGTTTACTCTTAGCCTTTAAGCACAGCAGTCAGGCAGAGGCTCAAGACCTTTACTGCATAACAAGCTGATGTTTCAATGATCTTCAGTGAGAATTTGGAATTCTTACTTGATTTGTAGCCCAGTAGGAGGGATGGGAACATTCTAGTGACCCTCATCTATATGATTCTCTATTTTAGACACCTACTTCAGCGTTATTGGAAAGTTTCCAGGCTGCTTGATAGACCTGACCGCATGAAGGTGGCTTAGAATGAATCTATCTGAGTCTATCAAGGTCAGTCCTGTCTACTCTGGCTGGCAATGGCTATCCAGGGGATTGGTTTGAGTTCTTCCACATCACCTAGTACCTGACTCTTTGGAATGGAGATGTCAGGAATTGAACTTGGGACTTTCTGCATGTAACACAGTTGCTCTACCAGAGAGCCATAGCCTTTCCCCTGTTTTGTGTGTAAAGATGGCACACAGTTCAGAATTAAGCAGAGTTATACCTTTCTATATCCATTGATGTCAGTGGGCTTAGAAGGATATAACTCTGTTGCCAGGCCTGTGCTGGCATGTGCCAGGAGATTTTTGAGGGGGTGTCAGGGAAGGTGGAGTTTTGGGGAAATGTCATTCCAGGTAGCACTCTAGAAATTCCCCCAATCTCCATAGTCTTTACCATACAGATTGGAGAATTCCTAGACCGGCATGGAGAATATGATACCACTTTTGGCTGCAGGGCTGGCATGGAAGATCTAATGTCACTTCTGGGTGGAAGGTCAGTGGACCTGATAGGAATCCTCCCTATCTCTGTGGTCTTTATTGCAGAGATTGTGGGAAATCCCTAGAGCATCACCATCATTGCCATTCCGCTCCCATGGTTTCTCTCACTCCTGAAATTATCAAGGGCGGGGAACTGAGACTGGAGGCTGGACATAGCCCACTGTCACCTTGCAAACGGTATGCCTATATGCAGCCAAAAGCACTCTTCCTATGTGTGTGAATCATCTGAGGCTGGCGCAGAGACACAAGCTTTCATAGGCGTCAACTTCAGGGGGACTGGGGAGCTGGAGCCCCCCCCCCCAAACTTTTCCAGGACATGCTGAGCCTCCCCCGAAGACAATGGCCTGTAATGTCTCTGGCCCATCCCCAGCCCCCCCCCCCCCGGGAAATTGGAAAGTCTACGCCCTTGCAAGCTGTGTATGTAGTGGATTCAGAAGTGCAGCATTTTACCATTTGGGCAACCTGTACAGCCCTCTTATCAGTCCACCTGACCTTAACTGGCTACTGGCTTGTCAGGCTCAGTCATTGTGGAGCCAATGCTCATGGCCACTGGTAGCTAGCAAGACACCTGGTCTGTGTGATTCTCTGTAGCCAAAACAGGACTGTGAATCTGGTTTTTTGTTTTTGTTTTTGCATTGATCTTCACTTCATGAGAAGATGGAGGGGGGAGAAATCTATACAGTGTGCATTTTTTCTAAACAACAAAACAAGGGAATTTGTTTAACATTCTCAGTCCTCCCCTGTTATGTAACTAGTAGTATAACACAGGGAATGCTTTGCCAGTGCCAGATCTGTTGAAATGCAGAATGCAAACAGAAAACTTTGGAAGAAAGGGAATTGTTATTGGTATTCAGCTGTTGACTGAGAAAAACAAAAACTGGGACCTTGACCTTTAATCAGTTTACGGTTACAAAGGAAGGAGGGAGGGGTGAAATATATGTGCAGTTCTAAGTCCCTTGGCAGAAGGGCAAGATAAAAATGGTGGTGGTGGTGGTGGAACCTTGCCCTTGGAATGCCCGCCCTCTCGCATCTTGTCTGGGGCCTACCTTCCTTTCCTTTTGACACCAGGCTATAACATTTCTCTTAGCCCAGGCTTTCAACAAAGCAGCTCCAACTTTTAAAGGTGTTTTATGGGCTGCTTCGAGACTGAAGACCATTTTATCAATATCATTTTAGACTACTCTGTTCATTTGGGGTCCTCATATACCCTAACTCGTTGATATTGACTCATTTTTTTATGTTTTATTGGCTTGATTTGTTGTATGGATTTGTTTTTATTGAAGTAATTTGTTCTTATGGACGCATTTTTTGTTGTCCTGGTTGGTTTTGCCTGATTGTTTTAGTTGTGCGGCACATCAAGCAGGTCTGGAGAGGCGGAATACAAATTTTCTAATAAACAGATGTATAGAATTTAGTTAGTGGATTATGATGTGATCGTAAATCAAAGAGCCTAGAAGGGTGTAACTCTGTTTAGTAGCATTGCCAGATGCCTGATAGGAGCAGGGGATCACCCCTGGCAATCCCCAACTCCTGCTAGAGCTAGAGCGGCGAGGGGACAAATGCAACAGAGACTATTTAGTAAATCAGTACTGAAATCCATGGAGAAACTCTGGTGAGCAACCAACAACCGTGATATAAATTAGCATTTGTTTCTTGGGTGACATTTCTACATTCCTTCCAAATAATGGTATAGTAAACTGGTGCAGATAGTTTATATTAAGACTGGAAGCATACACCCAAGTGTGCTGTGACACAGCTAACCACCACTATATAAAGCAATGCATATTGGCAGTGTACAATTTATGAAGTTTGGTAGAGTCAGTACTGAGTATGAAGATGCAAACCGCATCCTCCACGTGGTTCCTTGGCTGCTGTCTACAGCATATGTTGTTGGGGGAAACCTATCACGGTATGAAATATGATACTTCTTCCATATCATTTAACACTCTTAAAAAGTACCATCTATTTAGACGATATGATCAAATATTTAGAGCTGTGGTTCTCAAACTGGCTGGGGCCCCAAAAGTGGATAGCATCTCTCTTTCAGGTGTGTCGCCAGGCCAGGAAGGTGGAGGATGCTTGGAGAGGTTTGATGGCAAATTCAGGTTTGTCTCTGCATATAGGCTATGTGGCTGAAAAATACAGCCAGTTGCTCAATAATGTTACACATTCACAAATACTAAGCATGAACAATAAATTATAAACTCATTCAGTGTTGCTGATGTGAGTTTCCTGAGTTTTATGATGGGGGAAAGGAAGGCATGCAGCTTTGCAAGTGGATTCCAAAAACTACAAAAAGCCTGAGAACCACTGCCCGAGAGTAAAAACAAACCTACTACCCCTCTGCATATCACATCTAACGCAATCATGCCTGCTGTTTTCATTCACCTCCCATTGCCATTTGTTCAACCAAAGGTCTGGTGGAACATCTCTGCCTTACATGCCCTGCCAATCTTTAACAAATCAGGCTGGGCACGAATGTCACTTGGCAGAGAGTTCCACCAGGCTGTGGCATCACTTACTACCTGATCCTTATAACTAGAGATATAATGGATTGAACCTGGAACCATCTGCATGCCAAGTAGATGCTCTACCACTGAGCTATGATACCTCCTTAAGAAGATTGCATTAGTCCCTGTATCTAATCTGTTTAATCATGCAAGAAAAAATAGGTAAAAAGTGAAGATGGTAAAAGGTGGAAGAATTTCATCTTTCCACTTCGCTTCATTGACATGGTCAGGATATAATACAGCAAAAAGAGGATCAAAAGACACAAACCACGCAAATCTGTCATAAGTGCACAATTTGGTCATGCAGTAGTGAATCCTGTGGTGGTGGAAAGTGCGATCAAGTAGCAGCTGACTCAAGGTGGCTGCGTAGGGTTTTCAAGCCATGAGACAATTAGAGAGGTGGTTCACCATTGCCTGCCTCTGCATAGCAAACCTGGACTTCTTTGGTGGTCTCCCATCCAAGTACTAACCAGGACTGACTCTGCTTAGCTTCCAAGAACGTCATACTTTAATTCAATATTGTATGGAAAGTCTTCCTTTTCCCCATCTGTTCCTCCTGCCAATCGGTTTCATGAGGCAACACCTACTGTAACTTCCTAATACTCTGAAAAGGGATTGGAATTGTTCCCCTCTTGCTCACCGTTCATAATCTTGTGCACCTCTCCTCTGTACTCATAGCTAGATAAGTACTGCTTATTGCAAGTTAACGATTTAATTCTGGGAGAAAGGTAATAAGCACAGATGTTCTGAACACCTGTAATTGCTAGTTTAATTTAGGATGGTAATTTTCTCATATGAAGAGAAGATCATACAAAGCCCTTTTCACTTAAGTGTCATTCTGAGACTCTTTTTGGGGGGTAGAGGAAGTCAAAAGGATTCGGTGGCAGAAAGGAGAGCAGCCAGGGGGAGATGCCTCATCTTATGTCTCGGAATAAATTCTGCCACGCTGAAGGGATTTGCTATTTAAGGTCTGCATTTCCGCAGTCCCAGTGGTTTCCTGAGTAGCAGGACTTCAGTATCCATTTCCTTACCAGAAACCCATTGCAATCAACTTAGCATCAACTCTGAACAATGAGGGAGTAATTTCAGTGAGCAACAAACAGAGAGAGGGCTGAAATCTGGTCCGATTTTGGAAAAAGACAGTATATGGTACTGGGTAGTCTGTTTCCTGATTTCTCAGGCGATTGCTTGCATTTGAATATGCAAACGTTGTAACCCAGATGCCCATGCTTACTGGGTTATCAATTTAGAGTCCTTACCTTAGGTCTTAAAAACCATCAGTTTTTCCTTGTGTTTACAGATCTTTACTCCATTTGTCTCAACACAGCTCAAACACTGTGTTCACCTCCTCCGTTATACTCTCATAACAACTGGATTAGGCCACGTGAGAGTGACTGACCTAAGGTCATTCAGTGAACTCCCATGGTAGAATGGGGATTTGAGCCTGGGTCTCCCATACAGTAAGGGCAGAACTAGACATAATATCGTCACATGTTTTCCATAGGGACTGGCAGCCTTACTGTTGGGGAAACGAGGGGTGCAGGAACCTTTTTATGCACTCCCATTCCCACTGCATTTTGGGGAGGGAGAGATGCTGGCTTCCCCATTGCAGAGAGAGAGAGAGAGAGAGAGAGAGAGAGGCAGTTGTTCTAAACCCAAACTCAATTTGTTCCATTGCACAAAGTCAGAACACATTTTTGTAGCTGTTATGTATTGACCATGCGGTCGCCATGTGCTCTCTTCATTGCGACCGCATGGCCAGAGCACATGGCCAGAGCATGGCCAGAGCACATGGCCAGGAAACTACCTGAGCTTCAGCCAGGTAGAACAAAGGCCAGGTGGATTCAAACCGGCCACCAATCCTGTACCTAGGTTTCTCCCAGGGAACCTATGAAATGTAAATAGACTTCTAATAGCCTATCAGGCCAGTTGGGTGAGGTCAGGGGATTGTCCCTGACCAGCATAAAAGGAGGGCTTGGAGCCCTGGGTTGTATGCTTCATCCGGACCAGCAATAAAGATCTAGCTGTTTCACTATTCCATGGACTCCCGACTCCAATACTTATCAGTGGCGACGAAGGTGGGATCCCGATGAGCGACTCTCCAGCAGACCACAGCAGCACAGCGAGCTCCGTCCTGCCGGCCGCAGGCATCTCCGAGCTCCAGCGCTCCAACGCCTCGCCGCAAGCCGCTCTGAGCCCAATCCTCCGGCACTAGCCAGCGCCAAGCCTCAGCGCTCCCCGGCACCGCCGCAAGACACGAGGACATCGCTCAAACAGCCGCCGCCGCTCCTGCTCTGGTAAATATGGCAAACGCTCCGGGACCAATTACCCCTTTCAATACGTCTCGCCCCGAGACGTGGGAGTCCTGGCTCAAGACGCTGGGTTGTGCCTTTAAGGTCCGCGGAATCACAGATGCGGACCTGAAGAGTGCCTGGCTCTTGAGTTCCGGAGGGGTGGAGGTCATGCGGGTGGCCCAGAACCTACTAGCCCCGCAAGACCCCACCGAGGTGTCTTACGACGTGCTCACCAAGACCCTCGGCGATTACTTCGCCCCGAAGCCATCAAAACTGGCCAGGCGCTGGGAGTTCATACAGCGCCAGCAGCAGCCGGGGGAGTCAGCCGCCACTTTCCTGGCTGAACTCCGTCGACTAGCCGTGGGCTGCGAATTCCGCCACATGGATGACCATGTGGAGACCGCCTTCATGGGAGGGGTCCGGGAAGCCAAGCTCCGCCGGCGCCTCATTGCAATGCCGGAGCCAACCTTGGAGAAGATGCTCGAAACTGCGGCAGCCTTCGAGACAATGCAAAAGGACAAGGCAGCCACCAAAGTCCACCAGGCGGCTCCTCCCGAACCTGACTCAAGCGAAGAAGAGGACGTCCACCGGATGCAACCACGCTCGAAGAAGGGTGAGCCCGGCGTCCCCAGGCCCAAGGGCCGGCGCCCAGCATCTGTCTCTGTTCCCTCTCCTGCTTCCCTCAACAGGCAGGCCCCAACGTGCGCCAGCTGTGGGGACCCCCACGACAGACGGACATGCCGCTTCCGTGATGCCATCTGCCGCGCCTGCGGGAAAGCAGGACATCTCGCCCGGGCCTGCCGCCTGAGGAACAGCCATCGTGCCCCAGCAGCGAACTTCGAAGAAGTGGGTAGTGTCGTTCCCACGGCCACGGTAATGAACTTGCCTCAGCCCATCCCGGGCGCAATTTCCGTGTCTCTCCGAATAGAGGGAGTTCCTTGCTCCATGGAACTGGACTCAGGGTCAGCATATTCAATTGTGTCCGCAGCTACGTTCCGCCGCCTCTGCTCGAAGGGGGCACGCTGGCTGCGGCTGCCGGCTGGGTTGGTCCTCCGGGACTTCCAGAAAAACCCAGTGGCTATTAAGGGGCTAGCCAGGGTCCGGGTCCAGTACCATGCCTTTAATGGCCTGCTGGACCTTCTCGTGGTGGAGCGCAATCTAACCAGTCTCCTAGGTCGCGCCTGGTTCAAGCCGCTCGGAGTGCAGTGGACCGGAATACACCGCATGGGCTCTACTGACTTCTCATCCATCTGCGAGGAATTTCCCGCCGTTTTCGATGGCTCATTGGGCTGCTACAAAGGACCCCCGGTTTCCTTCGACCTGGACCCGGCAGTCCGGCCCATCCGCGTGGCCGTCCGCCGGCCACCACTCGCCTTCCAGCCCAAAGTGGAGGCAGAGTTGGAAAAGCTCGTGGCACAAGGGGTGCTCGAGCCGGTCTCCCACGCCAAGTGGGAGACTCCCATTGTGACCCCCCTCAAAGCTAACGGGGAAGTCCGCATCTGCGCGGATTACAAATGTACAATTAATAAGGCATTACAGGACCACGCGTACCCGGTACCGGTGGTCAGCCATGTTCTGGCCTCCCTCGCGGGTGCCAAAATATTTGGAAAATTAGACTTGGCCCAAGCCTATCAGCAGCTTCCCGTAGACGAAGCAACGGCCGAGGCACAAACGATTGTGACTCACAAGGGAGCGTTCAAGGTAAAACGCCTCCAATTTGGGGTCAGCGTAGCACCCGGAATCTTTCAAAATCTAATGGATTCTCTCCTAAAAGATGTTCCAGGAGTGAAGCCGTTCTTCGACGACGTCCTCATCGCCGCCCCGGACGCCAACACGTTCGCAGCTCGCCTCCGGATGGTGCTGCAAAGGTTCCAGGACGCGGGTCTCAAGGTTCGAAAAGACAAGTGCACCCTGGGAGTCTCCTCGGTGACCTTCTTGGGGTTCCAAGTCACCGCAGACGGCATTCACCCTACAAAGGAGAAGGTAGTGGCAATTACAGGTGCACCCCGCCCGTCCTCAAAGGCGGAACTCCAGGCATTCTTGGGACTTGTGAACTTCTACCACGCCTTCCTTCCGCACAAGGCGGCGGTCGCTGAACCCCTGCATCGTCTCCTGGACAAGGGAGCGGCTTGGGCCTGGGGTCCCAAGCATGATGCAGCCTTCCGGGCCGTCAAAGACTTATTAATTTCAAATGCGGTCTTAGCGCATTTCGATGAGAGGCTCCCTGTCATCCTGGCCTGCGACGCATCCCCCTACGGCGTTGGGGCGGTCTTGGGACACCGGCTACCCAACGGAAAGGAGGTACCAGTTGCCTACTACTCCAGGACCCTGTCGTCGGCAGAACGGAACTACGCCCAGATCGACAAGGAGGCCCTAGCAATCGTAGCTGGCGTCAGGAAATTTCACGACTATCTCTACGGACGGTCGTTCACCGTGGCCACAGATCACAAGCCGCTGCTGGGTCTCCTTGCCCCCCACAGGCAGACCCCTCACATGCTGTCCCCGCGGGTCCTGCGGTGGTCAATTTTTTTGTCAGGCTACTCCTACGAATTGGTACATCGCCCGGGGAAGGCGATGGGTCATGCAGACGCCCTCAGCCGTCTTCCCCTCCCGTCCTGCGACCCTGATCCGGCTCCCGCTTTCCACGTCGCGCTCCTAGAGGATCTACCGGAGCGCCCCGTACAGGTATCAGATGTGGCCCGTCGCACGCGGCGGGACCGCATCCTTTCCCGTGTCTCGGACTGGGTGGGAAGGGGGTGGCCGGAAAAACCGGGACCAGATTTTGCCGCTTTCACGGCACGCAGGCACGAACTATCGGCCCACAAGGGATGCCTGCTATGGGGATCTCGAGTGGTGATCCCCGGGCCCCTGCGGCCCCGAGTGCTAGAGGCCCTCCACGAGGCTCACCCGGGAATTGTGCGCATGAAAGCTCTGGCCCGGAGTTACGTATGGTGGCCAGGCCTGGACAAAGACATTGAGGGGCGGGTCCAGAAGTGTACCAAATGCCAGGAGTCACGGCCAGATCCGCCACACGCTCCTGTCCGATCCTGGGAATCTACTAACAAGCCCTGGTCCCGCCTGCACCTAGACTTCGCGGGACCGGTCCAGGGCCGGTTGTTTCTTATCGTTGTTGACAGCTACAGCAAGTGGCTTGAGGTAGTGCCGGTAGCTTCGACCTCCACCAATGCTGCCTTAAGAAGTCTCTGGCCGATCTTCGCGACACACGGAATGCCAGAAACTCTCGTGACCGACAACGGGACCGCCTTCACCTCCGGCGAGTTTCAACGGTTTGTGGAAGCCTGCGGTCTTCGCCACATCCGCTCCGCTCCGTTCCACCCCGCAACCAATGGCCAGGCCGAGCGCATGGTGAGGACAACGAAGGATGCGTTAAAGAAGATGGAGCATGGCGACTGGGAAGAGCAGCTGTACAAGTTCCTGTTCTGCCAACGGAACACACCCCACTCAGGGACCGGGCGCCGGCCAGCCGAACTTCTGATGGGAAGACGACTGGGAACCGTCTTGGACCGCCTACATCCCGACCGAGCAATCGAGGGGAACCCGACAACGGAGGACCGGCCAGCTGCCCGAGGATTTGCTCCCGAAGACCCCGTATATGCAAAGAACTTCGCGCGGGGTCCAACATGGCTCCCCGCGAGGATCGTCCGAGTCACAGGGCCTTATTCCTATGAGGTCCTTACGGAAGATGGCGTAGTCTGGAAACGGCACATTGACCAGATTCGACGCCGTACGAACCACGATGATACCCAGGCCCCCGAACTCCCTGCACCAACAGACCGTGACATCGACACGACTCCAGAAGCAGCGCCAGACCCTGATCCGGAGACTGCGGAGATGCCGCTCCTGCCCGCGGACGAAGCAGTCGCACCATCCACACCTGAACAACCCCCGAGCAGACAGGCCCCGCCAGCAGAACAACTACCCACACCGCAACCTGCCGACACTAGCAACACGCCCCGCCTTACAACCCCCCGGCGCTCTGGACGTGAGCGCAGACGCCCGGACTATCTCAAAGACTATGTGTGCAGAGGGGTTCTGGACTATGGGGGGAGGGGTGTTATGTATTGACCATGCGGTCGCCATGTGCTCTCTTCATTGCGACCGCATGGCCAGAGCACATGGCCAGAGCATGGCCAGAGCACATGGCCAGGAAACTACCTGAGCTTCAGCCAGGTAGAACAAAGGCCAGGTGGATTCAAACCGGCCACCAATCCTGTACCTAGGTTTCTCCCAGGGAACCTATGAAATGTAAATAGACTTCTAATAGCCTATCAGGCCAGTTGGGTGAGGTCAGGGGATTGTCCCTGACCAGCATAAAAGGAGGGCTTGGAGCCCTGGGTTGTATGCTTCATCCGGACCAGCAATAAAGATCTAGCTGTTTCACTATTCCATGGACTCCCGACTCCAATACTTATCAGTAGCATTTCAGTATTCACCATAGAATATTTCAACACAACCCCAATGCATAAATAGTGCACTTGAAGTTTTACAAAAGATATCCTTGGTTGCTCTGTCAAGACCCGTAACAGAAGGGTGGTTGGCCAAAACAACAAGGAACAAAACGAAATTCAGACATTAAATACCCTTTTCCAAACATGATGTAACTGTCAGTCAAGTCTGCGACAAGCATTTGACATACATCTGTGACGTGCACAGCAAAGCCCAGCCCTTTCTTTCTATCTCTGGCCTCAGGGAGGTCAAGGAAAGCTGGGTTAAGCTAGGCTGACTCAGAGAGTCCAGGCTGACTAAGAGAGTCCCAGAAAGCTAGTTTCAGATACTCTACCTGTTTAGAATTTGAGAGTGATTCCTGACTTCTGCAAAGTATAAACATTTCCACAAGGCAAAAGTCCTGTGAGGCAAAGTCATGTACAGGGTTATCGGTACCAGAAGGCCACAGCACTTAGCAGAGTCCTGAAGCCTCCTGGGGAAAAAAAACAACAGATTCAACTATAGAGGCTACTTGCTATAGAAATTAAAGTATTCATAGTTGTACCAGCGGTTTAGCAGAGGTTCAGCAGAGGACTGAGGCTCAAACCAGCCCTGATTCCACAACACTTACACCAGCTGCTGGACACTGTGGAGAATTCCCTCTAAAATTGATTCTGGTCAGAACTTTGGTGGGGAGAGACAGGGTGTCCCACCTCTCCCATGCTTTTTTCCCGACACCCCCCCACACACACCATGCTCCCAACCAGAACTGGCACCCTGCAGCTCTTTCAGAGTTCTCTGTGGGAAATGACAGCTGGCATATGGCTGCCAGTCCCTGTGGAGAACACACAACAAATATCATGTCTAGTTTGGCCCTAACCCAGCACACTAATCATCACACTATATTCTCATATTGGAGGGAAAAGTTCTGAGCAAGCGTTTCAGAACCTCGAGTACCTGGGGGGTGATTATTCCTGATTGAGAAGCTAATAACCGTAAACATCTTTCTCTGTTTTATCTTTTTTCCAGTCTCACATCCCCAGTTCTTTAACCACTTTACCCCAGGAAAGCAGTGGTGGAACAGCCCCACTGACTGACAGACTCCAATTCATCCTATCCTCTGAGGCATCTAGGCCCCAGTGGCCATCTGAGTCTCTGTCCAGCAACCCCCCCCCCCTCTCCTAACCTTCCTGGTCCTTGGAGGGATTTTCTCTCCCTCTTTTGGTACCATTGCCAACCACCGGCATTTGTAGGAGTTACCTACTGAGAGCAGTGTTCCCTCTAAGCTGAGTTAGTGTGAGCTAGCTCACAGTTTTTTTAGCCTCCAGCTGACACATTTTTGTCTTAGGAAGGATAGGTCCAGAGCAAACTAATTTATACTGCAGCCAAATCCCTCACTTACAACTTCAATGCCAGCAGCTCACAAAGTAGAATTTGTGCTCACAAGACTCTACAGCTTAGAGAGAGTATTGACTGAGGCTGTGGTCACACGGCCCTTTAAAGCGGGAGGAACTGCTGTTTCCTCCTGCATTTAAAGGGACTGACCAGACTGGCCATGGCTACTCCTGCACCGAAGCGGGCTCAATCGTGGGTTCCTCCCGTGTTTTCTGACCCCAGGAAAATCAAGTATTTTCCCAGAGGTCGCATAAGGAACCCGCGATTGAGCCGATCTGGACAGCCCTCTCTCGCAATGATTGCAAGAGAGGGCTGTCTGATTGTCCCTCCCATTCCCCCCCCCTTTTTTTGCACTTGGGCACTCAAGCACCCAAGAGCAAAAAGGAAAAAAAACCCAACCGCGCTACACTCCGGGCCCCAGGCCCCACCAGCCACCGCTGCCTGCCCCCCCCCCGCATGCTTCTCCCCAAACTTACCAGGTGGCAGCCGGCGGGACTCGGGGCCTGGAACAAAGCATGGGGTGAGCCAGCCAGCCAGGATGGGTCTGGATTCGCTGTCCCAGTGGCAGCGGTGGTGGCTGTGGCAGAGGGGGGGGGGGTGTAGAGAACTCTCCTGCGAGCCAAGCTGGAAGGGTGCCTTCCCCAGCCACTACTGCTGGGGTTGGGATGTCTAAACATCCCAACCTGAAAGAAAAAATCCCGGATAAAGTCCCAGCAGGACTTTATCCAGGATTAGGGTGCTGTGTGACCACGGCCTAAGAGGACCAGTATTCCCAGCTAACTTCACTGCACTGCTGTTCTAAGGCCCCATTTCATGCCTTTGTCTCTTGCTACTCAGTGACTGGTTATTGTGGAGGCTGCTTACTGCCTTTGTGCACCTTGGGGAAATAGCCAACTGACCACCCCTTTTCTGGTGCCCTTTCCCCATCCTATATTTGAACAGTGGAGGTCTGTGCAGTACAGGGAATAACTACCAGCATTCAAAATTATAAAGGACTTAATAAAAATGAAATGTCCGCACGCATATCTTAGCACAGCAGCAGATTGAGCAAGGAATCCAAAAGAAAGGTGTAAAATTGAGTTCTTCTTTCTCTCATTCTGTACATGGCCCTAGCTGATCTTATCCTAAGGCAGGCTCTTTAACTTAGAAGTTACAGTGTTCTAAAAGCTTCCCATTACCTTGGTGTCTTTACTCAGGTACCCAGCCCTTTGTTTCCTCCACATGGCAGGGGAGGCCTTCAACTGGAACTCAGGTACAACAGCACCTTGAATCAGCCAGAAAGAGAGAGAAAGAGAGAGAGAGAGAGAGAAACCCCCCCCCCCCCATGCCAAGGGATTATTATTATCTCTGTTTGCCTACCCATACCCCCATGTCTAGCCTGATCTCATCAGATCTTGCAAGCTAAGTAGGATTAGCCTTTGTTAGTACTTGGATGGGAGACCTCCAAGGAACTCCAAAGTTGCTACACACTAGACAATTTGGGGGGACATGGGGGGGCATGACATCACTTCTGACATCACAAAAATAATAAAATAGAAATAGAATTAGAAGAGACAGAGAAGAGACAGCTCCCTGGCATGGTTTGAGCAACCCCACTGCCAATCCCCTCCCTTCTTCAAGTGGCTGGAGCTTTTCTAAATCTTTTCAGTTATACACCCTCATTCTTGCAAAGATATGTAGACTTGCCTGGAAACTACTTCCATACATGAGGTTATTCGGGGCCCTTCCCCATTTTCCAGTCTTGAAACTGAGGCTTTAACCCCTGAAGACCAAGCCTGCTTTGTCCCCCACCACTGTCTCTCCTATGGGCCACCATTGCGATCCCACCACTCCTTTAGGAAGATCCAAAATGCTCCAGAGGCCACTGTGTCATATGCATTTTTAATCTTGTTTTAATATTTTTATTGTTCACTGCCTTGGAACCCTAAGTTAGATGGAAAGGCCACTTAGAAATGTTTGAACAACTCTGTACTGGAAGATCTGTACTGGCTACTCCTCTGCTTCTAGGCACAATTCAAAGTGCTGGTCCTTCTCTTCAAGGCTCTAAACAACTTGAGGCCAGGGTACCTGAAGGACCGTCTCTTCCCATATCATCCAGCCCACCAGTTAAAATCTATCTTTGAAACCCTGCTCTCTGTGCCCCCACCTTCAGAGGTGAGAGGTGGCGAGTAGAAACGGGGAATCTTCTGTGGTGGAAACTCCCCCTTGAGCCTCACCCAGTACCTCCTTTTCTGTCCTTTAGGTGCCAGGCCAAACAACATTTCTTTTTGCCTTTAATTAGGGATTTTATTTTTCTGGCTCTTTTCTGGTCTGTTTTCTGGATACTTTTATGCTGTTTTTCTGTCCCTGGAATTGTTTTAATGGCTTTTTGGTTTTTATGTTGACAGTTTATTATTTTTAATACACGTCACCTTGAGTGGAATGCTGGAGAAGCAGCGTAAAGTCTCCAAAATAAATAAAATGAATAAAAATTGAACTTCATGCTTTATTGCACAGACTTCACAATGTGTTGGCAGACCATTTTATGCCCTTGACAGGCTGTGTGCACATTCTTTTCCACCTGCATTTTTAGGACAAATGGTGGCATCCTCATGTTCCATTCTCTCTCCTGATTTTAGCAGAGTTTCATCTGAGATATTTGTCTTTTTGTGCGCTGACGACTTGAGCATCTGGATTTCCTGCTTTTATAAGCAATTGATTGGAGACTGTGGGATCAGCTCACTTGTGTATAAGTACAGGAGGATCGATACACTCCTGCTCTTTTTTGTACAAAAAAGTTTGATTTCCCAATCATGTTCCCATCCATTTAAGACAGTTCCATTAGGTGAATGAATGAGTGAAAAGTACAAACCAGACTTTCGAAAGAACAGCATCGCTATATTCCCCATGACATTTATACAGCAGGGGCTGGCAATGCTAATTGTCTCTCAAGTTTTTTTAAAAAAGTATTACCTGTTCCAAACAGGTCATGGCCTAATCCCGGCAGCTACCTCTAGAAGCTTGTCATCAAAAATGACTAAGTACTGCTTCTTCTGAAGGGGTGGCTAGCCACATTGCAACCATCAGGAGTCATTTCATAGAAAAAGAGGTGCAGGAGCTCATTAGCATATCTGTTAGCATAACTCATTAGAATATGTCACGCCCCCTGACATCACTGGAAGTGTGTCAGGAAGGGAAGCAAAAGGGGAGGCATCTTCAAAAGCCTCCCCTTCCCTTCCCCAGCTGGTCTGCCAAGGCGGGCAGGGGGGAAGCAAAGCGATAAGGGCCCCATAGAATACAATGGAAAGATTGTGCCACCGCTGCCGCGTGACTCTAGACAGAAGGGGTTTAAAGTTTAAACCCCTTCTCACTTCCCTTCCTCCACAGGCCCGCTGTGGGAGGGGCTTGCCGCCACTGCCATTTGTGCCCACTAGAGGTGTGTAAATTTAAAAAATTGGCCCGATTCAGATCGGGCCAAATAAGGCCACATCTGTTCCGGCTGCCGAATGACACGCGCATGTCAGTTTCAACAATGCAAGTGGATTTGGGAGTCACTTGGCAGGCCGAATGTCAGTTTCAGCCCCATTATACCCTATGGGCCATTGAAATCAATGGCAAAAACTCATAGGGTATATGAGGGCCTGGAGGAGAGGCGGTTTGAGGTAGAGGCTCCAAACTTACAGGGTAGCTGCTGGGGCCGCTACCCGAAATACCCACCAAGTTTCAAGAAGTTTGGACCACAGGGTCCAATTCTGTGGGCCCCCAAACAGGTTGCTCCATCCCCTCCATTGTTCTCTATGGTGGGAAAAAGTAACGTTTTTTCCCCACCATAGAGAACAATGGAGGGAATGGGGGCAACTTGTTTGGGGGCCTGTAGAAAAGCAGTATGTAGCTTCACATTTGAAGCATATGGTACAATCTGAAGGGATGCCCCCATAAGCTCCACCAACTACCACTAGGGTGTCACTTTATGGCTTCTAGTAGGAGGGCTCCCGTGGATCCTCCTTGGTCCCCACCACTGCTTGAATGAGAAGCTGGGAGAAATGGGGAGGGGAAAATGGCATTACATAATAGCTTAACATCATTTTAGCAAAAAAAAAAAGTGGTGTCACCATGACATGGCAGCATTCCAGGAATCGTCAGTATCTCTATGGTCAGCCATAGAGATCCATTCACTTCTGGTTTTCAGCTGTTCTTCAACTGTGATGCCATTTCTGCCTATCCCTGCTGCCAGATCCTTCTGCTGTGGGACCATAAAGGCCTAGCAACCCTGGAGGTGGGACATAACAAAAAGGCTTTCAACTCCTGCTTCTCTGTTTTTCCAAAGGAAACAATTATCCTTTTTGCCAAAAAGAAGATACATACAAACCTTAATTGTGATAGGTTTCTATTTTTGTGTGTACTTTGACACCGATACATATTCAAGGAAATTTAACAACTCCAGTTAAAATATTTATCTTCTTTCATCAACCCCTTTCATGATTCTAGACCTAAGGCTGAAGAATAAGCTTGAGGCCATTGTGTAAATTTTTCAACAGGCTTACAATTCCCAAGCACCCTTCAAATCTTATGATTGGGCTGGGGGGAAATGGAGGGAAAAACAAAAGCCAATCACAGAGGAGGTAGGCCCTGAATAGAGAGTCACTCTGTGAAGTTCTACAGTAGTGAGGACAATTTTGGAAGGAGCTGATCCCTTGCCCCACAGTGGGGTTAATCTGGCCTACAGGGTTGAGGTATTAACATTAGAATGGAAAATAATTAAGGCAGTTGTGTTGGAGAGGTCTGTTGTTTTTCAGCTGGCTTCTTTCTTGTGTGAATTTCCTTCTGGGCAATTGTAGTGTTCCTGTATTAATTCTGCTCCATTTTTATATGTTCTCCTATTATTTAAATGTTATAGTATTTGTTTAATACATTTTCTCATCTACTTTGCCAGCGTTCTTCCTGCCTATGATTGCCTGGTGGTAGCTGGAAGTCTCCTGGTATTACAACAGATCTCCAGGCAACAGAAAATGACTGGTTTGGAAGATGGACTCTGTGGCATTATACCTCACTGAAGTCCCTCCCCCCCCCCAAACCCTGCCCTCCTCAGGTTCCACCCCCAAAATCTCCAGGTGTTTTCCAACCCGGGGCTGGCAACCCTATTCATAACTCATATTTGTTCATATATCAGGGCACACCCTCACTGAAAAGGGAGTTGCCTGGGGGACAGGGAAGGTACTATGGACCCTCTCCAGTAAAGTCCTAGACCTTCAGTGGTATGACAGCTAGTTTAAGGCCCTTTCCTGCTCCAGGGCTGCAGAGGGCAGGAGGAAATAAAGGGGTGTGTGAGGAGAGTGATCCATGGAAGGGATGCCCCGTCTGTGGTAAACCCAGCATGACCCTACAGCTTTCTATGACAACCCCTCCCAACTCCCACTCCTAGGAAGGTTTTTGTCCCCTGCATAGGTAATTTTGTTTATCTTCTTATATGACCTCAATGCTTGTAACAGGTGTGTGCTGCTTAGATCAAATAATAAGAGCTTAAGTAAGTGTTCTGTGTATGTGGGTTTACAAGCTGAACTTTTCCCAGAGCATAGTAGGGGATTGATCATCAACAATGTATAAAACCAGCTTTTGAGTCTTAGTGCCAAAAAACAGACTGCCCATCTGTTCCTATATTAAAGGCAAATGTGTGTTTCTAGGCCCAGTCGTATATATAATCCTAGACATTAGACATCCACAGATAGTGTTCAAATGTTTTTCTGTTCTATTATTGATCACCGTACTCATTCACTATATCATTACTAAACCGTCCAGGTCATTTGAAGGACAGCTATCTAGAGCATTTCTGAGAAATCCACACTGCCCAGCTAAAAAGCCAAAGAAAAGACTATAAAGAAGAGTGGAAGTTTAAACCTTTCTGGGAATCATATTCTTTCCCTTGAGCCAGTACCTGAACGAGAGGCCTTCTTTTATGTTGCTTGACATGAGGCTCAAGTGAGTTTCCAGCATCACTCTGTTGCTGTGATGTCACTTCTGGCGTGATCCCACAAGTGACATCATTGCATCGGGCTGACACTCTAGGATTCCCCAAAAATGTACGATAAAACCATAGCAATTTCAATGGAACCCTAGCCTGTTGCCCCAGTGCGATGATGCCCATTGTGATAGCAGAGTGACGCTGTTTCCTCCCATTTTTTTCTTTTCCTTTTTCTTTTTATATATATTTTTATTGCTTTTCTATAAAACTACAACAGAAAAATGGAGGGGGGGAACTACAAACTATGGGAGAAAGAAAAGAAAAGACAATAAAAGAAGGCCACTAAAAGCCCAAGTGGCAGGGGTCATTTTCAACATTACATAGCTTGGTTGAGATTTCACTTACAATACATTTTAGTACGACAAAGCATAAGAGTTAGGTTTATATATATCATTTAGCAATACAGAAGGTTTTTTTTAAAGGCTGAAATAGGTATGTCAGGCAATTTATAGTTCCAAATGTATAACTGGATTCATGCTTCTTATTTTTTCGGTTTCTTCCTTGTAGGCTTATTTTTATCAAAGTCCCATCTGTCTTTAAGTAATTTAGGGGCAGCAGCTCCTAACTTGGATTCAGAGTCCTCCTCAGAGGAGCTGCTTGATGTGTCTCCATGTCTTCCCAAATCATAGTCGCTGTGATCTGATGACCTGTTGTCCTGTGCTGTTCCTTTCAGTTTGTCCGTTGTTTCACACTGTTCCAAGAAGGCTATGGCATTTGTAACAGAGTCCACTCTTTCTTTTTTGTCCTTACATTTAAAAGTGAGCCCTTCAGGAAACAGCCATTTGTAGGACGTGGAATTTTCTGTAGAAAGGTTGTCAGATTTTTATATTGCTTCCTCTTTTTCCTGATTTCAAATGGAATGTATTTTAATACTTTTATCTCTGTACCTTCGATTTTTAGGGTAGTCCCATTAGTTGCTTTAAGTACTTGATCTCTGCTTGATCTTTTGGAGAATCTCACAAAAACCTCTCCGGGCAGATTATTTTTCTTGATGTAATCTGATAAACCATATCCATATCCATTTTTTTCTGTCACTTTATGGAGCAGCAGCAGGGAATGGAGGCTGCTGATGGGAGATGGGACCTGAGTGAGAGACCTCACAGTCCTCGGCTCAAGAAACATGGTGGTGCAGCTATTCATTGACTTTGTGGACAAGGACTTCCCCACTTCTTCCTACTGCTGCAGCTCCCTGACAGTTTGTTTCCAGGCATTAGCAGATGTTCAGGAACAGCAAAGAGGGCAAAGTGAGGGGTCTGTAGTGGAAGGGGGGCAGTCAGCACAAATTATAACCCTCTGTTTTGCAAAACAGAAGTGACGTTCCATCAAAGGACCTGTGTGGTTGGATACATGCCACTGTCTGTAGAGATATGCCATATTCAAACACTGTCTCTCTGTGTGTGGGATTAATACAAAGAGTGGGGGAACTGAATCATAATGGCAAGCGCTACCCCTAATATATGCATAATCATTGGAGTGAATGTACAGTGTGTACATTCAGTGTGTACACGTGTATGTTCATAGGGAACTCTGAAAAAGTAGGATTCTCAGTTGCATAGGCTGCATACATACAAATAATGCATGCATGCTGGGTGGCATTTCCCACCACCTTCTTGCTTCTCCCCCATAAGTGTTCATTCAACTTTCTCATAATACTTTAAAAGGGGTATAAAATAGGGATATACCACAGCAACATGTTAATGCTGTTCTGTACATTTATTGCTCCATATCGTGTTTTGCTCCTTGTTAATGCTGGTCCAGCCAAAACAATTTCTACATTTAATTCTGGAATTGAAGCACACACATGTTGCTGTGGCTTTCAGTTCATTCAAGTAATTTGTATCTTTTGCCCATACTTACATTATTGAAGTATAAATATGCATTGATAATACACTGCAAGAAAAAAACCTGATGTCATTGTATGTATGCTTTATATTAAGATTCTTTTTTGTTGTGTACATATGCTCCTGTACATTGGGGAACATTTTAAAAAATCCATCTACTTAGCATAGGACATGGCCATTTACCCAAGAAGAAGAAGAAGAGATTGGATTTATGCCCCCCCAAAGAGTCTAAAAGTGGTTTACAATCTCCTTCCCTTCCTCTCCCCACAACTGACACCCTGTGTGAGGTAGGTGGGGTTGAGAGAGCTCTGAGAGAACTGCTCTTGAGAACTTGTGAGTTCTCACCTCTCAGAGAACTTTGACTGACCCAAGGTCACCCAGCAGCTGCATGTGGAGGGGTGGGGAATCAAACCCGGCTCTCCAGATTAGAGCCCACCACTCTTCACCACTACACCAAACTGGCTCAGCGAAACTTAATCTGATAACTGCACTCCCCAAATCTGAGAATCATCTTTAATAAGTAGTATTGACAAGAATGTACACTGGAGTTAAAAATCCTTCTTTTCCCCTTCCCCAACCCTACTGATAACATTCACACATGATGCTGTGCAAACAACAAAATGATCTTAGCATCACTTATGAAAAATGCCCTGTCAGCACACTTTGCTTAGTTGTCCAGAGTTCCTGTCCTCCCCAGTGTCCTTGACCCAGCCAGCTCAACCTGAGTAGCAAATCTCGCTCTTTGAAGAGCACTTTCAAAGGCAGGAAGCAACACTTTGGAAGATGAAGCAGCCTTGAGCTCTTTCTGACCTTTTTTTTTAGAAGGTTTCCTGCTCTAGGGACTGTGTCCAAATATAACCGTGGTAAAACCTTATCAGGCAGAGTATCCAAAACTCAATGAATACTGGAGGCTCTATGGAGTATCCATCAGTTTGGCCAATGAAAAGTTGCTCCTTTTCTCTGCAGTTCCTGCTTGCCAGAGACCAAAGCAGGACAGAAAATATGAACATGTTTACCACTAACAAGGATTGGTCTGTTACAGCTGCTTCTAAAAAACTATTCTTTCTACACAGCTGAGTTTGGCAGCCATGAAACTAGTTTGTTGCACATGTACTGGTTTTCTTGTGGATGCAAATGGTTCCCAGGTTTATGCAGCAAAGTACATGAATGGTTTCCTATCCCAGATGGTATGAAGTCTTTGTTAAATATTCAGTTAAGTCTTAGTGTTTTGAACACCCAGGCCTGCCTTATACAGAATCAGATCACTGGTCCATTGAGGTCAGTATTGTTTAACAGCAGGACCTCTGCCTGAGGTCCTTCATGTCACCTATGACCAGATCCCTTTAACTAGAGATGTCAGTGATAGAACCTGGGTGCCAATTAAATGCTGTGCCACTAAGCTGGGGTCCCTTCCTAATGTTTTCTTATATTTTGTACAACATCAAATTATGACAACAGCTAAAAATGTTTTCTTCCAGCTGCGTATACTGTGGAAATTATTTTTCTTCCCGGCTGACCTGGGCCCACTGATCTTTGTCACAGTAACCTCAAGACTGAGCTACTGTAACACGCTCTACATGAGATTGCCTTTGAAGACTACCTTTCCACGTCGCCAATAGATTGAAAATGCAGCTGCTCATCTTTTGCTTCACATACATCAGGGGTGGGCAAATGGCGGCCCGGGGGCCACATGCGGCCCGCCACAGAGTTTTTTGCGGCCCGCCAAGAAGATTTCAGGACTTCAAGAAAATTGAGCCTAAATTCAATTTGCTCTCTTATCCCATCACTGCTGATATTGATACAGCACCTGAGGAGCTGCAGCTTGAAATTATTGACATGCAGTCAGATCACACTGAAAGAAATGTTTAATGCTGTGACATTAGTTGACTTTTACAAATCTTTGTCTGCTGAAAAAATTTCCATGTATGAAGAATTTGCTGGGAAACTGTTCTCTATATTTGGGTCTACATATATTTGTGAGCAAAGTTTTTCTTGCATGAAGATCAACAAGAGTAAATATAGATGCTCTTTGACAGACATTAACTTGCAGGCTGTGATGAGAATCTCAACAAGCAATCTGATTTCAAAAAAATTGTAGAAAAGTGTGATAGGGTACATTTGTCTCATTAAACTGATTCTAAAATTAAATGTGCTTGCAGCTATAGATGATATGAAATTAGCACAATAAATAAATTGAATAAAACTACCACTATTTTATTTAATTTATATTTATTGATTTTTATGATACAATTTATACCTTTTCTGAAACGCAAAGTTAACTAATGAATGCAATCATTTCAAAAGGTGCGGCCCTCCGCTAACCTCCGCTCCCACAAAGCGGCCCCCGAGCCAAAACAATTGCCCACCCCTGACATACATCATGCCTCTGCATAAAGCTTTGCCCTGATTTGGTGTGTGTTTCTGGGTCCAATTCAAGGCACTGGTTTTAATCTTTATAAAGTCCTTTATTGCCCAGAACCCCACTCACACCTGAAGGACTGTCTCTTCCAGCAAGAAGTTGCTTTATCCTGAATCAGACATTTGGTCCATCAAGATCAGTATTTTCTACTCAGACTTACAGCGGTTCTCCAGGGTCTTAGGTAGATGTATTTTACATCACCTCCCACCTGGTTCTTTTAACTGGAGATGCCAGGCATTGAACCTGGGGCCTTCTGCACGCAAAGCAGAAGCCCTTCCACTGAGCCACAGCCCCTCCCCTCATGACCCTGTGTGCCCTCCAGGCCCATAGCTACAGTGGGGCATTTTGGGGCCCTCGCCCTTAATTAAAAGCCCCACCCCCACAAATAGCTATGCCAGAAACCTTGCATGTTTCCCAAAGGCTCCCGGGAATGCTTTTGAAATACTCACCATGACCTAGGTGGTATTCACAGCACTAGGCTAGCAGAAAGGGGGATTCTTGGAAATGTATTCAAGGTGCCACCCTTGAGTGCCCTTCTAAGCTTTCTTGCCCAGGGAAGGGGAACTCAAAAGGCATTTAAATGCCTTCTGAAGGCAATTAAATGCCCTCTGAGCTGTTTTTTCCCCTGGGAACTGACTTGCTCGCTACACTGTCCCTGAAAAGGAAGGACTAGAAAAGTCTCAGAGCCTCCTCCTTTAAAGACAGGCAATCAGATTAATTAAATTAACTGTAATTTATCTGCCCCCTTGAATATTTAAATATTTAAAAAAGAATCCTGGCTACAGGCCTTCCCCCTCCCCCGGTGCTCTTCTTATAATATGCCTACTTGCCATTCTCTTGTTTGAATCTTCCCATGTTTGATCTCAGGCATTTTCTGTGGCACTTGCAGTGCTATGGACTGGCCTGCTGGAGGTCGTGTGTTTTACCCCAAATCTCCTGGCCTAAGTAAAGGGTGTAAAGAGATGTTATTCCAGTGATACTTCAGTGATGTCAACTGAGATATTTTCTTGTTAAGAACTTAGAACTGCTAGCATATAAAACAGATATTGGTAGTTATTAACCTCTCATTATCTTGGGTTTTTAAGCTAGTTTTAATTTATTGTTATTTATTATGAATTCAGCATTTTATAAGCTGCCTCAGGACTCCTCAGGGAGACAGGTGGCTCAGAAGTTCTCAAAAGTAAGTTAAATCAGTACCACCAATTCTTTGTCTATGTTTAAACAGTGGGACTTTCCAGCATAAACAGGGGACAGTCCTTTTCGTCTTCCATCATTCTATTTGTGAGTGATTGCTTGAAAATTCTTACTCTAATAAAAATTAAATTAGATTTGAAATTAAGTTTAGAATTGAGTTTGTTGAAAGCCAGCTCAAAGCAGCGGGGGGGGGGGGGGACAAAGGCCAAGATAATCAGAAGAGACTTCGCTTGGTCACTGAGAAGTTCAGCTACCAGGTGAACAGTTGTAGGAAAGGCATTCCACAGATGAGGTACCACCCCCAAACGGTCCTTTCTTGGTTAGCCACCCAGCTTACTTCTGACCCACATCTTCTTGATTCTTATTTTTTAGGATCAAGAAGATGTGGGGGAAATCAGGGGGAGATGTGGGTCAAAATGCGGCCATGCAGGAAATAATGGGAAATTGAGCAGTACAACCAGGGGAAATGGGAGACCGAGGGCAGAACAACTGCTTTTGCAGAATTGGTCATGATCTCCATAACTCATATTGCTCTATTTTGGACTACTTGAAATCAATGGCACCCCTAGGCAAGGTGCACTGCGGTAATCCATTCTAGATATGACCAGAGCATGGATAACTGTGGCCAGATCCTGCAAAAAAGTAGGAGCAGTGTTGTTCGTTCTCAATGTGGCATGCAGTTATAATCCCAGTCACTTCATAGCTCTGCAAAAGTGTGCCTACAGGTCTCCACTGATGACGTGCATAGAACACACAAAAAGGAAGCAAGTGTAATTACAGCACCGGGCGAGTTTATGTGTCCCCAGAGAGGCTTTCACATAGCAAAAGGAATATAAATTTTGGACCCAGGGAATGAAAACTTCTCTTGTGAAAGTCAGTGGACAAACACATATTTAAACAGAGTGCTCTGCTTCAACCTAAATGTCAGCCCTGCTGCGATTTTAAATTAGAGTTTGTGGGCCCTTGCCCTGTTTTTTTTTATCCAACTCAGTAGTGTTGAACCTTTTTTTCAGATTTGCAGCTTTTTTTCTTTAGTACAGTTGCTGTACTTATCAAACCAGTTAACCCCTTAGCTCCTTTGCCAGCAGTTCTTTCTCACAATGGGACAAGTCTTAGGACATAACCCTAAGCACTGGGTGGCCAGTGCTGCTAGGCCTGGCCAGCAGGACTGTTTCCTTGTTTTGGAAGGCCCTGGGCAGATAGTGCCGAAGGGCCCCTTTCTGCCCACCACCAGACCCCTTCCCTCCCTCCCTCCCTCCGTTTTTGTTTTTTTTTGGTGTGTGTGTGTATGTATGTGTGTGTGCCTGGAAGTCATGGCTGACTTCTGGTGACCTCTAGTGTGGCTGGGACATTTCAGAGAGGTGGCTTGCTATTGCCTGCCTCTGAGTCCCTGCTCTGGAATTCCTTGGAAGTTTCCCAGCCAAGTACTCACCAGGGTCGGCCCTGCTTAGCTTCTGAGATCATCTGATGAGATCAGGCTTGCCTGGGTCATCTGGGTCAGGGCTCTTATGCCTCTCTTTCCACCCATCCACCTGTGTGTGTTCCCCCCTGACCTGTCCATCCTTCCCCTCCTCACAAGTACTCCAACCACCTGTGCTCACAGCCTCCTGCAGCACATTCATGTCCATTCCCCAACAGCACTGGCTGATGCATGCAGCTGCTGTGCCCACCAGAACTGCTGCTGTTGTTCACCACCTGCATGCACTTCCTCAACAAAGCTGGGGAGCTGGGAGCATGGATTGTGGAGTGCTTGTAAGCAAATGAGCAGGGGTAGGTGCATGGTCAGGCGTCAGGGGAGGTGAACAGGTGCGGAGGTCGGTGGCAGTGGTCCCCACCAGAAGCCCTTAGCTCTGGCAGCTACTCCTTCTCTATGGTTGCTAGCTCTGAGTTGGGAAATACTTGAAGATTTGGGGGAAGGAGCCCAAGGAGGGTGAGGTTTGAGGAGGAAAGGACTTCAGTGGCATATACCATCACAGAGTCCACCTTCTAACATGGTCATTTTCTGCCGGTGAACTGTTCCCTGTTGCATGGAGATCAATTGTAATCCCAGGAGATCTTCAGACATCACCTGGAGGTTGGCAACCCTATCCACCTCATGGTGTGCTGTCACCAGCCTTGGGGCCCAGTTGCCCTGTAGCCACTGGGTGGGGACAAGTGTGGTGAGTAGTGAGTTTCTGGCAGTTGCTGCTGGGTCTGTCTCTAGAGAGTCTTCCTCCATCAAGGGACATGGCGGAAGGGGGACAAGACTGTTTCATGGGCTATTTTGTCCACCCTATCCCTTGCCATGGCTTTGCTTTATAGAAACCAAGGCTCAAGAGGCTTGTGGTTGCCTGGAGAGCTCAGAGTTTAGGCCTTAAAGCTACAGCCATTTTTTTTCTGTAGTTGGTAGATCTTTAGTTGTCAGATTTTTCTGAAAACTTGGGGCTTCCTTCAAGTTCATGGAGAAATTCCCTCCTCTATCCCTAGCTACATTTTGCTGATACATAAATCCACTCTCTACAGCACTGGATATATGATTAATTACATAGCACCACTGGTGTGCATAATATTTTATCAAGTAGCATAAGAAAAAATGTGTAGATGTGCTCTGAGGAGCTTGCATTCCAAATGTTGGCAATGCAAGGAGAAGGGAAAGAAAGGGAACAATGAATGCAGGAAAATACAATTATACATAGTCTGTAGCTCATATAGAGACCTGCTTGTCCTGATGCTTCCAGTTTCTTTGTGGGAAAGTTAGTGGCTCTTTAATGAGGTACTAACTTTCTGAAATTGTGTTCCATAGAGTCAGGAAAGAAAGATTTTTTTCTCTTTTTCCTCCATTTTTTCCATTATCACTCCTAATTATGAGCAAGAACATCAGTGTACTGTATCAAGTAACTATCCTTACATGTAAATGTTTTGCATGCACTGTTTGTGCAATTTCAAAGCCTGTGTGCATGTGTATGTCTTGGTTCTGAACTAGTGCTTTTACACAATGGTCACATGGCTAAGGCAAAACAAGCTGAAATTGAATCTTGACAGGACAGGTGGTCAGGAGTAGGGATGGGCATGAATGTGGTTTGTGACAGTTCGTGGCATCTCCAGTTCATGAACCACAAACTTTCACAAACTTCTAGGGGCTAAATGTACTGGTTCAGTTCATGATGTTTGTGTCACAGTAGAATGCTCCCCCAGCATGCTAGAGGCACAAAACTTGCCAGAACCCTCTGGGTGTCTCTCCTCTACCTGACCTCCAAGTTTGGTGAGGGTTGAATTTACAAGGTTTGAGTTACAGCCCCCCAAAGAAGGTGACCGTATAGTTTCCAATGGAGGAAAAAACCCAGCAAAAATAGAAGCCCAGCAGAACAGAATTAAGGTCCCAGAGACTCTCTGCAGTAGAAACTGCAGAGGGAGCATTTTTGCAAGCCCAGCAGAACCAGTACCACTGTGGCACTGAAAGCCCAACAGGACTAAGGCTGAGTCAGGGAATTTTTGCAGTAGAAACTGGAAGTGGTATGTGTGGGGGGGATTTTGGTAAGCCCAGCAGAATCAGTGCAATTACAGAGTGCCCAGCAGAACCCAGTGCCACTGTGGTAAAGCCAGCTCATTAGGACTGATGTGAAGCCAGAATCATTCTCCAAGCAAGGGGTGTGTGTGCAAGCCTAGCAGAACCAGTGCAATGTACTAGTGTCCAACAGATCCCAGTGCCACTGTGGCAATGCCAACTCAGTAGGACTGATGTGAAGTACAGAGTCACAATCCAGGCAAAGGGGGGAGATGCAAGCCCAGCAGAATCAGTTCAGTGTACAGAATGCCCAGCAGAACCCAGTGCCACTGGCATTGCAAGCTTAAAAGAACTGATTTCAAAGCACAGAGTCACAAATCCAAGCAAGGGGAGGGGCGGGATTCTGCAAGCTCTGTGCAAGAAAATGAGAAGTGAACACAAATGAATACCACAAAGAGAGACTGATATGACTAGTTTGGAACTGACAAGCGTGTTTCCAAGGTTGACAAGAGTACTTCCATGAGTGTTTCCAATCCCCCCCCCAATTGCTTTGAAGTTTGGTATGAGTCAAGACTGTCTGGAAATGTATCCATTCAAGAACCAGCATGAACCGCTTGAAAGTTCATGGAAAGTTTGTGTCAGTTGACCAGCTGGGCAAAATTCATCACAAACTGGGCAAAATTCATCACATACTTTAATTTGTGATCTGGTTCATGCCCATCCCTAGTCAGAAAGGCATTCAGTTCTAGAGGCACTGGCAACTTGCCCTGGACAGAGTGAAGTTGACTTTTTCATGCCAGGTTAATAGCTCAGGGTGCTTATGGACCCAATCTTAGTATCTGAAAGTCAAGTTGATGCAATGGCCAAGAGCGCCTTCTATCAGCTGCATCTTGTTTACCAATCCTGTTGTTTCTTAGACTCAGTCAATCTGGTCATGTTTCTGTAATGGCACAGTTGGATTAATGGAGCATGCTTTGTGTTGGGCTACCTTTGAAGACAATCTGCAGGTGGCCCAGAATGTGGCAGTTATTAACAGAGACTAACTGATGGGGACATATTTTGAAACAGCTGCACTAGGAGCTGGTTTGTTTCTGGGTTCAATTCAAGGTGCTAGTTATGACCATTTAGGTCCTTCACAGCTTACGACTAACATATCCAGGGCTCATTTCGTAGCAGGAGCTCCTTTGCATATTAGGCCACACACCCCTAATGTAGCCAATCCTCCAAGAGCTTACAGAGCTCTTCTTACAGGGGCTACTGTAAGCTCTTGGAGGATTGGCTACATCAGGGGTGTGTGGCCTAATATGCAAAGGAGCTCCTGCTACGAAATGAGTCCTGGACATATCTGAAAGACTGAAAGGTGAAAACCAGTCCGCTTTCTTGATTCACCACAGCCAAACTCAAGCCCAGGCCAGTAAGGCTGTTTCTAAACTGATACCTAGATGGTATATTTTCCAGCTCAAAATCCCTTGAGAAGATGGAAGTTGAAAATGTGAGTCAACAAAGTAGTGAGAGCAGACCTAGGGGATGTAACTCTACCTAGACACAAAAGTGATGGCAATTTATTTAGTGTTCAGTCTGAAATAACTATCCTGGAACTCTTAGTCCTTCTGCATTCAGACCTTTGGAGACTCTGCATTGCCCTGAAGAGTTTGAAGATATGAAACATCTTATCCAAGAAGCAGACAAGTACTAGCAAAGTGAGAAATGAATTTTGAACTGTAGTTGCAATGGAAATACAGGTCTTAGAATCCAAGTTATTATTGCCTTGACACCAGTGAGTCTTTCCCTTCCATTTTTCTTCCCTGTTACCTCAGGGTCCTCTTTGATACCTCTTTAATTCCCCTCTTCTGAGGCAGAAAGACTATAGCAGCTTGAGGAAACATTTGTGCCCCTTCCATCTTTCCCTTTATTCAAAAGGTGAACCTGTCTGACAGACTTTTAGACTCTTCAGACATCCACTCCTGTAGCTGAACTTTTCCTTTACTGAACAGCAACTGCTGCTGAACTCAAAACAAAACTCCCTCTCCCCATCAGCACACAGCTGATTTTATATTTCCCTCAGCTGGAACTGGCCAATCAGAGAAAAGGAGCACCCTGTCACTCAAGCTCAACATTCTAGAGCAGAGTTAACTATTCATGTCCCTTCTATGATTTTGCTGCATTAGGAAAACAGTGTTTTAATGTAGTCTGTCACAGCATGAAACCTGGCAGGGCTTGGCAAAGAGCATCTTAGCTGACAGGAAGGATATAGTTTGTTTGTCAACAAAAGGAAGGTGAACCATTTTGCTGAAAATAGTTTGTTTGTCAACAAAAGGAAGGTGAACCACTGAAAATATTCTGCCTGATGGGAGGGAAGGCAGCATGGTATAGCCCAGTCTCATCAGATGTCAGAAGCTAAGCAGCATTGGTATTTGGATGGGAGGCCACCGAGGAAGATTCCACAGAGGAAGGCAATGGCAGACCACTTCTGCTTCTCCCTTGCCCTGAAGGCCCCTTCCAGGGGTTGCCATAAGTCAGTTATGAGAGCCAGTTTGGTGCAGTGGTTAAGTGCGCGGACTCTAATCTGGGAGAACCAGGTTTGATTCCCCACTCCTTAACTTGTACCTGCTGGATGACCTTGGGCAAGCCATAGCTCTGTACCAGTTGTTCTCTCAAGGACAGTTGTCCCAGAGCTCTCTCAGCCCCACCTACCTCACAGGGTGCCTGTTGTGGGGAGGGGAAGGGAAAGGAGATTGTAAGCCGCTCTGAGACTCCAAGTGAGTGAAGGGTGGGATATAAATCCAATCTCTTCTTCTTCTTCTTCTTACTTGATGCAGCAAAACAACAACAACATATATTCTGCCAGAGTCCTGACTTTCCAGCTAGAAGCCTAGGCCAACTACATGCTCTGGAACAGTACTCAGCCCCCTGGCAGCTGGGGAGGAGTCAGCAAGTTTGGTTAGCTGGGTGGGGCATTTGCTCATCACTGCCCCCTTTGTACAAAGAGGTGGGGGACAGTATCACAACACCACATTTGAAGGTTCATGGAAATGAGCCATGACTGAAACACAGTGTGCTGTTCTGGTCTCTTCTTCGTGTCTCAAGAGCTACAGATCAACCATTAGTGTTTAGTGACCTTCTGCCTGAGAGTAGAAAGCCCCTGGCTGGCTCAAACTTGTGTAGCTTGCATTGAGTTGCAGATAATCTAAGATGACACTGACCTTGGCAGTCTCCTGAGAGTAATGTTTTCAGTAGGATGAGCTCTTGTTGAACAATTTCTTCAATGTACTTTTGTTTCATCCACACTCACCATCATGCTTACTATCACATCACTGCACATTTTAATTCCTCCCCACACACCAACAGTGCCATCAATGAAAACATATATCTCACCAGCCACCACAGGGTCATGTGTTTGTTTTCTAGCCTTGAGTACCAATGAGTTAAGCCTGAGCACAAATATAGATTGATGCTATGTACATTGATGGCCCTTCTGACTTTTTTCTCAGTGTCCTGCTGAAAACCAACCCAGGGAAACCCCAAATGACGACCGGAATGTATGGAACAGCCTTTCTTGATCAAACACAGATAAAGTGTTCCTATCTGTATGGCTCTAATGCCTACCACCACTGCAAGATGGAAGCAATATGCAATTTGTTTTTGAGCAAAATCCACGCTCTCTTCTTCTTCTTTGCATAAGCATTCTTTCAAATTACTGCCAATACATTAGAGCATGTCAGGATGCATCATGCAAAGCGATAGGACGTACTATGACCTTGAGGCAGCCTGATGTGTATGTTAAATTACATCAGACATCAAAATATGTTCTTTACATAGCACACCCACAACTGCAGACAGGAAAATATTGCCCAGAACTGCAAATAATTCAGCAGACCCACGAGATGTAAAATAACTCTGAAACTGATCTCGGCGTTGTTTAGGTAGAAAAGCCCCAAATGTACGCTGGCCCAAGTTCCTTGGAGGGAGGGTGGGACACCAAACTAGTCATAAAACGCAGGCCTTTCATGAAGTATAGGTGAATAGTGGGGTATTATATAGAGAACAAAGGAGCATGGAAAGATCTAGATTCCTCAGCTCATCTATTTAAACAGAAAAGTCTCTAGTCCTCATGACACTTGTATGAATGTTAAACCAGAATGGCATTGTAAAAATCATATCTACTAAAAACTAACTATCTTTTCCTAATAACCTCTCCTGTCACTGTATTAATCCTCTAACAAAACTGGAATGGTGGTTAGAAACACTGCGTGTGGATTATGGAGGCACAGGTTTAAATATCCCCCCTCAGCCCCCCTCCAACTCCATGAGGCCTTATTTATTTATTTATTTATTTCAATTTATATCCCATCCTCCCTGCCAGGCAGGCTCAGGGTGGCTTACATTAAAAAGTTAAAATGCATTAAAACACAGATAATAGACGACAGCTGGCACAGCTGGCATTTTGATGCTTGTTGCTGTTCCTGGGATGGCCAGCCTTTCCCTGGGGCACAGTGGGGGTGGAAGAAGAAGAAGAGATTGGATTTATACCCCTACCTTTCACTCGGAGTCTCAGAGCGGCTTACAAACTGCTTTCCCTTCCCCTCCCCACAACAGACACCCTGTAAGGTAGGTGGGGCTGAGAGAGCTCTTTGAGGACTGCTCTTGAGAGAACAGCTGTGACAGAACTGTGACTGACCCAAGGTCACCCAGCTGGCTGCATGTGGAGGAATGGGGAATCAAACACGGTTCTCCCAGATTAGAGTCCGCGCTCCTAGCCACTACACTAAACTACCTCTGGAACCATGCACTCACCTCCCCATCCACTTAACTCTGTAAATATGGAGGTGACCCCCCCGACCCCAGATGCCAACTGTGAATCTCTGCCATGGAAGCTTGCTGGGTGACCTTGGGCCAGTCACTCCCTCTACCACACAGGGTTGTTATGAGGATAAAATGAAGAAGAAGAGAACAGTATAAGCCAGTTCGGGCCCCCACTGGGAAGAAAGGTGGCATATAAATGAAGTAAATAAATATATCAATAAAACCATAGTTTGCCATTACTTTTAAAGCAGAGCAGCAAGTTATGGTTTGCAGCGGCAGAAAAAAGCAAGAGTCCAGTAGGACCTTAAAGACTAAGAAAATCTGTGGCAGGGTAGGAGCTTTCATGTGTCACTGCTCACTTCTTCAGATAACAGTGTCTGAAGCACTGATTCATGAAAGCTCCTACCGTGCCACCAAATTTCTTAGTCTTTAAGGGGGCTACTGGAGTCTTGTTCTTTTCTACTGCTACACCAGACTAACATGGCTACCCATCTTGATCTATCTCTCTGGGTTTTCAGGAATCCTACACCCCAGCGGTTTCCAACTGTTTGCTGGTTCCGTTGTGATTTGACGCTGTTGTTTCCCACAAATGGGAAGGAATCACAGTACACAAGGGGAGGACAGGGGCATTAGGCCACTCATAGTTGGTCATTCTCTCTGCATTTAGCCACAGTCTCGCAGTCTAACCTTTTTTCACAAGTTTTGTTTGAGCTTTAACCCCAAAGTAGGCCTGAGTTCCTTGAAGAAAGGGTGGAACTTCAAAGTCATGAGTAAAATTAGGGTTACCAACCTCCAGGTGACACCTGCAGATCTCCTATTACAGTTGATCTTTAAATGACCAAGATCAGTTCCCCCTGGAGAAAATGGCTGCTTTGGGGGGTGGACTCTATGGCATTGTACCATGCTGAGGCCCCTCCCCTCCTCAAACCCCACCCTCCCCAGGCTCCATCTCCAAAATCTCCAGGTGTTTCCCAACACACAGCTGGCAACCCTAAATAAAATATTGGTCTTCCGTAAAGCTTAGGTCAATACTGGAGTTCATGTTGCTAACCTCTGGTTGGGGCTGGGAGATCTCCTGGAATTACAACTGATCTCCAAACTATAGATCCCCTGGAGAAAACAGCAGCTTTGGAGGGGGACTCTATGCCATTAAAACTCACTGAGGTCCGTCCCCCCCATCCCCAGAGCTCACCCTCCAAAGGTTCCACCTGCAAGTCTCCGGGAAATTTCCAGCTCAGACTTGGCAACTTTAACTGGAATACTAAGTGGTGAAAGAAGGGGCAAGATAAAGCCCAGAATCCTCAGCTCATCATCTGTTGAAACAGAAATGCCTCTAGTCCTCCAAAGGATTGGGATTTGTGGCCTGCTGAAGTCTGAATTGCTCACTGTCTATGACCACATACTTTTGTGTGAATTGCTTCTAGGGTTTCTAGCTGATCAGAACCAAAGTCCTTGGCCTGGGCTGCTCCTATATCTTTAATCCATTGCTTGATCTGCACATGGAGCTTTTTTATGGCATGGAGAGAAACATTATCTTCTGCTAATGTTGGCAGCAGAGACAAGTTGGCAACCCCCAATGCTCGTTGCGAGCACAAACTCACAGTGAGCAATTCACAGTGGGGTGGATTTTGCACACCGCTGCAGATCTTCCAGATGTACTTTCAGCCGCGTCATGCGATTCCGCTTGCTGCTGCTGCTTCTGCTTGCCAGACTCAGCACTCTTGTCGTTCTCTCCAGTGCCATTCCAAGTTGCTGCCTGCAGCTTGAGCAGGAGGTGCTTCACAAGACAGCCTGGGCTTCTGGAATCTGCTCTGCAGGCTTCCTAGATCCATCTGGGTGGCTAATGTCGGAAAGAGGGTGCTGGACATTTGGTCTGATACTTCATAACTCTTATGATAGGGGCCATAGCTCAGTGGTAGAGCATCTGCTTCGCATGTAGAAGGTCCCAGGTTCAATCCCTGGCATCTCCAGTTAAAAGGACGTGGGAGTAGGTGATGTGAAGGACCTCAGCCTGATACCCTGGAGAGACGCTGCCGGTCTGAACAATACCGACCCTGATGGACTGATGGTTTGATTCAATATAAGGCAGTTTCAGGTGTGTGTTCATGTGATATTGCAGTCACCAGGGGCCTAGTGACTGACTGTAGTGCTTCACAGTATGTGCAGTTGCCATACTGTGTGAGAAAGGGCAACATGCGTATTTACCATGTTCATACAACGATGTTACCCATGAACTGACCACTGGATTATATGTGGTTCACATTCACACATATTGAGGTTGTAAAGCCATGGTAAATACACACATTGCCTGTATTCACACAAGATTGGGACCGCATATATCAGTAGGATCAAAGGTAGTACATGCTTAGGTTTCAAACTTCCCACTGGCAGCAGATCTCCCACCTCCCACTCTCATTGCCCACCACCACTCAGCTGGCTGGTAGGAGGAAATTCCCCAGGGGAATATGGGGGAAGGCTCAGTCAGAACCCCCAAGCACAATGATGATTAAACTGTAGAGTCTGGGGCAGATGCAGAGCATCATCCCTGGCATTATGATGTCACTTCCAGGTTACGAGGGAAGTTATGTCATTATGCTGCAGATGCCAATCAAACCTCCTCAAACAGTTAGTTTCCACCTCCCAATTTCCTGTCCCTAACATGCTCCCAATGTGTTCAGTTGGTAGGCTACTGGTACATGGGCTTGTATCGTCTGAAAAGGACTATTATGTTTTTACAGTCTGGGTTGAATGCCTGCCTGCAATGCAAATAGGTTTGCCAAACTCTAGGTGATGGCTGGAGATCTCCTGCTATGACAACTGATCTCCAGGTGACAGAGATCAGTTCACCTGGAGAAAATGGCTGCGTTGGAAGGTGGACTCTTTGGTATTGTACCCCACTGAAATCCCTCCCCTCCCCAAACCCCGCTCTCCTCAGACTCCACCTAGAGTTCCGAGCCCTCAGGTTGCAGCAGGGGTTCTCCTGCTTTGGGGGGCTTCAATCTGCTGTCAGCCAGCTGGGTTGTGGGAGAAAACCCACCCCAAACAGGGACATCACCGCACAATGTCTCCAATGCAATGATGTCATCTGGAAGTGACATCATCGTGTCACCAATGTCAGAGGGTAATGCTGTAGATTTTGGGTAAACACTGTGGTTTTGCCCAAAAACTAGAGCATCACCCCTGATGTCAGGAGCCCCCTGTTGGCTGCCAGGTAGGACCTGGCAACCCTAGCTCCACCCCCAAAATCTCTGTTATTTCTCAACCTGTGGTGGCAACCCTAAATGCAAAGAAGTTCATCTTTGTTTTGATATTCCTTCCGAGGTTTGCTGCATTAGGCTTTCCTCCTACTTTCCTGGGCATTCTCAATGACCTCAGATTAGTGTTCCCATTTGGCCACTTATGGCAGAGGACCTCCAGGCAATTGCAGCCCTTGCCCACCAATGCTCACCTGATTAGAGTGTGAAAAGCTGGGGCAAAATGGGGGGGGGGGTTGATCATCCTGGAGGAAAATTAAAAAGAAAAGTAAGGCCTCATCTACCTATAGGAAGTTCTGACCATAGAGTTTCTGCCACGTCCTAGAGCTACCCTTGTCACTTCCAGGTAGTTCTAGAAATTGCCAGGAACTCTATGGTCAGAACTTCCTGTAAGTAGATGATGCTTTTTTAAAAATCTCCTTGGATTCTTTCCCTCCCCCACCAATCCTTCTGATTTGATGCCTGCCAACACTGCCTGGCAATCCTACTGTAGATGCTTCTTATAAAGTATATCTGTAAACTGGGTACTCAACAGCTGCAGACCTCATTCCAGATTCCTCACTTCCAGCTCTTGATTGCTGCAGTTTTGGTTTTACCTGCTCTTGTTTTGGCTCTCATCATTTGTATCCAACTCTGCCTTACAGCCAAATAGCATGTGACTATAAATATACATGCTTCCTCCATCAGATGTCCCCCCTATTCAGTGCAAGAAAGCACATTGCCCTCGGTGCTTTACTAGTCCCCACAGGAGGCAGCCAACGAACTGAAAAGTCTGTGGGAAACAGTCCCGTTCTTCCACTAAGGAGCTCAGGGTCTCCCGCATTTTGAGGCAGCTCATCATGAGGCTGGTTAGGCTGAGAGAGCATGAATGGCTCAAGGTCATTCACTGAGCTTCATGACTGTGGGATCTGAATCCATGTCTCTTCAGTCCTGCTCAACCTCTGTGGCTCTTTGGCCATAACAGGAAACCATGGTTTATTTCAGCTTTGTTAGCAGGTGAAACCAGGAGTTGGCTCACAGATGATCTGTCCAGTCCTGGTTTGCCTTGACAAATATGGTTGCACTGCCTTCTCTCTCTAGCATAGAGTTAAATCAGGATTACCTAGGTTTTGAAAATCACATCATAGTTAAAACGTACTGTGGTTAATAAAGCAGCTTCAGATCCTAGTTTGATGAACCCTAACTCAGTGGAGTGAAGCACATTAAGACTGCCACAGTAGTCAGTTTAATGAAATCATGATTTTACATGATACCCAGACTGAGCCACTGTAGTTTTGAGGTTTTAAACATTTCAGTTGGATTTTTCCCCCACATTCAGATTTTGTATTTAAGCATCCGTTATCTTGCCCTATGTTACTTTTATTTTGTGAGCAGACTTCAGGGTCTGTTGGGGGTGTGTTGAGAGTCCAGTAATAATGAATAGTCCAGATCTGGCTCAGGAATGTGCAAACTGTAACCTGCAGGGCTGCCAAACTCTCGCTCTGGAAATTCTTGGAGATTTGTGGGTGGTGCCTGGAGAGGGAGTTAGGCTAGCAAGAGCAATGGATCCCCCACCCACTGCAGAAGTGGAGAGGTATTTAAAGGGTTCATTTACTTGCAAATTTATTCAACAAATAGAGAGGGAGGAAAAGTAAGGGACTAGGGCCTAGAAGTTGCTTCTAATTTCTGTTTTGCTTGTTCCTTCTTTTTGGTGCCCGCTGGATACGCTGCAGAGCAGGAGAGAGGTCTGTACTGTAGTTGTTAGCTCTCCGTTCTCTGTCTCTGAAGGTTAAGTAAAGGTTTTACTTCACGGAAGAATCTCCAGCCTGGACTCACCGCTTGTTTGCAAAACTGCAACCTCTATCCGAGAACAAAGTGTGGAGTGCAGATAGAGCTCAGCAGGGAAGTAATACTCGAGAGCCCAGGCTCCGAATCTGCCATTCCCTCTAAGGAAACTGATCTCTTTAGAGTCTGGAGATCAGTTTCCATTCGGGAGATCTCCAGGTCCCACCTGGATGTTGGTAACCCTAGGAACATGCTAAGACACACACACAGCCAAAGCAGCTCTGTATAGTGGCCCACCAGGAAGATTTTGTAGAAAACAGGTTGGAGGGGAGTTGTCACTCGTCTTGCAAGCAGCCACAGACAGCTGATATGCTGTACCTGGTTCGCTATAAAACAAATTCTGTGGGCTTGCTATTAGGGAGCTGCTGTGGTCCAGCAACAGTGGTTGCACATGCTCCAGGTGTCTGTTTCTGCCTGTCCTTTTTTCTTTTCTTTTTTTGGTTACCACTCTCCGGTAAATCACTGTCTGTATTTTGACCTTTTCCTGTGTCTGTTGGGACTGCCTTGTTAAAAGGTTGACCTGAGCTGCTGGAATTGTCACTCTTAGGAGTTCCGTTTTCTTCTCAGGGTGTCTGGAAGCTGCATTTCTGAGTGTGAAGAAGCAGATGTATCTTTTTCTCCCCCTTTCTTCACGTGCGTAGGCCTCATGCAGTGCATTTTCCACACTGCCGAAATAGATGTTGAACTGTGATCACACATTGTGCATTTTCTGATATAGCTTGGACCAAAAAGAGCAAAGCCCTCATGGGTTTTTGAAGCAGTGGAGGATGAGCTCTCACAGAGCAAAAGAACACAGTTCACCACTGACAGAGTAGAGCCCTTTTTTGCCATCAAGTCATAGCTGACTTATGACAGCTCTGTGGGGTTTTCAAGGCAAGAGATGTTCAGAGGTGGTTTGCCATTTCCTGCCTCTGTGCCAGGACCCTGGACTTCCTTGGTGGAAATACTAACCAGGGCTGACCCAGCAATCCAGATCAGGGTCTTTACTAATGCATTATGTGGAATGAACCTTGGTATGGGGAAGGGGGGAGGGGTTGCATGAATTCAGATTTCTCATCCCTGATGTTTTGACCCCCAACTCTCCATTTCAATTTTGCTTCTTCCTTGCACAAATCATGCTGGCAATGCCTTATTTTCAAACCATTTTCTGGTTCCTTGCCTTTTTCAACATTATTTTCACACCACCAAGTTCTGTATGCCCTGACCTGGAGAGGCCAGGCTAGCCTGATCTCGTCAGATCTCAGAAGCTAAGCAGGGTCATCCCTGACAAGTACTTTGATGGGAGACCTCCAGGGATATCAGTGTTGTAATGAAGAGGCAGGCAATGGCAAACCACCTTTGAACTCTCCTGCTTTGAAAACTCCACTGGGGTCCCCATAAGTCAGCTGTGAGTTGATGTCATTTTTCACCACCGCCAAGTTCCATATATGTGGAGGGAAGGTAGAATGGTGTAGCCCAACCCCATCAAATCCAGGAAGCTAAGCAGGGTCAGTACTTGGATAGGAAACCACCAAAGAAGACTCTGCAGAAGAAGGCAATGCCAAACCAACTTTGCTTCTCACTTGCCTTGGAAGCCAGCTTCTGGGGTCGCTATAAATTGGTTGCAACTCAACAGCACTTAAATACATGTGTAAAATCCATATATTTTATCTATTGATAGCGTACAGTGTCCATATAACTACCACATAAACTGTATATGAAAACCATGCAACATATATGCCATCAAACCTAGGAAACCAAGAGCAAAATGCAGAGAATGGAAACTCTTGGTTAAAAAAATATACACAACTCGAAAAAAGAAAAGGAATGGGAGATGTTCACTAATCTCTAGTTGTGCGTCCCTCTTTATATCTGCCACATGTTGGGAGGATAAGAGGTTACGTCCCATCAGGAAGCCAGTAAAGGTATAGGCCAGGTCACCTTTTCTACATGGGTGGGAATTGCTATTTCTTGCGATGAAGCCAACTGTTAATTTCTTGACTGAAAATGCTTTGCTGTGGTAAACTCTGAGAACTTCTTACCCAGGGGAAATGCCTGAATGTTCGTGCAAGTTCTCCCATACTTCTTTCCAGTGTCCTGTAACCTCGCCCTTCTTCCTGGCCACAAAGCTTCCCCCCCCCCCCTCACCCCCAGCTCTGCTCCAAAAGATGCTTCATGAGCTTACAGCCTTATGCTGAGACACAATGTGTCTCCCTTGCCCAATTTTACATCTCTATATTATCCTTCAGTGGCATTCTGCAGCCCGGCTTTAATTAACCCTATTATATTTTATTGGATTACGTCCTTCCTGCACAAACCCTCTTTTGTGGTTTAGATTGTTCATGGGGCGCTCTTCACTGGAACTGGACTGGAATGTTCCTGCTCACCAAATGAACCCTGGGGGGGATGCTGTTTTAAGAACTGGGCAGAACTATATAGAAATATAGTTTGATGTACTTGTTAAAAGCAGCGGACTCTAATCTGGAGAACCTGGTTTGATTCCCCACTCCTCCACATGCAGCCAGCTGGGTGACCTTGGGTCAGTCACAGTTCTCCCAGAGCTCTCTCAGACCCACCTGCCTCACAGGATTTCTATTGTGTAGAGAGGAGAAGAAGAAGAAGAGATTGGATTTATACCCCGGTCTTCACTACCCGAAGGAGTCTCAGAGTAGCTTACAATCACTTTCCTTTCCCCTCTTCACAACAGACACCCTCTGAGGTAGGTGGGGCTGAGAGAGCTCTCTTGAGAACTATCCTTGAGAGAACAGCTCTGACAGAACTATGGCTTGCCCAAGGTCATCCAGCAGCTGCAAGTGGAGGAGTGGGGAATCAAGCCCAGTTCTCCCAGATTAGAGTCTACACACTTAACCACTATACCAAACTTGCTTATGATGGAATATTAGAAATGGGTGGTTTGCCTATGTCCCCTTCCTGCACATACAGCCAATGCGCCAGCTGCAGCAGAGACTTCCACACTTGTACATTTGCTGCTACATTGCACCAGCTCTTAATGCTGAACTCCTTTTTCTGTCTTTCCCTGCTAGGCTGCAGGTACCCAAACCTGGAAAGTCCAATATTGTCTTATGTCGTTTCATTATTTAGAGAGTTTATGTAAGGTTTAGTCAAACTAGAGAATCGTCACCAGCAAACCATTCCTTTTACAGTTCTTCTTCTTCTTTTTAATTGAAGTGGAGAAGGAGAGCCAGCATTATACACTGGTTAGAGTGTTGGACTAGGAACTGCTGGGAGACCCAGGTTCAAATCCCCACTCTGCCATGGGGTGACCTTGCTCTGTTAGCCTAACCTATTGCATGGGGTTGCTGATGGGAGAATAAAAGAGAGGAATGGGGATGATGCTGTGGGCTGCTCTGGGTTCCCATCAGGAGGTAAGTAGGACATAAATATCTAAAGAAATAAGTAGATGTTGCAACCTGCTTAGATCCCCACTGGAGACAAAAGTAGGTTATAAATACCTAAATAAATAAGTAAAATGTCAGGCTTTGTTCTGTGGAGTGTTCTTGCGTGGAAGGGAGACGCACAAGAAGTGGGAATTCAGCATTATTTATTTATTTTACCATCACCGTCTCTCACTGCTGGGAAAAGATTTGCTAGCTGACTTCCTGCTTGGCACAGGGCTATTGAAAGGACTGGGAGCCCTGCTAGGGGGAGAGTTGTCAATCTTATTGATATAGATCAAAAAGAATCTGTGACAGCAGGTCGTTGACAACAGAGATCAGGACCAGGATTGCCAACTGACCAAAAAAAAAATCTCTTGCCTTGATGAGCAGAAACCAGAAGATGAGGGTAATTTCCATGCTGTGAATAGATATGCATGTGTATGTCTGCTGCTAAAGGCACAGCTACAGTGCCCAGGTGAAAAGCTGGCAGCCCCAGTGAAGAAAGAGACTGTGGCCTAGAGAAAAGCCCCCATGCATATACTACAATCCATTTGGGTGCCCCTTGTATATGTAGATGGAGAACATCTCGAAGGAAATACTTTTTAGTAGGGTGGGCTAAGATTGTGCAGGCTCTTGAATACACTGCAGGGATGATGCGAGTCAGCACTGTGAGTAATCACTGATTATAAGTGCAGTCCTAAACAGAGTTAACTCCCTTCTAAGTCCATTGACTTTAACGGACTTTGAAGGATCTAACTCTGTTCAGGATTGCCCTCTAGGGCGACAATCCCAAGAGCACTTTCCTATTGAATAAAGCAGGCCCAACTTCCAAGAACACATGCTAAAGCTTGCTCTCTCAGATAATTGATAGAGATGCACGAGATAGGGTTGCCAGCTCCAGGCTGGAGAATTCCTGGAGATTTGGGGTGGTGAGGGCTGGATTTGGGGGGGGGGAGGGACCTCAGAGGTGTATAATGCCACAGAGTTCACCCTCCAGCGCAACCATTTTCCACAGGGAAATTCAGCTCTGTAGTCTGGAGATCAGTTGTAAATCCAAGAGATCTCCAGGTTCCACCTGGAGGTTGTCAACCCTAGCACAAGAAGAGTGGGCGTCCCATGAAGAGACGAATGCCCTCAACTCTTACAGCTCCACTGGTGCCAAAAGGAAATTAATTAGCACATCACAGAAAAGAGCTTGTCTGACACAGAGCGGTACCCAGCTCAACATTTTGCTAGCAAGCAATATCTGATGCTTCGCGAAACAAGGCAAACTGTTCTGCAAGGATTTCTTTTTTTAAAAAAAAGGTCACATCTGCCGATGGTGTAAGCCAAGGGTAACTTCTCCTTGGATCAAAATAAGGACCTGAGTGAGGATCATGCCCACCTCTGTTCTGTCTAGCTTGCCTATCAGCTATTTGTACCAATCCTGTATTCTTAGTTCACAATCGGGTACAATCGGCCAGGCAAATTGTTCTGAAATGTAAGTGTGTTTTCTGTCCCCGGGCTATTAATTGTGATGACACATGAAGAGATAAGAGGGCTTTAATTTTCAGAGGTTAGTCTCAGCCCTCTGCTGATGAGAGATACACAACAGAAACTTGCTTTGATTAGCAAACTGAAGAGATCCCAGGGAAAAAAAAAACAGGGACAGTGGGGAGCATGAGTTCTTATTCCCTCCCCTCTTTGAGCGTAGCATCTCTCTTATCTCCCAAAGAAGAGAGGCTCCAGCAGTGATCAAATTACAAAGTAGGGAAGGGAAGATTCTGGGGGATTTCAGTGCTCTATAGGAGCCTTATGAGTGAGACAAAAGAATGGAAGATTGTTATTTTCGCTCCTGTTATTTATCATTTTCTAAAGCATGCGCCCCTCCCTTTGAGGTTAACCAGCATGCTCAAATGCAGAGGATTTCAAACACTAAAGACAAGCTAACTATTAGTGGTCTCAAGACTCTGTGGGTGAAACTGAAGATGCCTCCCTTGTCGTTCTTCTTGTCCTGCCAGAATGACAAGCAAAGGGTAAGTGCCCATAACATGGGTCTCGGGGCAAAGTCTGAGGCCGTGGCTGACAGGCTTAACAGCGGGGGCCCAGAAGGCAGCTTGAAAGTATACATTACTATCTAAAGAGAGGCCATAAGATCATTAAATCCAGAGTCCAGAATTCCCTAATTGCACCATAGGACAAAGAGAAGAGTTCCTACCCTGGTCCCCAGCAAGAACAGATGTTTCCACAGAAAGGCCCACTAGCATTTGCAGAATTTTAGTGCATTTAGGCTGGTTCTTCTTAATTTCCCATACAGTTATCCATCCTTAGATCCAGGGGTCATTTCAAGCAGGAGGAACACTGTTCAGGGAGTAAGAAGCCCAGGAGCAGGCACATATGGTGATGTTCTGTGGGAAAAAGCATAAGCATACTAACTTGATCTATATTTTCATGCTTGTTGTAGGGTAGCTTCCCTGCAAGAGCAAAGGAAACCTAAAGTGTCTTTAGTCAAAGTGTAAAGCTGGCTTGCCAGCTCTGAGTTGGGAAATACCTGGAGATTTTTGGGGTGGAGCCTGAGCGGTGGGTTTCGCCTTCTGACACACTTCCAGTGATGTCAGGGGGTGTGGTATATGCAAATAAGTTATGCTAATGTTATGCTAATAAGCTCCTGCACCTCTTTTTCTATGAAAGGACCCCTGCTTAGATCTATCAGACCATGATGGCTAAATGCAACCTCCATGCTCTGAGGCAGTGTGCCTTCTGAGGGCTGATTCATATGTTGCAAAGTCATTGCCACTCCTACGAGGGCTTATGACAGACCCGTGCTGGCAGTTCCCTTCTGGGAATTTAATTTCCAGTCGTGCATGGGCCAAGTTCAGTTTGGGATGATGGTCCATGGGGAAAGGGCCCCACTGATACAAATTCAGTACTGACAAAAAAGAAAAGCTCCTTCTGGTATGCATGGACACTGATTGGGAAAGGTTTGAGCTCGTCAGTATCTCCAGTCGGGAGTTTTGATATCAAAAGTTGATTTGAAAGCTATTGGGCCCCTGGATAGGGTAAGGAATTGAAATCAAGCAGAATATAGCAGCTCAGAAAAGAACCCAAGCTTCCATTTGAGATATGAGCTGTGCCTAGATTATTGTGGAAATCAGGTTCCATTTTTCAGCCATACAACTGAGGAAGAATGCTTTGAAGCATCTGACATACCTAGGAAGGACGTTTTTGGCTGCAGATTTATCTTTGGGACATCCTCTGCCTTTATTGTGGACTTTGAGGTCTTTGGGACACTATTATACTGAAAGGATATAGAGGAATCACCTGTTGGATTCTTTCTTCACTACTGAATTGCTATACCAAATTTTGTCTTCTATTCTTGAATTGTTACTAGTGTTTTGGAATTGTGACCACTAATTCTATTTTTTTAATTGTTTTATTGTGATTATGTTGCAACAGACTATTGTCTAATGGTAACTTGTGAAATTTGTGAATGCTTTGATGGTCTACCCTTGCGTTTTTCATCTTTGTACATTTCATACGCTTGGGGTCCCTATTGTTTGGCCAAGATAAAATCTTGGGGGGTGGGCTGTATGGCATTATACCTCCCCTCCTCAAATCCCATCTTCCCCAGGATCCACCCCCCAAAAAACTCCAGTTATTTCCCAGTTCGGAGCTGGCAACCCCACACCTGGAGACTGGCAACCCTAAATTCATGTGGTGTCACCAGGCCCCCCACTTCATGACACTGCCAGAACCTAACTTGTGTATCTGAGTTTGGGGATGTGGCAGACTGAGAGGTTCTACTGATGTTTAGCTTGTGTTTAGTGTGTTTCCCTGTTACAAAGTCTGAAAATAGTTTTGCTTTGGAATTGGCCTCAGAAGGGCACCCCCCCCCCCCAGGCCCTCTCTGGCCTCCACCGTCTGGGCCAAGCAGATACCAGCTTCTGTAGGCCCTCTCCAAGCACAAAAGTGTTTCATTTCAGGAGCTGTCAATACTGGCAAACCTCATCTCTGTTAAAATAGTAGGAAAACAACTGCCCCAGATCAGGATATTCTTGGTCCTCCATAGAAAGGAAACAACAATGATTTCCTTATCAATAATGCAGAATAAAACCAAGATGGAATCGTTACTCTCTTGGCTTTTTATTGGCTCTTCTTAAAATAAAACATAACAGCGTTTGCAGTGCCAATAGCTGGAAAATTTCAGTTCCTTTAGTGACAAGTTCTTCTGGACACAGTAAAATGGTAGTGTTGGGGCACAAAAAACAAGGAATGTTCAGGTTCTGCCCGGAGAGATTCATAAATCACTTGGTTCTGCCCCCGCATCAGCCATAATTCTGGAGCCGGTGTGGTGCGGTGGTTAAAGTATAGGGACTGAACTAGGGAGGACCTGCTTGTCTATCTCTGTTAGGCCATGAAACTCACTGGGAGACCAGTCTCTCTTCACCTAGTCTATGGCAAGGCTAGAAATAGGGTAGCCCCATGAAGGTAATCTACCCCAAGGTCTTTGAAAGAAGAATGGTATGTACCGGCCTTCTCTCTTGTGGCTCCTATCTTGTCGAATGGCCTACCTGAGGTGGTCAGGAACACCCCCACAATTTTGGCTTTCCACAAACTATGTAAAACAGAACAATTCATGAGGGCATTTGTATAAAGGAATTGTAACACTGTGATTCTGTTATATCACGATTCTGCATGTATAACTGAATGATTCCAGAAGGTGTTTCTATAGAGGAAACAGTACTGTGGACTTATACTATTTATATGTTTTATATGTTTCTTCTCATTGCATTATGTTTCTACATATGTAACACCATTCCTTGCATTGTTTAACATGTCATGTTTTAATACTTATGCCTCATTTCAGGTTTCCACAGTCCTAGTCCCATTCCCTCATTTATTGTCTCCTCATCGTATTGATTGCACTGACTTCAGTTTGTAGTCTGCCTGGAGTCTCAGAGATAAAAGTGGATTATAAATAAATAAATAAATAATGTGAGGAATGGAGGATTCCCTCATAGCTGTGGCTCAGCCTACAAAAATTGACCCTACAAACCTTCTGAGATATCAAAATCAGCGTTTGACACTTTATTCTCTTTCTCTGCTAGGTTAGCCTGAGGAGAAGGGTAGAGAAACTGGCTACCAAGATGGTAATCACCAGTGGAAATGAAGAAGAAAAAGCCAACCAAGAAAAGGAAAGCAAGGAGGAAACCATCCTGGCCATGCTGGGAATCATCGGGACGATTCTCAACCTCATTGTGATCATCTTTGTGTACATCTACACGACGCTGTGAACCATGGAGGCAAAGCCATTCCAGACAGCTGACACGAGGCAACAGCGGACTGTTGTGCGTTATTGACACACGGTTTAACGAGAACAGACGCTTTTGTGTATTAGGACGCCATAAAACCACTGCCTGCAGGCAGCTGGAGGCTCAAGCACAATTAATCTAACAAGACTTTTTTCACACGGTTACGAGCAGAACTCCCCCCCGCCCCTCACCCGCCTGTTCTGCCCTTTCTGTTTTCATTTGTTCTCTGGAAAGAACTGCAAAGATGTAAGTATCAGCTCTAGAGGAACCCACCACAGACTGAACATTTCAATACAGCCAAAGGCAGGCGGGACACTCTTGTAAACAGTTTCCAATGTATAGCATATTCATGCCCAGATATGTTCCACAGATAGCTAAGTAGCTGTCTTTTTGTGTCTTATAGATCACATTATCTTCTCTTCTCATTTTATTTACGTTGAAGCTAGCAAGCTTTTTTTACAACCCCCCCCCCCCATTAAAACGAGGGACCTACAATGTGGTGGCGTGGGTGGGTGGGGGGAAACAACCACTTTGTTGAGCTGCCTGAGAAAACAAAAGATGAAACCTCTGGCAAAGTCTGTGACATGTTTCTTTTCTCTCTCATCCACCTGATATCTGTGTCTCTTCATACCAAGGTTTATAAATATCTATTTTTAATAAATGTGCTATATTTTTAAGCATGAAACAAACATTATGGAGACACTTGGGTCATTTGTTCAGCCTGGATTTCCTCCATGAAGGAGCCTGGTTTCTCTTCAGATCATATAAATCTTTTGCCTTTTACATGAAAGAGCCTCCCCCATCCCACCCCACCCCAATTTTTCAGCCTTTTTAAACAGAAGATATCCTTCAGCGATCTAATAGTCACTTTGTTTTCAGGCACTGAGTTGCAAAGCCCTTGGTAATGTGTTTATGCTACAAGCCTGACTTCTTGTTGGAATGCTAATTGGAAAGTATTGCCTATGAATAGCTGGTTTTATACCCCAATTTTCTGTACCCTGAAAAGTCTCAAAACAGTTAACAGTTTCCTTCCCTTCCTCCCCCCACAGCAAGCACCTTGTGAAGAGGTGGGGATGAGAGAACTGTGGCTGGCCCAAGGTCACCCGGCAGGCTTCATGTGGAGGAGCTGGGAATCAAACCCAGGTCTCCAGATTAGAGTACACTTCTCTTAACCACTACATGCTGGCAGTGACCTTTTTTGGCTGGATTTGAGTAGGGTTGACCACCATAACACCCACCACATATGTTCAGTCTCTCCAGAGTGTTGCATACAAAGGACTCTAACGTGCCCTACATACTGCAGTTGACTACGGTTAATGATTTGAGACTCTGGGGCACCATACGAATCATCAGGGAACCTATGGAACCATTCCTAGAAGCACCTAGAACTTGATCAGAGCCTTTAAATTTGATTGGTGTGTTAAAACATCTCACGTTAAGAGAATATCCATTTTCTTGACTATGTCCTCCTCCCTGAAATTCACAAGGGGTCATTCTAACCCCCACAGAATTCTTTTTCATATGCTGGGTTGGCTCTAATGAAAGGTTTTTCCATCACAGAATGGGACTTTCTCATTTTTTCCATTTTGCTGCCACTCAAAGGGCTCCCCAAAATATTTTGCTCATGGGGGGGAAAGGCAATGAGGGATGAATCTATAGCAGAAGGAAGTATTCAGCAAAAATCTGTTGGTGTAAAAGTGCTGTTGGATCCAACCCATTCCTTCCCACACTTCCTATTTTAGATTAAAACTAGGAGTAAGGCCTGTTGCGGGAAGAAATACAATGGGCTATAGAAGGAAGCTCTGGGCCGTGGCTGGTGGGGCAGCAGAGGGAAGGGGAAAATAGAGGGAGGCAAGCCATGTTTATTTCCTTCTGCTTAGCTATAAGGCAGGGCTGTCTCAAGTCATTTTGCCGCCCCAAATGGGTAGAATGGGAGGACAGCCTCATGGTAACAGTTATGGTTCCCTCCACCCCTGACTTGTGTTGATTTGGGGTTATACAGTGGCAGCTAAGGTAGAAAAGCACCTCCTCCTATGCCATGTCTTCTGGGTTCCAAGGGTCTGGAAAGCGGTGCCATAGACAGTTACAGAGTTGCCAACTCTGGGTTAGGAAATACCTGTAGATTTGAGGAGTAGAACCTGGGGAGGGCAGGGTTTGGGGTGCAGAGGGACTTCAGCAGGGTATAATGCCATAGAGTCCACTACCCAAAGCAACCATTGTCTCCAGGAGAACTGATCTTGGTCATCTGGAGATCAGTTGTAATAGCTGGGAAATTTTCTGTATGGGAAATGATGTGCTGTGGCTGCGGAACACGGTGATTGGAAACTCCAGTGACCATTGAAAGGAAGATTGGGAGATGTATTTTACCTCAGGACACATTCAATGACTCCCAACACCAACAGTAAACTGTTTAAAATGTTAGAGGCAAAGGCCAATCAGGCTGCATATGCAAATGACCTCTGTGTTCTGACTGGCTGGGGGGGAGGAACAGCAAACTGTTTAGAATGTTGGAGGCGGGACTCAGGCAATGCAGCCAGTGGATAGAGACAGCTTGAGTGACACATCATGGAGCCAACTGATTTAGGAGCATGTGGAATGTTCAGAATGTCACCCCACTCCTGATTTATATATAAGGAGAGATATAAAACAAGCAGATTTGGAAGCTGTCTTGTAGAATGGCTATGGCCAATATGTCTCATTTGGTGGATCCAGCACAACTAAAAAGATACTGCTTTTTAAAGCCAGTAATTGGGGTGGTAAAAGGTAACCATTTCACCTATTCCCTTCCTAGCTACAAGGCAGACTATTAAGCACTCTGCTGTATATAGGACAAAAGCTGAACTTACTGGAAAAATTCAACTTTAATTGGAGATAATTAGCTTTTTTGAAAGCTGGCCCCATGACAGGCAGAATCTTCTGGTGCTACTATAGGCCTGAGAAACCAGGAGAAGGGTTATAATTCGGTTTGTGTTTACCACTTGCTTCCTCGGTGCCCAGGGAAAGGCAGTTAACCTCTCTTTGCTTTAGATAACAATGTAGATCTATCTCAGCGGGGTGTTAAGAGGCTAAATGTTGAGAAAGCACTTTGAAAAACCAAGCATGGGGGAGCGATCAAAGCACAGTTATGACTGCATATCTTTGCTTCGGTGTTGCTAATTCCACCCACGCCACAATGCAGAATAGAAAAGTATGCAAGGACCAACTCAGCTAGACTTGATTCACATATCTTAGATGTTCAGATAGCAAAAGGAAGACCCCCTTTGTTCCACAGACTGGTCCCCACATGCCCATCTGTTGTGTTGATGAGGGACAGTATCAAAGCTTGAATCCAGACTAATTTTCCATCAGCGGTGTTATATATTGGTGCAGGACTGTGCTTCCAGAGACTGGTTGAGCTTGGAGCGAAATAACAATAATCCACCAGGACTCTGGCAGTAACCAATCAAGAAGTAATGTTATGTAAATAGCCTGTCATTGGGAGTGGGGTGTGTTTGGGTGTGGCGATTGCATGCTATTTAAACAGAGCTGAGGCTCTGGAGAGCAGTCTTGCTCTTGCTGAAATCACTAATAAAGTAGAGCTGTTCACTAGTAGTGAGTTTGCTGATCCATGGAACCCATTATTTAACAGTGGTGACAAAAGTGGGATCCTGTTGCGTGAGCCCAGCGTCCATCTGCACCGCACCATGCACTGAACTTCAGGGCCACATGCATTGCATCGCAAGTGGAGCCATGGCTGATGTTCCAGGACTACTTCCCAAGTTCGACCCCACTCACCCAGAGAAGTTGGAGGCCTGGGTGGAATGCCTAAAGTACTTCATGGAGTTCCAAGACATCAATGATGACACTAAGCCAGTTTGGTGTAGTGGTTAAGTGTGCGGACTCTAATCTGGGAGAACCGGGTTTGATTCCCCACTCCTCCACTTGCACCTGCTGGATGACCTTGGGCAAGCCATAGCTCTGTACCAGCTGTTCTCTCAAGGACAATTGTCTCAGAGCTCTCTCAGCCCCACCTACCTCACAGGGTGTCTGTTGTGGGGAGGGGAAAGGAAGGGAGTTTGTAAGCCGCTCTGAGACTCTAAGTGAGTGAAGGGCGGGATATAAATCCAATCTCTTCTTCTTCTTCTCTTCTAAGGAGAAGGCTCTGCTGCTCAGCTCTTGAGGGATCACCACCCTGAAGCTAGCTCAGGGCCTCATCGCACCAACCATGTTGCAGCTCACCACTTTCGACAGTCTCATCAAGGTGCTCACAGACCACTTTGTGTCCCAGCCCACCCGATTGGCTCACCACCTCGATTTCTTTGAGAGAAACCAGAGGTCCAAAGAATCGGCCACTGACTCTGTTGCCTCCCTCCCCCCACTGCATTCTACTGACCTCCACAAAATGCTGCTACTGAAGGATAAGGGACCCGTGGGAATGACATGAAAAGTATCTGCCATGAAAAGGGAAACTGGAAGAAATTGCCCCTCCCCTTCCATTAGCAGACATTTTTGTCCAGATTCAACCTTAAATGATACTCAAGAAAAATCTCTGTCAGGTCACCTTACATACAATGTTTTTTAAAGGAGCTGCACATTTGTTTATGCACAGAGCAGCAGCAATGGGAACCACCTCCCCACCAATCTTGCCTACATTGTTGGAATATTTTCACGGGAACACAGGCCCTTAGCTACAGTGGGGCATCTCAGGGCTAGGCCCCCCCAACTTGCTGGCAAGGCCCCCTGACTTCCCAACTAGCCCAGGGTGTCATGGCCTTCTCCCCCAGATTAAATTAATTAGCCAGTGCCCCCCAAGAAATTTAAATGCCCCCTGACTTTAAAAATCCTGGCTATGGGCCTGCGGGAACACCTGCAGCAGCATGGGATCAGTCTTTGGGGAATCACCTCCTATACAGCTTGATACTTATATGAAGGAAGGATCAAGCATACCATTCAGTGTTGAGAAACTGGGGCACAGGCATGTCTGGATAGGTCAGGCCCCCAAATTAACAAATCTATTGCTTTTAGGTAATGGCCTCCTCAAGTCCAGCTAAGTTGTCAGTTGTCACCAGCATTCACATTCGGTAGTCACACTGTGAATTATCTAACTGTACACCTTGTCTCTTTACGTGGTCTAGTTGTTTGTGTGACATATTGAGCTAATGACCGGCTACTTTGGTGTGGATCGAAGTGCCTTCTCTCCCTTCTAATTTGCGTCAGCCATTTGTGAAATAGAGAGGGCAGTTTGGCATGGTAAGCGAAAAGCAGCCAATTCCTGCAAATTGCTCTACGTTGTCTGGAAAACAGCACACATGTCAACAGTGCAACATGACAGATGACCTTGCTCCAGAGTAAGAACTTAATGGCTAGGTGGTCTAGCTGGCACAACGCATGAGTGAGCAAGCGTAGGCATCGTACAGCAAAATAACACCATCACCAGATAAAATGCAGTGGTGGGGAAATGTGTAAGCAAAATAATTCATTTAGGAGACTGGGGGGGGGGGTGATCTTTTCCCTCCTCTCAGTGGCTTTTTCTTGAGCTAGTCTTTGGATATATGCTGGGGCAAACAATAAACAAGTGAATGACCTTGGACATGACATGAGCAGAATACCTTTCCTTTCATCCACAGTAAAGTATTTGAGAAAGAAGGGCTGGTGTCGCATGTTGGTTAAAAGTGTGAGCTGGACAGTCCATGCTTCTTATCTCACCACTATGATAGGCTCTCTAAGGCCCATTCTGCATCTAGCATTTGTGCCGCTGTTTTACCAGACGCATGTGGGAACAGAAATTCTCTACATTGCATACCACTTTTACTTTCTTTGTCAGATTTTATAGAAGCCTCCACACTGCATGCCGGTTTCACTTCCTTTGATCTCTCAGTTTTATGGTAGCTACCTGCATAGATTTATGGCTGTTTGATGGCCATCCAGGGTGACTCTGCAGTCAGTACAGCATTGGCCCTGGGGTATTTGAATGTGGTTTTGAGCTGCATTTTTTTTCTGTTCCAGTGTGGGTTTGGTAAAACAACGGAGCAAATGCTAGATGCAGAATGGGCCCAAATGGCTTTAACAAAAGCACAGTGCCCTCAGCCCCGGCTCCTCACTTACTATGTGGAGATAATAATATTGACCAAGCCTTTGAAAACTTTAGTGAAAATCTCAGGGAGGTAAAGGAATGGCAGGCAGGAAAGGGATTACATTCATCTCTCCTGAAATGTTCTGCCATTTTAAAAATGGCACTGGAATTCAGTTAACTGCATTTGTGTCTAACATGTAGGGAAAAGGCTCATTTGCTTATGGTGGAAGGGGTAGGGCTTTCCACTACAACACTGGATTCTCTTTATGGGACATACAGGGAGACACTAAAAGGGTTGGATCCTGTGAAATAGATGTGGAGCTTCCCCTAGCAATCATATAGAATTCCCAAAAAGGCTTTGTCAGGGGAAAGCGGGCCCTCAGTTTTCACTGAGCTGAATTCAGCCATAGGTTATGCTAAACTAAGTCTTGGGTTGGATCCATCCAGCTTTTTTACTCGATCTCACCTGATTGCTCTCTTTACTATAGCTCAGGTTGTACATGGCTTTATTACATTCAGGTCCCATGTTCACTAGCATGGCCTTTCTTAGGTGCTCAAAGAGGATGCCTCCTTCCTTTTCTACCAGCAGAAAAGCTGTTGGAGCCAACCCAATGTAATGTGATAGGGCAGGGGTGGCAAACTGTGGCTCGGGAGCCGCATGCGGCTCTTTCACATATATTATGTGGCTCCCAGCAGGGCGGCTGGGGAAGCTAAATATCATTAGCAAACAAATATCATTGGACAAATTAATATCATTATCAATATCTGCTTTTACCCCTTTTGTTATCATTTTTGGCAGTCTCATTTAATGTTAATAAGCAAATTTGCTTATTTTCCAATAAAAGCGGATAATATTTGTTCATGTCTTGCGGCTCTCAAACATCTGATGTTTATTCTATGCAGCTCTTATGTTAAGCAAGTTTGCCCACCCCTGTGATAGGGGGATATGACACACAAATCCCTAGTGCTAAGCAGGTATCTTGCCAAGCATTCTGTTTGAAAGGAGAGGGGCCATGGCTAAGTGGTAGAACATCTGCTTGGCTTGCTAAAGGACCCGGGTTCAATCCCCAGCCTCTCCAGTTGAAAGGAACCGGTAGTAGGTGATGTGAAATACGAGACACTGGGAGACCTTGGAAAGCCACTGCCAGTCTAAGTAGACATTACTGACTTTGATGTACCAGCGGTCTGATTCAGTATAAGGTGGCTTCAGTTTGGTGTAGCCTGTTCGGTGTAGTGGTTAAGAGTGCAGATTCTAACTGGGGAGAACCAGGTTTGATTCCCCATTCCTCCACATGCAGCTGCTGGTATGACCTTGGGTCAGTCATAAGTTCTTTCAGAGCTGTTCTCTCAAGGGCCGTTCTCAAAAGAGCTTTCTCAGCCTCACCTACCTCACAGGCTGTCTGTTGTGGGGAAGGGAAGGGAAATGAGATTGTAAGCTGCTCTGAGACTCCTTCTGGTAGGGAATAGTGGGGTATAAATCCAATCTCCTCCTGCTCCATGTGAAAGCAAACACTGAATGGTGCACATGAATACAAGGTATTTTTCCTGCTTTCCCCCGTTCTTGGGGGTGGGTTGTTTTGCTTTTAAATTGAAGAGGTCAGTTTAAAAAGTCCACCCCCGGCCCAGAACAGAAGCCAGTTTCTTATGTCATATCAGGGCCCAGGATTTTGCCTTTCTCTCCCCCTGTGTCCCCATTATTCTCTGCTGTTGAGAGGGATGGGCTGGAAAAACACTCCATGCAAGAACAAGCCGGAGGCCAAGAAAGCAAATCAAGGCCTCTCCAAACAGAGTGGAACATTGGGCAAAGCACTGGCAAATGAACTGTAACAAACACTCCTGCACAGGTGGGGTGATGAACTATGTGCTCAGTGCTAAGGGGAAATTTCTCACGCATGGCGTAGGGTTGCCAACAGGCCTGGAGAAAAAAAATGCCTTGTCATTTTAATAGAGGTTTTAATTCATGGAAATGGAATGCTGCAAATTTTTAAGTTATGGAAGGGAAGGCGGCATGGTATAGCTGGATCTCATCAGATCTCATCAGGTTTAGAACTTGGAAAGGAATCTGCCAAGAAGGACTCTGCAGAGGCAGGCAGTGGCAAACCGCCTCTAAGAACATAAGAGACACCAGTGTTGGATCAGGCCAATGGCCCATCCAGTCCAACACTCCATCAGACAGTGGCCTCTGCTTCTCACTTGTCTTGGAAAACCCTTGCTGGAGTCACCATAAGTCAGCTGCGACTTAACAGCATTTTACACGCAAACACAGTTGTCAGCAGTGTTCCCTCTAAGCTGAGTTTGTGTGAGCTAGCTCACAGCTTTTTAGCCTCCGGCTCACACATTTTTATCTTAGCTCAGGGAGGACGGTTCCAGAGCAAACTAATTTATGCAGCAGCCAAATCGCTGGCTCACAACTTTAATGCCAGTAGCTCACAAAGTAGAATTTTTGCTCACAAGATTCCACAGCTTAGAGGGAGCATTGGTTGTGAGCCCTCGATATGGCTGCCGATAGCCAGGTTTTCAAGGCAAAAGAGATGTGCAGAGGTGGTTTGCCCTTGCTTTCCTCTGCACAGCACTAGGGATGGGCACCAACTGCATTTTTGTGGTTCGATTTGTGGTTTGTGGCTAAACCACGAACCAAACCATGAACTCTTATGAACTGGGAGGTTGGTTTGTGAACTGACCCAGTTCATATCAGTTCGTGAACCATTTAAAGTTTAAACCCCTGCTTTCTGCTCCCCATGGTTTTTCATGGGAAGCAGAAAGCAGGGGGCTCCAAACAGCTGAGTGGCAGTACCACCACTCAGCTGTTTGGTTTAAATGGCTCCCAGCCATTTAAATTCTGTTTTCTGCTCCTCATGAATAGCTGCAGGGAGCAAAAGCAGGGGTTTTCAAACAGCTGAGAAGCCGGGTGCTCCCTGCTATTCAGCTATTTTTTTTGTTTAAAGTTTAACCCCCTGCTTTCTGCTTGTCACGAACTGCCATGAACTGCACCAAAAATTCATGGCAGTTCGTGACGATTTTTCAGTTCACAAACATCACTTCATGAACCAAATACTGGCCAAAATTTGTGTCGAACTTTTGTTCATCAGCTGGTTCGTGCCCATCCCTACACAGCACCCTTGCTCTTCCTTGGTGCTGTCCCATCCAAGTGCTAACCTCAGTCAATCCTGCTCAGCTTCCAAACTCTAATGAACTAGGGCTATTCTGGGCTACTCCGTCTGCCCTTCCTTTGAGAGAGAGACCATGTTTTGTGGCTGGATGTCTGAAAAAAGCCAGATTACATGGTCATGTCAGCTGGTTTTTCAAGAGATTACAAGACACTGCTATTGTGCTGGAGCACCACTGCACAGAGTATGTGTAGGTGTGGCTGCTCTTCAGTGTCCAATGACAGGAGGTTTTTTTTGCGCTTTCAAATAAGGTCCCAACACCTGTCAGGTCCACCCCCACACAGCTTCCGCAATGTGACTGCATCAAGTCTCTCAGACCAGTCCTTGGTCCTCCCCCAGCCCCCTTCTGCATCCCCTGCCTACAGAAATCACACATCCTTTTCTTCCTTCTGAGAGTTTAACAAGTCACTGGCAACAAATAACCCCCTAGTGCTGGGATCTCACTGCCTGGGAAACTAAATAAAGAAGCAATCGATAAACATGCGGGCTGCTCCTCCATCACTCAGCTCGGGGCTTACTGTGAGATTTACTGAGATGTGAGTAATAGTAAAACAGAACCCAGGCATCACTTTTTCAAACCTCCTTTAAGACTAGCATTTATTTATAGCCCCCGTCCCTGGATGGAAGGCACAATGCTTTTCATCTCCCTTCACCCTGTCTCTCCTGCTGCCGCTCCCCCAGATTTTTCTCCCCTTCTCTGCTGCATTCTGCCCATTACGTTCTGCAGAATACACTGCTGGTAACTGCAAACAAGGCATGGGACACAGCAAGCATGCAAAGGTCAAACCCCTCTTTTAGACAACTGTTTCTTTAAGAGAGATGCAATGTAACGCAGATGTGAATCCAGCCCCCAGGGTTTCTCATCTGGCCCCTGGGCCCAAGGAGAGCCTCTCTCTCCCCTTAATTACACACCTTGCTGCCTCTTCCCAAGTACAGTACTTTTAACCTCCTTCTGTCCCAGGATGAAGAGCAACCAAAGCTTTGGAAGAGTTTTCCTCTTAGGGAACCCCATTCCTTAAAGCAAGGCAGGGTAAAACAGCACAAGGCAACTCAAATGAGCAGTGGCAAACTTTGGGGAAGCCTCTCTTATTTTCACAGGGAATGATAGAGTTGGACCTGGTCTGCAATAGCAGCAAAATGGAGTGGCAGAATGAACTAGGCAGGCCATGCCATTTGAATAGTTTTCACTGTGTGAGGAAGGAAGGAAGGAAGGAAGGAAGGAAGGAAGGAAGGAAGGAAGGAAGGACAGACAACTGAGGGGTGACATGACAGAGGTTTGTAAGATTAAACATGAGATAGAGCAGATAGAGACAGAAGTACTTTTCTCCCTTTCTCACAAGACAAGAACTCCTGGGTACTCTAAGACTCCTACTCAGGGTTAATCTTGTGTTTCCTTTTGGCATCCTAACTCTGAGGAGGAGTCTTAGAGCATTGGCTCCATGTATAAAAAAGCAACCTGACGAGGCATTGGGGGAAATGGAATATTTACCTGGGAAATCCGTAGCTGCATGGTAATTGTCTGGAGGAAGCAGCAGCACTGCATGATGCAGAATAAAGAAACAAAAGAAGAAGCAAGTTTCTGGACTGTAATTGAACTGAATCAAAAATGTTCACAATGAACATTGGTGGGTTGCCAGCTTCCAGGTGGTAGCTGGAGATCTCTCGCTATTACAACTGATCTCTGGGCATCAGAGATCCGTTCAACTGGAGAAAATGGTTGCTTTGGAAGGTGGACTCTATGGCTTCATACTCCATTGAAGTCTCCAACCCAGACTTGGCAACCCTAGTCCCCAGTGATGCACAGACATCACATGCACAGACATCACTTCTGGGAGCATGGGAAGTGACATCAATACATCACCGGGAATGTCATTATGTTACCAGAGAGGGCCCCATGCTCCTGGCAAGTCTCTTGCTACAACCCTACTGTAGGCACTTTTGGAAGTGTGAGAAAGAGGTAACGAATTGGCTGTCATGGGGGAGGACCAATCACAAAACATTGGGAGGTCCCACAAATAGGGTTGCCAAGTCTGGATTGGAAAATACCTGGAGACTTTGGGGGTGAAGCCAGGAGAGGGCGGGGTTTGGAGAGGGGAGGGGCCTCAGCATGGTACCATGCCATAGAGTCCCCCCTTCAAAGCAGCCATTTTCTCCAGGGGAGCTGATCTCTGTCACTGGGAGATCAGTTGTAAAAGCAGGGGATCCCCAGGCCCACCTGGAGGCTGGCAACCCTACCCACAAAATAGTAAGCGGTCCCAAGTTGTGTCTTCCTACAATAGAATGTAACTATTTCCAAATGGGGGCTTCCTGCAGACATAAAGGTGGTATCTCCTGGCCTCTTCTAAAGCACCTCTGACTCTAATGAAGTGTGAGGAAAGCCAGGATTGGCTTTCTTTGGCAAAGCATTGTCTGATGAAGAAGCAAGCAGCCCGGAAGCACACTGCCAGCCACCACGTTGGAGGTCACTGACCTAAATGTTGCACTGGGCCATTCTGTTGCGTGTGTAACCTACGGGTTGATTTAAGCATGATGCTGGTGAGACAAACAGTGATATTTCATGCAGAGTTTCTCCAGTCTAAGCCCATTAATTTCAACTGCACTTGTGCAGAGTCTTATTTCAACTTGACTGCTGCCCACGCAAAGCTTAATTTGTGTGCCAGCAAAACATCCACCCAGGCTAGAGACCTTTGGCAGGCCAACTGACCGTGTGTGGCTCCATTGCTAGCATTGCATTTAAATCAAGCCTCGGAGAATGTGGCTGAAATGCACCATTAGGGGAGGCTGTTTGTCCTGTGAAGGAAGGAGCCTGAACTCCCTGGTTTGGTCTCTGGTTGGGTGGGAGTGAGGCTTAAAACGTGGGCCGGGAGCCAACAAAATGTTTCCCTGGGTGGAAGGATCCCAATCTGTGGTGCCGACTTCCTTGCTTCTCCAACCTGCTGCAGCACAAAATCCCCCCCTGAAATGCTTCTTGCCTAGGATGATGGTTGTCAATGCATATGTGTGTGTCTGTGGCAATATAGGGTTATACACAGGTTAAGAGAACTGTGGGGTATGAATTGAAGCACCATGTTATCACTCCTCTACATGCCGAATTTAACAATGATCCAGACAACCCACAGATTCTGCAGACCGGTATGGTTGTGTGAAAAGAATCTAATTTTCCATTTTGATGTAATCTCTGCTAAACCCCATAAAGCATTCTAGAGCTCTTTGTGAGGAAAGGCTCGGGTTTTGACAAAAATCTAAACTGCTGCGCATGCTGGAAGTGTGTCTGCCTAGCACACGGACAGCTTGTGTGTGCAAGCTGCTTGCTGTAACTCCTTCTCTGCTTTGCATCTGTTATGCCGTCGGCCTGGTTAGAGGGGCTCCGGCCTTCTGCTTTGATCTTGGGGAATCCTGTTGATAACTTTTTCTTTTCGCAGTGAGAGCTGGATCTTTCCTTATGTATGTGCTCTGTTATTATCAGCTTCTTCTGGGTCTTCAGAATAAGAACATAAGAGCCTTGCTGGATCAGACCAGTGTTCCATCTACTCAAGCATCCTGTCTCAAACAGCAGCCAACCAGTTTGGTGTAGTGGTTAAGGGTGGCAGACTCTAATCTGGGAGAATCGGGTTTGATTCCCCACTCCTCCACATGCAGCTGCTGGGTGACATTGGGTTAGTCACAGTCCTCTCAGAGCTGTTCTCTCAAGAGCAGTTCACTCATAGCTCTCTGAGCCCCACCTACCTCGCAGGGTGTCTGTTGTGGGGAGAGGAAGGGAAGGTGAATGTAAGCCACTCTGAGACTCCAGGTGACAGACAGGGTATAAATCCACTTTCTACTTCTTCTTCTTCTTCTTCTTCTTCTTCTTATTATTATTATTATTATTATTATTATTATTATTATTATTATTATTATTATCCTCACTCTAGCCCATGAGTGGGTTTAGGGAGGCTTGCAACACAAGATTCATAAAACAATAAAAACGATAAAACCAGTAAAACAACAGATGACACAATAAACTATAACAGACAATTCTCTTCTTCCTCCTCTTCCTCCTTCCTTTGGAGGTCCAACAGCAGGACATAAAACTCTGCTTCCTATTCACTGGATGGGAGGGCCATTTCACACAATATATGGTGTAAACACAAAACAGTGAGTTGTAGCCAGTCCTGACTTTTTAACGAGTAAATGATAGCATGTGTTTACAAGTGTACGACTTTTACATTAGGGTTGCTGTCTCTAGATTGGGACATACCTGGAGTTTGGAGGGGGGGGGTGGAGTTTGGTAAGGGCAGAGTTGGAGGATGTGGGCACCTCAGCAGGGTATAATGCCATAGACTTCATCCTCCAAAGCAGACATTTTCTCCATAGGAACTGATCTCTGTCATATGGAGATCAATTGTAACAGTGGGAGATCTCCAGGTACCACCTGGAGATTGGAAACCCCACTTTTACATTCTTGTGTTACATTTTTACAGCATGACCTCAAACATGTCTAGTCTGCAGTCATTCATTATAGCATTTAGACATTTTCAACTTTAATTAAAAAAATTTGAAGACTCAGACAAGAAGTTACACCCACGGGCATGCAGCATGACATAGGAGAACCAGGTTCCATCCCCCATGGGGTGACTTTGAGCCAGTTACTCTCCACACTTAGACTAATCTACCTCACAAATATGTTGTTAAACAGGGAAGGAGAACATGCGCACCATCACAAACTTTTAGTTGAGGTGGCAAGTGGGTTCCTCCCCATATTGGGCCTCCCCCTCAGCAGGTCAGATCTGTATTACCATCCAGGAAGCCAAATACGAAATAGACTGCATCTGTTGAAGCTCTGACCAGAAACTTTATCATAGGAATGTTACTGTATTTTATTAAGGTTTTTAAATTGTTTTTAATTCTCTGTATATTGTATATTGTTTGCTGTATCTGATGGAACCCTCTCTGAGCCTGCTATGTGGGGAGGGCAGGATACAAATCCAATAAGAAAGATAGATAGATAGATAGATAGATAGATAGATAGATAGATAGATAGATAGATAGATAGATAGATAGATAGATAGACAGACAGACAGACAGACAGATAGATGATAGACTGACAGACTGACAAACTGACAAACTGACTGACTTCTATGAGGAGAGACAAGAAAAAATATAAAACAAATGATTTCTAACTGTCATTTTTAAGCAAGAAGGGCAACTGTTGGACAGGTGACTGAGATCAGAGGCCCACTGAGAAAAGACGGAAATGAGTAACCATTTCTCCAAGGATTTCCACATTCCCACTTCAAGTGGCTCAGAGGAATGTGCCTGATATTCACCTCATCTGAAGTTCTCCTGGGATTTTGAATTAAGATCCCCCCCCCAGAGGTGAATTACAGATTTGAATTAAGATTTTCTTCCTGAAGCAAATCGGTTTGAATGTTCTCTGTTGTTTTATCCCCCAGTTTTATCTGAGCTGGTTTTACATGAGCAACAAGGGTTCTATTTTTAGCATGCTTTATGGTTGTGGCTGCTGTTTTAGATATGGTTATCACAAGCTGCTTTGGGTACTTTGGGGAGTGTGCAATGTTCTTAGTAAACTAACTAAATAGTAAAGAAGTGACGCGGATTCATTTTGAAACCTCCCTTGTTTTGTTCTGTGTCTCCAAATGCTGTGGATGCATGGCTGCTGCCCATTCGTCATGTCTTTCCCCCTTCTTCTTCATCATCGTTGTGCACATGTGTAGGAATGACAGGCTGCCCCACGCCTTCTTGCTGTGCCTGTACATATGGTGGCCTCGAGTAGGGATGCCACAAATTTTGGGTCAAACCTGTTCAGCAGTTGGACTGAGCAAGTTTGTATGAGACAATCAGATGGGAGCCAATCGCCTAGTCTAATTGATTGGCAGCAAACAACTCTAAGGCTGACAGGACAAATTTGCATCAGACTTCCCCCACACACACAACTGTGTATGTTCAAAGCACTACTGATCCAAGCAGATTAGTATCCATTAACTATGGTCTCCTTAGACTGAAGAGCATGATTGTTAAAGAACGCAGCATTTGTTTTAACTGTCTATGGCTGCATACACAAAGCAAGCCACCATTTTCCCTGCCATTTTTTTTACTTAACAGTCCCTAGGTTTGCCAACCTCCAGACTACAGAGATCAGTTCCCCTGGAGAAAACAGCTGCTTTGGAGGGTGAAATCTATAGCATTATAACCCACTGAGCTCCCACTCCTCACGAAACCCTATCCCCAGGCTCCACACCCAAAATCTCCCAGTATGTCTGGGGTTTCCAAGTCCAGGTTGGGAAATACCTGGAGATTTTGGGGGTGGAGCCTGAAGAGGGCATGGCGTGGGGAGGGGAGGGGCTTCAACTCAGTATAATACCATACACTCTGCCTTCCACAGCAGCCATTTTCTCCAGGTGAACTGATCTCTGTCACCTGGCGACCAGTTGTAATAGCGGGAGATCTCCAGCCACCACCTGGAAGCTGGCAACCCTAGTTATTTCCCAGCCCAGAGTTTGCAAACCTAGCTGTCTAACCCGAAGGTTTTGGGGGATAAAAATCAGTAACCGCTATTGTATTAATGTGATATATACATTCTACCATGGTGTAGTCACGATGGCTGAAGTCCCAGCTTTCATTTTTTAAAAAGTAATTCAAATCAGTGCAGAAAAATAAGGGGAAAGGCGTACACAGCAAAGGTCCTCTTATAATTCCACAACAGATGGGGCCTGAGATATACTTTTTAAATTAAAAAATGATAGCAATGCATGGTTAGGACATCAGACAACAGTAGCCCAATAGCAATTACTGATTTTTTTTAAAATTAAAACTCCAAAAGCCTTCTGGTGGCATGGCAGGGAAAATGGAACCCATGGCTGTAGGAAAAACCCATTGCACTGTACTACGCTGTTAGGAGGGAATACTGTGAAGCGGCCTGTCAAACAGCTGTGAACTGGCCCATGCACAATTGAAGTGATCATTGAAAGACTGGCTTCTTGTTCATGACTGGTGAACAGGACATGAGCCCAGCTGGTGGGTGTTTGAGTATCTCTAGATTCAAGATCGTTTTTGTGTGGTGGTGTTTTATTAATGGGCAGGAGAACACATGTGGAGCAGCAAAACTGTACAAAACCTGTATATTCATGCAGTTTTACATATGATTACATCAGGACTATTGGGGGGGATGTCTTGCTATCAATGTATACCTGCACATTGGTAATGGAGAGCAGTGGGGGAGATGAATTGAAAGAACTGCCCATGATCCAGTTTCAGAATTCATTTGATTGGTTGATTGATTGATTGATTGATTGACTCATTCATTCATTCATCTCAGGACCAAGATTTTAGAATCTGGAACTGAGAAAGATCAGAACATGACAGAGATATTCCAGAACAATGAAACAATAGGACAAAATAAATGTACTCAACCATACTAATTTATTCTCTTATGGTTCTGTCCCAAATATATGTATCCCCCTCCCTTGCCACTTCTCTGAATGTGACTGTCCTTCCAGAAGTGGCTTTTCCTGTTTAAAAAACGGCCATTGAGGTATGGTGACATATCTGTACATATCAAATGAGTAGCTGCATTAGTCTGTGGTGGAAAAAAACATAAATGAGTCCAGTGGCACTGTAATGACGAGCAACATTTATTTCAGCATAAACTAGCCCTGACCTGGATAGCTCAGGATAGCCTGATCTTGTCAAATCTTGGAAACTAAGCTGGGTCAGCCCTGGCTACAACTTGGATGGGACACCACCAAGGAAGCCTAGGGTCATGATGCAGAGGCAGGCAATGATGATCAACCACCTCTGAATGCCTCTTGTCCTGAAAACCCCATGAGGGGGTCACTATAAGCTGGATGTCGGGTTGCCAGCTTCCAGGTGGTGGCTGAAGATTACAGCTGATCTCCAGGTGACAAAGATTGGCTAACTTGGAGAAAAGGCCTGCTTTGGAGGGTACTCTATATTATTATTTCCCATTGAGGTCCTTCTTCTCCCCAAATCCTGCCCTTCTCTGGCTTCAACCCCCAAAACTCCAGGTATTTCCCAAAGCAGAGCTGGCAACCCTACCTGGACATGGCTTGATGGCACTTTCCACCACCAAACTTTCATGAGTCTGAGGTTAATCAATCACACTTTTGATTGTTCAGTGAGTTCTCCTCAATTTCTGCTCAGTGTTGCCTCGGGATTAAAAACAACACCACCACCATAGTACATGTGGAGAAGGCGCTCCCCCCTCCCCCCTGCAAGTCCTTGGGCCCTTGGATCTTAGCTGTGACTCATGGCCTGTGATCTCAAAGAACCAACCCAGTCAATATCAGCCTAGCTCAGGATGAGTTGCCTACCTGGGGGGGGGGGGGGTTGGCCTCTTTCTTTACACTGTGTTTTGTTCAGATTTCTTTCTATTGTTATTTTGGGTAAGCTGCTTTGGGGGCCCCCATTGGGATAAACTAAAGAAATCAATATACTCATATTGTACCTTCTAATGGCATCTTTGGGGAGAGGTTTTTTTTTTTTTTTTTAAATAAAATAAAAAATGGAACAGGGAAAAGGTTTCGTCCCCCTCCCTCAGCAGTCAGCCCCATGGCCCCTAATCCTCCTCGGTGCCCTTTTCAGACTAGCGTCAAGAGAGATGATCACGGATCACCCACATAAATGTGTAATTAAGCCCCAAGACTGCCTGGGCCTGGCGTTTCCTCTCGTCTGTGTATTCCTTCCACCTCCGCTTTCCTCTTTGCCCTGCAGGCTGCCTTAAGCTTCATAAACAATAAATCTTCTCTTGCACCTCTTTCCCCAGAGTGGAGATGTGTTGAACACTTTATTTTCCCCCCCTCCCCTCCCTCCCTCCAGAGAGAATGGTAAACAATAGGCTCTGCTTTTCCTCAGGCTGCTTGTCATCTCAAGCCAGTCTCGGGTTGCCCTCTAAGGAACAGCTTTCACTAGCTGGCTGGCTGTGGAGTGCTGGCTTCTGTTATTCTCAAGGTGATGGAGAGAAAAACTCACCCGTCTGCACCTGCTCTGAAGGTTATTAGCCCACCGTGAGCTTTTTCATTCAACATCAGCTTGTCTGCTTGTTACACGCGTTCCACTTTTCTGCATAGCTCACAAGGGTCCCTGATTTCTGCACAGCTCCTTTTTCTATGAGTTGACCACCCCCTTTGGACTTGGGAAAGGGCTTTTTAGGTTGTGGTCACACATGCAAGATAAAGCGGGGGGGGGGGGAGGCTATTTCCTCCAGTGGAGGAACTTTGACCTGCAGTTGTGCGATCACACAGTGTTTTGAAGCTGGGGGTGCAGCCCGCCACTGCGAGATCAGATGCAACCACTGATACATCAGGGTTGAGGTTTTTTGCCATTTGTCTCTGATGCGTTTAAACGAGGGATCAATGATTTGCACCTCAGCCCTGAGAGCTCCCTGTGGAGTGCGTGGTGATGTGCATACTGAGAAGGGAAAAAAACAATGGCATGGAGTTGGGATGCCATGAGAGCATGCTGGAGTGATCAGAGGTGGGGAAGTCCATCTGTGGCCCGTAGCAACCCATTTGCTACTGAACCTTCCAAGGTCTTTTAACTCCGCTTCTGCGGCAGAGCAAAATGGGTTGCTGACGACTGTGGGGCGCTTCCCAGATGTTGTTGTCTGATCGCACTCCTTTAATCTGCCAGCATCCACACCTATGTTGGGGCTACTTGTGCATGCGATCACAACCTTATACTCCCAGGGTGTGTTCAGACAGCTCTTTTGAGCCGTGCCAGGCACGAGTGCCTGGTGGATTTAAAAGTGCACGTCCAGACCTCAACATCTGGGAATCATGTCGCTTTTGTTAGTAGCCCATTGATCCCCATCGGGGATCTGTACCTTAAAGATGCTAGTTAAAGTCTGGTCTAAGGCTGGCTGACAGGCCAATGCCAGACTTTCCACTGTCAGGTCTCACCTCCAGTGGGCAATCAGCTCCTAAGGGATGGTCTCCAGACCATCCCAAATGGCCACCATTTTAAAAAACTCTAAGTGATGTGCACATAACCGCTTAAACAAGCGACATCCCCAGATGCTCAAGCGATCCAAACAATGTTATGTTTCTGACGGTCCCCTGAATTTTGTCAACTTTATCAAGTGAAACAGTACCTAGAGGAAAGTACTGTTGGCCGTGTTTTTACCACTTTCAGTACATGCATGCGCGGAGAAACAAGTATATAGTGAGGCGCCTATGCAGACAGGATTTTTTTTTTAAAAAGCCGACCGCACAGCTCCTCACGGTGAATACCATCTAGACAATCCACCATGGGAGGCACGTTTCACAGGCAGGCTGTCTGGCTGTGCAACACTGGATCAAAAAGATCCAGCTCAAATTACATCCAGGCCAATGGCGGGATTAGCTGCCCATCTGAACACACTCTCTGTCTACTCCCAGTCCGGTAGCACCTTAGAAACCAACTTGATTTTCAGGAGATGAGCTTTCAAGAGTCAAAGCTCCCTTCGTCAGATACCACATCCAATTGAATGGAGGGAGCTTTGAATCTTGAAAGCTCATCTCCTGAAAATCAAGCTGATCTCTGTGGTGCCAGCAGACTTGAATCTAGCTGTTCTACTCCAGACCAACACAGCTAGCCTCTGAAACGAATCAGTCACAACAGTCAAAGTCTGGTGAAGGGCTGTGGCTCAGTGACAGGGGATCTGCTCGGCATGCAGGAGGTCCCAGTTTCAATCCCCAGCATCTCCAGTTAAAAGAACCAGGCAGTAGGTGATGTGAAAGACTTCTGTTCATGGGGGAGCTCTCTCAGCCCCACCTACCTCACAGGGTGTCTGTTGTGGGGAGGGGAAGGGAAAGGGATTGTAAGCTGCTCTAAGACTCCTTTGGGTAGTGAGGGGTGGGGTATAAATCCAATCTCCTCCTCCTCCTCCTCCTCCTTTCTGAGACCCTGGAGAGCTGCTACCAGTCTGAGCAGACAATCCTGGCCTTGATGAACCGATGGTTGGATTCAGTATAAGGCAGGTTCATGTATGAATTTTTAATAGCTTTCCTGATTATTTCATATTTTTGCCCTTAAATGAGCAGGCAGATGATATCCTGAGCACTCTTGGAAGGGCCTGCAACAATGCATGAATCTGAGAAGCAATTTGGTGATTTGACCCATATGGCTCTCTTCAAAACGATTGTCTCCGATGGTTTGTAGGGGAAGATTCTTCCCAATACAGAAACGATTAGCAAGCTGTGATGTGGGTGAACTGTAATTTAAGGCCTTCCTTCCAAAGATAATTAATCCAGTTAGTGAAGAAAGCCCTGGTGCTCCTCTCAAAAGAGGCCATTATCAAACAATACTTATCTACTGAGGGCCATTTCTTTCCTTTCTTCCTTCCCATCGCTCCCCTTTCACAAGCCCTGCTGAGGCAGAGGAGAATATTGGTCGAGCGTCTGCTGGTTTTTCCTTCTGCCTGAGGGATGGTCTGCAATTATGGCACAGTAAATATTTCATTAGATAAAGGGAAAGCAGCGGCGGCACCAATGGGAGGCAGCCTTCCTCTTTATTTAAAACTTTTATTAGAATATAAGGAGGAAAATCTAACTTAGGAATGATTCTCTCTGCCTAACTTGACCGTCAGGCAGTTATCGTGATCCGCTGGGCAGCATCTTATTCGCTTCGATTGAAGTCCTAAGCCGAAGGGCCTCTCAGGACCATCCTTTGTTTTTCTCCAGGTCCAAAGCAGGGAGGGCCTCTTGACTCTTAAGACTGGATCTGTGAAGGATACCACAACTTGGGATGGATCCAGTGCAAACGTCACACAACGAGCGTGGGTTTTTCTTTCTTTCCTCTTCTCCAGCAGCCAGTTTTAGCCCCTGGGATGTTCTTGAGACTGCAGGACCAACATGGAGCAATGGCCAGCAGGGCTCTGCTGACAGACGAGGGATAAGAGAGTAATTTTACCCCTTTTGCCTCTCCTCTGCAGCCTCTTGACCTAGAGAAGAAGAGATTGGATTTATACCCCACCCTTCACTCAGAGTCTCAGAGCAGTTTACAATCTCCTTCCCTTCCTTTCCCCACAACAGACACCCTGTGAGGTAGGTGGGGCTGAGAGAGCTGTTTTGAGAACTGCTCATAAGAGAACAGCTCTGAGAGAACTGTGGATTGCCCAGGGTCACATAGCAGCTGCAAGTGGAGGAGTGGGAAATCAAAACCGGTTCTCCCAGATTAGAATCTGCACTCTTAAATACTTCACCAAACCACCAAATCACTACACCTGCATGGCTATCACTCCATATGGGTCTTGCATACCCAGGAATAAATTCCCCCACGGAGGAAGAAAATGGGAAGCAACTTCCACTGGATCCAACCCATTGTGCCCCGATTATGTGACACTACCACCTTTGTGCATACTCTATGTATCCCCCTTTTTCCTGCCCAGTTGTCATCATGCTTCTAATCCACTGAGTCTCTACATTCCAATTCAGTAAGCCCCACCTTGTATGTCTGGCCACGGAGAACCATGTTATGATCACATCCAGGGTACTGTCACAGGCTCTACATAAGGCTGCCTTTGCAAACTATTCAGAAACTTCAGCTAGTCCAAAACATAGCAGCTGGGCTATCATCAGGGGTTGGATACAGGGATCGATCATTTCCCACAGACCTCCACTGTAGCCCACCACGGGTAAGCCTTCAACATGCTGGATATGCTGTGGCCACCTTGAGCATGCTGTAACACAGCCAACTAATTTGAGTTGAATGAGTACTTTCTGTCTCAGGTCAGGTCTGATAACCAGGGTTGCCAGTCTCCAGGTGGCACCTGGTGATTTCCAGGAATTGCAACTGATCTGCAGATGGCAAAGTTCAGACTACAGATCTCCAGACTACAGAAGTCACTTACCCTGGAGGAAATGGCTCTTTAGGGAGTGGGCTTTATGGCATCATACCCTGCCAAAGTTCGTCCCCTCCCCAAACCCCACCCTCCCAAGGCTCCATCCCCAAATCTCCTGGAATTCCCCATCCCAAAGTTGGTAGCTGTACTACAGAGATCTGAAGAACCACCTCTGCTCTTAACCTGTGCACCATGCAAGACCAAACAGTTAAAGTGGGTGTCTGAGGAGGATTGCTTTTAAAAATCAGCCACTAGAACCAAGCACCAAATTTGAGCTGGTTTCTGCAAAGGGTACTGTTGTGTTCTTTCTTAGTTATCGCAAATACTGCTGAGTCAAAATGTGGTTAGGTTGAGGATTTTGTGAACATTTTGTCCCTACAAAACTGCCTTTCCGTTTTGGGGTGAGTTTGGTCTCTCCCTGCAGAACTTCCTTCTAGCTCCGGGCTATGACCTGAAGACGTAGGCCCAATCTGCATCTAGCATTTGCTCCATTGTTTTACCAAACCCACACTGGAACAGAAAAAGCCCAGTCTCCTCAGATCTTGGAAGCTTAGCAGGGTCGGCCCTGGTCAGTATTTGGATGGGAGACTGCTAAGTAATACCAGAGTCACTATGCTGAGGCAGGAAGCGGCAAACAACTTCTGAACATCTCTTGCCTTAAAAACCTGATGGGGTTGCCATAACTCAACTGTGACTGAACAGCAAAACAGAAACCCTACCCCACAATCCTTATTTCTCAGACTGCTGAGAGAGGCCATCTCTCACGCCTGCAGATTCATGGCAACTGTTGGTAGGTGCAGAGTTTCTTCTGGCAGAGAAGAAATTATATTCCCTGCTGCTTATCTGGCCAATAGCCCCCAGCTCTTATCCCTTAAGATCTATTGTCTGTTTTGAATGGCAACAGCTCTCCGGAGTCTCAAGCAGAGATCTTTCACATCACGTACTCCCTGATTCTTTTAATGAGAGATGCAGGGAGTCGACCTGGGGCCTTTTGCATGCCAAACAGATGCTCTACCACTGAGCCATGGCCAAACAACAACAACAAAAGAAGAAGAGAACGGTGGTTAACAGATATGAAAATGTGGGTAAGAATGGTAGATAAGCAGGCTTTTCATGCCTCTTTCATCCTGTCTGCCCCATCTGTGGTGACTTTCGCACTGAAAATCAAACCGCACGAAAATCCGGCACAGCGCAAATCAAAATGACTACTAGTATCCATAGGCGCTTGCATGACAGTCAATTATTATCCAATTACTGGAGGTTATTCAAAGGTTATTTTTGAAAATGGTCCACTGAGATAGAATGATAGCATTTCATTCACTGATAACAGTGGCTGAAGTGGGGGGGGGGAGGCTCCTGCAGGAGGCATCAGAAGAGTTTTGAACTCGTGCACTACTGGGAAATCTTCCCTGATTCAAAGGGTGACCTTCACAGAAGGAGGACTCAGTTCTGCTCCCGGACTCGGAAGAAAGAGACGCTCCTGCATAATTAAATAGACGGCCTTCTCATGTGACTGACACATTGACGTTGATTAATTATCTTAAATATTTGCTCGGAGTTCTCTAGCTGTACCACACAATTCAAGATACGGATGGAAATGAGCAGCTCTGTTTGCACAGCATCCGCTAAACTGTTTGCAAAATAATTTACTGTAATTAGGTATTAAACTACTGAGCGTTTCGAGCGAGACTTATGTAATGTGGCTTAATAAAAAAAACCCCAAGGAGCTCACAGAACAAGAAAGTCAAGGCCTGCTGGCAACATCTGCTCGGTGATCCCAGTCCCACCTTGGTCACAGAAGGAAGGTTGTGATTCAAGCCCCAGTGCAATGTTATCGGTCTCAACCCACTCTGCAGCTACCGGGCTCTATCCTACAGCTCTCCTTTGCTAATACTGACACCTTCCTCCAGTCTAGGGTTGCCAGGCACCTGCTGGGTCTAGTAACAAATAAATAGACACTGCAAAAAAACTTTTTTAAAAGTACGGCAATTATACAATTTTTCTAATACAACCTGGCTTCATACATTTTCGTACCACATCGTGCAGCTAATATTCATGGACGGAGCGCTCCCATTCCTCTACGCCTGAAAGTCTTCAATCCGACAGATTAATTTTTCTCGTGACTCCTTTTGCATGGGCACTTGTCCGAAAAAGAGTATTCATTTTCTTACAACTTCGATCAAAAGTGCGTCTCTTTGATGGTCCTGGTTTGTCTGGATCAGGAAAAAATTCTTCCCCATCAGTGGTTTCTGCATTTAATTAGGGGATGCCTGCACTAACTGTTAACAGGTGCTGAATAGATTTAATGACCAAAGAACAAGGTCAGTCATATGCAGCCTTGAGAATGACAGGAGCACTCCAGCCATGAATTTTAGCTGCACGATGTGGTAAGAAATTGTGTATGAAGCCAGGTTATATTAGAAAAATTGTATAATTGCTATACTTTTAAAAAAGTTTTTTTGCAGTATATATTTGTTACTAGACCTTCCTAACACCGCAGCTCGGGTTGCTACAGGCACCTGCTGGGGCAGGGGATCCCCCATCTTCAGCGGGCCCTCCCCACTGCCGCTCAACTGGTGGGAAGAGAAATGGTGCCAAAATGGGGGGAATCGGTGACATCCCAAGGTGCTGATGTCCCTCCCAGTACACATGGAAATGACATCAGCATGTCCGTGGAGGAAACTCTGGCATTTGGGCAAAACTCTATGGTTAAACCTGGCATTGCACTGACATCACTTCTGGTGTACTCCTCCAATGTGCATCAGGCAGTGCCTCACTGATGAGGGGCCCACAACACAGTAGCCCCCCACCTGCCAATTGCAAGGGGGGACCTCGGAACTCTATTCCAGCCCTCGGAGCCTTCCTCTGAAAAACGTCTGATGTCTGAAACAGCCGTGGGGAAAAATAACTTTGGAGCCTAAACCAATGCCC